>CM052971.1:12658683-15058683 GCA_028554685.1 Agrotis ipsilon
CAAGTTACAGGCAGAACTGCTGATCGAAGCTGACAAGATAGGACACCATAGCCACGGACTTAACAGGTTAGGTGAGTAGACTAGAAGATATCGTTTTGACTTTAAATATATAATAAATGTAAAACTTTGTATGAAGCTTGACCTGCATAAAGCTTGTTGAGGTCATGCATAATTATGACCTCATTGAATTATCAAGGATATTACAAGTAACAGCGAGGTAAAATTAGTTTCTTTGTACGTAGAGGGTAATCTCTGGAACGAATAGTCCAATTCTAAGTCATATCGTTCTGGTGGACCATATGTATGTTAGAGAAGGTACGTGGGCAACTGATGGATGCAAGTCATGCGTGCATTGTCGTTCAGCGTGGCGGTCTAAGGTGTGTTGAACAGTGTTGAGTATGTCTTCGGGCTTATAATGATGATAATAATTCTCGTACGTAGGACAAAGCCTAAAGAAGACAGAGATAGATGGACTTACGAATTTTCAGAATTTTACGTAAACGACATCGAAGAGAAAAGATGCATGCCCAACAACACGCCAAAGGTGCTAAAAGAGACGGAGGCTACAGCGTGGGTCGATGCCAACAACGTGCTGGGAGCTACTGCTAGCCACTTTGGAATGGACTTAGCTATCAAGAAAGCACAGAAAACTGGCGTAGGATGGGTTTCTGTTAAAGGTAAACATGATATGAATAGATAAGTTATGGAATCAGGCGATTTATTGTAATTGTTTAGTTCTACGTAGGTATTAATTACTGTTTCACAAGAAAGGGGCGATTCGATTATTTCCTGTTGGCTGTCACAACGCGCGTTAGCAAAGCGCGCTTTTGGAAGCGCACCATGTGTACCTGCTCTTAATGAAAATATAGTGTTTAGCGTTTATTTTTCTAAAGTTAAAAATCCACATTTCACCAGGTTCAAACCACAACGGTATGGGTGGTTTCTGGGCAAAGAAGGCAGCATGCAAAGGCATGATAGGCATGGCCTTCACCAACACACCGCCTGTGCTTGCACCCACCAGGAGTAAGAAGGTGAGTGGTGTTCAAGGTTTGAGGAACTTACTACTTCGTGTCGATGGCAATTTTTCTGGCACAGTGGCGGAGCAATCGACTGCTGTGCTCCGAGTCGAGGATTCGATTTCCCACTCCTTTCGGATATCAAGCGTGCACCAATCCAGGACATTGAAAGTCGCATTAGATCCTGCTGTCTGCGACAGAAATATGCAAATAAATAACACGACTTCAACGTTGACTTTGAGAAAATGACATCCATAGACAGACCTCAGCTCCTACTTCTTGCTACCATCTGACGGCTCACCCTACTTCGGCTAGCGAACATCTCCATCTAATCATCATCAATCTAATAAGATTGATTGCACTGCATTTCACGAAATCACTTCCACAGAGGAAAAAAAGGGTGACAACACCTTGTTGAAGAACTACAGGCCAATCTCACTTCTGAGCCATGTTTACAAGCTGTTCTCAAGAGTCATTACGAACCGTCTCGAACGCAGGTTTGATGACTTCCAGCCTCCCGAACAAGCCGGTTTCCGAAAAGGTTTTAGCACCATAGACCACATACACACGCTCCGCCAGATTATACAGAAGACAGAGGAGTATAATCGGCCATTATGTTTAGCGTTTGTGGACTATGAAAAAGCCTTCGATTCAATCGAAACCTGGGCAGTATTGCAGTCCCTCCAACGATGTCATATCGACTATAGGTATATCGAAGTATTGAAGTGTTTGTATAGTAACGCCACCATGTCCATCCGACTTCAGGAAGAGAGCACGAAACCAATCCAATTGCAGAAAGGCGTGAGACAGGGAGACGTTATTTCTCCGAAACTGTTCACGAACGCGTTGGAGGACGTTTTCAAACTCTTGGAATGGAACGGACTCGGCATCAACATCAATGGCGAATACATCACTCACCTTCGTTTTGCCGATGATATAGTCATCATGGCAGAATCGTTGGAGCACCTCAATGCTATGCTCAGCGACCTCAGTATCGTTTCCCAACGGGGGCCTTAAAATGAACATGGACAAGACGAAAGTCATGTCGAATGTCCATGTGGCGCCCGTACCGGTTGTTGTTGGGAATGATACTCTCGAAGTTGTAGACCATTATACTTACCTTGGACAGATTGTTCAGTTAGGTAGGTCCAACTTCGAGAAAGAGGTCGCCCGAAGAATCCAACTCGGATGGGCAGCGTTTGGGAAGCTACGTGATATCTTCTCATCGAGAATCCCGCAGTGTCTCAAAACAAGGGTGTTAAACCAGTGTGTGTTGCCAGTGATAACATATGGCTCTGAAACGTGGTCTTTGACTGCTGGCCTTTTAGAGAAACTAAGAGTCACTCAACGAGCAATGGAAAGAGCTATGCTCGGAGTTTCTTTGCGGGATAAAATCCGGAACACGGATATTCGGTGAAGAACCAGAGTCACCGACATAGCTCGTAAAATTTGCAAGTTGAAGTGGCAATGGGCAGGCCACATCGCTCGTAGAACTGACAACCGATGGGGAAGAAAGGTTCTCGAGTGGCGACCACGGACCGGAAAACGCAGCGTAGGTAGACCTCCCACTAGGTGGACTGACAACATCGTGAGAGTCGCGGGCAACCGATGGATGCGTGTGGCGAATTGTCGTTCGGCGTGGCGGTCTAAGGGGGAGGCCTATGTTCAGCAGTGGACGTCTTCCGGCTGATGATGATGATGATGACTTCCACAGAAGCCACATAAAGGATGTTACCCATCAAAAATATCTGAAGCTGAGGGTTTAATGTTTTTTATATACGTTTCCAGGCGGCTCTGGGCACTAATCCTCTATCAGTAGTTGCGAATGGCACCCAGAATGAGATTTTCTACCTCGATATGGCTACTACGGCGGTTGCATTTGGAAAGGTATCAGTTATCCTTGGCTATATCAAAAAGAGTATACTTTCCAACCACGATATATAATAGATTGGTCATTCATCCATTCATATCCATCCAACCTTGTGTGTTATTTGTTGAAGACCCGCAAAGCTACTATTAGCACTTACTATTTAGCTATGTGCTCCTCAGTATACTGAGCTGATTGATAAATATGTATGAAAGAAGTGTTCACTGCAATAGTTTTTCATTAGGTTTGTAGCTACGTAGGTTGGCTTTAATAACATGTTTTATGTAACTTATTCCAGATTGAGATGCACCGACGAATGGGGAAGCCGATACCAGGTGGCTGGGCGCAAGGACCTGATGGAAAGGAAACAAATGACCCTGAAGTGGTACGTTTCAAAATTACCCAGTTATCGTCCTCGTTTGTCAAGTTATATGGAAAAAGACGAAGTGTATAAGTCTCCAGCTACGAGGAATACAGTGGTAGTCATTGCAGTCAGTAAGAAACGCCTTTCTGTCCTGCCAAGTGCGGGAGAAGCGATATACAAAAAAAATGGTTGGTACCACCGATACTGTTGAGAGATTTGTCGTAGCGAATATGCTATCTCTCTTGTGAAATGCTCTCTTATTCTGCGGTAATCTCATCCTGATCTGGGGCCTTACCACAAGCTCTTAACTCGATCGTGTTTTGGCTGTGCGAAAAAGATGGCGCTAGATGACTTGAATAGCTCTGTCGCTTTCCCACAGCCAAAACAGGATCACGTTAAGAGCTCGTAGTAAGGCCTCTGATCCCAAGTGAGAGATGGTAAACCATCATGTCGTTGGATCTCTTCACATCATTTTCATTTCTATTTCAGGCTATCAAAACTCGTTGTCTGATGCCATTGGGTGGTGGTGAGCGGTCGTCAGGATACAAAGGGTTTGGTCTAGCCGCTGTGGTCGAGCTGTTCTGTGGAGTTTTAGCAGGTTAACAATGGCTATCTGTAATTTTCACTAACTTACCTCGTTGGTCGAGCGTTCATTCGATACCACTGCTCTTAAAACAGTGAAATTTATTATGGTAAAGAAACAGCTTGCATAGACAATACGGCACGGTGCGTGCTGTGCGGCGAGTTTTCCACGTTTTTGGTGCCTTTTATAGTGACCGCGGCGTCCAACGAGACGTGTCATCACAACGTCCATTGCGGCGTCGCTCACCGTATTTGTGTTTCGGACATAGCCCGCTCCGTCTGACGCGCCACGTGTCTGTGATCATGGCTTAAGACAATTAAATTGCAGAGGTAAACTGAACAACAGCAGATCATATTTCTACCTCATATTTTCTATTTCATATTTTTGACCTTCTTTTTATTTGTGTTGTCTGTCACTGTTTTATTTATTTAATTTTCTTGTTACTGTGTTTTCTTTTATGTTACTTTATGTTTTTTTTTGTGACTCTTTTTGCACTGAATAAGTCTTTTATCTATCTATCTATATTTTTAGGGACTGACTTTTTTATCATTTACAGGTGCCAACTACGGCCATCTTATAGGAAACTGGCCACTCCTTGGAACTGGCGAGCCGGCCAACATGGGCCAGTGCTTCGTTGCCGTGAACCCTGGGTGTTTTGCCCCCGGCTTTCGAGACCGCATCACTGACTGCATGCTGCATTGGCGAACGTTGGAACCGGTTTGTAATTTTTATTTACGTTATTTTATTTTAAAGCGTGTACATGGAGTTTCTTGCCGTTTGACGTTAAATAATGGTTCCTCATTTTTGACTCTTTGGATTCAGAGTTTGTATAAAAAAGCTAACTAATATATTTTATACTAGCTTCTGTCTGCGGCTTCGCCCGACTTCGGATGTTGGCCTATCGCATGCTATTTCTGTGTGTGCCAAACTTGCGAATATATTAAGCAGTTTCTTATCGAAAGACTCACAAACTTCCATTCAATCTCACTAACTTTTCGCTTTCATAGTTATACAATTAACCTGGACTGGTCATGTCTGCCGCAAAATCGATTGACCGGCAAAATGAACCGGAAGACCTGAAGAAAGTAGGCAGTAGTTGGATGAAAACAGCGGGAGATCGTGAGCTGAGGCGCTGCCTGGGAGGGGCCTACGTCCAGCAGTGGACTGCAAAATAGGCTGAGATGATGCTGATGATGATAAAATCAACCTCCACTTTTTCCTTTTAGACTGATCCAAATCGTCCGGTGCTTTGTCCCGGAGATATGGAGAAAAAAGCAGCGAGCGAGACAAACAAACGAGGCACAGTGTCATACCTACAGAGTCAGATCGACTCCTGCGCCGCCTTGGCTAAGAGACTCAACGTCAAGCCCATGACACTGATGATATAGGACATGGAGCAATACAACCGAACAGATGTTGAATTATTATATTGGTACATTTTTTTTGTACGCTTGTGTTAAGTGAATACTGCGAAAATTAAATGAACCTGTTAGTTCTTTGAGTCCATAATCTTCTTTCATTTTTGCTTTGGCTTGTTTATGCATACTAGGCGGAGAAGAATGCTGATGGAGAAGTAAAGAAACCAATCAGAAAGGTGACAGTGGGACTGAATATTCATGGCGCACTGAATATTGGTAAAATGTGGTCATTATGAAACTCAGGGGTGAAATGGTACGAAATTTTGAAGGGTATGTTCTACAACCTTTGCATTCTTATTTACTCCGTGTTGCGTTACACAGTATTATCTAATGATTTATGAGTTTCCTATTACCTACTCGAGGATTAGGTAAACGGGTGTCAGTCGTCGCATAATTATTTTTTTTCACTACTGGCTGCGATTGGGAAAAAATCTCGATTATTATTCTCATTGGCGCCTTTCAGGTTAGTAATATTCTAATTATTTCTAGAAATAGCACAGAATAAGAGGTACACTAAGCGCGCGAGTTGAATGCAGAGCTTAGGAATGCGGTAGTGCTGTTGACAGGGATGGCAAAGTACTACACTGCAGGCGCGTGAGGTGGGGCGTGCGGGTAGCGGGGGGCTCTTCACCTCAGACCCCGACTGCATTCAACTCGCGCGCTATCTGTAGTATACTTATCTTATCTTTTATCATGACCTACCTTAATAAGGTATTTTTGCTAAATACAGGTTATTAACTTATTTACGTAAAAGAAAAGAAACAAAATCTCCGAGAACCAATTAACATATCATTATTTTTTGCTTTAAGTTATGCAAAAACCTAATTATAATTCTTTGGTAATCCGTAATATTCCTATTAGCTGAGTGTTAGTAAAAAATAAACTCATGTTAAATTCATTTCGAGTGCTAAAGCTTTATTTTCCAAAGCGTATGTACAAAAAGTTTAAAACCGTTTCTTTTGGCGATTTTGATGTGATTGCAATCAGAAATATGTCTAATTTGAAGTGAAGACATAACTTTAGAAACGCTTACTGACTAAAAACCACTCTGTTCCTTTACATGGCCTTTTCGTTCCAGGATCGCGGACAGTCCTGCGACCTGTGCCTATGCCCATGACCCGATCACTTGCGAAACTGCAAAATGTTAAAAGCCCTTACTTACTATAACGCATTTATCTTAGTTCCATCCATCCATAAAAGAAATGGTGGTGAAAAATGCCACAATTGTTTTCGTCAATCTTCTAGAGAATCTAATTATCTCTTGTTGTCTAGTATAAATAATCCCTCTTGGAGGGGAATCGCTTTTTGACAGATCATAAAGTATGTCAATTGGATTGGAGGCCAGTATCCTTTGTAGGTCAAGTGACAGAATATTGGCGAACACAATCCATCCAAATATCATCCTCTTAGGCTGCCTGTCCACAAAAGCAAAGTTAGGTTGCGGAACGGACAAATTGAGAAATCTTAACTAATACGATTGCACTAAATCTACCCTTCAATGGTGCAATTCTCTTCGTTAATGTTTCTCCGCTCCGTAGCCTCGCTTCGCCTCTATGGACAGACAGCCTTAAGTTGGCAAAGTAGAGGGAATGGTTCCACTATAAGTACAATGGCGTTTGCCTTGGTACCGCTAGACTAGTAGACTAACTAGATTCCATGCTCCATTACGTGTCTCACGGGCATAGAGCAGGTGGGTTTAAAGACTAGACAGAAAAATCACAGACACACAAACGGAGAGAGACACAGAGGGACACATAAGATGGACGGGGAGTGCCTAACGGCCGTTCTCAATATTAAATCTATTTCTATCGCTCCCTTGTTACACCTTTTAAAGAGACAAAAAAACTATTTCTATCTCTAGCAAGGCGATACCATAGAAAGTTTGAATAGTAGGACTTCGTTTAATGTGCGAGGTCTCGTTGCACTGACGTAGTGTGTCGGTGAGGGTCTCTTATGAGGTGAAATGAATGTGGTACATGGATAGAGGACGGCGCACACTTTATACAGGGTGTTCCTCAGGAAGCATCGATGTAATGTAATAAGAGCATCAGCACGGTCATTACAAAACTTTTCAGGTTTTAGGTGTGTTCGGAGATTCTAACTTGAGGCTGATGACGTGAGCATCGTGAGCTTGATTCACTCGGTTCTTTTAGCCCCCGCCACGGGGCTTCAAACCTAATCCATTGTGCCCCCATTTCCTCAAGCTCACTTCGCTCTCTCTCGTATTAAGATATAGATTGAATAGAATTAGATATCTCGTATAAGATAATTATAAAGACCTAAAGCTATTTATATTACACATACCGGTAAACCAGAATTTCAAGATGCTTGAGACTTGGTGCTGGAAGTTGCAATACAATAACTATGTTATAATGACCTCTATCGCCTGCCAACGCCTGCTTACCAATCCAAAGACAATAGAGCAACGTCTTCACATTTGACTTCCGCGGGAAAAATATCTGGAAAATTCGCTAATTAATACAAATTTGAATTACGTAGTCGGGTAAAACAATTAAAATCAACTTTTTATGAACTCATTTTTGTATGAACTCATAAAAAATATAATTAATTAAATTACAGAAAAATTAAGCAGTTACTATTCATACGATACATACCTAGATAAATTCAGTTTTTTTTTCATTGGGTAGGCAGAAAATACAAAACACCACACGCTTACATAATAACTATATAAAGTTATTCGCCTCGCTACATATTATTATTTTTACTTAATCACTTGAATTATCGAGATCTTACATTAAAGGATATTGGGAAAACGTGGGCCCACCTCTCTATAGGAATAAGATACATATGAATGAATAGGTATTTTTATGCTGAATAAAACTTAGTATTACGACTAAGATCAAAAGTCTGTACTTTCGGAGTTATCTATAAAAATTAAAGATCAGGGTACGGTCGTAAGACTCTCCTACAGCCTTAATCGCTAAACGTAAAAACATGTTTTTTTTTACAATAATTACAGTTTATTATGTAAGTGACCACACAGAAGGGATTTTGCGAAAATCTTCCTATTAAGGGTTGAAAGGGGGTGAAAACCTTTGTATGTAAAATCTTATTCCTTGGGTTTATAAACTTGAAACTTAGCATGAATACGAAGATAAGTAAATGAAAATGATTGGCGTCATTAGTTTTTTAAAACTACCCTCCATTGGTGATTTAGATGGTGTTAAAGTTTGTATGGGACATTGATAATGCGTGAGCCCATGAATTTGAAACTCAGTATATAGAAAGACGATAAAAAATAATTAAATACGTATTTTAGGATTTTCCGAAAATCGCCCCCCAAGTTGGTGAAAAGGAGTAATAAGGTTTTAACGGAAGGATTTTACTGCTTGCTTCGATGAGCTCAAAACTTGGCATACATTATCTCTTAATCAATTAAACGATGCGTATTTATCTATTTTTAAAAAGCCAACCCCTAGTAGTGTGAAAATCGCAAAACTCTTTTTCTTTTAGTAATTGATTAAGGTTATTTTTATTAATTTTTCCTTGAAGGGTTGTTAGTGGGTTAACGAACTTAATCTTTTTAAACCCAAATTCAAATGAAGTGACACGGTACGTATTTAGATTTTCCAAAATTATCCCATAAAGAGTGTTGCCGGAAGTTAAAATTCACGAATGTGAAGTTCGAAATACGCACGCACGAAGTTGCGGGCGGAGTGCTAGTACACACGGCTACACATCAAGCTATGCAAAACCTGTATTAGATGACCGTTCATTGTATTTTTTTTTTTTTTTGGGACAAACCCACCACACTGTTCCCAAACCCAAGAATATAGCCCTTTTTAATTATATGTGAAACAAATAAAATGTTAGACGAGACAACTTTATGACCTCATATTTCGGAAAGTACTAACGTTAGACCATATGTTTGTTAGCAAGTAATGTTCCCCTTGAAGAGCCCTATCCAACGGTATATAACATGTTACTATTGAAGGGTGGGCCATCATACATCTGTACTTTTTATAATTTCGTATTAATCCCGGCACGGCACAGCTTGTCTCCGTTCCGCTCCAGTGGAACCGCAGCCTTAGTCATTCAGCTCGTACACTAACAATATCAACATTCTAAATTCAAATCACTTTCACTCTAAACAAGGATGTTCACGAAGAATATAGCCCTTTTTAATTAAATGTGATACAAATAAAATGTTAGACGAGATAACTTTAAGAAAGTTAGATATGTCATAATGTTTATTTTAAGATTTGTAAAAACCTACATAAAAATAAACGTATTTTAATCCGACTGAGTGGAACAATTACTGCACTATACCTACTCGGGAGAAACCAAAAGCATAATAAGCTAATAAATTAAATAATAAAGATTGTAAAAACTTATCAATATACCTAATGTATCGATCGCAATGTCATCAAAATGTCTACGACATCTATGGTTACCTTCGCGCCCCGACTCCTTTGCACAGAGTACATTATACTATATTGAAACTCCTTTGACGCGGCGCTAGTTTCTATGTCATTACATCAAATTGCATTAGAAAGTGTAGCACTACGACATTTATTTAACTGGCAAGTCTACTGAGATCGAATTTCCCAGGTCTTTAGGAAGGGAACTCCAAGTAGTACTAGAAACTTGTAAAACTTCTGGAATCAGCTACAATTTTCCGCAGGACTTCGGTTGTGGCGCGAACTCTAAAATTATTATTCAAGAAACTCATCCGTCAATTATTGTTGTCTATGGTTTCACTGCATCGCATTATAGTATTTAAGCGAATGCAATTTATAACGCATTTATCTTGTAGTAGCACTCGTTACATGGTCTTGACAATGGCTTTATGTAAAGCTCTTTAGTTTGTGCACAAGTTCGTTCTCAAGTATTCCATGTTGAGCGATCATTTATTAACCAACTTCGAAAAAAGGAAGAGATACTCAATTCACCGGGTTTTTTATCAAATAGGTGGTATGAGTCCCAGATTTTTCTAATTGTTTTATTTATTAGAAATATTTTCAAATATCTTAATAGAACATTTAAAATTATAAAGAAATCGTCGCTAACCGCGGTTGGAACGAAGCTCCTAAAATGCGAACCATGTCTAGAAGAACTGCTTTCTGTATCAAGCCCTTGATCTAAATACCTAACGACAGTCTTCTATATGTATAGTTGGTCGTCTTTGCTCACATTTAAAATGCATTAATTGGCATGTTTATTCGTTTGGGTAAATTACCATCTCGTATAATTATCGAGATACGAGTACATACGGGCGAAGCCGTTGGCTACATAATTTGTTAGGTGTGAACTTCTGATACTGTTTACTACTTTATCTAAATATAGGTTTTACTAGGGTTCCTTGCCAAAAAGCGTAAAACAGATCCCTATTACGAAGACTTCGTTGTCCGTCTCTCTATATCCCTGTCTGCCTGCCTATCTGTCACCAGGCTGTATCTCAGGAACCGTAAAAGTTAGACACAAAAATAAAACTAACGTTTATGGGAGCTTCCATCCCGTCGTTTTTATAGACAATAATGCGGAACCTTTGTGCGCGAATCCGACTTTTTTGGATTTATTAGATACCCAAACATTAAATTAAGATGAGGAAAACAAGGTGCCTACAGAAGATAAATGTGGATGGGAAAATCCATTAGAATAACAGGTTCGAATTTTAAATATGTAACTTGTTTTTTTTTTTTTTTTAACCGACTTCAAAAAGAGGAGGAGGTTCTCAATTCAGTCGGTATGTTTTTTTTTCTATGTATGTACATCGATTACTCTGAGGTTTCTAGTCCGATTAGTGTGATTCTTTTTTTGTTCGATGCAGGATACTTGCAGTTTGGTCCCATAAATTTCATCAAATTTGGTTCAGTACTTTTTATTTTCAGCATTTTTATTAATTTCGCCTACTTGGATGACATGATGATCTTTACTTTTTGCGTGTTTGTTACGCGATTACTTCGCCAATTGTGGACCGATTTTCAAAATTGTTTTTTTGTTGTACTAGGGATCGTTCACCTTAGGGAATACTGCAAGTTTCATCGAACTCTGTTCAGCATTTATTGAGATAGGGAATTTTATTGGAATTTTCTTTTTTTACTGACGACTTAGTCCTTGGCCTCTATCTCGTCCAGAAACAAAGATGAGACTTAACATGAACAGAGCTCACGGAGAAGAAACTGCGTAACTCCTGCGCATCGACTGAGCATGGTGTAGTCTAGAATAATACAGGCTTTTTATCCCTGTCCGATTCCCGAAACCCAGAATCAATAGAGGCGACCACCAGGAAAGCGCCGAGACAATGAAGTTCGGACTGACTTGGATCATGCAACAAAATTAATCAGAAAAGAATAGCGGAGGAGTAGGAAAAATAAACAATACTTAGTTTCCACTTGCCTCCATGTTCAGCAGGAGTTAATAACTAGTCCCAGTTGCTTATAGAACCAATATTTCTAATAAATATTTACGGGTCCTACAACTTCTCGGGTCGATTTTGATTTCGATTTTGAATACATATATAACGAGCTTTGGTATCTGAAAACAAACTGTGTATGACACCTCTCTACTGTTTACGTATTACTAGCCTCTGCCCGCGACTTTATTCGCTGGAATTTTTGAGCCCTTGATCCAGTACGACACACACAATCACTCGCTGACGCTATTATTTTTTCCGACTTGCTTGATAGTTCGGCTTATTTTCATGATATAAAAAGCTCTAACCCCTCGTTTACACCAAGAAACAAGTTAAATACTAGTTTCATACAAAACTTGTAGAATACTTGTCAAATCATAATTTGTTTGTTTTATACATGTATTGAGAGTGTCTCAAACCATAATCTCAAACATTCTTTCGTTCACACTGTGTAGCCAAAAAGTATTTATACAAGTATAAAACACATTTGCGTTTACACTGAAGACATGTCAAAACTTGTCAAATACATGTATTATACCTTGATGTAAACGAGGGGTTAGGTTATTAGTATGGATATCGATTAAAGGTCATCAGGATCAGACAATAAGTTTTATTTTGGCACACACAAAGTTGTTATTAATTTTTTTGCATGTGTTAATTCAAGATGTAGAATTCCAGTGATAAAATTTTATGATACCTAGAATAATAATTGAAGACAAAAATTGAACAAGAACGTATACATATAACATATATTTTAAGACATTAATTAAGGCCACTCTAGAAAATTCTTTTAATGTAAATAGTCATTTTTCATGCTATTTTTAGCAACAATAACAGTTTTACCTACCTAATTTATTTTTAGATAAATGCAAATGAATTATTGTTATGAGCGAGTTATTAATGCAAATTATAATCAGGAGAACATATAACCAGTTATTTACCATGTTGATTATTTGTTTTCTTACGTGATCATGGCGCTTGTCAGTCTACTGTTGGACAAAGGCTTTTTCATTTCTCATACTCGGAAAGTAGTGTTTGTTTGATCTAAACAGCGGGTCGAAAACGATGCTTCCCTCCCTTGGGCGGGAAAGACTCATAGTAATTGCTTCCCTCCCTAGGGCGGGAATGAATTTTAAAAATAGAACTAAAATTGGTTATTTAGTCGGCTATAATTTTCTATATTAATAATTTCGTGCAGGGCTACGGTAGACTCGATCGAAAGCTAACCAGAATAATAAAACATTAAAAAATAAAGATTTCGAGTCGACAACATATATCCGCAAAATTCGGATTGTCGAGTATTTTGTAAATTTCTAATGATTTTCTGACTAGAGAGATCGCAGCCGCCATTTTTGACATCGGTTATCATGTTGAGAAGTTTTATTTTTTTCTTTATTTTCGGCCAGTGTCATGTGGTGTATTATGTAGTTACTAAACCTCCTTAGAAAAACCTATAAACTTATGAGTTACCGTGACACCTACATTTAGTACCTAGATGTGTATTATGTATGACACACGTTTCAACAGAGCGAAGCCGGGTTTTCATCTCGTTTTTACATAATTAAGAAAAATATCGATTAAAAAAAAATGCTGCGGTCTTGTGAGTGTATACGGCCAATGTGAATTAAAAAAATAGATACCTATTAAAGTGGGATGGCCCGCGGCGGTGACGCGGACGGTGTGTTCCTTAATTGAAATTAAAATTAAAAAAGATAATTTTTTACTTTCCTTATATTTGAAATGAAAAGTAGAGTGTTTAACACGGGTGAAAGTCATCAATTCCCACTCGGACTATAGCCGCCCTCGCTTCGCTCGTGCGTCTAAATACCTCGTATGGGAATTGATTTCTTTCCACCCTTGTATAACAATCTACTATTTCACCCAGCCACTGCTATTAGGACCCGGGTACGTCCTTAAACTACGTCCAGCCACCGAAGGACGGGCAGCAGCGTCCTTGCCAAACCTCGGTGACTTCTGCGATCCCCAAGCCGCCTGCCAAGCGTGGGGATTATGGCAACCCCCCCCCCCCCCCCCATTATGATTGACAAGCACAGCACACGGCCCCCAGTCCCCGGCAGCTCCGCTATTCTTTGTCTGGGTAGCGGACCGAGTAACGGCGGAGCAGGGGGTGCGAAGAATCCCCGGCAGATGCCCCGGCAGATGCCCCGCTACCACCCCCAACGAACTTTGGCCCTGGCAACACACAACATCCGCACACTGAGGACCGATGAGAAGATTATCGAGCTGGAGGAAGAATTGAGCAAAATGCGCTGGGATATCTTGGGACTATCTGAAATCCGAAGAGAGGGTCAGGATACGATGGTTCTAGATTCCGGCAACATGCTCTTCTACCGGGAAGGAGACCGTAAATTCCAGGGTGGTGTGGGATTTCTCGTCCGCAGGTCCCTCATCAACAACGTTATGAAGGTCGACAGTGTGTCGAGCAGGGTAGCATACCTTATACTCAGAATAACCAACCGGTATTCGTTGAAGGTCATACAGGTATATGCGCCGACCTCGACACATTCTGATGATGAAGTAGAGGCATTGTATGAGGAGATATCCGAGGCCATACATACCTCCGAAACATACTTCACCGTTGTTATGGGGGACTTCAACGCGAAGGTGGGCGCACGGAATGGCGATGAGTTGAGAGTGGGGCCATTTGGGTATGGGCAGCGAAACTATAGGGGCCAGCGACTGGTCGACTTCATGGAAAAGGAAGAGCTTCATTTGATGAACTCCTACTTCCAGAAGCGGCCATCCAGGAGGTGGACGTGGATGAGCCCCGATGGTACTACCAGAAATGAGATCGACTTCATCATGACGACCAAGAAGCGAATATTCAGTGATGTCTCTGTGATCGCCAAGGTAAAAACCGGTAGCGATCACCGAATCGTCAGAGGCACATTGAATATCAATGTGAAGCTTGAAAGGTCTCGTCTGGTGAAGTCCACGCTCCGACCTGGTCCTGCCCACATCCAGAACCCCGAACACTTCCAACTCGAACTGCACAATCGCTTCCAGTGCCTAACCGAATGCGAAACTGTGGACGAGATTAACGATGGGTTGGTGGAAACTGTCCAAGCTGTGGGGTCTAAGTTCTATAAGACCCCACGCCGCAATAAACCTCAAAAGCTCTCGAACGGAACCATCAAGTTGATGCAAGACCGGACTGAGATGAGGCTGCAATCTTCAGCTGATATGTCGGAATATGGCAAACTCAATAGACGAATCTCGAAATCAATGCGACGTGACCTGCGTGCCTATAGTGCAGCACGGATCAAAGAGGCGATCGAGCGGAACCAGGGCTCAAAAGTCTTCGCAAAGAATTCGTCTATTGGGCAAAGCCAAATGACAAGGCTGAAGATTAACGACGGCAGCATCATTTCGACGAAACCGGAGATCCTAAGAGAGCTTGAGAGGTTTTACGGACAGTTATACACATCTATACGACAACCCAGTGTCGGTACAGCTCGAGACGCAAGAGCTAAACTGACTCGGCACTACACTGAGGATATCCCGGACATCAGCCTGTACGAGATTAGAATGCTCTTAAACAGCTCAAAAATAACAAGGCGCCGGGCGATGACGGAATCACAACAGAACTTCTGAGAGCGGGTGGAAAACCGGTACTTCTAGTCCTCCAGAAGTTATTTAATTCCGTCATACTCGAAGGCACTACGCCAGAAGCATGGCACAGGAGTGTGGTTGTTCTTTTCTTCAAAAAGGGTGACAACACCTTGTTGAAGAACTACAGGCCAATCTCACTTCTGAGCCATGTTTACAAGCTGTTCTCAAGAGTCATTACGAACCGTCTCGAACGCAGGTTTGATGACTTCCAGCCTCCCGAACAAGCCGGTTTCCGAAAAGGTTTTAGCACCATAGACCACATACACACGCTCCGCCAGATTATACAGAAGACAGAGGAGTATAATCGGCCATTATGTTTAGCGTTTGTGGACTATGAAAAAGCCTTCGATTCAATCGAAACCTGGGCAGTATTGCAGTCCCTCCAACGATGTCATATCGACTATAGGTATATCGAAGTATTGAAGTGTTTGTATAGTAACGCCACCATGTCCATCCGACTTCAGGAAGAGAGCACGAAACCAATCCAATTGCAGAAAGGCGTGAGACAGGGAGACGTTATTTCTCCGAAACTGTTCACGAACGCGTTGGAGGACGTTTTCAAGCTCTTGGAATGGGACGGACTCGGCATCAACATCAATGGCGAATACATCACTCACCTTCGTTTTGCCGATGATATAGTCATCATGGCAGAATCGTTGGAGCACCTCAATGCTATGCTCAGCGACCTCAGTATCGTTTCCCAACGGGTCGGCCTTAAAATGAACATGGACAAGACGAAAGTCATGTCGAATGTCCATGTGGCGCCCGTACCGGTTGTTGTTGGGAATGATACTCTCGAAGTTGTAGACCATTATACTTACCTTGGACAGATTGTTCAGTTAGGTAGGTCCAACTTCGAGAAAGAGGTCGCCCGAAGAATCCAACTAGGATGGGCAGCGTTTGGGAAGCTACGTGATATCTTCTCATCGAAAATCCCGCAGTGTCTCAAAACAAGGGTGTTTAACCAGTGTGTGTTGCCAGTGATTACATATGGCTCTGAAACGTGGTCTTTGACTGCTGGCCTTTTAGAGAAACTAAGAGTCACTCAACGAGCAATGGAAAGAGCTATGCTCGGAGTTTCTTTGCGGGATAAAATCCGGAACACGGATATTCGGCGAAGAACCAGAGTCACCGACATAGCTCGTAAAATTTGCAAGTTGAAGTGGCAATGGGCAGGCCACATCGCTCGTAGAACTGACAACCGATGGGGAAGAAAGGTTCTCGAGTGGCGACCACGGACCGGAAAACGCAGCGTAGGTAGGCCTCCCACTAGGTGGACCGACGACATCGTGAGAGTCGCGGGCAACCGATGGATGCAAGTGGCGAATTGTCGTTCGGCGTGGCGGTCTAAGGGGGAGGCCTATGTTCAGCAGTGGACATCTTCCGGCTGATGATGATGATGATGATGACTGCTATTAGTTTGATAAGGAAACGCAATTAGTCTCCAACAACAAGCCTTTTTGATTGAGTTTTGTGATTAGCATTACAATGCTAGTTCGTCGAGTTTTTTTTTCAACGGTAAGGTATTATTTTATCTAACATCATAAACAATACAGCAACTTTATGTTATATATTTAATTATGTAGGTATATCACCTCTGTATAAAAACTATTCGCTTTCGGTCTGTCTATCTGAGAGACCGCTGGTAACCGATTAGAATTCCTAAAATGCACATTCGATTTTGATATTTTTTACCAATAACTAGTAATTTTTTTTTAAGGTTTATTTGTGAAAATTATGTCAGATGAACGCGGTATGAAAATCGTGATATTTTTATCCGACCGCGCACGTAATACAGTTATTTTTTACATGTGAATACTTGTATAGATTTCAATAGTCCGAAGCATAGGCAATTCGCGAGCGTAATTGTTATAAATTAAATGAATGAATGCTTAGGATTCCATTTATCTATAGCTAATGGAATATTAACTCGGAGGAAACTTCCTGCTCTCTGTTTACATAACGTAGTTAAGTAATCGGTTTTTATACCGTGCTAAAATCATGGTATCGAATGAGTCCGTCAAACTTGTACTAACTAAAATCTACGGTTTTCCTTCAATAGCCTTTTACGGTCCAGGGTCATGGTTTCCTGAAAAGACAGTCCCGTGATCCCGGCAGACTTCGATCTTCCAAGCAACAAAAAGGATTCGTTGAATTGAAAAAGAAAAAGCTGCGAAGCAAATTGGCGATGCAATTTGTCCAATTCCAACAATTTTTTTGTGATCTGTGATTATCACAGCTTAGCAGAAATCATTTACCAAATCCTGTTATCACCTGTGGTGTTTGTTCGTGAGTGGATGTCTACCGGCTGATGATGATGATGACGCACTGACGAAATAAAGGGTTTTTTCGACAATGTTTTCGACTTCATATCAGAGAAGTTAGCACTAAGATATAAACAGTCGGCTTGTATTTTCGTTGAACCTTCCAAAATAATTTCATTCGCCGTACGGAACGCCAAAAAATAATAACATACTAGCAGTTGACAACGGTTTCATCCTCTCTAATTCAAAAAATATCCTACAAGAACATAAATATTGGGATAAAAAGTATCCTATGTGTTAATCTAGTTTACAAAGACAGTAAACTATACATATACGAGCAATAGACGGGACATCACGAAGCAAGTTGTGATCCAAAACTTTTTACCACTAGGTAAAAAGTCCCTCAGGATGCAACGCATAGATAACGTTACTGACACACGGCATCAACAATTTTGTATGACAATTTTCCCAAAGCCCACTCTATAGGTTCTTTTAAATCTCTTTGTCAGGTTATAAACATCTGTTACCCAAATGTTATCCAAATCCTTTCAGTGGTTTTTGCGTGCTAGAGTTACAAACATCCATCCATCATCTTACCAGTTTCATCTTTGTAGGAAGTAGGATTTTAAATAAGTAGTAATATGTACCTTGTAGTATTTATTTTCAATAAATACCTTAACGTTTACAATAACATACATCTCTGAGGTGTCAAACATTTTAAACAGCAGATGGGAGGATTTTTAAATAGACTGACCTTGATGAATGTTAGCATGTTTGTTATTTTAAAACGTGTGTCGAACTGTCAAAAGAAGGATATGTAATAAAAATATGAAGATTAGATATTATCATTCTAGATTAAAATATATTTTTAGAGCATTTTTTGTTCTTATGAAATGTTATTAGAATTAATTTGGTAATAAAATCGACAGAAACTAGTCTGTATCATTTGAGTCCGGATAAATTTAAAACTGGGTATTTCTATACCTGTTTGTTTTTCAATAGGTGCGTCCACACAGAGCGAAGAAACTGCTCGCGAGGCAGTTCGCTCTATGTGGACGCGCCTGTTGTTTCTCGACCGAGGCACGAAACAATTTACGAGAGCAAACACGGCTCGGCAAACATGGCTCGGATGCTCGGTAGGCCGCCCGCGGCAGCGCGCGCGCGTTCCCTCGGCCGAGACTCGTCCACAGCCACACTAACCAAACTGCTTCGCGCGGAAAATGCCTCGCGAGGCTGTTCGCTTTGTGTGGACGCACCTAATTGATATAAATATCAGGTATCAATATATAAATTATGTGATTCTTAAATCCTAATCTATCTCAATTTATTTTGATTAAAGTTTTTATTGTAACCTGCATATATGTATTTACTTATAATCACGTTGTGTAAAATATCTTTTTCTGACTCTAAATGTGCTATTGTGCATGGCTACATAATTATGTAAATAACGGCGATTTTTTACTAGATTACCAAATAATAACACCTTTACGAGTTGGGTAGGTTTTTTTTATTTGGACAAGTATTTAGGTACCACTATTTGGTACAATTTGGTAGTTCTGTATGTTGCTGGAAAAGCATTCAAACAAAAATAAATTTACCTAACTGTATCTAATAAAATAGATACATAATGGCATTCTTAAATTCAGCCGTTTTTACTAATTACCTTCATAGTAGGTAAGGTACTAGGTACTCCAATCTACTAATATTTAATTAATAATAAATAAAATTCGCGAATATGTGACTTAAAATCAACTGATCTTATTCAAGATTTTAAGATTTTCTTTCAAAACGCGTTGTTACTTTTTGACAAGAACGAACCCAAAAATCAAATTGGCAGAAATCAGTTTTAGTAGATATTTATTTACCCAAAAAGGTTTAATCACAACTAATATTATGTTATACTGGCTGGATTCTAAGTAAAATTTCAATACTTGGCCATAAACCTTGAAAAAAAAAATAAAGCGCCGTATTCACCATCTGTCACGGCTGTACGTCAGCTGATCAGCTCAAGGTCGCTGTGATGGATGTAGCATACACACTATCGTGCGCGCATCCAGCGAGCCGAATCAATCGAACGAATAAAGACGTGTTTTAGAAAATGCCAGCAGTTTTAACAAAACCAGGCCTGGTTCACTCCGCGGCGTAGGTATAAAACTGCAAGCAGTTGCGGGGCCTCTTCGTCGAGGCCAATTCAGTCGGGTGCCACGAGCCACCCGTTCCGCTAGCGCTTCATCTACTAAATATTTTTGTTCGGTTACGTCTATTTACGCACATTTACCTATAGTTTCGTAAAAGTTATCATAACAGTATTATAACTATAATTTAATTTATTATGAAGAAAAAAAATACTGTATAACTTTTAGTTGTCTAAATAATAATGTCAGTGATAGAAGCCTCACGTTTCACACACTACCGCGTGATCTTGAAAGGTAAGAAAAAAAGTGCATATTTATCTATGTAGTACATATATTTTAAAATACGATTATTAATTCCAGTCAGTAAAATAACCAGTGATACAATTTAATTTAGTAGGTACCTACATTTCATTAATGCACAAATGTCAATTTACTAACTGGAATTAATTATCGTACTTTAATAATGATCAACAAAATTATCTACCTGCTTGTGGTGTGCTTATTAATGTCATTCAAGTATCCCCGCTTAACTGACCATGATTAGGTACCTAGGTTACAAGTTTGGCCTACTAGAGGACCAAGATAAAATAGACGAATATCAAACCTGACATCACCCTACTCACGTTAAGCTGAGTAGGTACATAGGTAGGTCGAATTAAGATCGGTAGAAAGTAGAAAGATGTTTGTTTTGTTGTTTACGCACGTTCAAACTCAGAAAATGGCCACACTACGCATTCAAGGTCAGCGATCGTATTTCGCTGCGCGACTTTTTTATCTACCTACCTGCAAAGACACGCCACGCGGGGCCTGTAACAGATGAGGTAATAAAGCCTAACATTTCAAATATTTTTAAATATTATTCTTGAGATAAAAAAGAGAAATAATAATACATAACAATAATAGGTAAAACAGATAATATTAATATATATATATAATTGTTCCTCACGTAAGGTGCCGTAGGTGTATGAAGTAATCGATGATGAATCCAAAAAGATATAGGTTGATGATAAAAACAAAATTCCATGAGGAACATAGGTATTTATGTTATTAATGTAATTTAACAAATGCGTAAAAACGTATACCTACCCACCTAACTGTGTCTAAACTCGCGAGTCGCAAGCCTATTGAGCTTGACCGACGGTAATCTTTCAATGTCCTTGGCGTCAGATAAGCAAAAATAAACTTTCGCGCGTAACCATTCAGTACATTTTTGCTTGCGCTTGGGAAGTTTAGGCTAATATAAAAGTAGGTGGGCGGTACGGCTGCCAGTTAAAATGTACTTTATTCTTTCGTGCATAGATTTTACATTTGTTTGATTTTTTTTGGGAGTGACGCTTCTTTGCGTAGTAATATTATTTATTCTTTGACAAAACGCAAATAAATGGGACTTCTTCTTATGTTGTCAGCAGCAACAGAAAAGAGGAAAAGAAAAAGGAAAAGATTTTGGATTAAAAAAAAATATCATAAACGTACAGAATACACTCAAATGCGGAACTTATATTTTTCAATAAATCTTTAAAGTGTTTCACTATCCATTTTCACGTGCAGTCTTCTCTCGAGACAAGCTCTAAATGTTAAATCTGCTGTACAGCAAGCCTATATGGCAGCTGACATTGAATCCATTTTCATTCTGCAAAAAAGAGCTGTCAGAGCAATTTACAATCTACGTCGTCGCGAATCTCTTAGGGAACTATTTAAAAAGATTAACATAATGACAGTGCCTTGTCAATTTATTTATGAAAATATAATGCATGTTACGAAAAATCTTCATCTTTTTAAAAAAATAAGCGACAGACATAATTTTAATACTAGAAATAAAGACAAAATTGATCAACCTTATTTTAGATTGTCTAAAGTCCAAAAATCTTTTATGGGGTACTGTGTTAAATGTTATAATAAAATACCTAGCGAAATTTTAAATCTAAATGAAAGGAAATTTAAAAGTTATGTAAAAAATACACTCAGTAAACAAGCATATTATAAATTAGAAGACTATATCCAAGATAAAAATGTTTCGAAACATGCTGGTCCTGCTCCATAGTACAATGTAGGGCTTAAACAGAATCAAGCTGGTTGAAATTTTAATGCTCACACACTCCTTTATTGTATTTGTAAAATAGCTTTAATTGCAATGTTTTGTTAAAATGTGAACTCCATGTACCTTTTTGCATTTTTTTTATTTCTTATTATTTTATTTTTTAATCATATTTAGTCTAGTTTTTCAAGGTACATTGCTTTTACATTATTATTTCAAAGGATGTAAAAAAATATTGTAAAACATTTTTAAAAAGAGTAAGTATGGAGTTTCTTGCCCATTCTTCTTCATACAACCTACCTTTGCGAATGGGTGTAGAATCATTCCCATCCCATCCCATTTCCTTAATTTTAATTTATGCGACGTTTAAAAGTGCCTCTTTGATGGCCTAATTGAATAAATGATTTGACTTGGACTTTATACACGGTCCAGCATGCACGATGCTGGACTGTTCTGACGTACGTCCGCGTTATTCACTGTCCATCTGCACGACGTTCGCGGTGGTGGGGGTGCTCGCTGGATGAAAAATGGGTCGTGCACGTCCAGCAAACAATTAAAAAAAAATATTGACGTACGTCAAGCCTATTCACGGTGTTTTTGCGTCGTGCATCGTGCATGGCCTTGGCGGGACGTACAGCAGATGGAACGTGAATACGGCGCTTAAATAAATGGCATCACGTTTTTTGTGTCCACAAAGAGCCAGTACGGTACGTAACAACATAATCTAAAAAAGTTTTTAATCCAATAAAACAAACTTTGACACATCAGACTTAAATTGCAAATAATATAAAGCGCCGTATTCACCTTCTGTCACGGCTGTACGTCATGCACGATGCACGACGCAAAAACAACGTGAATAGGCTTGACGTACGTCCAGTACGTCATAATCACGGTGTTTTTGCTTCGTGTATCGTGTATGACCTTGGCGGGACGTACAGCAAGATGGAACGTGAATACGGCGCTTAAGTATCGGATAGGACTCTACGCCTCTATGGTAATTTTTAATGTAGTGTAATTTTTCTATAACTTTTTTATCATATTTACTCACCTCTCAAACCTTCCCTGGACTTATGAAACTAGTAGAAAATAATTAAAAACCAAAATTAGCCAAATCGGTCCAGCCGTTCTCAAACGAACGATTATTGATTTTTATATTTAGAATGCTGTTTGAAAGAAATATTATTTCTTAATATTAACGTTGTAGAACAGCAATTAAGTAAGTAATTCATAAGGAAATTGACAGGATGTTATAAGTAGGTACTCGTATAAATGATCAAGTTACAGATTCACATGCAGATGCTTCTCGATAAGTATCTACTATTAAAATAACTTTACTATTATTAACATTAGTGGTGGAACAAGACCGAATCTAGGAGGGGGCAAGAGGCTTGATGTGCAAGGCCCTTTTTGTTTAAGACGAAAAATATAACTTGTTTAAGTTTTCCGGGCGAGGCCCCCTTTTTTGCAAGATGACTTGGTTCCTCCAAGTCACCATACCAAATGTGATTGTGATGGCGACATCAGCTTTGTGAAGCTTGTTGGACTCTTTCAGTTCCCAGTAACGTATTTTGCATCATGGGGCCTTGCGCGGGCAGTGGAGGATCGACCTTAACGTGATCGTCGATGAAATCAGCATTGCGACTTTGCGAAGCCTCTTAGGTTCTTTTAGTTCCCACTCTTCAGACGCCACAAGTAGACTTTGTAGTGGTACACTTTTTGCTGCCACTTGGCATTATGCTGAGCTGAGGTCCTTTGGCATTCAAAGATTAGTTTTGTTTTTTATTTAGTTTTAATTCGTTTTAGGTTTTGATGCTAATAAACTCAATTTTTTTTCACTGCTTCACTGTCTGGTAATAGCCGTTGTCAAGATTTTTTCTCTTAGGCCCCTGGAGGTGCGAGTCCGCGTGCGAGGCTCCGTTTCGCCCCCGCCTAGCTTCGCCACTGGTCATCATAGGTGCATAATAACTGCATGTCAACGACTATTTATTATTATTACTGTCGCAGTTCTAACGTTAAAATATGCGCAAGAGTTTCCTCGTCTTCATATTATTAAATTATTAAGTAAACGGTTACACTGTAATTAATTATTGTTTCTGTTGTGTGTAAGAAGTTTATAATAATGAAACTATTATTAGTTTGTCTGTAACTATGTTCCACTAATTGTGGTTAATATTAGTTTAATGAGAGCAAAAAGTGGTAAATTCACGGTTAGGTAAGATATAAGTAGGTAAATAATTAAACTAACTGTAAGAGGTAAAATCTAGAATGTACTAAGTTAAACCGTTTGCATTATTCATCCAGGATATACCTACATTTAATGCAACTTACAGAGACTTAACCTTGAATATAAAAAAGTTAGTCAGTTAGTTCATAAAATAGAAAATTCGGTGAGACCGCACCGGGCGCCTTCTAAGGGGGGGCGCCAAAATGATCCAAAACTTGAAACAAAAGACGCTCGATCGAACGTGCGAGTCGCGTAAGCGCTTATGTACACTACGCCGCCGCCGCCACCGCGCCTCTAGGGGTTTGTCCACACTGGAAGCCTAGCGCGTCGGCGGTGGCAGCCGCGGTGGTGGGCGCTGCGGCGGACGCGATACGTGTCCACACTGCCGATCAAGCGTTTGTTTTTGTTGCGGCGACTACAGGTGTTGCAAACCGGTGGTACCTAGTAAACTCTATAAAATTGGTTAAAAGAAATTAATATTATTATTTTTTACAGGTTATTAAGGATTGAAAACAACTAAATTATAAATCATTCTACATTTTTCTACTCAAGTACGGTAAAATAATTTAAATATGTATAAAAACATGCAACGTTAGTATTTTAGTGCATGTTCTGGTAACTCTATGGCGCTACTAAAAAACCGAAAAGGTTTGATACACCTGCCGCCAGCCCGTTGTATCGGTTGTTGCCTAGCAACGCCTAGGCTCGCAAAGTCGCTCGTAACCACCGCGCTAGGCTCCCCGCCTAGTCACTTCAATGTGGCCACAAGCGGCGATTTCATACATTCATAATATCGCGCCCGCCGCCGCCACCGCGCTAGGCTCGCAGTGTGTTTGAGCACTTTGCTGTGCATACGGTCGCTACCGCGCCGCCACCGCGCCTCTAGGCTGTGCATACGGTCGCTACCGCGCCGCCACCGCGCCTCTAGGCTGTATATACGGTCGCTACCGCGCCGCCACCGCGCCTCTAGGCTGTGTATACGGTCGCTACCGCGCCGCCACCGCGCCTCAAGGCTGTGTATACGGTCGCTACCGCGCCACCACCACGCCTCTAGGCTGTGTATCCGGTCGCAAACGCGCCGCTACCGCGCCTCTAGGCTGTGTATCCGGACGCTACCACGCCGCCACCGCGCCTCTAGGCTGTGTATCCGGTCGCTACCGCGCCGCCACCGCGCCTCTAGGCTGTGTATACGGTCGCCACCGCGCCTCTAGGCTGTGTATACGGTCGCCACCTCGCCTCTAGGCTGTTTATACGGTCGCTACCGCGCCCCCCCACCGCGCCTCTAGGCTGTGTATCGCTAACGCGCCGCGCCGCCATCCACCGCGCTTCTAGGCTGTGTATACGGTCGCCACCGCGCCTCTAGGCTGTGTATACGGTCGCTACCGCGCCCCCCCACCGCGCCTCTAGGCTGTGTGGTCGCTAACGCACCGCGCCGCCGCCATCCACCGCGCTTCTAGGCTGTGTATACGGTCGCTACCGCGCCGCCACCGCGCCTCTGAAAAAACCCTAGCAAAGTAGCTATTGAAGGTTATTTTTATATTATTGCTAAATAATCATTAGATTTGATTAGGTAATGTCATGTGAAAAGAATAAAATAATAAAAGCTGAGTTCACTTAAATATAGTTACATATGCACAAATTGGTTAAACAAACTTTTAATACTTAATAATTTAAACCCATTGCTTTTTCTGGTTGAAAATAAATACTGCTTAAAGATTTGTTTTTTAGAGGGGCGCCATTTTTAGTCCTCGCACCTGTCGAAAATGTTAGTAGGACCGGCACTGACTGTCTAACTGTCTATAAGAAATAATTCCTTACAAGTGCTACTGTGAATTTATTCGCCATTCTATATCGTATCCTTCCAAACAAGAACCAAAGACTACCGGTACGAGATAACAGCTGATTTAATGAATGTATGTAATAGTGTACTAGGTACTAAGCACGGTATGCGTACGCGCATGGCCGTCGACCGGAACTGAGAGAGTGCCGCTCGAACGCACACCGCACCTTTGTACTTTCACGACATGTTTACATTGCCAATTTTATCATATACCTTTAGGTATTTTGGCATTTGGCAACATTGATCTTCATTCCTAGAGGGCAGACATGTGAAAGCATAGAATTTACATAAATTCTGGTATAGTGGGGTGGCTTGACAAGAGACATTGTCCGTCCGTCTACTGAAGCACGCGTAGCATGACGATTCTATGTCTATTCTACCAAGTAAAGACAAAGTAATTTCATCATTATTTCTACACAAGTCGACTGTTTTTTTGCACAAATATGACACCATTCGTACACTATTGAAGAAAAGAACGTTTATTTTCTATATTTTTTACATTACCATGCTTAAAACGATAAATATATTTCAACGTTCTGTCATTTTGTCTATTCTTCCGTCGGCAAAACCCCTTTCTACGGCGCCATGTTACGCCTGCAGATATTATCAGGGCATGGGATAATATGGGTGATTTCTTTGGCAAATACCTGGGACAAGGTGACGGGTAACGCGGCAATTACACCACACGGCCCTCATGGATGGTGATGTTTCAAGTGAGCTCGAGCAAAGCAATAATATTCTACATTCCCTTGAGCACAAGGAGTCTGGGTACACGGCGCGGCGGCAGGCTTCCTTGGAGGATTCACTGATAAGACACCAGTATAGACTCACGCTGATGATTTTCGTCTTCGTGAATGAAAAATCTGTAACTTTTCTCCGGTTTAGCAAAAATTAACAAAGGGTGTTAAAAACCTCTTCTAGCATCATCATAGCTAATTAATTCTGGATAATCTGACTTGCAAGGCTGGACTGGAACAGGGGTCCTATAAATGCAAATGCGAGGATTGTTGAATGCTATTCGTTTATCCAAAAGTTATTTTTTGAAGTTAACAAACGGGTAAATGGCACTGGTGATAAAAAATTCAATTGCTGTAAAAACATGCACAGCCTATCTGAGCTCCTCGACTAAAGAAGTGAATAAATAAAACACCTTTTGTACACTGTTCTTTGCTTTCAAGTACACACGGCTACACATCAAGCTATGCAAAATCAATATTAGATGACCGTTCATTGTGTGTAGTGTAAAAATCGTACGAAGTGAGACCAAGATAAACTGGTGTGGTATAGGTTGATGTGTAGCCGTGTGTGCTCTGAATAAACAGAACACATTAAGTGCACTGCTCTTGAACCATTATTAACCACGAATAATACGATAAAAACTGTCAAGACACAAGAGTTTTTTTTTAGAGGAACCAAGTTATGTTCAATTCTTAATTTGAACGGACGTAATTAAATAAGTAGTTTTTATCTTATACCAGAACGATGTTTGTGCAATTTAGACATAATTACAATAGCTAGGTTTGGATTAAAGCGACCTTCATTGTCTGTGAAGATAAAACCTAAAATTAAAATATACAATCGAGCTTATGAGCTCATTATCATTAAAGTCTAAATTGCTTAATTTTATTCATTTCCTTCTTTGTGGTTTGGAGACGGTGTTCGATGCGAAGCCATACGAATTTTTGCTTATTTGCGCCTTATCCTAAAATAAACCTTTGAAATTCTACGAGCGATCCTGACCAAGCATACCATAAACTCAGCATGAGATTTCGGTGACAACTACAAAAAAAAATGTAATTAAAAACATAATTATCTTGTCCAGCTAAAAAGTACTACCTAATAAGGTATAACGTGTAGCCTTCGCTACTTTCTTGTGCATATACTTACTTTGCACTTACTTTTTGCAACTATCGAAGCTACAAGTAGCGAAATTCAAAAAAATAATATACATTCCAATTTGAAATTTGGTTTTTAATCCTGTTAGAAAAAAGAGTAGGTCGTAATTAAATAAACTTTAAGGCGATTCTTGTTGCCTTCGAAAAAGCACTTGGACCAATTCGCAAAGTGTTAGTAAAAGGAGAACTTAAATCTAATGCATTTCTTAGAATCAAATCATCGTTAGCAATTTCAACAAGTGTTAGAAACTAGGTGGATCGTCTGAATCTTCATATTGCCAAAGATCGCAGAATTAGAAGAACAATAAAAAAAATCGATGGAAGGAAACATAGTGTCATAATACTTATACCAAGGATTTTTATTAAATAGTTATTGTTGGTCTCGATTCTCGCCTACGGCCTGGCTGAGAATTCTACGTCGGATGCATTTAGAAACTATAAACTATTCAATTTATAATTATACTTATTTTTACATTTAAGAAGGTATATTTATATCCTCTCCTGGGGTAACTCAGCCCATGTTACTGAATAAATGATTTTTCATACTGATAGGCCCGATCAATTACTCATTTTGTATGAAAAAGCAAATTTTTTTTTGCGAATTTTCAAAAGTCTTAGAACAAACATTGTTCAGTAACATGGGCTGAGTTACCCGACGAGAGGTTGTACAAGTACATCATGTGTTTCACTCCGTGATAATACTTTATGTCACACTATAATAAAATATGGCCCTTCTACGAAGTAGGTATATTTGTCGAGTAGAAGGTTTATAATAGCCCTTTATGGGGAGATTCTTATCAAAATAAGATTGCGTGATCAGATGACAGAGAGACTAGTTACCTAAATAATATAATTTATCTTTAAGTTACTAGGTAAAAGAAATCGTGTTAAAAATAGTTTTTTTATGGTAAAGGTAGATCTTACTAAGTCTCGAGGAATTCTCTCAAGTCATAACCATGTACGAGTACTTGTAGACATTATATGTCTTATATGAAGGGAGGTAGGTATAAGGTATATGGAAATCGTGTAAATAAGTAGTAGGAATAGTTATTTATGATACTAGTGCGGAAAGTTGGTTTTTACAAACGAGTAGACAACGTACGCCCGAGGCGCCGAAGGCGCCCGAGGGCGTACCGTAGTCACGAGTTTAGAGTTGAGTAAGAACCGCACGCTGCTCTACAAGGGGGCGTGCGGTAAAATAGGTACTTAGGTGAGAGTACCTATTTTACCGCACGCTGCGTTGTATGGTCCGTAATTTTTAACTTTCGAACACTGTATACAGGCTTTGTAAATGCATTTTACGAGCAAATGTGTTGAAAAGGTTAATGATTTGCTTGTTAGTGGAAAGATTGTTATTTTATAGTGGTAATGAAACAGACGAAGAGTTTCTTTTACTGGTTCCTACGCTTGAGTTATAGCTGTGTGTACCTAGGTAAAATAAAATCAATTATGCTCCTATAAAGTTGATATTTTTGCCCTCACGTGGTGTCAGAACTCGAATGACGACGACCTATTCTCTGATTACTGTATCTTATTTTTGCAACAGGGTCAAGTTGACCTTTATTTCTGATCTGATGGACAAACATGGTAGTAAAAAGCTTTCGGACCGGTTTCAAATGTTTACATTTTATGATAGCATGAACACTGGATGGCCCATTTGCCCTACAATAATGTGAGCTTGAGCAGTTCTGCCGACTGTGATAATCTACGATCAAATAGGTAACATTTTTGTACTTTTTTTGCTTACCTGTTTGAGTACAATTCTTTTTAAAGAAAAATGATATTCTCGGAAGTTTTTTACTTTCAAGAATATCATTGTGCAACAAACAAAAGTTCTACTTTCGAAATTGTTTAACTTTTCTCTTTAGTGATTATTTTATACATCGTTGGTTTAATTCCGGAAGCCATAATGTACTTATGTATTGCTAATCTAGCTTTTCTATCAATTTCTTTGCAAAGCACGTTATCGATTGTAATAATATTACGGAAGTCAAATACCGGAAAAGTCCATAGACTGCCTACATCCTGAATAATCCTGATTATAAATTGTCTTTTAATATTATCTATTCTATATCTATACATATAATAAAACTGTAGAAAAGTTATTTTTGTACATTAAAAAAAAACTCAAAAAATATAGCCAGGGTATTAAAGGACAACCAATAGAACCCATTTCTAGCATATTTAGAATTTTTGTCTGTTTGTCTGTTTATCTGTTTGTCTGTTAATTTGTCCAGGCATCACGTAAAATATACGAAATTAATGTAGATAACTTTTATACACAACGATTAAGCGTAACTTGGAGAGGAATTTAGTTTTTGTTTCATTGCAATCGGTTCAGTCTATCAAAAGATATTTGAATTTAAAGTGTTTCAGAAGTAAAATTACGGTCAGTTCACAACAAGACGCGCAGTTCAGTAGCGCGATCTAGCTTCGAATAGAAAAACTACATATTGAAATTATTCATCTAAACATATTTCAATGATAAAACGGTAGATGGCGTATAAAGAAAACATGGAAATAGAGGTGTTTAAATTGAAGTAACATAATGTTTTTGTTTTATCGTAATGTTTATTCCTTATGAAAAATGTAAATTAATTAAAGCGATTTTAAGGATAGGATGGGATAGAATAGAATGGAATATAATAGAATCAGTTATTCTCTTGGGTATATTTAATATCCTAAAGATTACTTAAAACGTGAAAAAACTAACAAAAATATATGGTAGGAAAAGTACACCGATTTAATAAAGGAAATGGCGTTTATTGAAATGAACCCTTACGTTCACGAGAAAAAAAAATGATCAATTTTTTTACCATACCATACCAACGTTCATTTAATTCATTAAGGCCCCTCTTCGCGGCGGGCTCGAGAGAAAAATAGGTATTGAAGCGCTACTCACACAGCGATAGACGCGGTCGACCCACTCACACACACATCTATGATCGCATAGAGTTTTCAAGTAGCACTAAGCGCGTACCCAACAAATGAATATTTCTATCTATTAGGGCTACGATAAACTCGATCGAAAGCTTACCTGAATAATAAAACATTAAAAAATAAAGATTTCGAGTCGACAACATATATCCGCAAAATTCGGATTGTCGAGGATTTTGTAAATTTCTAATGATTTTCTGACCAGACAGATCGCAGCCGCCATTTTTGACATCGGTTACCATGTTGAGAAGTTTTTATTTTTTCTCTTTATTTTCGGCCAGTGTCATGTGGTGTTTTATGTAGTTACTAAACCTCCTTAGAAAAACCTAAAAACTGTAACCCCCCCTGCCTCGACAAGTTAGAGTTTTCGACCTTATTGACATTTATGCAAACACCGGATTTTAATGAAGGAGCAATGTTATTATTTTTTTTTTTACTTGGTAAGATCATCAAATGAGGTCTCCCGCCTCGGGCAGGGCGGGAGGGACTGTCAGACTTGTACTGACTAAAATCCACGGTGTCCTTCAATAGCCCTTTATGTTCCGGGGTCACGGTGATGGTATAAGAGCCGCGACCCCGGCAGGCTTTAGCCCTCTGAGAGGGGGCCTCGTCATTATGATGACGCTCTTTGAGGCGCGCGTGGAACACGACGCGCCGTCGACCCGGGCATGGTCCATGGTCGGGCGGCGAGTTGCCCTTTATTCACCGCCCGCATGCCCGCGCCTACGGTGGCCGGAGATCGTCTTGCGACGTCCGACGCCGTGGGCGTCCACCACCGCGGGTGGGGCGGAGGGAGGACCTTGTCCTCTCTCTCACGCGGCCCGCCTCCTCCTTCGCGAGCATGACTGCTTCGCAGAAGGAGGCGACCGCTTCCCACTCCGTCTCGCTCCGCAGCATGGCCGCAACCAATGCCGGGCGCGAGAGGTCTCCGCCTATCGCCGTCGTGAGGACACGTCGGTGCTCCGCCCAAGCGGGGCAATCCTGCACCGTATGCTCGACTGTGTCCTCCGGGCGATCTACGCAGTGGTGACACCCAGGCGTTTCCTCCTTTAACAATGTTAGCTAACGAGAATATGAGGAAAACAAACTAAATTCTAAATGTCAATAAAGTCGAAAATCGCTTGAACCTTTTTTTTTACTTGCCTTTGTTGAGCAAGTTAAAAAAACAGGTTCAAGCGATTTTCGACCTTATTGACATTTAGGCAAACACCGGATTTTAATGAGGATCAAGGTTTATCATCTCAGCCATAGGACGTCCACTGCTGAACATAGGCCTCCCCTTTTGATCTCCACATGTACCGGTTGGAAGCGACCTGCAACCAGCGTCTTCCGGCGACCTTCATAAGGTCGTCTGTCCACCTTGTTGGTGGACGTCCTACGCTGCGCTTGCTAGTCCGTGGTCTCCACTCTAGCACTTTTCGACCCCATCGGCCATCCGCTCTGCGAGCAATATGGCCTGCCCATTGCCTCTAATGTAAGAAAAACAAACTAAATTCTAAATGTCAATAAAGTCGAAAATCGCTTGAACCTGTTTTTTTTTAACTTGCCGTTAGCAAAAACTATCATCGGTCACAAAAAAAAAAATTCTATTCCAACTGCCTGTACAAACATACAACTACAAATTTTTACAATGTACAATTTTGTTTTATTTTCAATTTGTGATTTCCAACCACTGTGCGCACCCCGCAAAGTAGTCTTGTGTATGTACATGCCACTTAGCCGCGTAATTTTTTGGTAAAAAGCGACGTGCTCTCACCTTGAAATCCTGCGGACGACTGAGCTCTGCGATTCGATCTCGAACCTATGCCGGATAAAATATTCCGCCATAGTAAAATGTATGGAGATTTTCGGCCTCAAAATTCAGTTACTTTCCGATTTTTTTACGCGAAAAATATGCAATGTTTTGAAAAACAGACACATGTAGACAGTACACCGGTCTTTGTTCTCTTTATTTATGTATAATATTAATTAGTTTTCTGCTTATTTACGCCAAAGTTATGGAAATACGGCAGTGCTTTTTACGCGTTTTTAGTGATTTTCAATATTTTTTTTAACAATTCCAGCCGGGTTTATCCTCAATCCGATATTTGTAGACCCTGGGGGAACTCTTAAGCTACCCAGACCTTTTTTTTCGTGGCTATTGTTTTAAGTTTTATACATAAACTTATGGAAATGCCATAACACTTTTTGCTAGTACCGATCCTTAAACAATATAGATAATTCAAATCGATAGACAAACTACTCTAATCCAGTGACAATTGAATGGTACTGCCATTGAATAACAGAGGGCGTTTATTACAGTTACGTCAAATATTCTTGAAAAATCTAATCTAAAATCCTAAATACAGGGTTTATATGAAAAACATGGCGAGAATTAAGTAAAATCATGTTCATTCGTTTTAAAATCACGATATTTTCAATATCTCATAGTGCAGCTAGGCATATTATCTTCGAAATATTTTTTTCTGTAAGCAAAACATTAAATCACGCATACGCGAAACTACAAACTAAATTGAACTTTCGCCCATGTCTGCTTACGTTGCGGGCATGCGGGCGGCGAGTAAAGGGCAACTCGCTGTCCGACCATGGACCATGCCCGGGTCGACGGCGCGTCGTGTTCCACGCGTGCCTCAAAGAGCGTTAGCATAATGACGAGGCCCCCTCTCAGAGGGCTAAAGCCTGCCGGGGTCGCGGGACTTATACCATCACCGTGACCCCGGAACACAAAGGGCTACTGAAGGACACCGTGGATTTTAGTCAGTACAAATCTGACAGTCCCTCTCGCCCCGCCCGGGGTGGGAGGACTCATCTGATGATTTTACCAAGATAAAAAAAAAATGTCTGCTTACGTCCTTGAGCTGCCAGCGCCGGCAAAAGTAGGGATGGGCAGGCTCCGGAGCCCGCCCATACTACTCTGGTCCCAGAGACGTTTAAACGTAGCTTTTTCTCTTGCACGAGCATGCGGGTGGCGAATACCTATGCCTTTTTCGAGGGCGTGTTGTGTTCAACATGTGCCTCAATGCGCTAGCAAAATAACGGAACCCCTTAGAAGGCCAAAGCCTGCCGGGGTTGCGGGACTATCGCATTACCTTGACTCCGGAAAGTAAAGGCCTATTATAGGATTTATAGGACACCGTGGATTTTAATCAGTAGAAGTCTAACATTCGTTCTTGCCCTGCCCTGGCTGGGAGGACTCATTTGATGATTTGCGTACGCATATTTATGTACACTCCAGAATGATGTTTCACAGCTGTTAATAAAGAAGCACTAACATAAATAAAAAATTGTATCGGTATCCTCCAACAGAGCTTTGCACAGAAATAAATTGTTTAGTAACGACATCCACGCGAACGAAGTCGCGGGCACAGCTAGTTATAAAAATAAGGTTGTCTTGAAAAGATCGCTTTAAGGATCGGTACTAGCAAAAAGTGTTATGGCATTTCCATAAGTTTATGTATAAAACTTAAAACAATAGCCACGAAAAAAAAGGTCTGGGTAGCTTAAGAGTTCCCCCAGGGTCTACAAATATCGGATTGAGGATAAACCCGGCTGGAATTGTTAAAAAAAATATTGAAAATCACTAAAAACGCGTAAAAAGCACTGCCGTATTTCCATAACTTTGGCGTAAATAAGCAGAAAACTAATTAATATTATACATAAATAAAGAGAACAAAGACCGGTGTACTGTCTACATGTGTCTGTTTTTCAAAACATTGCATATTTTTCGCGTAAAAAAATCGGAAAGTAACTGAATTTTGAGGCCGAAAATCTCCATACATTTTACTATGGCGGAATATTTTATCCGGCATAGGTTCGAGATCGAATCGCAGAGCTCAGTCGTCCGCAGGATTTCAAGGTGAGAGCACGTCGCTTTTTACCAAAAAATTACGCGGCTAAGTGGCATGTACATACACAAGACTACTTTGCGGGGTGCGCACAGTGGTTGGAAATCACAAATTGAAAATAAAACAAAATTGTACATTGTAAAAATTTGTAGTTGTATGTTTGTACAGGCAGTTGGAATAGAATTTTTTTTTTTGTGACCGATGATAGTTTTTGCTAACGGCAAGTTAAAAAAAAACAGGTTCAAGCGATTTTCGACTTTATTGACATTTAGAATTTAGTTTGTTTTTCTTACATTAGAGGCAATGGGCAGGCCATATTGCTCGCAGAGCGGATGGCCGATGGGGTCGAAAAGTGCTAGAGTGGAGACCACGGACTAGCAAGCGCAGCGTAGGACGACCACCAACAAGGTGGACAGACGACCTTATGAAGGTCGCCGGAAGACGCTGGTTGCAGGTCGCTTCCAACCGGTACATGTGGAGATCAAAAGGGGAGGCCTATGTTCAGCAGTGGACGTCCTATGGCTGAGATGATAAACCTTGATCCTCATTAAAATCCGGTGTTTGCCTAAATGTCAATAAGGTCGAAAATCGCTTGAACCTGTTTTTTTAACTTGCTCAACAAAGGCAAGTAAAAAAAAAGGTTCAAGCGATTTTCGACTTTATTGACATTTAGAATTTAGTTTGTTTTCCTCATATTCTCGTTAGCTAACATTGTTAAAAGGAGGAAACGCCTGGGTGTCACCACTGCGTAGATCGCCCGGAGGACACAGTCGAGCATACGGTGCAGGATTGCCCCGCTTGGGCGGAGCACCGACGTGTCCTCACGACGGCGATAGGCGGAGACCTCTCGCGCCCGGCATTGGTTGCGGCCATGCTGCGGAGCGAGACGGAGTGGGAAGCGGTCGCCTCCTTCTGCGAAGCAGTCATGCTCGCGAAGGAGGAGGCGGGCCGCGTGAGAGAGAGGACAAGGTCCTCCCTCCGCCCCACCCGCGGTGGTGGACGCCCACGGCGTCGGACGTCGCAAGACGATCTCCGGCCACCGTAGGCGCGGGCATGCGGGCGGTGAATAAAGGGCAACTCGCCGCCCGACCATGGACCATGCCCGGGTCGACGGCGCGTCGTGTTCCACGCGCGCCTCAAAGAGCGTCATCATAATGACGAGGCCCCCTCTCAGAGGGCTAAAGCCTGCCGGGGTCGCGGCTCTTATACCATCACCGTGACCCCGGAACATAAAGGGCTATTGAAGGACACCGTGGATTTTAGTCAGTACAAGTCTGACAGTCCCTCCCGCCCTGCCCGAGGCGGGAGACCTCATTTGATGATCTTACCAAGTAAAAAAAAAAATAATAACATTGCTCCTTCATTAAAATCCGGTGTTTGCATAAATGTCAATAAGGTCGAAAACTCTAACTTGTCGAGGCAGGGGGGGTTACAGTTTTTAGGTTTTTCTAAGGAGGTTTAGTAACTACATAAAACACCACATGACACTGGCCGAAAATAAAGAGAAAAAATAAAAACTTCTCAACATGGTAACCGATGTCAAAAATGGCGGCTGCGATCTGTCTGGTCAGAAAATCATTAGAAATTTACAAAATCCTCGACAATCCGAATTTTGCGGATATATGTTGTCGACTCGAAATCTTTATTTTTTAATGTTTTATTATTCAGGTAAGCTTTCGATCGAGTTTATCGTAGCCCTAATAGATAGAAATATTCATTTGTTGGGTACGCGCTTAGTGCTACTTGAAAACTCTATGCGATCATAGATGTGTGTGTGAGTGGGTCGACCGCGTCTATCGCTGTGTGAGTAGCGCTTCAATACCTATTTTTCTCTCGAGCCCGCCGCGAAGAGGGGCCTTAAGCGATAAGACCGCCCATCGTGTCACCCTATTTATAAGGTATTGTTAATTGGATGTATCCTGTAATTTGCAGGATGTACATAATAAAGAGTATTCTATTCTATACCTATGTGCAGTTACAACAAACCTACTGTTAAGTCTATTTTTTGTTACATTTTTAATTGAAATAGTTGCGACATTGCAATAGCAGTTATAACTAATTTATCAAGCTAAGAATACGGAAATAATTGCTCAGTTACATACTTATCATTCTTCGCGGCATCTAATTGAATAGTTTTTGTAGTTCTGTAAAAAACCACTAGTTAGATATTAAAATATCAGTGTCAAACCAGGAAATTAATTACGACAAACTTCTTATCAAAAATAGAAATAAAGAGAATAAAGTAATTATATAATAAACACAATTGACTTACGATTAGCTTGCATGGCACGCGATCTTACCTAACCTAACCGACCACAGATTATACGCAGTAAATGCAAAACAATGGCTAAGGACGCGCGCGAAATTTTCTTTTCAATTTGAAAATAGAACGCTCTATGGTTTTGTTTTGTTTTATTTAGTGAGTGGAGTTCAAAGTGTTGCTTGTCAAATACAGTAAATATTTGATTTAATTTTATAATCCTCGTCTTAATAAACTAAATCATTTGTGCAAATTAGTTTTCAGTGTTTGCAAATTATGATGTAGGAATTTATTGCCCGTAAGTATATATCTTTTAATTCTTGTTGCAATTTTAAAATAGTGATTTGATTACAGACATGAAGCACCTAATAAAAACTGGCAGCATGTTGTTACGTCCGAAACAAGTTTTCGATATTTTGATGCTAAAATTGGCATAAGGTAAACGGCCCAGTAACCGTTAAGTTTTGAACTTCACTGACTTTGCAGGCATGCTATGGTAAAACTAGAAGACTTACAAAAAAAATAATTACATGACTAGAGAGATAATTTAAATATGTATTATTGTAATATTCTTTTTTTTAATTAGTATAAATTTTCTTTAACAATAATATAAAAATATAAAATAAAGGGCTAATTGTACCAGTACCCGGTAGATTTGTACCAGTAAACGTTAAATTGTCCCTGAATCCGGTAATATTCAATGCGAATTTGAACTCTATTGGTTTACGTTAAAGTTCACAGAAATACTACTTTTGCATTTCTGTGTAAAATAAATAAAGACGGGTTTACCCAAAGAAAAGACATTTGCATTAATGAAAAAATGTCAAATGTATTTATTAAAAATAAACTAATCTATTTACATACGCTGCGTCTTCCGGTCCGTGGTCGCCATCGAGAACTTTTCTTCCCCATCATAAATCATTGGCAAAACGATGGTGAGTGATGTATTCGCCATTGATGTTGATGCCAAGTCCGTTCCGTTCCGAGAGCTTGAAAACGTCCTCCAACGTGTACGTGAACAGTTTCAGAGAAATAACGTCTCCCTGTCTCACGCCTTTCTGCAGTAGGATTGGTTTCGTGCTCTCTTCCTGAAGTCGGATGGACATGATGGCGTTTCTATACAAACATTTCAACACTCCGGAGGGACTGCATACTGCCCAGGTTTCGATTGAATCGAAGGCTTTTTCATAGTCAACAAACGCTAAACATAATGGCCGATTATACTCCTCTGTCTTCTGTATAAATTGGCGGAGCGTGTGTATGTGGTCTATGATGCTAAAACCTTTTCGGAAACCGGCTTGTTCGGGAGGCTGGAAGTCATCAAACCTGCATTCGAGACGGTTCGTAATGACTCTTGAGAACAGTTTGTATACATGGCTCAGAAGTGAGATTGGTCTGTAGTTCTTCAACAAGGATGTGTCACACTTTTTGAAGAGAAAAGAATAACCACACTCCTGTGCCATGCTTCTCGTGTAGTACCTTCGAGTATGACGGAATTAAATAACTTCTGGAGGACTAGAAGTACCGGTTTTTCACCCGCTCTCAGAAGTTCTATTGTGATTCTGTCCTCACCCGGCGCATTGGCTGTGCTGATATCCGGGATATCCTCAATGCAGTGTCGAGTTGCACTGACACTGGGCTGTAGTGTTGATGTGTATAACTGTCCGTAAAACCTCTCAAGCTCTCTCAGGATCTCCTGTTTCGTCGAAATGATGCTGCCGTCGTTAATCTTCAGCTTTGTCATATGGCTTTGCCCAATAGACGAGTTCTTTGCGATGACTTTTGAGCCCTGGTTCCGCTCGATTGCCTCTTTGATCCGTGGCGCACTATAAGTACGCAAGTCACATCGCATTGATTTAGAGATTCGTCTATTGAGTTTGCGATATTCCTACATATCCGCTGAAGATTGCAGCCTCATCTCGGTCCGGTCTTGCATCAACTTGATGGTTCCGTTCGAGAGCTTTTGAGGCTTATTGCGAGTCGGGGTCTTAAAGAACTTGGACCCCACAGCTTGGACAGTTTCCACCAACCCATTGTTAATCTCGTCCACAGTTTCTGATTCGGTTAGGCACTGGAAGCGATTGTGCAGTTTGAGTTGAAAGTCTTTGAGGATCTGGATACGGGCAGGACCAGGTCAGTGCGTGGATTTCACCAGACGAGACCTTTGAAGCTTCACATTGATTTCAATGTGCCTCTGACGATTCGGTGATCACTACCGGTTTTTACTTTGGCGATCACAGAGATCTCACTGAATATTCGCTTCTTGGTCGTCATGATGAAGTCGATCTCATTTCTGGTATTCAGTACCATTGGGGCTTATCCACGTCCACCTACTGGATGGCCGCTTCTGGAAATATGAGTTCATAAAATGGAATTCTTCCTTTTCCATGAAGTCGACCAGTCGCTGGCACCTATGTTTTCGCTGCACATACCCAAATGGCCCTCTGACTCAACTCACCGCCATTTACTGACACCACCATGAAATTCCCTATAACATCGGTGAAGTATGTTTCGGAGGTGTGTTTGATTAAAAAACTAAGGAAGCTCTCAAATCCATGTGATTACAACACAAACAAGGAATATAGAAACTGCATTGTGTTGATTCGAAGGAAAAGCGAACTTAACACAAGGCAATAAGGACGATGTCGGGCTTAAATGCAACTTTCCCAATATCCGGCAATGTATCCCACAGTTTTAAAGGAAAATGAACCCTATTTCAAGGCAATAAGTACACAACAACGGGTTTCGGTACAACGTGTATTACCGGGTTCACCGTGTACCAATATCCGGTAAAAAAATACGATTTTAACGGGTACTAGGTCAAGAAGGGTTTGTCAGTACCAATAGATGTGAACGGCAAAATAAATTATTTCTCAATTAGATTCACCTCAATTTATAAGTTATATCGCAACATAATATACTCAAATATTTTTAAAAATTAACACTCTTACCCTAACGTTATCCGTCGCAGTATGGCTAGCTCATCAATGCGTCGTGGTGGCTTCGTAGTTCACTGACAAAACTTAGAACTTTCATAGTATTTTCACAAAGCAAACTTTTGTTATCGCATAGTTTTGATACCATTAAACTTTTTGGACAATGTTGCCATTACAATTGATCAAAATATTACCGAGAAGGTATTGCCATTCGCAAATTTTACCTAATTATTGGTAGAAAAATGCAATAATAAAAAAACTGACTTGTTAACGGGTACTAGTACACTAACGGGAATAGGTACTTTTACCTTAACAAGACTATTAATAGATCGCCAAGTAACTGTACTTTGAGGGGCCAATAAACGATTAATAACTATACTATGTGAATTTAAAAATGTACTTACTTAATTTAAAATAAAGACTACATTTTTCTGGCCATTCATTTCATAGTTGGGACCCCGGACCCATAGCTGGGCATTGTTTTTAAAGCCGTAGCGCTCATGATGGAAAATTATGTACTTTACGACCAGTTATCATAGGTACAGACGCCAGCAAATCAAGCTACAAATTTCTTAGATTTTGAACCTAATTACAATACTGGAAGGTTAATTTCCGAGTAGTAAAATTTGACACATTCGGTAAGGTTGACCTCCGTACCGAAATATACAAAAAAAAACTTAAAAATTAAAATCCCATTTCGGAGGTGTGCAAACATTGCAACTCTGTATAACATGCCAATTTTATAAAAAGACTTATTTTAAAATAAAAAAGTTATCTAAGTTGTGAAAAGGATCTCTTTTTTCTCAGTATCTCACTCCGCATCGTTAAGATTGATGTTAAGCCAAGCAATCGGTAGTTTGGTCACGTTTGACTGAGTTAAAGCTTACAGAGATAGGCTTTTAGGTTTCTCGGTCAATGGGCGGGTAAAAGGAACCATAAAATATAAAAATTACAAATAGGTGTGTAGAAATCACAATTTATCTATTCACTTGTACATAAATATGGATGATAAACCATCAAGATTTTAATTGTACTGCCACGTTTTGTTTCCGTCCTTCGTTGGCTTCGCTTCTAAAACCATATCTATACCAAAATGTATCAAAATCTGTCCAGATATCCAGTGGTTTCAAGTGGAAGAATATACAAGAAATAAATTAAAATATTAAACAAATTCGCTTTCGCATAATTTACTAATTAATAAGGAATCTATCACAACAGCACTTTTACCTATATAACGAAATCAGACATTTCTGAAAATATTCTGACAGAAAAGTCAAGTAAAATGTTTATTACATTTAGGGCTAATTTTTCAACAGTGGGATTTTAGCGATTTGACATATTTTCTCTATATGTATAAGCTGTCAAACCATCATTTTTATTCCCCAGATAAAAGTTATCAGACAATTTAAAAATCAGCCCCTACTTAAGTGATAAAACCTGTAAACTTTTTACTTGACTTAATGAGACCCAGTCATAGAGGTAACATTAGTGCAAGAGTGCCACAATATATGTATGAGGTAAGGCGAATACACCTAATAATTTAACTGTCATGGAATATTGATAGCCTATAACCAAGATTAATTGAAAACTTGAGTAAATAATATAATTTCCGTATATTTTATAACGTAGAAAGTGGAAATGTTGCCAGGCAATTTATTATTACCTACTTATTATGTAGGTATTAGTCGAGTTCCTGACTAAAGACTAGTTTTCCTAGATTATAAACCTCCGTGTAGATAATAAGGGATTTATTTAATTTTAGAGTAGACACTATGATACTTAATCATGGATATAATTACTTACGTATATACCATTTTTACATAAGCGACTACCGGTACCTATTATAATGAAATTAGCAGGTGTTTACACTTAATTCTTTTTGTATAAAATTTTGCGACTGTTTGTGTCTAACGCCACTATACCATAGAATAAATAATATTACTGACTATACTGAGCCCTGTATTGATCTCTCCTCACCCAGTCTCTGCCTGCTCTCTTTCGCAGGACGTCGCTCCACCTGCGGGCTATTGTGTATCTCGGTGTCTGTGTGGTGATCATCAAAGAATTTCGTATTGGCTTTCGCATTTGCAATGAAACTGATAAATGTAAATGTTCCGTAAAATCAAATAATCTCTCTTCGAGGCAATAGGCTCTTGAGGTACTTAGCCTCGTAACAGGTTTCAAGCCATCCAAATTCAGGTTGACAACTGCTGGTCAGTGACTATCAAGTTAGCCAATAGCCCTGCTGGCCTGCTCATGTCTTACACTGCATTCGTGTGACAAGGTAACCATGGTCAAGGTAACCAGAGCCAAGGCGTGGAAACCACCTGGATGATTCGACGAAAACCGAATAGGAATAGGCCCATAATATACAACAGTGTGGATAATCCCGAGCTGATGAAAGGATGATGATTAGCTTCAAATTATATTTTTATTGAGTTCGGTTTCAAATTGTATTTATAGGAAACAAATATGTATGAACAAACCACTGAACCACGGTACTGAACTTCATAGCATTCCAAAAATAAATTTATTCACACTTGTATGAAACAGCAGTCACACTACGGGATTCGAATTTAGCGGATCAATAAACCAGCTCAACACTGATTTTATAGCTACTGTTACTTACTGTTACTGTTAGCCTATATCATCCCACTGCTGGGCAAAGGCCTCTCCCCATGATCTCCAGTTTTCACGCTCCAGGGCCAAAGTGGACCACTGGTCATTGGTTTTATCAAGTTCGTCCCGCCATCTTCTACGAGGTCTGCCACGACGCCTTCTGGCTGTGTCAGGGCTCCACAAAGTGGTTATTTTGGCCCACAGCTCATTGGGCATGCGGCAGACGTGGCCCGCCCAAGCCCATTTCAGCGCAGCGGCCTTTTGACCAACGTCAGCAATTTGTGTTTTGGAGCGCAGTGTGGTGTTGCGTACGCGGTCTGACAGTTTGACACCTAGAATACTACGCTCCATTGCACGTTGGCAAACCCTGAGTTTGGACTTTTGAATGTTTGTCAAAGACCAAGTCTGGGATCCATAGGTCAAAATGGGAAGAATGCACATGTCCATGATTTTCCGCTTGAGTGTCAAAGGAAGAGTTCCTTTCATAAGCTCCTTCATGGACCAGTAGCTCTTCCAGGCATTTTCGGTTCGTCTTGCAACTTTCTATATTATAGCTGATTTCTTTAAAACAAGATGTGTTTTGAAGGAATTAGTGTTGAGCTGGTTTTGGCATCAAAACAAAATGTTATAGAAACTAAACGGATATAAGTTAGATAATCGGTAAAATAACGGTTAAATTACATCACAACGGATACTCGAACCGGGGAAAGTTCGCAGGTCAGGCCACTTATACTTTGTCCTAGAGTACGTTTTCACTGATAAAGCATAGATGGAAGCCATGCAGTAATCGACCAATCACAGACGAGAACATAGAAGTGATGTAAATGACAACCAATCTGATTGGTCGATTCTTGAACGTCTTCATAAAGCTGTAGTGGAAACGCACCTAAAATATGCCTACCATGTTATGTTATGTGTGACTATTCGCGTATTTCGCGGTTTTTTTTTTCCTCAATAATATTTAGTTACGTTGCGTGTCGGTCAGTAGGGCGATAGAGCAATGACTTTGTGGTTTAGTAGCGAGGCCTTCGGTGATTAAGAGATAGTTTTCGTTCGGTCTCATTTTCCTACAAATGTGTAAAAATGGGTTGGATTTTGGCTGTCAGTACTACGGATTGTTCTGATTTCAGTCTGTTATGTTCATCTGTTTCTCGCATAACTTCTAAATTCAACAAACAAAAAGGATACTTATTTAATTTGTATCTTGAATTTATCGTTTGAAATGTTTTATTCGTTTGCTGATTGAAAAAAAGACAATGTGAAGTCAGAAAAGACTACTACTAGCCTTGTAGAAATTTTTTAATAGAATAGCTATAAGAAACAAATTTCTTTTTGTCCGTTTTTCTTTATTTTTGCGTTACGTGATAAACTTAGCGATATTTTATTCGAAGAGTTCCATTTTATTCCGATGCAAACCGATAAATATTTTCAAATTCGAAAACTTTTAAATGAAGATTTAAATTAGTATCTTACATAGTAATGAGTGATGAGTTTTTGATAGTGAAATCGACATTAAATCGTATTCTAGATGCTAATCTTACATACTAATAGAATACGAAAGTTATTGAGGATGGATGTTTGCTACTTTTTGGGAAAGAGCTAGAGCTATACAAGTCGTCTAGCCACGTTCCCACACTGGAATGATGTATTCTCGCATTAAGAAGTCATGGTATGCCACCAGCACAGCTCTATCGTTTGCCCCTTTCAAATCCTAGTAGGAGGATGGTTGAAGGATGGCAACGAAAGGAGGTGAGATATATCCTGCAGAGGGACCACACACTGGAATTGTATTTGGGTAGTACTATTAGGTATTCTATGATTTGGGATGGGTCTAGTATAGGCACTCCATTTGACGAGATTATTTTTACAGTGAGCAATTTTTTTTTCACGTGTTAAATGAGTTCTCCCACCCAGGGCAGGTTTTTTTTTTACTATCCCACCAGACTATTCCCAAAGCCCTATAAGTTACTGAGCCAAGTTACCCGTTAATCCCGCGACGTCCTACAATTTAGAGATTTCCAGATTGGCTGTCGGATAATTACCGAACAGTACGCAGGTAACCCCACGGTCATAAGCTAGTAATAAATAATTTAATATTGATGATTAATTAAACTTGCATTAGCTGCCCAAGTATGTTGAACAAACAAGGACTATAAAATTTCAAACAAGTAAAAAGAAACTGCTGTTTTGAGCTCGTAACTTTCTCTGCATGACATTCTTTATGTCCTTAATCTTTTAGCGCCAATGTTTACATTGTCCAGATGTCAGACATTGTTAAAATACTAAGCAGGAAATGATGATAGATTGTCTTTCTTATTTTACTAGCTAAGTATTCCCTGTGGGTTTGTTACAATGGACGAGATTACTGCCATTGGCATCGACTTCTCCACCATCCATAACCATTTCCCAACTACAAGGGTTGGCTTCTCGTCTAAAAGGATGCAGCGTCTAAAATTACCAGTAGGTATTATTCCTAATGATTCACTTCAAGAATGAATAGTAGGAAAAAAGGCAATAAGGTTGCTGGCAATTCACGAAGTGAACCATTAGGAATACTGCTTAAAGTAGCCGTTCAGATCGCTCAATATATCTATAACGATTTTTTTTCTAATATTCTCTGACAGTGATTCGTTTAAAAATAAAAAGAACTCATTGTAGGCCTCTACTTAGGCTTCAGAATTTTAAAATAAATATTTTTTTCATCAAACGTGACGTTTCTGAATGTGATACTCGTAATTAGGACAGACCATACAGTTTATTGCTTGATACAATTAAGTAACATAACGTTTTTACCGTATAAACATTTTAGCAAATCGAGTACCTATATAAATAACTGTCAATACTTATTTAGTTTTTATTTAGGCTAAACAGATCTCGTTTAATGGCGATAAAAACGACGGCTGCTTATAATATACAGCTTTTAGGTATAACAGTACACACTTACTGGTAATTTATTATAATAATTTACCTGGATTAACGACAAGGTTCATTAACCTGAAGCATAAACATCAAAAAGTTTAATATGTATTTATTGATAATCGGTCCAGCAAACAGTAAAATTAATGGTCTTATGTTAGAAGGTTTTTTTATACCACGTAAATGTCAAACAAGATACGGCCTCCCTTATAATGCGCGTCTCTATGCCAGGGTCGCGGAACTCTGGGGTCACGGGGCTGTCTCATCAATTCAAGGATCACCGTGGCTTTTACGAGTACGAGTCCGAAAGACCTTCTTGTCCCAACCTGGGCGGGAGGACAAATTTGATGATTAAAAAAAAGCCATTGGACGCCTGCAACCCCTATCGTCTGCACGTTGTCGACCCTGCAGAAATTTTTATACCCACGTTGTAGCTCAGTAGTTACTGTTAGTCAGAAGCTCTAAAGTCTGACAACCAGTCTTACCATGGGGTATGGTATTTCCCAGTTACTGGGTTATGGAGGTCCGACAGGCAGTCGCTCCATGTAAAATACTGATATCCAGCTGAATCTGGTTTGACTGGAAGCCGACCCCAATATAGTTGGGAAAAGGCAAGGCAGATGATGTTGTAGCTCATTGGGAAAACCTCGAAAGGCAGAATGTTTCAGAATTCAATTCCGGATATAACGATAATATCACAGTATAATATTGAGGACTAGTCCGGAAAAAAATCGGGCGTATTGCAACTCTACACCATACAAGTCAATAAATGTAATGGAAGTGAGAAAAAACTGTACTTGAATCCTCAATCCAATAAATTGCACTTCTTACAGTAATTTATTTGCAACGGGACTTAACGATTGCATAATTTATTACAAGCAGGACACAGTATGGGGTCCTTACTTTATTAATTTATTTATTAATCCTACAATTCCTGTAATATAGATTACATCCATCAACATGTCTGATACAGTTATCCTTTAGGTTTACTATAAATACTTAGTACACATTATATTGAATATCGACATTTGGAAAGAGATAATAAGCTAGTTTTGGTTTCGTAGAGCGCTATCTTTGTCGACGAAGCACTCCTAACCCAACGAGCAAAACGCTTAGGTTTTCACTGCATGCAAATAAGTTTAGAAAATTTTCTACAGAAGCTTTATTATTGTGTGTGGTAAACTTAAATTCTGTTTTTATTATAACTTACTCGCATGCGAAGTCGGGTTGAGTCGCCAGTTGATTTTCTTAGTAAGTTAATAGTTTATATTTCCATATTTTCCTCACATTTATGACGCCAGGCCACGCCTATACACGCCAGGCCTATAGATGAATAAATCAATAAGTTATGATCGCTATACTATAACAGTTTTTCCTCAAAAGAGGATTTTTGTAGAGTGGAGTTTCCAATGATGTACCTATTCCTCATTACCTACAGTGTACAATAAGCATAATTATGTAGGTACAGGATCAATAAGTCTGTTAGTAAGAGTTTTGAAAAACAATGGATACTTACACGTATTTTTAACCCCCGACGGAAAAAGAGGGGTGTTATAAGTTTGACGTGTCTGTCTGTCTGTCCGTCTGTCTGTCTGTCTGTCTGTCTGTCTGTGGCATCATAGAGCCCGAACGGATGAAGCGATTTCAATTTAGTTTTTTTTTGTATGAAAGGTGACTTACCTGCGAGTGTTCTTAGACATGTTTGATGAAAATCGGTTTAGCCGTTTAGAAGTTATGGGGGTGAAAGTGGGGAAAGGTAACCGAGGGTCTGCAAATATACCAGAGTTGGGTATCAAATGAAAGCTTACTGAAAGGGAATATTGATGACTTAATCGGGAGTACCTACTCTTAGCAACATAAAATGATGTATGTACCTATAAAAAGTATAAAATAAAAAATAAATTTAAAAAACCCCCGACACAAAAACCAAGTTTTCTTTGAAAAGTAAAAAATGATAAAAATACGTTGCGTTGGGGGACTGCTCCAAATTAATTATCATCTCCTGTTTTTTTGCAGTCCCCCAACGCAACGTATTTTTATTATTTTTTACTTTTAAAAAAAAAATATTTCTTTTGTTGAATTAATGCGATATACGAATATATTAAGATGTAACTCATCAAAATTCGAGAGTAGGGGCTCGGTAACGTCAGAAGCAATTGAAAACTGTCCTTTTTTTTAGGGGTGATATATCTTTGTCAATTCGAGTTGGTGTAACAAAAGAAAAAATACGTGTCAAATATTTTTTATAAACTAACTAACGTACTAATTAGCTGTTTTCATTCAAATACCCACCTGAAATATCCACATCTTCTGGTATACTTACCTCATACCTGCTTTGTCTATTTAGCATACTTGCCACAATTGCACAAATAAGGTTCCTACCTATTCCGGTACTTCTAGATTGCCTAATGACGTCACAGAACTAGTTAATTGCGGTGGCAACACAATAAATTGCTAGGCGACACTGACAGGGCTAGGAGCTAATGTTAACAAATCACCGCTTCCGTCCATCGCGCTTGAGTAAACATTAGCTGTTTCAAGTTCAAGACTGGTCAGTACCTTTGTAGTTTTGTTATTCTCTTTAAGACTCAACGATGCGTTCGTCGACGAGCTGGGGATTACCCAAGCATTTCTTTTTAACGTGGTAAAATCATCAAATGAGTCCTCCTGCCCACGGCAGGACGGGAGGCTGTCAGGGTCGTATACTGACTAAAATCCACGGTGATCTTTCAATAGCCTTTTACGTTCCAAGGTCACGGTTACCTTGTGAGACAGTCCCGCGACCCAAGCAGGTGGAATTATCAGAAATGACTGATCCTATTGGTCGTAGCTTTATCATTTATAGCCTATAGCCTCGATAAATGGATTATCGAACAGAATAATAACATTTATTTCATTTCAACCATTTAGGTGGAGCGACTGCCTCTCTGACCTCCACAACCCAATTAGTACTATGATAAGTAGGTATAAGATACGCCTTTAGTAAGAATGGTTGTCTCACTTTTAGGCCACTAACTAGGTAGGCAATATTTTATTATCTTAATTTGAACCGATGACCTGCATCTGACTTGAATTTGCATTTTAAAATACAAGAGAGAATTTATTTGATGATCGTTAATTGTTTTTTGCTAAAAACTAACGCGAATGTTTGTGAGGAGGGATAGATTGGAATGTGGATTGTGGATGTTTGTTATTCTTTATTCTCGCCAACGTTATTTTTTAATGTATAATGGGTTTGCTCTAGAGATGAGTCTAGGTTAGGAGTGACTATGAAAAGGTCGACGATGGAGCGAGCTTACCCAGAAGAAGCCTGTTTACTCTGCCTTTGAAGAGATTAGGGTTGTATGCGTTCGGAAACAGACGCAGGCAGAGAGTTCTACTCCTTCGCTGTCCGCATTATAAAAGGCGTTTGAAAACGCTTAAAATGCGAATTGGTGGAATAAGGCCCTTCGTACACAAGGCGACGCAAGTCTCCGATATCTTACGATTTCGGTATCCAGGCCACTATCGCAATACAATCCATAGAGGTTCGTAATAACGCACTCGTCAATGGATGTCAAAGTCTTAAGGTATCGGAGACCTGCGTCGCCTAGTGTACGAAGGGGCTAGCAATAAGGTAAGGCTGGTAATACGCGGTGCGTCTAATATATGTGCGATGATAGAAGGGGGCTGGTGGGATGAGGTCGTGGAGTTCTTAGGTTCGTTGGTTCGTTACTGAACAGATTTGGATAAAACAACACAGTATAAAACCGAGAATAACACATAGGATATATTCTGTCCCAATGTTATCTTCCCGTAGGATAATTTTCGAGTCGTAGCGAGGCAAGACGTGCTTTCCAAGGCATGGAGGAAACTCTATAATTCCACGAGCAACCTTGTGAAGGTCGCGGTTTAACTTTGACGTTCGACACGTGCGTTTGTTATTGTTTATCTATATTTGACTGTCTGTGCAAGCCTAAACCGCTGAGCGTAGGAGGAAAATATGACAAGATGTGTTTGTAACGAAGGTGTCTTCAAAAAGAGAACGTTCTTTATTTAGGAAGAATTAATTCCATTTAATTTATCTAGAAGATACTGCTAAAGTTAAAAGAATCACCAACATTATGGGTTTTAAAGGTGACGAAGTTCAAACTATTGAGGTTGTATAGGACACATTATTGTGGCACCCAAAGGACCACGGGCAGAAATATATGGAGACTGGCCCATCGTTCAACAGTGATGGAACCTATGCCAAATGAAAGCTTTGAGGATGTGATGCATTTCTTATTATGGCAGCTAAGTCGAATTCGAGCGCCAACAAGGTGATTTCGAGCATTGAAAACATATGCCCTTACCTAACCTAACATGTGGCAACATTCTCCTACTGATTTGAAACAGGTGTCATTCGAAGCGTGTAGTAGATACGATATACTTTTACTATGGCGACATTCTTCAAATGTGTAAGGTTCACCTGGAATATCTGAAAATGTCAACCTAACCTAACCTGTGGCAACAATCTCCTACTGATTTGAAACAGATGTCAATCGAAGCGTGTGGTACATACGATATACTTTTAGTATGGCGACATTCTTCAAATGTGTAAGGTTCACCTGGAATATCTGAAAATGTCAACCTAACCTAACTGTGGCAACATTCTCCTACTGATTTGAAACAGATGTCATTCGATGCGTGTGGTAGATACGATATACTTTTAGTATGGCGACATTCTTCAAATGTGTAAGGTTCACCTGGAATATCTGAAAATGTCAACCTAACCTAACTGTGGCAACATTCTCCTACTGATTTGAAACAGATGTCATTCGATGCGTGTGGTAGATACGATATACTTTTACTATGGCGACATTCTTCAAATGTGTAAGGTTCACCTGTAATATCTGAAAATGTCAACCTAACCCAACTGTGGCAACATTCTCCTACTGATTTGAAACAGATGTCATTCGATGCGTGTGGTAGATACGATATACTTTTACTATGGCGACATTCTTCAAATGTGTAAGGTTCACCTGTAATATCTGAAAATGTCAACCTAACCTAACTGTGGCAACATTCTCCTACTGATTTGAAACAGATGTCATTCGATGCGTGTGGTAGATACGATATACTTTTACTATGGCGACATTCTTCAAATGTGTGAGATTCACCTGGAATATCTGAAAATGTCAACCTAACCTAACTGTGGCAACATTCTCCTACTGATTTGAAACAGATGTCATTCGATGCGTGTGGTAGATACGATATACTTTTACTATGGCGACATTCTTCAAATGTGTAAGGTTCACCTGTAATATCTGAAAATGTCAACCTAACCCAACTGTGGCAACATTCTCCTACTGATTTGAAACAGATGTCATTCGATGCGTGTGGTAGATACGATATACTTTTACTATGGCGACATTCTTCAAATGTGTAAGGTTCACCTGTAATATCTGAAAATGTCAACCTAACCTAACTGTGGCAACATTCTCCTACTGATTTGAAACAGATGTCATTCGATGCGTGTGGTAGATACGATATACTTTTACTATGGCGACATTCTTCAAATGTGTAAGGTTCACCTGTAATATCTGAAAATGTCAACCTAACCTAACTGTGGCAACATTCTCCTACTGATTTGAAACAGATGTCATTCGATGCGTGTGGTAGATACGATATACTTTTAGTATGGCGACTTTCTTCAAATGTGTAAGGTACACCTGGAATATCTGAAAATCGAACCTAACCTAACCTGTGGAAACATTCTCCTACTGATTTGCAGTATGGAACACCGAGTGGTTTTAGTCAGTCGAGTCTGACATGCCTCTTTCGTGTTCTCCACGCTGACAACACAACAAGCCCATGAGGGTTTCCACACTTAAAAATAGGTGGGTTAGTTAGGTTCGTTTAAGAAAAGCCTAGGAATCCCAGGTAAAACCCACACGTCTGAAGATGTAGCGATCATAAAAATATGTCTTATCCACTACACGCTTCGAATAACACGTGTTTCAAATCAGTTTTTTTTTATCGTGGTAAAATCATCAAATGAGGCCTCCCACCCCGGGCAGGGCAGAAGTGTCTGTCAAACTTGTACTGACTAAAATCCACGGTGTCCTTCAATAGTCCTTTATGTTCCGGGGTCACGGTGATTAAAATAAGTCCCTGGCAGGCTTCGGCCCTCCGTGAGGGGGCCTCGTCATTGTGTTGACTATCTTTGAGTCGTCGACCCGGGCATGGTCCACGGTCGGACAGCGAGTTGCCCTTTACTCGCTGTCCGCATGCCCACGCCTACTGTGTCCTCCGGGTGATCTTCACAGGTGTCACCCAGGCGTATCTTTCTTCCCTATCCGACACAGGTACCTCCTGAACGAAGCCACGTCTTTCCAGCCACTCCTCAAAGAGGGGTCTTACCGTCGCGATTGCGGTGTGCCCGAACCTCGGTTGTTTCAAATCAGTTGGAGAATATTGCTACAGCCTTCTTAGGTAAGGTTGACATTTTCAGATATTCCAGGTGAACCTCACACATTTGAAGAATGTCGCCATAGTAATAGTATATCGTATCTACCACACGCTTCGAATGACACCTGTTTCAAATCAGTAGGAGAATGTTGCCACAGTTAGGTTAGGTTGACATTTTCAGATATTCCAGATGAACCTTACACATTTGAAGAATGTCGCCATAGTAAAAGTATATCGTATCTACCACACGCATCGAATGACATCTGTTTCAAATCAGTAGGAGAATGTTGCCACATGTTAGGTTAGGTTGACATTTTCAGATATTCCAGGTGAACCTTACACATTTGAAGAATGTCGCCATAGTAAAAGTATATCGTATCCACTACACGCTTCGAATGACACCTGTTTCAAATCAGTAGGAGAATGTTGCCACAGTTAGGTTAGGTTGACATTTTCAGATATTCCAGATGAACCTTACACATTTGAAGAATGTCGCCATAGTAAAAGTATATCGTATCTACCACACGCATCGAATGACATCTGTTTCAAATCAGTAGGAGAATGTTGCCACAGTTAGGTTAGGTTGACATTTTCAGATATTCCAGATGAACCTTACACATTTGAAGAATGTCGCCATAGTAAAAGTATATCGTATCTACCACACGCATCGAATGACATCTGTTTCAAATCAGTAGGAGAATGTTGCCACATGTTAGGTTAGGTTGACATTTTCAGATATTCCAGGTGAATCTCACACATTTGAAGAATGTCGCCATAGTAATAGTATATCGTATCTACCACACGCTTCGAATGACACCTGTTTCAAATCAGTAGGAGAATGTTGCCACAGGTTAGGTTAGGTGGACATTTTCAGATATTCCAGGTGAACCTCACACATTTGAAGAATGTCGCCATAGTAATAGTATATCGTATCTACCACACGCTTCGAATGACACCTGTTTCAAATCAGTAGGAGAATGTTGCCACAGTTAGGTTAGGTTGACATTTTCAGATATTCCAGGTGAACCTTACACATTTGAAGAATGTCGCCATAGTAAAAGTATATCGTATCCACTACACGCTTCGAATGACACCTGTTTCAAATCAGTAGGAGAATGTTGCCACATGTTAGGTTAGGTAAGTGCATATGTTTTCAATGCTCGAAATCACCTTGTTGGCGCTCGAATTCGACTTAGCTGCCATAATAAGAAATGCATAACATCCTCAAAGCTTTCATTTGGCATAGTTTTCATCGCTGTTGAGCGATGGGCCAAAATGCGCATGGTCCTTTGTCATAACTTTTTTATCGTGGTAGAAACTTCAAATTAGTCCTCCCGAACTCAAACAGTAGTGGAAGAGTCTCAAACTCGTACTGAATAAAATCCATCGTGATCCTTAATAGAGAGTCCAACGAAGGACGCTTTTTACCTTGGTACTCCGTACTACAACATACTTAATTTATGAAACACAGTGGAGTCTAAAGACAATGTGTCTTCATCCAATAGCCATTAGAATGATCTAAAAAGAAGATAAAAAAACAATTTCCATTTGTATATTCCGTACCAATCTAGGTGATGGAAATTGTAACGTTTTCATAACATTAATAAAGAACCTCGATTGCTGATTGTTGCAATATGTAAACAAGAAACGCATAATTATTATGCGAGTTGCAAGTTACGATGCAACGCAAGTTATAGAAATGTGTGCATCTGCGTGCAATTATTACTATTACATGAAATAAAATAAAAGTCTCGTTCAAAAATAAAAGTTGTTTTGATCATAAATTTTTACAGACTTTTTCTTACAAAGTTTCTACTAATTGCCGACCAAATTCATTTTTTTTTTTATTTCTTTTTAATTTAATGTGAGTTATTCTCTAGGAATGGTCCGAAAAACCGCATTAAAATCTGTGGTCTTAGTTTTTCAGAACTACTAACCATTCAAGAAATATGGATAGCAAAATGGTTTATTCAGTATTATTATTTTTTTTATAGTTTTCTGGGTATAATTTGATTTTAACTTTTCTTTTTTATTTGAAAACTGCATTGTAAGTCATCAGTATTTCTTATATTTTTCTTTATTAAAATACCTTACTGCTTGAACAATGGCAATCTTTTTTATTACTTCGAAATACTGCACATAGCTATGCTATTGTTAATAATTACAATGGAGCTCTACTAATTTAATAAAAAAGCTCTTAGGAGTCGTGTTTAATAGGTATAATTATTACAGTGTTTTATGCAATCTGGCAACTTATTGCTGTCAAAAAATTCTCATTTTCAAAATGTATAAATCCAGTCAATTGACATCCTTTTTACGAACTGTCAAAACGCGATTCCTTCATGGATTTATATTAAATCTACTAAAATTAATAATAATACATAAATATACGCAACAGTTTGTTAATTTCAAAGCGACTAAAAATTATTATTATTACTATTCATTCAAAACTAATCGGGTGTCAGGCCTAAGATAAATAGCAAAATTTAAAAAAATGGTGTCAACTAACTTAGCTTATAATATTCTTATCTCATGCGAAAAGTGGAGGCTGTAGATCAATTATTTTTTTGCAGAAGTGTCTCACTTCCCAAAATAGATTTTAATTACTTATTAAATATCAATCTTGCGTAAAGAAATCGCTGCGTAGAACGTTAAAAAGTAAAATATTTTTCTTAAACTGGTCTAAGCTCTGCAGTGACATAACATATTGGTACCTAATTGATTTTATAACAACAATTATTTATATTTTATCGAGGAAATAATTAACAATAATTGCTATAGGAGAAATTAGTATGCAAATATCTAAAGTAGGTATGCTCAGTCGATCCGCAATTCAAAAAAGTTTTTAAATTAGGATATTTTGTTCTCCTTGATTTTTTTTTCTTTTGAAATAGATAAAATATGAGTCAATCACGTGAGCAGATGATCGACTAGAATGATATAAGATGACATTTTCATTTTCGAATAAGAACTCTTTAGTAACAATTTAATAAAGAGACACTGGCCGTTTTTGATCAAAATAGCAATGCGATGCCATTACATTTTGTTTTTTTTTTTGTTTTTTCTACAACAAATGGCTGCCATCGAATTTTCTTTAAGAAATCAGCCAGTATTATTTAGAATTCTATTACTTGTTTAAACCTTTTTATACCGTTATGTCATAGGTAAATTCCCCTGCTCTGGAACATATTTACAAAGACATTACTCATACTCATTATAAGGCGGTTGTAATAGGGTATTTTACTCAAAATATTAGTCCGAAAGATAGGATATTAAAAAATATTAGACCAGTATTTTTTTATGTCACACAAACCAATTGACGAAGATACAACACTTCTAAAAATCACAAAACGTCACTCAGTCGGTACAATTTTACAAGCGTAATGACATCACAAGGCCCAACTCCCGAATTTGGAAGCGTTTTATCTTTGTCAGTATTCATTGTTTAAAAAAAAAAAAATACGTGTCTATTATTTTTCAATATTATTACTGACGGACTAAATAGATTTTCAATTTATTTATGCAATAAAATACCCTATTCTATGAAATTTATTAAAAAATACATAAACAAATTTAAAAAGGTATCTGTTTAACAAAAACAAATCAAGAATCATCGATTGAATTATTTTTGTGCTTTAAAATGCAAATTCAAGTCAGATGCAGGTCATCGACTCAAAATAAGAAAAAGATAAAAAGTCGAACATCCTTTTACGACGCGAACTCTTTGGTTATTTGTTTTGTGAATGTTTTTAGCGATACTTAACAACTTTCGTGACCATACAAGGTACGGCTTTTGTATTTAAATCAATATGTCGCTGCTTAAATTCAAAACGGCCGCAATTCGAAATTTTTTCAAATCGTTTTTAATGCAAAAATCGTATCAATTCTGCCTATATTTTTATATTCCAAAAAGACACCTAGTATTTTCGCATTAGAAATGAGCAAATCGCATAACCGCCCTTTTTCCATTTTGTCACTTAGGTGGTTAACTTCAGATCAAAGCCGCCATATTTCGGGTTGCGACCCTGCAGTCAGCGGGAGCGCACGTTTGTTATGTGAAAAAGGGCCACATTTCAAAATACAACCGTATTGTTTTAAAATTACATGTAAGTGTATCGTAATCTTGTAAGGAAAAGTGCCGTATTTTGTGATATGTCCATTTTGAGTTTGAATAAATCGTGTTTTATTATTACTCTTTTAAGGAAAAGTGCAATATTTTGGAATGCTTCTGTTTTGCATATAGAAGTATGGTGATAGTGCCAGTATTTATTTAAACAAATCTACAAATTATATTTAAATTTTAAACTTAACACAGTAATTACAACTTAAACCAGGCCTGTCTCACTCCCTTTATAAAAACATATAGAAGCGCGGTGGATCCACCCGAGTAGGCGATCGAGAATGGTCCGCACATACTCTTAGTTCGCAGTCTTAGTTTCTTTGTTGATACGCACACTATTAACTCTTTGTATTAATGATATTATTTTTTAGTATTAAGAGAGCAACTTGTTTGTTGAGATATTTTAACGATATTTTATCCTTTTGAATCATGTAATCGATCGCATTTAGGAAATAATCAAGAATTAGTTGTATTCGTGAAAATGTAAACAACGAACTTTTGAATTATTACAAATGACGTGAAAATATAATTACTGTAAGTTATTAGACGTCTTCCGGTCCGTGGTCGCCACTGGAGGTATTTTCTTCGCCATAGGTTATCAGTACTATATAAGCATATGTGGCTTACCCATTATAACCATTGCCACTTCAACCCCCAAATTTTACGATCTATTTGGATGACTCTGATTCTTTGCCGAATATCGTTGTTCCGGATTTTATTCCGTAAAGAAACTTAAGCCTAGCTCTTTCCATTGCTCGTTAAGTGACTCTTAGTCTCTATCAACTACCACTTTTCAGAGCCGTATGTCCTCACTGGCAACATACTTTTTTAAACACCCATATCGTAAGACACTATGAGATACTCGACGAGAAGATAATATCACGTAGCTTCCCAAACACTGTCCATCAGAGTTGCATTCTTCAGGCGCCCTCTTTGTCGAAGTTGGATCTACCTAACTGAACAATCTGTCCAAGGTAAGTATAAAGGCTTATATTTTCAAGAGTAGGTATATTCCCAACAACAATCGGTTAGGGTGCCACATGGACATTTGACATGATTTTTGTCTAGTCCATGTTCATTTTAAGGCTGACCTGTTAGGAAACGTTCGTGAAGAGTTTCGGAGAAACAATGTCTCCCTGTCTCACCTCTTTCTGAAATTGGATTGGTTTCGTGCTTGCCGCTTCCTAAAGTCGGATGGACATGGTGCCATTTCCAAATAAACACTCCAACTCTTCGATACACCAATAGTCGAAATGAAATCGTTGGACTGCAATACTGCCCAGGTTTCGATTGAATCAAAGGCTTTCTCATAGTCCACAAACGTTAGATATTATAGCCGATATACTCCTCTGTCTTCTTTATAATCTGGTGGAGCGTGTATATGTGGTCTATGATACTAAAACCTTTTTGTAAACCGGCTTGTGCGGGAGGCTGGAAGTCACCAAACCTGCGTTCGAAACGGTTCGTATTGACTCTCGATAACATCTTGTTGTGTGCATGGGACAGAAGTGAAATTGTTTTATAATTCTTCAACCCTTTGTTATCCTTGTGTTATCAACCTTTATAGGGTATAATATATATAATAGGGTTAATAGCGAAATGGCAAAAAACGGAAACCTTGTAGATTCGTCATGTCCGTCCGTATGTCACAGCCACTTTTTTTTGAAAGTATATGAGCTATCCTGTTGTAACTTGGTAAATAGATGTATTATGAGAACCGTATTAAGATTTTCACACAAAAATAAAAAAAATATAAAAAAATTGGGGGTTCTCAGTACTTAGAATGAAATGTCAAAAAAAAAAATTTTCACCAAACCCATACGTGTGGGGTATCTATAGATAGGTCTTTAAAAATGATATTGAGGTTACTTACATCATTTTTTTCTAAACTGATCAGTTTGCGCGAGAGACACTTCCAACGTGAATTCTTGAATTTTCTGATTAGTCCTTCAGGACTAATCAGAAAATTCAAGAATTCACGTTCAAGAAAAGACCTTCAGGTCTTTTGAATCCAATCCCTTGCTTCAAACACCCAAAAAAAAGCTTTGAAAAATGTACGTTGGGTCTTTATCGCTCGCAATGAACAGACGTTGCGAATAATTATTGCAATAAAAAAATAATCACTTGCAGAATAAATCGTGACCTAGTTGAGCCATTAGTCAGTAGTGCGCATTTCCGTACATAAAATTGTGTGAGGTGATTTATCAGAAATGACCGGTGTTTAAGAGGAACATAATAACCTGCTTCGCGATGGAAGATAGTCCATTTAATCGGAGTAGTAAATGTGTTCGCTCCCCGCCTTCTACGCCTGTGCCCGTGGCCGTACCAGCTTCTTCCCCTAAACCGCCTACTCAAAGGAACGATGCCCCTGACATTGTCAGCACACCAGAAGTTCAGAACTGGATGTCAATCATCGAACAGAGCCTTAATGAGATCTGCAATATTGCTGCTGATGGAAAGCTGAATGTGGAGCAGAAAACGCGTATCAGCAGCCTATGCCGCAAGGTTGGTCATGGGACCTCGCAAATGGCCGTCATGTACCAGTCCGTCAAGGCTAAAGCCCTCCAAGCGCACTACACTGTCCGAACTCTAGAAAGCCAACTTGATCTTTCGGAGCAGCTTCAGAACCTTAAGCTGAGTATACAAGATTCGGCGAAACCTGCCCAGGGAATTTCATTTGCCGATATGGTAAAGAAAGGTGCCAACAATTTTATTCAGCCGAGCCATGTAAGTTCTGTAGCCATTTACCCAAATGACGCTTTGAAGACCAGCGATGAAACGAAAAGCCTTGTCCAAAAACTAATCAGCCCTGAACAAATGAAGCTACACGTGAGAGGCCTGCGTAAGACAAAGAACGGTGGGGTTATCATTAGCACCGAGACGAAGGACGACATCGAGAAACTGAGGCAATCGACGCAGCTATCCAAATCAGGCCTTACAGTAGACGAACCCTATAAAAGGAAGCCTAGGGTTGTGATTATAGGAGTGCCGACATCCATGCAGGAAAAGGAGGTTTTCACCTGCTTGTACAGCCAAAACCTTGCCGAGAAACTTCAGGACTGCAGCCTTGAGACGTTTTTAAGCTCAATTAAATTAAGCCATAAGTCAGGTAAGAAAGATCTTGAAACCTGCAATTTCATCGTGGAAGTATCGGCAGTCATACGCAAAGCCCTGGTATCACAAGGCCGAGTTTTTGTGAATTGGTCGTCATGCCCTGTGAGGGACTTTACTTTGGTCACACGTTGTTATAAGTGTCAGCAGTATGGACACGTGGCCAAGTCATGTCGTCAGACATCAAACACCTGCGGCCACTGTGGTGAACAAGGTCACTCCTTAAAAGAATGCCCAAAGAAAGCTGACGAACCAAAATGCGCTACTTGCTTGCACTTCAAAAAGCCTGACAAGCACAAGACAGGTGCTGCGGATTGCCCTGCGAAAATAATGGCTGAGAAATGGTACATTAATTCTGTAGATTATGGAGGCGCCTAAGAGCGCCTTTCATTAGCTATTTGTCTGGCCTTATTACCTTCACTTTTATTATGATAAATAACTTAATTAATGATTTGGATGATTTTTCTGTATCCGAGTCCAAAGTTTGTGAAGTGGAAAATTGCAAACAGTATCTGTCCGACTACAAAAATCCGCTCACCATATTAACACAAAATATTCGTAGTGTCTTTAAGAATTTTGATAGTTTTAGCACATTTAAACAACGGCTAAACATAAATTGTGATGTTATTGTTTTAACCGAATGTTGGCTTGCCAAACAATATAACATACCACTAATCCCGGGTTATAATATGTATAAAAGTTCTGTCAATTACAACCAAAATGATGGGGTGATAGTTTATGCACGAACTGATCTAAATGTATCCGTTGAGGAACCCGATATGCACGACTGTAACAGATTACTAGTTAAAATAGGTTCAGAATTTGCGATATTAGCATTATATCGACCTCCGTCTTTTAAAAATACTAATGTTTTTACAAGCTCTCTGGACGAGACGTTGCAAAATCTGTCAACCACTAAAAACGTGGTTGTAATTGGAGACATTAATATCAATATTCTTCCAGGAAGTACTGATGCGTCTGCTCAGGACTACCTCAACCTATGCGCCTATCATGGCCTGCTCCCAGCACACAGCTTTCCGACACATCACAGTGGTTCCTGTTTGGATCATATAATGCTTAAATCGAATTTCCCTACACTTGCACTTGTTGTTAATTCAACAATAACTGATCACAATGCAGTCCTACTAACCATAAATTGTAAATTAACTAATCAAAACACTCGCAAAAACTCATCAACACTGAATATAAATAAACTTGAGGAAGATTTACGCGTCATCGATTTTGATCCAGTCTATAATTCCGCTGACCCGCAGTTTTGCATGACGTATGTAATTAAAAACTTACAAAATGCTATACAGAAAAATACTGTCGTATCTCAGTTGAGTAGCAAAAATCACAACATAAAACCATGGATAACACCTGGTCTTATTCGCTGCATGAAACATAGAGATAAATTGCATATGAAAGCTAAATCATATCCAGAAAACACAGTACTGCAACTTTCATACAAAAGATACCGAAATTATTGCAATGATCTCCTTAAAAAGATTAAAAAAGATTACGACAAAGCGGCTTTGGAAGATGCTGGAACAAATACTAAAAAGATCTGGAAATATATTAAAAACGTAACGTATACTGCGAAACAATATGAATCATCCTCAGGTTTATTACAAGCACACTCGTCTCCGCTGGAATCCGCAAACATAGCAAATAATTTCTTTGCTAATGTTGGAAAGAGTCTAGCGGAAAAAAATCTAGGGCAATCCGAAAACCTAACGAGCAAACCTTTAACATGTAATACTGCTTTATCATCCTTCGTGCTGCTAGATACTGACGAGACTGAAGTAGAAAATATAATCATGACCTTGAAAGAAGATTGTGCCGCTGGCTGGGACAACGTTCCGATTAAAATTATTAAAAAATTCAAGGACATTTTGGTACCTCCACTAACTTATATTTTCCGCATCTGTTTATCTTCAGGTCATTTTCCAGAGTGTCTCAAAAAAGCTGTTATTATCCCTGTCTATAAATCAGGCAGTAAAGATCAAGTATCGAATTATAGGCCTATTTCTTTGCTGCCTTCTACGTCAAAAATATTAGAGAAAATAATTAATAAAAGATTGCTGAAATATTTGGAAGAAAAATCAATTCTGTCTAAACGGCAGTTTGGATTTAGGCCTAAAGTTTCAACTGCAGATGCGGTACATCAACTGACTGACTATCTTGCACAAGAACTTGACAGGGGTAATCACACAGTAGGAATTTTCCTGGACCTCGCTAAAGCTTTTGATACAGTTTCCATTCCGATTCTGCTGCGCAAGCTTGAGACCATGGGCGTCAGAGGCACCCAGTTGAAACTATTTCAAAGTTATTTAGAAAATCGTTCCCAGTGCGTAAAGATTGGCAATGTTCTCAGCGCTGTTCAAAAAAACACATTTTATGGTGTTCCCCAAGGAAGTATTTTAGGGCCCACTCTGTTTTTAATTTACATAAATGACCTTTGTAATCTAAAGCTAGAACATGGCACTATTATTACTTACGCTGATGACACTGCTCTACTTTTTTCGGCTGACTCAGAAAAAGAGGTCTACCGGCTTGCGCAATACGGATTCAATATTGTCAATAAATGGCTTCAAAACAATCTGCTAACTCTAAATGCGGAGAAGACAAATTTTATTAAGTTTTCGATGCGTAAGCAAACATCTAATATACCCTCAGTGTTAAACGCCCATTTTTGCAACACCCCTTTAGATAGCCAGTGTAAGTGTCCCATTATTAATAAAACTGATCGAACAAAATATTTAGGCATAATAATAGATGAAACTCTTTCCTTCAAACACCATTTGGAAGTTATAAATAATAGAATTCGTAAGCTCATATTTGTATTCAAAAAGCTAAGATCTATCGCAAATTCAAAAATAATTAGGCAAGTATACTTTGCTCTTTGTCAGTCAATTTTGACTTATTGTATTACTTCATGGGGTGGGGCAAGTAAAACCTTGTTATTGACCATTGAAAGAGCTCAAAGGGCTATTCTCAAGGTGGCTACTTGTCGGCCTTTCCTGTTCCCTACTAACCTCCTATATAAATCTTGTGAAGTACTAACAGTTCGACAGTTATTTATAATGAGCACTGTACTAAAACAACACGCAGCTCTTCCTTATTGCACTGAATTGACTAATAAAAGACGGAAAGATATAGTTTGTCCCCAAATAAGTACAAAACATGCTTTTACAGCCAAATTTTATATGTTCCTGGGACCACTACTCTATAACAGACTTAATGAAAATGGCAACATCTACTCCTTAAATTATAGTAATTGCAAAAAAATCCTTAGAGAAACTTTACAAGCAATGTCCTATGAAGATACAGAGAAGTTATTACTTGTGCTAAAGTAAAGATTACTTGTAATATTGTTATTGTGTGTTTTTTAAACTAAGATAAGATAGTATTAAGTATATTTTTTACACCTTTTTAGACATTTGATTAGTATGATTTTATATAATTTTGTGATTATTTTTTATTTTATTAATGTTACCTTAAATCGCCTGAAACACAGGATTACCTAGTTCAGGCACAAATTTATTTGTGAATTTAATGTAGATAAGAAAACTGTATAACCTTGTACCATATGTTTTTGAATGAATAAATTTATTATTATTATTATTATTATTTATCGTCCATTAGCCGTTACATCTATTAGCACAATGATAGGCGAGCCTAAATTCGACAAATCGACTTGTCATTTTGAGTTTAAGATCAATTGTAATTAATTTTATATTCTCAATGGCTCATCGGTTCAATAAACTCATTTGCATAATAATTATCTTTAAATTTAATCACTTTGCGCTCAGATAAGTGTTATGTCCATACGATCTGACATGTCAAAATTAAAACACAGGCTTGGTTTATGCCCAAATCAAGAAGGTAAAAAAAGAACCAGTCAAGTGCGAGTCGCATGCGACGGATTGACACCTTTTTTTTTGTTAATGCTCTACGGTCATAGGCATGTGCCTATTATGGCCGTAGAGCATTTAGACCATGTGGTCCATGTGGTAACTAATATTGTAATTTGTACCTACAGATTTGTACGTTCCAAAAGATAAGTAACCTACGACCGGACCAGTACATTTAGCTTATTTGGGTCCCGTTGGCACTTTTGGATACCTACTGAACCCCAAATACTTTTGAGTTAGGTTTTAGATGTAATTATTTGTTTGTGCTTTTTAGGGTGGGTAAGGGTACAACTAATCAAGGACTTACCAAAATACCAAGATATATTATTTCCTACAGGTTGAAACAGGCTTCAGGTAACAAAATCGTGGGTTTTGGGGTGTATTTGCAGACGGAGTGCCCAAAGATGTTCTAAATTAAAATCCATGTCAGGTAGAACAGATTTATTAATAAAGTTTTTCAATATTTTTAATTATTTTGTAGTACCTATCGGTGTTTTTATATACAAAAAACTGTAAGTACTTATTTTATCATCACGTGTCTACAAATTAACATTTAATACGTAATAAGAATAAAACCTACTTGTTTATCATAAATAAACATAATAATGGCTCATAAATACTAATATAATTGTTGACTGTTTCAATCAAAATAAATTAAGAGCAATCTGTTGAGGAACACAATATTATTAACCTAGGTCAACTGGCCAAGACAAATTGAATGTCAGTGAATATTTCTTTATAAAATAATCACGCAGCATACTTAATAGCAAAAAGTTTTTACTTTACTTTAAAAAAAACTGGCAGCAATAGTCGTAAAAAATATGAATGGCCATTAAGAATAAAAAAAAAGAATAATTAAAAAAAATATTATACGGCATTATATATTTTTTCGACGGCTTCTAGCCAGTTATGTTAAACTTCAGCTAAATAAAACCGTTTTAGCAAAACTGCATACCATGTTTTTGTTAGAAAAATTATGGAGGTATTCCAGTTAGGGCACCCGCTAAAATGGCACCTGAGCGAATGGCACCTAAGCTATTCCACGAACGGCACCTATCATTTTTTTTTGCAGGTGCCCTTACTGGAATAGTTTTTCATGTAGCATTTTATTCCACTTAGGGCACCCACGGATCGTACTAGTGCTGGGACTTTAAATTTTCTTGTTGTCACGTTAAGAGTAAACAAATGTACTAGGCATGCATCAAATCAAGGTGGTACTTCAGGGCCGCGGTAGCCTCTGAAGGTATTCTTGTGACCCCGCCAAGAAACTGGTCCTGATGGGTTCACTCTATTTGCTTGACAGCTACTTGAGGCACAAGTGGAACAAGACGCGTTACGGCGTCCTCGCCTACCGCCTGACGCAGGTCCTCACAGGACATGGATGTTTCGGGAGGTACCTGTGAGGGGAAAGGAAGGAGGTAACGCCTGGGTGTCACCACTGCGAGGATTTCTTGGAGGAAACGGTGAAGCATACGGTGTAGGTCTGACCCTTATGGGTAGAGCACCGCCGTGTCCTACCGATGGCGATAGGCGGTGACCTCTCGCGCCCAGCATTGGTCGAAGTTATGCGGCGGGGCGAGACGGAGTGGGAAGTGGTCGCCTCCTTCTGCGACCACTTCCCACTCCGTCTCGCCCCGTCATGCTCGCGCAAGAGGAGGCGCGAAGCGTTAGAGAGAGGACAGCGTCTACCTCACGCCTTGCCGTAGTGGTAGATGCCCACGGCGACGAACGACGCAGGACGTTTTCCCGCCACCGTTGAAGGGACATGCGGGCGACGAGTAATGGGTGACCCGCACCATCATGACCATGATTGAAACATCTTCTGTGTTCGGTGAGGACTTGCGTCAGACGGTAGGTGAGGACGCTGTGGCGCCTCTTAAGCCACTACTCAAAGATAGGTCTTACCGCCACAATCGCAACGTGGGCAAACCTCTGTTGCGACAGTCATTCCCTCCATATCACCATTAGGTTGCACCTCCACACACACGCCAGTCAGACATGCTGGCGGGCTTTCGCCGCTAAATCCCAAGGGGCGGGCTACATAGAAAAGACGTAAGACGAGAATACGTCACTTACGTGCGAAAATGTATGACAGTCGCGCCCGCGCCCCGTCTCTTCTGGCGTTTTACCTCACGACGCTTCAATACATTTTGTATGAAAGAGACGCCAAACTAGACGAGACATTATGTCTCCGCCCCGGCTGCGTCTTACGTCTTTTCTAAGTGGCCCAAGCCCAAGATCGCAATCCGACAAGGTTTGCTGTTTCACCGGAAATCGAGCGGTTTCCCCGGATCATCCGGATAGCAATGCCCTTCTGGCAAGCTTTGACGATTGCTTCCGCATGCACAGGGCCCACAATGGGGCCTCATATAGTGCCCTGATGGACCGCATGACTCTAGCGCGCAGCCTCCGGTAGGAGGTGATTGTTTTTCCCACCAAGGTTGGGTAAGAGCCGCTTGAAGGTGGCCTTAGCCCGATCCAGCTTAGGAAGATATCAACGATCTAATAATCACATGACAAGTTAATTTATAGTTTGTATTAGAGAAGGAAAAACTAAGTAGATTTTTTCCAAACGTTGTAAAAGTTAACGGATCCGTCATCACCCATAAATACAAAACATATCAGTCTGATGACTATGTACTTACTTACGCTCTCTGTTACCGAATTTATCTACTTAAGTCCTACTTTGAATTTATGCGAGCCTAGTAAATTTCACGGAAATTCACCAAAAATACGTTTTAGTATTTGACGACAGACGAACACCTTCTCCATGATCGTGTTCTCCTAGTATGTATGTATTTACTTTTCAGAACACACATTGAGTACTCTCATACAAATCTTACTGAGATAGGGATAAAAACTCTAACGCAAACAACATTAAGATTTTTATCTTCGACAAAAATGTCACTTATGTTACTCCTTAATAAATAAGTAAGCTCCTAACTCGTTTTAATCAATTATTTTGCCGTCCTAAATAAATACACGTCCCAACACTAGTACGTATTAATCCATGGGTGCCCTAAGTGGAATAAAATGCCAGATGAAAAACTATTCCACTAAGGGCACCTGCAAAAAATTTTTATAGGTGCCGTTCGTGGAATAGCTTAGGAGCCATTCGCTCAGGTGCCATTTTAGCGGGTGCCCCAACTGGAATACCTCAAATTATGATACTCGTCGGAAGGAAGGAAGGAAACATTTGTATGAGATACCGGACACAGTAAGAAAAATTCTGACGGATCATCTGTTTCTGATGCGTTTCTTTTCTAATATGCAGTCGCACTTAATATTTAATCTTCAATCCTGCATAGATTTATTAACTTATTAAACCAAATATTAATTTTATTATTTTCTGAATAACGTTGATATTGTCTCAGAAAGACGTCTTATAAAAGGTCACTCTTATCGAGTTTCAAATGGTAATGATATTGCTTTTTAGTTTTATTAATTGAATTCTGATATCGATGTAAATAATGATTGCTTTTCTAGATTTGCAAGTCTTAAAACGAGTTCAGCCATAAATATTTTTGTAAATAAGCCTTTTCTGTCGTATGTCGCCAACTTTCTAAAGAACGGAATTCATCATTTACGACCAAGTGCTAAATGTTGTCGGTGTCGAATGCTAAATTTATCTGTGCAAAATGTCAACTACAAATGCAAAGGAGCTACTGATTCCGATGCAAAGGAGTTTTCGCGCCATAATAATATTAAGCTGAAAATGGACCCGGGTCGACGGCGCGTCGTGTTCCACGCGCGCCTCAAAGAGCGTCAGCATAATGACGAGGCCCCCTCTCAGAGGGCTAAAGCCTGCCGGGGTCGCGGGTCTTATACCATCACCATGACCCCGGAACATAAAGGGCTATTGAAGGACACCGTGGATTTTAGTCAGTACAAGTCTTTCAGTACCTCTCGCCCTGCCCGGGGTGGGAGGTCTCATTTGATGATTTTACCACGTAAAAAAAAAAAAAAGCTGAAAATGGAGGCTTTTTTTACCTTTATTATGAGTTACCAGGAGTTCATGGTCATTTTTAGACAAAGCCATAAGAAAAAATGCTTTAAAAAATTACCGGCTCGGTTCAGCATTCGCCGATTTTCTAAAATCGAGAAATTGACCCTCTGAATAACAATTCAACTAGTTATTCATTTCAAATATTTAATTGTAACCATAAACTCACATTTACGAAACTAGACGAAAACATTCAAATTATACACAGGTTATATAAAAGAAAAAAAAAACTTAGACTCTATTTTTAAATCTTGTGGGCATTGCACTTTTGTTTGGAACTGCGAAAGCATTAAATATGCAAATCGATTTTAGTCAACAAGTGTATTCAAGGACATGAGGACTTCTTGACCCGAACAATATTTAGTTATAAAAATAACTTAGCCTGTTTTGAAGTTGTAGATTTCCAGATAAATTGGATTTAGATTTTGGCTTGCTTATTACAATTAAAAATGCTAAAGTTTGTGAAGATGGATGGATGGATGATAGCAGCAGCAATGGAATCATTGAGCTATTATTACTACGAATAGGGACGACACCACGCATCACCACTGTGTCCCATCCAGGATGAGTGCGCTCATTGAATGGAATAAGATATTTTTCACGAAAATAGTTTATAACTTTGTCGTTTTTTACCGAAATTAAGTATGTTTACGTTGGATCACGCACACATTGTGCGACCGCGGGCATATGTTAGTCTATTATAAATCATTTATTTACCTAATAATTAAATTAATCTGGTCATAAAAATCATGCGGCATAAAAAACTAAATTACTTGGATTCGGTGGAAAATACGACAAAACCCACACGTCATAGTGACTTAATAACCGGTGTTATAGACAAAAATAAAAACCGTTAATACCTGTAATGGGGCTTATGTGTAACGTTATGCAATACTTGGTAACAGAATTATAAAAAATAATTTATTTAAAAACGATGAGATTGTGGAACGTAGGGCTCTTCAAAGACCTTAAAAGAGTTTCTGCAGGGTCGGCAACGCGTTGGTGATATCTCTGAGCTGAGCCCCTTCGTAGGTACACTTGGCGACGCCAGTCTCCGATACCTTACGACTTTGACGTCCATACACGCGTGCCTGTGTACGAAATCTCTATGGATTCATATTGCGAAAGTCAACTGGATACCAAAGCCATAAGGAATCGGAGACTTGTGTCACCTGTACGAAGAGGCTTAGTTTGCTGGCGTCCTAATGCTATGGTGATCGCTTTGAACCAGGGGGCCGTTTGCTTCTTTGTCTCCTTTGTGGTACTAAAAAAAACAGTTATCAATGAATAGTGCAACGGAAGCTCTCAACGATTTTTTTAATAATTTTGTAACATTATTGCAAGATTTTTCTTTGCTACTCTGCTCGTATTGGTCGTAACGTGATGTTATATAGCCTACCTTGATAAATGGGCTATTCAATATAAAAGTATATTTTTCTATTGAAACCAATAATGTCTGAGATTATCGCGTAAAACTAATAAAACATACGTAGATATAAGAACAAGCCAAGCTTTTAGGATGATATAAAAGTGCTGCTAATAATCATCATTAGTTTAAACTGGAGTCATCATGACTTGCATCTGTTGCATCTAAAAGAATTACGTCAGTTCCGTGTTCCTCAACGCGTACAACACAAATCTCTTCGAGCCATTTAAGGAGTGTAATTTCATCAATTTTGTAAAAGTTATGCGGGTTCGAATTGATAAAAATCTTGTGATGGATAGCTCATTTATCGAGGAAGGCTATAGGGGCATACTAACATCAGGCTACGATAAATTAAAAGAAAAAGAGTAAGTAGCGTCGCGTGCCTGCCGGGGTCGCGGGACTTATTCCATCACCGTGACCCCGGTACATAAAGGGCTATTGAAGGACACCGTGGATTTTAGTCAGTACAAGTCTGACAGTCCCTCCCGCCCTGCCCGGGGTGGGAGGACTCATTTGATGATTTTAGCACGATAAAATAAAAAAGTAGCGTCGCGTGGGGGTGAAACCGTAGTGAACAGCTAGTTTTTTATATTAGTAACTAGTAGCACTAAGTATTTAGTTAGATGTAGGTATATGGTATAAGTACCTAGTTACTAAACCTAATAGTTGAAAGAAAAATAAAACAATGAATTAAAAGTATGATCAGGACATTAACAATTAATCTGTTTCTTGATACTTCCTTACATGATACATGTAGGTATTGTTTAAAAGCAATTGAGATAAATTGAGGAATTTATTACTGAGAGCAATTAGCTGGACGTATACCAAGAATATGGGCAGACCAATACCTACTAGGAATATGATGTACCAGGAATTTTATTACACCAATAATATTTATATCCAGGGTTCCAAGAACTAGGGTCGCGAGACCGTCTCGTCATGTAACCGTGACCCTGTAGTGTAAAGGACTATTGAATGATCACCGTGGATTTTAGTCAGAACGATCACCCACCCTGGATGGGAGGACTGATTTACTGATTTTAGAACAATCTTCTTCTGCCTAGCCTTGTCCCAATTATATTGGGGTCGGCTTCCAGTTAAACCAGATGCAGCTGGATAATGTATTTTACATGGAGGGACTGCCTGTCGGACCTTCACAACCCAGATTTATATGATTTTACCACAATAAAAAGGAAAAAAAATAATTCGTTCAAACTGTGATATATTAGTAAATAGTGGATATTTAGTATTAAGATCTTTGTATGTCACAAGTCGCGGGCTGTTCCCGATTATACGCTGAACACTGAAGTCTGTATTTATTTGTACTTCCAATAATCCCAGTAGTTCCCATATCCTTTACAAACAAAATGAATCGAACATCATGTTTGGCTCAGTAGCCGAGCGATTGATTTCTTCGTGTCGTGGTTTTGATTCCTGCACGCAGCAATTATTTGTATGTCTGCAAATTGTTGTTCCGGGTCTGGCTGTTTGTGTATGTGAGTTTAAAACGAAGAGAAATTTCTAAAACGGGGCAAGTTTAGAAAAAAAACTTCGAATGGTATAGAAAAGTCAAAATGAGAGCTTACAAGTGAAAGTAATCAATTGATTCTTAAAAATGTCAATAGGATAACTGATTAGACCGACATGCTTCATTAAATACACATTCATTAATTTATTATCTCCTTTAACGATTTATTTTACATTAACTTTCGCTTTTCAGCTTTTTTAGTTTGTTAATACATTAAATGTAACTAGTCAGCACATTTCTACGATCTATAACTATATATACGGTTAGTTAGATCAAATACATAGAATTGTTTGAAACACGCGATGACGCGCCACCAGTAGCGAATTCGCGGAGGATCTTAGAAATATTGTCATAATCGCGCCACCCGTCGCTCTGTTCACCGCTTAGACCAAAGTCGTGAACGGCAACCAATTCTGATGCGCTTCTGGTATACAGGGTGAATTTTTCAACTGGGCGTGGATGGCTACTTTCGAAACTATGAGGAATATCGAAAAACGTTGAAAGGAGTCTCGAGGCCGATTTTGACGAAAACTAAAACTGCATCATCGGATTTTAGAAAAATCAAAAATCCTGGCCAGGAATCGAACCCGCTGATTTTGGAAAAAAAATCACACCCTGTATTATTACACTGTTCGATAGTGTTACAAGTAAGGATCAAATTCTGGGAAGTAATCATATACGGCAAACTTAAGGAAACGGCAGATTTTTATGACATTGCTATTTTTCCATGGTACTTTACATCTACTGAGCCATAATTTATTCGAAATTATACAATTTCAATGTCTCACTGGATTTGACGTTTCAACAATCCCACTGTACTTAGCAATACGACATTTTGAGTTGAACTAAAAATAGCATTATTTTAAAGAAGAAACGGTAACTTATGTTTCAAATACAGTCTTTGCCTTGAAGATTAATCAGTTTTTTTTTGTAATTATACGTTTTCCTTAAGTTTGCCGTATACGATTACTTCCCAGAATTTGATGCTTATTAGCAACACTATCGAACGGTATAATAATACAGAGTGTGATTTTTTTTCAAAATCAACGGGTTTGATTCCTGACCAGGATTTTTGATTTTTCTAAAATCCAATGATGCAGTTTTAGTTTTCGTCAAAATCGGCCTCGAGACTCTGTACACTGTAATTATACGTTTTCCTTAAGTTTGCCGTATATGATTACTTCCCAGAATTTGATCCTTACTTGTAACACTATCGAACAGTGTAATAATACAGGGTGTGATTTTTTTTCCAAAATCAGCGGGTTCGATTCCTGGCCAGGATTTTTGATTTTTCTAAAATCCGATGATGCAGTTTTAGTTTTCGTCAAAATCGGCCTCGAGACTCCTTTCAACGTTTTTCGATATTCCTCATAGTTTCGAAAGTAGCCATCCACGCCCAGTTGAAAAATTCACCCTGTATAATAAAAAGAAACATTATTTCTTCCTTCAAGATGACGATACTTAATTATTGATTTACTGAATAATACTTAACACTTCCGTGAAAACAGATGGCCTACCATGACGTCTTTAAGCGAGAGTAATTCCAGTGTGGGAAAGAGAAAGAGTCGTCTAGCGTCATCTCGTTCCCACAGTTCCGTCATTTTTTTGGTATATAGTCTGCTCCCAGGCCCTGTGTGGTCCAGCGAACTGCTGCCGTTTAAACGCTATCTCATCTAGGTGCCCACATCCTTCGCAGAAAAAGCAACTCTTGCATCTTATGACAACCATTGCAATAGGACTGCTCCCATTTCTAACCACCACACGACTGACGTTCCAGCACAATGGAAGATTCTGTCGAAACGTCCATTGGATACTAGTAGCCTAATTTATGTAAATACATGCGGGTTCCGTACCGTTGACCGCGGACAATAGCTCTTCCTTGTATAAGTGTTTTACAAAACGGTGCGCAGACGCAACTGTGATCTAGCGATAAATAATCAGCTGAGATTGAGTCTGAGCAATTTTTTTGATGAGCTGTCGTTAGATACTTAGATACAGACGTCAGCAAGTCCTACCCGAATCTATAGAATACCAATCGAATACTATTTTAATATTAACTATTATTGTGATAAGGTTGAAAATCTTTTACAAAATTTGACAGATTGTGTTAGTTTGATGTAGGTACATATTTTTTTCTTGCAAAAAGATTTGTTGTAATTAGTATTCATCGTTTTTGAAAATGGTAATGAATATCGGAATTTTAGAATCGAAATTAAACATCAACATTCTAGAACTTCGATTCGATTTTCAAATTATGGTTGACAAAAACTTACAACATTTTTTTTTTAATTCGTAACACATTCGATTGTAACAATTTATTGAGTTGCCAGTATTAAAAACTCAGACGGTTAATTCTCCGCATATAACAGAACAAGTTTGCTTAATTACAAAATTAAAGACAAGTTTTCCGGCCTCCTAGAAACACTTTGACTGAACTGAACTCATAATTTCTGTGAACCACCAAACATTGAAAATATTTAAATTGGTTTCTGTGAATCAGCATCATTATTATATCTCGTGTCAGTTACCATAACGTACGCGAGATTATTTTCATTTAAGCTTCGAAAGGAAATAACAAATTAACGGAACATTTCATTTAACAACAAAGGTTGAGGATTTTAAGTACAAAATAAACATTTCTCAAAACTGAGCGGCTCTTTTGCGAGAACAATGACACTAATTTGGAATAAATTGTCAAAAATACGTGAATTTAAAACTTTTTTTAATGTCACTTCGTCCGGAAATGCAAATGTAACTTCGATACCCAGAAAAATGAGAAATCGTTTTTCATTGACCTTTTATTTATTGTTCTTAAAATAATTGAAAATAAGAAACTGAGTCAGCGTTTTCTTTGAATTTGTCATTTTTGGTAACGTGTCTTTAGCAAGAAGTTTTAATTAGGTATAATTTTAATTTACTTCTTCAATTATTTATGTGTGTTTAAAAGATTTAGGTATTACCATTATGTATTATTAACCGTTCCATTGAGGTTTAAACAATCAACAGTATCTATATTACATTTTGAATTTTATTCTGTTTCAACGTAACGGTCACATTGGCGTAAGGGCTGAATTTAGGACTGACGATGATAGTACTCGTGTTTTAAAATTTTAAAAGGGGAACGTCCTTGTTGCATTTGCCTCCTGAATACGAACAGGAAAATAAGAAAAAAATAATGCAAAATATTTTTTCTTATTTATATTTCAATAACTTAAAAATATTCTACACTTTTTACAAAAATAACCTGTTTGTTTCAGAAACACCAAAGTGCACCAAAGAAAGCATCTCGATCGACGCGTGCGCAGCTTTACCTTATATCAGCCGCGAATCTTCCGCGCGGATCACAACAACACGCCACTCCGTTGCGCGCGCACGTCTCCGCACGAATTCGCGCATTTTTCTCCGAGATAATATTATGTGAATGAGTTCTTGTTTATTAATTTCTTCGTTTTCAATCAACAAAAATGCGTGCAGTGCTATTATTGTGTGTTTTTGTGTACACTGTGGTGGGACAAGATGTAAATCAAATGGAAAATTTACCGAAATACGATTCGAGATATGATTATCTGGACATTGATGCGATTTTTACTAATAAAAGACTAGTTAGAAACTATGTGGATTGTTTGATTAACGCTGTTCGGTGCACGCCTGAAGGGAAACAGCTGAGAAGTAAGTTTAAATTTTGTAATCACAAAAACTAGGCGACATTAGTACATTTACCTCCATATTTAACTTAAGAAGAAAAAAAACACCTTATAAAAAAACTTTAGAAAAACATCATTATGTTAGTTACTTAACTTTAAAAGGAACAAAAAATACGTTCATTTATGGTCTCATAATCTCATTCATAGACATTTGTGAACCATAAAGTTTTTTTGCGTTATGTTAACTTTTTAGTAGTTCATCTCTTCTGGTGGTAAGTGTGTGATTCACCTTAACATTATACGAAAGGTCGATCAAATGAATTAATACTAAGAATTATACAATATACATTTAGTTACTACAAGGTAAAACACGCAATTTGATATGTATTTATAGGAAGGTTACAGTTACAAATTAAGAGATTGATGAGTATTTTGATTGTTCTAATTAACTTGATTAAATTTAAAATATATTGTACAAGTTAGCGCCAAATTTGTATATATAATTACGAAACTGAATTATTAATAACATTTTTTTAACTACTCGTTCACGCAAAATTAAAAAAAAATTAAGTGTGATGAGAATAATAATAAACTCGAATTTACGCACAAAACGTCAGTGTTTAACGTCACAAAGCTTGACCATGGAATCCTCCGATTATATCATAATATATAAGAAACTGATGGTAATGAGATCTCTTTATGTATCTGCTACACGCTAATAAGCAATTAGAATACATAATAGAACAAAGAATAAGTTGTTATAATAAAACCTAGGAATAGGAACTCATCTTGTGGCTATTAATAGATACTTACTGAACGATTATTTAAATATTTAATTTAATTTTTAGTTTTTAATTGTTTCCTTTACTTGATTTAATATAAGGTCACCCGGGGCGAAAGCAACTATACAAAATAATTTTGAAAGTTTGCTTCCCTCTACCATAAGCTACTTAAATAATAGGGATATTCTAGTAAACGTACTTCATTGCATAGTTTCCGATGAACAGTTTCGACATAAATTAACTTACAAACAAGCTTTAGTTTTTCATTAATTTGCATTATTGTTGAATATGACCAGTAAAAGTTACATTCACCCCACTTTGGGGTAAATGTGACTATTCGTTATAACTCTGTTGTAATCTATTTCTAAATGTTGAGGTCAAGAGTACATGTAGATGCACACAGAATTATCCGTAAAAGCTATCTACAGTTCCTGAGAAAGAGTTCAGTTTCAAGTAAATTTAGTTTTATTTTTTTATGGGGCGAATGCGACTGTCTTCCATACTGACTAGTGTTGAGAATTTGAGATGTAGTACCTACTACTTATCGATAAATATAAATATGCAAAGATTCGACAATTAACAATAATGAAAGGTTTTAAATTTAATGTAAAAGTACAGTTTTTGGCGCGTAGCGTATGAATGTGATATTATTGCTGAATGAGGAATATTGAAGCGTTCCGCAGCTGCATAACTAATTTTGCTTTACTAGTCGTACAGCTTCCAGAAGTGTTTCACAGCAATAAGTGTTCTCGTTTTTTCTTTTATAATTTCTGATACCTAACAAAATTTGGATTTTGTATTAACTTGGTACATTTTTTATTTAAGCTTTCTGTTTTATTATATAATTGCAGATAAACATTTATCGAAATATCGACACGGAACGTCACTAGTAATTTGCAGTTTCCATACAAAAAGCATGGGGCAATTGTAACTGCCAAAATAGTCGCAATAACCCACTTGCATGAAAAGTTGGGGTTAATGTAACTATATCAATAAAATATTAATTACAACACCTAGAGTTTAACCAAATATACCAAAAACAGTGACGTTTTATCTTATTTTTAGGATGCACTTATAATTTTCCTTGCGACGACTTGAAATATTTTTAATGACTTAAAACATAACACAGGCCGCAGCAACACGTTGCTCCAAAATGACGGCTGACAGAAAATGGTCTGTAGGTACTACAGTCGGTGAACTGGCGATGCCATCTGTACTTTATTTGAAAAAACTATGATTCCTCTTTACTCCAATAGATAGATCTGTCTACAAAAACGATTAGATAGAGAGAAAATTGAATTAGTTGCTTTAGCCCCATAGTTGCTTTCGCCCCGGGTGACCTTACATTTAAATATACAAAAATAGCAAAAAAAAAAATAGCAATAAGGAATTATAATTTTATATTTTTGATTATCACCTATTCCGCATGATTATCCTTTATATTTAGTTAAAATTACATAAGTAACTTAAATTTTTCACATTTTATTTCACAAATTGAAAAACGAATGCAAATTAATTGCATAACAGTTTTTCAAGATATCACTTTCTTTATGATAATTTGATAGAATTGCATTATTTAGCATTTTTGTTTACAAATAAAGCATGGGTCTTGAAAATATTAAATTGATGTTATAAAACGTATTGTTTTCAAGCATTGGTAGAAAGAAAGTATCTAATATTTTTCGCACATCTCATTCCATTGAATGGCAATATTTTTTGCTATCTGTCTTAGAAAAGGTTCGTGTATCGTGGTGTCTGGCCCCTTAGAGGGCCAAGGCCTGTCTAAACTGTAGGACTGTATCATCAGAAAACCCCGGTGACCCTGTAACGTAAAAGGCAATTAAAGGACCACCATTGTGGACTTTAGTCAGTCTACAACTCTAAAATTCCCACCCGCTCCGCCCTGGGTACATTTGATGAGGATACCACGAAAAAAAAAATCCTCACTGGCTGTATCTTCCTCAGGGCCGGGTTCCTGATGGGATACAAACTCCTCTCTATAAAAAGATGGGCTTTTATCCACCATAAGGACTTAACCCGAATCGATAGATAAACCATGGTTTTGAATATTTAGTTTGTCTTACATTATGCTTACGCTCATTATAAAGATGTTTTTCTTCGTAAATTTAAAGCACCGCTGATGAAACATATTTTACAAAGATTCGTGCTCATCAGAATTCGAACATACGAGTCGTGGGAATTGGCTGTCACCAATAACTACCACTTTTAATCGTGAAAAAATCAAATGCATATTTAAGATTAAATGGAAAATTTGAAAATTAGAAACTTTGATATTCTGTATGAATAACCAATTATCAACCTTAATTTTTCAAAATGACTATTTTTTATTTAACTTCACACATAATTCTTATAACTATGTACTTACATAATATTTCATACTTACGTCTGAAAAATCAATCTAATTTGACAGTACTTAACATTTTTTTCCAAATCATTATCTAACATTATTTTTTAGAAAATGTAGGTATTCTGCTTTATTGTCTGAATAAAAGCTCATTAAAATAGGTTCAATATCGCCAAAATAATTACTTGAACATTAGTACAAAATGTCGTCCAATGTACACGCTCATAATTTGCCTACAAAGTACCAATACAAATCCATAATTCAATAACCTAAATACTTGAAATACTTAGTTATGAAGTAGAGCATAGTTACCGGGTATCTAGTTCACCAGAGACAAGTATTCTTGTTTGCAATCAATTCATATCGGCTTTAGCAACGTGCGTGGGAGTTTAGCGTCTCAACATAAGCTGCTTTACTTAATTGTCTATGGTACATTTCTCCATGTTTGTTGTAACGGGTTTCGACACCATAATTGTACCGTTTTTTCAATACTCTTTTTAATTTATGTGTGAAGGAAAGTGTCTCAATTTAAACGTATGGTTAAAATCATAAGCATAATCAGCCTATAATGTTCCCAGTTCTGGGACACAGTCCTCCTCGGAAAGAGAATGGATTTCACAACTCGGGCCCAATGCGTATTAGTAAATGTCTCGTGTCTTCGATTACTTTGGAAAGACATACCAGTTGCTTTCTTTTTTTTATTACGGTAAAATCTTCAAATGAGTCCTCCCACGCAGGACAGGGCAGGAGGGACTGTCAGACTTGTACTGACTAAAATCCACGGTGTCCTTCAATATCCCTTTACGTTACGGGGTTCGTTAGTACCGTGACTCCGGCAGGCTTTAGCCATCCAAAGGCTACGTCATTAAGCCGGTTGCCTTCTTGATATAATATTTTTTTTTACTCCTATGACAAGCTTGATAATAGTCGTCTGTAGTAAAGTAATATGCAACGAAACATTATACTACCAAGGTTTATTTTCCGATGTAGAGTACCGCAGCTAAGCATGAGCTAAATCAATCGCTCTATAGATTTCGGCCTTAGGTTCTGGTAGCCTACCATGACGTCTAGCGAGAGTAATTCCAGTGTGGAAGCGAGACAGAGCTACACAAGTTGTCTAGCGCCATCTCTTTCCCACACTGGAATTACTCTCACTTCATGGCTATGTGACTTCCGATTATAAGAACTCTTGTTATATCATCATAAAACCTCCGTTTTTTGGCAAACGTTACGTAAGGTCACATTCGCAGCACACTGTCACTTTCTTAATCGCCAGACGGTGAAAGTTTTGCTCAAATCTGAACAGCTCTTTATATTGCACGTGCGAAACTGTCAACTTGCTTTTTTTTACTGTTATTTGTGCTATAAAAATAAGAAAACTTTCAATCTTTAGTAGTATACGACTATCATCTTAAATAGTGCTAGTTTATTTCGTTGAATGTTTTTATTATAAAGGATCCTCGTCAAAGACTATAATGTTTCCACTGCTGGGACACAGGCCTCCTCTTTGTGAGATAGATTCTGTAATCAACCACGCACGCGCAATGCGGGTTGTTAGATGTCACATGTCTTCCAAATTTTGGTTCCAGGACATGCCGTAAGATTTTCCTCCACCATTTTGAGAACCGTGGTGATAAAGAAAGAAGAAAGAAAAAACGTTTATTTGAGTAACCGGTACACACAACATAAACAAATAAAAGAAGAAAAAAAATAGTGAATAAAAGATAGTTGTATAACATTAAAACAGTAAATATAACAGCAAATAATATAACATTGTGTGTCCCACGGCTGCGCCAAATGGGTCCAGTTCAGCAAATTGTCGAGCAGCTAAGTGCTCGACGCTGGTTTTCAACTGGACCTGGATAAAATAAATAACACAAAGTAATGTGCCTGGCTGGAATCAAAACCACGAACTACAACTCCTAAGATGGCCGGTTACTCCACGCCATAACTGCTCTTCAGCGGAATCATAACAACGACTCGAAATCATCTATTTGTATGATTATAATTTCAAGATCATATAAACACCATATTCTTGGTAAAATGCCATGGGCAGCATGTTGTCATCAATATAAAGTAATAATTATAGTGTATTAGAATTGGCTAGATATCTGTATGAGTAATTATAAAGTTTCCAGTTTTAATTATGATTATTAATTAATACTAATTAGATTCAGTGAAACAATTAATACGCAGTTTTGCACCTGCTACGTTACATACGCCCACCATAATTATATTGCATGTATCTCGTGGTCATCGTCGACAACCTTTTCATTTTACAAAAAAAAGAAAGAAAGAGAATCAGTGACACAAACAGGACAGAACAAACAAAATTACACGACAAAAAATAACTAAGGAAACTACATTTATAAAAAAAAAACAATAAAATGAAAAACCAAAAATAAACAATTAGTCCTGTGCGATGCCAAAAGGCTCCTATCTCGGCATGTGGTGCGATTTTTTTTTAATTGTCACAGAAATCTCTTTACACGATTTCTTTTTATAGAAGCGGTATAGCTATAGGTATATCAAATCGGTAGTAATACCGAAAAACCCTCAGTTCTAGACTACTATCTATATCGACTATCGAGGTATTCCACGAACTGGCACCTGAGAAAAAAATTGACAATAGCCTTATGTCGAATATAGATAAGGTGCAAGTAGCTCAAGTGGAATACCTCAGATTTTCGATTACTTCTCTCTGCTGCTGATATCCTGGTACTCTCGTGCAACGAATCGATCGAATTAAGAGTAGTTAATAGCTAGGTATATTATAAACAATATACGTAGTTACTGAACATTCATATGATTATGTGTGAAGATACTTTGTAAGTATTTTCCTCATGAATTTTGATTTTTTCATTAGGTACATTATGCGCATAAATAAATAACTCGCACCTGCAAGTCTACACGCACATGCAGGTGTTATCTATCATAAATGCATATATTTAGCATTACATTGTAGGGCATATAACTATTTACTTATTAAATCGAGTAATTATGCATAAATCTTTACATAATAGTTTCATACTACTACAAAGTCGTATCCCGCTGTCTGCATCTTTCAAACTACGCAACGGCTTTCGATGCAGTTTTCATCAATAGATAGATTAGTGGTTAAGAGTTAGGTTAAGAATACAAATACAAAGATAAGTGTAGTTCGCACCCTTTTTTTATCGTTGTAAAATCATCAAATGAGTCCTCCCACCCCGGGCAGGGCAGGAGGGACTGTCAGATTTGTACTGACTAAAATCCACGGTGTCCTTCAGTAGCCCTTTATATTCCGGGGTCACGGTGATGGAAATAAGTCCCGCGACCCCGGCTAGACAAATTCAGATTGGAATTTTGTTATTCGCAACAGTGGACTTTGCGATACTCAGACTTTCGATCCAATGTACAACGTCATTGTATAAAACGGTTTTCGACCCAATGTATTTTCGAACTGGTGTGCTCCGTGTACCACTTATAATATTAATCGAAATATCGTGTGTCGCAATAACGTCTTTCGAATCTTTATAATCTCCCTGCATATTAGGAACGGTGCTTCTGGCTGGGGGCCCTAGAGTAAAATCTATGGCATCCACAGAAAAGTCCGGTTAAGCAGCACGCAACCTCTTCTAGGTTGATCTGCGAGATGCCATTCAAAAAAAAAAATTAGGAACGGTGTGAAACGATTTGTCTATTGAATTGCAGTACACTAAAGCGCCGTATTCACCATCTGTCACGGCTGTACGTCAGCTCAAGGTCGCTGTGATGGATGTAGCATACACACCATCGTGCACGCATCCAGCGAGCAGAATCAATAGAACTAATAAAGACGTGTTTTAGAAATTGCCAGCAGTTTTAACAAAACGCCAAAAAATGGGACTTCTTCTGATGTTGTCAGCAGCAACAGAAAAGAGGAAAAGAAAAAGGAAAAGATTTTGGATTAAAAAAAAATATCATAAACGTACAGAATACACGCAAGTGCGGAACTTATATTTTTCAATAAATCTTGAAAGTGTTTCACTATACATTTTCACGTGCAGTCTTCTCTCGAGACAAGCTCTAAATGTTAAATCTGCTGTACAACAAGCCTATACACGGTCCAGCATGCACGATGCTGGACTGCTCTGACGTACGTCCGCGTTATTCACTGTCCATCTGCACGACGTTCGCGGTGGTGGGGGTGCTCGCTGGATGAAAAATGGGTCGTGCACGTCCAGCAAACAATTAAAAAAAAATATTGACGTACGTCAAGCCTTTCACGGTGTTTTTGCGTCGTGCATCGTGCATGGCCTTGGCGGGACGTACAGCAGATGGAACGTGAATACGGCGCTTTAGCTATTTAAATAATGTCAGAGCCCAGTTTTCATTTATTTTAGTAAGTAGCTAATATTTTGTTAATGCATAATGGGAATGACACTTCCTTATAGAATTAGTTCTAAGCTAATGTCATCAAAATAGTTGTATTTAACTAATTACGTCTCAAAGATCGAGTTAGAAGTGAGGAAGCAAATTATCATCATCATCATCATCTCGCCGCCGGACGACCAACACTTCTTTTTCCATTCCTTGGACGCCACTCTGTCACAGCTTTACTCCACTTGCCGTCGCTGCGCCGGTGTCTTGCTCAACTTTTGAGTTGGGCAAGCAAATTATAAAAGTTTGCATTTTCCTATTACAGAGCAAGTGGCCTAACATGACGTCTAAAAGCGAGAGTAATTCCACTGTGGGAAAGAAACAGAGCTATACAAGTTGCCTAGCGCCATCTCGTTCCCACACTGGAGTTACTCTCGCTTTATGACGTCATGGTCGGCCATCTGGTCTCCTTCTTCTACGCCATTCCTCTACCGTTTAAAGTAACCCTTTTCCTTGTTACATACTCGAGTAAAATTAGTCACAAGTATCGCGTTCCACCATAATACCTTGATAATTTTGCATTTCTCTCAAACGCGACCTCTTTGTGGTAAGTGTGCAATCGTCTGAATAGTCCCCAAGCTCTAAATCTATATAAGTAGTGTACTTCGTCTTTGCTGAACCTAAGCTCAGTTGCCGTTCATCTGAAAATGAATCTAACTTGGCTACATTTAATGTTACTATTCGAATGATAAGGTTGCTCACAATCGACTACTTATAAAATTATGGAACTCAACTAACCAATAATAAGGTTTATTTTCGTATATACTGTAACTCGGCTTAGTTTAGTAGCGCTCAAAAGAATATTCCACGTTACTAATTTATCGCAATTTTGATTACTTAATTAATTTGTTAAAGGGAAATATTCTATTATATGATATACAAAAAATAAATAAAAACTGTCAAAACCCTCGACACAAAAACCAAGTTCCCTTTAAAAAGAAAAAAATAATAAATACAACTCAATTTTAAAGTACCTAAGTATGTATTAATAATTTAAAAAAAAATACGTCGCGTTGGGAGATCGCTCCAAATTAGGTATCTATTATACTATTTTTTCCGGTCCCCCATTTGAAACCACACTCGAGTATATTTCCAGATCTTTGGTTACCCTTCACCACTTTCACCCCCACAACTTCTAAACGGCTCAACCGATTTTCATCAAACATGTCTCAGAACACTCACACGTAATTCACCTTTAATACAAAAAGCAACTAAATTGAAATCGCTTCATCCGTTCGGGCTCTATGATGCCACAGGCAGACAGACACGTCAAACTTTTAAGACCCCTCTATTTAAAATTATAGAATATTCCATGTTACTAATTTTATCGCTATAAATATTATTGCATTGATTTATTATATATGACACAAAATAATAATATATTACTTTAATTAATTTCTTAACTTGGAATATTAAATTTTAGAAACATTGATATTAGCAACATTGCTAAAGTAGCTGTCTTAGACCCGCAGATGTCGTATCGTCTAAGTTTCAAAGGGCCGCGCCGGTACTACTCGGCCCAGACCCTATTACCAAGCTTCCCTTCACTTAACTTTATTATATTACTTACTATTACTAGATAGGTATACTTTCTGCAGGTATATTATCTTTATTATTTATTTATAGGTGTGTCCAATTGGTAATTTATTTATTTACTGGTGTTTTGCCCCTAGCTTCACCTGGTTCGCTTAGGATATCTATATTTTTCTTGCCAAATTTTTTATACAAAAGCCTGTAACTCCACCAGGATCTCAGCAGCAACGTATAGGTGTTTTTTTTTTGCGTGGTAAAATCACCAAATGAGTCCTCCCAATTATTACTAACCCCGGGCAGGGCGGGAGGGACTGTCAGACTTCTGACTAAAATCCACGGTGTACTTCCATAGCCCTTTATGTTCCGGGGTCACGGTGATGGTATAAAACCCACGACCAGCTTAAATAAGTGCTAAAGCTAATTTAGACCGATTTTAAACTTTCCATAGAAACAGATTTCCAATTTCCTTTTTTGAAAATGTTCACTGCTAAAGTTTTTAGACTTAAGTACCCTCATTTTATGCCGTGAAAGTGCATTAATTCCGAAATATAAGGACCAGCAATTTTGTATGTTTTGGCTTACGCGCTCTTAAACTAGCCTATCTATAAAGTTCATAATTATGTGACCACATAATACATAATAATGCTATGAATTTAGTTAATGTACGAGTATGTACCGTAAAATAACTTGTTATGATTCGCATTTCAAGGTCTTCATAATTCAGATGATGTGTAATTAAAATTAATTATTACTAATGCCAATTAAAATCAGTTTTTGTTTCGTAATTATTGTTTTTTGTGTTCTAGGATGATGGTATGGATTTTATCTTTGTTTTTATCTGAAGAAACCTTCAATAGGCACCCAGTATTTTGGGGGTGGAAGTATTCCTCACTTAAACCGTCCTTCTGGTCACTATAGACATACGGAGGTGGAAACTGAACTGCGACTTCTTAAAAGACCATGCTCAGGTGGCCTAACATGACGTCTTAATGCGAGAGTGATACCAGTGTGGGAACGAGGTGGCGTTAGATGACTTGCATAGGTCTGTCTCTTTCCCACACTAGAAATATTCCTGCTTTAGGACGACATGGTAGGCCACCTGAACTTCCTTGTCAGTTGCCTGTTAGGAAATCTCCTGGCATGTATCTTTCAATCCAAGAATTCTTATACTTTTGGTTTGAGGAAGTTAAATTAATCTTTTATTTCAAACATTTAACTAAAAATTTTGCCGTTGGTAACAGCTAGTTATTTTATATGATGTAGTAAAAAATGAATACCTAATGAGAAAAAATTAAGCTTACATAACTATATTTTTTTTTATTACAGCGACAGAGCAATTGAAATTAAGAATCAAGTTTTTTTTAAAGAATTTATTTAAAAATTTGAAATAATAAATGGATAAATTAAAAAAAAAATCAGTTATATTTTTTTTAAACTTAAAAAAATGTAATTGTCTTTTGTTTCTGTGAAGGAAATGCCATCATGATCGTTTATGAACTCCTAGTACTTGCAAACCACTTGATAAAATAATGATAGACTTCCGATATTGCGATCTGATGGTTGTCTGTATGTTAATTTGTTTCTAGACTATAAATAGCTAGGCTGATATTAATCACACCTTTGTAGCAATGGCGGGAAAAATTCTAGATCTTTCCTAATTACCAAGTATGTCTATCATTTGCCTAGGTTATGTAAACAGGATAAGTGCAAATTAAACTGTATTGTGTAACTGTTAACCTATATTTTAGCTCCACTACCTAGCGCAAGGTTCTTCAAGATCTACATTTCTTCCAATCTAATATTCCAGTCTTTGTTATTTTTAGATAACTTACGTGGAACATATATTATATATCGTGCTCCAACTATCTTCTCCAACTGTGTGGAGCACAAAGCACGAGACTTCTAAATTGAAATTTATAGTCTCCGTGCTCCAACTGGGTGGAGCACGGGTCCGCCCCTATAAAAACCGCTAATTATGGAAAACTTAAGTACGATACCTACCTATGTAATAAAACTGTGAAACAGTCAAATAGGCTCAAACTATTGTGGTTTGTTCACTCATTAATAATTATGAGATAAAAACTAACAATCATTGTTCAGAGACAAAAGGCTTTTGTAGGTACAAAAAGTAAATACAGGCGCTAGCACATCTCAACCAGCCCCAAACTATCAATTTTCTTTAATTGATTTTCAACTTTATCACAAAAGAAGAAAGTTCATAATCGATTAGGAAAGTTTTACAGATTAGGGTTACACAGTTAAATGACTAAGTACATATTTCCTTGTGAAGTGAAAATTTCAAAAAAAAGGTAGGGTGTCATAATTATTCATTTATTTCTATTGCAACTTCTTTCTAACTTGAATTTTAAGAGTCTGCATTCTTCAATATTTTGTCTAGCCTACAAATAAATTGCGTGCACAAGAATCTATGTCACACATTTAAATATCGGTATTTTTTTAACAACGGAAAACATTCAAGTTGACAAAGATTGGGAAAATTTTAAGGCCGCTGTACACATTGAGCCAAGGCATTGGGCCAGCATTTGGGCAAAAATAATGAATTCCAAATGTCGCTGTTCACACATTGGGCCAACGTGGGAAAACTGTTTGCGAAGCACGCCAAAATCTTTTGATTGGTGGACGAAAAACCAACAACATTCGGTTGGCCGACCAATACTGCCGCCAACTACCAACATACCGCCAAATAGGTCTGTGGCATGCAGGCCCAATACGCTGACCCAATGCGTTGGCCCAATGTGTAAAGCTGGCTTTTCGGGATTTGAAATTCATTATATTGATAAAGTTACAAAGAAATCTCAATGTAAACAACTTTTTGTAGATACTAGACTAATAAAGACATGAGAATTACCGATTAGACACACTAGTAAAAATTGCAAATCCTTGAAAAAAACATCTCTATAATAATTGACGACGGATGACATTAATTCGTGATACAGTATCTTGTCTGAGCATGCTAAAAAATAACGTGGCTAAATAATTACAGCTGTACAGGCCAATCTTTGGGGTTAAGCCACGTGGAAGAGCGACTATCTGTCAAAGCGAGTTTTCCTTCGTGGAAAGCCGTTGGTCTCGAGTGTCATTTGTAGACCTCTGATAGTCATTACTATTAGTCAGAAGCTCTAAATTTTGACAACCAGTCATGTGATGTCGTATTATCAGATACGGAAACATTGTATGTATAGGAGCACGCGAGGTATAATGGTATAATGGTATAATATACCGTCTTACCCACAGGAAAGATAAAAATCTGTTGAACACTTGTCCAAAAAAACTGTCATCGTCAACGTGAAATTTCTTTTTGACAGTGTCATTTTGAAAGTGTAGCTGCAAATCGACCCTTATATCAATATAAGGGTCGATATGCAGTTACACTTTTTTTTTAAAAGTGTGCAGCAGGTGTTTAACTTTTTTGAAATAAGACGGATACTCTTTAGGCATACTTATCACAACACCAACGTAGCGCAAGCGCCATCAGGACGTCGTCGTCAAGTGGTTCTGGGTTGTGGAGGTTCAATAAGAAGTCGCTCCATGTAAAATACTGATATCCAGCTGCATCTAGTTCGATTGGACACAAGTGCTCGTATCATTGCAATGTAGTTTGACAGTACATGTTCACATAAGGAGTCTGATGGGCGAAAGAGGTTCGTTACTATACAACGTGTAACGTTAATAGCGCACAACCTCTCGTGGGGTAACTCAGCCCATGTAAACTGGATAATTTTTGTTCTAAGTCTTTTGGAAATACGTAAAAAAATGTTTGCTTTTTCATTCAAAATGAGAAATAGATCGGGCCTATCAGTATGAAAAATCATTTTTTTTTTTTGCGAAGTTCCACAAGTGTTATAACAAACATTGTTCAGTAATATGGGCTGAGTTACCCCACGAGAGGTTGTGCGCTATTAACGTACGTTACACAGTGTATACTTGCATATGATATAATAAACGTAACCTAAATTGCATTGTTGACAAATAAAACTTAAGTTGAAATCGTGACTACAATCATATACCTTTGAACAATGGTTTTTTTTAAATTAGGTAAAGACAACTATGGACCAACTTCTACTTTGCGAGATACGTAATGTTGCAAATATTTCAGTCTTTCAAATGGATAATATCAATCAAGGCAGTCAGATAGTAAGGCCACTTAATTATACATTTAGAAAAAAAAATATGTAGAATCAGTAGGCATTATCTAGAGTTTAAAATGATGTGTTATTAAATTTAAAATTATTCTTCATCTATTAGGAGTTTCTTTTTTGTTTTGAGATGTTCAGATTTGTCCAAAATACAGTTCTAAAATATTTTGCAATCAACCTTGATAGTTAAAACCGATAACCATCGTGCTCATATAAAAAATAAAATTGGAATCGTAACTAATTATACTTCTACGTCATTGAATAATTAAAAAATTAACACTCCTAAAAATATCCTCAACAGTACCTATTTGTATATCAACAACAATAAAAAACCGTAAAACCGGTATTTTGTATTCGTGCACACATGCCTAACTAGTGCTAGTGGCTAGTGTGGTCCTACGTGACAGGCATTGGAAGGAGGTTCTAAATTCAAAATGAGTCAAAACAACAACTTTTTTTTTGGAATAATTCTTGCATGGCTTCAGGGCCTTTATGCCAAACAAACATTTAAAGTGAAACGTTTATGTATTACAGTTCAAAGAATATTGAACCATAAACAAGGAATAAAACATTAATTATTTCTATTTTCAGTAACTAAACTTAATACATATCTTACAAGTGTGTAATATTCATATTATTTTTAGTACTCATCTAATAATAGATGATGAAACATATACTTAAAATAGTTTCAACCGGTAGATTACAATCTCGATTAAATTAGATTTGTAATTAATTCAGAAGAAACATTTTTAGAACATTTTTTACAAACAGGTAATTTGTTAGTGGTAACAGCCGGGACTTACCAGTTGTAGGTCATGGGTTTGAACCCAGTCAGCCGCGCATTCAGTTTGTGTAATTTAATTAATCACCACTGCTCTCAAAACGGCATAACCGACATGTTCTAGAACCAAATATTCTAAAACATGTGAAATCTAGCAACCCGTACTCTGGGCCCGCATGGTGGATATGACAGATGGGGCAAGGGGTGGACAGTTCATTGCAGCGGTAGTCCTGTCTCCTAGTAGGTGAAGTGGGGGGGGGGAAGCTGTCAGCAATCTGACGGCATCCACCTTAGAGGGAGAAAGCCTGCCCGGGTCGCTGGACCGTCTTATTAGGTAATCGTGGACCCGGAATGTAAAGGGCAAATTTTTATAAAATAATTTTTATTTTTATTTATTTTAAACTAGCGGCCGTCCCGGCTTCGCACGGTTTGAAGTCCTCAAAAACCATCGGGTGGTTACAAACACAACAAAAATAGAATTATCCAAATCGGCCCAGCCGTTTTCGACTTATGAGCTTAGCAACACATTTTGCGATCCATTTTTATATTTTTTAAATAATTTATATTTCTATAATAAAAAAGGCAATTTCGCTTGCTACACATTAATGAATACCCGTATATCTTAAACGATTTATACTTATAATAAAAATGTATACATGATTGTTGTATAATCTGTTATTAACGCACATAAAATGTAATATTCACCTACTTTCGTAAAAAATGCCATGATGATATTACCCGCATGCAATTAGCAACATAATAATTTTGCACAGATAATTGTTATTTATTGGTATTAGTTCACTGGTTTGAAAAAGGAATAGGTAAATAATAACGACGCCAAAAAACCGAATCGTCCATAAATCCGTTGGTAAAAAATAGGGTTTCTACAAATAATTAATTTATTCTGGGATTATACTTGGGGAATTCCAATAAAATTTTCTTGAGCTTCTAAGGTATAATTATATACCTTTTTATTAGATTATGTTTTGCTCATGTAATAGTTTGAATTAAAAAATAAATGAGCTTTAGTATTACGGTTGGTTAACTTATCCATTTATGCACTTTGGTTGGCTATTACGAATCCATTACATCTACTTATTGAAGTTTCCGTCATATTCTTTAAAAGTTTACCGTGGGTAATTTATTATAGTTTAAAAATAAGATAATCTAATTATACAATAGATACTCATCCAAAACTCAACAATAAAGTCATTTAGGAAAATTCCATGTTAGTTGTTTTTCGGTTGCTTATTATATAGAATTTACAAAACCTGTTCGATTTATGAATTATAGCCAGGGATTCTCAACTTTTTCAGGTCGCTGTGCACTTATAACAAGCAATGTGATTGAAAACGTAAACAAATTGGAACATGTGAATCTTCAAATGAAGTTTACAAGAGAATTCAAAAAGGCTCTTGGCTTCTTTCTATTGGATCATGCGAATTGAAACATAATTGGATTCACTCGAATTTGAACCGGAGATGTTCAACAACAGTGCTCTGTACTATTTAGTGGCGGTATGAAGGCGATACACCTAAATGAGAACGTCGCGACATTAGCATTGTGAGGCCTCTATTTCTTAGTAGAAGTTAAGTTAACTGACTGGTTGCAAGCATGTCATAGCAGTTGCCAAAATGTTTTTCACTCTTATATTTGAGCGTGAGGCCGGGGCTGGGGTCCGCTTTGCCCCCGCCTTTCTTCGCCGCTGGTACTTTTTATGGCGCATCAAGCGCCAAGGAACAAAACAAGGTTTGGGAACCCCTGACCTAGGTATTAGGATTTTAATGGATCTTCATAAAGACAAAGTAAAAAAAAATACGTGTCTGCTTGTCTATATAAATCAGCAATTACAATTTTATGATGTGTTATATAAAAACTTGAACAAAAAGTGTTGGTCTTCGAGCGATCGCGAGTTTTGATTGAAGGTAAGCGACTTCCCGTCTGCGTATCTACATAACAGAATTATTTAATAACACACTACACGTGTCGTTTACGTGTCTTTTCTGCCACATCGATGGACATAATCACACTAATAACTTTACAATGCAATACTCTCTTCTTTAATTTTTTAATGGCGCTTATCCCCTTTTAGCTGCAAGGCATCAATATTTATTTCACTGAAATATTAAAAATTAGAACGGAGCATTACTTGGGGAAGGCTCGATCATTTTGATTGCCTTTTTTCGCTTGTGTAATTGTCAAAAAAATAAATGATAAGAAAAAAATGGGAAATCAACGGAAAATATTGGAAATTTTATTTAAAAACACAAAAAAAAAATTTTTGATTCTTTAAGCCATTTGAAGAAACATTCATAGATAAAACGACAGCTTTTTGAATTCTAGAGTTGAAATTAATCAATGAAATATTATTAATTAATTTTTAATATTATTTATTAATCTTACAAATGCTACTTAAGTAGTATAAAGGTTTTTCTTAACAAAAATATAAAATGTAACTTGAATAGTTAATCAGTGTTCAAGGTTTACAAAATGCACTTTTTACAGGCTTTAGTTTAAAAATATTCTTGTGGTTTGCAACTAAACTCAAGATTTATGATTTCCTTAATTTAATGGACGTTAGTCGTAAAATTATCTGCCAGAGTTTTAAAGGCTAAAACAGACCTTATCACTGTAACTTTTACCAACAATATCGTGCTTGTGGAGATAATTAATAATTATTCTACAGGAACATACTTATCGGTTAAAAATTACCCGATAGATTTTCAAGACTAGATCATGGTCTTCTTGTTAGCCAAATAAGTTAACGGATTTTAAAATGAGTCTCCAAAACCAGGTTTAAAATCAGATAGGTATCTAAAGATAAGGCAAACATTTTATATATCTTTTAGATAAAAAGCGAGTTCGTCAAACTGATCAATGATTGTGCCCCCGTAATTAACACATCCAAACTTACTTCCGCATTTTTATCATAAAATATGATTACAAACAAAACCGGATTGCCAAAATAGTAGGCAAGAAAGTGCCAAATACCAAAACAAACAATGGCATACCATGCGCATGCGCACCTAATTTTGGTCAACAATGTGTCACACAGGTGCGACCTGCGGAAACCAGCTAAGTGAAATCAGTTCAACTAAATTAGCACCGTTTTTCACAATTTATGCGGTCCTTAGTTGCTTCCGGTATATATGTATAGTAAAGCCTCATTTGGACGTTGCATGAAGCACACGAGTTGCATGCAAGTTTGATTACATTCATCACCTACCTAGCCTTTTCTATTTTCATCTGCCTAAGGCCTATTCCGCACTAAATCCAATCCGAATTACAATCTATGTAGTGCCAAAGATTGCTCTTGAATTTCTTGTATTTACATCAGAGATAACTACTACAACAGAGATAATTACTTCGACAACAATATCCAGACCAAGTTCCTGTATATTCACGAATCTGGATAATGCAGTGCGTAAAACAACATTGGTCCGAGTTTTTTATACTTATGCTTATTTTAACGACTTCAGATAGCATGCAGTAGGTTGGCTACCAGTCAAACCACGTGCAGCTGAAAATTCGAGGTACTAATTCTTTATAATACAATTTGATGTAATGATGACAAGCAAACTAGCGCCGGCGCCGCGTCAAAAGGTCATCAGTGGTGGGGCGGACTGTTTCCTAGCTAGAGGTTTTATTCATAAGGCATCCAATTCAAGATTACCCGATTGAGCAATCTTCGAGGCAAACCTGCGAGATGACTTTCTGAAAAAATATGTCTCAGCGTTACTCACTTCAATGTTTTAGGTCGATTTCCCACCGACCATTGCACTACTATTGTGCAAAAGTCTTCTTTAAGATGTCAAATGTCACTCGCAGATGAGACATACGGAACACAAATAACCACTTCTAGATTCCGCATACAAGCGCGCCACACGTTACTACAATTGTTCTTGTGCTGTCTACAAATAGTACAGTCACGAGCAATAGTATGTATACACTAAGCAGTATTCAATGCGATGTTCTGCTACCATATTGATTAAAATGTTGCTTTTTCATTAGAGTTATATTGTTTGATGCCATACTAATACAAAATAGGTCATATTTCAAAGTGGAAACTAGTACTTCACGAGTACATTGCGTTTGATTGTTGTTAAGTGTACATGTTATTGCTCGTGACTAGATACGTCTTCTATCAAATAGTTATTTACTCTCAAATTAAGTTAGTCTAAAGTAGATTTCCAGAACCTTTTTTTTTGTGACCACGGCGTTAGTGTTTGGTCGACAGCGATCTGGTCGGGATCAAGAACGAATATCAACTTACATAATTATGTGTTGGTATCAAATGTACCGTGTGGCGCACATAGGTTACTTTGTATGCGGAATCTATAGAAGGTTATCAGTGCATGGGAAGCTACAATGATATGACAAATGTCATTTGTTATTATTGCTTACACAAACGTAGAACGACATGAGAAAGATCATTGGTTATCTTCAGAGCATCGCTAATTTACAAATGTGGTTCACTACAACATAAAACCGTAAGTTTATTGAAATAAGAATCATAATCACTTGGTTGTCTAGTAAGATTAATTAAACTGGTTGTCTTCTCATCTTTTATAATTTAGAAGTAATTTCATTACAATAGACCATACTTGTGTAAAGCACCATAACAACACTAAAGCCGAGATTTGTCGCTTCATTTAACGGTTCAGAAGTGCCTTACTTAAGTGGTATATAAATATGTACTTGTTATATTCATTGCGCTGTTATTTATCAATCAGTTACGTCAAAAAATACAATTACTTCAATAAATTAAAATTACTTTATAATTATTATCATTCCATAGAGTCCACCAAGCCTAAATAAATCCTTTGTTTACATTTCCTCCAATCTTTTGTTTCACCGTTGCGCGACACACTTGCCCGTACGCAGTAAGGTCGCCGACGACGTGTTACTCATGCGCGTCACGCTGCCCGATCATTGGAGCCGATCATTGATCGCAGCCGTCGCAGGCGCATGGCAAATGTGTTATCGTAATTAGGGCTGTCATCGACTAAGGATGTGCCGTTGAGTAAACGGTATTTATGGTAATTACCGCAAAGTTGTGGTTTTCGCTTTCTGCTGAGGAATTCAGTGATTTGTTTAATTTCCTTTGTGGGAGGGGCTTTATTTGATATTTGTGTGAACATTAAAATGCCAACGGGTATTTGATAATATGATGAATGATATGTATTTTGTACGTAAGTTGTATTTAAAAGCTTTCATCTGGCACTTTCGACAACAGTGAATTTTGCAATAAAATTAGCTAGATAACGATTCATACCATCAGAGGAAGTGAATTAATAATAAACACCTAATTACTTTTCAGAAAAAGCCAAAAAGTTTCCAAATTCTCTTTTTAAAAAACCTACATTTTCAAAGTACCTACTGACAGTTAAACAAAAAGTTTTAAGTAAATAATTTACTTAGTTGCTGTACTTAATCATAAGCTGAATCCTAAAAAATGAAAGTGGCATAGAACGTGCCATGGAAGTGAATTTTCCAAGCAAGGTAAATGATAATATGTCACTTACGTAAAGTTGAAAGTGGATCCTGTTGGCAATGCACCAAGTTTGACTCGGACGTGGGTATGAAATATGAGGTTTCACCAGGATTTGCTCCAAAAATCATACTTGCTCTAGCTCATAAATGCATGGCATGTTTCATGCATGTATGTTATAGCGATGTACTTTTAAACTTAATTGTTCTATTGTTTTTACTTATATTTAGTTAGTTTTTTCTTAGGACGTCATCTTCCTGCCCTTAAGCCGTTTAACTTGGGGTCGGCGCAAACACGTTTTTTTCTTCCATTCCTCCCTTAACAGACGTTACAGCATCAATCACTCATTTTTCTTTCATAACATTCCTCAAACAACGCATCCAAGTATCTTCTTAGATGTCGAAATCTTTTTTGTAAATATTTAATTACTAGCTGCTGCCAGCGGTTTCACCCGCTACAACTCGAAAATTATCCCACGGGAACATAAAATCGGGATAAAAACTATCCTATGTGTTAATCCAGGTTATAAACTATCTGTGTACCAAATTTCAGCCAAGTCCGTTCAGTAGTTTTTGCGTGAAAAAGTAACAAACATCCATACATACAAACTTTCACGTTTATAATATTAGTAGGATTCTTTATTTAAACTATTAAAAATTATATATTAGTTAAGATAAATACATGGAACTAGCTTGTAATTAAATACTTTGGAATCTTTTCTGATGTCTAAGTTTAAATAAAGATTTGATTGTATATGTAGTTTTGACATTTTCATTTATTTATTACTAATTTTGGTTTCGTATTAACATACAGACCAGTATGTGCACATTTTAAATTGGACCAAATGGTAAAGTTAGTCACTCGGGCAATGCCCCCCACCTAATAAGGAGCAGTCTGTGCATGTATGGCACTATCGTTTATGAGAAAGGTTATGGCTAGACAATTATTTAATTAACATTTTACTGTAAATACTGCCATAGACCTTAGACCTATAGGTTTGTCAATAATCAAACTGATTGTGATATTTTATCAATTCCGTACAATATTCTTAGACTGCCAATTTCAAGATTCTTTCAACCGCCATCATACATAAGAAACGTAAGGAGAAACTTACTAGTATCTAGGAAGAGACTTAAAACTTAACATAAATGGCATGACATGTGAGTTGTATCTATTATTAGGGACACTTCTGCTCAACCCTTCGGAGATTACGGGCGTGATCTTCTGATATGATATCGAATTAAAAATTGCACATTTTTATAAGTCATGCCATGATTTATCAACATGCTAGTTCCTCATCGTGAGCACAGACGGCACGCTCGTGCTCAATAGAGAATCATAGTCATGGTAGGCCACCATGACTATGATTCTCTACTGAGCACGAGCGTTCGGCTGTTATGTAACATTATAGATTCAACTTAAAGCATTACATTACAGTTCTACCTTACCTCCTTGACTGACGAGCATTCGCGTACTTTTAGTATAGATTTGATAAAAGGTGCGCATTGTAATGCTGAGTTCTCCTCCTTCACTGATGTAAACTTCTTTTGTATCATTACAAGGTACGCATTGTGATGCTCTATTTTCCTCCCTTAATGATGAATTGCTCGAATCTGTAACGTTACATTACAGGTGAATGCTCGCGGTGAGGGAACGCCTTAAAAGCCAGAGTAGTTCCAGTGTGGGAAAGAGACAAAGCTATATAAGTCGTCTGGCACCACCTCGTTCACTGGAACTACTCTTGGCTTTAAGAAGTCGTGGTACGCAACCTGGAAAAATATCGAGAGCCAAGGGCAACCATTTACATTCTAGTTATGTTGATATCTTTGTTTTGTACAATGAAAGGTTTCAAAAAGATGATTACGTGATGCGTATGCGCAGATACATTTTTTTTAAGTATTTGAAAAGGGTTTGACATCTTGATAAGGGTTTTCTTTTTATAATAAATTTCCGCCGGTTAGGAAAATGATTATTAATTAGGAATGAAACGTTTTAAAGTTTTCTTATAAAAAACGCCAATTTGTGCATGATAATTTTAATTAATTCATGGTTCGAATTATTTGATTTCTACGGAATCGGAATTAAATGAAAAGATCGAAACTTTGGCACAAACAGTTTTTTGTTAATGAAAATTAATTTGTGTGTATGTTTATTATTTTCGTAATCTTTAATTAATATTCACAAATAAATTACTTATCATGTTTTTAAAGGGGCATAAACGACGCGTTTTTTTTTCATCTTTGCTAAAGAGTTTTTTATAGAGTATCACGGAAGGTCTGTTCAGTATTTATCCTAATAGACTAGGTTTAATTTGTAATTACTAAACTGAAATAGCAATCGATTTTTTGTTTTTTTAGGGCTCATTTTCAAAAAAAAAATCCTTTTTATAACCATGCCAGTTTTACGAAGGGCTATCTTAGTACCCAGTTACTGGGTTGTGGAGTTTAGAATCCTATCACAGTGATAAAAAAGCGAGGTAGATGGTGATCACCAAAAATTATGTCTACTACATCGTTTTCCTTAAAAATAACTACATTTACTACAAAACTGGGGCAATGATAACATTTTGTGGTTATTCAAAGTTTTGTTTTTTATATATAGTGGAGGAAGTTAACTAGAATTACTTGAATAATATCACAGTTTGCATACATTTCAAACGTCTTCTTCAGGTCAATGATTGAAGGTCAACATGTCCATTAACATATTTTTTTCTCAGAACTTTATTTTACTTAGGTATTGAAAATCAATTAATAATGTTAAGGCTTCGATATATATCCATCTATCATTATATATTTAGTAGCAGTGCAAGTTCAGTAATATTATACGCAGGTTACATAAAAATATTCAAAAAAACGTCAAAGTTAGCGAATGAGTACATATGAATAATTCAAGAAAATGTGATTATTTCACACTTGCACACAAAAAAAAAACTATGATAAATAAATCAATAAGAACAGAATGTATACAAAATATAAGCTCTACAATAAACTGTTAGTTACAAAATTAAAAAAAAAAAACATTTTCACCATCAGAAAAGTAGGTTTAAGCAATTTGAATAACAACAAAAATAATAAAAAAAAAACTTATGATATTTATGATTACGAAGACAAACAGATACAAACAATAATTGAAGTAAACAGTTCTGTAATAAATAACATTCTTAACTATTGATTGTAGTCGTCCTTGAAACAAATTAGGAAAGAGCCTACAACGCTTCAATGGATACATACCTAGGTGATCATTATTTTAATAAGCCCTTTAAAGTATATAAGACCCCGTTTGACCTGTGTCAAACAACCTCTTTTATGTATACTTAGCAAAATGCTAACGATTAAGGACATAAGAATTTATACGCTACATAACTGTGTAATTTGTTTTATTTAAGTACTTGGTTATATATTTTGTCTGTACTATGCTTTATCTTATTAATTATACCAAATCTGTGCAAAATTAAAACCTAATAATTATGACGATTATAAAAAAACCTAAACATAGACGAATAAATAAAAGAAATTCTCTATTAAAAGTCATCTGTTATTCTATGACAGAGAATTTGATAAAACACGATAATTAGACGTAGTGTGTATTTTCCGAACTGTAATAAAACATAATTAATGATTAGGTTATTTTTGGCCTACCAGAAACAAAATATGTAAATATATATTTTTTATCTCAATTTGAAATAATTAAATTGATCATCGAACCGTTAATTTATTATTTCAATTTTATTATTAGTTATAGCTAATTTTGAACTTATAATTATTTAAATGTTTTATGTTGATTACTTTTTCATAACAGTTTTTATTATGTTATAGTCTAATTCACAGCTACGTGTGAAAACAAGATACCTACTAAATGAACTTTAATAGTCCATAATCATATTAAAATTTATAATACCTACGACTGGCGCCTATGAGGCCTAATTTACATAATTTATGTTATTTTCGCCTTATTAAAAATAACGGTAAAATACGTGGGAGAGTTTTGTAGGTATCAGAATTATTAGATAGAATAAAAAAAAACATACATCGTCTTACCTCAAAAAAATATAAACATCTGTTAAACACTTCTAAAAAGCTGTCAAAACGACATTTTATTTTGTCTAAAAAACTGTCAATGTCAAAACTATATTTTATTTACATGTAGGGTTTGTTTTGCAGATAGTACTTTTTTTAGACATGCGTTCAACATGTATTTTTCATTTTTGATAAGGTGGACAGAGTTTATGTCTCACTCAAAAACACAATTACGGAAGTATTAACACGAACGTCATAAAGTATTAATAGTTTATAGTAGCAATGATATAATAATAAAAAAACTAGAGTTATAAATACGTTCGTATTTTAAATCAGGTAATTTATACCTTTTTAATCTCCTATGGCAACACGTAAAGAAAAAAAACTGACTACCATAGATAATTATTTGTTTGTTTGTAACTTTATCAAAAGCATTCTGAAGCCAACATGTTGACATAACAGACATGCTTATTTATAGTGAGACACCCTATAAGAATTTGAGCGACTAATTTTCCAAAACGGTCAGCTCATATTTTTGCAGTCTGATCACTAAGCTGACCGGAAACCCTGAATACTTGTTTATTAGGTCACGATTGACTGACGCTAGTTAACTGAATCATACTACCTTAACGGTTTTGCTAAGAAATCCCGCAATTATGGCCCCGCTGTGAATACTAAAACATTTAGTTTTCTATGGAAAAGTGGCATACTATTTAATAATATATAATTACCTATGTAATATTCATTTATTTACTTTGCTATTTGTTTTGAAAGAGGCTTTGCTTTCGTTTATTTACATCTTCAACTTTCGATAGCTTTGCTTTTTGTTTTGAAACCATTCAAATTCAGTAAATAAAACAATTATTTATCCTGAATTTATTTGTTCTTCATTTAATGAAGAAAATTTATTTTCTGACCAATTTTATGTTAATAAAATTTAACTTAACCTAATTTAGGTTAAGCTTAATTTAAAATAAATTAAAATAAGGGGAAATTCTTAAGCTAACTAAAAATATACTAGTGACGATAGAATTTTTTCTACATGCTGTTATTTTGTCAATTTTTCCAAAAAACCATTTTCACTACTTTGTTACGCGTGTAAGTTACGCGTTGATGTCTTTTACAGGTATGACGTAAAATTTGATGGAAAATTTTAACCTAAACTAAAATTGTTTCTTCATTATCTCAAACATAATATTTAAGTAACATAATGACCGATAAGTTTTTTCTTTATGGTGCTAGACTATATACAAACAAAGATGAGTCATTTTACTTACTTCAAAGAATAGTGAATCACTATTGTGTTAAACATTGCACTGAGAACGTAGTTTTTGTTGTTTCTTAAATTAACAGTTAACTGAGTGATTTGTGTACTCAGTTCATTCATTTGTATGTTTGCTTTTGTTATTTTGTGACTATGTACTCTAACATGTTTATTTGTTTTTTTTTCTCAAGTTACGGTAGTTATAGTGAAATTTTGCTTTAGTTAGTAAAACTTTTGTACTACTTTTCCTTTTTTTTATACTTGACTTGCTTTTCCCCTCAGTTTTAATCTCTGCTCGGCTCCTATTGATTAGCATAGTGTGATGTTATATCGCCTATATAGCCTTCCTCGATAAATAGAGTACCTATCCAAAAAAAAAAAGTTGTTTCAAATTGTTCCTGAGATTAACGCTTTTAATCAAAAAATCTTCAGCTTCAGAACATTATAATGTGGAAATATCACTATCAATACATATTTTTTTATGTGGTAAAGTCATCAAATCAGGTCTCCCAGAGCAGAGCGGGAGGAACGGTCAGGCTCGTACTGATTAAAATCCACGGTGTCCTTCAAAATCCCTTTACGTTCCGGGGTCACGGTGATTCGTTAGTCCCGCGACCATCACTAAATAGTATAAAACAAGGTCCTTTCCGTCTTTCTGTCTCCGTTTATGCTTATATGTTTAAAACTATGCAACGGTTTTTTTTAATAGATCGTGATTCAATAGGAAGGTTTCTATGTAGGTATATGACAATTATAATATAGTAGAGATTGCAACCGTGTGGAGCCGGGGCGGATCGCTAGTAAATTATATGTATTATCGATTCTGTAACCGTAAATATGTATCAAGCAGTTTCCATGCAAACGGTGTCGGAAGTTCAGTAGTCCTAATAAGGAAAAACAACGCGATATACAATAATACATAAGTACATAAGCATGCAAGTCAGGTACATTCAGTACATAGGCGTGACACATAAAGACGTCGATGGATTGTTTAACAATAAAGGATGAGTTTTATGTAATAAATAAAGCATGATATATACAAAGAGTATGTGCGTCAGGAAAATCACGGAAATTGTGCGTAGCTTTATAATGTAATGCATGTTTTTTGTAAGGGGCTGTGGATGTAGTGTCCTTTTTCTTTACGTAGTAAAATCATCAAATGAGTCCTCCCACCCCCCGACTGTCATACTTTTACTGACTAAAATCTACGGTGTCGTTCAATAGCCCTTTATGTTCCGGGGTCACGGTAAGGAAATGAGTGCCAGAGGCCCTTCATCATGCTGACGCTCTTTGAGGCGCGCGTGGAACACAACGCACCATCGACCCGGGAGGATGTAGTGTCCTTTCTATTTTTTTTTTATATATGCTTATTATATATTCAATAAGTGGTAACAATAACATAAGCTTTATTGCAATTGAAATATATATATGGTTAGATTATTCTTAATTGCACACCAAAATTATGACACAGATTTTTAAAATATTACTATTTGTAAAGCTTCAACGACGGTCTTATCTCTTAAATGGATTTCTTCCTGACTTAAGCATAGACAACAATACAAACCTTTATCAGTCCAGTCAAATTAATGTAAAAATACCATTGAGCTATTACTACTACACTGTGTCCCATCCAAGATGAGTGCGCGCGCCTAGAACACGCCACAGAGCTGTCAAACAATCGATTGAACTTGTGCGCGCGCACTCATCCTGGATGGGACATAGTGGTGATACGTGGTGTCGTCTCTATACTAATAAATGGAAAACTGCACCATTACTGAATCCACCATTTATTCAATAAAATATAATTATCATGTTGGAACTTGAATTTGCCGGTCATGTCAAATCACACCGCGCTGACATACGTCACCCTGACTTGTCTCTGCTTGCTCCACTAAGGATGTACCACGATGCGTAGGGTTGAGATTCCAGTTACCGATTCACGTTTAACAATACATAATAATAATGCGGAAACGCGCAGCATCTTTGGTCGCTCGGGTCATGGCTAGCCCTAACAGGGTTCTGAGGATGATTGCTGGCAGAGTGGATTGTCCATATATAACTCACTGCTGTCAGTTACATGTTTCTCCATATCGTGTTGTTTACTAATAATATTTTTTAAGACCCATGTTACTAACCCCCTCATATGAGTTTATAGCTCGAAATAAAGAATTTGAATTTGAATAATAGCTCAATGAAAAAAACAGAATATTTTGTAAACGATTGCCACTTTTTTCGGATCTTTAGTAGCGTAGTTTTCAATGTATTTAAATCAGTATTAACTGAAAGGCTGTCTTCCATCATGATTGAAGCTTGATGAAATTGTTTTTACCTTGTGGTATACCACAAAGAGATATTGATACCTCTAGGGTATCGCACAGTGTTGTCAGTTATCCAGTCAACCGTGCTTTTCCTACTTTCTTAACTAATAAGTACTCTTGCGCACTTTACCCTTTGTTGTGTGCACGAGTATCAGACTATACTTGAAATTAATATTTAATATTCATCAGAAAGTTTTACAATCTGCGACGAAGGCAAGTAATACGTGTAATAATAACAATTTTTTTAAATGTATGATTAATTGAATAGAATTATATTTTTACTAATAGAACTCATTTCAGGTTTTGGAATGATATACAAGAGACTTTGTTACATAAAAGATAAATATTAAATTAAAGTAAATCACTAAGATAACCTCAGAATAACAAAATGCAAAATAACAAAAAAATGCTAATTTGCGGTTAAACTAGAAGTAGAAATTATTATATAAATATTAAATTATAGGTATATAATCTTATTTTATAGGCCGAGATTCTATGATTTTACTGTAATTATGCAGGTACCAGTTTATAAACAATCATTTATTTTAATGTATGCACTCAGTGGTCATAAAATTATTATTAGAATATTTTTGTTGTATATAAAACTTACGTCAGATATAAGAATAACAGAATTTTAAATAGATAAGAAGAATAGAAAACAAGAAATAATGAATGAGGAAGTAATGCTGCGTAGGCGTTTTTAGGGCGTGTCATTTAATTTGATATTTTAAATTATATATAATGTCTCTAGCTTTATAATTCAACATAATTATTATAATTGAGCTAGCGATGTTATAAATGCTTTATCTTTTTATGTAGGACTCTGAAATTAAAACCTTTTAATTGTTAATGTTTTTGGGCGTAAATTATTTAATTATAATAGTTATTTGCTAAATTATTTGTTCCAAAAAACACAAAAATATTAGCGGTCTATTAAAAAATCCTGCTCGGAAATTAGTATCTGGGGGCATGGGAGTGCCCCCGCCAAGACGTTACAGTTTTCTCTAATTATTATCTTGACTGATAATTTGCAAATAAAAAGTAAAACAATGACAGATGGCCTGTCATCAGAATAATCAGAAACTCAAATACATTTGTTCCTAGTTACACATTATTAAGTCGTTTTGATGACAAATGTGAATTATCTCAAGAATAAATCACAATTATTATGATGAATACTGTGGTTTCAACACCTGTATGTAATATTTTATTGTTACTGACATTATGCTCTGGTTTAGCGGTTAGCGATGCGCACTCTGTGGTCAGGTACTCTATAGCTCTATAAATAGTCTGTGGTCACCTGTCAACATTATTTATGTCTGATAGTCTTCATTATGGAACTTAAGAACATAATATTAAGACAAAGTATGCAGTCTGATGGGTCTTTGTATTTGTACATATGATATTTAACACTTAATACGACTCATCTCTTGAGGTTTATGTTGAAGTGTAGCTAATGCACGGTTGGTTGCAGCGGCTGAACGATCAACAGCTGCGGTTCGATCCCCGTACGGAACAAATATTTGTATGACATAGAGTAGTTGTTCCGGGTCTGGGTATTTGTGTGAGTTTCAATATTCCCAGACGCACCAACGACTCAGGAGAAATTCCGTGTATACATATTTTACCAGTTATGTTTGAGTTTCAAAAAAATTTAATTAATCATCATTAGACTCCAAAGGAGTACCTCCAATCGAAAGGTGTTTAAAAGTTAAGTCATGAAGACTTGACCTACCCTAATTAAGTTCAAGTTAAACTAATCACCCAGAGTTGCGGGAAAATCTGAAGTGGTTCCACGGCCCTGGAACGCAAAGGATGACCAATGATTTCAGAACAATGGATTAGACGGATTACCCACAACTCAATAAAAGCTAGATTAATCCTCAAAATAGTAAGATAAAGTGTTTAAAAACGGTGAAGAAAATCAGATTCGTAAGAGAAAAAGGTTACTGTTAAATATATCTCAGCGCATAAAATATTTTAATAAATAGTAAAAGGTCCTTTTTACCCAATAACGCCTTATTAAAGACATTACTATCTTTTTTTATTATGTTTTCAACTTTTTTCTTTTCGAAGGAAGTTAAAGTTTATCCAACAAAGTAACATTTATAGGATACCTAATTGACCAAGACTATATAATATAAGTCTACAACAATAGACGTATTGCAGTAATCTAAGAATAGACTAGTACTTATTTTATTGACCCTACATTAAGCAATCTGTGGTTTCCTAAGGTTATTAGTATTGCAAAATACGAGTAGTATCGTCTAAGGTTCTTCTTAGCACGCAAGTTATTCGCAATAAAATTGTTTCATGAGTCATGCATCGACTGATTATATTCTTAACAGTTTAAAATAAGATAATTTAATCAAACCTGAAACTTTTTTAAATTAATGTTACTCGTCTATTAGATTTTTTAGGGCAATTAAGTATTAATTACTGGTTAAAACTGTTTGAAATGTAGTCAAACCAGTTTTCAAGTCTTGACTTTTTTAAGGCGTAAAGAAATCTCCCATGTCACATAGATGGAAACTTACCTTCATTAAATAAATCAAAATTACAGAAGAAATTAAGCAAAATGTGTATAGAAATTAATCATTCAGAATTTAGTTGATATTTTTAGATGGTAGAGTCTATTTGTTGCTGCCATCAAAATAAATAACATAACTAAACCATCATAAATCAAATCAAATCATTTATTTCTTTGCAAACATCCGTAGATAATTATATGTTTTTTTATATAATTTGATTCTTCAGATTTTACCAACAACACGACACATATCATGGGTATTCAAATAGTTTTAATTATATATATATATCTATATATATAAATCAATGCCACTTTTCGTTGTAGCTTTATAACTCAAGAACGGACTCACCTATCCTAAACCAAATGTTTAGGCTTTGTTCAAACTATTTACTAGATTATTTATGTGAAGTTTGCACAAAATCGGTCGAGCGGTTTTTCATTTATCAATTTTTTTGATAACAAGTAGCGAAGCACGGGGCGGGCAGCTAAAATTATATTAAAATTAAACCATACATTTTGAAAAAAAAACACAATATTTTAGATAAACTTAGAAGACAATAAAGATTTGAGCGTAAAATCAGCTTCCATAAAACAATAGAATTTTCTCGACGTTGCGTATCTTAATACAATGCTTTCCTATGGTAATTGTTTTCAACGTCTAATGCCGCCATTAAATGCAGGAGATTGTATATACGTACTTCTGACAGACATTACATAACGCATTTATGATTAATTGCTTCTTTTTATAGCGTTTTTTTTTAGTTAGAAACAGATCTTATGACGTTAACGTTCGTGTAGCTATAATCTGTAATGACAGTTTGCAATAAAATAATTACAGCCAAATGGCTGTCACTGTTTCTTGCATGTGCAAATTTTCTTATGCGGTTTTTTTCATTTAATTTAGAAAATATTAAAAAATACTCTGTGAAAGAAAATACTAATCTATACCTATACTAATATTATTAAGAGGTAAATTTGTTTGTTTGTATGTAGGGGGTAATGTATAATACCTTGCGTTATGGCCCAGGTTCCCCTTTAATATTTATTTTTACAAGGTTACGTACAAGTAACATTGCTGAACCAGTTCTTCCATTAAAATTCCTTATTTCTTTTTTCTTGCTTATTTTTATAATTATCAGACACCGCTGCATCTTAACAATAATATTGCAAATTTATATTTTCGGTATTTCAGACCACACCCCTGAAATAAAAATCATAATTTATTTAAAAAAAGTAACGGTTATTTTATAACAGCTTTCGAAGCCGTTGAATATTTTTTTCTCTGCAAAATATGTCAACTTTACAATCTGCAAACTGGCTTTAGGCTTGCTAAGTTCAACGCACTCTTTGGCGTGTTCCAAATCTGGGTTATAAAATAACAATGCACATAATGCGGGTTACATATTACCACGTCTGTATCCTTCGAAAGTGGGTAGATTTGTTACTTGTACACCTTTTACCCAACGTTCATGGATTATTCAAGGATAGTTGAATAGATCTTCATTAAACAATCATCAAAGGTATTGAGTCACATGAAAATGTTGCTTTCTTTTATCGTGGTAAAAACAAATGAGTCCTCCAACCTAGGGCAGGACGAAAGGGACTGTCAGACTCGTGCTGACTCCGCTAAAATCCACAATCAACAGCGAATGCTTGAACGTATTCATCCTACATGTACACACGGCTACACATCAAGCTATACAAAACCAGTTTTTCTTGGTCTCGCTTTGTACCATTTTTACACATAATGAACGGTCAGCTAATACTGGTTTTGTATAGCTTGATGTGTAGCCGTGTGTACCTAATAATTTTAAAATTCCTAAAAAATCCCGAATTCCCGGAGGCATGTCCATACGTTTCAGGTTAGTGATCCCAAATCAATCTACCTCCTTCGGGCTTTAATTCCAGAGCTTTTAAATTATCTATTACAACATACTCTGTATTCTGCTATCTTCGAACTGCATTGTTTCTTATGTAAGCAACTAATGTTGATATAATTTGTTGGAAAACTGTTACGTTCTGCCTAGTTAGAACCAAAGTGATATTACATCATTGTGATCGTAAAAATCAGTAAAACAAACACATAATAGTGAAATTATGGTTATGGATTATTAGTTTTGTTATGCAACCTTAGTTACAAGTAAATCACCACTAGCCCAGATGTTGGACAGATCAGTCATCATCGTGAGGACAAAATATGTGTCCTAAAACAATTTTTTATTACTGAGATTTGAAAATGGATTTAATATTTAATACAATATGTTGTTGCGGAAATTATCACTTATAGCTCGTTCACGACTTTGGTCTAAGCGGTGAGCGAAGCGGCTGGCGTCGCCAATAAAACATTAAATACTTTGAAAATATGCGAATCCACAACTGAGGCCTTATCACAAGATTTCAGTGTTTTATTTACGTACTTGAAATATTTACTGCGTCTATTGTATGGAAAAATGGAACGCGCCTCTAGTGTGCGAAGTAAGAACTAATATTTTCCTTGAAATTAATTTCAAAGTTCCAGTTTACTTTACGTCAAAATAACTGGATATTCCTGATAAGGCCCCTGTTAAGTATTCTTTGAGAGTATGTGTTGCAGAAATTATCACTTACATCCCGTTCACGACTTTGGCCCAAGCGGTGAGCGGAGCGAAGCGCGGCAAATAAGACATGAGTTACTTTGTAAGTACGCGAAACCACCACTGGTGGCGCCTCATGGCGTGTTTCAAACATATCTATACATTTGATCTTATTGCACAACGCTCCGCGCTAAGTTACTACTCACAGTGGCAAGGTTAATGTAAGGTAAAAGTAGAGCCGTAATACTAGGTACCTATATTGTTACTGTTTTTTTTTTTGGCAAATTCCTGGCTTCCAGTTCTTTCACTGAAGGGCTCAAGTGGTTAATTGGTTGTTGGCATTCTTGATACCCACGCAATGTAAGTTTTGTTTTTCTTTTCTGCTATCAAACAAAAGGGCAAGGGCATCGTAAAACTCGATTTTATAAAAAACAAGAAACAAACTTGTGTTTTGCTCTGTTTACTGGACTCGCTTCAAGAATCTGGTTACCCTTTTATATAACATCATACCTGTAATCTATGTGGGGTTAATCAGAAGTGTACAGAATGATTACCTTTCGACAGCCATTTATAAGACCATGTACTATGGCTGTGACGTATCCCCCAAGGTCCAAAGCCTGCCGGGGTTACGGTACTATCTTATTGGGTTACCGTAACCCTGTATCGTTAAGGCTATTGATAGAACACTGTGGGTTTTCGGAAGTTCGTGTCTGACAGTGTAATTTGATGATTTTGTAGATCCAACCTTTTGGCCTCATTTGGGCAAAAATCCAAAGAAATCGTGACTAAGGCGACTATCTTATTAGACTCGTAGCTGCTACTGGAAAACTTCTTATCAAAAACCGAATAACATTCGATTCGTGAAGTAGAAACATATTTTTTCCTAATACTCCCCTCTATTCTTTTCTGACGGACCCAAGACTAGTAAATTCATTCTGCGGTACATACACGTCGAGCTTTATTGTCTCGGCGCTTTTCTGGTGGTTGTCACTGTTGATTCTGACTTTCAGGAGTTGCAGTGGTTTGGGAAACGTGTGGTGTGTTTATCCCAAAAAAAAAATTACACTCGTTTAGACCTGGAATTCGAACCCTGAACCTACTTGCGACCACTAGAACTACAAGACAGTCTTAGTTAGTCTTTTGTTTATAATAAATAAGGAAATAGTGGACACATAGCGTCATAGAGCGAACGTGATCGAATGGGCATTGTCCTTTGAATACTAATTACTTATTAAGTCTTAAATTCTTTATTGCCTAAGGTAAATAGGTATCTAAGATTTTTTTATTCTACACACTCTGGTAAAATTATGCAAGCATGCGGATATCACGGTTTTTTTAATAAAGTAACATTCCTATCTTGCATTCGATATAGCTATGTAAGATATCGTAATGTTAGTTGAAGATTGGTAGGCTCCAAAACAAAAATCGGTAATGACGTCAGCAGCAGTTTTTTTAAACTATTTAAAACGTTCTTGGAATCCGTATAAAGCTGCCCAAATTTTCCTAAATTGATCTAGTAATTTTTGAAGATTTTAATGGTTTTCTTAAAAACACTAAAAAGGTAAATTATTAAAGTTCTCTTTTTAGACATAATTGCTGCCACTGTATTTTGAAGTGTCACAAATAAACTGTACACTTAAGTCATACATTAAATAAATTATTTTAATATTTGAGTACCACATAACGTATAGGTACCCGAAATACAATTAATTGTGTCTAAAATAAAGGCTAATAAAAACACATTTCACAAACGTTCAGAAACTATAATTATGTTTATAAGTGCCTGTATACACATGTTATTACGAATAAGGATACCTCTTCATGGAGGCTAAAATTAGCTCTTCATAAAAAAAAGTGCCCCTGCTCGATGGTGTCCATCTTTTTTGAGCTATAAAAAGATTCTGAGATCAAAGCTCTCAAGTAAGTGTTCAAAATAAATTAGCTTCACTTATATCTTCTGCTTATTTAAAATCAATTTTGTTTTAATGGACACGGTTTTGATGTATTGCCACAAAATATTTAAAAGACCAAGTTTTTATTGCGCTTTTGACAGCCAATAATTTATTATAAAATGCAGATAAGTGAGTCTTCATTCATTGCATTCTAGCTAACTTTATAATAGGATCTCTTTTATACGTTTTTCTTTTTTTTTGCCTTGCAACTTGCTGTCAAAATATAAACTTGAATGCTACATTATTAATTTTAAATAGTTTTCTGGTAATTCTGTATTAAGGAAACTGGTTTTATTAAATTATTGTTAGTTTTTTGTTAAAATTAAAATGTTCTTACGAATAAATCTGATAAATGAATACAGAAATAATAATAACTTTCTAAATAAAAGTTACGTATGTTATGTGAAAAGGTTAATTGACAGTACGTAAAATGTCATCTGTCAGATGGAATCCCGTTTAAAATCACCGTTGCAGCAGAAAACAATGTAAACTTGCACCTGACTGGTTTGAAGTGAAGGGCGTCCTTCATAATTTAAATACAATGCCATTACCAACTTGTTCAGCTTGTTCTACTGACACCTCTACTTAGAAAACAATGTTAAAACTGTAAAACATGATCCTTTAAAAGGACTTACTAATTCCATTCGATTATAGTTATTCGAATTTCGAAATATGTAACTGTCAAGCTGAATCCAGACGAGCGTACTGTGAGTCGCGTAATTTCGTGTTCCGTTACAGTGCAGACCATGCACTTATTTAGCGTCGCGAAAACGACCAAAGTTCTGCGACTTACGACTGACACAATTGTGCTCGTTTGGCCTTACCCATATGGGCCCAATGCAGGTTAAAGACCCTTGCCTCTTTCAGAAAAATAAATATAATAATCATAATAAATTGCACTCCCCAAAGTTCAAAACAACACATAACACTTCACTTTTTGTCAAATTTTGTTTTTCTGAGTATAGTTACTTATCTTCAAGTTAATTATATGTCTTCGCTTTAGATGTCCATGATCTCAGATCAATAAAATCATTTAAGTTTAGTTAGAAAATTCGTCTTATCCTGAACTACTCGTATATAGTTTAGGATAAGAACGAAGAGATAGTTAAACACTATTTTAATTTCATCCTGCCAGACTTATCCGATGCAGCATTTCATATAGACCGATTGCCTATCTGACCTCCAAAACCCAGTGAGTAGGTATTGTTTCATTTATCCATAATAACCTGAACCATCTTTTCTTTCCAGAAATTCTTCCCGAAGCCCTAAGAACGAAGTGCATCCGCTGCACAGAGAGGCAGAAGAGAACAGCAGTGAAGGTGATCAAACGGTTGAAGTACGAGTACCCCGACGAGTGGGCCAAGGTGTCCTCCCGCTGGGACCCCACCGGAGACTTCACCAGATACTTCGAGGAATTCCTCGCTAAGGAAAGCTTTAACTCTATTCCCGGATCAGGTAATTGAACACACTTCATTTTTCTTTGTTCATTTGGCTTTAGGCGACATATCAAAGCAGGCGACCATCTTGGCAGCATATCCACTTACCGTGTGCGAAAACTACCAATTTACTTGTTTGCATCTCTGTTGCGACTTCTGCGCCTGCAGTGCTAAGTATTCTCTATGGAAACAGACGTGTCGGCAGGGCTGCCAAAGCCCGCAGCACGAGAGTTGAAACTGAGGTTTGGTATTAACTAAACTACTGAGAGCAACGCTCTTATCTCAAGGCTCTACATAGACAAGCTCGTAGAAAAGCTTAGAACTTATAAAAACCCTGATCTCCCCTTTTTCGTGTCGAATCTCTCTTAATAAGGTCTTCTCCGTTATTAATTTCTGTTTAATTTCATCAAGCTTCATAGCATCGCTTTTCTGGTGGTCACCGTTGTTGGTTCTAGCTTTCCGGAACTGTAGCAGGAATAGAGTAACAGATTCATCCAAAAACAAACCATAATGTTTATTTTTAGCTAAGATAGCTGCCGTTAAGTACCAAAAAAACTGTCTGGAACACCATAGTCATAAATGATGTTGCTTCTTTGTCTTTGTGTCTAACATCCTGATTCATATCTTAAATGCTGAACGTGTCGTCGTTGTAGACTAGGTATGGGATAATACGTGGCTGTAGTAAATTCATACCTATGTTACTAAACGATGCATCAGATGTCATCTGCCAACTGTCAACATTTTTAATCGTTTTAAATTTTAATATGCATTTAATTTTGAACATCACTCAATGTTTTTATTGGATGTTTAAATTCAATAAACTAGCAAAGTTTTTATCTAAAAATGATTGATAGTATAGCTTAATTATCAAATCAATTTATGTATCTTGAAAAAATATTGACATTGATAAAAACTTATCTGAGCTTTAAATTAAAATCTGAAATTAGTTCCCATAAATGGAGAAGGTTAAAAGTTTATACAATAATTTAACTTACATAGTTTTTTAAAAACTGGTAGGTATAACAAAAAAAACTTCATACTAAAAAAAATATGTGAAAAATAAACAATGTAAAGAAAAATGTTCTAAAAAAAAAGGTCTAACTATAGATTATTCAAATTCGGTGCCAAAAATATTTAAGCAAGTTTTTTCGGGTTTGTCATATTAGTGACCTTCACACCAAAAAAATAAAATAAAATTTGCATCTTTTGATCTAAAGTACGTTTTTTAAATATATGAATAGATTTAAGTTGCAATATATAAGAGGCCCTAGCGAAAACGCGTACCAGGTGCACCTTGATAGATTTGAGCATTTCCCTGTATTATATCATCGAGAATTCACTATTTTTAATTGAACTACGAATAAAGCCAAACATCGCTTCGAATATTTTCATTATCTTTTTATCAAACGCTTTAGTTGTGGCTCGTTAAAAAGATTTTCTTCATGAAAATCAGACTTGACAGTCGGCTCTGCAAGAAGGTCGCTAGAACGGTCGGTAGAATGCTCGCTAAAACGCTCTTGTTTATTGTTGGGTAATGTAACATTCGCAAAAATTCCAGCTCATAGGTTGTTTTTTCGGGACCTGTGAATTATAAATTTTCTCTGCGCAATCCTGCATTGGACCACATAAGCCATGACGCTCTTTAGGCTGTGAAAAAAAAGAGACAGAGCTATAAAAGTCGTGTAGCGCCATCTCGTTCCCTGAACAGAACTACTCACGCATAGACGTCATGGTAGGCCGCCATCTGTCAAACATAATAATATCGTATTGTTGAAAATACCTATCGTAGTTACCCTTGAAGAAACTGGAGCAAACAACGGAGTATAAATATGTATTGTACACGAGCTGTCACTTGCATTGATATTTATGTTGGTTGTAAAAGGCTTACAAGTTAGACCTTAGAGGTCAGTGTAGTATAGACTTTTGTTTTGCATTCCTGCAAGGTAATGTACGGGACTGTTCGGTACTTCGGTATCTAATGTTTTAAGCTGAAGAAATAAACTAGAATATGTAAATAGTCACCCTTTTGGTTGATGGTGAATATGAGAGCGTTGCGAAGTCTGCGTGTTTTTACCACTTTTGGCCAATTTTGGAATCAAAGTGACACGATACAAAATGCTGGTGCAGATTTGGCAGGACCAATGTAATGCAAAAGTCCTTCTACTTTATTTTTGTGCGTTTATAATGGCTATGGACTATTTTCGCACTAATAGATGAACTACACCACACATTTATATTTTAACTCGCGACCCGCCCCGGCTCCGCACGGGTGCAATCTCAACCATATTACGTACATAATATAAACCTTCTTTTTGAATCACTCCATTTATTGAAAAAACGTATCAAAATCCGTTGTGTAGTTTTAAATGATCTAAGCATACTTAGGGACACACAGACCGCGTGTAGTGACTTTATTTTATAGGTACTGTGTAGTAAAGTTTGTTGCACTGCACACAGTTTTTCATCTTAATGCATGATAATTATAGTATGTCGTACAGTACTAAAGAGAGCCAGTTTTTTTAAGCTATTTATAGAACTTTGAGGATATTTACCATGTTTATTATTGAGTTATTTTCTCCAACTGCATCTAACACAACGTTTATTACATCAATATCTTGTCCATCCACAGGGATCGCAATCCCCACGTCACAACCGCTGGCACCACCGGCCCCCACGATGCCTCCCACCGTCGCCAGCCCGGCTCCTGCACCCACGGAGCCTACGCCACCTAGACCTGTTGTACTTAATAGGTAAGATATAGTTAATAATGATTTTGACTTGGATAGGTATCAGAAAAATATACTACTTATGTGTTACTTGAAATATATTTTTTTAACGTCGCCCCACACTAAGAATTTCTCCTGTGTCGTAGGTTACACAAACGTGGAAACTCACCTATACAAACACCCGGAACACCAACTTGTAGATCATACAAATATTTGCTCCGTACGGGAATTGAAACCGCAACAGTGCACCAATCTTTTCCGTGGCTTAGCTTTCCTTTCTCTCTCTTCATCCGTTTTCATCCCTCATTCCATCCCTCTTAGTAAAATAGATCCACCAAAACAAGTTAGTGAACTAGCCACCAAAATTTGAAGAAAATGGAAAACACTGATCAACAAAATGAAAAATCAAATACAGCTGTTGACAAAATGTCGACGTTCTGAACTAGACCAATATTAAAAAATACAAATAACTATAAATAACGATGGTATAACGCAAGTTATACCTGGTATTATCAATTTGCGTGTAGATCGAATTGTTACCGTAACGATACTCATAGATGCTGTGCTAGTTAGGTTAGGTTATTGGTTGGTTACATAAGATCACGCTCTTCTCCAGGGTTTGAGAGATACCCATATATCGCACAACATATTTATTGAGGTTGATCCCATTCCAAATAGTTATTGCTGCAAAAAAACATTTTTATTATAACAAAGACAATATTTTAGAAATCTGTCGACTTAAATATAAATATAGATGTTTCTATATTTATAGACAAAGTAATAAACCCTCCAATCATTTATACTTTCAAAGTAACGTTCAAGAATTCCATTCTAAACATTGACAACAAAGGTATTGTCCCAAATTACATCACGAGCGACGCTCATTAAATCTCTTGGTTCGCGTGTTCACACAAGTAACATAATCGATGTTTCGTTAACTCTAAACACGGTTTCCGATGGACTGGTTTACTCTGGGACCTGATTGCAAACCTAATTGCTCGGCAACAATCGGTCTCATGTGTTGTAACGATTATGGTAATCGATCCACCACGGCTTACTCGAAACAACTAGACAAAAATTGTTTCTAGGATCGAGGATCAATCGCAACTCTCTCGAAAATAAATAAGTAGAACAAAGGAAGAATAATAAGAAGAGAAGAGCGAGAGATAATAATCCTCAGAAAGAATTGTGAATGAATACATCAACCGTATTATGTAAAGACAGCAGCAATAAGACAGCAGTAGAGCATGATATGCTGAATTGAATAATTAATTGAGAGACAAAAGACAAAAATAAAGCAGGTAACAGAGATACCAATAAACACCAACATAATCAACAAGATATAGTCACTCAGATACTCATACAATAAAGCAAATCCCAATGACGATAGAGTCAATAGAAAATTGTTGAGAAACAAAAAACTGAATGTCTATAAATAAAATTGTCATCACTGATCATAGAATTTAATTTGATCACATAATAAATGGCCTGTCATCTACATAATTTAATTGCAACCAAACAATAGGTGATCAAATTAAAGAAAACGCAAAACAGCGATATATTAACGTCACTTATTGTCGCATGAACTACATAATTATGTTCCAAGTAATCCTTTCATTATCACATATCTTGATTCTTGTAGAATAATCGTCTTTAACAATGCACATAGCAACTACTACTTTCCCATGTATTAAGGTAGGCTTGTTAGTATTAATTGCTGACATTTCTTATTGTTTTATCATCAGTTCACCATCATCTGCTTCAAATATTTTAATTGCAACTCGCCTTATCGTGTCAAGGTAACCTTTTTGTTTCCCAGACTATGTTATTTTATTAGAATTGTCTGGTTTACTCGTATTTAAAATAATCTCATGATCTGTTCCATCCAAATTCTCATTCCATTTCTTCATTTGCTATCTCCAAAATAGTCTTTCTTCTAATTTTATTTACAGTTCAAAATAGCATTTATTTTTAACTGTTTTTTTCTTGTTGTTGAGGAGCTACAGTTTTTATCCGTTCATCTATCAACAAAATAGGCAATTTCGACAAAATCTAAAAATACAACGGCCTTGAAATGTCAGTAGTAAATCTTAAATCAATACTGGTCATGATCAAATGACCATTACAAGTCAGACTCCTAATTTGTAATGGCATTTGTGCTAATTCGCGTGAGCCGCTGAGAAAGGAGTCCACACGGCCATGTCTTCGTGAGCGTTAGGTCATAAGGTTATTTGCCGTCTAATGATACTTGTGGCTACTTCAGACATTTGGCAATTGAAAATTAGGTACAGTATTTATTTAGCCTTTCTTCGTCATACTTATATTGTAATAGATATGCATAGGTATGTATAAACACGTGAGTCAAAACTGTTGAATTTGATCCGAATTCAGTTCCTGAGAAAATATGGTCCGCCACCCTAAAATTTTGTTTTACTTATAATAAGATTTTTTTACTTATTTATTAAAACTTCATGCACAAATAAGGATAAAGGCGGACTTAATGCCATAGTCATTCTCTACAGTCTACGTTAGGGTGATGCAGAGAAAATAATAAGTAGATGCAGCATGAAAATTATTGGTGTTTATGTTACTGAATGAACATAATGTTACCATTACTTCTTATGTTTTTGCATGCAGTTTGTAAATTATAGGATATTTAACAAAAAAAAAAACGTTTTCCCACACTAGGAATTTTTCCTATAGTATCGTAAGTGCCAGACCAGGAACAACAATTATACAAATATCCAGACCAGAAACAGCTATTGTAGATCATACAAATATTTACTTCGTTTTAATGCTTTGAAAAATGTGTGTACGTAATATTATTTTCATCCCCCATCTCGGAAAGAGTATTTTAGCTCTTCGATATCCGAGCGCAAAAGCCGTTCAGCTAACTCCCAACTTGGAAACACGTAGGCTTTTCTGCCTTCATTATTTTACTTTTGTTTTAAGTCCATTGAGATCAAAAAGAGGGTCATATGTACAGTTGTCATGTCATTAAGTCCGTTATTTGCCTTTTTAAGTACATTGTGTGGAAGAAAGTATCACATTTTGAAGAGAGTCACTTAAGTGGAGCTCAATTACATTGCATACTTTCGTGACATCATTATCTTTCGTTTAAATTCTGTAGTTTCGTACTTCGTCGTCTTTTTAGTGGGCAATTGACATCATGCACTAGTTATCAAGAACACTGTACTTAGTTTTCTTACTTTTCGTTGAAGAATTTTTTTTTGTGAGTGGTATCTTGCAGGGCAAACTTTAGTAGGTTGTGTGCTGCGTAACCGGAATTGTCTATGGACATCCACATAAAAGTCAGGCAGGGGCGGAAATATTTTATTTTTATTGGCCCGTTAGACCTCTCTTTTCTGCTTCAAAATGTGTCTCAAGGGGCCAACATGTTCAGAAATTGCACAACGAAGAAGAGATAATATTCTTAAAAACTGTGACTAAGCCTACAGCAGCTAAAAAGATATTTATTTGATATTGGACAATGGACATACACACACAGAAATTGGGTTGCCAAATCAGCATTTGCAATATCATAAGTGAACAAGTTGATGAGTTGGTAATAAAAAAGATAGGTGCCATTGGTCCCACCCATGCAAATTTTCGAAGGCAACGAGTTGACCGCTAGTAATAAAAGGTGAATGCATGAGGCCAGATGCACCGTATCGTTTTATTACAGTTTACTAGTTTCAAAGTGAACCAGGAGTTGCCCACTACACCAAAGCACTTCCCCCTTTTCTAAAATTTAAGAATTTTATCCGTTGCCGTGTATATTATATCCTTCTTCCAACCCCAATATTCTAAACTTAAACCTGAACTAAGTATTGATAACCAATCAAGCAGTAGAAGATTTTACCACCACACTTTTTACTAAGCTCCGTGTCATAACGTTCCAGGTTTGGAGACGGCGAAATAATGCAGGGCAGTCCATCATCAGCAGGCGTGACTCCAAGGCCCATGACTCAGGCTACCACCAGGCCCACAACCACCATGAGGCCAACCATGAGGCCGAGTATGAGACCAACCATGACACAACCCGCCACAAACCCAACCAGGTAAAAGAATAACTTTTTAGTACCGATAGTATGTCCCCTTCGGAAGAGCTTATAACATCTGTACACTCCGTACAGGAGAAAAGTTAACTTCCTCCTTGGTCTAGAGTGGTTGCAAGCACGACTAAGGCTGCTGGATATTAAGTTCCGGGTCCGATTCCCTGGTCGCGAAAAGTGTAATCGGTTTATTTTTCCATAGGAATTTCTCGATATCAGCCAAATAACGATTTGTTTCCGGTTGATGGAAATAATTGACCTGGGAAACAAAAACTCCAGTTAAACTCGGCTTGGACAGTCGTAACAGGTAATCAGTGGCCCAAAACCTTCACCTAGGGGTTTACCCAGTACCAGTGGAACTACTGATTTGTGGAAGTCAGATAGGCAGCCGCTCCAAGTAAAATACTGTTATTATGCTGCATCTCGGTAGATTGGAAGGTGCCAACATAGTTGAGAAAAAGGCTAGCCATGTGACCCTGCATTACCGCTCTTCTTCTTTAAGAAAAGGGTCAAGTTATACTGGATATTGACTGTCCCTACTTATATGTAGCCTATTTCCAAAACAAGCAATGCTATTCTCTAGCTAGGAATCCGTGCGTGGCGTCGAAACCAGAGCTCCAACAGATTTTCAACTTTATTCCTGGGTAAAAAAAAGTTGCAAATCCACTGTAGTTTCTAGAGAATAGCTGCAGGTTGCGTTTTGAACTTGACATTCACCGATTTAATGTGAAACAACAACAAGCTATTTTAAGAATTTATTGAAAGTATTATCTAGGTATTTTTTTATGTATTTAACAACCTTGAGGTTTGTTAGAACTAAAGTAAATTGGATTGAGGTTTAAATAATTCATTTAATTTCCTTTTTTTTATAAAACGTTGCCTTACACTAGGCATTTCTCCTGTGTCGTCGGTGCGTTTACAAACATATAAACTCACATACACAAACGCCCAGACCCGGAACAAATACGAACTTGTAGATCATATAAATATTTGTTCCGTGCGGGAATCGAACCCGTGACGTGCACCGGTTTTTAGTGCAATTTTCACACTAGTCAAACTTTATGAGGATAATTTCCATACGATTTTTCCAAGTCTAGTTCTCAAGTATCCTCCCATTAGCTTTTCAAAACTTTTAATTAAAAGAAAAAAAAACCTCCTAGATCGTGGATGGGCTTACCCCGACGTAACTATCTGTATACCATACACATTTTTGTTATGTGCAAGAATCGATTCCGCGACACACCGCGCAGCTATCGATCGCTAAACCGCTGCGTTTATACCTTTGCCGTCTCAGCTGCGGGTAAAATACATAAAATATTCATATGCGCAAAACTCTTGTACCTATAGGTCAAAAGGTTCCGTAACCGACATGTAATCATTTCACAGTAATTAGTTAAGTTACATAGTTGAAAATAATTTGTAGCAACATTAAATGAGACGCAACGGCTGCTGTTAACTCATTAAACGAATAATTAATGAAACTATATATGTATGACGTCATGGGGAATAATTATGACTTTATGACATTGAAAATTTCAAATATCTGTTTACAAACGCTTTCTCTCGTTTTTTGAGTGGTGACGTCTTAGCAGTAAAATTAGTTCAGCAGTTTTCTGGTGTTCAAACAAAATAACTGAAGTGTTAAAACTTTTTTACACAGTCTATAGAGACAAAATTGTCAATGGCATAGCTTACCCAGAATTACCCTGTTAAAATTCAACTTTGAAGTGATGAGGCACGACCACTCCACTCCTTTGCAGTGCGCATTAAACTTTCATTTAAACTACGAAAACTGCTTACGGAAACCCAAACGTCCGATTTACATTGGGCTACTAATATAGGAAAGTACAATTGGTAGGTAGGTAGGTACAGACAAAGCGTAACTGTTAACAAGTCGAAAAAAATGTCTCAGTGCTAGCTATTCATTATTTTGTACTTACTAGTCGACCTTGACCAATGTAAACTGTAGCAAAATGACAATGGGATTGTGTTAGAATGACGAATTCATAAAAATAGCAGAGTTGGGCCCCTGGGCATAAACCCCTTCGTAAACTAGGCGAAGCTAGTCTCCGATACCTTACGACTTCGTTATCCAGGTGACTATCGCAATAGGGTGCGCCCGGCTAACGCCGGTCAAAAAAGCCTTTATGTTTACGTAATAAGAGTGTTACTAATACCGTTCGCATCGGCTCGGCTCGGACGACGCGACGCGACGCCGGCCGACGGTGAAACGAGCCGTTCGCCTTCAGATGATCGGCGATAAGCACAGAAATATTAAAAACAGGCGATAAGTATAGCAATTTTTCGGCACGGAATCGGCTTTCCACGTCGTTATATGTGGGAGCACGAGCACCCATATAAATCCACTGACGTTCGTACCCAGGCACGCGTCAATGGATGTCAAAATCGTAACGCCTTTGTACGAAGAAGCTGAGACATACCCTACCTACAGTCACTTCATCGCTTGACGCTGTCTGCCACTCAATTTCATCATGCTCCAATACTTCTTAAAATGATTTTAGGCGGTACCGTAAGAGAGTAAACAGCTTATATTGTAATGTACTGGAACTGTCACACATAATACCGTGAGTAATGATATGTCTATGTAATGATTTTCCTTGCGACCTAACGGTGGGCGGAGGATTACGATCATTATTTAAGCATCATCTAGATAATTTAAGCTGAAATACAATGGAGAATGTGTAGTGTAACGGTGTATTCAATAAATAGATGGTTTATAGGTACTCCGATTGTTCCTATGTAGGTCAAATCAACGATATTATCTATACTAATGTTCTAGAGCTGAAGAGTGCGTTTGTTGAACACTCTAATCTCAGGAACTTACTACTTAAGTAGTTTTAATTGAGAAATATTTTTTTGTGTTGAATTGCCCATATATCGAGGAAGGCTACAGGCTCTGTAACATCACGCTACGACCAATATAAGTCGAGCAGCGAATGAAAAGCTAGTTAGTTAAATAAAGTGAATACAAGCAGTGCCCAAAAGAGAGGTGCAACGATGCCCAGGCACAGAGCGCAGACTCTAGAGTGGAAATGGTCAGACCAAGACCACAATTGGCTAGACCAGGCCCAGTCAAAGAAACCCACACTGGGAGCATAAAAGGCTAGTTGCGGAACCCTGTTATTTAGGGCTCGCTGTCTTTTTTGGTCGACTACTATAAGTCTCTGATTATCTTGTTTAAGACAAAGAAATAGCACTTTATGAATAACAATATCTGACAAACAGACGAAATACAAGTTGTCTGATAATCATACATGTTAAACTCCTATTTTTTGTTACCACATAATTATGAGAAGTAGGTCTCAGGGAATATTGTATTGAGAGTCACTGGTTTAAGGTTGTAAAAGTTTATTGTAAAGTATACAGTTACACTGACAGACTAATTATAATTGTGAGAATTTGGAGTAAGACATTCGAGGACAATACAAATGGCAAAAGTTCATAATGCTTACGGAAATTAGCTTTTTTTTTACGTGGTAAAATCATCATATGAGGCCTCCAACCCCGGGCAGGGCGGGAGGGACTGTCAGACTTGTACTGTCTAAAATCCACGGTGTCCTTCAATAGCCCTTTATGTTCCGGGGTCACGGTGATGGTATAAGTCCCGCGACCACGGGAATTAGCTTGGCGTACATTCCGCCGTAAATACTATCGATTCAAGCATTTAAAATAGATAGCCAAATAGGCAACATTACTTTCGCATTAAACCAGTCGGTTGATTAAATCATCATCCACAATGTATATTGTTTTTCTGCAAGTATAGAAACGTGTTGAAACTTAATTTATTGCAGAAAATTATAAAAAAATATACATCACAATAACAGGTGACTTCATTTTGTAAAGTATTGCATAGAACATTTATAAAAAAGACTTGAATAATGTAACACGGTGTTAAGCCTTATCTGCATTTTATTGCAATTAGTTGCGATCATTTGACGCATACATATATGGAGATAATAATTTATTGTTTACTTCAACCGGCTGCAAAACATAAATATATAATAGGGCCTACAAGTATTTATAAATAAATAGTACGATATTATCTATATAATTGGTATCTTGCTAGACAAGTTAATAAGTTGAGTTAAACGATAGTTTGTCTATATTATTTCATGGTAATTATAGTCCTACACTATACTTATCTATAAGCCTTACCTTCTTATAAATGTTACGGCTAATACCTGAAGTGCGGTTACACCTAGGTTTAACCGGCTATACCTAGGTGTAACCAATCACATACGGTTAAACCTAGGTGTATCCTTCCTTCAAAGGAGCAAGTCGACGGAGGCCCGCTCCGCGGGGCTCCTAAATCTGCGTGGTTAAAAAAAAATAACCACGAAGAGGATGGCGGGGTGCCAGCTAGTCCCGAGGTTAGACCTAGTTCTAACCGAAGTAAAGTAGGATACACATAGGTTTACCCGTTTGTGGTCGGTTACACCTAGGTTTAGCCGGTTAAACCTAGATGTAACCGCACTTCGGGTATTAGCCGTAACATATATAAACTTAAGCCCTTTTTCCATGGGGTTAGACAGAATCTTTATAAGGGCAGAGGTGAATGGTAACACCGGGAGGCAAGCCCTAGGAAATCCTGATTACGCTGACTTTATTGGTGAAGTGCTTCTGAAAAAATAACACAACATATTTATTATGAATAATTTGGTTAATAAACTTAACCAGCACAATTCGGATAACTACTATATCATCTAATAATTGAATATTTATTATTTCCAGGCCAACAATAATGACGATGACATGGGCCGGCGCAGCATCGAACACGCAGCCGACGCGTTTCCCACTACGTCCCGTGTCGGATCTCCCAACTCCATACTCCACAGCCATCACCATAATAGACCAGATTGGAATCAAGATCATCAGGACCACAGAACTCTTCACTGACATATTGAAGAACACAGTGAGGGCTGTCGTGGGTCGATAAAACAGTGGCAAACTACACTGTTGCCTTATTTTTTTGTGACAAAAATTGGCGTTGATTGCCAGTGTTAAAAATATGACTGTTTGGAATCCAAATTCGATATTTAAAAGTGGAATTTACGATGTGAACTTGTTTGAAAGGCTGTACATATTATTTGGTAGGTAGTTGAAGTTTAATATAAAAACGCCCAGTGATAAGTTGTAATAATGGATTTAATGCAGGAAGTTTTTAGCGTAAGTTAGTGTTTAAAGTGCGTACACATTGGGCGCTTACAAACGCGCGTTTTGAAAACCATGACGTGCATATTGAAGTACGTGTACGGCGTGGAACCCAATGTATAATAGCTCTAAAACCTGCGTGATGTTTTCTGAAGTCCAATTTCATGGAACCTAAACAATAAAAATAAGTAGTACCTTTATTAGATTCCGCCCATCGGACTAGGTAATCAAAAATCATCTGCTGCAGTTTACAGTTTTATAATGCACACCTAAATCGTGCCTAAATATAGGTAATTAATTTGTTTTTCTTTGTGTGTGCCAAATTTTAGTAAAATTGTATTTAGGTAGATAAATTGTACGAGGAACCATCCTGTTTTAACTGAGCGCCACCCTCCTATTTCTAAAGTAGAAAATTTCGAAGTTTAGACATAAAAAAATACTGTATTCTTTGCATTGAGTCTTACCGTGAAATGTGGTATTCTACAACACCGAAAATTCGTAACTTAGCAATTTTTTACAGTTTTTACTTATTCACTTTCATCGTGAAATAGAACCTCCAATTCCACGTTATATACCTACCAATTACAAACAGCCAGTATGTTTTTACTGTGAGATTATAATAAATAAGAAATTTACCACATAATTATGTAGACATACGATCGAATTTAGGCGTAAGCCTACTATAGTTTTGTCATTAGTTTTAAGTGTTAAATTATTTATATTTAAGTCGATAGAATAAGTAATTAAGCTAATGACGTATTGTGATTAGTTATGGATTAAGCTTTTATACTGTAAGTCAAAGTGTGGCTTAATAAATGCTTTTTATTTATAAGCGTTTTGTTTGACTCCTAATCCTTTGGCAAAATCATAAGACCAGAGATGTAGAAAAGTCATATTTTAAACAAACGAATGATTGAAGAAAAGCTTAACATAAAACTACTCTTGCGAGTAAAAGTATGGAATCATTTAATCGATTACTCTAAATTCGCGCGAACTGGAGTACTTAATAACTAGTTATTTTTACGTTGAAAATCATAAAATGAACCCACTCAGGGTAGGGCGAGATTCGACATTACTTTTCAAAGAATTTGATTTAAACAGAATCGACAACCCGCTGCCGCGCTGGGACTTAACATATGCACTGGCATAACGTAGCCATTCGGGATTAACAGGCTTGATGTTATAATTAATTAGAATGACAGGGCAAGAGTTAAATGGCAATGTATGAAAAGCTGCGTAATTTCATCAATACATCAGTCCGCGGGCAGTTCAACAGCGCCTGCGCGATTTATAATAGCATGCTGCAATCACGACTCTTGTTGTTTAAGATATTGTGATTCCAAGAATCACTTAATCCTAAGGTCATTCACCAGAATTATTAAATTGACATATGTGGGAAGATGCTAGAAAAGTCTACACCGACAACGCCTGCAATAAAGTAAATCTCATTTGTACATTGGATTGCTCATCTTTTTGTGTAGGCGCTTTAGCATAATCACATGACCCGCGTAGTTGCAAATTAGGTGTCATAGAATAATGCCATTCTAATAAGGGCATTATCTATTTCGTAAGAACAACCATTGACATTAAAACCAGTGTACCTTCTCAAAGATTTTACAACTATTTCTGCTCTAACAGAAGGTAACTGACTGATAAGATCGATTCGGGTAGGTATGTCACTTTCCATAAGCTTGTAAGTGAAAGTGAATCTTAATTGTTTCGTAATAGCTACATACTTAAACCAAAACTGGATCTGTATCTGTAACAGTTTTAAAACCTGAATTATATTTACGTAACAATTGATAACATTTTAATATCGCATAGATTATAATTCGCAACTAAGTACCCACTTATTTAATAAGTTAAAAGATAATAACTGTGAAGTTTGAATTTATTGTAATACCGAATCGTTTGTAATTATCCTAAACCGAGTCTTGAGATTCGCACCTGTTACGAATTCTTGCTAAAAGAATACGAAATAGGTAAGTACAGCATGATGATAAAATTGTTAATTGATATTGAAAATACGTAACTAAATAAATAAGTATTTTTAGTTTTCTCAGAACTCATCTTTTTGTTTATTTGTTAATTTATTGACTAAAACAACTTGTTGCCAACAGGTTTATATTAGCAGGAAAAACATGGGAAATATCAGTGCTCTGAGTCAAGTGAGTCATTCAAATATTCTTAATTCCAAGTACTATGGGATTTACCTTATTGGGTATTTTTTGTGAGCAAACATTGTTCTCCTAATATTGGAAATTTGGTGACCAGGGGATCCAAAAAGGCTCCTTTCGCAGAATCATATTAAACATCATTATCTACTACTATTGCCTGAGATTTACTGCTAACTTACTACATAGGTACTGAACTGTAGATTTTCTTTGAGCATTTTTAACATACCTATTTTAAACATTAAAAATTCAGTCAAAAGAAACAGCAGAATAATACCTACTAATTAAAAATCTGTAGTTTTCTCTATGCATTTGATTTTACAAAGCTATGCAATTAATAAATACCAATATTTATCTAGTAAAATATGAAATGAGAATAACTCATTGCCACCAAATCAAATAATTATATTCAAGATAGATACTTGTTGCATGTTGAAATTTTTCAATATTAATTCATTATCAATTAAGAATATAATTGACCAAGATAACTTGTTCAAGTGACCTCCATAATCAGTAATGAACCATTACATCAGACGATAATTAAAAAAACAAGTTCAATGCTTCCATACATTTAATAATAGTATATTTTTAAATATCACATAGATTATACTCTGATACATTTCACATGTTATACATGACATTACAAATTACTACATACACACTTTGAGATTGCTGTCTTTATTGTCTAAATTACTCAGCTTTTTGTTATAAGAAAAAGTAGAAGGAAAGTGTCTTTAAATGCTTCATAATTTAACTCTAAACAAGAACCATGGCTAATACACAAAAAAAATGCAGCATAATTATAAAAACATTATAATGATGCACAATAAGTACTTTTAATAAAAATATTCTCACAACAGATCAATAATTTAACAGTTCACTTAAAAACTATGATATATTTGAGACAACATTCACTTATTTCTAAATTGGCAAGTTTAGTGGACAATCAGCTCAGTGACATTGTCTTTGGTCACGAGGGCAACCAGGCTGCCAGTGGCAGGGCGCTCGTCACCCTTGATCCACTTGTCAAACAGCTGGGCCACATAGGTCAGTGGGGTCCAAGAACCAAAGTCCGCTTTAGGCATCCATTTACGGTTCATCTCTGTGTCCAATGTCACTGGCAAAATGGCAACAGCCAGTGAGTTCTCTGGCAGACCAGAATCCTTGGCACCAAGGGACTTAGTGAGTTGATGAACAGCAGCTTTGGCCATACCATAGCCAATCATGCCAGGTGTGCCTTCCAGAGCAGCATTAGCACCGGTCAAGGCCAGCAGTCCTCCTGCTGAGAGGTACTTAGAAGCAACAGTGGCTGCAATGGTGGAGCTCCACACAGACTGGCGCCACATAAGATCCGCCTGCTTGCTGAGGTCCTTCGCGGCGTTTCCACCGGCCCAGCCGCCAGCCACACAAATTACAGCATTCACTTTCTGACCTTGCAGGGCGCTGGCTAGTTCGTTTACGACGTATTCCTCTTGCTGGACCCACGAAGCGTCTTTAGGCACTGTGATGTTGAAATCAGCTTTGTCGTTAGGGTTCAAGTCGATGTTCGCAACCCACCAGTTAGCTGATTTGAAGTGATTGACGCACGCCGCACCGAGGGCGCCTCGCCCGCCGTACACAACGATCTTTCCGCTTGCCATTATTATCACGTCTAACCACTATCGAGGCGCAGACTCGACTGAATAAATGACTGTATACTGGCAAGTAAAAGTAAAGTTAGCTATAACTTGCGCAGCGCGGTAACCTCGACTCTCACTTTTTGTCGTTCAGATAACCAACGGACAATGAATGAAGGACAATGTTTTCTAGGTTAGTGTTTACTCCGCGTGCTTGGCTGCGTCGCATCTATTATCAAATAAAAATAATTAGAAGATAATTGTGTTCATCTTATCACATTAAAGTTTTATGATTGACGCAATCAACGTGTCACTGTTGTTTAATTTTTTTGACACTTGTTGAGCTTTGACGTTAAAGCATGTGACAATGACACATGTCATGGTTATGTGTCAGCCTTGTGTCAGCTAAAACCATAGACATAAAGTATGGACTAAGCATATTCTGCTATGTCATGCTCAAAATAAAGATTTTAGCTCAAACTTGATGTTAGCAAAGATATTATCTTGGTCATACAAAAAAGAGGTAACTAGATAGTTCTACAATTGTTTTATCTCTAAAGAATTTATGGCAATTTTGACATTTGTTTGGGGAAGGTTCTGGCCGTACTACAAATCTATGGCTTTAATCTGTAACAAACAAACAAACAACTTTGATCCAAAAAATAATAATTTGTGATATATCCTATAATTATTATGTCTATCAATATCTAGCCAAGCTTTTTTATTAATTTAAATACCTGTATTACTTTTATGAGCCATCAGTGTCTTATAATAAATGTTACCGGTCTTATACCGGCCGAATATTATTGCCTTCAGCAGGATATTGCTGATTTGGTATTTCAAATACCAAATCAGCAGCATGACATAATTATGGAGCTCTTCGGTTCATACTGTATCGATATCATCATATCGGTCATATATTTATGTTTCCACGGACTTTTGGCAACCGTCGTACTATGTGAGCTTTAATCAAGAAACGAAAAACGAAGTATGCAGTGGCGTTGTAAAGTTACTAGTGAAAATCGATTACCGATTGTTAACTTTATTGTTTAAATTCTATATTATATATACAGTTTGTCATAGCAACAATATCAATAATAAAGTTACTCAGCAACCTTAGTGGACATTAGTCAATTATTTTGATTACCTAGCTTTAATATGCTCGATATTCCATTGATTCCATTCTTCTGATAAGTAACCTGTAAACGGTCCACAGATCCAGTTAATTAAAACAACAATGTTATAAGTATGAACACACCAAGTTTTAATGAAGCAAAATATAAACTAACATAGGTAAACTAAAACGGAATAAACTTCAAATTGAATGAAACAAAGAAATTCAGAATGCGGTTTGTTTCATTTTCACTTTTGAGACATGTATCACGGACGCTTCCGTGAGATTGTCTTTAGTGACGAGTTCAACCAGGCTACCGTTTAGTGGGCGCTTATCAATCTCATCCCCGATCCACTTTTCTATCAACTCCACCACGTAACTCAGCGGTGTCCATTTGCTTCTGTCAGCATTAGGCATCCATTTTCGATTCAACTGCGTATCCAATATCACTGGAAGTATTGCAACAGCCAGCGAATTCTTTGGCATACCAGATCCTTCTTCACCAAGGGATTTGACCAGTTGGTGAACTGCTGCTTTGGCCATACCATAGCCAATCATGCGAGGTGTCCCATCTAAAGCAGTTTTGGCACCAGATAGAGTTAAAACACCTCCCTCACTCAGATATTTGCAGGCAACTACAGCTGCAATAGAAGAACTCCACACAGATTGGCGCCACATTACTTCTGCCTGTTTGCTGAGGTCATTTGCCGCGTTTCCACCGGTCCAGCCGCCAGCTGTGCAAATAATAGCTTCTAACTTCTGATCCTTCAGAGCTTCATCCAGCGAGTTCATAACGTGTTCCTCTTGCTGAACCCAGGAAGCGTCTTCAGGTACGGTAATATTGAAATCAGCTTCGTCATTAGGATGTATGTCAACATTTGCAACCCACCATTTGGCTAATTTGAAATGTTTTACGCATGCTGAACCAAGGGCTCCCCGCCCTCCGTACACAAGCATCTTTGGCTGCACCATTTTAATAATAACAACTTTACGGTATCGCCAAGGACAAGTATAGCTCTTATTCTTGTTTTGATTAATACAGTGATACACAAATACGATACTTTTTCCTATACAACTTCTCTGCCTATCCGTATAAGATGCAAAAAATATAATAATTATTAATTTGACAGTTTTATACGATTTTGACAGTAAGTCATAAAAAGTAAAACATTTTTTTTTTTTATATAAAACATTTCTTTTTCTTCTGGTTGATGACTTTGGTATTTTTTTTTATTGAATTAACAGGCGTTTGCAAGTCCATGATTCTTCTTTTAAACAAAGAAGAATTAACCAAATCAGTTCAACAAGCGTCTTTGAGTTATCGACCTACGTAATGAGTACGCAAAAAAATTACTATCAAAAATCAAACGGCGCTGAATCAATTTCACATTTTCTATGGGACCACCTACCAAACAAAATTGGAATCATCAGAATTAATATGTAAATGACGTAATGTATAATAATACCACTGTTCAAATCTGGTAGTACATCAGACCCTACTAACTACAGACCTATTTCAGTACTACCAACTTTTAGTAAAATTTTTGAAAAACTTATTTTAGTTCAACTGCAGAGTTTTTTTAACAAACATAAATTATTGCATAATAAACAGTTCGGTTTTACAAGGGGTCGTTCAACAACTGATGCCGGTGTTGAACTTTTAGGACATATTTATGATGCATGGGAGGACAAATGCGATGCTTTGGGCATTTTTTGCGATTTGTCCAAGGCATTCGATTGCGTTCTTCACGAAACATTGATCAGGAAACTACACCACTACGGTATCCGGAACGCCTCTTTGGATCTTCTTACCTCTTATTTGAGTGATAGGATTCAAAGAGTGGACGTCAACGGAAAAAGATCGCCCGGATCTGTTGTTAAAATGGGGGTACCCCAGGGCTCAATTCTCGGCCCATTTTTGTTTCTCATTTATATAAATGATTTGCCTTACTTAATAAAGGACAATCATAACATAGTGTTGTTTGCAGACGATACTTCTCTTTTATTTAAACTAAAACGTCAGCAAATCGTTACTGATGATGTTAATAGAGCTCTTGCAAAAATAGTGAATTGGTTTGAATGTAATAATCTTCTACTAAATGAGAAAAAAACGAAATGTATTAAATTTACGATACCTCATGTTAAACAAGTGGACACTGTTATACGGTTAAAGGATCAAGAATTAAAACCGGAAGATACTTCAGTCTTTTTAGGCATAACTTTGGATAATAAACTTCAATGGGGTCCCCATATAGAAAAACTGGCAAAGAAACTAAGCTCTGCAGCATTCGCCGTTAGAAAAATTCGCGACTTAACTAATTTAGAGACAGCGCGTTTAGTTTACTTTAGTTACTTCCACAGTGTGATGTCGTACGGTATTCTTTTATGGGGAAATGCCGCCGATATTCAAACAGTTTTTGTATTGCAAAAGAGGGCAATTCGTTCCATGTATAAATTGAGTCCCAGATGCTCCCTCCGAGAAAAGTTTAAGGAGATTAATATATTGACTGTGCCGTCTCAATTTATTTATGAAAATCTTTTGTACGCACATAAAAATATTAATCTTTTTAAAAAATATAGTGATATTCACAGTATTAACACGAGGAATAAAGATAAATTTATTGTACCAGCAACGCGGCTCAAAAAAATAGGGATTTCGTTTAGATGCCAATGTATACGTTTCTATAATAAACTTCCCGGCCCTATTCAAAAGCTAAGTATTAATAAATTCAAATCATATATAAAACGAAATTTGTCCAAGAAAGCATACTATCATATTAATCATTATTTAGATGATAAAAAGGCCTGGGAATAAGCTGCTCCAATTAAATTCACTCAATGTTTTCTCACTATTTATTTTGACATTTTATTTTGTTCTTTATACACTCAGACATTTTATTATCATTTTGACATGTTTTGTTTTTTTTTTTTTATATACATATATACACCTTGACATTTTATATTTACTTATCCTTTTTTTTTTGACATGATCTTTTTGTATTTTTTTTTTTTTTTGTTTGACATGATTACTTTGTAATTTATTTATATTTTTACATCTTTTGACATTTTCTATGTCATTTGTTTTTTTTTATTTTATTTTATTTTGTATTTTTGTTGACATGAATTACTTTGTAATTTTAATGTTGTCTTTTATTTTTGTGATTTTACTAGCTTGTGAATATGAGAACAAATGTGGGTTACATTTTATTCTATTTTTTTTATTATTATTGATTTTCTTTTTTTTGCGTTTTTTGTATTGTCTGACAGTTTGAGTTATTTATGCGGCCTACCCAAATGTCCTTTCTTTGGTATTGTTCGTCGTTTCGTTGAGCTCCTTGTGTTATAAGTTGAGCTACACGGTAACTGACACATGCTTGCACTGACTGGACAGGTCCACTCAAATCTGTGTGGTTCTTTCTTCAAAAGACCACCTCAGACATCTGCATCGTTCTCATAGTACTTTACCAATACAAAATTGTCTGGACTTTAAAAGAGACTGTGACCTCTGAGTTTGTTTCGGATGTTTCTTCTCAGAGTAGTCAGGTACGAAACACCGGCCCCATCTAGTCTAAAAATAGTGTCTTTTGACGTGTAAAAGAGTTTGTAAAAACCAATTTGCTGAATAAATATCATTTATCATTTATTTATCATTTATAAATAATAAACATTCAAAAACCACTCTATGTTTTTGAAAAAATACATTCACCGGAAAATATGAAACCGCCAGAGTCAACCTTAACATGCGACAGATGTGACATTATATTCTACAGAAATAGTAAATGTTTTCTGTTTTAAAAAAAAATATCTATTCATATCCTGCCTACCTGGTAAATTATTTATGATAATCATGATGGGTGTCGCTGGCAATGACGTGATTATTTTTAAAAGTTCTTGTGCTACTCTAATGATTTAAATCTTATTACTAAACCTACTAACAAAAGACCTTTGTTGAGAAATTCGTCCACGCTTTATATCTATGACACTTCACAGGTATACGGCATAGACTTAAAGTCTAGACTGCGCAATAACTGCCTAAAATATCGATACTAAACTAGAAAGAGAGGAATTGAAGAGTGGGCCCTATTATCTTTTCTGTTACAGAAAAGAGATAAGTAGTGACTCTCTTTCTAGAGCCGATATAATTTATCTGTCAGTTGGCTAGGGAATGAACAGTCCATTCTCTAAATCAATGGTACATGGTATAACCATAGATATAAAGAGATGGACTGCGCTTTCCCTAGCCAACTGACAGATAACTTTTCCCCATCACAAAAAGTGGAAAACAATTATTTTCAGGGACTTTTAAAGCAAAAACCTATTTTCCTCTCTTTTTGACAACATCCAATGTTAGGCTGGGTATTGCTGAATCCACCCTATACGTCTATGGGTAAAAACAAAATGTTGCCAGTATTATAAGACTGACATTTAAAAAAGCGCGCGAAATGAAAAAGTTTATAGCTTGTGTGATGGTTTGATGAGTTTTAGATTCTTTTTGCCATAAAATATTTAATTGGGAGTTACACTAGATTGAAACCATATTATAAAGCAAACTTTTTATTATCTGCTAAGCCACCAGGCGCTCACTGCGTAGGTTGGTACATTTTGTAAGTATTGAATACGGGTCCCTTAACTTCGAGAGTCATAAAATATGTTCGATTTATAAAAAGTCGACTGAACGGGTTGCACTTTGAAGAGCGAGCGAAGACAGCTCGAAACTTGGGGCATCTGTATAGTGAGTTTACAAATATAAACAAGCACCCACTCTGTGCGGGATTTTCGAACCCCTAATTCACAGATCTTTGCGTTACGGGGCTGAAGTGCTCTCTAAAGATATTAGATAATCCAGCGAGTCCGCGACTCGCGTACCTACTTTGTCCATAACAGTACCTAAATTATAAAGGGGAAAATAAAAGACAAGTACTTTATTTTCGTACGTTTTAATAGAAATAGAAAACATTTTAAAATTACCTATCTACCTACCTTCAAAAGATCACTTATTTTATACTTACAGTGATCTTTTTAAGAATAAAAACTTGAATTAATTAATTGCTAGAAACTTTAACCAGGTATTTTGAGATAAAAAACTGCTTATTGTTTAATATCAATTTTCAATATCACCTTGTAGGTTCTAGGCATTTATATAATTAAATATACGAAAATAATGTATTCAAGTAAAAAACAATATCACATAAGCCTTACTAGTAAGAAGAAAATAAGTAAGTGATTTACCTAACTGCTAAAAGAATAACTAAAACTAAATGAAAGAAAAAAACTGGCTAAAAAATCAGGTTAAGTGCGAGTTAGAGTCGCACACAGGGGCGTTCCGTACTTTATTACAAAAATATTTAAAAGCATACCAAGAACTATGAATTTTTTTACTGGAAAATGTTGATAAGCAAGAAATAAATTTTAGAAACAAAAGTAGGTACCTAATTGTTTTAGATTTCGAACATTTTGGCATTATGGAGCCATATTTTTAAAATATTTCATACAGAACCCCTAAATACGAATCTACTGAGTGAGTAAGCGTGCATCCATATCTATTTGCATTGAATAAAATATGCTGATGATGATATTAACAGTAATACTGAAAACTTTGAAAATCAAGCTTATGTTGTTTAACACTTCGGCTTTCCGATGATCCGGCTGATGATTTATGTTGAAAATAAAGCTGAGAACAACTGCCACTACTGCTGATATAACCTATGGATGAAAAATGAGAAACAAAAATGAATATAAAACAAGATATTAAAAAAAAACACAAACACACATAGCAAGATGAAAAAACACACAGAAAAAAACGGACAACTCTAAGGGTGCGTCCACACTGGAAGCCTAGCGCGTCGGCGGTGGCAGGCGCGGTGGCGGGCGCTGCGGCGGGCGCGATACGTGTCCACACTGCCGATCAAGCGTTTGTTTTTGTTGCGGCGACTTCAGGTGTTGCAAACCGGTGGTACCTAGTAAACTCTATAAAACTGGTTTAAAGAATTTTAATATTATTATTTTTTACAGGTTATTTAGGATTGAATACAACTAAATTATAAATCATTCTAAATTTTTCTACTCAAGTTCGGTAAAAATAATTTAAATATGTATAAAAACATCCAACGGTAGTATTTTAGTGCATGTTCTGGTAACTATATGGCGCTACTAAAAGACCGAAAAGGTTTGATACACCTGCCGCCAGCCCGTTGTATCGGTTGTTGCCTAGCAACGCCTAGGCTCGCAAACTCGCTCGTAACCACCGCGCTAGGCTCCCCGCCTAGTCACTTCAATGTGGCCACAAGCGGCGATTTCATACATTCATTAATATCGCGCCAGCCGCCGCCACCGCGCTAGGCTCGCAGTGCGTTTGAGCACTAAGAAACAAAAATTTAAAAAATCTGAAAAAAAAATGTGACGTAAAACCAAGGATTCATATAATGTAAATAAGTTAAAGATCTTTAAATCCATACCTAAGTCCTTTTATCTTTGACCAAGGTGACCATTGTAAAACATGTTATTCGAATCTATCTACATAGTGTTTGAAGGCATCTACCTAAGGATGCTGCTTATTGTACCTAAATAAGTGAGAACCAAACATATTATTGAGATAAATAATTTTAAATGAGAATTTGTTTTGGATATGATGGTCAAATCGAAAGTACTCTATTCTATTTGCCATTTTGTCATAAATTCTGAAGGATACATTAGATTAAAAATTGTATAACTAATGTACAAATATTATTTTATAAATTATGTGCTATAAATATTAAGGTTAATTGTAAGTTTGCCGAATTGCCGTCTAATTGCGTGAATATAAAATTAAGCTAAAGCTACACTATAATAAACTACAATTAGTTACATAACTTACCTACATTATTTTTCTTAAGATTGATACCTACTTAAAATATTACGTACCCTTAAATTACAGTTTAAACTATAATCTAATCAAATGTTCGTATGGCACTTTGACTAGACCAGCTACAGTCAGTCACAAAAGTCGTTCACATTTTTAAAGTTAATATGCGAACAGAGTAAAATCAAGATTACTTCTTAATTTTTGAAATGTTTACAGTTGCAGAAAACAGAAACAGACTTTTATAGGACAATTTTTTATCAAGACGATTATTCGGACTGATGAGAAGCAGATGAATCGACTTTTACAAACGACCGTATGTTCGTACCTACCCTATTATTGTAATTTATTTTTAATTACCAGTAAGTATCCCTTCTAATGAGTATCATTACCAATTCTAAAGAACGTGTCATATGCACTCGAAGTCTTATTCCCAAGATAATCTTGCAGGGAAAGCGCGGGGTCTAGGCCAAAGGTCATTTTAATGACGTCACAGAATATGACCCCTGTCATCATACCGACGGAGGTGTGGTACAGCCAATCAGCGATCTTCTTATGCTTGGGGTTGGCTTCACCGTCCAGAGAAGAAATTATAAGAGCCAGGACTCCCGCGCTTGCCTGCGTAAGCAAAGACTGAAGTTAGCAATACAATGAATACAGTGGCCTCGTTTTTACCATTTTTACGGGGTTATTGGTCTCACAAGTTTCTTTGCAGAAATTGGGACATTATTGGTTTGTTCCTGTCGCGTTTTATGGGATAGTGGCAGTGAGGTGGATGAGAATAAGTCCTTTATGATGTGCCATTCACCCCTTTTAATGTCGAGGCTGACTTCAGCGTTGTGGATGAAACCAATCCCCAATATCTACCAGCTGCATTGTTGCAAATAAAAGTATGTCATATAATCTATGAAACTGTCTAAGCCACTCATAAATTAATTGAACTATAATTAAATTAAACTTTTAATTAATAATTGTAATATGATTAAACTCATAAATTATTATTTTTGGCATTTAGCTAACAAAAGTATAGGAATGTTTTTATACAGCATTAATTTATTTACATAATTTTTATGTAACGTAAGGAAATGGTTCAATGTCGAATATACTTTTTAGTTTTAAATGCATTTTGTTTTACTTCTTATAATATTTTCCGCGATGAGATTTATTTATTTAGCCAGTACCTACTTAGTTAATGAATTTTTAAAATAAATTTTTGTCCCATATTAATACATAGATTATCTTACATTCTGGGTGCGATGTCAAACCTCTATCCTCGATAGTACCTGGCCTACACCCTGCTACCCACTAAACAGCAGTAAAATTACCTTTTTTTAAATACTCGTTATTAATATAATGTAACCGATCTAATACTAAGGGGTTATTCGAATACTCGATGCCAAAAGCGGATATCATGATATTTATAACGGATATGACGAATATGAATATGACGATGACGTCATTGAGTATCATCGCTGACGGTTGATCCTCGTGATCATTCAGGTCCAAGCCACCGATTACCACGAAAAGCAATCCAACGAGAAGCTAAAACAAAAATTTCTTATTTTATTTCATCATCTACGATTATTGCTACTTCAAAATACAGGATGTTTGGAAAACGAAACGACACAATTTCCTTTACAGGTACTTTAGAGATAGGAGCCGCCCCGTCCATAAAGTACCTAGTTAACATCCACAGAAAAATCCAACAAACACCCTTTATAAGGTGTCAGGCAAGTGTCAGGTTGTGTCAAGTGGTAAAATTCAGTCTTAAAGCACAGTGTGCTTTATGGTAAATATAAAATGAAAAAAGTAAGTATTTTAAGCTTCTTCTTGAACCTGAATAATAGATGGTCTAAATAACCTTGTCGTGTTAACTAATTATATTTGTTATTTACATGCCCGACATAGTTATTATTCAATTTACCATTCGTCTATTAAGTACCTAAACATGATGGTTTCCGTTTAAAACTGACTGAAATTGAAGGTAATTCATATCTGTTTCCGTTCCAAAACCTTGTTCCTATTATATTGGTAGGCATTATTTAAAGTTATACAAATTCCATCGAAGTTTCTGGACTACATAAGAAGCCAATAATCGAATGAACTACTTTACAAACTATACTATGCTTCGTTATTCATTAATGTAGTTATTTTTCCCCCCAAACATTTTGTGTATCTAGAAATCGATAGGCTCTTTGTGAAGCCATGACACTGGCCTACAACATTTTGTCATGTCCAAGCTATGAGCTTTTGCAACAAGTAAAGAAGTTAGGTAGGGCCCAACACAATTCCAATTTCAATTTGACGATTCGATCTCCACTGAGATAGAATTTAACCAAAAAATAGCTCAACTCTAAAAGAAAATCAAAGTTACTGTGACAAACTTTTAGATACCTATTCTAAACGAATCGTGAAAATCGCAGTCTAACGCATCTTAATCTAGTTCTTGATATCTAGCAAGCGAGGAGTCGAAGGCAGACACGAGGACGTTCAGCACCGTGACGACGAAGGCTGTACCAGTGGTAGCATAATTGATGTTCAGGGCTGAAGTCCGATGGCGTGGGCGGTGGAACCAGCAGTCTCGCCACAAGTTCAGGGTTAGCAGCACGAAACCCATCGCCACCTAAGAACCTGGATGTTGCTTGAGGAGTTTAAGGAACAGGGTTCTTTAGAGCTGTTACTTTTCTAACATAACGTGGTAGGTAATCCGTGTGCGATCTCGGCGACATGTTTTAAAAAAAATATTAAAAACATAATTCTACGGATCGCATAGGTACTGACTGTGCGTTAGCACGACTTGCAAAATATTCACTTATGAACCTATAACGTATGGTAGGTCAAGAAAACAAATAATCTTTTCCTAAAATCAAACAGTACATCTTTATACATCTTTCATCTTCGGTATCCCGTAGTAGCCCCCATTATTAAGAAGCAGTTAATGTTATAACCACATAGTTACTTACAACCTCTTTCCTATAACTGTTAAAATCAAAATCACGACATAACGAAGTTCAGAACGATCAATATTGAGTATCATCCCTTAGAAAGAGATAATCGTCTGTTTCAGCGTCATAGAGCGTTCTATCTCTGTCTTAAACTACCCTGTGACGTTTGTCACTGCTTCACCTTTCGTGTGTTTTGTGCGACAGAGTTGACGGTCTACGAAGTCAAAACTAGCAGATTATCTCTCGTATTATCGATTCTCACCTGAAGAACGATGGATATGGAGATGAGGACCACCAGCAACGTGTAGAATTCGTGCTTAGGCCCCACTTGCAGTACATACTTCAGCTGCGACGCGTTTGATGTCAGGAGGGCGATGTCGAGCATGCCCTGTGCCACCGTCTTCTTCGTGGCATAGCGGTTGGCGTCCAGGCCTTTGATCTGAGGAGAGAGGAAATGTTTATTTGGTTTTTAATAAGTTTTTTTTCAGCATGGAAATTCAAAGGACAGTGCCGACGAGGTAAGTCAGGTAAGATGTGACGAAATGAACCGTAGGTACGCGTCTATCTTGAAAGCTAGAGGCGCTAGAGAAAGTGTCCTGGAAGAAAATGGAGAACGCTTTGCACATTAATGGCAAATAGGCCCCTACAGTTTAGAAAAACGACTTTAATCCAGTTACACTCACATTTCAAAATTACTTATCATTCCTATGTATTCTATAACCATCACTAATAGGGCGCAAATCAAAAATCTATAGGTACTAATATTTTAAAGCTGGATGAGTTTGTTCGGTTGAACGCGCAAATCTCAGGAACTACTGGTTTTTTTTATACCTTACCCCGTTGTAGGATTTTTTCCAGGACACAAAAACATAACATAATTATCAATAAAAAATTAGTTCCGTGCGGAAATCGAACCCGCGATAGGCGCAGCAATCCATTCATCTGCCACTGCGCTAATCGTGCCGTTAATCCTCAAAAAATATTTTTATGTTGGATAGTCAATTTATCGAGGAAAATTAATGGCCATATAAAATCACGCTGCGTCTAATGGGAGTTGAGCAGGGGGGTGAAACCACGGGGAACAACTAATTATAAGTTTGTTAGCGAAATATAGACATTTAAAATGACAAAATCTAACTCGTTAGGTACCTACTTAAACCTTATAGTAATTTATTAAAACTAACCTCCCACCTATTTATATAAATTAACTTAAGTAGACAGTGATGACCTTCGCGTAAATGGGTAATTTTGTGTGAAATTACATGCTATTATTTGTTAACTGACCAATCTACAGGTTATTGTTTCGGCTATACCGTTTAGTTAATGAGTGTTTTCTTTTAAATTGGTATTTTTAAGCACTTTACTTTTTTTCTTAGATTATCAATGCGAGCTTGTTTCTTTATTAGGTACTTACGCTTTTATGTACACCTAAATCGAGGAATTATTTTTTATGAATACAATTCAGCAAGAAAGACAGCCTAGTTGGGACCCTGTAGAAGGTTTGAAGAGCAATGCCAGCATCAATGTCAACATTGTTGTGGACTTCTGGTCTCACAAGTCTACACGATTCATGTATACTTATATGCTGATTCCAATCAGCTTCATATAACTACCACTAACTTTAAGACACTTTCAGAAGTCTTCAAGCATGCAAAAGGTTCAATATTTACTTCATCGCACACGATGTCAGTCGGGGCATCCTGCTCCTTAGTCACAATTTCTTCACTGTTCGAGTGATCACTCTGGTCACCACCATTCTCCTTGGTTCCCTCCTCCATTTTTCGTATCAAAAAATAACTTAACACAAAACGATCAATTTTGAAGTGTTACTGAGATCGCGTGCGGATGACTACTGGTAACAATGCAACGATTGTAAGAAACCTCAGATTATTTGGTATTTCCTTTGGACAAGGCCATAAGAACAGACATTTGATCAATAACGTACTTAACTCTCCTTAGAAACGCGCTGAAGAGATATTAAGTAATTTTATTTGTAAGAGGATATTGGCAATCAGCTTCTGTAATTGATCGGTTCTGTGAAATCGATTATAAAATATAAATAATGAAGATTAAAATTATCTTCACAAGTTTCTTCAATTTGCAAAATGGTACTAAGTTTTTTAATACTTTGACCTTAAAACATTGTCAATCGATATACAATATCAATCGTATAATGTCGGTCATTATATCTAGTCGTGTCGGTCTGATTGCGGACTACCGTTTTATAATAGATTTGAGGACAGAACTACCGATTCTCTACGATTCAGGGTCAGTCGTCATTGTTATTGCTCATCCCAACAATCGACAAGCACCAATGCCATGGCCATAGATTCTAGACAGGGCACACTGGCCCTATTCGATCCTCTTTATCTCATTATTTAGATACTGTATCATTTTCAAAACCGAAACAGTAGATATAGACATTACCTATTGCATTGCCTTTTTCAATCAAGCTGCCATAAACCAGAAATATGTATGTCAAAATAAATTCTTTCGAGACACTGGCAGCGTACCTAACCAGCATTGACTCAGTCACCGTAAAAAGAAAAGAAAAAAAAAATCTCGGATGCTTATAAAGCTCAATGATTTCACTACTAAATAATTTCATAATTAGGAGTAAGGTCGGCAACCCTGCATTGTTCAGCGCCCAAAGGTACTTATGGGAACCACACAAAATACAATGAAACAAAGTAACCAGGTTGATGGCCGGTGACTACGGACTAACGGAAGCTGCTTATTTCTGCACATCCTTGATACAAGGCTACGTAGTCTAAACCACTTCAATATCTGCCTAATTATCTAAGTCATAAATATTTAGGTAATAATTACCTAAGTACACATTATTGTAATTTATTATACCCATCTCATTTTTAATCTATGTTAATATTAACTAGTAATAGTTATAGGAAACACTGAAAATGATTTGTAATATTTAGCCAAGTTATTTAAGTTAACTAAGGTAAACACTAAGCACAAAGAAAAATAATAATACGTATAAAGCTTTATTAATAAACCTTACCCCATTTCTCAATCCAGTCGGGAGAATCGCAGCCATAATTATTAAAAAAAAACTTCACTATCAACTTCTGAAAACCATAATTTTATTTGAAAAACGAATTCCACTTTCCATAAAACCTTTTAAATTCGTATTTTTTTTCGAGCAGCTGATGCTACGGTGTTCAGCCAAAGAGTAATAAAATCGATGGCGTTACCTGACGACGGACAACACAACAACTATTGACTATAGTATCAGCTAAAATGACGTATTTACTTGGAAAATGAAAGTCTGCTGACACACCGATACAGTTTTTGAAGGTCTGAAATATTACGTGTTTACGATGCGTTGTCGAAACGTTGAAACAACGATGATAAAATCACCACGCAACTATTTACCGTAACGTAACACTTAACTAGAACTTAGTACCTAGGTAATTACTTAAAGTTAAGTAACTAAGTACCTAATATGATGTAAAACATGGGAGATTGTGAGCCGATATTTATTACTAGCTATCCCCCGCTATTCAACTCCCGTTGGTCATAGCTTTATCGTTCCTCGATAAATTAAATATCCAACACAAAAAATATTTTTTTCAATTCGGTTAGTAAGCAGTAATTCCTGAGATTAGTCTGTTCAACCAAACAAACCCTTCAGCTTCGTATCATTGAATAGGTTTAGGAACAATGGTATTATACCTTCTATTATACCTTCGAACGGTTAAGTAACACCTAATAGTTAATTCTAGTAATGTTAGCAAAAATTCGAGCGAGTGAGTGACTGCCTATGGGTGCGTCCACATCTGGAAGCCTAGCGCGTCGGCGGTGGCGGGTGCTGCGGCGGGCGCGATACGTGTCCACACTGCCGATCAAGCGTTTGTTTTTGTCGCGGCGACTTCAGGTGTTGCAAACCGGTGGTACCTAGTATAATCTATAAAACTTGTTTAAAGAAATTAATATTAATATTTTGTACAGGTTATTCAGGATTGAATACAACTTAATTATTAATCATTCTACATTTTTCTACTCAAGTACGATAAAAATAATTTAAATATGTACAAAAACATCAAACGGTAGTACTTTAGTGCATGTTCTGGTAACTATATGGTGCTACTAAAATACCGAAAAGGTTTGTTACACCTGCCACCCGTCCGTTGTATCGGTTGTTGCCTAGCAACGCCTAGGCTCGCAAAATCGCTTGTAACCACCGCGCTAGGCTCCCTGCCTAGTCACTTCAATGTGGCCACAAGCGGCGATTTCATACATTCATTATTATCGCGCCCGCCGCCGCCACCGCGCTAGGCTCGCAGTGTGTTTGAGCACTATGACCTCGTACCATTTTTACAACGAAGGACTAACGTTCATTATGATTCAAAGTTTTAGGCGCGAAATAACGGATATTCACTTACAACCAGTTTTACCATGGCGCATGTAGTATCATTAAACCCAGTTATTGGGTTGTGGGAGGTCTGATAGGCATTCGCTCCATGTAAAATACTGATATTCAGCTGCATCTGGTTCGACCACAATATAGTTGGGAAAATGCTGGGAAAGGTTGGGAAAATGCAGGAGTGCTGAGAAGCTTGGCAGTCTCAACTCTGTTTGTTTTTAAACTGACATGATATAGTCGGCCTTTTTTATTATTTGTTTTGAGTTTTCGATATTTCGGCACAGCATGCTGTAAACAATGCTGTGACATGACATGATCACGGGTGCATAACATTTGGGCCGTTTGATTTCATTTATGATTTGCCATGTAGAATATTTTAGGGTAGGTGATCCTATGAGCAGTGAGCACCCATGATAGTTACTACGAGTCGCTACATTGGTATCAACCGACAAAAGTTACTGTAACTGCCAAGATACATTATTAAATCTGTCATTTTCTTTATATTTCACGAGTGTCGTGGGAACATGAACATCGGATCGCTTAAATCATTTCTTGCTTAATGTATAGAGGCCAAGAATTTTACTAATCGAACATTAATCTTCTGTTATTGTGATATGGTTGAAAATCTATTACTTACCTTCAGGAATTTGACAGACTGGGGTAAGTTGACCTGCTCGCGTCTGTACATGATCGAAGACTCGTACGATTTTTCACGGGCAGGGCGGGAGGAACTGTCAGACTTGTACTGACTAAAATCCTCGGTGTCCTTCGATGCCGTTATGTTTCGGGGTCATGGTGATGGAAATAAGTCCCGCGACCCCGGAAGACTCGTACGAATGAAGAGTTTATTGACGGCACGGTTAGCTCAGTGGCTGAGCGACCGACTGCTGCGCAACGTGTCGTGGGTTCCATGAGTTCCATCTCCGCACGCAATATTGTGTAGGTATGAGAATTATCACATCACACACGCATCCACGATACAGGAGAAATTCCTAGTGCAGAGCAACGGTCTTTTAATAAAGTTGCAATATTATTGCTAGAATAACCGGGACTGGGTACATCCGAGGTCCGAACCTGATTAATAATATGTACGTAGGTAAGTACCTGCGGTAAAACATATCGTATGTTGCTAAGAAACTACTGCATAACACATTAAAATGTACCTAAATAAAATGAAATATCTAACTACTTCAAAAAACTGTCCATCTTTTTCTATCATACCTGAATTACCTGATTGTCACATTAATCGGATACGAAAAAAAAGAAATTAAGTCGCAGGACCAACGGCTTAACGTGACTTCTGAAGCACTGGAAAAGTCCTAATAGAAAAATCCAAATGCACTTTTTGCCCGACCCGGGAATCGAACCCAGGACCCGCTCAATAGTCGCGCTTGCAACCACATGACCAATAGGGCAGTATGCCAAATATATTCTGAAACACCGTTACTTCATCTCTTCCTTCAAATTATAAGTACTATGATATTCATGAAACCAACTTCCAATTTAATGAACAGCATCCAAAAATAACAAAAAAGAAGCCAAGTCTGATCATATGAACCAAATAATCACCACCATTTTTACTATCAAATCGACATTCTTTGACTGTTCTGCCTGATGATGTGGCGCCGCGTCGCTTTCCAAGTTCTACATGGTAAAAGCATCGGCTTGTGATCTGCATTTTATTAATTTAAAGGGAAAATTGACATAGTGGCGAAATTTAAAGTTCCCCAAGTTTGTAGGCAGATAAAGAATTACAATGAGCATTTAAAATAATTAGAAAGTTGCATTTAGGTAGGTATTTTATTTTCCGTATTTCTCGATCCATCAGTAAATATATATATTATTATACTTTATGCATAATCATTTTATCTGTATTGAAAAAAATAGGATGTTGCTGTGCAAAGTATTGCAAAATTGCAAACTGCAAAGAGCGAAACTTAGCAACGTACCTACGAGCCGCGTACTACATTATTCTTGTAACTTCTTTTGCTCAAAATAAATACTTTTCTTTACTTATTTATTAGGTTGTTTAAGTCAGAACAATGTTTTTAATATTACTACCTAATTTATTTTTACTTTTTTTTATACATAAACATACTAAAATATATTTGTAAAGTTTGTTTAGAATTTCATAAAATGAAACGTGCGCGCGCTCCGCCCGCCCGATTTCGCGTCCTCGATCTGTCAAAATGTTTCCATTCTTTCGATGGCTTGTGTTGTTTGGATAAATTCAAAACAATAATGTTTAGCACATCAGATAATTCTTAATTTCTTTTTGTTTATAGTGAAGTTCGTATCGTGGTTTTATAGTGTTTAGTTTAAGTGTTATCATGTAAAGGATCTGCGTAACTGTGGTTCTGTGCTGTTGGGGTATCGTGGCGCGAGTAGATCGTTCATCTTCCAGATGCTGCCTTCTATGCCCATCCTGTTCTCAAGAGAGAGTCAGGATGCTTTCGGGAACAAAATTGAACCAAGCACAAGCTTTTTCAACCCAAATTCTTTTCCAAAACCTGTTATCAATCCAGAGGTGAGTCAAGAACGTAGATGATGATTTTATGTAATTCACGTCAGTTAACGCAAGTTAAACTTCGAAATAAACATTTTGGATAGTTTTTAGAAAGGTACATGAACTACTCTTGTGATTTGTCCTCAGGATTATCATAATTGCGAAGTGTAACATCAGTACGAAGATCAACATTAAAACGTGTCGCCATGTTTTTAAGATAGATGATCTATTTACATGACCATAAGTTGTTGTTGTTTCAGCCGCCACCACAGAAGGTTGCGCAGGAGGTTACAAAAGTAGCACAGAAAGAAGCCAAGAGTAAACCAAATGCTAAGAAAAAAGTTGATCCGCCTAAAATAGATGACAATGTTTTAGAGACAGGTAAACACTGCTGTAAATGACAGTCTATTTAGTAGCATTTCCTCTTATGTAATCTACAACTTTTTTGTGATATATTGAGACAAAAAATAGGTCAGAAAACTAATTATAGAAAAGTTCATTCAGTATGTCACCAGAGAATTCTATTCAAAACAACAAATCTTGAATAATTATTGTTATTTTGGGCTCTACCTACTTTCAAGTTTTATCAAGATTGTCGTTGACATTTCCAACTCATCATTATTATTTTTTTAAATATCAAGTAAATATGCCACATAATGCTTCTTGCACATTATTGTATAATGTGATACCCCTGTGGCATTTTAAGTTTTGGAAGAAACTGCAAAACACAAAAGTCAATGTGGCAAAGAAGGCATTTTAATTAATTGCTTTTTTATTGACATCTTTTAAATTTTCTTGAATTCTAAATATCATGACTAAAACCACAATATACAACAGCTACATATCCAGAAAAATATTCTCTTACAGCTCTAGTTAGATCCTACTATACGAAAGTACAATCAAGATTTTCTTCCAACACATCGGTGCCTACCAATAAGTTTGTACAGTTCCAAAATATTTTGAAGTCTTTTGATCCCACGAAGGAGACCCCTGTTGATTTATATAAGAAGATAGAGAAGGTGTTCGGGGAAGAACACAAGGATATTGTTGAGGAGTTTCTCCTGTTCCTAAAGCCCGGACAAGCGGCAGAGATTGGACGGTTCATGGACCATTTCATGTTAGTGCAAATGACCGGTTTCATAGAACTGTTGCAAGTAAGTACCTTTATTTTTATTGTTGGTATATTATTATAAGGCTATGCGATATAAATTGTTTTTTTATTTTTAGTCTGTGTTGCATGTTGATTTGCATTTTGTTTGTTATGTGGTAGTTTTCAATCAAATGTAGTCATGTGATCATTAGTTTTTTTTTCTGATATTTATTCCTTTTATTTTTCTTCGGTTATCCTAAGAAAAAATTTGTTTCTTTAGGTGAATTTCAAACATTGTACAACACCTAATATCAAAAAGAATAAGGATGCTCTTTCTCACATTTTAATTCTAACCCAATATCAGCTGTATTTTTTAGTACTTTTTAGCATAAAAAAATAATAAAAGTCCACGTTTTCGTGGTACTTATTACATTTTTAATGCAATTTGAAGAAATGACATAGATACTAGCGCTGCGTTAAGAGGACTTCAGTCGTGGCGCGGATTATAGTATACAATAAAAAAAGTAGGACAATCTACTTTTTTTATTTAGCAACTAAGCAAATTGTCTATGACTATCTTTAGTGGTTGTGGTAATGACTATAGACAATAGTTATTTTTCTCGTGACCAATTTGGATTGATGCCAAAGTATTTTAATGCATTTCTAATTAATACTCGTAACATCCATTTTAATTACGTATTCTTATTGAAAATAACACAATGGAAAACCCGTCGACTGCTGATAGAAATGATGCATTGTTTATATAAATAATTTCTCATTGATAAAATCTGCTAAAGTGCTGCCATCTATTCAAAACCTAGGTCTATAGTATACTGCACATTAACGACTGGCGATCGAAAATCGCACTACATTAGACTCGATTTTCGGCTATTGGATGATGTCGTAACATCGGAATCTGACGACCTCAGCCAAGTTCAAGAGTTTCAGTAATTGTCAATGTGAAATTGGGTTTTTCGCCAGCCCTTAGTCACCATTCGCACGAACGCTTTTTTAATGGGCGTTAAAAAAACACTGAGTTGGAACAAATTAAATTGAACTTAAAATGAAATATAGGTAGTTAAAAAAAAGCGCTGCGCTTTTAAAACGCTGACGTGTGAACAGGTTCATGTTATTGCATTTTGCTTTATTTCAGCGATTTTTTCATGCTCATTATAAAAGTGTTTGTGCGAATAGGGGCCTAAAAGGTTTCTATGAAAGGCTCTCCCAGACCATTACAGTAGACATCAAAGGGTCGCGGGACTATTTACAGATACCGTGGCTCTAGAACGCAAAGAGTATATGACGGAACAGGCTATTTTTAATCAGCAAGAGTCTGACAGTGCCTTCCGCTCCAAACAAGTGTATTCATTTATGATTTTATTTTTAAACAAAAAAAAGTAAACCGTCAACATCGTATTTTAGAGTTAAGACAACAGCTACTATTATATACCTGTTATAGGATCAGTAAATAGCCATAACAGCCTACTATAAGCCTTTTGTTCGCAGAACACGCTGTCCCGCAAACCGACGGTCCTGCGCAAGGTGTTGCGCGCGATCACAACCGGGATCAACAGCGGCAGTAGCGATGAGATGCGTACGCGCGTCCTGCCGCACCTGCGTTCAAACCCAAGACTTGCTACCATGTTTAAGTCGCTGTTCCCTGATGAACGGCCGCCTGACAGGTGAGGGATAGACTTTATTATTTTTTATAATGGATTGACTGATATAAAACTGAGATAATGCGGAAAAATTCCGTTGCCTCGATTTTCATTGTTATGTTTCCGTAATGTCACCAAAGAATTACACTCGAAACGTGTTTTTAGAAAATTATAATAGAGTCAAAAGATAATTGTATTGAATGTTACGAAATGCGTCCTTTCTGTACGATCTTAATCTCTTGCACGGAATCTACAAACAAAATTCGTGGCGCCGAAAATACATAAAGCCCAAAAATACAGTGAACAAAATTTACTTGGGACATCTCGGTCGTCCACATGCTCTGCCGTGCCAAACAATGTATGAACTCGCTTATCATTATCACATATTTAAATTTAAAAAAAAAACAAAGTCCCCACTCTGAGTCTGCATCTGAACACCATAAACTCGAAAACTACTTAACTAATTTTCATACGGCTGCCACCGATCGCCGAGGCGACTCATGAGGAAGATTAAGCCTCTTCGCACACGGCGTCGTATCGTAAGCGTATCATAAAACGCGCGTAGTACGAGAGCAATACGAGGAGGAACATTTCCAACAAGTCCGCACACGAGGCGGTGTTGCAGCGTATCGTATGAGGTGTTCATTGTTCAATAAAATTACGAGACGCCTACGCCTACGACGCCGTGTGCGAAGGGACTTAGTTGCATAATTAATTCAAGATTTTTTGAAAATTGCCGCAAACATGACGTTAAATATTGAAGACTTCGAAAAAAAAAAACATGTAGATGGGAGCTTTAATCAGCGTTATTTGCAGTCGCTAGTTAGTTTTTCATTGTAATTTATCCGGCAGTGCATACGAGACGGGTACTGACATTATCGATGAGAACTTCCTGACCAGTGACAAAGGGTACGACGTCTGGGAGTTTGAGGAGGAGAGTGATAACAGGAGGAAACTTGAAGCCAAGGAGAGTCTAGACACAGTGGTGAGTATCTTTAGTTTTCCTCAGCCATGCGACAGATTTCTTTGCAATGGCTGGACCACGATCTTTATTTATTTTTTACGTGGTAATATCATCATATGAGCCGTCCCAACGAGGGCAGAGCGGAAGGGACTGTCAGACTTATACTGACTAAAATTCACGGTGTCCTTCAATAGCCCTCTACGTTCCAGGGTACCGTTATTCTATAAGTCCCGCGACCTCGGCAGGCTTTGGCCCTCTAAAGGGGGGCACCGCCATCTTGCTGGCACTTTGAGCAGCGCGTGTGGAACATGCAAGCATGCCCGCGCCTTCGATGGCCGGAGTTAGTCTGCCGACGTCCGACGCCGTGGGCGTCTACCACTGCGGCTGGGGTGGCCGGCCGCTGTTCTCTCCCTCACGCGGCCCGCCTCCTCCATTGCGAGCATGACTGCTTTGCAGAAGGAGGCGACCGCTTCCCATTCCGTCTCGCTCCGCAGCATGGCCTCGAGCAATGCTGGGCGCGAGAGGTCTCCGCCTATCGCCGCTATGAGGACACGTCGGTGCTCTGCCCAAGCGGGTCAGTCCTGCACCGTATGCTCCACCGTGTCTTCCGGGCGGTCCTCGCAGTGAACCACGATCCTTTGGTTTTTTATTAGTTTCTTCCAATACAATTCTCTACACCCTTTCCTGAAACTAAAAGTTGTATGTTTTGACACCACAATAGATCTTTCGAGGAATCTTTAAATATGAAATAGAATACGTCTATTGTCTGCCTTTGTCCCATAATGTAAAGGCGCAAAATATTTTTCTTCACCAATATCTCTGTTAGCAGAATAATTACAAAGCATTATATTGTTCTGCATTATAAGTTAAGAGCCAACAAACGAACATAGGGAGTAACGCGTACTTCCTTCCGCAGTACCTGCACGGGCGCGTGTTCGTGCAGCAGGGTCGCCTGCTGCGCGGCGCCACCGTCACCTACCCCTACAGCAAGGAGCCCTACCGGGTGCACGCGCGCCGCCTCGCTCCCGCGCACACTATTCTCTCCCCACCAGACTCCGAGGACGAAAGGTCCTCTCCCAAACGAAATGCTAAAAACAACTCGAAAATGGGCGCGAAAAAACCCAAAAAACAACTCAAATCCCCAACAAAAACCGTCAAAGATGTCAACGACAATACTAAACACAAAGACGCTGTCAACCTCATGAGTCCAAAAGTAACCAAAAAGTCGCAAGCTAACAATAAAAGTAAGACGTGTAAGAAGGAGCCTGAGAACAAAACGGATAACTTGCAAAAAAGGGAGAGGAAGGATAGTAAAAGTAATACGTTACAGAAGAAAGATGAAGGCTCGAAAGCGAAGCAGCCGAAGATTGAAACGGTTGTTAGTATGAGCATAGAACCCAAGAAAGTGGAGAAGAAAGAGAGAAGCGGGAGTTGGACGAGGGAAGAGGACAAGACTATGTTACAAGTCCTGAAGGGGGAGCCGGGGTCCGAGACAGTGTTAGGGCGCATCCGCGAGCTGCTGCCGCACCGCTCGCCCACGGAGATCAGAGAGAGGTTCTACCACGTCATGACCTTGTTACAACAGATGGCTGTTGGTGAAGTTACTTAGTTGTAAGAAGAACTGAATTTAATAATTAAGCGAAATAAAGTATTTATAATTTTGTATAAAATAAAAACAATATTTTTGATTCTTATTTCTTATTTTATTACCAGTAAATACGCTTAGAAATTCAATCCTTCAGTTGTGTGAAAACATGGGTAGGTATACACCCAGTATACCCATATATTCTTTTAAGTTGGCCAACAAGGAGAAATCCGAACCCACAGCAGTTACGAATAATTTCTTACAAATTATTGTATGAACGTAAAAAATACCTATTTATTTATGACTAGCGGCCCGTCCCGGCTTCGCACGGGTGGAGGACCCGGTCTAAAACCCGGTCCCGATGGTTACAAACACAACAAAAAAATAATTATCCGAATCGGTCAAGCCGTTCTCATGTTATGTCGTGACAACGGAAAACGGGTTTCATTTTTATATATATAGATGGTGTGAGTTAGTTTCATGTTAGGATGATTTCATTGTATGGACATAAAATATGCGAAGATTCTTGTTGTATATCTGAACTAAAGGGTACCATGAAAAGCAAGCCACCGACTTCCGGAAGAAAAGTTATTTTATTTTTGTGTTTGCTTTTGATATCAGTTCCTTTTTCACAAAAAGGTTTTTCTTGTTTTAAAACGCACCATTAACCACATTATCACAATGCAAATGGACTTTGACGCGGTGCTTTAGTCTACGTCATTACATCGCCTCGTCAAAAGGACTTCAGTCCACTTCAGTCGTGGCGCGGACTCTAATGAGGTAGAATGATAGGTACAATAAAAAGTTTGTGATGTCTGCAACTGCCATAAAACATTTTAGAAGTCATTTCATGTTGTTAAGTGACGTTTCATTATTTAATATTGAGTTTCGTGAAATGTCTTAACACAATCAAACAATGTTCAGTTTGAGTGAGAACTACCATTTAAGGAAATGCTTCTTGCAGAGGGAAGAGGTACCAACACAAACAATGATGAAAGAGAAAATGTCGCCTGCTCTTGCTGCCGTATATTTCAATTCCATGACTCCCGGACTCAAAAGAATTGCGGGCCTCGAACCCAGGCTTGTAGGCGGAGGAAACAATTGGTACCAACCACCAGATGAGTTACTTGCAGGCCGAGCGGTAATGAAACCGGTTAGAAAGCAAGTATTGAACAAATTAAATAGTGATGGTCTCACCATCATTGCAAATTCAGTGTTCCTGAGGCATCGCAGAGCCATGGAAGCAGAACTAGAGAAGGCAATCGAAGACTCTGAAGATAACTGGAAAAATATTATCAAAAACACTACTCGTCGATTATGGGAGGAACTAGTTGAAGCAGCGAAACGAAAAAATACAGAACAGATACAAAACGACTTCAATAAATTCGTTTACTTATATAGGAACTGTTTAGGTAAAATTGAGGTCTTATTTCATGAGTCGGCCATAACAGAAATTAATAATGTTAGAGAAAACTCTCTTCACGAAATGCAAATTAAATACGCAACGCTTCTAAAACATCAAGCGACCTCAATGTACGAAGAATACGAGAAAAAGCTAATGGAAGAAAAAAACAGGCTAAAAAATGAGTTCATACAAAATTTAGAAAACAATCGAACAGAAATGGCCGATAAAATACATGATCTCAAAGTTGATAAACATGTAGCCATCTATAAAATAGAACAATATCTCCATTGTAGAAAAGTAGCTTGTCAGATCTATGTTTCTTTAAAAGAGCAAGAAGAGTGCTTAAAAGAAACAGAGGAAATGAAATTGAAGCATATGAAGAAAGTTAAAGTTTTTACGGATACAATGCTGATGCAAGACTTTCAGATCCGTCTGCAGAACGAGAAAGAAAAGAAGAAACTAGAGTTCTGTAATATCTGGCGAAAAAAGGTGTGTCGTGTCGTGAAAGCGTTTCAAATGTTTGTGTCGCATTGTCTAAATAAGTTTCCGGAACAAGCTGAATTCTTTATTAACATCGAAAAATTGATGCTTCTACAACTGAACGAAACCCTTCAAGACCCGAGTGTTGCCAGTATTATTGAACTAGAAAAGGAATTCCTCACGCCTGTCCCACAAATTAGACCTTTCTATTTGTTCTGCGATAAAGGTTATAAACCGAAATTGGACGAAGACTTATGTCCAAAACCTAGTAATGTTTCTAGTACTTCAGATATACCTGTGATAATTGTCAACAAGAAATGCTTATATGCCGCCTGTGATAATTTTGACCAGTTCACTAACAAAATGAAAGAGTTTATCCACGGTAAACAAGGAGACGACGCTGATTTCAAAGATGACCTTGTCTATGAGCATTTTGTTCCAGTAAAATGCATGGACTCTCAACAGCTGACAGAAATGAAATTAGAAAGTTCTTTACTACAAATTTTGCAAGCAGAAATGCAGACAGAAACAGAGCGGAAGAAAATGGAAAAGATGGAAAGAGTCGAGCAAATTCCCATTACGTGTAAAGGTTGCAAGTTGCCTTGGTGTCCGTGTCAAACATTGGTAGACGGCAGATTGGACGGCAGTGCGAAAATTAAAACAGATCCTGTACCAGAAACAACTTATAGGGCAGCACCCCATACATTGCCAACAATCGAAAGAAGTGTAGAATTAGATCACGAAAGAGAACCCAAATGGGACAGTTTCTGCTGGCATGTTCAACCTAAAAAGTGTAGTTGTGCCAAGATTGCCAAGAAGTATCTAGCAGACAATATACCGGCGTATATGACGCGCATTGGATATGGGCCACCAGAAATGCCAGAGTATGAGATGTGTTCACTCCAAGAGCTTAAAACCTTGGTAAAAGAAGCCAGAAAAGAATTCCGTGAGGACCACGTACCCGTTGACGTGACCGAAGTCCTACCAAAAAATAAAGATGTGAGCACACAATGCTATGCTCCGGAGTATGAGATGATGTGCACTTGCTACTCTGATGATGAATTTAGTAAAATAAACGATACGAAACTTTCAACTAGTCAGAAAATTAAATTGCCTTCAATGTCGCCCTCGATCCTGACACATGAAGTCGAGTCTTTTGCAGCATTGCGAGCACGCTCTTTGAGAAGTCTCATTGATAATTTTTCGGATCTGGAAACTATATTTAAGAAAGACAGTTGTGATTTCAATTAGTATATTTCATTAGTACTTGTACATATTTTTCGATTATGATAATATTACTTTTCATTTATTAAGTTCTGATTGGATAAGTTTTGAACCTAATTGATATTTTTTGTAGATGATGTTGTAATAGTTAATTTATTTTATAAACTGGTATAGGGGGAGTAAGTTTTGATCATCGTATTAGGTTTTCCGTATAATAAATGGTATAAAGAAACTGAAGTATCTTTGACTTATTAATAGTTCGTTAGTCTTTAACCAACGAAAAGCCACAGGAATGAAGAATTCTTGGAACACTCTTTTAGACTTCGTAACTTTGTTTACAGTAGTTAAGAGATAGCATATCAAAATTCTCAGGTCCTTGAATTTAAAGTTTCCATTTTTTAGTTCTTCGCTTATATCTCGGGAACTAGGCGTTCTGGTTACGTAGCCACTATGAAAAAATTAAAAATTGATTTTTCCTGCAAGTTTTATTCAGGAAATATTTCGACAGTTTTCGAGATATTGGCTCTTGTTTTTCGGGCTCGATTAACTCTTTGAACGAATGCTCGCTCGCTCAATCAAGCCGTGTCTCCACTTCGCCGCCGAGCAAACATTTTATTCACAGCGAATATTTGCTATTTTTTACAAATATTCCGTTGCGTTGTTTAGTTGATCATAATTCGATTGTTCGCTGGGCTTAGTAAGTTCGTGTGCCGAAAACTGTTCATGCGGTTGACCTAAATAAGCAGCTCTCTCAAAAGTTTTCTAGCTTTCGAAAACGGTTTATCTGAGTTTGCATCTATCTCAAATTTCAGCTCAAGTTTCGTTCGTACTTTGCGGCGCACTCAGTCAGCGGCTAACAGTACCCCTAGCACGAGTTTTCTCTATTTTACTTTACAGAGTTTTTCCAGTATTTACAGCGTTTATTGTATGAAAATATGGTACAGCGCCTCTGGTGTGCGAAGAAGGAACCAATTTTTCCCTTGAAAATTGTCAATTTGAAGTCGTCAAAGTTCCAGTTTACTTTACGTCTCAAATACTGAAAACTCGTGCTGACGGTACAGTTTGATTACTAGAGAAACAGCATAAGTGGAAACATGGCTTTACATACGATTGTGAACACAATCTTCCGCAAATTGTTCTCGTCCCGACGCTGCAGGGTTGACTGTCAAAATTTTGAATTTCTGTCATAAAGAGTTGCATTATTATTGTACTCTGTGAGAGTTGCTTGGCAACGTATCAGCTGGCATTTTAATACGATTTTAACAATTTTGATGATATAATTTATATTTCTGAAAGTATTTATGATGTGATCCGCCCGATTTCAGCCAACGTGATTGCTTCAGTGTCGCTGTAATTTGTACTTAAAAATAATAAAGAAATATTTTGAACAAATATTCGCAATGTCCGATTTGAGTGAAAACTATTATTTAAGAGAATGCTACTTTCGACGAGAGCAAGTACCGACAATAAGTGTGATGAAGAAAAAAATGACTCCTCCCCTTGCTGCTATCTATTTCAACACTATGAAGCCCAAAGTCAAGGTATTAGCAGGCCTAGAACCTTCACTTAAAGGCGGAGGAAGTGACTGGTACCAACCACCAGAGGAGTTACTGGCAGGCCGAGCAGTATTGAAGCCAATCAGAAAAACAGTACTTGAAAAATTAACTTGTGTAGGTATCGATGAAATTGGAACTGCTGTGTTCTGGAGGCATCGCAAAGCAATGGATCTAAAAATAGAGCAAGCACTTATAGATTCAGATCAAGAGTGGAAAAATAATATCGTATGTACTGCTGCTCGACTATGGGAAGACCTAGTTTTAGCAGCGAAAAATAAGAATACAGAACAAATAAAGAACGAGTTCAATAAATTTGTGTACTTGTATAGGCAGTCCTTAGGTAAAATTGAAATTTTATTTCATGAATCAGCCATAGCAGAAATAAACAAAGCTAAACAAAAATCTCTTCATGAAATGCAAATTAAATATGCAACAGTTTTAAAACACCAAGCGACTTTGTTATACGACGAATATGAGAAAAAGCTTATGAACGAAAAAGATAGACTAAAAGTGAAATTTATAGAAGATCTAGAAAACAACCGCACAGCAATGGCTGAAAAAATACATGATCTTAATGTTGATAAACATACGGCTTTCAATAAAATAAGTCAATGTCTCCATTGTCAGAATCTGGCTTGTGAAGTCTACGTTTCTTTAAAGGAGCGAGAAGAGTGCTTGAAAGAAACAGAAGAATCGAAATACCAGCATGAGAAGAGAGTTAAGGTTATGAAGACTACAATTATGATGCAAGACTTCCAGATCCGTCTAGAGCAAGAAAAAGAAAAGAAGAGACTAGAATTCTGTAATGTGTGGCGGAAGAAAGTGTTTCACGTCGTGAAAGCATTTCAAATGTTTGTATCGCATTGTCTAAATATGTTTCCAGAACAAGCCGAATTCTTCATTAACATGGAAAAATTAATGCTTCTACACGTTTCTGAAGTCCTTGAAAATCCGAGTGCTATCAGTATCATTGAGCCAGAAGGTCAACAATTTCATACGCCCATTCCACGACCTAAACCTTTTTACCTCTTTTGCGATGTAGGTTACAAACCCAAAGTGGATAGTGATTTATGTCCAAAATATGATGGACCCTCTAGTACTTGGGTCCATGCACCTGCGTTTATTATTAACCACCAATGTTTATATGCCGCCTGTGACAATTTCGAACAATTTACTAATAAGATCAAGGCGTTCCTCCATGGTCATCGTGGAGACGAAGCAGATTTCGACGATAACCTTGTCTATGAACATTTTGTTCCGGTGAAGTACACTAACTCGCAACAGCTCTTAGAATTGAAGTTGGAAAGTTCTTTATTAAAAGTACTGCAGCAAGAAATAGCACACTTGGAAATGGAAAGAGAACCTGAGGAAATCCCTGTTAAGTGTAATCTCTGCGGTTTGTCATGGTGTACATGCCGAAAGCAGGAAGAAAGTAAACCGGCACCTTCACCAGTAACACCTTCCATTACACCAACTCATACATTACAACCGCTCCACAGAAACATAGAATTGGTTCACGAGAGGGAACCTAATTGGGAGAGTTTCTGCAAGCACATTGAACCTAAAAAGTGTAGTTGTGCTAAAACGATAAAAAAGCATTTAACTGAAAATTTACCAGCTTATATGAGACGCATGAAATATGTGCCATCCGAGTTACCTGATTATGAAATATGCCCGTTGAACACTTTAAAGACCCTCGTAAAAGAAGCAAAAAAAGAAATCCGTATCTTGCCAGTTGAAGTTATAGCTGGTCCTAAAGATGTCGGTACTCAGTGTGAGGAATTTGAAGAATTCCTCAAATTGTGTACATGTTTTTCTGACCCTAAAGAGGTTACGGATCCAAAATCGGGCGAAGCGTGGGCGGATTTGGGTAAATCGTCCTTGTCGTCCTCAGCCCTGTCACGATCAACCAATTCCTTCGCCAAATCCAGAACGCTCTCCTTGAAGAATCTTCTTAAGGAGGCACCTGAGATTAAAGAAATATTTGTTAGAAGAGATGATCTATTTCAAAAGTTTTCTTTTTATCCACACATTTTTTAATAGGCTTAGAGTTTAGAAATTAATTTTGAGGGTATCCTTATTTGAATATGAATTTAATTTAATAAAGATTTAGAAGTATATAATACATGTGACCGATTGTTTTTTGTAATTTAATAGTTTTTCTTTTTTGTATGAGGTGGAGATGTGGCCACCGTCGAGTGTCAGAGTTAACTAAGCCGTCTCTGGAAACACCGCAGGCCTCTGACTCTCCTCAATACTATCATCTTTTGAAACAGAAAATAGATATGATGCGAGAATCTGCTAAGTTACAAAAACATTGGAAATGCTTAATAGAGATGGTTTTTCACAAAGGACTTATAGAGGACGTAAAAATGGCCCAAGAACAACTTTAACATAAAAAAAATAAATAAAACGATATTTCACAAAGGTCAAGTAATTTTTGTTTCTTCAAAATTCAAATTGGAACAAGCAAAATTACAAGTTCCCTAGGTTATCGAAAATGAAACATGTTGAGCAACAAAATTTATGATTAAAATCTTGAAAAGCTGTTGTAGCTACTGAAAAATTAAGAACTATTCTTGACAAGCATGTTTAAAAGAAATTCAAGAGTCGATACAGGAACATAGAAAACAGCATTTGACAGAAACTAGCACATATCACAGAAAAATTTAAACAGAAAACAATACTATTTGCATAGAGTATGTACATTGTAGGTATATAGGGCTATTTGGATAAAAAAATAAGCCATGTCATGACGCAATTTCAGCCAGATCATGCCGAATTTTAAATAAACATATAAAAAATATATTACAGGTCGCTGAAGCCCTTGAAGACTCATCTGCTAAAAGTAAAATTGGAGTAGATGAGGAACAATTCCTTTTCTATTTTGTTCTGCGGTAAAAGTTTACAAACCAGGTGATTCTAGTGCTTTAGACATACCTGTAATGCCGCCTTTGACAATTTTTACCAGTTCACTACCAAAATGAAGGGATTCAACCACGGTCATCGAGGAGACGATGATGATTTGAAAGATGACCTTGTCTATGAGCATTTGATTCCAGTAAAATGCACGGATTCGCAACAACTGGCAGAAATAAAATTACAAAGTTCTTTATTACAAATTTTGGAACAAGAAATGGCACCCGTGCAAACTGACGACGAAATTCCTGTTAAGTGTAAAGGATGCGAATTGGCTTGGTGTTCATGTCATGGTGAAAAAGAGTTCATGTCCAATATTAAGAAAGAATTTCTGGCTGGTCAGAAATCACCTCATTATCACAGCACATCTGGTAATTCCAAAAAGATTATTCAGAAAACCATCGAGCAGGAGGTAGGTTTGATCCCGTCACAGTTAAAATATGACTCAGCTGGCCCTTCTGTGAATATAAACCGATTAGAACATGAAAGAGAACCAAAATTGAAGAAATATGTGAGATACGTTGAGCCCAGAACTTGTTTATGTGCTAAAAGCAGTAAGAAACATTTAGACGAGCATTTACCAGCGTATATGAGAAATATGTCAATGTTTGATGCTGTGGAGTTACCAAATTATGAAACTTGTTCAGATGTAACTTTAAGGAAATTGGTTAATCAAGCGAAATCAGAAAAGACTCTTTCAGTAGTTGCAATATCATCGCAGACCAAAGATATATGCACCCAATGTTCAGATGAACAATTAGATTTGCTGTGCTCATGTTTCTCAAATAATAACACAGATTCATTTGCACCAGTAAGATATAAAGATCAATTCATTTCAGGAAGCGTTTCACCTTCATATACGAACACTACGTTGAGTAAGTTTGCAGTTGATAGAGCACATTCTTTAAGACAAATCGTGGTAGATGAACCTGAACTTAAAGATATATTCAATAAAAAAATATGATCTTCAACTTTCGGTCAACTGGTTGTTACAGAGATCGTGTATTTAGCAGAATTAATATTAGTCTTATTAAACGATTGCATGATCTTAATTGTTAGGTATCGTCCTCTTTTAGCATTAGCTCTGAAAAGAAAATTTCAAGGCTGTTGAAATTGAGTAGATTAGATTCTAATAAATATAAAAGCGACTTCAAGGGCGAGAGGGAAAACGAAAAGGTGAGTTGGACTCTAGTCACATTTTCGAAGCTTTTGTTTTTTATTTTTAGTTTGTCCTAACCTAGGAATTTCTCCTTTGCAATGCGTGCGTTTACAAACAGACACGCCCAGACTCGTAACAACTAGTAGTATGTCCTACAAATATTTGTACGGTGCGGGAATCGACCCTACGATTCCGCACTACTCCAGATTTTCTTGACCTGGTAAAGAAATTTTTTGTCTTTACGAATGTCACTATGCCGTGGCGCCTTCACGCCTATAATGCAGGAGGGAGTTGTGCCAGAGGAAGTAATTACGTATATATCGCCAGATATTTATAACATTAGTTGCAGTGACCAAACAATAACATTCTTTTCGTACCACTTGCTCAAAAAAGTGACATTCTATGCCACAAAAAGCGAACATAACAATAGTCATTTTTAATCTGTGAAAAACAGGGAAAGAATGTTGTACTGAATTTCATTCTCTCTCTAGGGAGAGAATGTGATTTAAATTTGGAATACTTAGATTACGGTAGACTCGATCGAAAGCTAACCAGAATAATAAAACATTAAAAAATAAAGATTTCGAGTCGACAACATAAATATCCGCAAAATTCGGATTGTCGAGTATTTTGTAAATTTCTAATGATTTTCTGACCAGACAGATCGCAGCCGCCATTATTGACATCGGTTATCATGTTGAGTTTTTTTTTCTTTCTTTATTTTCGGCCTATGACTTACCGTGACACCTACATTTAGTACCTTGATGTGTAGCCCAAATACTACACATCAAGGTACTAAATGTAGCACACGTTTCACCCGAGCGAAGCCGGATTTTCATCTAGTTAAATAAAATTACGAAAACCGACGAGGCCGTATGAGCTTGATGCCTTTGCTTTTTTAATTTTCCGCGTTTTTGTATTCTTCAAATACATAAACGTTGAGTTTATTTTTATTTATTTTTATAAATAAGTTAATGTTAAATATTAATGTTTAAAATACGTATCTCATATTATTACTGTGTTATTTTTTTCGCAAATGGTACGAAAAGTAGAGTATTTTCCTCGGTGATAAAGCTGTCTTAGTCTTGGGTGAACTTAAATCCCTCGCTACAGTCAGGACTCGTCTTAAATCCCTCGCTTCGCTCGTGATTTAAGTTTTTAACACCCTCGCTACGCTCGGGAGTAAACCTCGAGTCCTTCGTTACGCTCGCGATTTAATTCGCCACCCGCGACAGAAGACCCTGCTTTATCCCCTTGGTTAATAATCTACTATTATATATTATCTCTTTGGTACAATTCGTATTTACTGTATTTTAAGAATACATTGATCTATACAGTTTATTTTTGACAATTTGTGACAATATTTTTAGAACATTTGGGGGAATTACTTTTGTAATCATTTCTATCCGATCTGCTACTATGAATGATTCCCAAATGAGTGAAAATTATCGGTTAAGGATATATTTCTTGAGTACTGATGAGGTTCCCTCTCAGAGCCTTATGAAGGAAAAGATGTCTGAGCCACTTGCAGCCCTTTATTTCAAGACCATGACTAGCAAACTTAAAGTTGTAGCCGGGCTAGAACCTCCTATGAAAGGAGGTGGAAGCAATTGGTATGTCCCCAAAGGTCTTATAGAAGGCAGAACGGTCTTAAGGCCTGTAAAAAAAGAGCTATTGGCCCGTTTTAATAATATAGGAGTTGATGCTATTTCTATATATGAAAATGTTTGAAATCTGGCACAACAACATGGCATCAGAGATGAACAAAATGATTTCTGAAAACGATGACAAGTGGAAAAGATTAATTGAAGAAAAATGCAAACAGATTTTTAATGAACATTCTTTGAAAGCGGCAGTTAAGAATAGCGAGCAGCTTAAAAACGAGTTTAATGAATTTTCTATAATATACGCTAGATCCCTTAATAACATTGAGGCGCTTATTTTAGATGCAGCGTCTAGTCAAATTAAGAGAAAACAAAACGAGGCACTTGAAAAAATGAATGTTAAATACAAAACTTTATTAAAACAGCAAGCAACTGAGGTCTATGATATATTCACAAATAAACTTATGACAGAAAAGATAAGACTGAGAGGTGAATTTCTTGAAATGCTAGCCAATAGCCGCGAAGAAATGGGAGAAAAAATACATTATCTCAATCTAGAAACACATGTAATGACCGAAAATATTAGAAGATATTGGGAGTGCCAATGCATGGTTTGTCAAGTTTATGTTGCTTTGAAAGAGAAGGAAGAATGTAAAAAAGATAGTATGCTCTCTGAGCAATTACACAAGAAAAAAATGAGGACTTTAGAAGACGAAATAGTGATGAAAGACTATGATATTAGTGACAGAACACGAAAAGAAAAAATACAATTTGAGTTCGACGCAGTTTGGCAGAAGAAAGTTCGGTACGTTATCAAGCATTTCGAAATGTACATTTCCTATTGTCTGCATTTAGAACCAGGAACGGCAGATTTTTTTATTAATTTGGAAAAGCTAGTGCTGGTACATATGAATGCTGTACTAGAACATCGAAGTGCTGAAAGTACTTTTGAAAAGGAACATTATGAAAGTCCTATTGCTGACCCACATCCATTCTATCTATTTTGTGATAAAAATCAAAAGATAGGTGATATTGGTCTAGAAAACCATCTATGTCCGACACGTTGCACGTCGGATGCATCGCAAATGCCGGTAATAGTTGTAAACAAGCGATTTATGTACGCAGCTTGCGATAATTTCGAGCAGTTCAACAACAAAGTGAAGAATTACTTAAACGGCGAACGCGGAGACGATAAAGATTTCGTAGACGACCACGCGTATGAATATGATGTGCCTGTAAAGTACACAACATCACAACAGCTGTTGGAACTTAAGTTAGAAAGTAGTTTATTACAAGTACTGAATCAAGAGTTATCGAACGTAAGAGAAAGGCTTGTCGTATGCGGAACGTGTAAAATACCTTATTGTATTTGCACCAGTCAAGTCACAAGACCTAGTGTTTCAGAAATGATTTCTGGTGGTAAAAATTTCGACTTTAGCAAAACGGTCTGTGACCATGCTACGGATACCCTTTTGAAGTACATTCAGTCGAAACAGTGCACTTGCAGTAAAATTTCTAGAAAGCATCATTTGCCAGCTTACATGAGACCTCCGTCATTCTTTGAAGCTGCTAATAATTTTCCCAGCTATAAAATATGTTCGCTTGATACTCTTAAGAGGTTGGTCAGAGAGGTTAGAAATAGTGTGCCGATGGATAAAAACAGAGACGTAAATATGACCCAAGACGTGGCTACTCAGTGTATTGATGTGGAATTTGACACCTTGTGTAATTGCTTCTCAGATATTATTGATTATTTGAAAACAAAGTCAGCGGAAATGTTGCAAAAATTGTATCAACCAGCGTCAAGACCTAGTTCTTTTGATTCATCAAGAACGTTTTCAAGTCTCTATGATGATTCTGATCTTAAAGACATTTTAAAGTTTGTGAATAGTGTACGCCAGCACTAAGGTGGGAATGCAGATTATTCCATCCGTAGTTCGGCGAGTTCGGCGGGCTCGTACTTGGCAATAAATTCAAAAACCATAGGTACTAAAAACAGGGAGAATGACTGTTGAACAATGCCCCTGCATTCGTTCAACTCCAAATATTTTACTTTTGGTTCATTTATCAATATCAAAATTTTTGATGAAAAATCTAATACAAAAAGACATGTATTAAGAGAAATGCTCCCACCAGCCCGCAAAATTCAAAATTTCTTGCGTTTTTTTCAATTGACAGGCCAGTGCTAGGTTGTATGTTGATTAAAATATTATTCGCGGCTGTAAGACGTATGTAGTTACAAATTATAATCAACAAAATTACCAATACAACCTTCCAAGTTCATAAGATGTAGGAACCACAAAAAGAACAGAAGTAATTCCTGCACATAGAGTTCATTTTTAATAATTTTGAGGCACAGAAATGACCAAATACTTTTGTATTATTAGGCTTTATTTTAATCAAGAGATTTTACACACCGACATCTTTTTGTGTTGTCTATTGAGTGACACAGAGTATAAAACTTACTTGTTACAGAGGCAAAGGTTTAAAATTATTCGTTCTATTTATTTGCTAACACACCCCCTTAATTTTACAACCTTTGTGTTTTACAATTTTATAGTATCTTAAAATAAATTTTACAATATTTTTTTAAATTTACAATGTTGGTATCTTAAGTTTACATCAGTTTGAGAAAATTAAATGAACTTAGCTTTAACATACAATTTATACTTATTAAAGTATTAAATAAACTACTTCAACAAAATATTTTTAAATTTGATGTATTTTTCAGATCCTAGGCTTTTAGTAAACAAATCAGCTAAATTATCATTAGTATTGATGTATTGAATATTTATCAATGTTTTGTTGACAATGTCCTTTAAGAAATAGTACTTAATGTCTATATGTTTGGTCCTTTTGGAGTTTTCATAATTCTTTGCCATGCATATAGCACTGGAGTTGTCTATTAAAAGTGTATTGTTTTCTCCAGAGCAGTCGAGGTGTTTTGCAACTCCTTTTATATTGAGTAGGTCCTGTGCTGTGACAGCTGCTGCGACATATTCCGCTTCTGCTGTCGAAAGTGCCACGCAGGGTTGTTTCTTTGATGACCACGATACAGGATTATTTCCATGAAATATGATGCTTCCACTGACACTCTTTCTATCCGTGCCGTCGCTAGCCCAGTCTGCATCTGAGTATGCTATTATGTTGTTATTCTTACCTTTGGTGTATATTATTCCTAGTTCTTGAGTGCCTTTCAGGTATCGCAGAATTCTTTTTCCGGCCTTCCAAGCAGTCTTATTAGACTTATCTAGGTATCTACTGAGGTAAGACACTGAATATGTAAGATCTGGTCTTGATATTGTAGTTAGGTAGAGTAGGCTTCCTATGAGTTGTCTGTACAAATCTTTCTTTTCACCTTCTTCTTTATCTATTTCTGTATTTATTTTAAAATTTACTTCCATTGGAGTCTTAGCTTCTCTGCATTCCTTCATGTTGAATTTGGTAAGTATTTTATCAATTAATTTAGTTTGTTTAATTACAATTTTATCTTTGCTTCTATCTATCTCTATACCCAAGAATGTTTTTGCTTCTCCTAAATCTTTTGCATTGTAATCTTTCTTTAGTGCTTCTATAATTTCTTCACTCTCTTTTCCTATAATCCAGATATCATCAACATATATTATCATCCAACAATTTTTTTTGTAATACAAGCATGAATCATATTCTGAACGCTTGAATCCTTTTTCTTTTGCAAATTTGTCTATTGTATCATTCCAGCACCTTGGAGATTCAATAAGACCGTATAGTGCTCTGTTTAATTTTAGTACTTTGTTTGTATTTTCAGGTGTGTATCCTTCAGGTGGCTTGATGTATATTTCAGATTTTACTTCACCATTCAAGAAAGCTGTAGGAATGTCGAGCTGCCGTATTGGTAAGTCTTCATTTACTGCTTTGGATATCATCAGTCTGATGCTTGACATTCTTGCAACAGGTGAGTACATTTCTGTATCATCTTGCAATTTCTGCTGAAAGCCTCGTACGACTAATCTAGCCTTTTTTGTTCCATCATCTTTATGCTTAAATATCCACTTGGTATCTATTTCTTTTTTCTTTTCAGGTAAGTCTGTTTCTGTCCAAGTTCCAAGTTTTATTAAAGCATTTAATTCTTTTTCTATTGCTTGTCTCCATTCATTATCTTGATAAGCTTCTTTGTAAGAATTTGGCGCTTCTGCAGATATAGCTTCATTTATTGCTATGTTGGTTTCATAGTTTTTTAAATATGTAGGTTTTTTTTAACTGCGCGACCTGATTTTGTTCGAATTGGTATTGCCTTTTCTTTGTTTCTGTCTTCTTCTTCTTCTGTATTTATTTTATCATCTTCTGTGTTTATTTCATCTGCTTCTGTATTTATTTCATCTTCTTCTGTGTTTGTTTCGTCTTCTTCTATATTTCTTAGGTCTTCTTCTGTTTTTATTTCTTCTTCTTCTGTGTTTCTGTCGCCTTCTTCTATGTCTGTTACGTTTTCTTCTATGATTCTTATTTCTTCTTCTGTGTTTCTTACGTCTTCTTCTGTGTTTACTTCAGCTTCTTCTGGACAACTTCCTTCTGAGTTTCTTTCTTTTATTTTATGAAAGATGACGTCTCTTCTTATTTTAATTTCCTTTCTTACAGGATCCCATAGCCGGTAGCCTGTTGGTGCATAGCCAATCATGATGAGTTCTTCACTTCTTTCATCTAACTTCTTTAGTGGCGTAAGAAGTTTAGCATAAGTGGTGCAACCAAATGTTTGTATATTTTTAACATTAGGTTTTCTGCCTGTCCATTTCTCTACAGGTGTCTTTGTCTGCCCTTCTTTTGGTGTTCTATTTAGAAGGTAAGTGGCTGACCGTACTGCTTCTCCCCACAGGTTCTTATTTAATTTTGATTGAAACAACATGGCTCTTACTTTCTCCATGAGGGTGCGGTTAAAACGTTCAGCCTTTCCGTTTTGTTGTGGGCTGTATATGACAGTATAGTCTAACTTTATTCCTCGTTTTCTGCACCAATCTTTAAGTTGAGCTGATGTATATTCACCGCCATTATCACAACGTATTGTGCTGACTTTTTCACTTGTGTGGCGTTCTACTTCCTGTATGTATTTAGTCAGGTAGGTGAACACTTCACTTTTATGTGCAATCAGGTAAGTATATGTATATTCAGTGTAGTCATCAATAAAGGTGAGCACATATCTATCACCATCCCAGGTTGTAGGTGTGACTGGTCCGCACACGTCTGTATGAATGGTATGTATTATTCTGTCAGCTTTGTGTCTTGTGTAGAATGGCAGTCTTGTTTGTTTTGCTTTGATACATATATCACAGCTTCCAGACATATTATTTATTTGTTCTTTAGTTATATTTATTCCTTCAACTGATTTTATAATATTTTTTAATGTTTCTTTTCCAGGGTGACCATACCTCAAATGCCAGTCTTCAGGGGTTTCAGTTTTGCAGGACAGTAAGGCATCTTCAGAGTCTGTAGTTAAGTCTATATTATATAAACCATTATCATTTTTTGTTCCTTTTAAAATTATATTTTTATTTTTCTTTACAATAACATTTTCTTTTGTGAATAATACCTCTCCATCTTTTTCAGTAATGGCATGGACTGACAGGAGACTTTTCTTCAAATTTGGCACAAATAAAACATTTTCAAAATTCACATCTGCCGTTTCAATTTTACCCATTAAATTTGACTTTAAGACATTATGTTTATTAGCTGTTTGTATGTTTACTAAGCAGTCCTTTTGTTCTTTCAGAAGTACCTCTTTGTTGGTCATATGGGTAGAACATCCGGAATCAATCACAAATGTTTCAGTCAATAATGAGACGGCATTCTTATTCTTTTCTTTCTTTCTTTTGTAATAACAATCTTCTTCTTTATGATTAAACTTTTTACAAATTGTGCACTGTTGTTTGCCTTTAAAAAAACAATTTTTCTCTTCATGATTATCTTTTTTACAAATTGAACACTTATTTTTATTTTTGTGTTTCTTACTTGTCAGTGCCTTAAATGCAACTGAACTTTGTTGTTCTTCACTATTATTTCTTTGTTGTTCCACTAATAAACGTGCAGTGAGATTGTTCACAGTCTGTTCTGTTTTTGGGGTTGATTCCCATGCTGTTATAAAGTGTTTGTAGGTATCTGGTAGAGTTGATAGTATTTTTGAGATCAGCATATTATCATTTATTGTTTCACCGAGACTGTTTAACTGATAAGCATAGTTTTCTAACATACCTATGTGGTAGTTCATGTCTTTACTGTTGTCGTATGCGTATTGAAAGAAATCTTGTAGTAATCGACATTTTTGCTGACTAGTTTGCTGTTGAAAGATTATAGTGAGTTTGTCATACATTTGTTTAGCTGAGTTGCACGACATCAATGAATATAGTAGTTTTCTGTCGATGGTGCTTGTTATAATGCGTTGCGCTCTTGCATCCAACTGCATTTCTTCTTCATCGAGTTTTGTTGGGCCTTTGGTAACAATATTTTGAAGTCCTTCACTCTTGAAGGTTATATTTATGGTGAATTTCCACATGGGATACGTCTTTTCGTCTGTAAGACGTTGTATTTGCTTGATGGTGGTGTCCATTTTGTATGGTTTTGTAGTCCGTCGTAGTATCACACGGATTTGCACCGTTTTTCTCACAACTTTTATTTTAAACTGGCTAGGCTAATATTTAACCCAACCACGCTCTGCTACCATTTTAATAATTTTGAGGCACAGAAATGACCAAATACTTTTGTATTATTAGGCTTTATTTTAATCAAGAGATTTTACACACCGACATCTTTTTGTGTTGTCTATTGAGTGACACAGAGTATAAAACTTACTTGTTACAGAGGCAAAGGTTTAAAATTATTCGTTCTATTTATTTGCTAACATTCATAGATTGAGCTCTTCGAATCCCAGGCGGTGTAGTACAAGGGGGTTACGAAACATTTATTAATTTTTGCCTAGGACGTCCCGTTTCAGAGATATGAGCCAAAATCTATGAAACCGATTTCTATGATCTGGAAGACAAATGAATTTATTAAACAGACTTCAAAAATGAGAATTCGGTTCAAGGTCATTTAGAGGACATCCCATAGATCGAGCTCTTTGAACCCCCAGGGGGTGTCGTACAAGGGGGATACGAAACATTCATTATTTTTTGCCTAGGACGTCCCGTTTCAGAGTTATGAGCCAAAATCTATGAAACCTATTTCTTTGATCTGGACGACAAATGAATTTATTAGGGCCTTCTTAACCGACTTAAACAATGAGAATTCGGTTCAAGGTCATTTAGAGGTCACCCATAGATCGAGCTCTTTGAACCCCCAGGGGGTGTCGTACAAGGGGGATACGAAACATTCACTATTTTTTGCGTAGGACGTCCTGTTTCAGAGTTATGAGCCAAAATCTATGAAACCGATTTCTATGGTCCGGACTACAAATGAATTTGTGAAAGGGCTTTCTTTCTTAACCGACTTCAAAAATGAGAATTCGGTTCAAGGTCATTTAGAGGTCATCCCATAGATCGAGCTCTTTAAACCCCCAGGGGGTGTCGTACAAGGGGGATACGAAACATTCACTATTTTTTGCCTAGGACGTCCCGTTTCAGAGATATGAGCTAAAATCTTATTTCCCTGGTTTGGACGACAAATGAATTTATTAGAGGGCTTGCAACCGACTTCAAAAATGAGAATTCGGTTGAAGGTCATTTAGAGGTCATCCCATAGATCGAGCTCTTTGAACCCCCAGCGGGTGTCGTACAAGGGGGATACGAAACATTCATTATTTTTTGCGTAGGACGTCCTGTTTCAGAGTTATGAGCCAAAATCTATGAAACCGATTTCTATGGTCCGGACTACAAATGAATTTGTGAAAGGGCTTTCTTTCTTAACCGACTTCAAAAATGAGAATTCGGTTCAAGGTCATTTAGAGGTCATCCCATAGATCGAGCTCTTTAAACCCCCAGGGGGTGTCGTACAAGGGGGATACGAAACATTCACTATTTTTTGCCTAGGACGTCCCGTTTCAGAGATATGAGCTAAAATCTTATTTCCCTGGTTTGGACGACAAATGAATTTATTAGAGGGCTTGCAACCGACTTCAAAAATGAGAATTCGGTTGAAGGTCATTTAGAGGTCATCCCATAGATCGAGCTCTTTGAACCCCCAGGGGGTGTCGTACAAGGGGGATACGAAACATTCATTATTTTTTGCGTAGGACGTCCTGTTTCAGAGTTATGAGCCAAAATCTATGAAACCGATTTCTATGGTCCGGACTACAAATGAATTTGTGAAAGGGCTTTCTTTCTTAACCGACTTCAAAAATGAGAATTCGGTTCAAGGTCATTTAGAAGTCATCCCATAGATCGAGCTCTTTGAACCCCCAGGGGGTGTCGTACAAGGGGGATACGAAACATTCACTATTTTTTGCCTAGGACGTCCCGTTTCAGAGTTATGAGCCAAAATCTATGAAACCGATTTCTATGATCTGGACGGCAAATGAATTTATTAGAGGGCTTTCAACCGACTTCAAAAATGAAAATTCGGTTCAAGGTCATTTAGAGGTCATCCCATAGATCGAGCTCTTTGAACCCTCGGGGGGTGTCGTACAAGGGGGATACGAAACATTCACTATTTTTTGCCTAGGACGTCCCGTTTCAGTGATATGAGCCAAAATCTATTTCTCTGGTTTGGACGACAAATGAATTTATTAGAGGGCTTTCAACCGACTTCAAAAATGAAAATTCGGTTCAAGGTCATCTAGAGGTCATCCCATAGATCGAGCTCTTTGAACCCTCGGGGGGTGTCGTACAAGGGGGATACGAAACATTCACTATTTTTTGCCTAGGACGTCCCGTTTCAGAGTTATGAGCCAAAATCTATGAAACCGATATCTATGATCTGGACGGCAAATGAATTTATTGAGGGGCCTTCTTAACCGACTTCAAAAATGAGAATTCGGGTCAAGGTCATTTAGAGGTCATCCCATAGATCGAGCTCTTTAAACCCCCAGGGGGTGTCGTACAAGGGGGATACGAAACATTCATTATTTTTTGCGTAGGACGCCCCGTTTCAGAGATATGAGCCAAAATCTATGAAACCGATTTCTTTGATCTGGACGACAAATGAATTTATTAGGGCCTTCTTAACCGACTTAAAAAATGAGAATTCGGTTCAAGGTCATTTAGAGGTCTTCCCATAGATCGAGCTCTTTGAACCCCCAGGCGGTGTAGTACAAGGGGGTTACGAAACATTCATTATTTTTTGCATAGGACGTCCCGTTTCAGAGATATGAGCCAAAATCTATAAAACCGATTTCTATGATCTGGACGAAAGATGAATTTATTAAACCGACTTCAAAAATGAGAATTCGGTTCAAGGTCATTTAGAGGTCATCCCATAGATCGAGCTCTTTAAACCCCCAGGGGGTGTCGTACAAGGGGGGATACGAAACATTCACTATTTTTTGCCTAGGACGTCCCGTTTCAGAGATATGAGCCAAAATCTATTTCTCTCGTTTGGACGACAAATGAATTTATTAGAGGTCTTTCAACCGACTTAAAAAATGAGAATTCGGTTCAAGGTCATTTAGAGGTCATCCCATAGATCGAGCTCTTTAAACCCCCAGGGGGTGTCGTACAAGGGGGATACGAAACATTCATTATTTTTTGCGTAGGACGCCCCGTTTCAGAGATATGAGCCAAAATCTATGAAACCGATTTCTATGCTCCGGACGACAATGGAAATTATTAGAATTCGGTTCAAGTTCATTCAAAGGTCATCCCATAGACCAGCTCTGCATCCCTAGGGGGTGTCGTAGTAGGGTGATAAGAATCATTCATCATTTTTTGCCTAGGACTCTATGCACTCCTGGCGAGGTGAAATAATCGCAGCCTTTAGAACGCTTCGGTATTTCTCGGAACGTGTCGAGTCTTCGGGATACCACGGGAAGGCGTTTTCTTCCCCCTTAACCCCGCCACCCCGCACGTACCACGTTCATTCATTTGGACCGCTTCGGTGTGCTTTACTGCTCATGGACATCGCAGCAGTGCTTCAGGGTGGCTCGGTGCGGTTACTGCCAGTGTGTTTCAATGTTTTTAGATCGATTTACTGTTTTACTTTTTGAGGTTAGTTGGAGGGTTCTAATAAATAAAAACGTCATGTCTAGTCTATAAAAATCTTTTATTAAAAAAATCACTGTAATATTGTGTTTAGCCGGCGAGGCTGCCGAGGCATCCCCGCCGACTCCGCCTACGCACAGGATCTCGCAAATACAGTAAAGTTAACAATTACTCTATATCATATGATCTTACTTACTCGCCGCTGGGGCGAGCGGTACATACACAGACATTATTATTTATTCAATTACAACTAAACATAAGCAAATCGGAACAGAAACAAAATGCTATCGAATGATTCAATTATAAAATAAATACATTTACATATTATTAGACACAGATTGGTAGAAATTTATTCGACCGCGACGCGCAGGAGACGCACGCCGATTTATAATATTTTGTAGTCTCTCGAATGCGAGAGGGGCTGCCCGCTGGAACCATTCGGTGGCTTCCCGAGTCCGAAACACCCATCCGTATTACTGAACCGATAAATCTTAAGTAGTAAGGTCAGTCCTAGAGACCTGCGGCCGCGGAGCTGCCAGCTGCTTAGCTGTACAGGTCGTCGTCGCCGCCCTCCTCCTGGAACGTCGGCACGTCGCCGCCCGACGGACCCGTGCCGCCGGCCGCGCCGCCGCTCGCTGGGAATCTGAAACACGCACAATGTTACTAAATGCTCAGACATCTATTTCTTATCAAAGTGCAATTTCGCCATAGAAGTTACGATTCTTGGGGAACAGAACAAGAAACTGGTGTTCCAACATTACGAAGATGTTCCTTTTTGTAAGCTACGTATTGTATTCTTACTCTTTCGTGTAATGATGATGCTACCCTCTGATGTCTCAGTTAATTAAGCTAGCTGAAAACCCCATACGGGTCAAATAACAGTATTCCTACCTGAAGTTGGTTCCAAAGCCCCGACTCTGCTGCAGCGTCTGCGCGAACATCTCGTACTTGCGGATGTCGTTGTCCGACACGGAGCGACGCGCGAACTTCATCGCTTCCTCGAAGTGCGCGCGGCTGATCTCTGGGACGGGGTCCTCCTCGTCCATCTATGGAGAAAAGATATTAAATTAAAGATCATTTATTGAAACTAAGATTACTATCCGAAAATCAAAATTACATCCAGTGGACGCGTGTTTCAAATCCCATGTAATAATGGAGGCAATAACAAGTCATAAATCGACTCTGGAGCCTAGATTGATGCTTTGCTGCTCTGCTTATGGGTATTTCTGAATCGCAATGAAACTGTTCAACTCGAAATCGAATCCAGGACTTCATACTCAGCAGTTACTACTACTAAACGTAATATGTAGGTACAAGTCTACCTAACTTGATTCACAGTCTCAAGAAGACGTGTACGCTGTCGTCGCCTCTATCAATGGCTAAAATGCGACTACCAACCTCAGCTTGCATATTCTTTGTTGAACAAAATTTTGTAGTGTATCTCAAAATCCTTAATGTTTATAGCTCTATGAGCATTGTATTTGATTGGACATTTTCAATCATAACTATATCAAGCGTTGACAAAGATCAGGATGCGAGATAAGAGTTTTTACTACTTTCTGGCATCTGACAGATCCAACACAACTCTTTTACAATACAGCTAATTCTATGGGTACAAAAAATCTTACAGTAGCATAGCTCGTAGCAGTATCTAACACGTAGCTAGGTAGAGGTACATCCACAATTCTATTCCCAAACCACGGCAAGTCCTGAAAGCCAGAATCAACAGTGGCGACTACCAGAAAAACGCCGAGGCGATGAAGCTCGGCTATGTCCCGGAAAATGAACTTATCTCTTGAATCTCGCGATGAAATAAATCAGGGAATAATTATAGTAGAGGAGTTGGAAAATAATATTATACTAAGTAGATGCCGTAGAGCCGACGTATTCACTCTGTGCCCTATTATTGCCGTTGTGACTACATTTTTTGTGACTTAAATCTGTCTATTCTTGGTAGTTTGATATTTTGATAAATATTGGCTTGTTTGTGACTGTTGCACTTGAAAAGGTTATGTAGCATATTAAACTCGACGTGATTTCCGAGTCCCAAGTTATTTCACATCTTTGCCACATCGCGTGCTGTGATCGATCTGACAGTCTCTACCACATAGTTAACACCAAAGTACTTACATCCATAACAGCGGCGGCAGGTTGTTGCTGACGCGTGCGCTCACGTGTGATCTCTGCCTCGATGGCCTGACGGATGGCCAGCTTGCATGCACGTTGGCAGATCTCTGTCAAATCGGCACCGCTGAAGCCTTGTGTAACCTGTAGATATGACCGATGAAAGAATTAACAAAGATTCAGGAAAAAGGACTATTTTATATTGAAAAGAAATAATTGGGAACTTCAATAGAAACTTAAATAAGAATACATCCTTTATTGTGGGTGCGTTTACAAATACTAATCCTCCCACTAGGTGGACCGATGACATCGTGAGAGTCGCGGGCAACCGATGGATGCAAGTGGCGAATTGTCGTTCGGCGTGGCGGTCTAAGGGGGAGGCCTATGTTCAGCAGTGGACGTCTTCCGGCTCATGATGATGATGATGATGTATACAAACATGATTAAACTCACTTCAAATAACCACACCCAGATCAACTACTTGCAAAAAGAAATATTTGTCCTATGCCATGCAATCAACTGTGCCGTAAATATGATAAAACCTAAAATGAAAGATTGCAATACAGGTCATCCTATTAAAATACACTAGCTGTTTCCCGTGGTTCCACCCTCACTGGTCAGCTCCCATTAGCCATGGCGTGAAGTTATATAGCCTTCCTCGATAAATGGACTATCCAATACAAAAATATTTTCAATGCGAACCAGTTCCTGAGATTAGCGCGTTCAACCAAACAAACTCTACTGCTTTATAATATTAGTATAAATCATTGTTTTTTTAGCATGGTCATATCATCAAATGAGTCCTCCCATGCCGCGGCGGCAGAGCAGGAGGGACTGTCAGATTTGCACTGACACTGATCCACGGTGTCCTACAATACCTTTACGTTCCGTGGTCACGGTATTCGTTAGTTAGAGAGACCCCGACAGACTTTGGCCCTCTAAGGGGGAGGCCCCGTCATGAATTATTGTTACCTTAGCGATGTATGAGAGATCGACGTCCTTGGCAATGGGCGACTTGCGCAGGTTGGCGCGCAGGATAGCCTCGCGGGACTTCTCATCGGGCAGCGGGATGTAGATCAACTGGTCCAGACGACCGGGTCGGAGGATAGCCGGGTCGATGATGTCGGGACGATTTGTCGCACCTAGAGGGGAATAGTTGTTATTTCATTGCGTCGATGTTTAGTGACAGATTTAATATCTACGCGATAAGAATCAGACAGAAATGTTTCATAATGTTGCAACGAAGCTTTTCTTTTGTCTATGATTTAAATATTGCAGGCGAAACATTATTTTGTTCCTACAAGATATTTACCGACAGCCGGCATTGAGCTGCAAACTTTATCAAATAAATAAATAAATACTATTGATGAGGCACATGACACCGTGACAGCCGATATACTGTAGCGACAGTGTCGATGTCGAAACTTATTACTGGGCTTATTCTTTATAGATTTCCATCCACATAGTAAGACTGGCTGGACACCTACAGTAATTTCACAGCTGTTATGTCTTGTGACTGGGACAGTAGCACTATAATGTCTTTTGACAATTCAAAGTGCCATTAATTGGCCTTGAAATGATTTCTTGATTGATTTTTCCGTGTTGGTTCTATTCCTGAAGACCGCGTTACTTGCTAATTATTTCTCTACTCACCAATAATGAAGACATTCTTCTTGGCGCCCATACCGTCCATCTCAGTGAGGATCTGGTTGATGACTCTGTCGGCGGCGCCGCCCGCGTCCGACACGGAGCCTCCACGAGACTTCGCGATCGAGTCCAGCTCGTCGAAGAACAGCACACAGGGCGACGCTGACCGAGCCTGGTGGAATACAGCAAGAGTTAAGAAGATTGTATGACTAGGAAGTATCCTAAGACCCAGTAACGGAGCTTGCTGATTACGCGATGCGACGCGACGCGACAAAATTCAACCGATTCCAACTACAAGTAAAAATCATCTTTACCGCTATGACATGACATAAAACGTGAAAAACAAAACACGCCCGCCACGTCGAAATAAGTCAGTCGAATTCCATCATTATATCGTAGTAGCAAGGACGATTTTCATTTTTCGTTAGTAGAAAATGCAAATCGAACGAATCGCATCATGGGCAAGCTCGAAAAGGTCGCACAAGTGACGTTCGCGGCGCAGTAACTCAAGGTGGCACGTCCAAACCACCAGGTAGGAGAACCGTTAAAAGCGATTGAACCATTACAATTTCCAAACTACGAGACTGTCATACCGCATTGACATGGGGTCCACGTGAACAGTGTCAAAACTATGGAACCAGTGTCATAGCGCTTTGTCATAGGAAACAGGGTCGAGTGACGCAGAACCCACGACCAAATAGTCCCCTAGAAACAAGTCGCGGTTAGTGTATCGGTACTCAGAAGAGGCAGGTTGGTGAACATGGCAATGGTGTTTTCGAAGATGAACTGTGGCATCCAGTGAGGTGATTAAAACGTACCTTGTCGAAGATATCTCGCACGTTGGCCTCAGACTCTCCGAACCACATGGTGAGCAGCTCGGGTCCCTTCACTGAGATGAAGTTAGCCTGGCATTCGTTGGCGATGGCCTTGGCCAACAGAGTTTTACCTGCAGGGAATTATATTTGGTTAAAGAACAGCAATAGATATTTACTAAGTTTTTTTCTCATCGCGACGATTAGGTTTGTAAGGCCGCGAATGACACAGCTGTCTAGGTTGATGTCGATAACAATTTGAAAGGAAGTCCATCGACAATTTATTGTAAATCATTTGTAGCACGAGCTCGCGAAACATTTTACGTAAACTTTAAAAACTCTTGAATGCAATGATTTCAAAAGTAAGGATACGCCCTTCAGAACATTTTGTCGAAACCTTCTTCATACAAGCAAAAAGTAGCGCCATCTATGATAAACCATACGAACTACGTTCAAGTAGCGTTGCAAAAATTGACGACGTGTTCTTGTAAAAGCGTACGCTTTTTAATCAGAATTAAGAATGTTCTAAATCAAAATAAAAATTTTGAATGTAAGAATAATCAAAACATTCATCAAATCAAAACAATCATCTTCAGTACGTACCATATAATATGAATGTTGATGGATGGAGAGGAGGAAGAGGAAGGCTAAAGAAAAGTTGGATGGATTGTCTTTTTTTTTATTGGGACAAACCCACCACACTATTGGGTTGTCTAAGGAATGATATGAAAGAAAAAGCAGTAAATGATACTGTGACGTCTGATAGGGAAAAATTAAAGAAAAAAACGTGCCGACGCTAAGTAAAATGGGGTAAGGGCAGGAAATTGGTGATGTTTTCAGTACGTACCGCATCCAGGCGGCCCATAGAACAGCACTCCCCTGGAAGGCTGCATGCCGAACTTGAGGAACTTGTCGGGGTGCTCCACCGGGTACTGCACGAGCTCCTGCAGCTCGCGCTTGACGTTCTGCAGGCCTCCGATGTCGCCCCACGTCACGTTCGGCACCTCCACCACGGTCTCACGCAGCGCAGACGGCGATGACTTCGTCATGGCGTACTGAGGAAGGTAACTTATGTTGTAATGGATACCGTGAGAATATTTAATTAATTTTCCTGTCTTATCAATATAAAAAAAGAAGCATCAATATGCTTCTTTTTTATTATTCTACATTCAAGTTTATGTTCCGAATCAGATTTTTTCTAGATAAATAGCATGTTCTTTCAGGCAATCAAAGGCTATTTCTATAGGTCCACTCTCTCTTCAACCATTTAACGAAGTCCAGTTGTCTACCGTCGCCCCGTTGTTGACCATTGGAGACGCTATTTCATTTTCCTTGGTAAGTAGTTCTAAGTAATTACCTATTATCACAACAATTAGCGAATAGATGTTACATTTCACGACTATACGTTAATCATGACATTAAATTCAAATTATGCAAAGAAAATTTGTCTAAAACAACATTTGTTACTACATACTATACATTTTTACTTGTACAATCATATCGTAGCAGACCCTACAGTTGGGAAAAGACTAGTCAGTTGATGAACAAAAATAAAATAAAACTTACCCGGAAGTTATCCATAGACACGGCGAGAGAGTTGAGAACCTCCGCGTCAATCTGGTCGTCCTCAAGATCGATGAGGTCCATCTTCTCACGGATTTGCTGCAGGGCAGCCTCCGAGCACAGCGAAGCCAAGTCAGCACCCACGTGACCGTGAGATTCTGCTGCGATCTGGGAAAGAAACAATGTTTTATACTTTGATAGCTGTAACTTTCTGATATCAAGCAAATGAGCAAAGCACTGCTAAAGGGTTCACTTTTTATTTTTCAGCATAGCTTGGCTGTTATGCATCAAAGTATACCTACCATCCTGCATTATGAAAAACTGGAATCATTACTTATGTTTTCAAAACTTTTGTTTGTTTGATTTGTTATATTCTTTCATTTATATTTTAATACTACTAAGTATTAAAATATAAATGAAAGAATATAACAAATCAATATGGTCAGTTAATTTGATCAAAGGGCTTCTGCCATATAAAAAAACCTTTAATAGGTGTTCAACTAATGACTTCTTACGTGTCTAATGTATATTGTTATTGTATTGTATAGTTGCCATCCACATTCAAATCAAATTAGGCAAATAATTTAGAACAACAATTTATAAAAGCCAATCATCACCCCTTCCTCTAAATCTCCCTTCACATTCACTAGTTCCTTACCTGTTCTAGATCCACATCATCACCCAGCTTCATGTTCTTAGTGTGGATGCGCAAGATCTCCAGCCGACCGGTCGCGTCGGGGATGCCGATGTCGATCTCCCGGTCGAAACGACCGAACCGACGCAGAGCCGGGTCGATCGAGTTGGGGCGGTTCGTAGCCGCCATTACGATCACGTGGGATGACTTCTTCATACCTGTTGGGGAAGATGGTGACGTTATTTTAAGCTTTTAGAAACTGATTACCAAAGGAAATCAAATATCAAATAAATCTCTGGGAATTACTCTTGTGTCATGGGTGAGTTTACAAACATTTAAACTCAAAAAAAAAAAACAACAAAAAGAACAGCAGTCTATCAGTCAGCCACTGCGGCAACCGCGTCGATAAAAAAATCTTAATATTTCGATCAAATTATTCTTTATTTTGCTAAAGTGGCCAGACTCCCAAAGTCGAGATTTTTTGTGTAATATGAAGCGCCAAAATGATAATTAGTGGAATTACATAACTTAATGATCAGTTTGCCCGGTTGATAGCAACACCCTTGTATTACATAGGCTTAAAATTACGGCGGGTATAGGATAGATCCAGCTCAGCTAACCCTTTAAGGATTGTAGGCATGTTTGTGTAGCAACAGAAATTTAAGCCATACGTAATTTTTATCATCACAATCAGACTGCGACATAAATAACTTGCATACAAAGTTTCCTTTCATCGGCTCTACAAATTATTTATAACTTAGCTATTAGAACGATCGATATGCGCAACTAATGGGCTCATGGTCAATTATTTTACAAGGACATAGTTACCGCGGGGCAAAGACTGATTATGTACTATAATATTTTTCAGGAAGTCTTTCTCTTGGTATCGCTGGCGTGAAATAATATTTTATTGACCTATTACTTCGATTCCGAAAATACTTTCGAGATATACGAGTGTATATTTTATTGTTATTGCGGTAGACTGCAACAATCTTGTTGACTGAAGTCCGAAATTATATTCAATCTTAATTAATTCAATCCCGATCCTGTATTATTGATCACTGTTTCTGTTTGTACATCTTAAAAACTTGGGCCAATTCGGTCGTTGGCTTTTCAATGAAAATAATCCAATTGCAGTTAGCAAGCAACAATCATTATATCAAGCGTAAATGTTACTTCTGTTGTCCTTTGTATTCTATGGCCACGGTATCCTGCTTGGATAATACCGTGTAACCAGCAAGCGTTTAGTATAACATTACTTAGCACGTAGCAACAACAATTATAACAATTATATTTATTTATATTTATTTCTATCGCCGTTCCACAACTGTGAAGGTTCCTAGAATAAGACAGAGATGGAACGATGTCAATGAACGTGCTAGAACATTTATATTTAGACTCCGGCGTAGTACTTTCGGGGCTTCCCGACCAAAGAGAAGCGAGAATTCAAGCTTGGTCCGCAGGCAACTTCATATCTATCGGAACATATTTACAAATGCTCGTTTGGAGGTTAAATTGCTTGTTGAACTTTTTTTTTGACGTAACGAAAGGCGAGCGATATCAAAATTACATTTCTTCTTATTTCTTAAATCTAGGTGTATGTGAATACGTTACGAAGGCTGTTGTCTTATTAAGTAAGTGTCCAAGATAGAATTCCGGCTAGTTATACAATTTTGCATAAGTTTAAACATGCGTGCGTTATCGACGGCCCACGTAACAAATTCATAAAACTCGACTTGCTTAAACAATGCAAATGAATACATAATAAATCTTATCAGTCAATAAATACCTACTTAAAAAATAATAAAAGAATCACTAGCTATGCAAAAAGTTCTCTTGATATCTACTAATACAGAAAATAAAAACAAACGTTTACCAATGAGTTCATATCACACTCAACCTTTAAGTCAGCAGGCAAACTCTAGAACATTATATTTATGACCATTAGTAGAAAAAAATCCTATTTTCCAAGATCTTATGAACTTTTTTGCCAGAATTTATATGAATGCTAATATACTAATCCTCAAAAGGAACCATTCCATTAAATACGTGAAATATAAGGCCTTAACTTTCCCTAAAATGTACACTTGGGTCCCATACCACGAACATTTATCCCCACACTTTATATCTAGTATTTAAAAAGCAATTGCTATTGGTTAATCTCGCTAAAACTCGAGAACGGCTGGACCGATTTGGCTAATTTTAGTTTTGAATTATTTCTGGAAGTCCAGGGAAGGTTTAAAAGGTTATTCTGAGGCGGTACGAAGTTTGCCGGGTCAGCTAGTTTCAAATAAATATTTCAGTGACAGTTATTTCTTAAATTCCATAATAATTTTAAAGTCCAGTACTCACCATCCATAAGAGTCAGAAGCTGTGAAACGATCCTGCGTTCCACTTCTCCGTGAGTCTTCTCCCTCTTGGGTGCGATGGCATCCAGTTCATCAATGAAGATGATAGCCGGAGAGTTCTTATCGGCCTCCTCGAAAGCCTTGCGCAAGTTCGACTCGGATTCACCGGCCAGCTTGGACATGATCTCAGGTCCGTTGATCAGGAAGAAGAAAGCGCCTGTTGAGAAAGATTAGAGTCATTACTATGGACGAAACTATCATCAAATGTGTCCTTCCACCTAAGGCATGATGGGAGGGAGTGTCAGACTTCTACTGACTAAAATAGTTATCTGATGAGTCTCGCGACCCGGAAGTCAAATAAATGAGGTTAGGAAAGTTGATCTAGTTCGTAAATCTGCAAATATAAATTGGATTTTTGGCTGGTTAAATTACTAAGTATATTTGTTACGGTAAATGTGATTAATTGAAAATTATTAATAATTATCTATTATTATTAATAATTACCGAAAGTCGAGGTTAAAGTGATTAATTAATCACATTTGTCGGTTATTATTAATAACTAGCTGTGCCCGCGACTTCGTTCGCGTGGATGTCGGAACTTACCAATGTATTTTTTTGTGCGAAGCGCTGTTGAATCCTCCAAGCGACACAAAAATATTATAATATTATTTTATTAGATACTTTATATAAGCTAGTTCTTCTTTATTAACAACATTTGCTGTGAACCATCATTCTGGAGCGTACATAATTATGCGTACGTAAATCACCACGCCAAGTTTTTCTAAACCCTTAGATTTTTTGTAGAATATTTGACGTAATTGTTATAAACGCCCTCTGTTGTTTATAGGCAGAACCATGTAATTGATTAAAAAATATCACTAATAGGATTTCAAGTTCAAGCATCAATTTTTCTCGCGTGTATGTAAACATGTTCTACAATACGAAAACAAAATCATAACCCTCCTTTTGGCTTTACCGTAGTCGGTTAAAAAGAGTTAGAACTCCAAAACAAATAAAATAGATTTACCTGTTTGTAAGATTAAGAGTGAATAAATGATTCTATACTATTCACTACCACCGTATCCCATCGCGTCCCATCACGTCCCATCCTATCCCATCCTGTCCCATCCTGTCTCATCCTGTCTCATCCTATCCCATCCTATCATCATAATTAGATGAATTATTTGAATATGTAGTTTTTCTATTCGAAGCTAGATCGCGCTACTGAACTACGCGTCTTGGTGTAAACTGATCGTAATTTCACTTCTGAAACACTTTAAATTCGAATAACTTTTGATAGACTGAACCGATTGCAATGAAACAAAAACTAAATGTTACCTCAAGTTACGCTAAATCGTTGTGTATATAAGTTATTTACATTGATTTCGTACTTTTTACGTGATGCCCGGACATATAAACATACAAACAGACAAAAATTCTAAAAATGCTAGAAATGGGTCCTTTTGGTTGTCCTTTAACACCCTAGCTATTTTTTTTGGATTTTATTTTGATGTACAAAAACGATTTTTCTACACTTTTATTATATGTATAGATAGATATAGATAGATAGATAGATTTGACCCTAGTAGTGATAAATGTAATAAGTAAACTTCCTTCACAGGAGCAAGTCGACGGAGCCCCGCTCCGCGGGGCTCCTACTTCTGCGTGGTTAAAAAAAAAATAACCACGAAGAGGATGGCGGGGTCTTTCAGACCCCGCCATCCTCTTCTAACCTAAATTGTCCGAGTCGGGGTGCCAGCAAGTCCCGAGGTTAGGCCTAGTTCTAACCGGCTAAACCTAGGTGTAACCGACCACAATCGGTTAAACCTACGTGTATCATACTTATCTTCAGTTAGCACTAGGTTTAGCCGTTTAGTTTATTAATTTTATCACTTTTACCAATATGTGTCGTGAATTATTAATAATTACTACTAAAAGTAATAAATTTCGATCGTTTATTCACATTTACCGTAACATATTTATAATTATTTAAAACTGTGCAAGAGACACAGGCTAACGCTTTTTAGGAGTTGTGTGTATCCTGATTATGCCTGGTAGCTATTTGGAAAATTTCCATTTTCAACTGTGAGAAAGCATAAAGTATCATAATCAGCACCATCAACCAAAATGTTAGTTAATGATAAAGAATTTAACATTTCTTGTGATCAATCTTATTCTTATCTTCTTATATATAAAAAATCAGGAAGTCCAGGGAAGGTTTAAAAGTTGAATATGGCAAAAAAATATATTCTGGGGCGGTATGAAGTTTTCTGGGTCAGCTAGTAAAACTTATAAGAGAACTCACCAGTCTCATTAGCCACAGCGCGAGCAATGAGGGTCTTGCCGGTACCGGGGGGCCCGTACATGAGGATACCGCGCGGGGGCTTCACACCGATAGCCTTGAACAACGAAGGGTGGCGCAGAGGCAGCTCCACCATCTCCTTGATCTGGGCCAACTGCTTGCGGCAGCCGCCGATGTCATCGTAGCCGACGGCGTTCAGAGCTTCTTCTTCCTCCTGTTAAAGATATTGGGTGGTGAGTTGGTGATTTTACATCATTTGCAGCCATAAATGGCTGGTCCTTTGTTCCAGAAAATAACACCACTCTAGCATTGTTGTTAACCAAATTGCGAAAAAAAAAACCTAAAATAGAGTACTATAATAGATAATTAACATTGCGATGTTGCAAAAGAACTACATAAAGCTAAAGTGGCCGTTTTCGACCTGCAGGACTGTATGAAATAATCTATCACAGCATGTTTCAAAATTATCATTATAATGATTTGATAATTATCACTTGGAACACTGCACATAGGTAAGCGTGCTATGTAGAGCAAGCTATCATAAATTCAATGGGAGCCAAAATCGTTGTGATTTTGTACTCTACCTCCTTTAGAGTATCAATCCTTTAGAGTATAAATAAAACTTATAATTCACATAATATTAATCTAGTTAGTGTTGGAAAAACTCACCAATGGCAATGTCTTTTCCCATCATTACTAGTAATTTTATGTATTCATTGTCTTATAAATTTTTCGCATAACAAACACTATAAGGAATACTGTACACTTATACACTATCTTATGAAAAAAAAACATAGTATACATTTTATTTCGAGCTCCAAAGTAGAAGTTGGTCATGCCATACACCAGAGCATATATTTCAAACAATAAAATGTATGGAAACATTATTTGTTTGGTCTCCCTGGAACATAGACAAAATGGTGGCTACAATCCAATTTGAATCAACAACTGTAACTTGTGACATTTTGTCGAGTCTCCTGTAACTTGTGACATTTTGTCGAGTCTCCCTCTCAGTATCAAACTACACTGAGATTAAAAAACTGAGTTATTGTACTGATAAGAACTAACATATTGCGTGTTTGTGAGAAAACTTTTTGCTTTAGTTCTATGTTTTCGTTGAATAAAGCCTATTCTGTGCGGACATTGTTGCAAGGGGAATTTAAATTGAAAGTATGTAAGTTGGTATGTTATTACAAATTGTTCGTAGAAATAGAGAATGTGAAATATGAGTTTCTTTTATATTTTTTTCCCACGTTTTTATTTCAATTTATTTCAGCAGTTGTTCAGTTACTATATAATATCTTCATTAATTTCTTGTCCTTACCTCGACTCACTTAGAACCGGCGCAGCACAAACTCTTCAGTACTTATCGTTATTTAGTAGGAAACTATTATCAATCATGATAATTATGTGTGTGTTTATTGAACTGTCATAAAGAGGATAAAATAGCTATTCAAACAGAAATTCCTTTGCTCAAAATGTCTGTTGGTGTCAAATAGGAGATGGAAGTTTAATGAAGTAAAATAAAAAAGTAATCGCCATGTTTTCAGTAGCAATAACAACATAAATATATGATGCAAGAAGACTGCTAAAGCGATCAACCCACCGATGATGCGTCATGATGATGATGGACAGCCGTATGGCACTCAGCCTACTACTACCTACCTACTTCGGGCCTTACCAGAAATCCAGTGCTCTGACAAAAGTCGCAGCACACGCTGAGGTAGGAGCCTTTTGGCCTCGCACAGGACTAAATTGTTTTTTTTTGTTTAGTGTGGTTTTACCTATTGTTATATTATACTTTTTTATTAATTTGTTTTTATTTATGTAATTTTTGTTTGTTCTGTTCTGTGTGTTCCAATAAATCTCATTTCTTTCTTTCTTTTTGTGTTCCTCCTTATTTCTTTTCCTCCTAACAACATTGCGTGCCTAAGGCTTGCCAAATTAACTTATTCTCTTTCTTTCTTTGGTGCTAGCCATCTACTATGAAGACGTGGGATCCAAAAACTCACCTCGCGCTTAATCGGGTCTCCCTCGCAATGTATGACGGTGTCAGGAGCTACAATGCAGTATGGTGAAGGATCTGTCTCCACCACCTTGAACTCCACAGCGCGCATGCCTCCGCGGACCATGAAGGTGTCATCACGATGGATAGGCCTGTAGGCTTCCATGAAGTACGGCTTCAAGTATACCTCGAAAAGGTTTCTGTGGGCAAAGACAAAAATAGTCAATTATATTTTTGAAATGACTCATTTCGGTTTAAAATTGGCAAATGAAATATCCACTATATGCTAATAAACATATAAATTATGGAAATAAAGTTTATTCAACTTTAACCTTTATTAGAACTTAATTATTAATTCCACTATTTATAGAAAAAATCTAACAGCTCTCTGTACACACGGCCAAATATTAAGCTATGCAAACCCGACCGTTAGTTGTGTGAAAAGATCATACAAAGGAAGGCCAAGACAAACTGTTTTGTATAGCTTGATGTGTAGCCCTGTGCACAACCACATCTTCTTCTATAATATAAAAATAGATCGCAAAATGTGTTGCTAAGCTCATAACTCGAAAACGGCTGGGCCGATTCCGATAATTCTTTTTTTGTTGTGTTTGTAACTATCAGAACCAGGTTATAGAGGAATTTTTTTTTGTGTCTACCCGTGCGAAGTCGGGACGAGCCGCTAGTTCATAATGAAATTTTAAACAAAGCCAAAAGAAAATTATTTTCATGGCATTTCCAAAAATCTACAAACAAAATGACTTCTATATCTTCTATGACTATGTGTTATACCAACAAGAATGTTAAGAAAATACTTCGTTAAATAGACCATATACTTAGACTTACCCAGTTAAACCTTCAACGGAGTCATCAATAGGCAGTATATGCACCCTCTTTCCGTACTTAACGGACGGGCAGGGCGCGATAGACACCACATCAGACAGACGCACACGCAGGTTGTTGCGCACCACGCGGTTCATGCGGATCTTCTCATCGGGGCAGTTGTCATCTGAGAGCACGATGCAAACGGTCTCCTTGCGACGTTTGCCCTTCAAGAGCACGGTGTCTCCACGGAACAGTTGGAGCTGCTCCATTTTTGCCTGTAGGCAAGGAAGGAAACTTGTTAGGTTTTAGTTTAGTATTTTCTGTGCTGGCCTGCTTGTATCAATTTCGGAGGAGAGGTCGTCAAATTCTAAGCTAAAGGATTAAATGGAACTAAGTTTTTCTTTTTATCTATGGGAACATACTGTATTCAGCAAGTATCGTATAATACAATGGTTTCCTGAAAATTTTACACAATTTTTTCAGAAACTAAAATTTCAATTTGTATATCAGTAGATATTGTTTATGTTTTTTGTTGAGGCTTTTGCCCCATAGTGGTCCTAAAAATAATTAAAGTCTGTGTGAGGAAATTTCTAAATGGTGTGTGATGTTGTGTTTGTAAAATGTATTTTTAATTTCTGTTGATGTAATTTGGCCAGTGTTTTCACCAAAGTTCAAGTGCTTCATGTTAAATTCAGCATTTACAATCAAGAAGCCAGTCAGCATTAGTTTTTTTTTTGTTAATGACTTTGTAGTGTGGCCCAAACCATTACAAAGTTGTGCAATTCTTGAATGAATCAGCATTTTTTTATATTATAATTATACTGATTATTATTTTTTGGGTTTTTATTTAGATGATTTGTTTCATTATTTATTGCACATTTTTAATAATGGTTTCACTTAGCTGACATCAGATATCAACTAAACTTGCTTATGATAAAAAGTCTGCCCTGGTATACAGAATTAGACAATATGTATCCCAAAATTTTACCACTAAACAAACAAGAAAAGTGAGTGTATAAAAACGTGGGAAAAATGAACCTTATTTTAGAAAAGAGGGAAGAAAAATTTCAAGTTGTATTTCTGTAATATTTTTTTATGTTATGAAAAAATATTAATTATATTCATGACCTTCTTTTGTAATAAAGTCGAAAAACTGATTTATTAATTTGTCAGATTGGGGTAGGTTGAAGTGTGCATCTGTACATAGGATGTGAAACAACTGTTGAATGCAATAGAGAAACAATAAATTATGATAATTTATGTAAAATATTGAGTTTGCTGTTGCCCTTTTGTATTTACTCATGGTTGTTATGGAGACTTAAGTGGGCCTATATTTAGCAGAAGACATTAATTATTTATTCTAATGCAAATACAATACCAAAAAAGGCTACAATTGACATATTAATCGAAAAGTGAGAATTATGAATTTCATCAGAATATAACAAATGTATATTCTAGATTTGGATTGATCTGTTTATGTTCCCAAATTATTGTTGAACATTTTAGCATAGAATTATTTTTCATAAGTCGATATAATGCTCATATATTTGTTTGGATTCTTATCACAACACAATATTAATTTGGTTAACAACATTACTTTTTGTGTTGTGTTAGATTGATATTTTATTTTATCAGAGTATTTAGAGATGGGTTTTTAAAAACATTTGGTATTTGTTTTTTCCTTTGTCTACAAATAGTGTTTACAAGAAGTTACGAATTGTTTTTTTCTTATAACATTTCCGTAGCAATTATTTTTAAATGGCGGAGAATTATTATTTATGTATTAATGAGTTTTTTTTGTTAACTAATTACCATTTTAACTTGATAATCAAGGTCATTGAACTATGAGTTTAATATCAATTGGCACACATAATTATCATGTTTTAGCTATATATTAATTATTACTTATTACTGTAATATATTCTATCTTCAGCCTATAACAATTGAAAGGAAATACTTGAACATGGATGATAAGGAAGTTACTTCCTGCTATGGAGATGCCCATCTCAATCATGATCAGAGATAGCAAAAAAGTGTAACCAGTAAAAACAATGACAGTTCCATGGTATGAAAGTTGCATGATGATGACAAAGCATTTTCCACCATGAAATCAGTGGAAAATACGCCGTCAGCGCCGCCGTGTAAAGACAAAGAGCTCAGACCTGTGAAAGGGCCACCACGGAGTTGTCATCGCTGACCGCCTCCTCCACGATGAGACGGTTGGGCCTGTCCTTGCGGCGCAGGATCGCGGTCGATAAATCATCAGGATTACTGCCGAACAAGAAAAAATGTCAATCACCCTAAAAATAACCAAAGCGCACAGTCATATTAGGACTAAGCAACACCAAGAGTTTTCGCCATTTCCAATATCAATAAATTTAGGTCCTGTTAGTAAAAACAAAATCCTCTTCCACAGTGAACTTGCAAAATTCGATTTCTATGAGTCGGTTTGTAACTCGACATGATGACAAGCCAATTTTTGAAGATTCGTTTGTAGTTTAACGCATCGATTTGATTCGAAACAATACACAAAAGTATGTTGTTTACAAGCAAAATGAATTATCATAAACTTACCCTTTACTATCTGCCATTTTTTTATGAAAAATTAAAATTACAATTCGTAAATTTACTACTTTTTCAGAACGCCGAATGAACAATCACTCTACCACTTCAATACTTGCGTGACGTTGCCGTATTTCATTTGTTCGTCGATGACCGTGGTGTTGCCAGTTAATTGTTGTTGTTTATGGTTAAGTAGTTTGTTTTCGTTTACTTTCGGAAGTTTACGGTTTTTATTTTTCATTATTTCATAAAACCATAGACATAAAGTATGGACTGCACAATAGCTGCTCAAATTGACTCCCACTCAACTAGAAAGACAGGAATCGAAGAGCGGGTCCTATATTTCTGTTACTGTAGAGGCTGTAGTGGCCTTCATCTATGAATTAAACACCTATATGACGATTGTTTCCAAAAATAATTATTCTTAATATGTAGATTGAAGAAGAAAGTCGAAGTTTCTTCCGCTGTAGGTTTATTTATATCATTTATTGCATCATTTTAAAAACGATGCAGCATAAAAATAAAGCAACGAAAAAACTAAGAAACCTAAAAAAGTTAATGAAATAATAAATTAATTTAGCAATAACCTTTTAGCGCACTAATAACATTGAACAACGGGCCTTGTTTAAAGAAGTTATTGTCAAGCACCCTAAAAGTAAAAGACTTATTAGTTCCATAGCAACTATAAAAAGAAGATGGCGGTATAGTTTCTATCTGCGCCACGACTCAGTTCTTTTGACGTGGCGCTAGGTCATTGTGTCAAATTGCAATAAAAAATGTAGTAGCTCGAGTTTCCTGTTGGTCATTATTTATATTTTTTTTTGTTCTAAAATCATCAAGTGAGTTTTCCCACCCAGGGCGTGCAGGTGGGACTGTTGAACTCGTCATAACTAATAGAATATTCTATGTACGGTGTTCTTTGAATAGCCCTTTACGTTCCAGGGTCACGGTATTCTGATGAGAATCTCGCGACCCGGCAGTTGCCGTACCTATTTATTTATTTTTTCGCAATGTTTCGATTTTTACTGTTCCACGTGCCTTTCAAGGAGCTATATCAGCAAAGCAACGGAGCTGCGGGACTTTTTAAGCAGGCTAACGTGGCCTTGGAACGCAAAGGGTAACCGAAGAAACAGGGTCGAATTTTAGTGGTAGGGCGGACTCATTTGGGGGAACAGTACCTACCTATATTTATTATACAAAATCAGTTTTAATGCAAATAAAAGGCACATGTTTTTGAAAATTATGTATTCTTTCTACAAAGTTCACCTTAATCTATTCTATAAAAAGTTTTAGGTACTGAGCTAACTTTTGATTACACTTTGCTTATCCTAGTGAGATGCGTTGTATTCTTTTATGACCAGTTTCAATTTCTTTTCCAAGTCCCTCTGATCCCTTTGTCCCAACTTGTCAATACAGTTTACAATCATATCCAAAAATTTTCTGGATTGCTCTTGGATAGTTACGAATAACAAATCACCTTTTCCGAATGACAACAAAGAGTGTACGTAATCATCGAATTTTAAATTGTGTTGTAGGGTGAATGCCTGATTAATTGCGTCAAAGAATTCTTGTTGTCTAGGAGTTTTGTCATCGTATTCACTTCTATAAGTTGCTATTTCATCAACAATATCATCACGATGTTTCTTAGACAACTTTTTGAAATGCTTCGCTAGCCGTTCTGTGTATCTAAACTCCATTTTGTTCAGTTCCCTGCTCATCATTCTACAATATCTAATCAGTTCTTTACCTGAAAACGCCGTCGATAGTATGTCGAGGTAATTTTTTAAAAACCTATCGAATATACCTTCACTTCTTAAAATGGCGTGTATTTCCGGGTTCCTCTCATCAGCTACATTCAAACTTATGAAACACAACGAGGACATAACAATTGTAATTATCGAACACATGTTAGCAACTGCTGTGTATTCGGCTTGTATCGAAAAATCATAAAATACAGAATCAATTTCACGGATGGTTCAATGTGAATTTAAACAGATGAGTCGATGTGAAATTAAGACTAGTTTTTTTACTTTTCGTCCCAGTATTCAACAATGGCCGATTTGAATTTTAATTCTATATCCCATTTAACATGTTCAGACTGTTGATGGTATCTACCAAATACTATTCGCTCGAATATTCGTCTAGTGTCATCTCCAATATGCTTCCTCTCACCTCTTCCATAAAGTTTGAGCAAATAAATATAGTCATCCATTTTCATGTCATCCACAACTGAATAAATGGCATTCATTGCTTTGAAATATTCATTCTTTTTAGGCCTTTCTTTAGAAATAAACTGTAAAAACTTATTAACTTTGCGTTTAAGTATTTTTCTGCTATTTAAGGAGTACTTTTTTAGTTTCTTTCGAAATCTTTTTATCCATATCTTCTGTAAAAAGTTTATCCCCAGACCTTTAAGGCTTCTGCTGAGTATTGAAAAGTATTTGCCGAGATATTTACCTTTACATTTTGGGGACATAAGAGCGTTGCAAATGTTGGCAAGGAAACCGAAGTGGGGTCCACGAGGCAAGATTATAGGAGCTTCTGTCGTAGCCGAAGCATAATATGACGCAAGATCAGATTCGATGACTGTAATTGAATGATTTGGCTCATTTAAATATGCCTTTACATTACCAACGATGCCCGAGTCTTTATTCGTAAACTTTTTAGGAAGCACTTTAACATCGCACAATATCACATACACAAGCACATAATTTGCATATTTATGCAGCATCACTGTTCATTGAATGTTATATTTCGATTTCTGTTTTTTCTCTTTGATTTCTATTTCCAAACCATCTTCTTGCTTGCATCAACATCTGAAAATTGAGAAATTATTAAATTACTTTGCGCTTTTTTTCTGGTAGCCTAGCCTGCGGGTGAGGTAGGAAAAAAAAACTGCCAGCTCTTACGAATGAGCCGACAACTATTTCGAAGACATGTGTGTACGTGTGTATGCTAACTAGCACTAGCGTAGTTAATCAGAGATTGATTGAAACATTGTTCATGGTTGAAAAAATTCAGCAGATAAATAGCTATTTGAAAAATGGTCACAAGTGTAAAAAAATAAGCAAATTGAAAGGTAACGGCCTTATCTGAAACAATAAACTGAAGGTGTGAAATCCATGAAATTCAACCCTAATTAACGTTAGCCCTAAGCCCTAACACCACTAATAACAAAATTGTTCAATGTGCCAATAACACATGTAGTGTCTAAGCCGGGTATCGAACTGGGTACTTAACAGTCGTACAGAGATAACAGCAACGAATCGAAGGAATTATCCCATATGACATAAGTTCTCGCGGTCCCATCTTCGCGCTTTGTACCTTGTGGAATATTCCGCATAATTATGACTTGTTTACTTGATCTAATCGTGTTTGTTTACTCAGAATCCAGTTTATTTATAGAAATACTAAGAACCTATATATTTTTGATTGCATAACTACATTTTTGTGAAGGAATAATTTCTTTTGATTATGGATTGGGTATGTTTTGTTTATGGTAATTTAGAAAAACATGTATAAATGACCATTACCAGCCAGTCAGATTTGAAACAAATACCTGTAGTCTACGCAAATATTTGATCCGTGCAGGAATAGAACCAGCGATACTTAACAAGACAAAGGAAGATGATGAGATGATTTCATCATCATGATGAAAATAAAGAACTAAAATAAAGTAAAAACAAATAAACTGGGTATCATGGTCACACCTGGCCATACAAAGAAAAATATTGACAATCTTACTTACCTCTACTAACCAGAGTTATTTTTATTGGAATTGGAAAGAATTATCTAATCTCAGAAACTACTGGTTCAAATTGAAAAGTTTATTTTTGTGTTGGATAGTCTATTTATCGAGGAAGGCTATAGGCTATATAACATCTCGATAAAACCAAGAGGAGCCGAGGTACGGGTCAAACCACTGGAGCATCTTGATCAATATAAAATCAAATCCAACTAATTGCAAATTGAAATAGGGTTCTATTCATACCTGCCAAGTTACTAGAGTAGCCAGTGCAGCCACCAGAGGATCGCCAGTAGCTGTCAGCACGCAACTGAACAGCATGGCGTCAAACGTTGATAAGCTCCACTCTTCACCCCACCTTGGAAAAATATAGGTACATCATGAGATTATTATCTAACCAGCTGTTGCCAGCGGCTTCACCCGCTACAACTCAAAAATTATCCCACGGGTACATACAATCGGGATAAAAACTGTGCTAATCCAGGTTATAAACTATCTTTGTACCAAACAGCCAAATCCGTTCAGTGGTTTTTGCGTGAAAGAGTAACAAACATCCATCCACACACACAAACTTTCACGTTTATAATATTAGTAGGATCATTAAAACTAATAATATCTGAAGACGAAACCGAAAGAAATGAAATTCCTACATCTCTAGAAGTATGGAATTTTTCTTTTTAGTTTTTTTTTCAAACCCACCCAGGCGCCCAACTCCCATGGCTCCGCCAACATCTTGTTATATGGCATGAAATATCAGGAGACGACAAGGTTTTACTAGGCTTTTACATCAGGGATTCTTCAGTAGTCACAGACGAGGATGTGTGCTCGATTGATGGCAAAACGCTAGCCACCCATGACATCACAGTTACAGGAATTTAGGTTACGTACACGCACAATACATGGAACCACTCGAGCAGTCGCACTGCTCTGGTCAGCGCAGTCAACCAACCATCAGTCATACATTGACTGCTCTTCAACTCCGTGTATGGGTGCTCTAAGACCTCCTTACCAAGTGACAGAGAAGCACGAAGGTGTATTATCTTCAGGGTCATATAATAGTGTGCTGGTGTTGCCAGCCTCTCTCGTGTTCAGCTCCACGTTGAGCAGACGTTCAAGCACGGTGCGCTCGCTGGCAACCCAGCTGAGGCCATCGAGAGCCTAAAAGAACAAAAATAAAGTAGAAATAAGAAGATAGGATGTTCTGATCATAGAATTACTTAACAAGCTAGACCGATTTTCTTTCTAGAAGATAAATAATATATTTTGAGTTAAAGTAGATATTTGGTTTTTTATACGTACGTTTCCGCATACTATATTTTTTCCTGTTTCGAGGGTCACATACACTACAAACAGCCAGCCGTGGAACAGCTAATTCACCTGGAGTTGAACCTGCTACACGCAGCGCTGCAGTCAATCGATCAATCTTGCTGATAGAGCTTGGAATTTATTACAGGTATATGGTTTAATGAGAATCCTTACCCTTTCAAAGAATGCAGCCAAAAATCGAGACAATAAAGACTGCCGAGTTTCAGTTTCTCCAAGACCTGAAAAAATATATTGGAATGTAATTATAGCAGTTAAATTAATAACAAATCTATACGGTCGCAGGACTAACGAATTACCGTGACCCCAGAACGTAAAGGGCTGTTGAATGACATCGTAGATTTTAGTCAGTTTGACAGTCTCTCCCGCTCTGCCCTTGGTGGGAGGACTCTGTTATAATCATACGGAACGCAGCTAAAATGTAAACGTCACTACTGTCAAGTTGACAAGTCGTCGTTCGTTCTTACCGCGCTTTGCGCACGCTTGGTTTTCTCAATTACCAAAATTATGACATTAATTACTATCCTTAAACAATGTAAACCGTGCATAAATAAATACATATAAACGGATACACGGAGTTTTCATAGACTCGAATCTGATGATTTTACCACGCAAAAAAAAGTTTCTCAGTTCGACATGTATATTTGTTTGTATGTATGTTTTCCGCAATTATCTCGAGTTTGACTGAACCAATTTTGATATGGCTTTCAGAAGTGTTCTTTACATTTTAGAGAAAGTTTTAGTATACAACACTAATGGATATCCCGTGACGTTCACCGCATGAATCCCGTTAAGCTTACTTGAATTGTAGATTTTCAAAGATTAATTATTTACTGTGATAAAAAACGTATCTATAGATACAAAAAACGGTTTCAAGTTTTATTTTAATTAGTTACTGACTCAGTCTAGACTGAGTTATTAACAGAAGAACATCAATTATTGTAAGTATGAAAAAGGCTTGCAGATATTTTATAGTAGGTAACTAAAAAAAGCTTTTTATTTGTAGGTAACAAAACTTCAAAAATACTTTAATCTGATAGTAGGCAAATATCGTAGTGTAATACCTGCCTGATAGGACTATCTTACCTGTTATGGAAAGAGATAGCTGTTTATATACAACCCTGAAATAAAAGGGCACGATATTAATATACCTAATGAAAATCGCCATATAAATAAGTGTAAGTTTAATTTGTTCAATGAATGTAGATCGTGTCAGACATACCTAAGTTGAGGAGCACATACCACGCGACAAGTCGCTAGTGGTCCCGACATGGATCTTAAGTCTTTGGAGTCATCGTTTCTGAAAAATAAATGTTTTGAATGTTCTTTGCGACATGGTATCGCAAAGTACCAAAAAACAAAAAAGGAAACGAAAACGTAACGTAACGTATTTGTAACGTTTATTAATAAACGTTACACGTTACTCAAAAAGACACTGTGACCATAGAACGCAAAGAACAGGGTAGATTTTTTATCATTAAAGGCCTGACAGTTCATCCACTCCACCCGGGATAGGAAAATAGTCATCAATAAATCTAAGTAGTTTTTCTTTACAAACTGTAATAACTTTAATTTAGACTTACCGTCCATGCACATAATGGGCATAATAATCCTCCTCAAAAACCAGTAATGACAGTCCGACACTGGTGCAGATCTTCGACAGAGCAGCGGTGGGCGACTCTCTAAGTCTGTCGACCACCCATCGAGAAGATAGCAGCGTGATGTATGAGGACCACCACGCTATGCTGGCTACTGCCCAACTGTAGCCTTGACTTGGTGGAAGGTAGGATTGCCAGGGAGATATTATCTGTGTAAATTAATCTAATTTGAATCTTGTAACCCGAGAGTTGAAGGAGCAAAATTGCGAGCATTTTTCTAAAGGCTGATTTTTATTAACATTAACTACGTTAAATTTATTTAAATATTACATTCGCAAGTAACTTTTAGGGTTTAAGAAAGTATTTGGGAGGTACAAAAGGACGGGACATGTTAAAAAGAAATTGAAAGCTAACGAATCTGGCTCATTGGTGGCAAGCTACTTCTCTACTCCACCAATGTGACATAAAAAAAATAGGGTTTATTAAATATTTGTAATTTTTGATCGCTCGCCTCTCCTACTATTCAAACTGTTTATTTAGAAAATACAGGGGGCCGATTCTCGGTTTTAGATATGGTGTCGAACTCGACAAAAATTTCTAATGACGTCATTTTTTCGACAAATTTTACTGAACTCTAACGTTAGCCTTCGACAAATAGCCAATTTGACATATCAACTTTTATAATTTGTCGAAAAAAATACGTAATTAGAAATTTTTGTCGAGTTCGACACCACCCAATCGGCCCCCACCTCTTCAAAACATTCTACTAATATTATGAAAGTTTGTAAGTTTGAGTCTTTGTAACTCCATCGCGCAAAAAGGGCTAATTATGGAACCTAAGAGCTTATGCACACCACGTTTATTGAACGCGTCGTTGACTCGCATAGGCCCAAACAGGAGGAACCGCGGGCGTAAGCTTCTAATGAGTATTGGTTGGTAGGATAGATCCTATAAACCATGTTCACAAAATCTCCTGTCAGACCCTGTGTCAATTAAGCTACAATGATTAGAATATTCTATTATCAATATAATATTCATTCGTCGTGTAATCATAAGGCTGACAAGATATGTCACAGGGTTCGAATTGATTAAGTTCAACAGAAGACGAGGGTTAAACCTAAGTAAAGCCTCTGAAAACTTAATATCAAACTATAAATAGGCTTATTGGTCCGTCAGTTACATTTTATCAAAGAATATTTGACCCTTATCTGTTCTCTTGTTAACTAAAATTGTCGATACGTCACAACTTAGTACAATTTTTGCCGAGTTCTGACGTCAGGAGCTCCGCAACTCTAAAATTTTGATGCGTTATAAATTATCTTTTTCAAAACTCAAAATGACGGGCTGATTAGATTTGCAATTAATTGATGCTGTCATAATAAATAGTCACTTGCATATAAAACCTTATCATAATATGGAACATTTATATGGCAGATTCGTACTTACATGCAAAACAAGCAGGGCTAGTGCGACAGTGTACCCTGGTGAGACTCTCCTCATGGTTTGCATACCACTCCACTCTCTAGCTAGAGTGGTTGCTCTCCAGCCGTTGTATTTGTCAGTAGATGCTGCTCCTACACAAGTTATAGAGGATCAAATATATAAGTTTAACGTTTACAATTTTGAAATGGGTTTGCATAACCCCAGAATGAACTGTTTGGCGCTCAACTCACGATAGGATGGTGATTACCAGTTGAGGGATCACAATTCATGACAAAGAATCATTTTGAGAAGGATTTATACTTACACCTAAATCATCGACAAATATTATGGGGCTACCACACGCACAAGTTTCACCACAGTTCGGCCTGCGCAAGCTTCTCGCATAAACAAACTGTACACGAACGGATAGGTTCGATTATCAATCGCACGCACGGTGTTCCGTGTACAAACCGGCTTGCGCAGGCAAAACTGTGGTAAAGCTAGTGCGTGTGGTAGGCCCATTAGAAACAGGCTGGAAATAAAGAACTTAGATTACATGAATTACGTACCTTTAAAAGGTGCGTTATATTCGGACCAGTCTAAAAAGAACACATCGCAACGACACTGATTGAAATTGAACCACGCTACCTTTACAGCCTGAAAAAAGATTATACCTAATTAAATAACAATAAGATTACGTTTAAATAACAATATTTACTTTGGACGTTTTATATTAATGCCTGGAATAGATTGTGACCCAACGTAGGCAGGCCTACTTCCTAGCAGGCCTGCCTACTTTGCGTCTCGGACCGACGCAATCATGAGAGTCGCGGACAATCGATGGATGCAAGTGGCGAATTGTCTTACGGCGTGGCGGTCCAAGGAATGGTCTAAGGGGGAGGCTTTTGTTCAACAGGGCACATCTTCCTGCTAATGATAATAATGATAGGGTGTGAAGTCCTCACCAACCTTCAAAGAAACAGCAGTATAAATGAAAGCCTCGATGATCCGTTCCTCTCCACGTGACAAAGGAAGTGTTAACCCCAGGGTGCCAGCCTCCGCTGCCAGAGCATGAAGCGTTGAAAACCAGGCAGACTGTAAAAAAAGGTTGTTTGTAACTTTTGCATGTAGCTTTGCTCGACACCTCCTCCCCTCCAAGTTAAATGTAAGTTTTTTTGCATAAAACAGTCTCCAAGATATATCATATATCTATCTTTATTTCAAAATTAATCAGAACGCGACGACTAAACGATGTTTGAAAACTGTCATTTTTGTTTTTTTTTTGGATCGGTTTTCCTCTTTGAATATTTAGATCAGTAGGTGGTTCGGGATTTGTTCAATGGTGGCGAGAATGCGTTAAAAACAAACTCGTTTTAATGTATTAGCTGTTACTAGCGTCTTCGCCCACTACTGCCCCACGAAGTCATAAAATCGGGATAAACACTGTTCTGTGATAATCCAGGTTTAAACAATATGACTTTAAACAATATGAATTTGACTGGCCTGTTGGTCTAGTGGTTAGTGATCCTGACTGCTATGCCGGAGGTCGTGGGTTCGATTCCCACCCAGGGAATGTTTGTGTGATGAGCACGATCATTTGTTCTGTGTCTGGGTGTAATTTATCTATAATATGTATGTATTTAGAAATATATAAGTATGTTTATCAGTTGTCTAGTACCCATAACACAAGCTCTGCTTGGCTTGGGACTAGATGGCGTTGTGTGATAGTTGTAAAAAAAAAAAAATATCCGTCTTACCAGAAAAAAGTTGAACGTCTTTTGTATACTTATCTAAAAAAAGTGTAACTGCAAAAACGACCCTTAACGACACGTTTAATTTGACGGAAAGGTTAACGCAGTGTCGCGGGTTTGATTACCGCACGGAGCAAATATTTGTATGATCTACAAGTAGTTGTTTTGGGTCTGGACGTTTGTGTATGTGATTTTATATGCTTGTAAACGCACCCACGACACAGGAGAAATTCATATTGTGGGGAAAAGTTTCTATAAAAAAAAAGTAAAAGATATCAACGTTAAAAGTTGTTTTGAAATTGAGTTTTTTTACACAATTGTTCAACATAATTATGTATACCTAACCCTTTTTCTTGTAAGACGGTTAGTGTTTTCATCTAAATCCGTTCAGTAGTTTTTCGTGAAAAAACATCTCGATAGCGGTCGAAGGAAAACAAAAAGCCCTCGAGACAAAAAGTTTCCAGTCAGCGGTAGCACAAACAAACATTCAAACATCCTCACAAACTTTCACATAATATTAGTAAGAAGTTAGAATTTGCTTACGCATAAAGGAATTATAACAAAGGCATCAAACAACAATGCTTTGGACCTATTTAATATTGAAATCGTAAAATATTAATCTCTGCGAATGGAATTTGTTCAACAAAGTACTGGACTTAGGCCTCCCCCAAGCGTTATGGAGGATCGTGCCTCTATTGGATTAAGTATTCTCTTTTCAAAACAAAAGCCTTCTATCCCCTATTTTTTTTTTTTTGGGGAGTCATCAAATAAAAGTCCTCCCTCTTTATGTGGAGCGGAAGGGACTGTTATAAATCGACATGAATAGTTGGAACTGAGAGCCTTTTTTTATTTTTTATCGTGGTAAAATCATCTAATGAGGCCTCCCACCCCGGGCAGGGCAGGAGGGACTGTCAGACTTGTACTGACTAAAATCCACGGTGTCTTTCAATAGCCCTTTATGTTCCGGGGCCACGGTGATGGTATAAGACCCGCGACCCCGGCAGGCAGAACTGAGAGCCTACTGCCAAGATTCGATAGGATTTGAGCTCGGTTAATGGCAAGTTACCGTAGTGGTGGTATCAGGCGCATTACTTTGTGTAGTTAATTTATCACCGCTACTCTCAAAGCGGTGAAGCAAAACAAGCATGTAAAACCAAAAATTCGAGGACATGTGACATCGACCATCACTGCGCCCACGTTGTGGATTATGGCCCACTCTCTCTCAGAGAGGACTGTGTCACAGCAGTGGGAACATTAATTATAGGCTGGTGATCATGATGATTGTAATAAGCTCCTTTACTAACAGCCTATTATGTGTATATGTTGGACTGAACGAACAATTTTTTTAAGACAATCACACACTATTCCCAAAACACTGTAACTTCTATCAGTATTAACTTTGACAAAAAAAAAACGATTTATTGAAGCTAAAAAAAGTCCTGAACAACTTATTTAACTATCTGGGATCCCGCAATGAAATTGATCAGAACAGGGGAGGAGAAGGAGAAGGAGGAGTCAGTAAAAACATAATTTCCACCATCAACTGAATAATTATACTTACGAAATACAATGTGTCCGCAATAGCACCAGTCAGCAGCGGTACTACAGACACATACAGCCCTCCTCTCCGGACAACTCCCCTCCATTGCACCATCGCATATAAAGTTAGAAGGCAGCCTAGCACTCCGCCCCATATCTGGAATGAAAAACCATCTTGAAGAAGTCGGCATAGGTACTTAAGACTTAAGAGTGATATATTTTAATTTTCAGTATAAAATGTTAAAAAAGAAAAAAAGGCTATGTGTATCGAATTAATAATCTATCTCGGTTGCAATCTTTGTCTGTCACCAATCAACGACCGAACTCAAAAGGCAACCGTGGCCCCGTAACTTAAAGGGCTATTGAAGGACTTCGTGGATTTTAGTCAGAACAAGTCTGACAGTCGTTCCCGTCCTGCCCTAGTGCTCTCGGTGGGAGGACATGAGTCCTCCCACCGAGAGCACTAGGGCAGGACTATTTTGATGATTTTACCACGTAAAAAAAGCAAAAGCCAAAATAAACTTGAAAATAATATCGTAATGCGCAAAAACTCTTGTTAAAATCCTCGTCTTGGGGCCACTAAACATAATATTTATTGTTTTATGTTAGCGTGACCTTTATTTCTAAAAACGGCTGTAGGTTTATCGCCTAAATTTTCATTTCCTGCTTCGGGGTTGTTGCGAAAATGCTGCATTAAATTATCTTGGGAGCACTTCCACGGGCGGCGAAATATTTTTTATTACCTGTGTAAAGTAGCAATTTTCTCAGGGATGGTAAAAATATACATATAAGCAATTAAGTTAGGTACAGCCTAGCATGGCAGTGATAACTTTTGTGCATTGAAGCTGCTCTTTCCTGTGTCGTGGGTGCGTTTACAAACATTTAAACTCACATACACAAACGCCCAGACCCAGAACAACTACTTGCAGATCATACAATTATTTGCTCCGTGCGGGAATCGAACCCGCGATACGCAGTGTAACAGTCCAATTAGTTTACATTTTTTATATTCTAAATCTTTATTTTTAACAAGAAATCATAATACCGTAACAAAAAAAATGATGTCTGTGTACAGTCACGAGCAATAGTATGTATACACGTATGTGTTCTGCTACTATGTTGATTAAAACTTTTGCCTTTTAATTAGAATTATATTTTGGAAGTCATATTTTTACAAAAATAGGTCTTATTTCAAAGTAGAAACCAGTATTTCACGAGTAAATTGCGTTTGAATTTTGTTAAGTGTATAGGTACATGATAATGCTCGTTTTCAGTACGTACGGTCGTACGTACTAAAAAGTGCCTCATTTAACACCTTGAACCTTATTGAGAAACCTTGCGAATGGCACTAATATCCACTCGTAGAAAAGATGTGCCCGACTGTGATGGTCAAGAGACTAACCAGATCACCTTATTTATTTTGTAGGGGCGCCACTAACCATCCCACCAAAAAAGCCACTGTGTTACGCAAAGAATACTGGCGCCACACTAGCTTAGCAAAGCTCCTTAGCCATGCTCTATGCCACTTACCTCAAGACCACGATGCACTCCAGCTTCAGGCATAACATGCACCACTTTCAAAGTCATCGCAACTGATTCCGACTGAGCTGACTTCGTGGCGTAACTCGCTTCCACCGATATATGTACTCGTAGCGAGCTTGGACTGCTTTTGTCTCGTTCTATCCTGGACAAAATTAAATCTATCATTTTTGTGACACTACCTAGCATTTGCCTGGGATTTCATTTGCGCTATTTTCGAAAATTATCTAAGAAGAATATTTCTGACTAGCTGTTGCCCGTGGTTTCACCCACGCAGATCGATTCCTATTGGGCGTACCGTGATGTCATTTAGTCTATAGGCTTCCTCGATTAATAGACTATCCTACACAAAAAGATTTTATCAATTCGAAGCTTTAGTCAGTTTTACAATATTAGTATAGTTCAGTTCGACAATATTAAAAGCGGTGAATGTTCGATGTTCTATTCCAAGTATATGCTCAAGTCTTTAACCGTTATTATCGCTGGTATTATATTATCTGTGCCGTAGGGGTAACTGAAATACAAGCACAAAAAAAAAATAGGTAATATTTTACTTACTGTAGTCGTATCACCATAGTTCTTAGATATACAGTGTTGGTGATGTTTGCAATAGTAGATCGACTGTTATCCATTATGAAGTAACGCTTAAACTTTCCAGACAACCAGGTTCCCCTCTGCAATAATGAAAGTATATTCTTTGACAAATATGTTCAGTTTAGCTTAATCTTTTACGATGTTAAAAACGATGTTTTGAAAATTAAGATCGATTTATAAGTAACGAAAATTCCTTAAAAAAATCCCCAGTGCCCCGTGATCACCGTAATCACTCGAAATTTTTTAATTTTTTGTTATGATCCACCAGGGGACAAGATAGTCGTAGCTAAAACTACAGTCATTTTTGTCCTAAATAAAGTTAAATTTATATCTTGGCATTAAAATAATAAAATATTAAATACCTGAACAGCATACCCGCCTGGTCTCCTCGGATAGACTGGTATTTGTACGAGTTTTCCGTCCGCGTACAGATAGGGGGCGATTGTCTCGTTCAAATCATCGGTAAGCTTCGATACATTCGTAATGCAATCGTGGCTGCAATGTGAACACATTAATAAATACACAAGATTACGTTCATAGAAAAACAAAAGATATTGCTGAAGATTCGTCTGCTAGTTTGAAGATAAACGAGTCCTCCCGCTACGGATGGAGCGAATTGGACTGTCAGACTCGTACTGAAACTAGTGTTGGCGGGCCAACACTACTCTCAAGTTGCGGGACTGTCTTACAAGTAACAACCGTGGCTCTGGATTCCAGGGTAAGAAATTTATCTGGAACGTAAACGATTAAAAGGACCACCGTGGATTTAAGTTAGTACGAGACTGATAGTCCCTCCCGTCCCAAGCGTCCCGTCCCAACCCGACCCGCGGGGGAGGTATAATTTGATGATTTTACCACGATAAAAGAATATGTAGTGTTGTACCAGCGGTACCACGACTTACAAGTCAGGCTTTGTGTAATTTATTTATCAACACATGTTTGAGTAAGGCCCAAGGGCCTCGGCTTTTGATTTCAGAGAAAATTGAACCGTCTGTCGTTTCTCATTGTGCTGTATTTTCGATTTCCGGTCACTTTTACGACATGTCAGACGAAAAATTAACAAGGGACAAACGTTTAGGTCAGAGGGATTATACGTTTTAAAGAATTATTTTCGTACATATTATTCAAATGGTGTATGGCCCGATAGGCAGTCGCTCCATGTATAAAACTGATATCCAGCTGAATCTGGTTTGACTGGGAGCCGACCCCAATATAGTTGGGAAAAGGCTACGCAGATGATGATGTACATATTATTTAAATAGCTTTAACGATGTTCGGTACGATGTTCGGAGGCCTATGCTGGAAAGCAACACGATCTTCGCAACACTGGTGTCCAATAATAAAATGTTTCATGTTATGAAACTTTATGTAAGATTGTTGAATAAAGGCTATTATTATTATTATTTACTAAATCTTTAAAGATCTCGGGATCATGGGATCCCGGACTTTTAGAAGGCATGCCAGGAGCCGAAGCCATCTTGCAGAGGCCCTTTACGTAATTTAAATGAGATGAGGCCCAAATTATTATTATTATAACGATGTTCGGTTGACGACAAGGGGTTCCAGTTCTTTCTGGGTGATTGTGCTCCATCTTAGGCCCCTTATCTTTCAATCTGACGGCCCCCCGCCTTAGAGGGACAAAGCCTGACGGCGTAGCAGAACTATCTTATCAAGTAACCGTGGATCCGGAACAGGAAGGACACCGTGATTTCAGTCAGTACAAGTCTGACAGTCCCTCCCGTCCTGCCTTGGGTCCCGGACTTATTGGATGACAATACCACGTAAAAAAAATGCATTTTCTGCGCTTCTGAGTTGCCGTTAATAAACCTATTTTTTACGCAGTAGATAGATACGCGTATATATAAAATATTCATGTCTACTTTATACCAGGTTTACTAGTACGTTGCAAGAAGATATACACATACTACACCACTTTTCCAACCATTTTGTTTAAATCCTCACACCATGATAGTCACACAGGGGTGCGTTTAAGTCAACCATCCAGTATAAAATTTATACGGACTAAACGTTAAACACCCCGTTCAAGTACCTACACCGCGAGGTGAAAACTTAAACTGGCTAAAATTTTATATGCCCCGTTCACGGTCGTCCGCTGGTATAAGTTTTCGCCTACTAGGATAAATCTTAGCGACCTTTTTACCTCACTAAATTTTATCCTGCTGTCAGATTGACTTTGACATGGAGCTTTTTGCTCAATTCGCTCTCTAGAAACAAATATTTGTAACAAGTACTTATTTTATCACCTCCGTGAACTTTATTTGTGTGTGACAAGTAAATAAGATTTGAAAAAAATGAGAATAATTAGTAACAAGCTGAGCTGTCAATTGAATTTGACAGTTAAACCTATGACTCCGTTCAGCGAACTCTCGTTAGTTTAATTTTTATCTGGATGGTTGACTTAAACGCACCCCAGGATAGTCGCACCGTATCTCATTTATATTAATATACGGTCGACGGCTGTAACGTCTTATCTTCAAGTACGTCTTAAGAATCCAAGATTATTTATTTTCCTTATGACCCCAATTTTTTCACGAAAAGAAAAGAATAAAGTAACAAGAAACCGTTTTTCTTTGATCTGTCCTTTCGAAATGAAAGAATCACAGATATCTTAAAAATAAATATCTTTTATCAAGTTCTGTACCTATTCAGAGATTTTTATCCTTGATCTATTCTTTTGCTCTATGTAGAAAAAAAGTGTAGGTATAAGCGTAGGAAATCATTGTCAGATCCATAGAACGCACTTTGTTCAAGCTTAGATGGATCGCGCTTATTTGGTTCCGAAGGAGAATATCCTGCCGGGCAGACGGAAACTTCTTAAATGGACATCGTGGAACAGGGTGGACTATTATTCAGTAAGAGAGTGACAGTACCTTCTGCTACAACCAGCGGGAAGACTCATTTGATGTTGGACAACCCAAAAATGAAAGAACTTCAAATCATTTGAATTTCATCATCTTACTGCCCTTATCCCATTTTACTTGGGGTGGGAGCAACACGTTTTTTTTCTTGTTTCTCCCCTATCAGACGTCACAGTATTATTTGACGTCTGATGAGGAATAATGGAAGAATTTTGTATTTCATGAAGAATAATATTTATGATTTGGAATAACATAAAAACTTGATCATAAAGTCAAGAATCTTTAGTTTTACATTTCAGCCTAAAAAAATAAGTAAAACTTACGAGAAATCTCGACCTATTCTAATTTGAACGGGCAGACGGCAGGGATGGACCTCAGCTTCTACGTCTTTCATAATCTTAATTCCACCATCAGAGGAGAACACTACTGCTACAAGTAATAAATGGTCCTGCTGAAACAATGTAAGTTAAGTTATTAGATTAAGTATTCAATGAGTCTTATTGTGACTCGTTGAATTTGTAACTTCAGATTTCCTGGTTTTCCTTTCATTTAATTTATCATGTTTGTTTGAGAGATTTCATCCTTATAATTGACTCTAACGATCGATGCAATAAAAGTACAGGATATAATTTTTCAGATTTTAGCCGGTTCGATTCCCAGGTGTGGGAGAAGAGAATTTCCAAAAATCTTTGAATGCAGTTTGCTTTCTATTCAAAAATAAAGGAATGTTTCCTTTGAGTAAATTTTTCTATCTGCAATATTAAGAGTACTTTCCCTCCAGGTGGCATTACAAAATTCCATCTGTATTTTGCGAATCCTAATTTGTTTTTCGAAAAGAAAAAATTGCCTCCAAGCGGAACTCAAACTGAGATTTGTTTAATAACGAGTTTAGTTAATATTTAAACTCTGGTTTTGAATCAGCTAAGTAAAAATATCCCGCTGAAGCTTATTTAGCAGTCCCTGCTTAATTAAGCGAATTGGGAGGACTACTCAAATTATGATGTGTCATGACAACATAATTTTACGTGCCTAATCACTTCGAGACAACGACGATATATCACTACACTCCTAATAACAGGCGACCGATGTCTGTCAACACATTAGGCAAAAAAGTCTTTTAACAGTCTTATTTCGCCTACTCCTGTGAGCCGTAAACATACCTTGAGACAACACAGACCTTGAGTTAGCCAATCACAACGCAGTACCCCGTCCCCCTCGCTTACGTAGTACCTCAGCGAGTTGACAGAATAGTTTTTGTTCCTCAGATCGTGCATGCGGAGTCTAGTAATATATCGCCGTTGCTTCGAGAGGTAGTTTAATTTTATGGATACATCTCAGTCCAGAAACCATAGAGATATTTTTCTTAACATTTTGACCAACTCTTAAAAAGATATTATTAAGACGTACCTTTTTGCGTGCCAAGAAAGTCTCTCCTGGATTTTTGTCTTCCAATGTTGATTCTACTGTAAGATGAGGCAAACCTGAAATAAAAATAATCGTACAGCTTCGTCTACCAACAGTTACTACTCGTAGTAAAGAAGTCATCAATTCAACCCATAATAGTTTATAAAGGGGAATGACAAGAATCGGCCCGGTTCATGATCTGTCCAACAGAATTTCTTTTTTAAAGACAATAAACAAAACAATATTTAAAACAAAAAAATCGAGAATAATATGCAAAAAATCATTACTTTAATTAATCATTTAAAAGTTTCTTTTATGTTAAAGTTAGAAGTATTGAGTGGTCAAATCATATACATACAACTTTATTTTTTTGCGGTGTAGCTGCTTCTTATTTCCATAACTAATTATATGATTTTTTTTCCTTTTCACTGTATAGTTCATCTTTGTTGGGTTCTGGGCCGAGTCTTAATTGAAAATTTGGCAATGCCCTTTAGTCTTGGGACTTTCCAAGCAGGATACGAAGGCCTTGGAACGCAAAGGGTAAGGAACAGGGTGGTATTTTAGATTCTAGTCTGACAGTCCCTTCTGCTCTACCCAAAGGGCGGAAGGACTCATTTGAAGATTTTACCAACAAACAAAAAAATATATACAACATGTCACAAAATTCAACGATAAGCCGGCACCAGAGGATGGACCTACTAATGACCACTCGAGAAAAAAAAAGAAAAAAAAATACCTCTACTTTTTTTTTAATCTTATCGTTGAATTTTGGGACATGTTGTATATTTTGTAAAACTTTCTTAGGCAAATATTGTAGTTAGCTAACAAAAGTCACTAATTAGCAAACGTACTATTTTTGTAAGACATGTAAATGCTAGTGTCTATGTTTATTTGAGGTAAAACACCAAATAACCAGCTTGAAAAAAACTATAAATTCTTTGACATTAAATAGGAAAAAGTCTACATAAAAATTATAAATGAACAAGAGAATAATTAAGCCTAGTTACCGTAATTCCTGCGGTCCGAGAGTGGTTTTATAATTATGGCATAATAAATTAAACACAAGCCGCCTGGGTTTTCTTACAATTTGCAGCAAAAAGGACTTACTAATTAGCATCGTTGGTTTTCCGGGTCAAGTCAAGAGAATTTATTATTTAACAGTCTGTGAAATCCATGTTTTATTTTTACAGCATTGTTTAAAAAACCGAACTTTTTTCTATTAGTTCATGCACCTAATCACATAAACTTGATTAACCATCTATTTTCATAACCCTCGTTAGCAATTTTGATAGGTACCCAAAATTTTTTTTTCTTTGTGCATTTTTATCCGTCTCCTTACTTATAATATAAATGCGAAACTTCGGATTTCTGTATGTATCATCTCAGCCATAGGACGTCCACTGCTGAACATAGGCCTCCCCTTTTGATCGCCACAAGTACCGGTTGGAAGCGACCTGCATCCAGCGTCTTCCGGCGACCTTCATAAGGTCGTCTGTCCACCTTGTTGGTGGACGTCCTACGCTGCGCTTGCTAGTCCGTGGTCTCCACTCTAGCACTTTTCGACCCCATCTGCCATCCGCTCTGCGAGCAATATGGCCTGCCCATTGCCACTTCAGCTTGCTAATCCGGTGGGCTATATCGGTGACTTTAGTTCGTCTACGGATCTCCTCATTTCGGATTCGATCACGCAGAGAAACACCGAGCATAGCCCTCTCCATAGCTCGCTGAGCGACTTTGAGCTTTGAGATGAGGCCGATAGTGAAAGACCACGTTTCGGTGCCGTAACTCATCACTGGTAACACACATTGGTTGAAGACTTTCGTCTTGAGGCACTGAGGTATATCGGACGAAAAGACACTGCGTAGTTTCCCGAACGCTGCCCAACCGAGTTGGATTCGGCGGCTGACCTCTTTCTCGAAGTTGGATCTACCTAATTGGACTACTTGTCCTAAGTAGATATATGAGTCAACAACTTCGAGTACCGAGTTTCCAACAGAGACTGGGGTGGGCACAACATTGGCATTTGACATAATTTTCGTCTTGTCCATGTTCATTTTCAAGCCCACCCGTTGCGAAACTCGGTCGAGGCCATCGAGCATCATGCTGAGTTCCTCCATCGACTTTGCCATGACTACGATGTCGTCGGCAAACCGAAGGTGAGTGATGTACTCGCCATTGATGTTGATGCCAAGTCCTTGCCATTCCAGGAGCTTGAAGGCGTCTTCCATTGCGGCAGTAAACAGTTTAGGGGAGATAACATCCCCCTGTCTGACGCCTCTTCTCAATGGAATTGCCTTCGTACTCTGCTCCTGTACTCGGACCGACATGGTGGCGTTATTATACAAACACTTCAACACCTCGATGTACCGACAGTCAATACGGCATCGCTGGAGTGACTCAAGCACCGCCCATGTTTCCACCGAATCGAAGGCTTTCTCATAGTCCACAAACGCTAAGCATAATGGCAAGTTATACTCCTCGGTCTTCTGTATAACTTGCCGCAGCGTATGGATGTGGTCTATGGTACTATAGCCTCTTCGGAAACCGGCTTGTTCGGGAGGCTGGAAGTCATCAAGTCTGTGTTCGAGACGGTTCGTGATAACCCTTGAAAACAGCTTATAAACATGACTCAGAAGCGTGATGGGTCTGTAGTTCTTCAATAGGCTGTTATCACCTTTTTTGAAGAACAGCACCACCTCACCTCTGCTCCATGCTTCGGGCGTTTTGCCCTCGAACAGGACGGTATTAAAGAGCTTCTGGAGGACTTTAAGTACCGGTGTTCCACCCGCTCTCAGAAGCTCTGAGGTGATTCCGTCCTCGCCCGGCGCCTTGTTGTTCTTAAGCTGTTTCAGGGCCATCCTAATCTCGTACAGACTGATGTCCGGGATATCTTCGGTATAATGTCGGGACAGCTTGGCTCTTGGATCTCCTACCAAGCTGTCAACGGGCTTTGCGACCGAAGTGTATAACTGTCCATAGAACCTCTCGATCTCGCCTAAAACCTCTGCTTTGGTCGACGCTATGCTGCCATCCTCCCGTTTCAGCTTTGTCATCTGGCTTTGCCCAATAGACTTGCCCTTCGCAAACACTTTGGAGCCTTGGTTTCGCTGTATGGTCTCTTTAACACGATTCGTATTAAAGAGACGCAGGTCGTGCCGCAAGGACTTAGATATACGTCTATTGAGCTGCCTATATGACTTCGCGTCATCGGAAGACTGCAACTGTAGCAAACGTCGTTCAGCCATGAGGTTTAAGGTTTGATCGGTCAATTTCTGAGGTCTATCTTTACGGCCGGGTCTAAAAAACTTAGACCCTACCGTGCGGACAGTTTCCACTAGCCCGTCGTTGATCTCGTCCACTGAAACTAAGTTCTCAAGGCAAGCAAAGCGATTAGAGAGCTCGAGTTGAAAGCTTTCGGGGTTTTGAATATGGGACCGAGTAGGTCGGAGCGTAGACTTCATCAGGTTGGACCTTTCAAGTTTAACATTGATATTCAGCGAGCCTCTTACGATTCGGTGATCGCTACCGGTTTTCACCCTGTTGATCACAGAGACATCACTGAATATCCGTTTCTTGTCGGTCATGAAGAAGTCTATCTCGTTTCTCGTGGAACCATCGGGACTCAGCCAGGTCCATTTCCTGTGAGGCGGCTTCTGGAAGAAAGAGTTCATCATGAAGAGTTCTTCTTTCTCCAGAAAGTCGGCCAGCCTCTGTCCCCTAGGGTTCCGTTGCCCATACCCAAATTGCCCCACTCTCAACTCATCACCGCTTTTCTTGCCCAACTTTGCGTTAAAGTCCCCCATAACAACAGTGAAGTGAGTTTTTGAGCTATGTATGGCCCTACTTACATCCTCATACATAGTCTCTACTTCCTCATCGGAGTGTGACGAGGTCGGTGCGTATACCTGAATGACCTTCAGCGAATATCTTTTGGATATTCTGAGTATTAGGTATACCACCCTGCTCGACACACTGTCGATGGTTATTATGTTGTTAACGAGGGACTTGTGAACGAGAAACCCGACACCACCTTGGGACTGTTGGTCGCCCTCCCGGTAGTAGAGCAAGTTACCAGACTCCAGGGTTACGGTGTCCTCCCCCTCTCTACGGACTTCGCATAACCCCATAATGTCCCAGTGTAACTTGCTCAGCTCCTCTTCCAGCTCGCAGATCTTTTCGTCAGTCCTCAATGTGCGTACGTTGTGTGTTACCAGGGCCAGTCGTCGTGGGGGTGGGTAGCCGGATCTCTTCCGGAGATTCTTAGCACCCCCTGCTCCGCCGTTACCTTGACCGCTACCCGCGCCAGGGATAGCGGAGCTGCCGGGGACTGGGGGCCTGGTTTCTGTGGTTCTCATTATAGGGGGTAATTTGCCTTAATCGCCACGCTTGGCAGGCGGGTTGGCGATCGCAGTGAGGATGTGCAGTACCCGGAGGACGCTGCTGCCCGACCTCCGGTTTGTCCCTTAGTCGCCTCTTACGACACCCCTCTGTATGTATGGACGACTATTACTCAATCATTTCCAACTTGCTTAACGGATTTTAACATAGAGGGCGACGCTGTTGACACAACCTAGTAAGAGTTCATTAAGTATTATAAAATATGTCTAGTTTCATAATCAGATATGTATGTAAATACTACAAAACTGGTTTTTTTTTACTTTTTTAAGTTTACCTTTAGGTGTGGCCAAGTTAGACTGTATCCAGAGTCTGCAGGGTCCCGCAGGATCCGTGGAGTAGAAGTTCCTGACGCATTCATTGGCCAGGGCGCGACAAGCACGAAGATCTTTTTGCTGGTAAATAAAAAGTTAGTTAGTACAAGTTTACAAGCACTGGTAAAGAATTTAGTTTGTGAATAATTTATTTGGGTATAAGCTCCTTTTTTTCTTTTTTCTGGCATAAGGCTTCATGGGTCCACATTATGGCAAATCCCGCTATTTCACGGCCATGCTTCTTTTTCCTAACCTTGGTCACCATTTTCAGTTTTTGGACGGCTTTGGTGCCTTTTGCTTTTGCCTAACCTTGGTGACCATTTGGTCAAACCATACTGTATTGGCCATTGAAGAATCTAGCAGATGTCATGGTCAGATCTATTTCTTCTTCCCTTCTTTCTTTATTTCTTTACATAGTTTGCGATCACTTTTAAAAATCGAAATCTTTTTTTTGTGGTAGGTATCTAGATGAAATAACAACAAATAGTTGGATTTTTTAATTTCAAACAGGGTATTTCTATCTAAAGAAAAACGCAACAAAGATTTTTCTTGATAAAGTTCAATTAAAAAAAAACTATAATATGTATGTAAAAACTTCTGCACATAACTCGGATAGAGATCCTTGAAGGCTACGTCAAATAGAATCAAGTTATTTGCTACGAACTCGTAGCAGTCAAGCTACGCCGTAGCCTCGTAGCGGTACCAAACATAATTATCAATGCAGGAACCATATATACATTTTATGTCGGGGAGTGAAACATTGTATGTGGGTGTTTATTACTAAGTTACTATGTCACACCCACTCCGCTTGACACTGTGAGGAATATATTATTAACTTACTTTTGTAAAATGTATGGAAAGGGTGTTTTCATACTTAAATAAGCAATTTCTCCAGTTGATTCGTTTTTCTTCTAATTTTACATCACATTTATATTAAAGACTAGCTGTTCCCGCGGTTTTACACCCACTACTAGGCTCCTATTGGCCATAGCGTGATATTATACAGTTTAAATCCCGCGATAAATGGGCTATCCAACACGTTTTTTTTTCAATTCGAACCAGTTGTTCCTGAGATTAACGGATTTTTCGTTTTTATTCGTTTCTTGTCATCTTTGACAGTTAATTTAATAATGTAAATATGTGATCAATTAAACAATCAACGCATAAAATCAAACACGCTCTTCAGCTTTATAATATTAGAATTCAAGAAAAGATGTTGTGTGTCTATGTATGTTTTGTTAGTAAATCCTATACATGTTTGCCAATCTCCGGAATATGTAAACGTGCGAGCTTCCGGAACCCACATTGGTGACGCTTTTTAACAATCTTAAATAAGAATGATTTATTTCATTCCGGTGTATTTTTTCCTCCCATAGACCGTCGACCGTCATAAACTATTATTCGATATGATGTTCTCCAATGATAATTTTCGAGTTACATGCGGGGAGTCGCCGGGGCAGCGGGCCTGTTTCATCAGGTAGCTTGTGACCCTGGAGCGTAAAGAGCTATTGAAGGATCACCGTGGAATTTAGTCAGTACAAGTCTGACTATTTCTCTTGCCCTAGGTAGGAGGACTAACACGTTAAAAAATAAATTGCGGGAAGTCGCTGGCAACAACTATAGTGCTTCCTAAAGGTCTCTAAAAATAACTCACCATACACAAATATTCATGTTTCACCACATCCAGCAGTGCCAACGGATGCAGACTCCCTTCCTCATACTTCGGCCTGGAGTTCACATAGGTCTTTGGCACACAGATGCCCCGGACGATGATCTGGTTCTTGGAGCAGGTGCAGGCCTCGCAGCGTGCGCATACGTTGTTCTGCGCCTTGTAGCCGCGCGCGCATTTCACGCACTGCACCTCTTTGAGAGGAGTACCGTCGATGTTTTGAGTTACTGCGAAAAAATTATGATTTTATTGAGGCACTTGAAAAATAAATAATGCTTACTCTTTGCGTTTCAATGGCCACGATAATCTTAAAAAGAAAACATTCCCGCAGATTCGGTTAGTGTGGTTCTCTCATAAAATTGAGATAGATATCAAATTCAGATCCGGCGAGATCACAAAAGCTTAAGCAAGAGCTTCAACGTTTTTGTAACGTAGAGTAACCACTAACTTTGACGACAATTTCATGGATAGAATTAGTTCGACTAGAGGCGCCTTTTCGGTTTTCATACAATTTACGTCTTACATACATTAAGTACGAAGTACGTAGAATTCGCGCCCAGCACCTTAGAAGTCTCGAGGTAATTTGAGCCAACCATGCCGTACGGCATGGTTGGCGCAGTTGAGCTGCGTATAGTGTGTCTCTGATGCGATCCTCGCACGGAACAAATATTTGTATGATCTGCAAGTAGTTGTTCTGGGTGTGGGTGTTTGTGTATGTGAGTTATTATATGTTTTTAAACGCACCCACGTAACAGGATTCCTAGGAATTTTTAGTGTGGGGCAACCTACTATAAAATAAATAAAAAAGAAGCATATCGTACCTGTTATATAATCTCCAGGACACTTCCGACACGCAATCCTGCCAGCAACATTCTGACATCGTCGCGGCACGCACGCGGTACCGTCGGCAGACACCACTTCAGTCGCGTTGCATGGTCTGCAGCGATCTATACCAGCTGGCACGCTGTGTTCGGCGCAGGAGCAACCGAAACCTGGGGTAGGAACAAAGATGTAGGGGAATAGTGCATAAGACGGAGACGCGGGGTATAATGCGATAGCGCAAGCGCCAACAGGACGCCATTTGATATTGGCCGCATGCAAATGGACGTCCTGTTGGCGCTTGCGATACGTTATTGTTATGTTAGTATGTCCCCATTATACCTCGTGTCCCCATCTTATACACTGTTTCCCTATAGGACCTGCTACGTTAATCTAGTGGGCGCAAGCAAGCCTGCTGGGCATGAGTTTCTGGGATTGATTCCTAGGCCTTGCAATGTCCTTTTGTTTTTCCATCAGAATTTCTCAGTAGAAGTCTTGATTTGAGACAAGTCTGACGTCTTAAAGCCAAAGTAGTTCCAGACTTTGGAACGAGATGGCGCTAGACGACTTGTATAGTTCGGTCTCTTTCCCTCAATGGAACTTTTCATGATTTAAGATTTCATGGTAGGCTACCTGTTTAGCCAATTATTGACACATAAACATATAAGTATCTGGGGAATGCGGGTATACATAACTTATACTATTAAGTATTTACATAATTATCTACTGAACTCTTCGGGGATACAGATAATTATGATGACATTTCAAGTAAGGATATTGTGAAAGAAAGAAAGATTAAAAGTTCTAAATTACCAAAGCAAAAGCAGATAAAAGGTACAACGTAACTGTCAGTTACCGCATTTATTTCATCTATACAACAATATGCTTACTAAGTGGGCGATGAAGTGATCTATATTGTATAGTTAACTTACCATCAGTGGAGGTGACCATAGAAGCATTAGCAGGACAGGTCATACAGCTAAGAGCACTAGGTTCATAATAGTGTCCTTCTTGACAGGCACCCGGCATTTCAAGCTCTTTGCCATGTACTTTTATTACACTTAAAACTATAACCAGCCAGTGCCAAATAATATCACGTAACGATTTGATTTTCATAGTGTTTAAAACTAAAATAATTTAAGAAATTTAATTTCAACCTAATTAAAAATAAACTTTTTTCTTTTATTAATATTTAGCGGCACGGTTTCGCACAGGTAGCCTATGTTACTCAGGATGAATGTCAATTTCTAATGATGAAAAAGTTTTTGTAATCGCCACAGCAGTTTTTGAGTTTATTAATTACAAACATACACGCACAAAAACAAATCTTTCCTTTATAAGATTAGTGTGAAACTAAGAATGTTTCATCAAAATTACTAGCTATTAAAATAATAGACAACGCTGTCTCAAAATAAACGGGGTTGTTAAAATTAATTGTCACAAATCATTGACTGAACTACACTGTGACGTCATATATGACTTAATCTGTATGTTACTTGATCTTAGCTATTATTTGGGTTAATTTGGTGATACACAATTCGGCGATGCTGTTTTGTTTATCGTTATGTTGTTATGTTCATCGTCATGGTAACAGAGGCGCAAGCGCGCAGTGGAGCAGAAGGTAAGCCCCGTTTTAGCTAAGGGAAATGTTGCAGAAACATGTTGCCGGACTTTTACGTGACATGTCCCTACGACTTTGCGGGACAACATCCCAGGACATTTGTCTTCTTCACACACAGTACCCAACAATGTTGGCTAGCGACAAGTCCTGCTACCCGCAGATCTCGCTAGCTATGCTGACTTTTGGCGATATCACACGACAACAAAGATCAATTTAATTTGTCAGACTAGTGATAACAACCTTATCTTATGAAAGGAACTGTATTGCTAGACCCCTTTTTTTTTTTACGTGGTAAAATCATCAAATGAGACCTTCCACCCCGGGCAGGGATTGCTAGAACCCTAAAGTCCATTTTGTTTTTGGAGTGATACCTTATCAGAGGTAGCATAATGCCAAATGCCGAAAATGTATGTGGAACCTATGTTCAGCAGTGGACGACCTATGGCTGAGATGATGACGATCATCTAAATACTTGGCGTTATTGTTCAAGAAAAACTTACAAGCGAATGCAAAGCGATTTTTTTTAGATAAATAAACGGAACCCTCTTTTTTCCCTCCTCTGTAATTATTGTCTTAATACTTAACTTATTTATTTGCCCTACGAGATAAAGCTAAATATAGGTACAAAATGCCTTTACAGTTAGTTACTACGTACCTATTTATCATCACAGTCTAATTTATGCCAGTCAAACTCACCCATTCTGATTTATGTCTTCTAACTGGCTATTGGCTTATTATATGATTGAACGTCATCCCAAACTCAATTTATCACGATTTAGAAACCCTTTCATTTTTTATTTTATAACTGCATTAGTTACATGCATCAATCAAAATCTGAGCGAAAATGTCTGTAGCGGATGCCAACAACTTTTAAAACAAAAGAAGATTTATTACCTTTGATCGTCAATCAGAAACAGTCACGATTCATCAACTTTATACCAAAGAAGAGAACGACACTCTTTGTAAACTTTCCGTTGAGATTAGTCCTTTCAAAATGGTCTCTGATTTCCAAAAAGTCTTTGTCGTCTTTGCAATAGTTTACTTGAAAACTATTACATGTTTGGAACAAGACGATGTCGTAACCTGTGCAATAGAAGTGGCGAATCAAAATTTTAATTATCGTAAATCAACAGTTATCCTCTATCAAAATGTTGATGATAAACTTATCACTGATTTCCTCAGAGCATACAAAGGAACTGTAATGATTGAAAGTAGAGGACCCGAGCCGCCAAAGCAAGTCGTCATCTTTGTGGATAGCTACCAATCTTTCATGAGGCTACTGGGCACATTGAAGCCAGATCTCAGAGGGAGAAACCTCTTCAATGGTGGAGCCCAATTCATAATAATCATAAACTCAATTCGCAAGAAACTAGATCAGATCATCAGTATACTGTGGAGTTATTACGTCACTGACGTTGTCATCATTACTAAAGACAAAAAAGGCAAAGTGGCTTTGTACACTTACTATCCTTATAAAAATCATTTGAATTGTCAAAATACTGATCCTGTACTCATCGACTATTGGAAACCAGACATGTCTGTCGACGATATGTATCCAGATAAGATGAGCAATATGCACGAGTGTCCTCTGTACATATCAACTAACAAGGTCTACCACCAGGGGGGCATAGACAAGAAGATACCACTACAAATAATAAAGAAAGCTATAGTGAGGCTACTCCGAGATATCATGAACTTTACTCCCATAGTGACTGCAAGAGACTACGTGAGCATCGACTCCGATCGAGCTAAGAACTGGTCGGATTCTCTGAATGATGTCATTTCGGGGTTTGCTAATATTTCCACGTGTACTATACCTCTAGGAGTAGACAGACTGGGTCTCCTAGATTACTCGATTCCGTATTTTAGAATTCGTATAGCGTGGCTGGCTCCTCCCGTTGCTCCCGGCCCCATGTGGTGGCGACTCCTTTCGCCTCTAAACGGATATTTGTGGCTTATCCTCCTAGTGGTTACCTTCTTGGTCATATCCCTTCCTTTTGTGTTGAAGTTTAAACGTACAAAGCGTTTCTGCAATCGTTATTTCAAAAACTTTGACAAAGTTCAGGGTGCTCCTTTTAGAGTATGGGGCGCTATGTTGGGTCAAACGATAAGGGTTGCTCCGAGAAGGTTCCGAGATTTCTACATTATAGGACTGTGGTTGTGGTTTACTTTTGTCGTCAGAAATGCGTATCAGAGCGTTCTCATTGGTGCTTTAAAGACGGACACATTGACTGGAAATTTTGTGAACTTGAAGGAAACTCTTGACAATGGTTACAAGTTTGGTGGTCGCGCTGGGATCTATACTCATTTCGAATTCGATGACCTAATCAGGGATGGATTTGAAATAATCCCTGAAGTGAAATTTGATGATGTATTCTGTGATATACTGGCTGGTCAGAAGAAGTTCGTGTTAGCAACCTCTTTGGAGTATGCTTTCGCGTATTGTGCAGCACAGGGAAAGAAAGAGAATGAATGTGGACACATACTACCGGATTCAATTCTGACCGTGCCATTGGTTGTATGGATGAGGATGTACTCTCCGTTTGTGAGGCCACTTAAAACCTGGTTGCCGAGGATGCTTGAGACCGGTTTGTTGGAAAGAGAAGTCGTCATGAAGACGACGTATGCTCCCATTATAACTTCGGATCCGTCGCCGTTGACTCAGCATCAGACTCTCAGTTGTTTCCTCTGCCTGGGTTTTGGCTGCCTGATATCACTTGTCATATTTTTGTTAGAAATTTTGAGGAAGAAGTCTTCTAACTACACCATTGTGAAGAAGAGTAAGTTAAATGCGTTAGAGCGAGAGCTCATAGATTTTAAAGATTAATACATTCTTCTTCGATTTTTGCTATTGTGTTCTTGAGTAGATTATGGATGATAATAAAATCACTGCTTGTAAAAGTTTTCTTCAAACTATTTAACTCATAATACTTATCTAGGTTGTCTGTCCCATTTACAACTTTTTAGCACAAACAAGGTCGTTTCTTCTCCATTTGTAACCTAGATTCGCCTACTTTTAGAACTTCTTTAAAATGAAACGGCAATACAATTTTTGTCTTTTATTTTATCACCAAACATAGAAAATAATTGTCATTTTTCACAGTTAATTGACTTAACATAAATAAAGCATCTATTTTATAATTTTGTATTTAACATTCATATAAAAATAGACATTAAGAGACAACGATATAGAATCTACTTATATTATAATTCTAGATATTTTAAGTGTGATAGTTTATTATAGAAATTTAATAGTATCTACTACTATTAACTAAAGTTTTTTCTATATTGTAAGTAGTAACTAGTACCTATTATATAATTAATGGATTGTACATATTTTAGTTAAAAATAAATAAATAGTAATAAAATGCAGTTATTATAAATTATAATTTGGCACTGCTGACATCCGGTTCCCTTATCAGAGTTCATGGATTGATCTTTATTGTAACTCAAACACTTACCAAGATACATTAAAAACATTTGTGTTTTTTTTTATTCGTTACTATATTTACTGTTTCTTTGAAAACAAGGAGTCAAAGAAAGACTTCTAAATAAAAAACAATCTTATATGCTAAGTTATAGAGACTACGTTTTGACAATGAAAATAGGAAAGTATTTCATTGTCAATCGAGGATCACTATACAAGGTAATGAAATGTGCACCTTATTACTAATGTCATAAAGAAACTATTAAGACAAGGTATCAAAATGTATAACACAAAAAATCGTGACTACTTAGCCCCTTCGTACACAACGCTACGCAAGTCTCCGATACCTTGCGACTTTGGTATCTAGGCGACTATCGCAATACAAATCCATCCATAGAGAATCGTACACAGGCACGCGTCAATGAATACCAAAGCCGTAAGGTCTCGGAGACTTGCGTCGCCTTGTGTACGAATGCCCTTAGGTATACGACCCAATTTGTCTAGACATGACAATAGATACAATGGCGTGAGGTCAATTACATTTTTCTTAACGTATTATCTTTATGCTTCTAACACGATAAGATCAGTTAGACTCAATTTGAATTTTTGTAGAAAAGAAAGAAGAGATTTTAAGGTTGTTGCTCAATGACAAATGATCCTGTAGGTTTATAGGCGATCGGCATTAAAAAAATGGCCATTTACCATGCCAATTCAATTAACCCAGGATAGATTAAAATCTAGTTTTAAGAATTTGGTACCTATTAGTCCTTCTGCAAAATTACAGGTTTCTTTTTACATGATTGAATCGCACAAGATAAGAAAGAGCATACTTAAAATAAGCTTTCATTTGTCAGGTGTTACAGCATAGCATAGTTTTGTGCTCTAATGAAAAAACACAAATGGAATAAAAATATAAAGTTAAATGGCTGGTTTAAATAGAAGGGAAAATTTCTGTTGAATAACTAAAAACATTGTTTCCATTTTTGTTTTTCTCACGTTTACGCAATATATTGTTAGGCACGTGTTTTTGCGCAACACTAAAACATGTTGTTTATATTTTCTGGGTTAGTCCTGTAACTCGCTAAAATATTGCTTAACCAACTGTGTTAGACCGTATTTTAGCAAAACAAACAATGATACGTGTGGAAAAAACTTTCACCAAATACCAAATTCGTAGGTGATTTATTTCAGAGCTCAGCCCGAAACACTTTTGTACTAATGTGTACTTATGGACTATTTTTGGGATCTTGGCTAAGCCACGCAACTACTTTCAACCAAACCTATCAAAGGAAAGGTCTTATGGTATCTGTCCTTACAAAAATTTAAGGGCATGTGGTCATAATCAAAACTAATGCCACTTTTTTATACGATGTTCAAATGTTTTACAACAGCTCCCTGACAAAGTAAGTGCGATAGTACGATACTAAAATGCATTCGTTGAAATGTAGTAGAAGAACTATAACAAGATGAAATTTAGAAAAATAACTGTAATACAAATCTAAACATTTTACAGATAAACTTTGTCCCCTTTATAGTACGATTTTTAATTGGAGTCAGTAAAATGACAAGTGCAACTGTCAGTGATACTATGAAATTTAGTACATTTCTATTCTGAACAAATCTCATTTTACTGTCATTTTACTGACAACAATTAATAATCGTACTTTACTAGATACAAAAAAAAGTTAAACAACTGTAGAACATTTTGTCAAAAAAAAAACTGTCAATGTCAAAACTGCACTTCATAATAATTTAAGGGTCCTTTGCAGTGTTACTTTTTTGGGACAAGTGTTCAACAGATGTTTAACTTTTTTGTAGTAAGACAATGTACGTTTAGAAATAGAGATAATCTTCGCTATTCCTGATATGATTCCAAAAAATCTGATATAGTGAAGCTACATATGCCTTTACACGTGACAACAACTAGTTTCACAGCCAGAGCACATCAATGGTATGATTGTCTGAAACATAATGCGAGCTATTCTAAATCTGAACTGTGCACCCGCTATAATTCGCTTCGTTCAGAAACAAACCTGTCATGTCATCAAAAAGTTTCTAACTTCCATCCCAAGCGACGGTAAATTGCATTTCACATTATTCAGATGCATCTGTATAACAAATGTTCTATGCTTTATGGTTTAAATGCAAATGGCCTCTCGTTAAATTTCCATTGTGCTTTCGAGCTTGTAAAATGTAAATGTTATCACTGTCAAGTCATTAACTAGTGTACACGGATAAAGTGTTAATAAAATTAGCATTTGAGTTATCTATGTACTCTGTAGCTTGTATTTATGGTTTATTCCTGTCATATTTTACGTTTTATGAAGTCTGGTTGGTAAATATTGTACGCGTTTATCATAGAATATTGTTTTTTAGGCCTGCGTTTGACAGTAGGCTTGTTTAATGGTAATTTAAGACGCGGTGGATCGTTCTTTTTTCAAATTCAAAATTATGATTCTGTTCGTATCGGTTTTTGGTTAGCTTTTCTTTTTTCAAACTTACTTTATTTAAGGATCCAATATTAGTAGCCTAATCTATATAATAATGAAACTTTATACACTTATTTACGAATTAATAATTTTATAACTAATGCTGTTACATAGGAAGCCCGAACTCTTGTGATAAGAATCTAAAACTAACAGATGATAGGATAATGATCTTTTCCCGATCAGGTAGAAATACAACAAAAACACAAGTATTCCATTCAATATTAAAGTATTAAAATGTCACTTACGGGGAATCTTCCGTGATTACATGTTTGTTTGAGATCCCGATATTTCGACAGCGATATGTTTTAAGCGCCATGATCGCGGGTTGACTGTAGAATGCGGGTAGATGAAAATATCGTGAACTTAAAAAAAGATTTATAATCACAAAAGAAATTCCGGTGACATTTTAACTTCAGAAACAAACCATGATAGCTTAAAACAGTTTAATATTAAGTATGTATTTCTTTTCTATATAAAACGTCCGCGAATTTCAAGATCAGGTTTCAAAAGCCACATCTTTATAGCTTCACAACGTTTCTAAACGACAGACCGATCACGATCAGCCTGTATTGATCATACAGTTCTATCAATTCAAATCCATATTTAAAAATAATCCGTCTCTTCAAGCAGCCAACGTAGGAGGGTCAACAACTAAATAAGGAACTTGTAAAGACAATGCAGGTTGTGGTAAAGCAGGGAACAGGATGGGGTATTGTGGAGGAGGTTGGAGGCCTTGTGAAGGAGGCCTGGCTTCTGGTTCTGAGCAGTGCAGGAGCCAATGTGTCAGCATCCTGCCGCGGCCTTTGAGCTCCACCTCACCTCGACGCTCGACCACGAAGGTTCCCCATTGGTCGAGTAAAGCTCGTGTGTTTTCGCTTAAATGGATCCGAAGTGCTGAAAGTGTTTAAAGGAATTAGTGATATATATTAATAGTTATATTAGTGAGAGGTAAAAGATAGACGATCCAATGGCTCAGCTTTCGACTGCAACGCAGCATGTTGCGGCTTCGGTCCCTACACGGTACAAATATAATATAATAATATAATATTCCACAACTGTCACACAACGCCATCTAGTCCCAAGCTAAGCAGAGCTTGTGTTATGGGTACTAGACAACTGATAAACATACTTATATATTTCTAAATACATACATATTATAGATAAATTACACCCAGACACAGAACAAATGATCGTGGGTTCGATTCCCACCCAGGACAAATGTTTGTGTGATGACACACAAACATTTGTCCTGGGTGGGAATCGAACCCACGACCTCCGGCATAGCAGTCAGGGTCACTAACCACTAGACCAACAGGCCTGACAAAAATGTGCATGACCTGATTATGTAGTTGTTCTAGATCTGGGTGCTTTTTGAATGCGAGCGTACAGCGTAAACGCACCTGCAATACAGGAAAAAATCCTAGAGTGGGGAATGTTTAAAAAAAAACAACAATTCTTAAAAAATGTGATTGGAAACTACATCATTTTTGCCTGTAAATTATTTCTATCAAACATACTAACAGACCTATCATAATTTTAGTTAAGCAAGTTGAAAAAATCTATAGCAGAAATTGGAGACCAAACCTTCACGCAAACGATGTCGTGAGCAGAAAATAGTGACAAAAATAAATTCTTTTAATTTACTTAAAACTATACCTACTTGCTTGCTTTAAAAGTAGTAGTAGGATAACCCATAAAATTCATAGAAATACGTAGCTTCTGGTGAAGTCTAATAAAACTGAAACGGGAATAAAACGCTGTGTCTATCTCTGACCGAACTTTACTACAGTAATTAACTTTGTCACAAAGTTTGTATTTAACAAATCTGGTAGTAAAAGTAATTCTTGTTCCATAAATTCGCCTTATCCTCTATCTAGACCTTATTGACACGTTAATCGTGGTCACATCTGTATTTTGTTGTCTTTGGGACATTAATTTGACTATTAACAATTTATGACGCTGGACACACCGACACTATGTATCTTTTATGTACTGTCATTTCTGTGAAATGATAGTGTCTGTGAAAAAGTTTAGCATTTTTGGGCCTTTTATTACTCGTACTTATTAACTGGATGGTTACATGTCAGACAGGCAGTTGCTTTATGTCAAGTAGATAGTTGTGTCCGGTTAGGCTGAAAGCCGGTTCCAAGAAGTACAATTAAGAAAATTCTGGGTGAGCCAATTCTTGATTCTTAACTATGGTCCTGCACTAAGTAAGCCTGTGTGTGTATATAGAAAAAAAAATAAGTGAACCAAAAACTAGCTAAAGTGAACCAACCAAAAGAAAGATAAACATCTGTTGAATACTTGTCAAAAAGAACTGTCAACGTCAAAATGATATTTTCACGTTGATATAAGGGTCGTTTTGCCGTTACACTTTTTTTAGACAAGTGTTCAACAAAAATGTTTATCTTTTTGTCGTAAGGTGGTATGTGTTTTCCACATCATTATAATCTTGACCACTAAACTACAAAAGGATAAAACTCACGTTGTCCAGTAGATTCCATGCGACTGGCAGTGTTGACGGTATCCCCAAACAGACAGTAGTGGGGCATCTTAACACCCACCACGCCGGCACAGACCGGACCAGAGTGGACTCCTATACGGACCTGATCAAGATAGGAATTCAATTTTGATGGAAAATAAATGAACTCTTTACACGTTAGTGGGTACAGGTCAACAGCCAAGTCAAATAACATGAAATATTATAATAGAGAAATTGCAGTAAGGAACTTTAGACTTGCCTCAACTCTGTCTAGAGATTTAATGACTTTTTAAAGATAAACAAGTAGTTGCATCGAGACTGGCTAGTTCTTTACAGAATTTCATTTTCTTAAAAGGGAACTCTCCATTTTTAACCCCCGACGGAAAAAGAGGCGTGTTATAAGTTTGACGTGTCTGTCTGCCGCTGTCGGTCTGTCTGTCTGTCTGTCTGTCTGTCTGTCTGTGGCATCATAGAGCCCGAACGGATGAAGCGATTTCAATTTAGTTTTTTTTTGTATGAAAGGTGACTTACCTGCGAGTGTTCTTAGATATGTTTGATGAAAATCGGTTGAGCCGTTTAGAAGTTATGGGGGTGAAAGTGGGGAAAGGTAACCGAGGGTCTGCAAATATACTCGAGTTGGGTATCAAATGAAAGAGTATTGAAAGGGAATATTGATGACTTAATCGGGAGTACTCTTAGCAACAAAAAAAATATAAGTATGTAAGTACCTATAAAAAGTATAAAATAAAAAATAATTTAAAATTTAAAAAACCCCCGACACAAAAACCAAGTTCCCCCTAAAAAGTAAAAAATAATAAAAATAGGTCGCGTTGGGGGACTGCAAAAAAACAGGAGCGGATGAATAATTTGGAGCAGTCCCCCAACGCGACGTATTTTTATTATTTTAACAATAACTTCGTGATTTTTTTTTAAATTCTGCTTTTCAAGAATGTCGAAAGCTGGAATAGATAGCTTTTCTGTGATTTGTGATAGAAATTCACCTCCAATCGATGCGTAGGCCGATGCCTCACGACAAACCCCCTCACTGCTTCTACGATAGCTAGCGCCATGAGACAGATCTCCCGCGCGTGAAGGTCACCGTTCCTCTCTGGTAGACCAGAGACTACCATGTAAGCGTCTCCTATTGTTTCCACCTTTAGGGGATAAAAAACGTCAAAATTACAGCATTTATTAAAAGTAAGCCAGTTACAGGTACTTTTGGATTGTCAAAGACAAAAAGTAATAGGTAATTTAAGACTGCATAATTATGGTGCCACAATCCTAGTCGCAAGACGTACTTGTAATAACTGTGAAAGTACAATAGAAGATTATTCCAAGGAGTGGATCTCGGAGAAGAACGGGCAACAAACTCCATGGACAGTTGGAAACTCTTTTTAGATTGTCAAAATATTACAGAACCTTTGTTACATCATTCATTTTGAGCTGTAGCAAGCTGTAACGATGTAGCAAGTTAAGTGTCCATAGTAAATTTTAAAAACACGATCTATTAAAAAAGAAAGTGGATCTTTCTTCGTTACCGAAAAATCAAAGACGAAATGAAACTATTCAAACATAAAAATATAAGCTATCCACTTACCTTATAAACATCGTAGAATCCAATGATCCTGTCGAAGGTACTATAAAGGTCATTCAGTAGATCCACCACCTGCATGGGAGTGGAGGCGGCACAGAGTTCAGTGAACCCGACGATGTCGCTGAAGTATACCGTCACGCATTCGAAGCTCTCTGGTTGGACCACCTCGCCGGCCATCAGTTGCTGAGCTACCGGCCTGAGTAGAGGGCATAAACGTTTTACTTTTCATCCCTGGGGGGTATTACAACGTCTTAAAACCAGACTTATTCCGGCGAGTGAAAGTGACAGAGCTATACTAGTCATATAGCGCCATCTCGTTCAGTCACTGGAACAAGCCTGGTTTTAAGACGTTGTAATACCCCCCCTGAGTGAATTAAATGCTGAATGCTCTACTGACATCGACACCGGAGAGTGATTTTTTTGCGTTGAGATGGATGGAAGTATGCCGTGAATGGTTGAGCTTTAGTGAAATGAATGAAAGATGATTTTTTTTCTAAGTCGTCTTGTTATTATAATCATTTCCGTTTTTTTATCAGTAATTAGAACACATCTGTCACATTATACAGGTAAATATTTTAAATATACCTGTACAGTATGATATCTATCATTTAATAAATTAATTTATTAACAAAATCCCTGTAAATTATAATAATAATAATAATAATAAAAGTTTATTGACCATAAGTTTAGTTTACAGTACACCGGTAAAACATATTACATATTTTAATAAAGTGAAGCAAAAATTGACGGTATACAGAGAAAAGTTCTTTACCTCCCGTGCTAGTCAAGGACTGTGTTACGGCAAGGTAAGATTCTCGCTCATGGAATAATAGTCATAACTTGAACACGTTAAGACAGTTTTTACTAATTACATCTGTTTTGCTATGAATCATAGATGACGATAACGAGTTAAAAGTTTAGCGTAAACAAGTAGTATATGCAAAGAAATCAGACAATGCAACTACTAACCTTATTTCAAGATTACAAAGCGTTTTCACAATAACAATATTTGTTCGGAATTTTTAATAAAACAAGCGTTAAAAAAAAATGAAAATGAAAAGGTGTCTAAAACTAAAGAATAAAATTAATTGATGTGTTTACTGTGCGTACATACGTGTGTATAATAATTGTATACTATCTCATTCAAATAATGTTTGTGTTTAGTACACCTGTGTTAAGTACATTTTCAGTTTACATGATTGCTTTATAATGTATAGATTAAATATATTTATATCTATATTTTAATTACTGTATATACTATATATATTTATATTATAATAATTTATTAAGTTCATATAATGTTTTATAAACTTGTTTAGTACTATCGGTATTCAATAAAATATATATTTAATAATAATAATTACTGACATATTTGTATAAGTTTTTCAGTCTGTTCATAATCCAAGTCACTCAGAAACTCATCCAGAGTTCTTTTACATACAAATCTCGTCATATCTTTAAGAGGTTTAATTTTACTTATGCGATTGTACAATAGAGGAGCCAAGAAATAAGAGAAACACTGTGCAAACGTGGTTCTGCATGGTGGGACGTCATATACTTCATGCGCTCTTCTAAAAGATTTGGTAACCGGTTTTTCGTAGGAATGTTGCTTCAAGACAATTTTTTTAATAAAGAGTTGGCGAATATTTAGAACTCCAAACTCTTTGTACAACGCAGTTGTGGAATATCTAAATGTTTTAAAATTAATCACCTTTAGAATACATCTGTGAGCCCTTTCTGTTGTTATAAGAGTACTTTTTCTAGCACCACCCCAAGCAGAGATACCATAAGTTACTATTGACTGGCATAGTGCAAAATATACAGTTTTGTTTGTAGCTTTGTCTTTTAAGTTTCTTATCTTTTTAAAAATCGGTATAAGTTTACGAATGCGAGATTTTAGATTATTAATATGTTGTTTCCAATTTAAATTTTCATCAATATCAACTCCAAGGTATTTAACACTTTTACTATGAGATAAGACAGGGCACTCGCAATAATTTGCAGCAGAACAATTAGAGAAATGAGCTTTTAAATTAAAGTCGGTAGGTTGTAAATTATTTTTAATACTAAATGTTATAAATTTTGTTTTTTTAAGATTTATGGTTAGCAGATTACGGTCAAGCCATTCAATTATATTTTTAAGACCATTCTCAGCTGTCATATTTACATCACTCCATGTTTTTTGTTGAAATAAGATCACAGTATCGTCAGCAAAAGTGATCACTTTTGAATCGGGTAATTCAATTTTACAAAGATTATTGACATAAATCAGGAATAATGTTGGTCCAAGTACTGATCCTTGCGGAACACCGAAACCAACAACATTCTTAGAGCTAAGATAGTTACCAATTTTTACAGTCTGAGTCCTATTACTAAGATAGTTTTTGAAAAGATCAAGTGGTACACCTCGAATGCCTATAGCCTCCAATTTGCAAATTAGCAGAGGGATTGAGACAGTATCAAAGGCCTTGGCTAAATCTAGAAAAACACCAACGCATTTATTTTTGTGGTCGAGATTACTGGTTACATTGTTAACTAGATGTTCAACCGCATCTATTGTTGATTTGTTCCTTCTAAAACCAAATTGATTATTAGAAAGAACGTTATTTTTCTCTAAGTAGCTTACAAGCCTAATGTTTATTAATTTCTCCAGGATTTTAGCCATAGTAGGTAAAAGGGATATCGGACGATAATTGGCGATACTGTCTCGCTCCCCCGACTTGAATATTGGTATAACAATTGAGTCCTTTAATACATTAGGAAACTCTCCACACGTAAGACATAAGTTAAATATGTGTGTCAAAGGCTCAATGAGAAGGTTTGCACTTTTTTTTATAAACACGGATGATATTCCATCCCAACCAGTAGAATTTGTATTTTTTAAGGACTTAATAATATTTTTAACTTCCGTTTCATCAGTTTGCAATAATACAAAAGAGTTCATCGGGCTGTGATTACATTTAAACCCTTGCACAAGATCATTTTCCGTAAGCTTTAACTTTTGTAAGATGTCAGTCGATAGTTTGGATGCCATATTAGTAAAAAAGTCATTTACAAAATCGACCGATTCTTGAGGAGTAGATTTTGTTTTTAATAGTTCATATGGACTTTGAGATTTTTCAGAGTGTTTTAGATTACATACACGCTTAACGACATTCCAGGTTTTTTTAATATCACTCTTGACAGCATTTAAATCTGCTTTATCGTGCTCATTTTTTAGATTATGGAGAATGCGATTACAATGATTCCTGTAACGCCTGTAGGTAATCTCTAGATCTTTATCATTAGGTACCTTATTATGTCTTCTGTGTAACGTATCTCTAAATCTAATACAACGCAGAAGACCAGGGGTTACCCATGGTTGAAAAGTCTGTCGCCTGTTGGGCACAATGACCTGGTGACTGCTTTTTTGTCTGATTTCGGATAAAGTTTCGATGAGCAATTCAGTCGCTTTATTTGGATCTTGCAATGTTGTTATACAAGACCAATCAATGTCCTTCAAAAGTTTAAGAGCTTTTTCATAATTCAGACGAAGCAATGTCTTTTCTGATTTGTTGTACTTACTTTTTTGTGTTAAGGGAATAATACAGAATATACTACTGTGATCAGAAACTGATGATTCACAGACTATTGTCAGCATTTTCAAATTAGGCTTTGCGAAACAGTGATCAATGCATTTATTGAGACGCGTAGGAAATTGATGGCTAGGTAATAGACCGTATGTGGCAAGAAGATTCAAATACTCATCGGATTTCTGGTCTGTGCTATTACAACTCACGTCAATATTTATGTCCCCTGTTAGATAAACATTAGGTATGTGTTTAATGTCTATTAGAAGTTCTTCCAAGGACCCAACAAAATTGGTGAGGGAGGCAAACGATGGTGACCTGTATATACAAATAAAAGCATGGCTTTTACCTACTCTTATCACCAAGCAGTCTGCATCAGCAAGATTAGGCTCATATACTGTGACATGTGGTAAATAGCTCCTTATATAGACAACTACACCACTATTCTGGTTAATATGGTTTCTAGTATAGAATGAATTAAATTGCTCTAGTTTAGGTATCACATCCGAATTTTGTAGCCAACATTCTGTGAGAATTATAATATCATAGTCTATTTTACTCCTAGCAATAAAAACTTTAAAATGTTCAAAATTTTTGTGTATGCTTCGTATATTTTGAACAATAATTCTAAGAGATGATTCTGTTCCAAGTTTGTACTGCGTAAACGCTTCTGGATCCTCGACCAAAAATGAATCACCAACGTTGATCGTATTATCAACCTCGGTGACCACCTCATCTATGTTGCTACCCATAACAACCATATTTAGCATTAACAATAGCAGAATTATATTTTTGGTCGACGATTGTAGTTTCTGAGATTTGTAAGTTGTTATTAATATTGTCGGACATGAAGTTTGCAAAGTAGACTGATATAAATAATATTACATATATTTCTAAATATGATATAATAAATAAAATATAATAGTAGTATAGAAATATTAATATATAATATATTATAATAATTATAATGCATATAATATTACTGTTAGAGTTTAAAGAAGTATAAAAAATAGTAAATAACGAGAAAAAGTACCATATTTCCACATGATCTTCAACAACAGCTAGTCATTCAGCGGTTAAATCCTTAAGTTGATTTAGGGAATTGATGACCATGGCAGGCTGTCCGTCTTCCTTGCGTAGGAGTATGTTTCCTCTTGAGGCCCAGCAGTACTTATATGAACCATTTTTCACCAGTTCTCGAGCGGCTGCCAGAATCTTTTTTGACATAAGAGTGAGAGATTCCGATATATAAACCCGTGAAAAGACTCCGTTAAATCCCAAAGTATCCGTACTTAACGGTTTATCTTTGTTGTCAGAGTTGTATTTTTTCACAGCTTTTAGCACTGCTTCTTTATTTTTGGCGTTCTGGTACTCAATAATAATAGGTCCATTTTTTCTACCTCTTCTATAAATAGTCTTATGTTCATCAATTGTTGGTATTTTTAGGGTGTTATATACGTTGTAGACAATATTCTGCACATCTTCGTTATCATGTAGTGGAATATTTCTTATTTCTAATGTGTTTTTCAGAATTTGTTTTTGGAAAACATTTACCTGAGTTTCCAGCAGATTAATACGCTCTATAGCTGCTTCATGCTTTGTTTCAAGGGTTAACACCCTGTCGCGGATATCATTATAGCTGGCAGCATTTTCTTCGAGTTGTTTTTTTATTTCGATGTTGGACTGGAGTATCTCGCTATTTTGCAATTTAATTACAGCCATTTCGGTGGTCATCATTTCTTTGAAGGACTTTAGAAGGTCACTTTTTAGGTCCTCAAGTTGTTGCTCGTCAGGATTTCTCCGTTTTCTTAAGTTGATATTACGTATAATATCTTGGTTTTGTGATACATTTACAAGGGTAAGATCTGGATTCGACGAGGACTTACTTGGTGTTCGATGCATTTTATCTGAATTCCTTGCGTATACTATACTCGCTGGCTTGTAGCAGTGTCGATGGCGCGCGGTGCTAGTAACGACGTCACACGTTCAACACACGAAAGATAGCAGCAACGCGGACGGCGCAGGAGCAGGACAGCAATTTTGAGGTGGTTCCTTTTTCCTCGCGGGTCGCGGGTGTGCGGGCGCACCTCCGCTGCGTGGATGGTTGGTGTACGCAGCAATAGCGATTAAGCCGTCAAAGTTATGCACTAATATCGGGTAAAGCAAGCAACTTATTTATGCGGAGCAAAGGGTCACACGTCTGTTCTCGATGCTAGTTTGGGCGAAGAAGAATTCATTTATTTAATTGCCACACTATTGGGCAATGGTTCCTGCATGACCTTCCATATATATGTTCTATCGTGCGTTCATCGCCCGAAATTAGTATTCAATCTCAATCCCTGTCCTGTGTGTTCTTGACGGCTGCTTTTGATTGGACATCTTACAAACATCAACATCTCATCTTATAGGGAAATTCGATTGTTGATTGGTTTCAGGAAAAGCTCTAATCGAAGATAGCAACAAAGATAGATCAATAATTTCCAGCGTAAGCCATCACGACTTTCTTATTGAGTCCTCTCTTGGCAACGACGCCCATCTTCAGGCACCCGTTTCTCATTTTATAGACATGGCTATCCCAATCCTACATCAACCTAGCAGTCCTATTGTCTACTTCTAATGACATTCCTGACCTAAAAGGTTCATAATCTTTTTTGATAGCATCATCAGCCTAGAATCACCCACTGATGTATATAAGTCTCCCCCTTTATTTGCCCCGTTATCGTGACGATATCGAGATAAAGCCAGATTTCAATTAATTAAAAAAATATCTTGAAAATTGTTTTAAAACTTTGTACGAAGTATTTTATATTCTACGCAGACAGAATAAGCATTTATTATTCAAGGCTACATCATAGGGCAACTCGCTGTCCGACCATGGACCATGCCCGGGTCGACGGCGCGTCGTGTTCCACGCGCGCCTCAAAGAGCTGTCAGCAAAAATGACGGGGCCCCCTCTCAGAGGGCCAAAGCCTGCCGGGGTCGCGGGACTTATTTCTATTACCGTGACCCCGGAACATAAAGGGCTACTGAAGGACACCGTGGATTTTAGTCAGTACAAGTCTGACAGTACCTCCCGCCCTGCCCGGGGTTGGAGGCCTCATTTGATGATTTTACCACGATAAAAAAAAAAAAAAGGCTACATCATGAGTGAATTTCAACAAGTCCTATAAAATCTTCATTTCCGTGGTTTTTTTAATCTTAAGCTTTTTTTAAAAAAAGAAATGCTCTTATTAAAGTTTTTGATAATTTATATATTCTTGCTTAATGTCTAGCAGATAACTTAAAAAACTAACGAGATATAAGGATTTAAAAATTTCGTGCCACGGCGATGAAACATGCGTGCACGGCAATGAAACAAGCGCCCACGGCAATGAAAGAACTGTGGCATGGCAATGAAAGAATCAATCTACGATGAGTACAATATATGTTAAAATTAGAACTACAATTATATTCAAACTGATTGGCAGACTTTGACAAAATAATATTATGCATCATACCGACATTTAAAATTTAAAAAAAAAATCGTCTTGTACATGTTTATTTTCAAGCCCATAGCCCACCCATTGTGAAACTCAGTCGAGGCCATCAAGCATCACGCTGAGTTCCTCCATCGACTTGCCATGACTATGATGTCGTCGGCAAATCGAAGGTGAGTGATGTATTCGCCGTTGATGTTGATGCTAAGTCCTTGTCATTCCAGGAGCTTCAAGGCGTCTTCCATTGTGGCAGTAAACAGTTTCAGGGAGATAACATCCTTCTTACGCCTCTTCTCAATGGAATCGCCTTCGTGCTCTGCTCCTGTACTCACACTTTGATGTACCGATAGTCAATACGGCATCGCTGGAGTGACTCAAGTACCACCCATGTTTCCACCGATACGATGGCTTTCTCATAGTCCACAAACGCTAAGCATAATGGCAAATTATACTCTTCGGTCTTCTGTATAACTTGCCGCAGCGTATGGATGTGGTGTATGGTACTATAGCCTCTTCGGAAACCGGCTTGTTCGGGAGGCTAGAAGTCATCAAGTCTGACAGTCATGACTCAGAAGCATGATGGGTCTGTAGTTCTTCAATAGGCTGTTATCAACTTTTTTTAAGAAAAGCACCACTTCGCCTTTGCTCCATGCTTCAGGCGTTTTGCCCTAGAACAGGACGGTATTAGTGAGCTTCTGGAGGACTTAAAGTACCGGTATTCCACCCGCTTTCAGAAGCTCTGAAGTGACTTAGATATATATACGTCTATTTAGCTGCTTATATGACTTCGCGTCATTGGAAGACTGCAACTGTAGCAAACCTCGTTCAGACATGAGGTTTAAGGTTTGCTCGGTCAATAAGTTCTCAGGGAAAGCAAAGCGATTAGAAAGCTCGAGTCGATTTCGGGGTTCTGAATATGGGACCGAGTAGGTGGGAGCTTAGACTTCATCAGGCTGGACCTTTCAAATCAAATCTAAAGAGAGACCAGAGAGAAACAATCTAGAGTTAACTTGACGAGTTTTGTACTGTCAGTAATCGGTATTACCTGAATCGCAGGTGACAAAAGATGTTTTCTTTGCCTAATCATACCATGGCGATGAAAACACAAGTCACGGAAATGAAATACCTGGCCACGGCAATGAAACTAAATTGTTTTACAAGGCATGGCAATGAAGTTTTTTTAATTGCCATGTCTTTTTTTTCATTTCCATAGCAAATTTCGGCCACGGAAACCACGGCAATGAAACCACGTCGATGAAAATCAAGGCAAAAAATATAAATAACAAAAAATCTAGTAACTATTCGAAGAAATAAGCACGTCACAAATGAACATATGAGGAATGGTGTTCTATCGAATGCTTACTCATGAAGACAAACTTATTCAAATATCAGTTATATCTATCCACGGCGATGAAAGAAAATTTTTCCAGTAACATAAAAATGGATTATTTAAATTTATGGTGCGAAAACGCAGGCACGTGTGTACTTCCTTCCACGTTGAGCACTTAGGCAGCACTAATATGCAACGTTTAGCATACCGGTAGGGGGGAAGAAAGTAGTAGGTAAAACAATATCCTTGAACATGATTAGGACACGGCGATGAAGGATAGTTCTGGGACAAGTGATTTTTTATTAACCATTCGTTGTTTTGTTTAAATATTTGAATAAATGTATTCTGTAGCAATACTTTAACTATTCATGTATCAAATAAAACGAGGTTTTAGTATAAATAACCAATAGATTTTTATCAATGTGGAATAATACACAACAAGGTGAAGTGTGGACAAACACGGCAATGAAAGATTTCGAGGTTTAATATATTTTTTTGGAATATCCATTAATCCAATTAAATAAGCATTTAGTGCTACACATAGATTGCTATTTCACCTACCCGGAAAAAAATTTGAGAACGTTATAACCATGTTTTTTAGTACCGATTTCATTGATGCCACGCAATTTTCGGTCCCGGGAAATTCACTCTCATATCTACCGACCCAAATACCTTATAATATAATTTCTCAATAACTATTCTCGAATATTATAATATTAGTTCGTACAAAAACAAAAACAAAGAAGATGGTCCTAAAATAAACCGATTACGTAAAAATTTGTTGATCAGTTAGGATATACTTTAATATGAAAAAAACTTATCTTATAAAAGGAAAAACAAATTGAAAATCTAAATAGACAAAGAAAATAAATGAAATTATGGACGCGAGACGCAATTTTCAATTGCTTATTCTGCAGAACTGTTCACATCTTTCAGGATTTGAAAAATCGCAATGGCAACTGTTTCAACTTTCCAGTAGTATGTCGTGGATTCGAACCTAGCCAGGCAGGTAATTGAGAAATTTATTTCATTACCTCTGCTCCCAAAACAATGAAGAAAAACATCGTTAGGAAACCCTTAGAACCTGAAATTCGAAGACATGTGACATCTACCAGTCTACTGGGCCCGCATGGTCCACTCCCTGTCACAGAGAGGAGGCCTGTGTCCCAGCAGTGGGAACATTAAAGACTTATAATGGAAGATTATGACTGTCCTGGTAAGCTTCTAAGCTAGTCATCGTTAGTTAAATAAGTAAAGGTACCTCGGTAATACTTGATAGAGCAGTTCTTCAGATCTTCGTTTTTCCAGCGACAGTTGTTCAGTTTTCTCCTCGACGAGAGACTCGAGGTTGTTGGCGTACTGCTCCATGCGGCGGAGGAGATCGTCCATCAAGTTGTCACAGTAGCCCCTAAATGAAGAAATAAATTATTCTTATTTCATATTATCGGGTACAGTGGGTATACCTAAGGCCCCAGCATGACTTTTCATATTTTTGTGACGAAGTAAACGAGAACTTTGATGTTAATTTGATGGAAAAAATCCCCGCTCGAACATTGGAGGCACTATTTCATTTTCCATGCATAAGCCGTAAGCTGACTTAAGTACGTTGCAAGTACCTACACGGAATTATTGCACAGAATTCAAAGGCCTAAGCCTTTGTAATGTTGGTACTATGTCTATGGTAATATTTTGATCTTGAGGGGTGATCTAGTATAGGAAGGTATTCCAAAAGAGAATAAAGAGAACTTGCTGATGTTGTTACATATCCCTAAATGCCACAAAAAAGATACCAACAATTTTATTATCAAACGTTCTAACCACAAGATCTCTATTCATTAGCATGGACAAAAATGTCATGTCTTTACTCACTTTATATAATTAGCATTAACAGCATCAAAGCTGGGTCGGTCATCAGGCGCCTCTGCCCAGCACCTCTCGGCCAGTTCCAGCAGCTCCACAGCAGCACCTCCCCCGCCCCCCGCAGCTGCCCCCACCTCGCCCACTCCCACTACTGGGCGAAATGGAGGAGACTCTCGAGCGCAGACGTGGCCTACTATTTCTAACAAAACAAAAGAAGTTTTATATAAGTAAGACAAAAGCCCGTTGGGTTGCCGATATCGGCAAGAACGCGGTGATCAAATTGATGAGGTACACACAGGACCGAGAATAGTATGGCAGAGCAAGGGAGAAGAAGTATGGAAGAGAAAGAGATCGAAAATTCGACGACATCTATTGTTATGTCTACTACTACTGCTAGACGTCTGGCTAGTACAGTCTACTCCCTGTCACAGAGATGTGTCCTGGTTACATTTATTAGCTGATTATGATATGTTATGTGAAACAAGGATTGCATTCAAAATACATAAAAAAGAATATGTTTAGAAAATGGACGACTAATTTATCATAATGGAAAAAAGACATACCGCAAAAAATTCTTTATGGAAAAACTAATTACAATAAATAAAGAGAATATCAAAAAATAAAAGTTAGAATTACATTTTAAAAAACCTTTTCCCTTTTGTATATTTTACAGACGTGAATGGCAATTTAATCCGCTTGGATAAACAAATAAATTATGAAAGGAGTATTAATTTGTTTATTTAGGGCACAGGTTTGAAGCGTCTTCAAACATATTTAAACTTTTAATTAGTTTTATGTTTTAATATCCTATCCAGTTACACTTCTATTTATTTAATACCTCCTTTAATTATTGGTTTAACAAAGTTCTTAACAAACAGTTATGTTATCCTAACTAACTTTATAAATTCAAAGTTAGTTTGTTAAAGTTTAACGCCTAAACGCATGAACCGATTATTCCTGGGATTTCACAAATTCGTTGCCAGGTTCACAGAAACGGACTTGGGATACCTTTCCCGGGAAAAACAACAATAACTTTCTTATAATAGATAATGCCACGTGTCGCTGTATTATAAGTAAGGAAAAACCCATAACAGACCTCGAACGGATTGTGGGTTCGAATCTCTTCCTCGTCGGTAGTTGAATTTATACGAACGAAACTCCTATTCCAAGTGACTCCTATTTTATGACGGGGTCGCGGGACTAACGAGCCACCGTAACCCCGGAACGTACCGGGCTATTAAAGGTCACCGTGGATTTTAGTTAGTACAATTCTGACATACACTGCTGCCCTGCCTTGGGTGGGAGGACTCATTGGATGATAATAACAAATTAAAGAAAAAATGTACCTACCTGGTTTAATTTTTAAGACATCAACTTTATAGAGCATACTGTTAACAACTTCAGTTTCTAAGTTAAGTTGGTTAAGGCGTCTGGAGTACCTATCCAGAAGACGCGGGTTCGAATCCCACTTGCAATCTAAAATTTTTCTTTCCTCAAAAATCATCTTTACGATGCGCATCGCATGCGTTAATGCGTATAAAAATAATTAATTAGTTTGGTAGACGCTATCTCATTATACAACATTGATTTGGCTGTAATGTCAACGTGTTGGGTGGAAGTTAGTTAAACACTAATCCAAGAGATGGCGCCACGCTACCATGAAGCGTTAACAAGGAATAGAGAATTTCGGCTTGCAAGTGTGGATTGCAATGGCCTAGTTGGTTAAGGCGTCTGGAGTACCTATCCAGAAGACGCGGGTTCGAATCCCACTTGCAATCTAAAATTTTTCTTTCCTCAAAAATCAACTTTACGATGCGCATCGCATGCGTTAATGCGTATAAAAATAATTAACTTCAGTTTCATAAACGAATGCCAAGAAACTGTCACCATTTATCCAAATAAACGCATAAATAATAAAATTCTTCAACTGCACTGGCCTACTACAAAGAAACTACCGCCGTCACAATCCATTAAAAAGTTTCAAAGCCTGAAAGTTGTAACTTTGTTCCGTCATTTTATTTAAAAACCGGATATTGCAGCTGGCTGGAAAATGGCAGATATAGAGCACATGGCCCTGAAGTGGTGTTTTCAAAGTAGGAAAATATTTTCGAGAATATTATATGAATTCCTGAAATTTATTAGTGCAGAAGATTTTTTATAGCAATTTAATGTTTCTCTGTCTACTAACATGCCACACTTTACAGAGAAAACATGATTTATGTCTGTTTTGCTAGTTTGTGGGAATGTCCCAGAGAGTTTCCATGTGTTCACGCACACATAAACACCAGGCGACGGCGGCGGGGAAGTGGGAGCGGCGGACCGCGCGTCCGCTATTTCATTCTCCCTGGCCTGACTACCATGGGAACACGTTTAAAAAGCGCTGAGGTGTAACAAAAAGTTAAATTGAACTTAAAGGTCACCGCTCACAGCAGAACAACACATTTCGAATAAAAGCGCCGCGACTTAAAAACGCGGACGCGTTCCACTGAGGACTGTAAGATAATTATCCAGCGCTACCCAAAAAAGGTCTATTTTGAAACTAGCGCTAAAAGTACTCCTCGTCACTGTGTCGCTTTTTTTTGGTGTTTTGTTATACAAACCATCAAAACGAACTGTGTAACTTCTAATGAACTGTCCCATTAATTAAAATTCGCCTCGAGTATAAAAGACTTAAAAATACGAAATATCAATAAAAAAAAAACTATTTCCTAGAACAACACTAACATATTTTCTTTCCGAACATATTGATTTACAAAGTTAAACCCATTAAAAGCTACATACCTTTATTAGACATAGCAGGCGTATAATTATGAAAGGGTCCTGCTCTCAGCACGATCTCTTCTAGAATGATGCCGAAGCTATACACATCTCCTTTGAGAGAGGCCGCCGCTCCCGGGTAGATGCTGCTCGCCACCAACTCCGGAGCCGTCCATAGTAATTCTGAAATAAAGCGTTGTTTAAACTTCAAAGTATAACATTCCTCGTGTAACTCACGAAGGTTTAGGCACCTTAGTAGGTGCGTTAGGTGCCATGTAATAAGACACAAGCCTATTGCCATCAACCAGATAGATATCCAGACTCCGTTACTACTGTTGTGTTATTCCTGATTGAAAAACCCAATAAGTAACATGTTGGCTGTTACGTTTGTGACCACTAAACCAACCGGATAAAATTACAAATAATTTAAATATTATACGTTTTTAACGAATGCGTCTCTTTAAAAGATTTTATATGGAAAGAAGAATTACAACTCGAATTCTTTCCATAAAAAACTTTAATTTGTAAGTCGTAAGACTTAAATCACCCGGTATGCCCGGTATTAATTAACGGTAATAAATGAATTTAGTATTAATTACTATAGTAATAAGTGTCATCCTTGATGAGATCCGTTGGCGTGCACAGCGTGTTGAGCCCGTAGTCTGAGATCTTCAACACGAAGCGTCCATCGATGAGACAGTTCGAAGACCGCAGTTTGCCGTGCGCACCCAGTCCGCCGTGAAGGTAGCACATGCCCTGTACAATGAAAACTTATACGCTATTTTACTTTAAAAAAAATTTTGTCCGAAAAATAGATTACCAAAAAGATTTGACCCGTCTTTTGTTACGTACACCAAAATTGACTAAGATACAGCGTTGTAATTTAACAGGCGTTATGACGTCACAAACCCCCATTCCCGAATTTCGAAGCGTTTTATTTTACCTTTGTCATTATTGATGGATTTAAAAAAAGAAAAAAACGTGTGCCTTATTTTTCAATACTATGACTAACGGAATCTTTTTATTCCGTCCTTCCATTTTTTATTATATATTTTCAATGTATTTAAATGCAGAAAACTACTCTATTATGGGTACTGCTGGGACATCGATAGGCCTCCTCCTTTATTTCAACGTAATAAAGTTAACACTAGTTGCCGCCATTTTAAATATGCGTGGAAAACGGAACGGAGAGGGCCTGGAATCTCGCGGTATCCATAGGCAATGTCATCGTAACTCCGAACTTTGCCTCCAAGCGGTAACGGATTAGCAAGCAAGTCGTAATTTTGACAATAATTTCCACAGAAACAGAATTTATTTGTAACGCAACTATTTTACTTTCAACGTAGGTAAATTTAAATTTACATAAATAAATTGTAATGTTTGTATTTCAGTTTGTTTTCGAATTTACAATACCAAGTTTGTTTCTTTTTTGTTCTATTAAGATCGTAAATTCTAGAATCAGATGGAGTAAATTATTCTTATCATAAAACCTATTACTGCTTAATAAATCGAATTTAGCTTTACAAACTTCTTTCAGAAAATTCCCTGGAAAGCTACGTATTTATTGCTTTATATTATTTTTTATTAAATTAGAGAATGTTGTATTAGAACGCAAGTTTTGGGAATAGATGTTTATTTTATTACTCTTATACGCAAAAACGATGGATTTTGATATGGTAGACCTGAATTAATTACTATTACTCATTGAGCTATTATTACTCGTATAGAGACGACACCACGCATCACACCACTATGTTCAGCTGTGTCCCATGCAGTATGAGTGCGCGCGCCTAGAGCTCGCCACAGAGCTGTCAAACAACTGAATAAACTTATGCGCGAGCACTCATCTTGGATGGAACACAGTGCAGGTGATACGTGATGTCGCCTCTATACGTAGTAATAATAGCTCAATGCTATTACTACGTATTTTTTGAGATACGAGAGATACTTTTCCCGCCATATTTCGATCTACGCGGGCGACACAAACCGTGAGCATGAAATAGTGTTTCGGAATATTTTCACTTCAACAATTCAATTATTTATTTCTTACTGGGATTAAATATCATTTTGAAATAATTGAATTGAAAAAGCCAGATGGACACACATCACAAAAAAGTAATAATCATCGTGTAAAATTACGGCACGCAAAAAGAGCAACTCACGGTAAAAACGCTTTTATAACCCTTGGAGGGTTTAAGCACAAAAACGCGGTTGTTAATAAAAAATAATTCATTATTGTTTTGATGGAACCGTTCACGATTGATTAGCTCTGTTTATTGTGTTACACCGAGGTTAGGTTAAACCGTTCCACGATATATAGCTGTAAAGCTAAACAAAGGCCACAATTACACAATACAATTAGATTAGGGCAACCCTGAAATTCATTGGATCACATGCTTGATGAAGCCGTCGCTCAAGGTCAGTTTCGGGGTCTGCGATGTGTCCGTTTCCTTGTTTTCCGAATGAAATACAGACATTCCCCACAAAAGATTTCTTGTTTTCCAGATTAAATACAGAGAAATCACATTCCTTACTAAAGAGATATAAAACATATATTTTTTGTACATTATTTTAATTATAACTCACTCATAGTGGAACGGAAACCAACACTATCAATATTATCAATAAAATGAGACCCTATTACCATAGCTTTTTAACAAATTCATTTGCATTCGTGTTTCCGAACGTATGAAACCCAGATCTCGTCAAAGATCAAGTGAACTGGCTTTTTCAGGGTAAGCTCACCCCATCGTAGCCTAGGTTAAATAGTATAGTGACAGAGATTTGTCTCTGTCACTAACCTAGAATTGAGTCAAGAGCAAGAAATATATTTTCCATGACATTACCTATTCATAGTTAACACTACCTAAACAAAACTATGCAGTCTTCGCGGTCACTAGGGATGTGCCCTAACAGGCGTTGCACAGAGGGGGCCACGGTCAGGTCTTTTAAGAGGAAACGGGGCCTTCTTCCATGTGCAGATAGTGATCACCGGTGTGGTTTTAGTGAGGTAAAAATCCCACACTCCCCGGTCTCTTCCCCAAAAACAGGTAGCCTTTTGAAAGTTTCCCCCCGACAAAAAAAAAAAGGCTCTCTTCAAAGTGTCTCGATAATCAGCATCTGCTTAGCCTTTTTCCTAATTTGTTTGAATCGATTTCCAGTCTAACCAGATTCAGCTGAATACCAGTATATGTATATGACACGGTAAGACTGTTCGAAACTCCGCAACCCAGTACTGACTGGGTTGCGGAGTTTTGAACAGTCTTACCGTAATTGATCGTGATTGTGTTACCCAGTAGGTACTGACCTACTGGGTAACACAATCACAATCAATAACAGCTATGCAATTCCCACTTTGAATTTCAGCCGTTCTTACCTGCACAATATCATGCACGAGTGAGGTTCTGAAGTTCCAGTCGAGCTGCAGCTCATCGTTGGAGAGGACGTCCTTCAACGAGCCCTTGGGACAGTACTCCGTGAGGACGAACACCAGCGGGCAGTCGACGCACGCGCCGATGAACCGGGCCGTGTTCTCATGGGACACGTTGCGGGCCTGCGTGAGTGGAAATTAGATTTATAAATGGGGAAATTTTGTAATTGATTGTCGAACGCGTGATTACGTTAATTAATCTTGTTAAAATCTTTACAAACAATGCAAAGGATGGCATGGTTCGTACAGGGCTTTGAGATTTCATGCTGCACCCTACCAAACCAAACCTAAATAATATTTGTGCAATGCCACAAATATTATTTAGGTTTGGCTGTCTTCCTACGTGAGTTCGAATGTCTGTTAACGCACCCACGACAGAGGAGAAATTGCTAGTTGGAACCAAAGATAGCCCAATATACTAGGGTATTTTTGGAACTGAAGACTAACACAGAAAGTTACAATTTAAACTGCAGAAACTCGAAAATAATAAGCTTATACTTGTTAAGAACTGAGCAAGAAATCCAATAACGAGACCCAGTCTTGCAAACATGTAACGAATTATTCAACAAGAAATCCCAATAACCACAACATAAGTTTGACATTCAATTACAGTATCAATACCTCTTATCAGGACCCAATCCCTAGAAACGTAAGTTACCAAAGTTCCGTATATCAGTAACATTAGTAACGAGGGTCGATTCTGTCACATCGGATTACCGTAACTTGGAACTGTGTGACACTCATATGGACAGTTGGACACTTTTGTGACATCTCATTTGTTTAGATGTCACAGTCATGTTACACTCAAATCACTGTTCCCGCTCAAGATTTTAGTCTAAGCGATAAGTGGTACACTGCTCTGACTGGACCGGAAGACGCAGCGTATGGCAAGCCTCCCACTAGGTGGACCGACGATGGATGCAAGTGGCGAATTGTTGTTCGGCGTGGCGGTCTAAGGGGGAGGCCTACGTTCAGCAGTGGACACCTTCCGGCATGATGATTAGTGGCGGCCGGGCGGTGCGAATACGACTTTGTAAGTACGCGTATTCGCTAGTGGCGACGTCTCATGGGGTGTATCAAACATTTCTATACAATTAATCTTCCCGCTAGCCGCGCTGCCACATGTTCAAAGTCAAAGTCAAATCATTTATTCAATTAGGCCATCAAAGAGGCACTTTTTAACGTCGTTTATGTTAAAATTAAGGAAATGGGATGGGATGGGAATGATTCTACATGTTCCCGCACACAGTGGCAAGGTCGTGAACGAGCCGTTATTGTCCTATCTTATTAAAACACCACGGTGCCCGGCCAGTAAGATACGCAAATAAAAAAAAAATAACAAGAAATATTCAATGTTGCTAAATTACTAAAATCAACTGTCGATGTTAAAATCAATCTGTGTTTCCATTCTTTAATATGACACTGTCAATCCCCATTAGTCGTGAGAGTCTCTCCCTCAAACATTGTTTTGCACTTACATTTCATTTTATCAGGGTGTTGAGACTATTTTCAGGGTTCGTGCCCGTTTGATCGCAGAAGGCTCACCCCTTATTACCTACGTGGGACTTAGAACATAACTTTTGGAGTTTTTGCTGTCTCCCACTAGGTATATATGTGTCAATTAAAAGCAGTTGCTATTCTGAATTTAAATTTTTGTAAACGCACACGACACAAATCTGGGTTGCGGGACTGTCTCATTCGGTAACCGTAACCCTGAAACGTAAAGGGCTTTTGAAGGATTACCCTGGATTTTAGTCAAGTACAAGTTTGGACACCCGTCCGGCCCTGGATGCCATGACTCATTAGATGACGTTAGAAATTAGTTACGAAAAACGGCACAGTTCAACAGCTCGGTTGGAAAGAGCGTCAGATGAATCCGTAAGGCGCTGGTTCAAATCTTGCTCGTGGTTCGAACTTTATTTCCATATTTTTATTTAAAAAAAAAAAAGTCTCGTGAAAAGTTAAAAAAATAGTCTTCCCACTAACCTGCTTAATCTCCCACAGTAGTTTCTTATTAAGATCCAGCTTCTTTCTGTGTATCTTCTTGACGGCAACCCTGTTGCCTTTATAGAGGCCGACGGTGAATGACGATAACGTCAGAGAGGGAGTGCCCAAGGTCGAGGCGGCTCCGGTACTGCCTCGGGTACTCCAACCCAAGGACAGCTAGCGTTTGGAAAGAAAAGGGTATCTGTTAAAGAGTTTATAATGAGGAGGTTCAGATAGGAGAGTGTGTTACAACTAGGACTTTATATAGCTTTATTTTCTCTGCTTCATTGTGATTGTTTAAAAAAACCTGTAAGTAACAGGAATATTTGAAATAATTATTTTTCCCTGCAATTGCACCCGCTCAGATGTCGTCGACGTGACGATGCCGACACCGGAGGCGAGACCTGTTACGGTGCGTCTTCCAGTCCTTGGTTGCCACTAGAGAACTTTTCTTCCCCATCGGTTAACAGTTCTATGAGGGAAGTGGCCTGCCCATTGCCACTTCAACTTGCAAATTTTCGAATCTGGGGGCACGGCAGTGCCCCCACCAAGTCGAGCAAAAAAGCGACACGGCCGTACCATCCTTTTCTGGAAGCAATTCAGGCCATTTTCGACCCCCTGTAACTTCGTTGTGGATAAAATTAGAAGACTGAATTTTCAGTAACCATGCAGGCATTGTAAAGACACGGTATATTTCAAATTTCATTCAATTTGAACCAGTAGCTTAAGAATTATAACTGGTCAAAGTTTCTTAATTTTGTCACTCACTCACTGACTGACTGACTCACCGATCATCAAAATTCTAAGGCACTTCTAGCAGACCTAGAAGCTTCAAATTTGGAATATAAGTAGTGTTTGGTGTATGAATCAAGGAAAAACTAAAATATTTGGGGGCACGGCAGTGCCCTCGCCAAGTCGAGTAAATTTTTTCAATTTTGGTCCAGTTTTATAGAAAATTCGTTGCTGGTAGATATAAGTAGAAGGTACCGAAAAGAAAAAAAGTAGAACTGTCTACAAAATACAAAAAGAAATGAGATCCCATCAAAAACAATACTTGTCAAAAAAACCAAGTCTCGCAACTCAGTTGTTCTACGGTAAAAAGTTGTGAGATCCATGTAATACCAAGTCTTATCCATGTAATACTTAAGCGACTTCCTGTCTTAATACGTCCACTCCCTAAGAAATCTTTAATGTTTTATATAAATATATTGACTTGGTCATCGCACTAAATAATTTAATTAACACGTGTTTTCATGCGATGGCTGAGTCAATATATTTATATAAAACATTAAAGATTTCTTAGGGAGTGGACGTATTAAGACAGGAAGTCGCTTAAGTATTACATGGATAAGACTTGGTATTACATGGATCTCACAACTTTTTACCGTAGAACAACTGAGTTGCGAGACTTGGTTTTTTTGTCAAGTATTGTTTTTGATGGGATTATGATTACAAACAGAGTATAGAATTCATTGTCAAAATTCTAAATCTAACACGAACCTACCCTTTGTAAATACTGAAAGATTTAATTACAATGTACCTAACTACTTTTTTTACTTTAAGACTTGTCAATATTAGCTTAAGAACGCCTTATAAATTGTATGTTAAACTCATAATCTTAAAACATTATGTACCCTATACAGGGTTGGGCAGTATTTGAATTACTTGTAATTAAAATACGTAATTGAAATACAAATACGTATTTTGTATTTGTATTTTAAATACTTCCCTAAAATGTAATTTGTAATTCGTATTTCAAATACTTGGCGACAAAGTATTTTGTAATTAGTATTTCAAATACATGTGGCTCCAAAATACATTTTAACAAAATACATTTGAAACTTCATTTACCGTCACTGCACTCTCTGCAATGATGGTAAAGCAGCAAATTAGACTTGGCAACACTGCACCTATTACGCACTGACGTCATCACATCAAGCCTCCTACCACAATCCATCTTTTCTCAACAGATTTTGAACGATATTGCAATAGTGGTTGGTTATTTTTTATTGATAAAATTTCACAGTTCCGGGCAGGTTGACCCGCTGGCGTCTTTACACTGTACGCTATGAGTTATGACTGTAGGTCAATCTTGGCTAAAAAAACGCAAAAATAGAAATTAACGTCGAATTGTGAACTTTAAGCTAAGAACTTCCTTCTACTTTTCAGCCATTTAGCTCATGCTGGTCTAGATTATTTATTTTGTAATTTGTAATAAGTATTTTGTATTTCAATTAAAACTAGCTAAAATACTGTATTTTGTATTTTATATGTAAAATACCTTACTTAAAGGTATTTTATATTTTAATTACTTGCGATAATAGTATTTTGTAATTTGTATTTAAATTAAAGCAAAGCATGTATTTTGCCCAGCCCTGACCCTATATAATGTTAAGAAATTTGCATGCCCTAAATAGGCAAAATATAGTTTGTGCCTAAACCACCAATTGTAACAACCGGTAGTACCTATATTTTACGCAAATAAATTATTCTTATTCTTATTAATACTGTAGTCTGAATTTACTTGTACTAACATAATATAATTATGAGCCACTTTAGAGCACTCTTCTTCAATTGACGCTACCTTTATAAAACTAAGAGTTGAGAAATTAAGTTTTGAAGCGTTTTATAAGTTTCAATTAATTTAAAATCTTCAGTTATTATTTGCACCACCACTGCTCTCAAAACGTAAAAGGAAAACATCGTGAGGAAACCGGCATGTACCAGAACCAAAAATTCGAAGACATGAGACATCTACCAACCCGCACCGGGCCCGCGTGGTGGATTATGGCCCACTCCCTCTCACAGAGTGGAGGCCTGTGTCCCAGACTCCCAGCAGTGGGGACATTTATAGGTTAATGATGATGATCATTATTTATATCAATAATTTACTGCTAGGGCACATGGATTACGTACCACGTCCCCAGTAAGTCTACTGTCTACTGTAAGTCTACCACGTGGTCCCAGTGCAGGTCGGATCACAGTCCGATAAATTAAAAACAAATTGCTTGCTTCATTTCATTATAAGCTCCAATGACTCCAATATTTCGAGTATAACTGCCAAGCAATTAATAAACGGCGAACACAGCAATATAATTGGACGCTACAGCGAACATAAAGTATTTTATTATTGTTTATTTAATAAATAAATAGCAACGTTCATAAGCTCATGAATCTCGAAAGATAATTGTATCTGCCGTATTAAATAAATGATACGATGAAATATTTTTGGTATCATTTTTGACTTAATGGGGGGTTATTGTGCGTTACTGCTTAGTAAAGTGAATTCGAACTATTGAATTTACTTTTTTGTGACACAATAGTATTCGATCAAGTTATTATTCTGTAGCCTAATGAAATTTTTTAGATTAGGTACTCTTTTATATTATATTCCACATCTATCACACAACGCCATCTAGTCCCAAGCTAAGCAGAGCTTGTGTTATGGGTACTAGACAACTGATAAACATACTTATATATTTCCAAATACATACATATTATAGATATATTACACCTAGACACAGAACAAATGATCATGCTCATCACATAAATATTTGTCCTGTGTGGGAATCGAACCCACGACCCCCGGCATAGCAGTCAGGGTCACTAACCACTACACCAACAGGCCCGTCAATATATTATATATTATTTAGTTTGAGATGGATTTGTTCATAACTATTTTCTAGGATCAGAACAAAGGCGACGATAGAGTAAGCTTACCACGAAGAATTGGGTTGAATTGGGTTGGAAGATTTGGGTTGAAAACACATACGCTGTGAGTTCCATTCTTTAGCTTTGCGTACCTACTCGAAAAATGTTTGAAAGTGCTTAGCGCATATAGCTAGTTGCCATTCTACAAAAAAAAGAAACTAGGTTTTTTTTTTTAACGTGGTAAAATCATCGAATGAGTCCTGCCACCCAGGACGGGAGTGGCTGTCAGACTTTTAAAGATTAAAAAATTTACGGTGTTCTTCAATAGCCCTTTACGTTGCGGAACCACGGTTACTCGTTAGTCCCGCGGACGAACTCCGCGCGTAGAACCTATATGGCCTTTGATATAGTTTTTGTTGTGAAATCGTTTGTAAAAAGTAAAACGTTCCAATTAAGGAAAGGTCAATTAAACTTAAATAACAAAAGCTGTTCCTACAAAGCTATTCATTGTTAATAATAGGCATTGTTCTGGTTTTACTTTTACTTGATAAAATTCTTTGATAATTATTTCCTGTATTTATTAGATACTAGCTGTTGCCATCGGCTTCGCTCGTGTGTAACTCGTAAAAGGGTAACAGTATCCATACATTCTAAGAAACATTAAGAAACATTCTCATCTTCTCTTATATATAAAAATCAATTGCTGTTCGTTAGTCTTGCTAAAACTCGAGAACGGCTGGATCAATTTGGCTGATTTTGGTTTTTAATTATTTTTGGGAGTCCAGAGCAGGTTCAAAAGGTACTAAACTATCTTTGTACCTGTGTTTGGTGTAAAAAAGTAAAAAGTAACCATTCTCACAAACTTTCGCATTTCATCGTTATCTTACCACCACATACCTTCAGTACCTCATTGATGCTGTGCAGCGCTGGGCTGGCTCCGATCGCCGTGCCGACCTCCACCAGCACCTCCTCAGGACGCACTCTCCAAGAAGTGTTGTTCAGCTCCGCGTCTATTCGAGCCTGTCTGTTATGAGAGATATGTATAAAATTAAAATATACCTTTTGTAAAATGTTTGGTCAACTTTAGAAAATATCTAAAACGTATGGCTTGCTGCGCTGCGTGTCGCAGGTTCAACTCCCGCATGGAATAAAATATTTTTATTACAAGTAGTTTTTCCGGGTATTGGGCGTTTCAGTAGGAGAGTTTAAATGTTTGTTAACGTAGACTAACTGCATAACGTAACTGCGATACCTACAGGTTAAAATTTCGAATGTGGGGGCAACGCAATAAAAAAAGAAAGATAGAATGCTCGTCTACAGCGAAATTGTAACATAACTGTTTACAATATTATAGTTTGGATATTGTATAAGATACTTTCCGTCACAATATGACGCCGTGCCTGCACGGGACGTGACTTGGCGTGCACTGAATCTCTGTCGCCGGCCCGCACACAAACGTACGATCAAGTTCATGTAAAATGTGCACTGACATATCTTTAAGCCCCAGGCGAAGCATAGTCCGATCATGTAACAATTCGGGATGGATAGAGATTACAAATAATTGGAAAATTACATAAAAAAGTTAAATTCCAAAAATATAAGTAATCATAATGCGAAAAAATTGGGGTCTGATCCCAAAACAATTATACGAATGGAAGTAAGTTGATAAAGGACTTTTGTCTGAAAAACCTTGAACATCATTTTTGTTTTAATTTACTTTGTCAGGACAGACCCGGCCAAAGCCGGGATTAATAACGAAGTAAAGTAGTAGATGTCAATAAGGATTATAGAAATGTCTGAAAAAGAAAAATGAATAATAGAAAAAGCCGTGTACAGAATTATAATAATTTCGAATGAAAATTGTCTAACTTATAAAACTTGTCACTCAGATATAAAATTGTTACACGAGGTGCCATAATTTTCTATTAAATAATTCCGAAATAATAATAAGCATGTCAGTGTTAAATTTTTGTATGTCATGCCCAATTCCATAAACTAATTTTATGAAATTTTCTCAAAAGAAAACAAATCAAAATAATTTATTACGTTATTTCTATTTCAAATCATATTGAAGCTAACTCAAAGGAATGTTTTAAAGAAAATGTAAATCTAAAATATGTTTATTTGAATTATCCAGTGAGATGTTCGAGAGGCGATGAAAATCTATCTTTAGACAGTAAAATGGTATCAGGACGGTATCTTTACATTGAAGATACTTAAGAACAACTAATATTTAGGGAAACAGAAATCAGAACACGTCTTTCGATTTTTGTCTGTCTGTAGGTCTGTACAGTGTACACGCATCTCGCAAAAATTACTGCATGGAATTGAGTGTAGTTTTCCACAATGTATTTTAGAAGTGTAACTTAAAATATAGGCACCATTTTACCGTGGAAAAATATCTTAACTATTCCAATTTCCTTTGCCAAGCTGTGGGACACAAAATAGGCTTCTTTTTAGCAATTGCGATAATATTTTTGCAGGGCTTCTTTTTCATTTACTATTGCTTGATATATTTAAATAGTATTAGAAGGAATAAAACAAAAATTACTAAAATAAAAAGATACATAATTCACAACTCTGGCAGCATTGGCACATTGGAATATGGCAATGCTGATCCTTTGACCAAGAAAAAGTCCAGCCATCTGGTCATGCGAAGAGTCGGCTATACGCTTAGCGATTGTTAATATTTGATTCAAAATTGTCCGCGTACGAGGTCGCGGGCAAAACCTAGTTCATAATAATAAGACTGCTCAAGATTCCACTGTCTCAAATTGTTTTAAATTAACTAATCTTTGAGAATTGTTTGAAAGACTTTCGAGCATTCCAAACTCAGACATTTGACGATAGTCTTTCATTATATAGGTTGTATCTATTTCTAGTTAAATAAATAGACTATGAACAATTGTTTGCGTAACAACTGAGTTGTTTAGGAAAACTGTTTTGATTCAAATTAATGGAAATATTTTCGCTTTAGAGCCTCAAAAACATTTTTTGTTAAGATTCTTAAAGCGCCAAAATAAATATTCAGTTTTTTTTAAACAATAAAAAATGTTAGTTGCAAAATATGGAGTTAGCAAGAATTTCCGAAGATCCGTAGTACTTGCCCACCGGATTGCATGCATTGTATAAACAAGCAGGTCTAATAATACCGCTCTATAGCTCTTTTAGCTCATATTGTGATTCTCGTAAAGTGACCCTCTAAGCCGCCCGGGCGGGAGGGCCGGACTTCCATTTTCAAAAAATGGCAGAAAAGTATAAAAGCTTTTTAAAATCTTCGCACGACTGACAACCAACGAAAAATTCGTGGTACTACATTTTTAAATGCAATTTGAAATAATGACACAGCCTATGGTGGCCTAACATGACGTCTTAAAGCCCGATACCAGTGAGGGAACGAGATGGCTAGACAACTTGTATAGGTCTGTCTCGTTCCCTCACTGGAACTACTATCATGTCTTTAAGACGTCAAGGTTGGCCAACTGTCGTGACGAGGACTCTTACTATAAACTTACTTGTAGGCGACACACGCAGCAGTAACAGCGAAGGTAAGGAACACAGCCAGCCCGATGAAACAATATATTATGACTGTTTGCGCCTCTGTCCGAGCAGCGTGGAACAAACGTTGTACATAGCAGTGATGCTAGTGATTGTATTACCACAAAAAAATATAAATAACACACCATTTGTGATGAAAATATAAGTGATCAGCTGTTGCTATCGTTTTCACCCGCTACAACTCGAATTATCCCATTTTATCCCACGCTTACACGCGTATCAGGTATCTATAGTCCATACACAAATAATAAAAACTAAAAATATTTGTCTTAACTATAAACAGGCCTTCGCTGATGCCATATTGTGACGTCATTAGCTAAAATCGTCAAAATCATAGAGAGATAGGAAGGATCCTGGTGACAGTTATAGCCTTATTAATTTGCACACGCCTTGAAGGGGACAATAATAAGAAAACAAAGGGGTGAAACGCACAAAGCCGCGAGCAGAAGGTAGCTTTTGCTATAACACAAGGTGATATAAACTGACTGGGGAAAAAGAAGGGGTAAAACGCACAAAGCCGCAGGCAAAGGGTAGGTTTTGTACAAAACAAGGTGGGATAAACAGGTTGACAACATTTCATAGCCAGCCATTACAAACTTGAAGTAATTAAAAACTTTCAGAGTAAGCCCGTCTCGTTTTAATTAAAAAATGATTAATTATTAACACGGTCGTGAAACGATTGTTTACTTCAGAAAGTTAGTTACTGGCTGAAGTGAATCAATTATTAAAAAATAATCAATCATTTTAAGAAAATCTAAAAGTTTCTCGAAGATCTTTTAAAGGCTATCACTATTCATTATGAGATAGTTTATTTATATTAATTAAACACATCCTTTATTATTTGTCTTTCACCAAAACAACAACCAAAAAACGTAAAATAATCACATTACCGTAAATTTTAGATTTCTGCAAACGCTAAACTGTTATCAGCATAGTTCGAAATTGGGTAGAGTTATTCATGTACTTAAACGAAAGAATAAAGTGGATATGCCCGTAATCCCGAAATTACTTTTAAAGAGCAGAAAAGTTTTTATTTTCACACAATTTATAAATCTAATCTATCTCTGATGTTTTATGATTGTTATTTATTTGTAATACTGTTTTCCACACGACATTGCTTATTAGAAATCCCGGGAAGATCTATATTAATATCAACATTTTGATGCAAGTACCAAAATAACACTACCTAATTTCGACCTATGGTCATCATCATAAAGTTCACTTTGCATACCACCAATATTTCTTCAAAGATACAAATAAAAGTTTTAATTTATTCGATTACTTCAGCGGGAACGGTCCGTTAATTCTAAAGTGCTACGGCGTAGCTGCTACGGCGTAGTCGCTACGAGCTACGCCAGACGTAATGAGACGTAGCGTCCTGTATAATCAAGTTTTCTTGACACCTTTTGTAATATAGTGTGTTCGCAGATTACTGTGACTTAGTTGATTAGTAGACAATCCAATTAGGTACTAACTAACTAGGTAGGTAATTGGAGCGGAAGTCATCAAGATATGGACAAGGAAATTAGCACGGGACAAGGTTTATGCGATCTACATTAAAAACATGAATAGATATTGCAGTTGAAAAACCTCGTGTCTTTCATAAACCAGGTGGCCTACTATGACGTTTAAAAGCAAGAGTAATTCCAGTGTGGGAAGGAGACAGAGCTATACAAGTGGTCTAATGCCATTTCGATCCCACAGTGGAATTTTTCTCGCTTTAAGACGTTATGTTAGGCCTCCAGTTGTTATTTTAATGCGAATGTTATGTCATAGTCTATACTGGAAACTTATTTCTATAATTAAATGCACCAGAAGACTCAATATTATTTATTTATTTTCTATGTGTGTATGTTCAACAATAGTGTATTTTACTGCATAAATAAATTGATAATCTATTTAGTCCGTCAGTAATAATATTGAAAAATAATGGACACGTATTTTTTATTTTTTCAAATCAATGAATATTGACAAAGATAAAACGCTTCCAAATTCGAAAGTGGGGGCTTGTGACGTCATTGCGCTTGTAAAATTGTACCGACCGACGTTTGTGATTTTTAGAAGCGTTGTATCTTCGTCAATTTTGTTTACGTGACAAAAGAAAAAGTACGTGTCTAATATTTTTTAATAATCTATATTTCGGAGTAATAAAAAATTTTGAGTAAAATACCGTATTCTGTCAATACATACTTTATGTTGCCTATAAATTTAAACGCATTTGGCATCCGTCCCAAAGATCGTAAATAAGGTAGAAGACATAGTTGTATTTTTTTACACACTCATACATATGTTATATCAGGGACTATACTTAATAGTTTTCTTAAACAACATAATATATAAAATCATTCATTATCTGTCTAGCCTTTGACCAACTAAGTATCTATATTGGATTCGGCTACGAGTCTAATTGGATGAAACTGAATTATTACCAGTATTTACTGACCCTGACTGCTATGCCGGGGGTCGTGGGTTCGATTCCCACCCAGGACAAATGTTTGTGTGATGAGCATGATCATTTGTTCTGTTTCTGGGTGTAATTTATCTATAATATGTATGTGTTTAGAAATATATAAGTGCGTATATCAGTTGTCTAGTACCCATAACACAAGCTCTGCTTAGCTTGGGACTAGCGTATGTGGCGTTGAGTGATAGTTGTGAAATATTATATAAAATTATTATATTATATTTAACATACGAAGTTACTGCCTATCTGACCGCCACAACACAGTCACTGTGTAATATAATATGAATATATAGCAATCTGTTAACACCATATTTCGGGTAAATAAATGATTATTTCTATCTATGTAAGGCGCCCTTTAGACGGTAGGTTTTGCCAAGGCAAATACCATACCAGAGCCGTAGGCCATAGCAGAGATTTTGACTGAAGGAAAACTTATCGCCTAATGCGATGATTGACTTTTATATGACGACAATTGTAGACGATAAATTTTCCATCATTCAACCATCAATCATGATTGACGGAAATGATTGACCTTCTAATGGGCGCCTTACACAGCCTGCTGTGTCAAACATTTTGGCTTATCACTGTCAAAAACATACTAAAATTATTACAATAAAATACTTACCACCCTGACACATAGGGTCATTCCACAGAAAACCACATCGCGGGGTGTCGGGTGGAGGTTCCCTTCGCCCCCCAGGCCAGTGGATGGCTTTACCAGCTACTGGCTTGTAACTGCTGTTCAGACCGTGGAAGAAGGCGACCACCTTAACAATAAAATATATTTATTTCAGTAGGTGAACTTATACACTCATGCTGCTTTCACACGGTTCGCGGGACATAATATTACGTGCCGAGTGAAGCGAGTGCTATGACAGTGCCTCCCCTTAGAAGGCCTAAGCCTGTCGGGATCGCGGGACTTACCAATCTTATTTAAATTATCCAATTACCGTGACCCTGAAACGTAAAGGGCTATTGAAGGACACCGTGGATTTAGTCAGTACTAGTAACACGGTCTACCCTACCTGTTTTCTGAACACAACGCACCGTCGTCCCGGGCATGGTCGGTCTGCGAGTTGCCGATTACTCGCCGTTATATTTAACTAAGGTATAGAACAGAAGTCTCAATGTCTGACATGACCTTTTAACTCATCAGTACAATTAACCCGTGCATAGCAAGAGCAGGTCGCTTTAAACAAACGTCTTAGTTTCAACTTTGTTAATTATTCAAAAATAAAGAGCATGTTACTGAACTAATTTCAAGTATTAATTTAAGTAAATGCAACTCTCATTTGCAGAAACCACAAATAATGTTTTGATACACATTCAGAATTTATAAAGGTGCTGATAGATTAGAGCGTTCACTTGTAACAGAACATCGAGCATTCGCCGGTTTTAATTTTGTCGAACTAAACACACACACACAAAACTGTCGAAATGAACATAGCCAAACTTAGAACCAATCATCGTTACGAACATTTTCACAATCTTCTCGTGAACGCTAAAGTCGATGGTAGTCAAAAATTGTTCGTCATGAAGATGTTAGACTTGACAGTCGACTCGGAAAAAAGCTCGCCAGAACCCTCGTTATGCTTGCTAAAACGCTCTCATTTGTTTTTCTGTAATGTAACATTCGCAAGAATTCTCATTACAGACTAATGCTTAAGTTTATCGGCACTTTTAAGACGATCCCTCACCGCAAGAACTCACCTGTAATGTAACGTTACAGATTCGAACATTCGAAGACAAAAGAGCGGTGAGGGAGCGCCTTAATGTAACATAAAACTGCGCGATTTGATGCTCTATTGTCTTCTGTCACTGATGAAATGTTCGAATCTGTAACGTTAAATTACAGGTGAATGCTCGCATTGAGAGAAAAGGTTCCATGCAATGCTAATGTAAATAAACTGTTTGAAGTTTCAAAGACGCTCGTGACTTTGAAAGTAATTAGTAAAGTAGATATGTGCGCAGCTCAAAACATATTGTTAATTTACAAGGATCGAGATATTTCATCTCCCTTAGAAATTTCTTAACTAACGTATTGTAAACTGAAAATGATTTATTGCTAAAGATTTAGAGAATTTGAAAGACTAATTTGCCTTAGAAATGGGTACAGTGAGTTCGTTAAGAATAAATACGACTAAATTACTTTAGATTTACTGAGGATTTTCAGAATTAAAGTATCGGTGACTTAGATCTGTATTTGAATTCATTGACACAATTTGAAGGGCATATTTTCACTAATTTTATCTACGTACGAAACTTTCAAGATTGATTTATCAAAATGATTGAACAGATTTTAATTAAACTACACTGCCAGAATAAATGTCTTAAAAACTTTTAGAAATTATTTTGGTCATAATCGTTGTCATACGAGTAGTTGTCGTAAAAACACTGGAAACAATAATAACTATGTAGTTACATTAACAGTAAGAACATATGCAAAAAAATGTAATGCTCTTTCTAGGTCTTAGGTTCGACTGGAAGCCGACCCCAATATAGTTGGGAAAAGGCTTGGCAGATGATGCTCTAACTTAGGTCGCTTGCATTGTCCTAGTAAGTATCATATTGTAGAGGTTTTACTGTGAGAGCTAACCTCAATCCTTATAACTGGCTGAATCCAGCCGCTCAAAAATATTTGAAATGCATTAAAAATAAGACGTAGAACTGTTTAGTAAAGCGCCGTATTCACCATCTGTCACGGCTGTACGTCATGCACGATGCACGACGCAAAAACAACGTGAATAGGCTTGACGTACGTCCAGTACGTCATAATCACGGTGTTTTTGCGTCGTGCATCGTGCATGACCTTGGCGGGACGTACAGCAAGATGGAACGTGAATACGGCGCTTAACGGAGTGAAAAGAAACATTTGTGAAAGTGCGCGTTGCGTTGAATACATTCGTATAACTAATGTTCATATTTTTTATTTAAAAGATCCGATCCCCCATTACAGTACAAACTTCACTCACTGTTCCTTTAGCTATTTAAATTCAAGGCTTTTTCGTAATCACTAACCGTATCTATTTCTAATTAAAGGACGGAGCTCAAGACAGTCCCAGGAGGACACCTAAATAGACTAAGTTTAACCACGTTAATCTCACTATTACTTTTGAATTATATTCTAACAATGTGAAGATTTTTTTACCTATTTACTTTATAAAACTATACCTACATTTTATATTATTTAAGTTTTATATGTACCCTTAACTCTACAACAATAATCCAATCATTATACAGTAATAAACTACATCATTATTTTATTGAGTACTGTATATCTTTTTATATATATAAAAATCAATGCCACTTTTCGTTGTAACTTTATAACTCAAGAACGGGCTCACCTATCCAAACCAAATGTTTAGGCTTTGTTCGGACAAATTAGTAGATTATTTATGTGAAGTTTGCACAAAATCGGTCGAGCGGTTCTTCATTTATCACATCCTTTGTAACATGTAGCGAAGCACGGGTCGGGCTGCTAGTTGGCTATAAATTATATTTGCAGGAACACTTTAGAAACTTACCTCAAACTTCCCAGTGACTGGATCCAGGTCCAATATGGCGTAGTCTGCATCTCTGTCACCCACGGCGTCTATACGGACGTGGCCGGTTATACCTGCGACAATTATTTGACCTTAAGCATGTTACTTTTGTTATTACTTAAAATTACTGTTACAAATTTTCACATTTTTTTCTGTCCGATTGCTAGCGAGACGTATTATGCGTTTCGAGTCTCGCTTGTACCACAGCTTGTACAGATACAATGGCCGCCATCTGCGTGCAAGCGAGACTAATTATATTTATGCGGGAGTGACAAAGACAGGTAATAATAGGTCAATGTACGAAATTCCTCCTGCTTTCTGACCAAACTTTAGACAAAAATCTCCCCCCTAATCTTCCTCTCTTTCTTTAATGCAGTCGTCTTAATAGCCACACCAGGTTTTCCATTGAAGTCACAGGATTGTCTAAGCAGGGTACTGCTGCCCTGGAACGCAAAAGCAACCGACAGAACAGGGTCTCATCGTCCCTTCCGTTCAACACAGGAAGGAACGATTCGTTTAATCATTTATACAAACCAAAAAAGAAAAGTTATTCAGTTAAACTTTTATCACGAAGAGGGAGAATTTTCAAAAACCCATATCGTCTGTGTATTAAAATGGTTTTCGCGGTCGCTGATAGTGAAAATGTGGTTCAAATGAAATAAAGACATCACAACGATTTCCCGTTTAGTAACAATAAAGCCCACTTCAACTTTGATGTTCTATATCTGGCCAACTTTGTTTTTAATTGGGAATGTTATGAATAGTTTGTATAATTACCTTATTTTCGAAATCCCCCAGCGGAGGCGTACTTTTCATTAACGTTACAAGTATCACTGACATAGGGTTGCCAACATTTTTTAGTATTTTTTTAAAAAGGCGTTAAAAAATATAGTATGCTTCAAAAAATATAGTAATTTAGTAAAAAAATAGGCTTGAGTTATATTTTTAAGTTATACTTTTGTATAAAAACTGTAAGTGTCTGAAGCGTTGGAACATTGCAGGATAAATAAACTTTTTTTAATGTTAATAATTTCAATATTGCAAAATAAAAACATTTAGCTATTGTACTGAATTATAGTATTTTCGCGTATTATATATTTCTTCAACAGTATATAGTAAGTACGCAGACCCTAAATACAGTACAATACTATACATTATAGTACGGTTGGCAACCCTACTGACACTACCCGATATACAAAGTTACCATATTTACTTCCCCATAACCCAGTTGTACCGTCTTCAATGTATGTCAACAGTATCGGTAACTGTTGACAAGTTCTAACATGGTGTTGCAAGAAACTTTGTAGAGGGGCTTCGGGAAACAAAACTTAATGTGCCCACATTCAAAGTTTTATCAAACATACTATAAGCTTTATTGGAAGCTATATGCATAAATACTAAGTAATGTAACTTTACTTTAATTAACCTTAAAAGGTTTTTCACTGACTTTCGTTTCGACTTAGGTGTATGGATTTATATAAATAAACCTTTTATACCATTCCCCCTCGAAAAAGCTACTTTTACTCACGGAAAACAGTGCGTAAAAGTAGTCTTTTACGCACTGTTTTGGTTTTTGAATTTAGAACACTTTAGTACCTTCGACATCGAGCGAGATGCTGGACAACCCCATTGCTAATATGAAAATTACTCTTAATTCAAATCATTGTTCCGATTTTAATGTCAGCTTGTTGGCGCAGTGGCCGATCGATTCTTCGCGAGCAGTCTTATTTAAAAAATCATTATTTTGTTTCGTTGAATATCTTTTATCGCTCAAATCTTTCTTTTTCTCGTAGTCATGGTATAAAGTATCGTTTGCAACTCTTGAATAAAACGGATTTAAATCGAGGGCCTGAATCACTCGCGTCGCTCAGGATTTAAAAACTTGAATCACTCGCTTCGCTCGTGATTCAGTAATGAAAATACTTCGCTTGCTCTTGATTCATATAATGGCCCTCGCTTTAAATCCGCTCTTTATTCAATCGTTGCAAAATATACTATTTTTTTATAAATGTAACTATTCTTATTAGAGGTGGCTTGCTCAATTCTATCAACAAAGTTATCCTACATGTGGGCTCGAAAACCAACCCCATTTAGCCAGTTTTGAGCCACTTCATATTTTTTGTTCTAGAATGCTGGTTTCCCCACGTTTTCCTTCACCCTTTGAAGTACAGTGGTGATGAAATAAATTACGCACAAGTCTGGCTGGGTTCAAATCCACGATCTACAACTCGTAAGTCGAAACAGTTACCAGCCATGTTTGCTTATAAAAACAAAAGCTATATAGCATGATATAATTAATTGAATAGCATCAATTGGAAGAATACTCAGAAAATATTCAATCAAATAAATATATCCTTATACGCTAGCATCATTGTTCTCTGTAGTTCAATAAATTCCCCAGTAATTGGCTCGTAATCATGTATACAAGAGTATTTTTATTGTATACATCCGTTGTTCCGTCAAGTACTTGTTTTAATTGCCTCTTTATTACTCTGTCCGTGTTTTCAACAACTAAAAGAGGTATTAAGGTTGGTAGACTTTGTTTTAATAATTAATCCGTAGGAGAGCCTTCAACCTTTTGTAAGGATTGAAGTACCTCTGTCTTGTGGAAATTGAAAATAGATTGTAATAGTTAATCTATTTGTGCTACTTGAGAATGTTTAGGCAAAGGTTGTTTTCTTTCAGTGATAATTTCGATGTGGTTTCTTTTTTAGTTTTTCTTTTCCTTTTCTGCTTTTTTTTCAACTGGAAGTAATTTTTCTTTCTTTTTTACAGTTATATGTTGTCGTTCACTGTTCAGTTTTTTTGGATATATCTCACAATTGGGTTAGTATAAGCTGTCACCAACATTTGTCCACACACTTTGCGTAACGTATTGAACTTAGAGTAACTTATTTATATTAAATTGCTACTTTTTATATAATTAATTAAATAATTACGCGGAGCGACTGTAGTTCAGGTCACGTGCTGTCGACCTCCACTATTGAAGGATCGGACGCTATTGGTATACGTTATACGCTATATCTAAATTGTACCTATATTTCATAAAAATAAAATTTGACATTTTCTTTTTAAAAATAGTAACAGACGGATCGGAAGACTTGAAGGCCATCACAATTAGTGTGGATACCAAGTGGATCCAAGTAATTTAAATAGTCGTACTATCATCGTCACGAAAGACGAAAAAATCTGTTTCGAAGACCTTAATGTATTTTCTTTCTTTTTAAAGCTTCGAAAAAGTTGTGAAACATGTTATAAACTAACTATAATAAACCATGCTTCCATCAAATTTGTTCCGTTCATTTTTATAGCCAATAAGCTATTTACGATGTTAAAGGTCGACAATAATGGCGAGTGTTGGGCCTCTAAGCGATGTCAGCCAATAACAATGTGTCGTGTTTTATGTCTTAGTTACAATGATGACAAGACATGAATTTTGGGACCATGGTGCCCTATCTTAACAGTTTTTAATCGGTAATGGTTGTAGTCCTATGGGATATAAGACTTCTGCGTTGGCCTAGAAGATATGCCCTAAAACTATACTAGTTGATGTCTTTCTTAGCCACGTCTATCGTTCAAGTAGATAAACAGATTCTTTGGCAAAGTTTATTTTTTATCACGAGTAGACAGACATCAAAAAGTACTAACAAAGTAGCGTATATGAGCTGAAATACTTAGTAATATGTTATAATGGGTACTTTACAAAAAAGTCTAGAAAGAGGTCTCTTTTACTATAAAACTGATGGGTATGAATTGTAACGGTGTGAAAAAAAAAAAGAAAAAAAAAGAGAGAATATTGGATTATAAAAGTTACCGTTATGTTACAAGTTGAAAAGTAGTACAGTAGGCCTTCAAACTCTCGGCTTTCAGCATTGGGCTATTGTTTCAAGGACCTCTTGTCTAAAGGGAACCTATGGGTGATTCATTTGGAATAAAACGAATAAATTAACATTGTAAACGATAACTGTATATTACAACATTTAACACTTATACAGCTATAAACAGATTATGGAAATTGATGTAGCAAAATCCTGAGACCAGAAAGTTCTAGAAAGAGGACGGGCATCGGTGCCTGTGATACGCAAAACGCGCACTGACTCTAGTTTGGCCAAAAGAATACAAGAGACTTACGTGGTACCACGATCACGCACTCACACGTTCACGATGTGACCCCGGAAGCCGTGGATTTTCGAGTAGAACGCCGGCGATGAAGTTGGTCTGGCATCACGACGGGATGGCGACCACTAAGGCCGTCAATCGTCCAGGATCTTCGACGAACGCCATCTGCCGGCGCGCCACGTCGTGGGCGCAGGGCACCTCCCGCGAAGTCGACCAGGAGCACACGGAGAATCTCCCGGCTGGCAACGGCTTTGATGATCCTTGGGTTCGTCCACTGGGAGAGCTTCCCCAGCGGACAAGGCCCGCCGCGTAGGCCTCCCTTCGGAAGTTTTAGGACTGCCGCACGGAGCACGCGGTACGGAAAATTGTCATCGAGCAAATTAGGGCTGATGACGCACCTTGACGCTGACTAATCATCCATCGGGATATAAAGATTAGCCATATTTTGTAGCTTTTGAAGTTAGAAACCCAAGGAGAAATGAGAAGCGAACATGGCGCTATATTCAGTTCAGCTCCGCCATCTTCTCGGCGTCGTGTAGATGAGTCCGACGGCACGCAACTTGCTCAAGCCATCATCTTTTCCAGACTGTTCGATCCTATCCGGAAATCGACGACCACGAACCGATGACGGTCCGTTCCACACGAAATGTTGACATTGAAAATGCTTAAACTATTTTTCTAATTCTAGTTTTAAAACAGCATAAACTAATTGACACTCTACCACATCCGTGACAGGAAAAATAACTCCCTTGTCGAGTTTATGTAGTTCACATAAAAATAACAAATATTTAAACGCTGGTGACTGCAATGGTCATAGACAGCCACAACGAGATGGAACGGAACGCAATTCTGATGGTGCGTTTACGCATCCGTATGAATAGCGAGGCGCGTGTGTAAAGGGAGTCTATGACATTTATTACATGATTAAGAATAAAACTAAAAGTGTAATAAATCCGAGAACCATTATTATATTTGGAAAGATCTTCCAACGAGGATCCCGAAAAGCATATATATGTCATAGTTCTGATCAACAGTTATTGCGAAATTCGACCGTCAAAATATCACATACCAGGCTGTATGGTCTAAGACCTTTGCCTATCCTCAACGGAATGAATGAAAAAATCATCATCATAGACTGTCAAAATGCTGATTATTGTCGAATTTTTCGTACATAATTATGAGACATGAATAGCGTTCTATCTCAAAGTGATTAGTGTTTCAGATTACCTGAAGCGTAAATAACCTATATACAATGAAGGTTATTTATTTCGAAGTGTAATTTATGTTCCAGGCTTTCATTGTAAAACTAACCCCAAAAAACGTTACTGTTCTACATCAATTGTGCTGTTATCAAGAAAGTAGCAGGATATGTTATCTAGCTGCTACAATACCCCTCTTCTCGGAAAAAACAGCCGTTCCACCCAGAGGAAAAAAATTATTCTTACAGCTATTGAAACGACTAACTAGATATGAAGTTATAATTTTATGTAAATATAAGGTATAAGCTTATTATAATTTTTATTTCTTAACCCTAAGCATTTTTAAACCTAACCTTTTTCAAATCTAAGCATTTTTTAAATCTAAGCATTTTTAATCCTATGCATATGTTAACTAAACTATTGGCTAATTGTGTATTAACTTATGAACTATTGATATTTATTAGGTAAAGTTATCAAATAATCCTAGTCTATTAACGGTTATAGTTATAACATATCTTAATATTAGATTTTTAAAATATAATAACCACAGTGCTGGTCGCGAAACAGTACTGGGAACTATATTTAGTACGTCACTGGAGTGACAGGCAATGCTGCAAATGAATATGAGTCGTCACCCAATTCAAAGCGAGCAATGTGCGAATATGTTTGTGAGTTAACGTCCTAACTCAATACCACAAAAAAACTTTTTTTCGATTGTGTTGAAAAAAGTGTTGAACCGTTTTTGAAAAAAATAAACGGGATCAGGGCTATCAAAAGCCGCTGATACAGAAATAATCCAGGTAATTAAAGAAAAATAGTTTTTATTTTTTATAATAAAAAACTTTGTTTCAATTGTTCTGAAAAAGTACTGAACCGATTCTGAAAAAATGAGGGTTATCAGAGCCGTCTAGAGCCGCTGATACAAAAACAATTCTGTTCAGTAAAGAAAATAGTTTTTTTTTTTTTTGTGTTAAAAAAACTTATTTTTAATTGTTTTGGGAAAAGTACTGAACGGAATTTAAAAAAATTAACTGAATCAGAGCTGTCAAGAGCTACTGATACAAAAAGTATTCAGTTTAGTAAAGCATATAGTTTTTTTCTGAAGGGGAAAAAAACTTATTTTTAATTATTTTGAAGAAAGTACTGAACTGAATTCAAAAAAATAAAAGGAATCAAGGGTAGTGAGAGCCACTGATATAAAAAATAAGTCAGTTAAGTAAATAGTTTTTCCTTTTTATTAAGAAAAAAATTTTTTTTTCTTTTTTTTTTTCACACCGTTACAATGGCGCCCGAACATCTATTATATTTATAATCTATGGGATTTATTTGGGATATTTCTTGTCAATAATTTCAGTTTAGTATTAATAGATTGACATTTTTCAACACATTTTGCATGTCTAGTACATTGTTTTCACATGTCATGTCAAGTCTTACAGGTTATTTGGTATTGCAATAACATTATGTGCCGTATCTAAACAGTGAGTGCATGTTTACATTCTTATCAGTGTAATCATCAACAAAGCAACATTCCATGCTAATGTCAAGTTGATAGCAGTTGCAAACATAAAATTCAAAGAATATTTGTGTACTTGCAATAATAATTTCAATTAATAAACACAATAGTCACTTGCTACACCTTATGTAAGCACTGTTTAGTTACAAACTATTATTTTGATTTAAAATTTTGAAACTTTTGTATTTGTGTCCGTCACAATGGCAGAACCACTTGAAAAATTCCAAGATACAGAAGGTAATAATACTTCTGATAATGAGGATGAGTCGCAAAATGTAACTTATAGACGTAAGGAGGCTTTACAGTCTGCAATGTCAACCACATCCCGTGACACGAAACATAACCCACCACAGAGTCAATCGGCTCCAGCAGAACACTCGACTGTCGTAACTTATGTAGTACGTGACGACAATTTCAAGTCGTGGAATTTAAAGTTTACCGGTGACTCAAGCATTGTAGATTTTTTCTTGCGAATAGATGACTGCATGCGCACTAGAGACGTACCTGAGCAGAAAATAGTGAAATGTTTTTCAGATTTCTTGAGCGGCAAAGCACTCGATTATTATAGGCAAATTAGAGACTCAGTAGTCACCTTGGAAGATTTGCAAAATAAATTCAGAACATTTTTCTCATCCTTCGACAGTGATTTTATTTCGGAAAAACAGATTAGGGATCACAAACAAAACTTAGGACAACCATTGCATATTTATGTATTAGATATGCAAACTTTAAATTCAAGACTAACATTGCCCTTATCTGAGGCTACTTTAATAGAGATTATAAAACATAATTTATTACCAACATATGCACAACTGCTAGCAGTCAATGACATTCAGACCATTGACAGATTAATAACATTAGGCAAGCGTTATGAAGCATATGCAGTTACCACATCAGGTAACTCTTCCTCGAAGCCTATCAAGGGTCAAAAACAAGTTACTGTGGTCAACACTCAGTACAAGAAAAAGGAAACTTTAGTAATAAATATCAATAGTTCATAAGTTAATACACAATTAGCCAATAGTTTAGTTAACATATGCATAGGATTAAAAATGCTTAGATTTAAAAAATGCTTAGATTTGAAAAAGGTTAGGTTTAAAAATGCTTAGGGTTAAGAAATAAAAATTATAATAAGCTTATACCTTATATTTACATAAAATTATAACTTCATATCTAGTTAGTCGTTTCAATAGCTGTAAGAATAATTTTTTTCCTCTGGGTGGAACGGCTGTTTTTTCCGAGAAGAGGGGTATTGTAGCAGCTAGATAACATATCCTGCTACTTTCTTGATAACAGCACAATTGATGTAGAACAGTAACGTTTTTTGGGGTTAGTTTTACAATGAAAGCCTGGAACATAAATTACACTTCGAAATAAATAACCTTCATTGTATATAGGTTATTTACGCTTCAGGTAATCTGAAACACTAATCACTTTGAGATAGAACGCTATTCATGTCTCATAATTATGTACGAAAAATTCGACAATAATCAGCATTTTGACAGTCTATGATGATGATTTTTTCATTCATTCCGTTGAGGATAGGCAAAGGTCTTAGACCATACAGCCTGGTATGTGATATTTTGACGGTCGAATTTCGCAATAACTGTTGATCAGAACTATGACATATATATGCTTTTCGGGATCCTCGTTGGAAGATCTTTCCAAATATAATAATGGTTCTCGGATTTATTACACTTTTAGTTTTATTCTTAATCATGTAATAAATGTCATAGACTCCCTTTACACACGCGCCTCGCTATTCATACGGATGCGTAAACGCACCATCAGAATTGCGTTCCGTTCCATCTCGTTGTGGCTGTCTATGACCATTGCAGTCACCAGCGTTTAAATATTTGTTATTTTTATGTGAACTACATAAACTCGACAAGGGAGTTATTTTTCCTGTCACGGATGTGGTAGAGTGTCAATTAGTTTATGCTGTTTTAAAACTAGAATTAGAAAAATAGTTTAAGCATTTTCAATGTCAACATTTCGTGTGGAACGGACCGTCATCGGTTCGTGGTCGTCGATTTCCGGATAGGATCGAACAGTCTGGAAAAGATGATGGCTTGAGCAAGTTGCGTGCCGTCGGACTCATCTACACGACGCCGAGAAGATGGCGGAGCTGAACTGAATATAGCGCCATGTTCGCTTCTCATTTCTCCTTGGGTTTCTAACTTCAAAAGCTACAAAATATGGCTAATCTTTATATCCCGATGGATGATTAGTCAGCGTCAAGGTGCGTCATCAGCCCTAATTTGCTCGATGACAATTTTCCGTACCGCGTGCTCCGTGCGGCAGTCCTAAAACTTCCGAAGGGAGGCCTACGCGGCGGGCCTTGTCCGCTGGGGAAGCTCTCCCAGTGGACGAACCCAAGGATCATCAAAGCCGTTGCCAGCCGGGAGATTCTCCGTGTGCTCCTGGTCGACTTCGCGGGAGGTGCCCTGCGCCCACGACGTGGCGCGCCGGCAGATGGCGTTCGTCGAAGATCCTGGACGATTGACGGCCTTAGTGGTCGCCATCCCGTCGTGATGCCAGACCAACTTCATCGCCGGCGTTCTACTCGAAAATCCACGGCTTCCGGGGTCACATCGTGAACGTGTGAGTGCGTGATCGTGGTACCACGTAAGTCTCTTGTATTCTTTTGGCCAAACTAGAGTCAGTGCGCGTTTTGCGTATCACAGGCACCGATGCCCGTCCTCTTTCTAGAACTTTCTGGTCTCAGGATTTTGCTACATCAATTTCCATAATCTGTTTATAGCTGTATAAGTGTTAAATGTTGTAATATACAGTTATCGTTTACAATGTTAATTTATTCGTTTTATTCCAAATGAATCACCCATAGGTTCCCTTTAGACAAGAGGTCCTTGAAACAATAGCCCAATGCTGAAAGCCGAGAGTTTGAAGGCCTACTGTACTACTTTTCAACTTGTAACATAACGGTAACTTTTATAACCCAATATTCTCTCTTTTTTTTTCTTTTTTTTTTTCACACCGTTACAATGGCGCCCGAACAGGGACCTGATTTTTTTTTTTTCACACCGTTACATCAGGTCCCTGTTCGGGCGCCATTGTAACGGTGTGAAAAAAAAAAAGAAAAAAAAAGAGAGAATATTGGGTTATAAAAGTTACCGTTATGTTACAAGTTGAAAAGTAGTACAGTAGGCCTTCAAACTCTCGGCTTTCAGCATTGGGCTATTGTTTCAAGGACCTCTTGTCTAAAGGGAACCTATGGGTGATTCATTTGGAATAAAACGAATAAATTAACATTGTAAACGATAACTGTATATTACAACATTTAACACTTATACAGCTATAAACAGATTATGGAAATTGATGTAGCAAAATCCTGAGACCAGAAAGTTCTAGAAAGAGGACGGGCATCGGTGCCTGTGATACGCAAAACGCGCACTGACTCTAGTTTGGCCAAAAGAATACAAGAGACTTACGTGGTACCACGATCACGCACTCACACGTTCACGATGTGACCCCGGAAGCCGTGGATTTTCGAGTAGAACGCCGGCGATGAAGTTGGTCTGGCATCACGACGGGATGGCGACCACTAAGGCCGTCAATCGTCCAGGATCTTCGACGAACGCCATCTGCCGGCGCGCCACGTCGTGGGCGCAGGGCACCTCCCGCGAAGTCGACCAGGAGCACACGGAGAATCTCCCGGCTGGCAACGGCTTTGATGATCCTTGGGTTCGTCCACTGGGAGAGCTTCCCCAGCGGACAAGGCCCGCCGCGTAGGCCTCCCTTCGGAAGTTTTAGGACTGCCGCACGGAGCACGCGGTACGGAAAATTGTCATCGAGCAAATTAGGGCTGATGACGCACCTTGACGCTGACTAATCATCCATCGGGATATAAAGATTAGCCATATTTTGTAGCTTTTGAAGTTAGAAACCCAAGGAGAAATGAGAAGCGAACATGGCGCTATATTCAGTTCAGCTCCGCCATCTTCTCGGCGTCGTGTAGATGAGTCCGACGGCACGCAACTTGCTCAAGCCATCATCTTTTCCAGACTGTTCGATCCTATCCGGAAATCGACGACCACGAACCGATGACGGTCCGTTCCACACGAAATGTTGACATTGAAAATGCTTAAACTATTTTTCTAATTCTAGTTTTAAAACAGCATAAACTAATTGACACTCTACCACATCCGTGACAGGAAAAATAACTCCCTTGTCGAGTTTATGTAGTTCACATAAAAATAACAAATATTTAAACGCTGGTGACTGCAATGGTCATAGACAGCCACAACGAGATGGAACGGAACGCAATTCTGATGGTGCGTTTACGCATCCGTATGAATAGCGAGGCGCGTGTGTAAAGGGAGTCTATGACATTTATTACATGATTAAGAATAAAACTAAAAGTGTAATAAATCCGAGAACCATTATTATATTTGGAAAGATCTTCCAACGAGGATCCCGAAAAGCATATATATGTCATAGTTCTGATCAACAGTTATTGCGAAATTCGACCGTCAAAATATCACATACCAGGCTGTATGGTCTAAGACCTTTGCCTATCCTCAACGGAATGAATGAAAAAATCATCATCATAGACTGTCAAAATGCTGATTATTGTCGAATTTTTCGTACATAATTATGAGACATGAATAGCGTTCTATCTCAAAGTGATTAGTGTTTCAGATTACCTGAAGCGTAAATAACCTATATACAATGAAGGTTATTTATTTCGAAGTGTAATTTATGTTCCAGGCTTTCATTGTAAAACTAACCCCAAAAAACGTTACTGTTCTACATCAATTGTGCTGTTATCAAGAAAGTAGCAGGATATGTTATCTAGCTGCTACAGAATGTTGGTCAATGGTGAGGAAAAGAGCAGTAAAAGAAAACCTAAAGAAAAGATGCATGGATTGTGTGAGAAGTGATATAAAGGAGTAAATGATTCTGTAACGTCTAACAAGAGAAAATGGAAGGAAAACACATCTGCACCGACCCCAAGCAAAATTAGTTTTGTTACTCCTATAAAAATTGTAGAACATAACAAGAACTAACTCAACCTAGAGTAACTCAATCTTTAAAGCAAATGATAGTATAACAGTCTAAAAAAAAAGTTCTTAATACCTAGTTACACAGAACTAAGTCAATAATATTACAAAGGATCTTACCATGAAAGTCTCGTCCCCACAACCGCCTAGTGATGTTCCTGCCGTCCCTGATGTCTCCACCTTCCGTCAGGGTCTCGTTCAGAGCCATCCCCAGTAAGTACACGCCGTCGTAGAAGGCGCCGATGAAGAAGTTTACCTGGCAAAGGTATAGTAGTGTTATAGGTCTGGTTGTCTATACCAATGTACTGCTAGTTTATAGTCATCTTTTGCAGGGAGATGATAAATTATCTACAAATTGACAACTGTTACAATTAAATTCAATACAAACTAGCTTTGAAAATGACGTAAACATTTTGTGATGCGGTGCGAGGAAACGTGGTCACCATACAACAGAGCGGCAGCGACTGACTTGGGCATGTCAGGTGCACGGGCGCGGGTGGCGGGGGAGCGAACTGACGCCAAAAATATTGAATACAGCACTGACGCGACAGTACTATACTGACTTGAAATCAATTTAGTGCCAGGTCAGCACTGACTCATCAGTGGACTGACGTCAGTTACTAACTCAGTGTAAATCTGCCTTAACTCTGCGTAAATTTTTCTGCAGTATATTTCATTTTTAAATCGTGAAATTGTTAACAAACGTATACCTATCGACAAGGTTCATTGTCTACCCGATTTAATCACTCGTAAAAATATAATCAGTCCTTGATTTGTCTCGGTTTGTCATAGATATACCTACTATAAACTACGAAGAAAATATTTTTATTGGTATTTTACATTATTTACAATGGTAAATGGTATGAATAAGTCGACTTATAAATTTTACGAGACGAAATAAAAACTTACAATGCTCATAATCATACTGTGCCAAACAAATAGGCCTGTTTTTGAACGTGAGTGTCTGTCAGATTGGTACTGATAAATTTAATGCAACTGCCGCTGCCTCAATCTTGACCTGCAGAGTTCGTCCCGGGGAGAGTTAGGTGTAAAACACAAAACGTTATATCTACGATAGGCAAAACTACGAGTAACCGTCTCCGGATCTATTTGATGGGGGCGACGGATGTCTCCAGAACTGACGAGGGTGCCTAAATTACCCTTAGTAATTCCCGGCAAAATACCTAGTGTTTAGAATATGCAAATATCAACATTACGATTGTTGGAAAACGTAAACACGGAACTAATTGGAACGTAGAAGCTTTGTGTGAAATTGACAGTTTTCGCTAAATCTTCGACTTGACTTTACACTTTTTTTCTTTAGATCTTGTAAAGATAAAAGGTACTGTTTTCAGGTGGAAATACTATTGTTAAGACTACTCTGAAAACTTTGAAATAATTATGTACCATAGTTCAAAACCAAAACTGAACACTGGTCCGTCCTAGGTAAAGATGGTCATATCCTGAACACACCCTATACGTAGTAGTAATATTTGCTTTAAAAATTAATCGTTGAATAGTATGTACGCACATAATTTCTGGATGACTGCACCAAATTGAATAATTCTTTTGATGTGTAACATTTTCCCTACGGCTTTCCTGCAATGTGGGAGTGATGTCGTGAAATGGGGCGAAAAGTAACGGAAACCAGAAAGCACGCGCTATTTGATTTGATTTGCGGTAGTAGTGTTGGCCGTCAACTAATTTTCCTATGTAAGTGAGTGGCCAAAGTAAAGCAATGTTTCCCGAGGTCTGCCTTTGAATGGGGGAACAAAGTGAAAGAACACTTGCGAGATCTATCTTTAGATAGGTAAACAAAGTTAAGCAATTCCAGCCGAAGTCAGTTTTTGGATGGGTGACCATAATCAAGCTAAATTTTACCGAGCTCATAGTCTTTAGATACGAGATGGTGGCCTTTAAATAACTCTTACCAAGGTTTGCCTCGTACATCGAATCATCTTTAGATGGGTGACCAAAGTAGAGCAATGATTGCAGAGGTAAGACTGGCTATTTACGAAAAAACATCAGGGGCCTTACCACGAGCTCTTAACGCAATCCAGTTTAGACTGTAAGAAAGAGACAGAGCTATACAAGTCGTCTAGCGCCATCTTTTACCCTGAGCGGAACTATTCACGCTTTAAGACGTCATGGTAAGCAACCAGTTCGTAGCTCAAACTCAATATCCTATACCGACACGCATCATATAAGTGTTCTATAATGCGAGAGGGAAAGGAGTAAAAACTCTAATTTACCTGCTGTACAATATTGAAAAAGGCACAGTATGCGCAGGTTTATTGTATGCTTTGATTAGCTACGGATAGCTTCAACATCAACTAAGCCGCACAGCATAATTCAGGGCCGTAGCTAGGGGGGACACCATGGGGCATTGCCCCTTAGTGCCTTAAAACTCCACCTACCTCAAAATTACAACTATATTTGTTTTCTCTTGACCTCAATTTAGCTCAGAGGCAACGATGAAACCTAAGATGCAACGAGCGAACCAGAAGGAACTGGAACTCCTTCTCTGACGGAACGCAGTAAAACCTGTATGACTCAGACAGGACTGTCGCGAATCAGGTGGCCCTGGTGAGCCTAGCACCACCAATAGGATCACTCGGATCGGTGATGACCTCAGGTTGCAATCAATACTTTGCTAAATGTTAGTAATACACAATGTGTCATACAAAAATACAACTAGAGTAGCAGAAACATCTGAATAGGCCATTTGTGTCAAGTACACTCCCGATCTCTTAATTTCAAACTTCAGAACTTTTAATCATTGCTACCCAACCTTAAATCACTTAGGTGGACCGGAGAGACTATCAGACTCGTACTGACTAAAATCCACGGTGTTCCTTCAATAACCTTTTCTTTCCAGGGTCACAGTTACCTATTAATACAGTCCCGTGACAGGCACCTAAAACACAACCCTAGCTGCGGCCCTGGCATACCTACCTCAGCTCCAAGTCTAGAACGTAATTGAATAAAGAGAGATATCTTGGAAAGATCTACCGTCCAGAGAGGTACCTTGGTCAAGGTTGCGCCATTCAAATAAATTGAAAACCTTGAAAGGTCATGGTTGTATGCAGTTATGTACTTCATTTTTGTATGCAAATAAGAATACGAAAAACTAGCACTCCGCCTGCGATTTCATCTGTGCGGTTCCAGAAATAATAGTTACGTTACTGCGGCTCTAGAACGCTAAGGGCAACTGAAGGAACAGGGTGATTTTCAAAACTAGACTGACAGTGCTTCTTCAGCTCCAGCCAGAGCGGGAAAACTGATTTGATATTTGATTTTCGAACTAAAAAAAAAGATTTATTTGCAACCAAACTCATCGATATTCGTTCAAACTTTTTTGCGTGAAAAAAGTAACAAACACTTATCCATCTTTTTAATTTTTTTGCTTTATTATAAAGAAGTAAGATAAAACCCAGGAGCTATATATTTCATCAAAGTGCACAATATACCAGAGAAGAATGTAATTGAATTATTCGAGCACATCTAAAGTTGTGTATAGATTAAATCACAATATTGCAATCAACGACTACACAGGGTGAATTTTTCAACTGGGCGTGGATGGCTACTTTCGAAACTATGAGGAATATCGAAAAACGTTGAAAGGAGTCTCGAGGCCGATTTTGACGAAAACTAAAACTGCATCATTCGATTTTAGAAAAATCAAAAATCCTGGTCAGGAATCGAAGCCGCTGATTTTGAAAAAAAAATCACATACCGTTTGATAGTATTGCTAATAAGGATCAAATTCTGGGAAGTAATCATATGCGGCAAACTTAACAAGTGACTGAGTCACACTTTTTTGCCTACTGTGTTGTCTGACATCGGTCGCCTGTGATTAGGAGTCTAGTAATATATCGTCTATGATTGCAATCTTGCGAATGGTCGACGCTGTGTTTTACGTAAGGTACTCGTACCTGTAACATTTCCTACCTTGTAGAATGTACAAATCATTGAGGTTCGAAAATTAAAGACTTTAAATACTGACGTTCTATTTCAAATAAATGCTCTAGTGTACACCCGCCTTCATATCTATGGATCTACCGTCCAATGGGAGTGACATAATACTACCTCTACCAAGGTTGCACAATTTAATCAACTAGCTAGGTAATTAATTATATTTATTTTTTATGTTGTTAATTTTTCTTTGTCTGCAATGTCATACCCATAAATCTAAGAGAAAAAGGGATAATTTTATGTAGAAACTAGGTAGCTAGAAAATTTTAAATTAAACAAACAATAATCACATCTTTACTGATATTAAAAATGCGAAGGTGGCTTTTTTATGTTACGTTTTTACGCCAAAGCCACTGAAAAGATTTTGATAAATTTCGGATTTTCGGCACAGAGACGAATGGTTCTATGATACGGTATAATGAAGGAGGGACGAGCGGAGCAATGAGACAAAAGCGTTTCCTAAAGTTAGGTATGAAACCTAACCTAAGGTATGGACCTGATAGGTCCATAGTTTCAAGTTCATACTTCACTTTTTTTTTAAATCAGTCGATGCCTATTATTTTCTGTTAAGTACAGTGAGTATAAGAAGGCCTCTTCAGCACAATATAAACTGCGATAAAATAAGTTCGCAATTCTGTTAGCAACATTGCTTAAATGGCGTTTTTAGATCCCCTGTATATTTTCATTGGTGTTGCAAAGGTTTACTGGACCTCTGACCTTGCGCTGTGTTAAATAAAGAACATTTTGTAAGAGAAAAAGGACAAAAAAGTATACTTGGAAGGAAATCGTAAATTACAAATTCATTTGCTACACTTCCTTTTTCTCAGCGTTTTTAAAAACTGTGGGTTTATGAGATGAGGTGAGTTTTCTACCCTATTGCATATACATGTATCTTTTTATGAAATATGTATACCTATCTATTCTAAATGAGTGGTTCTAAAGATTTTTTTTTCGTGGTAAAATCATCAAATGAGTCCGCCCACCCCGGGCAGGGCGAGAGGGATTGTCAGACTTGTACAGAATAAAATTCGGTGTCCTTCAATAGCCTATGTTCCGGGGTGACGGTGATGGAATAAGTCCCGCGACCGCCGGGGTCGCGGGACTTATTTCATGAGCTTTAAGCTTTGGCCCTCTAGAGGGGGGCCCCGTCATCATGCTGACGCTCTTTGAGGAGCGCGTGGAACACAACGCGCCGTCGACCCGGGCATGGTCCTTGGTCGGACAACGAGTTGCCCTTTACTCGCCGCCTGCATGCCCGAATGCTTCTAAAGCTTGGTAACTGTTTAAACTTGAAATATTGCAGGTTTGGCCGGCTGTCGCAGGTTCGACTGGACAACTATTCGAGTCTGGTTGTTTACCTAACCATGTGTTTTACGTTTAGAAACGGAAACACAATACAGACGAATTTCCCAAATAAAAAGTTCCAAAGAAAAAAATATTAAATTTCGGTTGCGTGACCCTATTTTCTTGTTGGTAGTAAGTAGTCTATGACGTGTATAAGTACATTATAATCCAGGTCCAGTTGAAAACCAGCGTCAGGCACTTAGTTGCCTGACATTTATGATGAACTGGGCCTGTTTGGAACAGCTGTGGGGCAAACAAATTTTGTACCAAATACATAGATTTGGTTATTTTTATTTTATTTTCTTCTTTCAATCACTTGTTCATTTTAATTTATTTTATTATTGTGCTATGCCTTGCGTCTGTACCAATAAACGTCATTTCTTTCTTTCTTTCTATAATTTAATTCATCATCATCATTAACAAGAAAATTTGAGTTGATTGATCACAATCTACTCCGGAAGCCATTGGTAGATACAGAATGTCAACAACTCATTAAAGCATTCTGTTCCACTTTACACCCAATAGGTCCCTACTCAACCGCTCGCCTGGCACAGTAACCAAGAATTCAATCATTCCTCTTTTGCATTGTTAATGTACGTTTACTTAGTTTCTTTTTTTAATTCAAAGCGATCTTCACAAGATATATTTACACTCGATGTTTTTGAACGGACAGCGTTATTCTGGCGAAATGAAAATCCTGAACTCTTAAATCCATATTTTTTTGCGCAGTGCTACAGTAATTTGAAATCAGTAGAGTGGGCCCACGACTTCTTTCACGTAAAGTATGTCTGTCAGGATTTCATATTTTTTTATTTCTAAAACTTGCCGCAAGAATTAAAAGGGCAATTGAAGCACAGGTGGGTGTTAGTCAGTACCAATCTGCAAGTCTTCTTCTCCAACCACAAAGGATGTAATCATTCCGTGGTTTCTCAACTACAAAGAAAAAATAAAGTGCGTCTGACACTACAAAATGAAATTTCGTTGCATTTTTGGAATTTACCTTTAAGCCGAGTATTGTTCGCAAGCAGCTTCTTTCAAATGCAGTGTGGTGTCCCATGGGATAAGCATTATCCTAAGATTAGTCCAGGTTGTAATTTATAATAGGTAGAAGTACGCTAAGGTAACCCGACAAAGCCGACTAGAGGGAGAATCCTCCCTATTCAATGAAGTATCAAAGACCATTACACCGTATTCCCCATAGCTACCGCCAAAAAAGAGTATAACTTACCTCTTCACCATCAGAGAAAGAGTAATTATAATGCTGCTTGGCTCTCGCTCTCACAGCATCAGCGAACTCGTCAAACCGGTCGCCAGTGGGCAGCTTCAGGGAGACTCGGAGAAGCGCCTCGTAAGCTGCGCGTGCGGCGGTGTCGCGCTCGTCGTCGGCAGCCCAGCCTGTCTCGCCCCAGTAACCACCCTGAGAGAGTATAATGTAGAGAGAGGGAGGTAACTTAAATAAAAAATTAATAAATATTTCACAACTACGAGTATCACACAATGCCATATAGTCCCAAGCTAAGCAGAGCTTGTGTTAAGGGTACTAGACAACTGATAAACATACTTATATATTTCTAAATACATACATATGACAGATAAATTACACCCAGACACAGAACAAATGATCATGCTCATCACACTAACATTTGTCCTGGGTGGGAATCGAACCCACGGCCCCCCCCATTGCGCAATAGGCCATAGAGTAGTTTACTGCATGAATAAATTGAAGAAAGCTGTATTAATCCGTCAGTTGGAGTATTAAAAAATACTGGGCGACACGTGTCTTTTGTTTTTTTTTTTTTAATCAATGAATACTGTCGAAGATAAAACGCTTCGGCATTCGGGAGCAGGGACTTCTGACGCCATAACGCCTATAAAATAATACCGTCCGAATGACTTTTTTGATTTTTTGAAGCGTTGTATCTTCGTCGTTTTTGATTTACGTAAAAAAATAAAAAATATGGGTCAAATATTTTTTGATTGAGTAAAAAGTACTATTTTTGTTTGAGTAAAATATTCTACCTATTGCATATTTAACTTTATTGTTCAAAACACAATTTCTCTAAAAACACACTTTACCGACTACGACTAACGACCTCTACACCGATTACTTAAAATAAACCGTTAAATTGGAATTTTCACAGCTCTGAAATTAATAAACAGTAAGATCATTAAGTTAACTAATCAGTGACGTCACAGTTTGCTTTTGTCATGCAAAATGTACGGCACTATGGGCCATAAGAAACAGACACAACTCAATATAAAAACAATTACAATCAGATTGAATTCTAACGCTTGTTATGCGCTGCTGTAGTAAATATGTATAAGACACATATATGTATGACATACTTAACAAAAACACAGAACATCAGCTACTTTAACATGTAGAACCCGAAAGTTATCCTAACTGTTTTTGGTCGTAAACGCAAATAAAATTACATACTTTGCCGACCCTACATCATCTATAACTCTGGAAAAACGTACTCAATGCTTTTCTTTTTTCCTAAAAACAAAAAATACATCATTTCCCTCTTGCTATTCTATTCTTATTTATTTATATGTATACAGCGAAATAAATCTTTATCCTCCATATATCAAAATCAGCACAAAAAGAAAAGAGGAACAATAAATAAATATCCTCGTATCAATCTAGTAAAGCCTATCGCCCACGTTCCACCGCATGTGGGAAATGAATATAAAATTACCGTACGAGAACTTGATAAAATATCAGGGGGTCTATTAGCCCCTTTGTACACAACGAAGAAAGTCTCGGATACTAAAGTATCCAGGCGACTATCACAATACAAATCCATACAGTACCGTCAGCACGAGTTTTCAGTATTTGAGACGTAAAGTAAACTGGAAGTTTGACGACTTCAAATTGACAATTTTCAAGGGAAAAATTGGTTCCTTCTTCGCACACCAGAGGCGCTGTTCCATATTTTCATACAAGAAACGCTGTAAATACTGGAAAAACTCTGTAAAGTAAAATAGTGAAAACTCGTGCTAGGGGTACAGATCAGTACTCTCGTTCGCGTTTATGGATACCATAGTCGTGTCCCTAAGTGATATGGATCAGAAACAGAAAATGCCCGTACCTTCGACTGAAAGTATGGGATTCTTGCTTAGTAAAGTTGGTGAGCAGCAGCTGAAAATCAGCGTGAGGTGGCAAACTTTGTGTTGTCATCTGGCATAATGCTGAGCTGAAGCCCTTTGGCATTAAATTGTTAAGTTTTTTTTTTTATAATCTCCCTTTTTTTTACCATCTACTCTCTATTTATAACTTTTTTTTGTAATGTTTAGTTTTAAGTTTGTGCCAATAAACACAATTTTCTTTCTTTCTTTCTAGTAAGTGTACGTCCAGAACCGTGGCGAGCCTAGGGATGCACAGACGAAGCCTACGACAAGACTATAATGTAAGCAGAATGAGTCTTATTAAACAAATCTGATAAAGAAATACTCGAAAAAATAATATTCAAACTAATTGCACTGACATGTTATTTTTAGGAATATCTACCGTTTAAGCCGAATATAAGTATGTTGATGTCTATTTTGTATTGGAGTAACCATGTGAACCTTATGAATGTCAAAGACATTATTTGATACGCTTTGGTTCGTTGGCAGTATGGGCTCAGCTCCCTTTGCCTGTCCCAAAGAGGGACGAAAAGAAACAAAAAAAAAACACTTTGGTTCGAAACGGCACAACTTGTCACTACATCGGACTATTCAGCGACGGCTGAAGTTGATTCCGAATAAATACAAAATCATAAATGCCTTAATGTGCACTAATAAACCTTTCAAAAATTGGCACAGTTTGGCTAGGTCGTTACATTGAGAATGAACCGGCAAAAAAACCCATGGTTAACCTTTTGAACGCCAATGTCGGCTATAGCCGACATGAGCAAGCGTGCCCTGTGCGCCAACGACGGCTATACTCGACAAAAAACAGGTCGCAGAAAAATACAAAATAAACCTATTAAATCATTACTTTTATGTATTTTATTGATACACCTTGAAAGCTGAATGTCTAAACATTATTTAGTTGCATACAGTAAACAAAAATGCATATTCCTCATTTAAATATTTGATGATAAAAAGTAAAATAATGTATGGTTAAAAAAGGCTTGGCGTACAGGGCATAGGAATACCGATATGGCGTGGCGGTGAAAAGGTTAAAAACACTTCTTTACAATAGGTATAATAGAATATTGAATATTTTCAAGTGTTGCGGTTTCCTCCCGCAAAGTGCATAGCGTCTGTCTAGGCTTCAATGGCGGTCCACCTTGGGTGGCTAGACAGCTAGGCATCGTAGAAGGCCTTAAGGGCGGCAATAGGGGATATTTAGTTATTGACCGGCCAATTCACTGCATCTAGCCTTTCTCCAGTTGTAGCGGTTCCCGTTCCACTGGATCAAGGAGGGTATGGACGAGAGAGTGCATCTGTGTTTGCGCGCACACTTATGCACTTTAATATATCCTGCGCACCTGACTGCTTCCAAATAATGGCTTCCGATTTAAGTCCTATGGCGATGGACAAAGGTAGAGAGGTTTGGCTGTATTGCAAGCTGAGCTTTGTCTGATGTCTGCACATAGGCGGCTCAAGGAGAGTGGTCGTTTTCGTGCTGCAATTTGGGTGAAAGCATGGATTGGGCAGCACGTTGAGTGACGAAGCAGCCCTATTTAGGGAGGCACTGCTTCCCCCGCTCAGCCGGGGAAGGGGCTAGAAATGGTGCCCCAAAAATTGTTCACCCACTTTATTTGGGAGGTAGTAACCGCAGCTGCCTGTGCAACCCTTTCTTTGTGGTCGACGCAATAAAAAGTATATGAAATCATCAAATATGACATTTGGTGCGTGGAATGTGCGCACTCTTCTGGATCGAGATACCAATCAATGCCCTGAACGTAAGACAGCAATTGTAGCACGTGAGCTTGCTCGATACAATGTAGACATAGCTGCACTCAGCGAAACCCATCTTGCTGAGGAAGGTGAACGGGATGAGAGTGGCGGTGGATACACTTTCTTTTGGAAGGGGACTGCTATATCTGAACCCAGGCGTTCAGGGGTGGGTTTTGCAATTAAGACGTCCATTGCCAAGAAATTGGGCGAATACCCAACGTACAAATCAGATCGTATGATATCATTACGCCTTCATCTAGATAATGATAATTACTTGAATGTGATAAGTGTATACGCACCTACAATGACTAATTCAGACGAGGTTAAGGACAGGTTTTATGAAGAATTGGCTCAGGCTCTGGCTAGTGTCTCGCCTAGGGAGCAAATATTAATCTTGGGTGATTTTAATGCAAGAGTTGGTCGTAACCTCGAAGCGTGGCCCAGTGTGTTGGGTAGGCACGGAATCGGTAACATGAATAGTAACGGGCAATCATTACTCAGCTTTTGTGCCCAGTTCAGTTTATCCATTACTAACACATTATTCAGATTGCCGATGAAACATAAGGCCACGTGGATGCACCCTCGTTCCAAACACTGGCATCTAATTGACTACGCGCTTGTTCGCCAAAGAGACATACCCCAAGTTAAAATTACACGTGTAATGCGAGGTGCAAATTGTTGGTCAGATCACAGGCTTGTTATTACAAAGCTTAAGCTTCGTCTCCACCCTCCTCGCAGATCATCTCTAGTAAAGGCTGCGCGCCTTAACGTAGGAAAACTTCAGAATTTCAACTTGAGAAAGGAGTACGCCCTTGCTATCAATTCTGAATTTAGTACATTTACTGTGTCAAATGATGATCTTGAGGCCCAATGGCAAGACTTCTCTTCTCGGCTTTTGGGCACTGGTTTTCGGATGTTGGGCACTAAAGTACGCGTTAATGAGGATTGGTTTGATGAAAATAACGACCTTATAACAGAAGCATTGACAAGGCACCGAAATCTACTAAAGCAACAAGATAACAATAGGACAAACAGACAAACTGCAAACGCTATCAAGCAGAGAAGTTCTGAATTGCGAAAGTTAACCAGAGGTATTAAAGACAAGTGGTGGCTAGAAAAAGCCAAATATATCCAGTGGCTATCTGATACTAAGCAACTTGGTGCGTTTTATCAGGAGGTGCGTAAATTGATTGGCTCGAGCCATTCTGTTAATGTGCCTATTAAATCTCGTGATGGTTCTGAGAGTTTGTCATCTAAGAATGAAGTGCTTGCGCGCTGGGCCGAGCATTTTAATGAACTTCTCAATTTAGATCGTTCAGCAGATTTGGCATATATTGCATCCTTGCCCACGATACCTACAACTACAGGTCTAGACGAACCGCCAACTTTGAAAGAAGTCAGAGATGCCACAGTTCAACAACATAATAAGAAGGCGGTTGGTATCGATAATGTTCCAGGGGAATTACTTAAGTACGGTGGTGAGAGACTTTATGAAGTCTTGAGAGATCTCTACGTGACCATGTGGGATACAGAGCAGGTGCCGGATACTTTTAAATTATCTCGTATAAGCGCCCTGTATAAGAACAAAGGTGACCGATCAGACTGCAACTCTTATCGTGGTATCTCACTGCTCTCTACACCTGGTAAAGTATTTGCGAGGATTCTTCTGAACCGCCTCATTCCAGTATCAGAGGCAATACTTCCGGAAACCCAATTTGGCTTTCGTCCTGAAAGAGGAACCTGTGAAGCTATATTCTCTATTCGTCAGCTTCAAGAGAAAAGTAAAGAACAAGGTCGACCTTTATATTTATGTTTCGTTGATCTTGAAAAGGCATTTGACAGTGTTCCCCGAGAAGCTTTATGGACTCTGCTGTTAAAGCTGGGATGCTCTGAGAAGTTTGTACGACTGATACGACTCCTTCATGATGATATGGCCTGTTGCGTCGCAGTAAAAGACGACCAATCAGATTTTTTTAGGGTAACCTGTGGCGTGAAGCAGGGTTGTGTACTTGCGCCTACACTGTTTGCTCTATACTTTGCGGTCGTCATTCGGGAAACCTTGAAACTTATCTCAGAGGGCATTCGAATTCGTTTCCGAACTGATGGCGGTTTATTTAACCTTGCCAGATTGAAAGCCCGCACTCGAGTCTCTATTACTACAGTAACAGAAATCATGTATGCTGATGACCTGTGCTTCGTGGCGGACACCTGCGAGGGTTTACAGGCGCGTATAGGTGGTCTCAATGACGTTTGTTGCAAGTTTGGTCTTTCCATTAATGTTAAAAAAACTGAAGTTATGGCCATGGACATAAACGATCAGATATTGATTCCTGACATATTGATCGGTAGCAGCAAGCTGAAGCAGGTGGAATGTTTCAAGTATTTGGGCAGCATAGTGACATAAAAGGGGATCTTGACGCTGAGGTAAATCAGAGAATTTGTGCTGCAGCATCCGCTTTTGGTAAACTACAACCCAAAGTTTTTCGTTCGCATGATCTCAAATTGAGCACTAAGATCTCGGTGTACATGGCAATAGTTCTTCCAAATCTGTTGTACTCGTCAGAAACCTGGTGCCTCTATCGTAAACATATAAGGACGTTGGATAAATTTCATCTAAAATGCCTTCGAAGCATCATGAACATCAGATGGTCGGATCGTATTAGAAATACGATTGTTTTGAGGCGAGCCAACGTCCTCGGCATAGAGGCTTATTTATGAGGCGTCAGTTGAGGTGGTGCGGGCATGTACATAGAATGCGCGATGATAGACTTGCGAAGCGTATCTTCTATTCGGAACTCCAAGAAGGGAAACGGAAACACGGTGGTCAGTTGTTACGCTTCAAGGATGTTCTGAGTAGACACTTTAAGAAGTGCCAAATTGACCCTTCAACATGGGAGAACCAGGCACAAAATCGGCCGGAGTGGAGACGCTATGTACAGGAGCAGGTCTACACCTTTGAAGAGACAAGAAGGTTACAATTGGACAAAAAGCGTGACGACCTAAAAACTACACCACCTGCAAATATAACTTACAATATCATCAATGGTGTTCTTACATGTCCACTTTGTGCTCGGACTTTTACAGCAAAAGTTGGATATGCGAGTCATTGGAGAGCACATGAAAGGGCATATCAAAGCTCTCAACCACTCTAAAAGCCATCGATTGCAGTCGCTGTGGCCGAAATCGGCTAGATGGCATCATCATCAATAGAATATAACGCTTAAATCTCTATCTCAAAATACAATTTTGCATGCAATACCAATCGCAAAGCACTTGGTAACCCACAAAAAAAACACTCCAGATCACGAAAAACCACTCAAGGTAAAGACAACTCTGTAATCACGTACATAAGAACATTATTGCATGTTTTAATCAGTGAAGCTGAAGGTTTAACTTAGCCTAAAAGGTTAGGAAGGCCGTGTTCGTGTGTAGAATGCCTGATAACGCGACATGATTGAAGGGACGCGCTCCAGAATTAATGAATTGGGTTAAAAACTCGGTTCCCGTTAGAACCGGGCTTTTTGTGACTTGCGATTGGAGGGTTTGGTGATCGTGCATTGTTCTTTTTTTTTTAAATTAAATAAAATGCCCCACTCTAGGATTTTTCGCTGTGTATTGGGAGAATTTAGCAACATTTCTACTCATATCCACGCAAATCTAGATCCGGAACAAGGATTTGCGAACAGTTTAATTTGTTTTAAAAATAATTAGAGATCTATAATTATTTGATGGCACATCTCGAGGCTCATTAAACATTAATTTCTTTACAAAAAAGGCACCTTCATACCAAAAGGTTCGCCAGTCGCCACCTCCATTATTTTTGTGTTGTACAAAATCTACACGTACATATTTGAAATACATAAGAAACATTTTGTACAGAACAGAATAATAAGAAACAGAATTTTGAATTTATGAGTACAATTTTTAGCTTTAACTAAATTACTAATACACTTTAAACGGTGCTAACATCTCTATTTACTTCGATCAGCATTCTAAAAATCCATTATATATATAAGTTTATTTTATTCATTATACAAAAATCTTTTAACGCACATCAAAATCGCAACATAATCCATTGTTAATTTAATCCATTCAATTTAGTCCAATATACTTTCACATGGCCAATAGAGGTCGCTGATGTCAAACTGTCAAAAACCCCAACAATGTTGCCAGTAACGAAAATGACTAATTCAAGATGGCGCGTGTCGATACATGAAATTGAAAATTGTTTTCCCGCCAATGTAGATAGACACGGCCGTTTCGTAAAATACTCGAAGCTTGATGAAAATGATGCAAAAATATTCTTATTTATGCTCCGTTCGTGTGAAAACATTGTTTTTAATGAAAAGCGTAACCTTCAAACTATTTTTCTTGATGAACTTGAAGAGACAAACATTTTAATTTTATTGACAGGGTTTTTATGTTGCTAGTCGAGATTTTATTATGTCTTCGAGCCTCGAGCTGTTTTAATTAAAGATAGACAACCACTATTTCCTTATTGTTGAAACCTTCACCCTTTTTGATTTACAATGTATTTTTTATTTATTTTCTGTGTTTATTATGCGTTGTAGTCACATTGTATTCGGCACGGATTTTAAAAAGCAGACCAGACGCAGTAGGTCGTTTCTAACTATATCGATAGGACCCAGATTATTCCATGTTACAAATTTTGTGTAAAATTTGTAACATGGAATAATGCTCCATCTAATAACAATTAAAAAATATCAACATTGATATAAGCAACGTTGTTAAAGTGTCAATTTTAGACCCGAAATCCTGGTGAAATGCCGGCGTGATATTATAATGGGGAATAATAAATAGAGCCACACAATTCAGGTACTGCACACGGCACGTGCGTATTCTCAAACTCCGTCCTACATTTACAATAACTGAATCATAATAGATCAGATCAAATATACAATAAGCAACAAAATCGTAGCGCAGTGGCTGAGCGAACGCTGCGTGTAGCGGGTTCGATTCCCGCACGGAGCAAATATGTATGATCTACAAGTAGTTGTCCGGGTCTGGGCATTTGTGGATGTGAGTTTATATGTTTTTAAACGCACCCGCGACAGGAGAAATTCTTAGTGTGGGGCAACGTTTAAAAAAAAATAGGTATTCAATTTTGATGACTTGATCAAATGATCACGCGTGTACTCTTCTCTAGGTCAGATAATAAATGTTTTCTAAGAAAGTAAACACTGATAACATGCTATCACAATGTGAATGTGATCTGAATAATAAGAAGGTTGACCTTTCACGCAAATTGTAAAGATTTACCTGTCAATCTGTTTACTGTGCCAAAATCTAGGTCTATTTTTAGCTAAGCATTAATATAATTCTTGGGACTCACAAAAACAAATAAGCTATTCTCAAAAATATATCTAAGACTGCTTTGATATAAAATTGTGCGATTCCCGCACGTAACAAATATTCTGTCTGGTTTTTTGTGTACATTAGTTTAAATGTTTGTAAACAATGACAATTGAGAAATTCGTAAAGGATGTTTTTTTAAACAAAAAAAACTATACTTAAGTGTTTGTTTTTTTTAACTTATAGCATATTTATTACATAAGTTAAAATGTTGCTACGCTGCTGCCCGTGATCTGAACATTCTTAATTTGTTTTTTTTTTAATTAGTAACAATCAGCACTTTTTATTTCAATTTCAAGATTATAAAAATCCCGGCCTTTTGAGAGCCCCATAAAAAGCGGTGGAACAAACGCCCAGCAAAATATTAAATTTACAACAACAAAACGATTTTTCGTACGAGCTTCTGTACCATACCTGAAATATCTCGACGTCAAGGAAGGCCCAGTCCCCGCGCGTCATGCCAAGCGTGTGCGCAGCCAACAGGAACTCGCGCACAAGGGAGCCGCGCACGCTCAGGATTACAACTGCACGACGAGAAAAGGGGAATAAAATCATTATAAATTACAAGCTGTTGCCATCGACTTCACCCTCTACAACTCGAAAATTCTCCCACGGGAACAAAAAATCGAAATAAAAACTGTCATATGTGTTAATCCAGGTTATAAACTAGCTATTTACCATATTTCATCCAAATCCGATCAGTAGTTTTTGCGTCAAAGAGTAACAAAAATCCTTCATCCATCCAAACAAACTTTCACGTTTGTAATATTAGTATAATTAGTGGGATAGGATACTTCAGAAAGGACACGATGTGTACATAGTACTCGCAACCTGCGAGTTGGTATAGATATCCAGAGGCCATACGGGAAATACTTCAAGTAAGCTGTAAATACGGGATAATCTTGTGCTTAGCACAGCCCCAGATGAACGATGGTTGCCTCAAAAATTGGCGAAAAGAAGCACGCTATTTGAAGAAGTGGGAGATGTGCGGGGAGCCAGGAGTGTCCATTAACATACTGCCCAGGAGTGGGACAATAAAAGTACAAACTAATTATTTATATTGCTGCAATTAGCTCTTTAACTACGGAATACTGCTAAAAATACAGGAAGTATTTTTGTTTTGTGTTCAAGATTTATCACAGTTGAAGTAAAAATACAATTTTATGAATCAACATTGTGAGAAAACACAATATATTTTAATCAACCGCTATTTGAAATGGCTGAAAATAAAAAGAGAGCAAACTGTAGAAAATAAAAAGCGTAATAACTGTTAGTTTTCCAATTACCAGCAAACAGTGGGTTGCACTTCCAATAAAAGAATGTCGGACGCATCGATTCTATGCTCTCATTATTTTCTGCTTCCACGCTTGTGAACACAGAAAAGTATAAAATGTCGAATGAGTTCAACGAATACAACGGACGAAAGCTGTATTTTATCACTATTTAAATCATCATCACCATCATCTCAGCCATAGGACGTCCGCTGCTGAACATAGGCCTCCCCTTTAGATCTCCACATATACCGGTTGGAAGCGACCTGCATCCAGCGTCTTCCGGTGACCTTTATAAGGTCGTCTGTCCACCTTGTTGGTGGACGTCCTACGCTGCGCTTGCTAGTCCGTGGTCTCCACTCTTGCACTTTTCGACCCCATCAGCCATCTGCTCTGTGAGCAATATGGCCTGCCCATTGCCACTTCAGCTTGCTTAAAATATAAATTAAAAATGCTGATGCCCATTGCATTGACGTCAATGCAATAGGAAACCGTAGTTATTTTCATAAGCGATTCTAATTATTTTTAGTCAGTTTTGGATTGGACTTCCGTCGGGCATATCAATTTTTAATACGTGTATTAATTCCAATTATATCTTTCCTTTAGCACATTAAATAATTTTTTTTTTGATACCGTTTCCCGACCCACTCCGTAACAGTACCCGTGTCGTTACTCAACCAACTCAAAACCATATATTAAGAAATTGAATTTCTAAGTACGATTATTAATTGTAGTCAGTAAAATGACATTTCCAGTGTTGCAGGTTTTTCGTCCCAAATAAATAGTGATGTGGTTAATCGAGATTTAACAATTAAAAGTTAATCGAGATTACATTGTTTTTAATTCAATATCAAATTGCCTTTAAATAATAAAAAAATGTAATTTAAGTTAATTAAACAGAAGAAACCGTGTATCGGTAGGTAATTAAATCTATACTAATATTATAAAGCTGAAGAGTTTGATTCTTTGTTTGTTTGAACGCGCTAATCTCAGGAACTAATGTTTACAATTGAAAAAATATTTTTGTGTTGGATAGTCCATTCAAAATCAAAATCAAAATCAAAGCGTTTATTTCAATTAGGCCATTACAGGCACTTTTGAATTGTCAAAAAGACATATAAATAAAACTAGTACAAAATAGTTACGGTGCTACAGTCCCAGTCACAAGAATTATTTATCCAGTCACATTTATCGAAGAAGACATAATGTCCATTTATCGCCTTATAATTTCACATATAGGCAGTGATGAAGGTTTTGTAGAAGCCGGTTTACTTATGTTTGAATCGAAGAAAAATAGTATGGATTATCATGAAGAAATGAACTCGGAGTGTTTTGAGGAATGGCTTAAAAGCATTTTGACAAATTTAAAGCCAAATGCGGTGCTGGTTTTAGATAACGCACCGTACCATTCAAGAAAAGTCGAGCGTATCCCTACTTCAAACTGGCGGAAGGCTGATATTATTCAGTGGTCGGATGAAAAACAAATTTAATATCAACCTACAATGATAAAGGTTGAATTAAAAGAAATAGTAAAATAACAAAAATCTAAATACGAACGCTATGCTGTGGAAGAGTTGGCTGCTGAATACGGTGTCACAATCCTGCGTCTGCGTCCTTATCACTGTGAGCTCAAGCTCAACCCAATAGAGTTAGTTTGGGCTCAAGCAAAGGGGTACGTCGCCAGGAACAATAAAACTTTTAAAATAAAAGACGTAAAGCAATTATTTGAAGAAGGCCTGAAAGAAGTGACGCCTGAAAATTGGAGAAAGTGCATCAACCACGCCATAAAAGTCGAAGACAAAATGTGTCAAAATGAATGTGTGTGACAAAATGAATATGTGGATTCATTCATTATAAATGTAACTGATTCCGATTCCGATTCTGAATATACCGATTCAGAATCGGAGTCAGAACTCGGAATCAATGACAACCGTAATGAATAAAAACGTATAAAGTTACTTGTATATTCCCGACTTTCTAGTGTTAATTCCTCTGAATCTCTATACATTTTTTCCCCAGCTTTTGTAATAATTTTGTAGTGAGATATTGTAATATACTATATATAATATATAAGGTATGTATATAAGGTCCATATTTCTAAAATCGTATTATTTAATACGTTATGTATTAAATATTTACAATAAAAACTTTTTGACAATAAAATAAAGCATGACTAAAAATGTCTAAGTCTATTGATTACCGAACATCACTATTGTAGCGGGTCACCCTTTTTTGTATCAGTGACAGTTGGACTTGTCATTTTACTGACTACAATTAAAAATCGTACTTTAGTTGATAGTTTACCTCTCGCATACATGCTGACATCTTTGAGCAGCGCCTCACAGGACTCCCTCTCGTTGCCGTCTAGTTCCCTCACCGCCTTCAGGACTCCTTTTTTCCGAAGACCCCACTCCAGACTTTTCCCTGCACATTTAAAAAATTAAATGAATATTTAAAAACTTTAACTTCATCACGGGGCAATTTCCGGCCACGGCAAGCGCAGGCTTGCGGACGGCGAGTAATGTGTAGTTCACCGTTCGATCAAGGACCAAGCCCGAATCGACGAAAAGGTGTGTCGTATTCCACGTGCCTCAAGGAGTTGTCAGAAAATTGACGAGACTTCTGCAGAGCCTATCGGGTTTGCGGGTCAATTTCAAATAGCCCAGAATCCCTTTAACGCAAAAGCAATTCGAACTCGATCGAAATGCAAGTTTTTAGTCCGTCAATTGTTTTTCTATTATTATATACGTATTTTTTTATTCTTTTAATGTGTGTGTCCCATCCGCGCGAAAAAGCTCATTTTAAATGACCCGAAATAAAAATGGCTGTAATACTTAAATATCCACAATTCTAATTCTTGATTGGTGAATTTCAATTGCTAAAATAACGCCACGCTGCACATTCCAGGCTCATTCTGAATTTATAGAGCCTTTGTAATTGTAAATGCCTTCGTTATACATATATTGCTGAGTCTGCATCAGAATTTAAAAGATCAAGGCGTTTCATTTCGGTGAATAAATTCTTTTGCATTCATCTATATTCTGAAACTGATTGCAAGAAGATTCAATTTTAAAATAAATTTGATTGCAATCAGTCTTGTCAAAGCTAGGAGAGAAGTTTTTATCTTTTTCAAGGAAACTTTAAAAGAAGGCTCAAATCTTAGTTGTAATCTGTAAAATTTAAAGATAAGACAGGAACATGTCCATCCGTCAGTTTTAGAATTGATAAAACTTGAGATAATTTAACAATTTTTTTTTTTCAAACTGTATTCTAGCATTTAACCTCACAAAAATGGTAGAGTGATAATGAAATCACCTTATGTTGGTATACAATAGAATTTGACCGACTCTCAAACTAAAAATTCTTATTCGAGAAAATAAAAAATTGTACTACATAATCTTTAATAGCTAAAAACGAATACTTATTTTTGCGATCCTGCTAGTCACCGTTGAAGACCTATCTCTAGTAGAGCTGCACGACCTAAAGGGCCTTATCTGGTCTCCTTTCTTATATTGCAGGATCGGGTCATGTCTGCAAAACAAGTGTATTGTCACCAGAGCAAAAGGTGTAGGCAAAATTTTACCTAAATCGATTATAAGGAACTCTCTTAAAATTTAGTTCCAAGATTTGATCCATACATACAACAGGATACAGGAACAAAATAAAAAAAAAATGGGTTTGCTCTTAAGTCTAGTTCAGGTCAGAGGTGTCAGAATCAAAGCCATAACGAAGGAATAAGCTTACCTAAAAGTACTCTGTTCACTCCAACTTTGAAGAGATTCGGCTTGTATGCCTTTGGGAACACAGACGCAGGTATAAAGCCCCACTCTTTTGCTTGTACAGTCGAAATCAAAAGTGCTGAAGCAATTTCTAAAAGCAATGGCCTGACGCTTCACGTTGACTTACGACCTTTTATTATAAGTTGTTTTAATACTAAACAAATCAAAGGAAGTTATGGTATGGTTCATAATTTCAACCATTGTTATATAAGTTAGGCTGACGCAGTGGTTAACGTGCTCGGATAATTCGTTTACTGGCGAAGGTTCGATCCACACTTTTTTCTAAACTTTTATTTTATTAAATATTTTTTAATAATTGCTTTATTCTTTTTGTTATTTTTAATGCATTTTTAGTAGAAATTTGATAAATAAAATTGTTTTTTTCTTAATAATTACTAATACTCTAGTCATTAGTGTTGTGTGTCGTCCGTTATCATCATTCAATTATAATAAAGTTTGTGGGTAGATCGGAGAAAACAAAACAAAAGTTACAAAAGTAAATTATTTCGATTTGTGAGGTAGACATAACTATGCTAGTTCGTTTCGAGTCTCATAATAGAACGTTGTTGATTCTTGGTTATTTTGTGTGACGAATGTTTACATCCGTATTACACTGTTTTAAGGTTATTGTTTTGCAGTGAAATATTTACAGTGAGAATAATATAATCATTGAGGGCGAATATTATAGCCCTGCATAAATATGGATGAAACAATACAAATATCAAATTAAACCGGACTAAGTGTGAGTATTAACATTTATTTTTTAATTATTTCACATGTTGATATTCTTATTTATTATATAAGATTCCCTACTTAAAAGTGTTATAGTTGTAAAAAGGTTTGTTTAAAAGATACTTAGTATTTGTTATTTATAGTTTTTTCTTTTAGTAAAATAAATTAACAGTTGTATTTTGCATAGGTAAAGATAATAATAGTATTCCATGTTTTGTTCTAGTGAAATACTATGAGTCCTGTGGATATGAGATATGAGGAATGCCAAGCCCTATAAGCTTGTCGAGAGCAAAGTCGACGGTTGTCAGACATCATAATTATTATGGTAAATGAATAAGAAGAAAATGGCTTCCCCCAATGAGTAACTAATTCAACACGAAATGAAGTTCAGTTTCATCGTGCACTCAAGACTGAAAACTTATACCGAATATCAGCTAAAACCCGTTTTTTTATAGGAATTAAAGAAACTTTTAAAAGCACGACCATAATTATTTTTTATATGGTTGTTGTTGTATTAATTGTTAATAGACTGTAAGCCAAAACATCATTTTATTCACAGTTCTTATTTATTTTAGAGGTTAGATTTGAGGCTAAGTTTCAATCATTCTTTTCGTAAAGAAAACGAAAATTAAACTAATGACCTCAATAGGATATTTTTATGAAGAGCGGTTATTATTTTCATGGTTTTATTTCAGTAATAGAACATTTATTGCCATATTATATATTTTTTTGCTAAATCGCACTTAGTAGAATGCAAAAAGCTTGACTTACTAAAATAAAAATTTTGGCACCGCAGCCCCGGAACGCAAAGGGCAACTAGCGCTTTACGTTCCAGGACCGCGGTGCCATTGGACGTATGTTTGAAATAGTAACAAGGTAACGCGGCCTTGAAACGCATAGAGAAATTGGTCTGCTGAACTATTACTATTTCAAATGGCTTTAGTAATCATATCTTTAATAATTTATTTTGTTAACATAAAGACAAAATTACACATTAATTTTCTTATGTGATAACATACTAAAATAGCCGCTCTTTATAAAAAAAAAACCCTGTATTTTCTTAAATATAATTAAACGCAATTTATTCTTATAACTAAATTGGATAATATTCTTTAAATTCATATAGAATTTTTTCATTTTAAAATTTTTGTTAAGCTATTGTTTAGTTTTTTTTTATCATGATATTATTAATCAATAACTTGTTAGTTAATCATGTTAATTTACAATTTATTCATGCTTATTATTTATTATATAAAAAAGTTAAATATTAGTTTTATGTGTTTATGTTTTTTTTTGGTCTTGGTGGAAATAAAAAAGTCATGCTCTATTAAAATGTTTGTTTGTTTTATTTATTTATGTAATTAACAAACTTCTAATTTGTGATATCACATTCATACGATCTGACAATCCCTCAGTCAACAGTCAAGTCATTTGATGAACTTCAACATGACATTGCAATAATATTCGTTCTTGCCACAATATTGATATTCGCCAACATTTTGAGAACATAAATATATCGCTATCCATATAATCACACGCCAGTAATCAGAAAACCACAATCGAACGACAACTTGATTCCGATCAAGTTAAATATTCTAAAACTTATGGCCTACCTCACAGAAATTGTGAACAAACGATTATAATAATATTCCTGTCCCATTACAGTATTAAACAGTTGAGCAAAACTTACAAAAAGAATTTCACTGCGTGAGGATCGAACTCGCGCCACGCTGTTCACCGCATACTTAGTAATACGTGAAACGCTTACCACTAGGCCAACTGGACACATAGTAATTCGTTGAAATTATGAATCTTATACAATCAGTAGTTGATGATGCATATGTCTCTCAAAATAGAAGGTCGTAAGTCCAACTAAACTTCAAGCTATTGCCTTGTAATTGCTGCACACCGCTTTTGAGTCTCTACTGTACCTAAAGTACACTTTATTGATCTCAGCCCATGATTCGTGTATTGTACAACATTGCACAAAAGACCCTCACACACATCACTAAGCTTATAAACGCCATTTGAGTAATAAAAAAAGGTTCTGTTAGAGGCATTAGCAATAAAACGGTACCTTTTAGCGCATTACAGCCGACCGTTTGATGGCAATTCTTTTTAATGATTGCTAGCAATGTGAACCCGAATTACAACCTCGTATATTACTGGCTTTTCTATTCAGTCCCTCTCCAATTAGGTTATAATTTAATTAAGACTAGTGGGGTCTACATATACAATGATATTCCAGACCCATCTGCAGTCGATTGCTCCGTTTCCCTTGACTCCGGCGACATGACACAGGGCCAAAACGCACACCAGGCTACACAAAATGACGCTTTTAAAATTCACCATACGTCATGCCGTGATTTCATTTTTAGTGCCACCTGACGTCACTATGCCCAAGTGTTTTATCTTTGTGAATATCCACTGGTATACTAAAAGAAAAAATATGTGTCCTTTATTTTTCAAAACTGACGGACTAATTAGGCTTACAATTTGTTGATGGTGGAAACTAGCCTTATTCGCGCTACTCTTTTCATAAGGAACCTCTAGAATTGTAGACGTTTCTGATTCATAACAAACAAAACATATTGACAGTACTATAGCACATATACTATACACATAGTTACAAATATGTATAATGTTATTGAAAGTCGTTATAAAGATACGAAAGTGTTTGTCAGAGAGTGAAACTCGCCCTCTAGGGACAGCAGAATGTTGAACTATCGACCTTATAACCATAACACACTCACTCAATATCACTGGAAAACTGAAAAACAATTTCATGCATCGTCAGTTCATCATGCATTGCGCGTTCAGAATAGCACATCGTGTTCTATAAAAGTTCAGCTTTGTTAAAGTAAGTCTTACAATATTTTATAAACTTACGTGGCTGCTTTCATAAGCTCAAAAGAGTTAAATACATTAAATGTATAAAAAAAAATATTAGGAGGTGTTCAGACATAAAATTTACGTCATCAGCATCAAAATATTCGAATTTGGCCCATATTTATAAATAAACAATTCAAATTTAGTAAAACTTTGTTATTTTACGTTCGCATATATTAATGTACGGTAGGTCAACGCGTCTTTTGTCACTGACAATTCAACTCTATAATTTTAAACTTGAAATTATATTTTTATTTTCACAGTACATAAAAAAAGCCTACAAGAACGCAAACAAATAAGTATAAAACCTTCAGTACATACACACGCTCCGTTTATGTAAACATCACGCCACAGATTCTGTGTACCTTCATAATCACAAAAGGAATCCAACAATGCTCGTAGGAACATGGAGTGCCTATCAAAATGTTGATTGGCTCGTTTCATTCCTAAATTAATACAGAAAATGATTCTTCTTTTATCAAAACCTTATATAATGAAGGTTCGTGAGTAACGAACCTTGGAGAGTAAAGCTAATATTGAAGTAATTGAGAATCTTGTATCTCTGAGAGGACCCAAGTCTAGACCTTAACAATGTACTTGTAAATGTCCAATTTAGTAATAAGAGGCAGGCTTTGTTCGTATCATCATTTTGTTAAGTATTTGAACTTAATTTTGGGCGGTTTACACGAGTCGAGTTTAGTAATCAGTCGCATCGCTTTGGAAAAATCGAAACGCATCCCCATTTACACCGGTAGATTAAAGTGACATGCGACTTGTTAAATTCCGAAGTAAATGTTGAGCAGAGCAGCTATTTTACGTGCCGCCATCGGAATGGATTGTAATTAAATTATATTCAAGAGCTACTTGCGAACTTTTAGAATTTTAGTCACTCGTCGAATGAGGCTTGTCTCGCAAAGCGGAATTCGGATGGTACCCAATTTTTGGGTTTGATTATAAGTCACTTGCTGCCCAATCGTATTATAATTTCGAAGATCGATTTTTGCCTTGCAGCTGAGCCGTACGGCAAAATATAGCTATGAATGTGACTGTCTGTTAGACATAACCAAAGCCATACACGAAACTGCAACCAAAATATTTTGAAGTGTTTTCCATAATTTTAAGTACTTTCTATCCTACGTAAAATGGACACTACATAATTTAAAACAATGATATCGAAGGAATACTTAAATAAACTTGGGAAAAATACGGCACAGGTTTCCCAGTGGAACTGCCGGTTGTCAAAGGTGAATCCGAAAAATTCAAAGGCAGGGAGGAGGGCAAAGTATACAAAATTAAATACCTGCCGGTCGCATATATAAAGGATTCCAATTCTGCGACGTGAGAATTCTAATCCCGCGGGTTCCTGCATAATTTGGAGGCATTCAGGTGTGCCAAATATACGTATGTAGGTAGATAACAAATAAAGATATGAAAATATGTGGAAAAAATATCTTTGACATACCTACTATATCAATGTAACACAGACAGAAGTGACATCCACTTCACAGCTGAGACCATGTCTCTTGTGATGGTTTTGTCGTTGAGAAACGTTTGATACTCATAGAAGGTGTCGGCAATACTTACCGACAGCGACAATAAGAGAATAGAGCTTGTCCATAAATAAACGAACCGACGTGAATGACGTACTGTCGTATCCTGTGTACGTCATCCACGTCAGTCAGTAAGCATAGTAAGCGCAGTAAGCGACCCGAAGAAGAAGAAGAAGTAAGCGTGACACTTACAGACAGTAAGAAAGAAGACGTCGTGCTTGTCTAGTAGTAAGGCGACGTGTGCCCAGCCGAAGCGCTCGATCACACTGATGTAGTAGCCAGTACTGACAGTGCGAGGTCCGCGTAAGTTAACAAGCTACACTTACGTACAGTAAACGAGATTTGACTTATCGAGCTACTAGCACAACGTTAGCCTTCCGTATGGCACTGATAAGATGGCATCTGCGTCAGTCAGTAAGCGTTACATACTTTACGTTACTTACCGACAGTAAGAGAGAAGAGGTCGGACTTGTCCAGCAGTAAGGCCACGTGTGCCCAGCCAAAGCGCTCGAACACACTGGTGAAGACGCGAGGCAGCCGGCACTGACAGTAAGACATCCGCGTCAGTGTCGGGTACTTCCCTTTGTCGTTGAATAATGTTTGAGGCTAGGGGAACAAAAAATTTAATATTATATTTGATATCTTTGAAAAGAAGACAGTGTTTAAAGATATAAATATTTATATCTATAAACATTAGCGGCCTTATTAATAAAACAAGAAACAAAACTTTACTAACTGGCGTTACTACGCCAAAGTTTATCCTTAAAATTGGATGGTTAATCTGAAGACTATCCTGGTTGTAATTTTAGTTGACGTTTATTAATAAGGGTGTAGTAGTGTATAATATACAGGTCTTATCTGTAATTGGTAGCTGTAAGAGCTGTATAACAGTATAACACTCAGGTAGCTGGGTTTATATTGTTAAAGTTTCGTTTGAGTCCATGACAAGTAGTTTAGTTAAAACTAGTTTCGACTTCAAGCTGATAACATTAATTAGAACGTTCTATCAAAACTAAAGTAGTTTTTCTTGTATCTTTTAACAAAATAATTCGTGTTCGTATTAAAGTGTTCAAATAACCGAAATCTATTGGTGATTATGGAAGGACTTACCCTCGTCCCTTTCCGTAAATTTCTTAGTCGATGCATGCGGCTTACGACACTTGCTGGAGCAGCCAGTTCTCCCTCCGACGGAGGCTGAAACAAGGACAATCTTGAAAAAAATGTACGTGTATCAACCTACCTACCCCAATCTGTCGAACTTTAAAAGATTTGCAACCTTATCACAAATAGTGGAAAGTTTATATTCGATTGGGAAAAAATGTCAGATTGAGATTCCTACAGACTGTATTTAATTCTGTAGGAAACTCGATGAAAACACAATTATTAATGGTCGATATCTGACCACTAACTGTTGCAGTTAGTGGAAAACACTACCAATTGACCTCACGATTGCTGCAGTAGCTGAGCGACAGATCGCTGTGCTGTGTGTAACGGGTTCTATTCCGACACGGAAAGCATATTTGTATGGTCCACAAGAACTCTTTCTAAATCTGAGTGTTTGTGTATGTTAGTTTGAATATTTGTAAACGCACCCATAAACATGTTTAATAAAATATTTTTATTTGTTTTCATTTTCACGATAATGATACTGATAATCTACAACTGTGAGAATATTACTATGCTGGTGACTTTATAATCAAACTATTAATGATTTACTTAATTGGATTCTCACTTTCTCAACATCAAAGTCTGCGAACAAAAAACCTAAAAGATTCTGCGTTAGTCAGAGCTAAATTAAAATTTAAAATTGAAATTCATGCTTCAACTATCATTTCTTTTATAAGACGGGGCGTAGACAATATACTTTTTTTTTTAATTTTTTATCGTGGTATAATCATCAAATGTGTCCTCCCGCCCTGCCCGGGGTGGGAGGACTGTCAGACTTGTACTGACTAAGATCGTACGTATTTTTTATCCCCTTTCAACCTTTGTAGAGGTCATCGATTGTAATAAAGTTATGATCAATTTCTCCCTGGAAAGCAATAAGCACGATCGCCGGCTACTATAATGGTTCTGGAGGAACATAGGTAGCCCATACATAATGGAAAAGGGTTATATTGTACGGCTTTATTACGGGATTTGTTGGAATATAGATAGATAGATAGATAGAAAAAACTTTATTGCACATCAAAATAATTTATTAGTATAAAGCAGTTTTTTACAGTCGATTTTATAACTAAGAAGATCTCAGCAGTATTATGTATTAACGAGTAACTAAAAAATAAAGATCAAGATGTCTGACATTTCAGCAACTGCTTGTAGGCAATTTTAATCCCTTTTTCAAAAATTCAGTCGTTCAGGTTTCAAAATTATGATAGCTAGCATTCATTAGGTAACCCTTTTTCAGTCTACATCGTGATATAGTACCCTAATTTGAAGTGCAATTTGCATATTTCAGTAGACTAAGGAGCTATTAAATTTCGATCATATTTCAAAATACTCAAACAGTTAACTTTTCCACAAATAGTAATCAAAATTATTTATTTTTTAGTCTCGTTCGCGACTGTCCACGTGTATGTTCTAGGTTAGACTAAAGAATCGTTGAATGATTATTTAAAAAAAGAAAAATTCAACTGCGGACAGAATTGGTCGAAAGTTCAAGCACGGTTCAAGTCCTGCTCGCGTTCGAATATTTACTTCCACATAATAACGGAAGGCATGATATAAGTAATGCGTGCGTATAATATTTTAAAATATGTGTTATTGGGTTAGCCAACAAAGATTTCTCAGAAGAAGCCAAGGGTTTTAATTTTGTCACCAGATGATGACAGTTCTTTTCTTTTGGTTCGTCCCCTTATAAATGGTTGTTAAACATAACTGCGAAATAGGAGTACTTTTAATGCATATAACCTCCACCACTGCCTAGCTCTTTCGGGATGATAGGCGTGACGTTATGATTATTCTAAAGTAGAACGAAAAAAACGACATTCAAAGCAATTTCCTTTATACTCAAACCATTTTCCTCGAACAAAATTCCAACGACATTTATAATAAGGAGCAAAAAATAAATCCCTTTTACAAAAAACCAATCCATTCTTTACAAAGCAGGAGGACACGAAACAAAATGGCTGCTGGATTGCGGAGGTGTTTAATCAGAATAACGACTAGCGATGAGGTAAGCTTAAATCTGGAATTCTTACCGCCTAGCAACGGTCAAGACGCAAACAAGATACGCTGTAAATACAAGCAGCGATTGCAGTGCTTTATTTACAAAATTGGAAATGTTGTAGTGATTTAACTTTATTGAAAATCTTTCTGTTTTTGCTGAAAATAAGAGTGTGCCAACAGTGGCCAAGCCAGGATCGCTAGCCATGACACAGGAGAAATTCTTAACGTTGGGAAAAGAAAAAAAAACTAAGGCGCAGTTAAGGAAGCTTGCGCCTGCGTTTCACAGTTACTGTCAACAATGCAAAGGTTACGCAAGAAATATTCAACCAAAAATGTAGCACCCACCAACCTGTATACCATATCCACTACGTGGACCCATCCACGTAGTGGACGTACACTGCAGTAGGAAAAATCGATACATTTAGCTATAAGAATCACGGCACCGTGACCCTGAACCGCAAATGGCAACCGAAGTCAGCAAGAGTCAAACATTTCCTTTCCACCCGGAGTGGGAGGATCTATTCGATTATTTTTACGAAAAATAAAATCGTAATTTTTTTAATGGATCCCAAAAACAAAGAGTCGAAATTGAGAACCTCATCCTTTTTTTAAATCGGTTAAAAAGCTATGCTTATGCTAAATCGTACTCAAAGACTCAAACTCAATACCTAAACGCAATGTCAATCAATTAATTTCGCTCAATGAACTCACAACTAAAATAAAATAAAGTTTGAATTAAAAATCCATCGCGTACATTTATACGCATAATATGATACATTAATTAACAGAAGAGTTTTCAACTCCTATCTAATATTTTTAACGAAAACTTTTGAACTTTTAACGCATCATAAATGTTTTGCTCTGAGAAGCAGAAAATAAAATTATCTAATTGCCCGTGTTTATAACTCTGCACAGACATACACTGGCCTGTTGGTCTAGTGGTTAGTGACCCTGACTGCTATGCTGGGGGTCGTGGGTTCCGGCGGGACTAGATGGCGTTGCGTGATAGTGCTAGAATATTATACTTATTATTATATAGCTTTATTTTAAAAATTCTCTTCGAAAATACGGGTATAAACGTCAAAGACACGAACCCTTTTTAGCTGACTCAATTTTCTTCAAAATAATTTTCAATTACCAAACTAGACTATTACTATTTTTAAAATAGATTATTTTAGTAGAGTGTATCATTTGGGCTCGTTTAGGCAAATAGAATAGATTAAATACTATATTTAGTTATATTAATACTTACTCTTTTTGTATGATTTTTTTTTGTGAAAAATAAGTAATTAAATCTTAGAAGGATTACGTAAAACTTATTTTTCACACTACTTGCTTGTAAATGTCAAATTATATGTCAGGCAAACCTACTGTAAAGCAAGTCATTGTTCCCTCTCGCTCGAGCCGGGCAATAATATTGTACTGAATTTCATTATTCCCGTGGGAATAATGTGATTTGAATTTGGAACCTCAATTAAAACTGTGTGAAAACTTTCACCAAGGAGTTGTATCAGTAATGGCGGCTGCTGGCCGCAACAGCTGATCGCTTCCAGTGGTGCCAACTTCACGTTCAAAGGTTGTCGTGCCTCATCAAATTTCAAAAATCGAATTTATTTCCTCGCAGTAGGTGTGAAAAGCAGAGTACGCTTCTCGGGAGTAAAGCTGCCTTGTCTTGGGCTAACTTAAATCCCTCGCGACACTAAGGATTCTTAACTTAATTTATTAAGACTTGAACCTCCTCGCTGCGCTACGGAGGTTCTACCCCCAGAATCCTTAGTGTCGCTTCGGGATTCAATACGCCCGTGACTTAAGGCAACGCTTTACTCCCTTGTTGCGTAATCTACTATTTCACACTACTTGCTCGTAAATGTCATATTATATGTCAGGCAAACCTGCTGTAAAGCATGACATTATTCCCCCTCGCTCGAGCCGGGAATAATATATGTACTGAATTTCATTATTCCCGTGGGAATAATGTGATTTGAATTTGGAACCTCAAAGAAAACCGTATGAAAACTTTCACCAAGGAGTCGTATCAGTAATGGCGGCCGCTGGCAGCAACAGCTGATCGCTTACAGTGGTGCCAACTTCACGTTCGAAGGTTGTCGTACCACATCAAATTTCAAAAATCGAATTGATTTCCTCGCAGTAGGTGTGAAAAGCAGAGTACGCTCCTCGGTAGTAAAGCTGCCTTGTCTTGGGCTGACTTGAATCCCTCGCTACACTAAGGATTCTTAACTTAATTCCCGAGTGAAACGAGGGAATTAACACTTGAACCTCCTCGCTGCGCTACGGAGATTCACCCCAGAATCCTTAGTGTCGTTTCGGGATTCAATACGCCCGTGACGTAAGGCAATGCTTTACTCCCTTGGTGCGTAATCTACTATTATAACCAGGGCTGGGCAAAATACATGCTTTGCTTTAATTGAAATACAAATTACAAAATACAGTATCGCAAGTAATTAAAATATAAAATACAAAATATCTTTAAGTAAGGTATTTGAAATATAAAATACAAAATACAGTATTTTAGCTATTATTAATTGAAATACAAAATACTAATTACAAATTACTTATTACCAAAATCAGTAATCTAGACATGGGCATGGGCTGAATGTCTGAAAAGTAGAGAAAATTCTTAGCTCAATGTTCAAAATTCGACGTTTATTTTTTTGCGTTTATTAGCCTAGTTTGACGTTTTTACAGTCATAGCGTAGAGTGTGTAAAAACGCCCGAATCTGCTTTACCATCATTGCAGAGAGTAATCAATGCAATGACGGTAAATGATGTTTAAATGTATTTTGTTAAAATGTATTTTGGAGCCTCAAGTATTTGAAATACTAATTACAAAATACTTCGTCGTCAGGTATTTGAAATACGAATTACAAATTACATTTTAAGGAAGTAATTGAAATACAAATACAAAATACGTATTTGTATTTCAATTACGTATTTTAATTACAAGTAATTCAAATACTGCCCAACCCTGATTATAACGCCTCCGTCGCGTATATTCAAAGATATTTTAACTCAACGTGTAAACAGCGTTCAAAACAATTGAACAAAGAATTCAGCTTCGAGTGTAGTGGTCGCGATGGCCTAATTGGTTAAGGTGTCTGAGGCCTTAGTCAAACAGCAGACGACAATCGTTATCGTTCATCAGTCACCATAACATTTTCATCTTTATACCCCAGCGCGTAAAGTTGAAAATCTATTAAAAACTGCTGATCGATAACGAACGAAACAAACAAAAACGATCTGTGAACTTCAATAGGTTTTCAACTTTACGCGCTGGGGTATAAAGTTGAAAATATATTGGTGACTGCTGAGCGATAACGAATGTCGTCTGCTGTCTTGTGCTGTTTGGCTAAGGCCCCTGGAGTACCTATCCAGAAGACACAGGTTCTAACCCTGCTCGCAGCTCAATTTTTCGTTCCTTAAAAATATCTTATTTTATTTAGCTACCCAAGGACCAAAACTAAGTATGCTATACTTTTATTGTGACATTTATTAACAACAATTCATGCTGAAGCTAAAAAAACAACATAAATACTAAATTTTCCTTTCATGGTGACCAGAAACTTGCAATCTACTACCACGTAATAATACTCATTAGGTAGATGTCCATCACTATTGCATGCATTTCATACAAATCCCGTACATAATGTAGTTCGGACATCATCAGTATGCCATTCATTTTTCATGAGCTGAATTACATGCTTTCGCTTTCATCCATTTTATCAAAGGGTCCACCGATGTATGTACCTACACTACATGTATGTAAGTAAGAATAGGCCAGTATTATATGTGTAACTTATGTACCTATATATACGTCACACTAAGGATTTTGTGACCCGCATTTCAGTGACAGTGTTTGTTTATTCCGTTCAAAACCAAAAAATAAAGGGGTCATTCTATAAAAATAGTGTAATGGAGGCCATACACGTTTGACTTTGCATGATGATTTTTACCGTGCATGCATAACCAACAAGCCAGCTTTAGCGTATATTTGAATTAAAACTGTAAAGAGAAAAAAATTGTTCCTTCTTCGTACACCAGAGGCGCTGTTCCGTTTTCCATACAAGAAACGCTGTAATTATTGGAAAGAAGCTGTATGGTAAAATACTGAAGACTCGTAATAACACACACACACACTTCCACTACGGTACCGGTACCGGTACCGTACCGTACCGTACCGTTGTGGTTATCGGTACATGTATCGGTTATGTGGGCGGTCGGTTGTGTGTGCACAGTTATTACCATCATGCAAACCCCAACATGTATAGCCTCTATACCTAACAGCTAAATTAGGCCCATTTTAACCTTCAATAGAGATATCCAATTCATTTCTTTTTTAAATAAGATACTTTGTAAATTTATATTCTGATAGCTTTTTAGACCATTTTTTTTAAATATACGTGAACTATAATATATGCTACTCAAAAGAAAATAAGGGCCAACTGATTTTTGTCGATTTATTAAATAACTAGCGGCCCGTCCCGGCTTCGCACGGGTGAAGGACCCGGTCTAAAACCCGGTCCCGATGGTTACAAACACAACAGAAAAAGAATTATCCGAATCGGTCAAGCCGTTTTCATGTTATGTCGTGACAACGAAAAACGGGTTTCATTTTTATATATATAGATAATTAAATATTACTGGTTATAATGACTGAATCTGATTAATATTAACGATTTTTCTTGGAAATACACAAAAATTAAGTTTGTATTCCAATCAATCGTTAAATTAAACGAAATTGAATGAAAAGTGGGGAATTGCAGGAATGTATCAACTTACACAAAACATCAAAAAACTCGAAAAAATAACGTCTTTAATGTTCCAAAGTGTTCTTTAAAGCTTCTCTTTTAACTCTGTTCTCTCTGTGCTACTCATTTTAATGGAGGTGGAATGTTCAGGATTAAATACCCAACATGTTTTTTGCGATTCTCTACCAGCAAGTATTCAGACAATTTATGAGATCCAGCTGGGTGTTGATGGGAATTTTACTTTCTTTTGCACTCCTCTTTAACTCATCTCTTAAATGCTGAATAAAACTTATTTAAAAATCCTGAGTAGCCACTGTAACATTGTAATTCGAACGTCAGCGAATGTATGCACTGTTAGTCGCAGCGTGTCCTCTCGAACATTATCCTGCTTGAAGATTAACTCAGGTACTCGTTGCTGTGCGAATGGGATAATGTGGAGTTGCACCACATTCGCTACGCAATTTTGAGCAGTTACAGCAACGTTATTACGAAGTGCGAGCTCAGTTTTGCGTGATAGAGACAACCGCCCCAGAGCATAATTCAGATCTCATCGGAACAGTCTGTTTCAAGAGTGCAAGGATCTGAAACCTATTTTTATGATCTTCTCTACACTCTAATGAATCAGTCTGTATTTAAAAAAAATAAGCATGCAGTCATAAATAAAAAACAATGAAGCCCATTCAAAACAGTTAAATATTTTTTCTCTTTGCAAATGTTTCACGATTTGCACCATACGCTCCAGTTAACTGAAGGAGAACCACCCATCTTCTTGAGTATTGTTAGTCTTCATGGAGTCGATTCGGAATAGTCTAGTCAATTATAGGGGTGCTTGTAGCTCAACGCAATGGAGTTTGTACGGTCCGCGCGGTAGATTTTTTCTGTATTTGCGCGGTTAATCAAACATATTGGTCTTCTTAGGCTTTACTTACTTACTTTCTTCCTGGATCACGGCGTCTGGTGATATTACCCGTCTTTTGAGACCAGTTTCAAACTTTCTGAACCACTGGTTGGGAATATTCCACCATAAGACTTATCTGTTCTGGCTATGCCCCCCCTGGATTAAGGTAACACCCTAAGTGGCTGTTTTTGCATCCATATGTCTCCGAATAAATGGCATTATGAGATTAAACAGTCGTTATAGCCTACTTGCTGTATAAGTCGAAGAAAACTCCGTTAGAAGTTTGAAAAATAAAAAACATCAAACCGTACATTCGAAGAAATCTCAAATATCTACTTTAAAAAAAGTTATGAATTTACAATTATGCAGTAGAAACAATATTAATACTTGAAAGAAACCATAACAAGGTATTTACCATCTATTATGTACACAGAATAAGAGTGATACTTAATTAAAGTGCAATTTAATAAGTGGCCCCTATTTTGTTTTGACGAGTATATATATATGAACGTTTTTAAATATAGAACTTGAAAGTTTGTATGAAAAACCAGGCCCATACACTTATGAAATGACAAACGATTGGAGAGGCCTATTAGAAGCCATTCGCTGAAGTGCCATTTTAGCGGGTGCCCTTCCTGGAATACCTCTATGGTGTGGTAAACACTAAAGAGTATGTTATATATCTCCATAATTAAACAAATTAAAATAGCGTCAACATCTGATGAAAAAAGATACATAAACCGTATAGATATTAGTAGATTATTAACCAAGGGGATAAAGCAGGGTCTTCTGTCGCGGGTGGCGAATTAAATCGCGAGCGTAACGAAGGACTCGAGGTTTACTCCCGAGCGTAGCGAGGGTGTTAAAAACTTAAATCACGAGCGAAGCGAGGGATTTAAGACGAGTCCTGAGTGTAGCGAGGGATTTAAGTACACCCAAGACTAAGACAGCTTTATCACCGAGGAAAATACTCTACTTTTCGTACCATTTGCGAAAAAAATAACACAGTAATAATATGAGATACGCATTTTAAACATTAATATTTAACATTACCTTATTTATAAAAATAAGTGAAAATAAACTCAACGTTTATGTATTTGAAGAATACAAAAACGCGGCAAATTAAAAAAAAACAAAGGCATCAAGCTCATACGGCCTCGTCGGTTTTCGTAATTTTATTTAACTAGATGAAAATCCGGCTTCGCTCGGGTGAAACGTGTGTCCCAAATACTACACATCAAGGTACTAAATGTAGGTGTCACGGTAAGTCATAGGCCGAAAATAAAGAAAGAAAAAAAACTCAACATGATAACCGATGTCAATAATGGCGGCTGCGATCTGTCTGGTCAGAAAATCATTAGAAATTTACAAAATACTCGACAATCCGAATTTTGCGGATATGTGTTGTCGACTCGAAATCTTTATTTTTTAATGTTTTATTATTCTGGTTAGCTTTCGATCGAGTCTACCGTAATCTAAGTATTCCAAATTTAAATCACATTCTCTCCCTAGAGAGAGAATGAAATTCAGTACAACATTCTTTCCCTGTTTTTCACAGATTAAAAATGACTATTGTTATGTTCGCTTTTTGTGGCATAGAATGTCCCTTTTTTGAGCAAGTGGTACGACATTCAATTACCACCTCTCACCGAACGACAATAATTCCGCGGTATTTCAACCCGGTAATCTTACTCGATGTCAAAGGTATACAATATTACCCATAACATCAACAACATCAAAAGCAATGAAGATTGAAACACGGCTGTATAGTATCAAGTAACATTCCTCCGCGGTTCGAGTTACAAAGACACGTGTATATTGTGTACATTGTGTACAATAACTTAAGTTTACATCAAACGGTTAGGCAGAGGTTTATCATAGCTAAAAGTCTGTTAACCTTTTAACCGCTAACGCCGGATATATCCGACAAATATTTTCGGGCCCATTACCCCAGAGTCGGATATATCCAACAAAAAAAAGAAAACAACAAAAATCGTGACTATACTCAGTCACGATTTTTGTTGTTTTCTTTTTTTTTCGATTTTATTGCATCTATTCTATAAGTCTCTGTTTATGTAGATAGACAGATTTAATACTTTTTATTGTACACCATAATATTTTATTAAACGGAGCTTGATAGGAGTAGAAAGAGAGGAACTTATATTTCACCGATTCGTAGCCTGGCACTGGGGGCACGACAATTGCTATGAAGTCTGGCGGTTAATAGGTTAAAACCAGCGTTAGGCACTAGCTGAAGGTAGGGTTGCCATATCTAACAGGACAAAATTATGAAAACCCCGGATTATAGAGTCCAGAACCCGGACATGCAAACAGGTTTTTTAGTGTAATGAAACAGTTGAAAATGTCATAAATCACGTAAAGAAAATTTCATAAAACACTTTTTATTTATTACGTTGCGTCGGGAGGGGTGGGGGGATGGTGACGTATGTGTGCGTTGCGGGCGGCCCTAGACTTCAAACCCGGACTAAAAATGAAGCCCCCCCCCCCCCCGCATGCCCCAGAACAAAACCGAGGAAACCCGGACGGATGTCAACCCTACTGAAGGGGAAGCTTTTTTTACGTGGTAAAATCATCAAATGATCGAGACCTCCTACCCAGTGCAAGACGGGAAGCACTGTCAGATTTGTACTGCCTAAAATCCACGATGTCCTTCAATAGCCCTTTACGTTTCTGGTTAGGATTTCTGATAAGACAGTCGCGCGAACCAGATGAAGCTGATGCTATGATGTTTCACAATTATTTTCATTTTCATACATTGAGTCTTGTTACATCACTATTTAATGGCGAAACGGTCGAAACGGAAAGTGATGAAACGGGAAGTCGCCGTTATATAATGTGTACTATGTACTAAGTATACTTACTGCCTCATTTGTTTAAACGTTAATCCTCTCAGTATTGTAACGCTTTCATGAATAATTTTTACGCTTATTGTAATCCTGATGTAAATTAATTTTGAATGGTAATTACCTACATAATAAATGCGACCTCCACCAGGACTTATATCGGGATAAAAAGTATAATTTATTTACACAGGCTATAAATTATCTGTGTACCAAACATCCAAATCCAAATAGAGAATTTGTGAGAAAGAGTAGTTAACATCCATTCAGCCATCCTTACAAAGATTTATTTGAAGATAGTGTGTTTCCCGGGACTTCGCCCGCTATCAAGTATGAAATAATTCCATAGTACGTATTAACAGACAAAAAAAGTAACTAAGAACTTTAATGTGTATTCAATTAAATACATAAATCTATGATAGACTCGGTAAACAACAGAAACATTTTTTTTTAGGTGGTAAAATCATCAAATGAGTCCTCCTACCCTGGGTGGGGCGGACTCTTACTGACAAAAAACCCGCGACCCCAGCAGGCATTTGGCGCGAAACACGACGCGACACGTCAGCGAGCTACCCATTACTCACCGTCCGCAAGCCCGCTCCGCCGCTGTGCCCTCTGCTGATAAGAGGGACAAGCGTTGGAGCGTCCACACGACAGGCTATTCGCATACGGGCAAAGAGACCCCTTAGGCACGCAGTGCCTAAGGAAGAGTTTTTGCCCGCACCCCAGGGTGCACCGGCCCGAAAAACTGGTCTTCCCCCCGGACGTATCCGAGAGGGAACTCCAGTCCACGGGCGCACGTGGAGGTTTCCTAATAATTATACCGCTTCTACCGAAAGTTAAAGTTTGTACTATAATTTTTAATAATTGGTTAATTAATTAATTCAAATAATTATAACAGTTACTTAACACAGTTTCGAGACCTACACAAGTCACAGTTTCGAGATAACTGTTAAAAATTAAACCAGGAAAACACTATTAGGCTTAAACCTCTTCCCAACAATAAATGTATTAACTATGTAAAACAAACAACCATGTACAAAAACATATGATCGAATTTCCCCAACTGACACACGAACAATTGAACAGTCTTCTATACAAAATGAAAACTCGCTGAACAGACAGCCATATTGTTCAAGTAGATGTTATTCACAATGCTTTTCATTTAATTTATTTTCAATTCAGTTAGAGCTTAGCGAGGCGCCATAATCTGTTTTTTAATTTTGAATTTCATTGCGTAACTTTGCCGCTGGTTTAAGATTTAAGCTTTATTTTAATGAATTAGTTACAAAACCAACTTTTTTAATCTAAATTCTAAAAATTTTGTCTGATTAAACATCAACATTTCAACATTGAATACCTAAAGATCGATGGTGATCCCGGAACTTTGACAATTTCAAATTGACAATTTTCAAGGAAAAAAATAGTTCCTTCTTCGCACACCAGAGGCGCTGTTCCATTTGTCATACAAGAAACGCTGTAAATACTGTAAAGTAAAATAGTGAAAACTCATGCTAAGGGTAACGATTCAAAGCGCGAACTTAGGCTTACCTCAAGATCAACCAAAAACAAACGTTATGAATATAAAGTTAGTGGGCATATTCCTAGAAGCGATTGTGGGCAATCAAGTTTTGTATGAAGCGCGAATGAGCTCAGCTTGAGCTAATTCTTGTTAATTTCTTAAGATCCTATATTTTATGTGGTAAAACCATCAAATGACTCCTTCCGCTCCGACAAAGGTGGGAGGAGTCATTTGATGTTAACTGTCAGAGTCATACTGACCAAAATTCGCCGTGTTCCTACAATTGTCCTGGTCTTTACTCTCCAAGGTCACGGTTACCCAGTCCAGCAAGCGTTTGGCCCTTTATAGGGGTCAGATTCTCTCTCCAGATCTGCTAAACGATATTCCAACAGTCGATATTCGAATAGTCGATGTTCGAAATCGCATAGTCGATATTCGAATAGTCGATATTTAGCTAGGCCTGTTTGAAGGTGGTTGACCATCGTGGCCCAGAAAGCACGTTGAGTCCCGGCTGCCATTTGTAGACATTTAACAGAGACTATTAGGGCCGTTTACATTGGTCCAGGATAGTGGCGAGTAGCAATTACAGTACAATGGCGAATGGGGAAAATCTAGACAGTAACTAATGACACTGTCCGTCCGTTTAACATCACTGTTCTTACCCACTTAACGAGCACCTCGCTGAACCAATATAAATCGGATTTCACAGACGTCTGAATGCCAGACGCTCTACAAAATAAATTAAAATAAGTAGAATCGTTTGTAACTTAGCAATTAATCAAGTGCCTGTAAAACGTGAAATAGACCCGAGGCACAAGATTTCAGTATTCTATTTACAGCATACTTGAAGTATTTACTGTGTTTATTTTGTGAAGAAATTAAAAAGCGCCTCTAGTGCACGAATGAGGAACTAACTAACGTCAAAGTTCCAATTTACTTTAGGTCACACAAAATTGGGTGTCTGACAAGGCATGTTTAAAGTCATAAATTATGACATAGAACAATGGAGATTAACAATTGTAGCTCCAGATATTCAACACCACTTTATTTAGTTCAAAATGATAATAATAAGGTACTTTTGTGGTTTCTCAAGAGTTCTGTTCGCTATTAGCTCTGCACCACAAACAAACTCTTCATAAACGGTTTTATTTAGCTTAATCCCGCATATTTGATTGTTTGTTTCAAATCTTGTGAAAACTTTATCAAGTATTTTTTATACACTTGCGGGACACTTGAACTAACTGAAATCAAAATAAAAAAATAGGTAGATACGCAACGTTAAAGTTTAAAAAAATGGTGAGACGGATTTAAAATGTTTGTCCAAGTCATACATTTTTAAATGTGCATCAATTTTTATTCTCGTTACCTGTTTTAATCCAACTTTTAAAAGTTGGAGTTGTTAACTTAATGTGAACATCTTGCGTACTTTTTTATGATTTGAAAATCATCTAGTAAGTCTTCTTGCATAGGGTGAACCAGAAAACTGGCAAATGAAGCAGGTAGCTAAAGAATACACGTTACTCCACTAGGCAAATAAAAACTGATAAATGAAGTCTAGAGAAAACAATAAACAATGCTCCAACACGATAAAAGACACAATGAACAACAAAACACAAGACTACGATCAACAGAACACATACTAAATAAACCATCAAATCAATCTCTTCACCTCAGCCATAAACAACAGACCTTTCTGAAATAGAAGACCGAATGAACTAAACCATTTCGTTCACCGGCTCATTACATTCCAATCCAATCACACTTCCGTTCAATGCCAAGTTCGAGCTCTCTCATTGATTTGTTTGTACCCTTGACCATAAGGACACGTCTGTGGGGCAATACATAAAGGGTGGCACATTTCAATCTTGAGTTCTAAAATAGATGGGGAAATGTTTGTGGAGGTATTCTTGATGAAGCAATAACATATTCTACCCAGCAATGCTGGCTCAGTTGCTACCTTAGTTAGTGCAGTGCCTACGAATCCCAGGTTCTGTTACCACACGTAACAAATATATTTGCATAAACTCAAAGTTATTGATCAGGGTCTCGCCGCTTCTGTATGAGATTTTAAATGTTCGTGAATATTTGGTCTGTTTGTATGTTTATTTGTCCAGGTATCACGTAAAATGTACGAAATTAATGTAGATAACTTTTATACACAACGATTAAGCGTAACATGGAGAGGAATTTAGTTTTTGTTTCATTGGAATCGGTTCAGTCTATCAAAAGATATTTGAATTTAAAGTGTTTTAGAAGTAAAATTACGGGTGCACTTTGGTCTCACAATTTGATTTCGTACGTCAGTCGCGCGATCTAAGAAGGAATCATAGAGTAGGATAGAATGGAATGGAATGGTGTGTCGTGGTGTGGTGTTGCGTGGTGAGGTGTCCTCTGAGGTGGTGTGGTGTGGTGTGGTGTGGTGTGGTGTGGTGTGGTGTGGTGTGGTGTGGTGTGGTGTGGTGTGGTGTGGTATGGTGTGGTGTGGTGTGGTGTGGTGTGGTGTGGTGTGGTGTGGTGTGGTGTGGTGTGGTGTGGTGTGGTGAGAGCGGGCATTAGGAAAATAGTCCTAGATAAGCCTGGAATACAAGTGTCAAATATTTTTGATTAATCTAAGAAAATTCTAAATACACGGTTTATATGAAAAACGTGGCCTGAATTAGGCGCTTGCAACTTAAAAATTCATTGTTAAATTCCGACATCCACGCGAACGAAGTTGCGGGCACAGCTAGTTAAACATAAAACAATCATACAATTCCATCGATCATAAACAATTTTGTGAAATCTCGACCATTTATGCAAAAACGGATCTGCAAACTGCTTTAACTTGCTATACAATTGCTGTAACTATTCAGTAACCAATTTCACACAATTTCCAGGAAAACGTTCCAAAACTATTTCCATTTAAAGTTCAAGGGGGTGCAATTAGTTCTGAAGCCTCTATTGCAGGGGTTTTCAACCTTTTTCATGGCACGACCCCCTTAGTATGATGAAATATTTCGCGACCCCCCTACGTTGGATATTTTTACATGTATTTTATTTTGTGACAAATAAATATTCAATCCAACACAGATACTCATTTTCATAATTAGAGTTTGGATAAATGAAAATAAACAAATGATTATAATTGACTTTTAGTTATCATTTATCCTATATCTTTCTAAACTTAATTGAACCAACCTTTTACAACTCCCCTATAGAAGCTTCGACTAAGAGGATTCGCGACCCCCTAGGGGGTCGCGACCCACAGGTTGAAAAACCCTGCTCTATTGTATCAGATGAAACATTAATTCGCAACATTAGTTTCGCGGGTTCGATTCCCGCACAGAGCAAATATTTGTATGACCTACAAGTATTGGTTTCGGGTCTGGGCGTTTGTGCATGTGAGTTTCTATGTTTGAAAACGTACTCACAACACAGGAGACATTCCTATTGTGGGGCAAAGTTTTTTGGTTTTTTAAAAAACAAAAAAAAATAGACAAATATTACAGATGTCCAGAAATTCTTTAAATTAAATCAAATTCTTTATTATATTCTAAGGTTTATACTATGTTTATACAGATGATCAAACAATAAATAAAGTTCCATTCAAATTTCTTTTCGTGGCGAACACCAAATACTTATTATAATATGCAGGTGAGCTAAAAAGAAAAATAACTTACAAAAAAAGCAAAATAAACTAGAAACGCTATTAAAAAATACAATAGCTCTCATAGCCTTTAGAGGCATAATTATATTTAGCTGTGATCATACCAAAACCGATCCAACATTCAGTCAGCTTCAATGACATCCAATACATCATATAAGATTGAATGTAACCCTTCCTCAAAGTGTTGCCAACATATCCTTTTTCGGACGCCAGAATGAATAATAACAGATGATATAGTACTCTGGTAACTTTTTATTTTAGCGGTAATATTTTGTTAGAGCTTTATCTATGGTATTTAATATTATTTTTTTATCTTATGATAAATGGTCAGCGCAGATCAATATTTATTGGTATTTATAAGATTAATATTTTTAATCTTAACTTTTAAACCTTATTAAATGAGATGGAACACCTTTTCATATAAATCACAGGGTCTGAGGTCTAAATAAAATATAAATCTGTGCTTTTTTTGTGTTGTGATATACGAAAATGGATTTGAATGGAATTGCAATCAAATTAAAAAAGGTTTCGACCTCTTTTTAAGGTAAAAGTCAATCCACACGTTACGCTGTGTGTTCATTTCAATAGAGCGATTCGAAACCTAGCTTTATTTACTACACGAAAAGAAACATACAGACAGATTTCCAGTCGTGTCACGCCGCGACGCTTTGCGTCTCGGTATAAACTGCCCCTAAACTCGCATTTAACAAGTACAATAGTCGAAACTTTAATGTCGAATGAAAAACGAACAATTTCCATCAATTACCTTCGTCCGAGCAATTTGGGGTATTCAAAAAAGGGTTTCGTAACTTTTAGTAGTCCTAAGAAAAGGACAACCTATTCGAGTATTCGTAACAAGTTTCTTTTTTAGTTTCAGTACGACCTTTTTAATGACTTCAGCTATGTCACATTTTCAGATTGTCTAACGTCAATGATGTGTCTTTTTTTGGGGTGTACAAATCATAAAATAAGTCCTTCCGTCCTGTCTGGAGCGCTCAAACGGACTGTCAGAATGTTATTGACTAAAAACCACTTTGTTTCTTCACATGACCTTTGCATGCTAGAGCCTATTATTCTGCATCTAGATACTATGTCCCACCAACGAAGTGCGACAAAACATAAGGAATTTTAAATAACTTATGAACAATAACTAAGAAATATTTAACACCATAAAATATTTAATTTAGCAGCAAAATTATGTCTAACAAAAGAAAGTCCACAATAAATCAACCTGGTATTATAACACAAAAAGATAAAAACAAAAGGTCAGAAATAAAACGGCTCTGAAGGTCGGAGGATAAGCGAATCCATTGGAGGGGATACATTAAATCCCGGTCTTAAACCCGAGGTATTTCTAATTGTCCCCTCCATTACTGCTAAATCGCAAACACGAGTGTTTTAAATGCTCTAATCACTCAACTGGATGGCCGTGCCCTTCACCTTACGATTTCCTAGGAGACAAATCATTAGAAGAATTTAATCACGGTAATGAGACTCGAAACGTTATCTAAAGCTTGGAGCTTAATCATGGCCGGCATGCGACCGTGAATTATGCTAAATTGCTTTTTAAATTCGCTGGGAGGAGACGCTTTTGAAGGACTTTACACTGACCTTATGGACGTTGTTCTTTTGAAAGGTCAAGGGCCAAAACTTTTTTTTAGCCTGGTAAAATCATCAAACGAGTCCTCCCACCCAGGGCAGGAGGCAGAGAAGGGACTGTCAGACTTGTAGGTACTGACTAAAATCCACGGTGTCCTTTAATAGCCCTTACTTTCGGGATCACGGTAGCTGTTTTATCCTGCGACCCCGGCAAGCTTTGGTTCTCTAAAGGGAGGCCCCGTCATTGTGCTGGCACTCTTTGAGACGCGCGTGGAACACAACGCGCCGTCGACCCGGGCATGGTCCATGATCGGACAGCGAGCCACCAATTACTCGCCGCCCGCATACCGCTTTTTTTTAATTCCTATACATTTTTATTTCTTAAAAAATCGCATGGGATTTTAGCAATAGTCAGTTTAAATTTGGGAAAGATAACTGGCCCTAAGTGCGTAGTATACTCGTAGCGTAACCGGTGTAGGTGTATGATCATCAGTTCTATTCCCTAAGGATACAAGGTTTCTGCAAGTGCAACGCTGCCCCAGCGTCGAATTTTTAGTTTTGTTTTTCAGCGTCGTTTAGGGATTCTATCTCAGGTGGCCTACCATGAACTCTTAAGGTCTCCAGGTCTCTCTCGGCAATGAACTTTAGCGTACAGCCTAGAAATTGTCTTTTAAAGAATAGCATAGAAGATGTAGAGAGGAGGAGTCCTGTGTCCCAGCAGTGGGAACGTTATAGGCTGATGATGATGATGATGATGATAGAAGATGTAGGAACATTCACGAAGGTAAGGGTCTTAGCAACCAATTTAATATATTTTTTATATCCTGAAAAAAAAGCAAGAGTGTACCCATGTTGTTATTAATTCTGTTTTTTTTTTCTATGAAAAGTGTGATTACACCTAAATTATACTGAGATACTATAAATTAATTTGAATTGAACTATTTTTACAAGACAAACATTTAAGTGGGTCCTTCAAAAAATGATTGTCCTCGTACAGTTATGTGATAAAAGGTCTCCTAATGAACTAATGAATTATTTTCCACAAATACGTAGGGATTTTAACTTTTTCATTTCTAATATTAATAAAAGCAGCATGTTACTAGTCTAGAAAGATTGAATGGGTCCATACATCAGAAAGTTATGAAAACATTATAGAAGTTCAAATTACAAGGGACCATTTAGAAAATAGTTGCCATTTATTTTAGAAATATAAAAGTGTTTTAGAATAATGAGTCTCTTTGCTGCTAAATTTATGTGACCCAAATCAATTATAAAAATCGTTTTCTAAAAGAAATAATGATCTTTGATTTATTTCAAAGATTTTTACAAAAAAAACAATTAAGAAAGATATTGCTTGCAGACCAATAGTCACCATTTTGTTTTAGACCAATAGTCACCATTATGGGATGGAAAATGTCTGGACACTGGAAGTTAGTCAAAAGTAATGTGTCTTCTAACAGCATAAAACGTGTTAGTAGTACTCAGTGTTTCATTAGATTTGACCCATTTCTGTTGCCCTGACATTTTCCTTCTCATACAATGAAATGATCCTGACATGACACTTAATCAAAAAACATCATAAAAAATTGGTAATTTTTTCGTTCATACAATTTGAATGAAAAAAAAATTGCTAAATTTGACCAACTTCCGCCGTCCCGATTTTTTTCTTTCGATACAATGAAATGATCCTTACACGAAACAGAATCGAACGGCATTAAAAAAAATTTTGCTCAATTTCACTCATTTTTGTGGACAGCTCACACTTGACCAAAAAAATAAAAACGCCAAAATTGTCAACATCAAAAAAGAGCTAAAGGTTCCTTAGAAAGTTTTCCCGTATCTCGTATGGATAAGGATTTCTCCCTTTTGGCCAATTTAAAAGAAACATCCTGTATAGTAGATAATATTGAATCCGTGCAGAGCCGGTGCGGGTCGCTAGTTGCGTATAAAAATGTTAAAAATTGAATGGTAATTCCAAATAGATGTCGAAATATGCTTTAATACGCTTTTCCATAAATTCCAGTAGACCTCATACACACGAGGACGTTCAACGAAACGTCTTTTCGATTTCTCTCTTTCATGATGGATATTCATATTCACGGATACTTCTTAAATAACGTATAGTCGATTCCGTATGCACATCACGACGGAAAGACGTTTATATATCTACTAATTGTTGCCAGCGGATTCAACCGCTACAATTCAAAAATCATCCCGTAGGAATATGAAATCGGTATAAAAACTATTCTTAGTATCAATCCAGGTTATAAACTATCTGTGTACTGAATATCAACCAAATCCGCTCAGTGGTTTTTGTGTGAAAAAGGAAGAAACATCCATCTATCCAAACAAACTTTCACGTTTATAATATTAGAAGGATCTATCATGGCGTATGTGGGTGAATGACGCCGTACTATAGACTGTCAATGGGTTAAATAGGTCCATAATCCCTGCCACAGACAACTTAAACTCAAAGGAGAGAAACTGAAGGGTCAGACATATCAGATATTATGTCAAGATCAAGTTTTCTATTAGCCGCGGAGGCTGCAACTGATGTTCATCGGAGAGGCCGCAATTTGATTCGACTAGCGATAGCAGAAAATGTGAAAAGAATTTTTGTGGTGACTAGTATTATCGCAATTATTTGCAGGGTTAAGATACTTTTTGAATTTGAGAACAAAATGAATAGAAATAATAATGATTTTCTTTAATCGAGTAATGCTTTTTACTATGTCGTGAATCAATGAAATAAGATTCAATAATAATATTTGTTTTACAATCTAAGTCTTAAATAATTCCAGACTTTATTTTGTAGATCATTTTGTAGACAGCTTTTAGCATAAACCAAATTATGTCATAAAGAGTAGGTATAAAAATTTCATTTACTTTGCCGTCAAAAACAACATAGTTAAAATTAAAAAAAAATGTAGCCAAACTGTGCTCTAAAAATTGCGACTAATTTCAAAAGTTAAACATAAAATTCACACCGATCTACATTATTAGTTTTCATGTCTGCCAATATCTTCACATTGTTTTCATACATTACACAATTATCACAAAGGGTTTTGCAGGTTATGGCCCTATGAGTAGCCCGCCATATTATTATTTATTTCAGAATCCCGGCGCACAACAAAAGTTATATTTTATTTAGATAGTTAACTTTTGATTACTAACATCCTAAACCTTACATAAATATCCTAAACCGTCAGGTTTCAGAGTTATTCGCTTAAATATAAGTCGAAAACTAATCCTTGAAGAAACAACCTTTTGTCTTTTTTCTCACTACAAGTGTCCATAGCTAGGTATATTAACTTGCCTGCCGGGATCGCGGGACTGTCTAAACAGGTAGCCGTGACCCTGTAACGTACCGGGCTATTGTATGAACACCGTGAATTTAAGTCAAACAAAGTGTGACAGTCCTTTCTACTCCTTCTGGTGGACTAATTTGATCATTTTACCACGATAAAAAAGAGTATATTACCTTGAATAAACAATTCTTAATGTTAAGCCAAATTGTGAAATTCATGCGGAACAGGACCGCTTTGTTAGTTTGGCAAGACAAACAATAGCCCGCGTAAGTGATATAACAAGTTAGCGCTCACTAATACGATGTTAGCTCTTGTACTAAACTTTATTTACTTCACTCTCCCTTGAACGTAATATGTTTACGTTTAGTTTACGTTTATACTCGGTTTATACGAATATATTGGCCAGAAGTTTTAGCGCCAACGCGAAACGTAAACATAAGTTTTTTTTTTGGATCAAATTAGATTAAAATGCAATAATAGGGCCGATAGACCCAGACCTCTACTGGGGGTTCCGCCACTGTCTTAAAAAAGGACCGAGGCCTTAGAACTAAAAAGGCAACTGAAGAAACAGCGTGGTTTTTAAACAGTCAGTCGGAAATATAGAGTAGACTTGATCTTATCATGCTTACGCGGGATGAATGGTCTATTATATTATGCTAAAGACAGAAATTAGGTACACACATACGTAAATAACGTCGGCCATTACCCAAAGTGTCATCAACTTTCATTGTTGACTGTACCGGGTCGCGGTACCCGACGTCACATAATAGGGATCGCTCGTGCTTTTTACGTTTGAGGAAAACATAAGAGCCCTTGATGGTCCCATCATAAAGCACAGGTTCCACTGACAGCGTATAGCGAATGAAAATAAATTTAGAAGCCGCCATTTTTTTTTTAAACTACGATTATGAGTATAGACTGTAAGTTCAGCCCGCTTACAGTCAATGATAGATGGTCGCGGTACTCATTCCATCACCGTGACCCCGGAACATAAAGGGCTATTGAAGGACACCGTGGATTTTAGACAGTACAAGTCTGACAGTCCCTCCCGCCCTGCCCGGGGTGGGAGGACTCGTTTGATGATCTTACCACAAAAAAAAAAATAAGTCAATGAAAGGTGTCTTGTGCCACAGAATTCAGAATATTTTCACGTTTCATGAACATACGAGAAAATCATCAATAGCTGATTGCATTCTCGTCTACAATCACACAGGTGCGAGTAACGCGACCATTTCTAACTTGGCCTGGCGAGGTCGATCCACGCGAGTGATCCTGCGCATCTACATGTTATTCGTGTGATATTACGTGAGACAAGCCGTGCGCCTGCACAACTATCAGTGCTTTCCCAACGGGCGAAGTAAGACTCATGATATGCCGCGCTGTGAGATCCTAGCTTTACGCGACAAGTGTGAGTCACTTTTATCCTTTGCTTAACGTAAATCCCGTCGCTCCTCAAAACGTATCGAAGAAACTTGTGATAAGCTCTGAATAACTTCCTTCATTAATTTTCTCTAAAGTCACAGTCACAATAGGGTAGTTTACTCCATAAATAAATCGAAAATCTGTTAAACCCATCATTTAGAGTATTGAAAACTAATGGACACGTATGTCTGTTTTTTTTTTAAATCAATGACTATTGACAAAGATAAAACGCTTCGATATTCGGATAGGGGGCTTGTGACGTCATAACGCCTGCAAAATTATACAGACCGAGTGACGTTTTGTGATTTTTAGAAGCGTTGTATCTATAAAAATATCCTATAGGCATGTCGCTTGAGCGTGTGAGTTGCGGTCGCGGATGAGTAGTATTACGTATCTCCAAAGTTTTTCACGTTTGAGGAAAATATAAGAGCTCTCGCAAATGATCCCATCGTTAAAATACGAAGGTCTACGTGAGTGGCAGACAGTGCTATGTCGAGTTTATTTTTATTATTATACACTACGTCTCCCAGTAAAATATGTGTCGTGTTTTTTTTACAGCCTTTGTTAGGAGTATGTTTGTATAACTCAAACTCAAGAACAAGACAAAGCAACATAACCAAAAAGCTAAAGCTGCGTCGCGGTTCTAGCTTCAATTCCTAGGTCAGATAAAGTGTTATTTGATTTTTCACAAAGACTAGTAGTTATTTATTCTAGTACTAGTAGTTAGTTAGAGTTAGTCTCAGTAGCCACTTAAGAAGAGCAGGGCCGGGTGGGCCCTGCTCACCCTAGGATAGACTGGTGGCCCACCCCATATTTTTTACTTTTTAGATATTAAACTAAAGACGAAGAAAGTTTGGAAGAAAATTTTACATTTTCTTATTTTCTAGTTGTATTATTTTTATTGAATACCTTGACATTTCTTACGTATTGCGATGTACGATAAATTAACACATGTTACTACAACTCCGGTAGGATATTCTTCGCTTTTCAAGAGATCATTAGAGGTCAGGCTCCCCCTGGAAAATATCTTTAGACACGGTCATAGCCGTCAGCGGCCTGGACTTGTACCAGGTTGATGGCAATAGACACACCTTCTGTTATAAATATGGAAATTAAACATCACTAGCGGTTTAAGAGGGTGTTATATACTGGAGCTACATGTCTTCCTAACACTGTCGAAATATTATAACATAACTCTTATCAAAATCAAAGCATTTATTTCAAGTAGGCCAGTTATGGCACTTTTGAATTGTCAAAAGACAAAAACAGTTCAATAATAGTTATGTTAAATAAAAACAGTTCAAAAAAGTTCTCATTTTTAACAGAATAAATGCCAGTTTGTGAATTATTATTAAAGGAACAAAGGATGCCATTATTAATAATACGATCTATCAGACTAGACATCCTAAATAGTTTATACACAATAAAATAAATACGACTAATAAACCAAGTATTCGAAGGACGCCTACGCAGCTACGTGCTACGCGGCTACGTGCTACGCCGCTACGCGCTCGTAGCTTGCGTGCTACGTGTGTAGCATTTGCTACGAGAGAAACAATTAGAGCACAATTATTTAGACAAGTGCTTGTTTTGTAGTATAATTATAGTAAGTAATTACGGCTTCATTGTTTATCCTGTACCTTGAAAATCACTGTTAAGTTATATGCCCAGAAGACAGAGAGGTATAATTAATTTTACTTTATGTCAATTGAAATGATGGTGTTTTTGCTAGATATTAAAGATGGTGGAAAATTACAAATTCTTTATAAGTTCTATTTTACAATTTTAGTTGACATAAATAACATCGCGCCAGTTGTGGCCAAATGGTTATGTTGAAACTTTACATAATTGTAGATAGTCTCTACACCAACATTAAGCCCCGGTTATTTCTAAGTTTCATATGATATAGAGCAAGACTTTTACCAATAAACATGAAAAAACAGACACAAATACAGACTCCCTAAAAACAAATACTCAGAAATCAACTCAATAATTTTTTCCTCCGAATTTCAACAATGAAGTGAAACTCGAAGATGTATTTATTTTCTCATTTCGCGTTTTCATATCCCTAAAGACTTGCAAAAATACGTAGAACATGAAACTAATTCCTAATCTCGTTATCATAAAGAGATTGTGTTCGTCCCGTGAGAGCCTTCACACGATTTCATTGAATCACTCATATTTTACTGGTTTAGGATTAGGTGAATAAACTTAGGGTTAATAATAGGCTTTTATGAGTACCAATACCATATTTTTTGTGAGGTAATCCATTCTAAAAATTACTCCTGTACCCTTTTTTTTTTACGTGGTAAAATCATCAAATGAGGCCTCCCACCCCGGGCAGGGCGGGAGGGACTGTCAGACTTGTACTGACTAAAATCCACGGTGTCCTTCAATAGCCCTTTACGTTCCGGAGTCACGGTGATGGTATAAGACCCGCGACCACTCCTGTACCCTTAGCACGAGTTTTCAGTAAATGAGACGTAACTTTACGTCTACTTTACGTCTCATTTACTGAAAACTCGTGCTAAGGGTACTGTATGAGGGTGTGTATACAAAAATTTAAACTTACATTCACCCAGACCAGGAACAACAACTTGCTTCGCGTTTCTACACATTGACTTCTACGCATCAATTCATCTAACCAGACATATCCGCTTCGCATCTTATTCCTCACATTCTCAATGGGGTTCGATTCACAGATATATTGGTGACTACATTATTTCGGGACTTAGTCTTCTAGATTCCATACTCAACTAGATTTATATAAATCGACTTCTTTTTCATGAAAAAAACTAAATAATGGCTATAAAGTATTTAAAAGGGTTGTGTTGCATATTTTAAACTTGACACACGTTGCGTCGCTTCCTAGAGTCCCGAGCCATTCCACATCTCTGCCACACCGCGCGATACGATTGATTGGATAGTGCCCGTCACCAAGTTCCAATATAAATAAAAAACAATTACCTACCAGGTAAAGCAAAAAAATACGGTCTGACGGCAAACGAAATGAATCTTTATTGGCTTTGAATTCAAAAGTAATAACCTCAAACAAACAGACGGCTATAACCCGTACTCTTATCATAAAATTGAGATTATTTCTTGGTCTTTATTATTATTTCTTCTCACGCGAATATATCTTTCATCTTTGAACGTAATGACAGACGAAAAGGGAAAAGGTGCTTACCAAAGACTAGAAAAAGTCTAGAGAGGCCGAGAAAGATTAGCAACTTTATGTACAATCTGTGGTACTCTCAGACTTGACCCGTTCCAAAAATAAATTCGTGCAAGTCACTCGACACGTGCGAACTACCTTTGACTTTAGCTTTTAGTGTTAGTTTATGGGTAGTTTGTCTATTTATACTCTGTCATACGAGCAGACTTGAATGAAGAGATTATTTTATCTAATCCTATCTTTATGCTTAAGTCAGTAAAGTCTAAGTTATGTTATCAAATTAAGAATATGATACTTTATTTTGAGAAGCGTGATTATATTAAGCCGCGCTGCTATTAACCCTGTGCTAAACATAATCCAGCCTATTATTTTCCCACTGCTGGGACGTAAGTCTCCAGTTTGAGAGAGGGAGAGGACTGTAATCCACCACGCAGGTTGTTAGATGTCACTTTACTTCGAATTTCTTTCTAGGACAAATCATAAGCGATGTTTCTTTTACCGTTTTGAGAGCAGTGGTGATGAAGTAAATTACACATAAGTGAACGGTTTCGGTTCGAACCCGCGAGCTACAACTCGTAAGTCCGAGCCTATAACTCTGGGTCACCACACTCTCATTTTACTTGTACTGAATTTTAGTTCAACTACTTGTAAATTCTTAAAATGTAACAAGTATTGTTTTTACAAATGTCACAAAAGTTTCAAGAATCACTCATAGTAATATTTTAGTAAAACTGTGACTTTGTTGTCTAGTTTGTTGGCTACTTTTAAAAGATATTGAAGTACCTACGCTATCGTAAAATCGATAGAGACCTTTGTGTCCCCACAAGGTGATCCTGGCTGTGGCTGATTATGCTTAAGCTTTAGACAAACTTTTTGAAAAGCCCTCATCAAGAGCATTCGTCTGTGATGTAAATTACAGATTCAATCAGTCCATTCGTGAGGGACAAAAATCAAGCATTAAAACGTGCATCTTGTTTTCTTTTTTTTTTTTTAAAACGTTGGTCCACCCTAGGAAATTCTCCTGTGTCGTGGGGGGTACAAACATATGAACTCACATAAATAAACGCTCAGACCCGAAGCAAATACTTGTGGATCACAGAAATATTTGCTCAGTGCGATCTGTAGATTATGATTATTATGATTATTATTATCATTTATTATAATTTATTTCTAATATTTCTCAAAGCGCCAAATAAAAGCTAAAGCTTCATATACAAAGACTTACATTTTTAAAAGTGTAGAGCTTCTTGAAAATTACATAAGTCCTTACCTGATCTCCCATCCCTGTGATGATGGGTGTGTTCCAGTAGGCCGCGAGCCTGGCGACTGGTTCCAACGCGAAGGCACAGGCCGGACCAATGAAGGCGATCACGTCGTCTTTGAAGTGCATGTCCGCTGCTAGTCCAGGAGCTATGGCCCCGGAGCAGGATGGGTAGCTGCGGAAGATGTGGACGATTTAATATTTATCTTACTACTATTGTACATGCGAATATTTGTGAAGATAGATAGTCATTTTTTACTCTTTCACGCAAATGCTATTGATCGAATTTTGATACACAGTTTTGAGCTTGCATTTTATCCCGATATGATGTTCCCATGAGGTAATCACTAAACTTCCCGCAGAAAACACAGCGGGCGTAAGCTGAGGAATTTTCAACTTTATGTTTATAGCATAAAGTTTAAAATCCAATAATCACAGGCTACGGGCTTTAACGCTGCGTCAGCGCTGCATCTTTAGAGAGCACTGCAGGCTACGACACTTAAAAGCCGAGCAACGCATGAAACTGCGGGAAACAGCTAGTCTTAAATATGGGTACCTAAATATGTAGATACCTATTTAAAAACTTAAGAGTTCAGATCGGAAAATTGAGAAAATTTCATTCGAAAAACTTTTTTTGCGCGAACTTAAATAACGGTGAGCACTTTGAATTTTGGAGTGTGAGCCGTTTAAATTTTCAAATATTCTTTCGGCGTTGCCATTTCACCGAACAAGCTTACAAAGAATTTTATTTTTTATAATCGAGAAGAGTGGGTGGGAAAACTTTACATTGCTAAAAAGGAACAAAACACAACTTCATCTCTGCTTTAATATCTAAGAAATAAACCCAGTTAAATAAACCCAAATAGTTTTACTATTAAATTATTCTCACACCCTTTCATTAACTTCAAAGACTATTTCCATACAAAACATATAACATACAGACTTGTCATTCTATAGAACTAACAGACAATAGTCCTCAGATTTTAGCCCCAGAAGCTTAAAAATAATACCATGCATAACTTACAGACGAAGGCAACGTTCAGAAATAAATATTGCTTTAATTAAATTGAAGAAACGGTCATTACCCTCTTGTATGAAAACGGTATTTAACTAAGAACTCGCGGGTTTAAAATACATGACTATACTCGTCTTAGTATGTACGCTTTCATATAATAAAGCTAACATTAAACCCGAGTTGGGTTATTAAAATTTAGAAATAGCTTTGAAGAAAGATATTTTACATTTAAAATACACTGGCGAGCAAAAGTATGGAATCACTTAATCCGATTACACGTTTGTAAGTACGTATAACTGGTTAAGAATAATAAAAATAAAATAATAACCGTCGTATCACAAAAACTTTTAAACGTCTGTTGAGCAGCTGTCTAAAAAATGTGAGATTATGACGTTGAAATAAGGTCCGTTTTGAAGTCACACTTTTTTAAGACAAATGTTCAACGGATGTAGTAAGGCTGTTTTTTGTAGTAAGGCTGTAAAGGTTTAACTGTTAGCTTTAAAATTATACCAAATTCATTCAAATCACGCCATTATTTAAAGAGCTATCCCAAATAAATTCCAAGGAAGTGATTGTAGGTGTTCTGGTCTTGCAACACTAATTTTAGTAAGAAGTGCTGAGGCCTTAGTCAAACAGCAGACGACAATTGTTATCGTTCATCAGTCACCAATACATTTTCAAGTTTATACCCCAGTGCGTAGAGTTGAAAAGCTATTAAAAACTGATGATCGACGAACGAAACAAACGAAAACGATCTGTGAACTTCAATAGATTTTCAACTTTACGCGCTGGGGTATAAAGTTGAAAATGTATTGGTGACTGATGAACGATAACGATTGTCGTTTACTATCGTCTGCTGTTTGACTAAGGCCCCTGGTTTCGATTACCAGGACGAACAGCGTCATGTAAACATTTGTACGAACTATAAGTAACTGATTCCGACTTCCTAATGTGCAAAAACGTTTTATTTAATAAAAAAATGAGCCACTATTTTGACATTCCACATGATACATCGACCTGAACACATCCATCACTAAAATTGACACCCACTTGTTTATATGATCTTTTATCATGTTATATTTTCGGTAAAAGTAGGTATCGGCTTACTAAACAATCAATAACTTTATGGATATAAAAATAACACTCTTTATATTTATTACGATGTGTTTTAGGCAATTTAGACAAGTACGTTATGTAGGTAGTCAAAGGTAACTGACCCTAGATGCCCTAAGCACGACTATTCACATATTTGTGACGTAAACTGGAACTTTTGTTTTGATGAACAAAATTAGTCATAACCTGGTCACTGAAGTAATGACTACAGCCTTATTATATTTTTATGTTCCTAAGTTTCTCATATTCATTCGAAACCAACAAAAAAACAAAGGTCATATATAATCATCATCATATCATAATCAAAGAGTCCAATTTCAATTCTGCCAACGAAAATGTATTCCATCAGGTTCCCAGGTTTATTGAAACATCTTGAGGCCTACTAACACCTCGTAAAGTGGAGCGAGATGGTGCTATTCGCCTTGTATAACTCTATCTCTTCCCCACACTGGGATCCTTTATTGACGATTCATCAAAAACACGATGATAAATCGTGAGGGATGGAAGTATACAATAAGGATTTAGATCTCATAAGTGTTGGCGCAGTGTAAAGCAGGAATCCATTGTCTTGCCGGGTTAGGTTAGATTAAGTTCGAAAACCGTGACCCGGGAAACACTATCAATCACACAAGGGGCAAACAGATTCGAATGAAACTTTAGCCACAGATTTAGAAGTCTAGTATCACTACATAGTATAAAACAAAGTCGCTCCCTGCTGTCCCCATGTATGCTTAAATCTGTTAAACTACGCAACGGATTTTAATACGGTTTTTTTTAACAGATATGTGATTCAAGAGGAAAGTATATGTGTATATAAGATGCATAATATAGTAGAGATTGCGCCCGTTCGGAGCCGGGGTGGGTCGTATCAAATATAACTTAAAAAACTTCCCTTTTGTATATTTTTATGTTTGTTATAATTCTCTCCTTTATTTTCATAATTTTAGTTACTCTATTTTCCGTTCCACATTCACACCTGTAAACGCAAACGTTATTACTAAATACATGATTTTTATTCCTGACGTCTTGATACTGCTGTCACAAACGAATAATTCGCAGACAGTAGCCAATACTTATAGCTGATAGTACAGTCTCCGTAGGTAAATAGATCCTATGAAATAAAAACATGGGATGAATGTCAAGTAGATGACTTCGTCTGAGCACGTAGTTTACGAGCATGTAAACTTTACATTCTCACATTTTAGACTAGTTTTATTCGAATTTCACAGTTTATAGTTTGATACTAAATGGAATATATATACCTACCTATTATATTATTGCTAACCTTTACTTCTATTTATGTTTTGGCCAATTACTTAGTGCCAAAAGATATAGGCAAACGATTCAATATGACTGGCTTCAATTTATTTGATATTTAGGTATTGCAAAATACTTTTATTTTTGTTAAAATTACAAAGCAAACAATATTTAAGTTAAGCTACTAATAATTGAATAGTTGCATAAACAAGATGCTTGAACATTTACGTAGCGTATATAATTAAAAAGAAAACTTAATTTCTAATTGACTGCATAATGAAGCTACGAGACGCTACGAAAATTTAGAATTCTACAAATCTATGATATGCTACGAAGATACGCAATGCTACGCAGCAACAATATGTTATGAAGTTCCGAAAATATACGTATCTACGAGGTAATACACAGTTACGAGATACAAACAGCAAGATTCTAAGAAGTAACGACATGCTGTTCTTACAACTACGAGATGCGATGAATCTACAAAATACTACAAAACTAATAAATACTACACAGCTACGCGACGCTGTGAAACAATTAAATGCTACGAAGGGAGATGCTACGCAGCTACGAAGTGCTACGAATACCCGAAATTCTAGAAAACTAGATTCTACGAAGCTTCGTGATGCTACATGACACTTCGAATGTCTACGCAGCTACGAGGTACGAAGAATGTCTAGGAAACTATGAAATGATAAAAGGTAACGAGATTCTACGAAGCTACGAAAGCCACAAAATTACAATGAACATAAATTGTTATAACCACACAAATTGGGGATGATTTAAGGGAGCGTGGAACGTTAAACAGAAACACACTTGGTAGAAATCACAGTTCATAGAAATCTCTATTCCTAGACAGCACGTTTCGCCGAAAACTTTTTTGATAGAAGACATTGTTGCTAGATACCTCGGTCCATAGAAAACACTGCTGACAGAGATCTCCGTTCATAGATAGCACTTTTTGCCGAAAACTTCTTTCATAGAAACCACTATTTCCAGATATCTTGGTTCACAAAAACCATCTTTGAAGAAGAAACTAAATAAATTATATTACTAAAAAATATAAATTTAGTTTTTCTGGTTCTGGCAGATGGCCATAATAAAAACACGTTATCATATATCATGCCATTTTAATAAAAAATGATGCAAAACATAACTTAAACAATACATGAAATGGAAAAATAAAACCAATGCTTTGGCATAAACGAGAAACAATATTTCAAACAAAAAAAATACTCTATACTATACATTTAATTTTATTTTAAAGGCCATAATTATGGATGCCTTGTCGAGCGGGGCCTTATCCTTGGTGTGACGGCGAGCTCCCCATTACTCGCAGCAGCTCGCTGTCCGGAAGCCAGTGCCTGCGGTAGCCGGAATTTGTCCCGCACTATCCAACGCCCCTGGCGTCTTCGGTGGTCTTCTTTCCCTCACGCGTTCCGATTGCTCCCCATTCCGCAATAACTATCACACATTTTCTTGCCGAAAACTTCTTTCATAGAAACAACTGTTTCCAGATATCTTGGTTCACAGAAAGCATCTTTGAAGAAGAAACTATGCTCGAAGAAAACTATGTACACACTTTACAAAACAAGGTTTATTTTCGATTGAAAAAAAATTACAGATTTGGGTAGCTTCAAACCTATGACGCTATATTACACGCTTAACTATTCTTAATTTTTCTGTCAATTTGTGGAAAATATAATTTTGGTTTGGTAAAGATATTTAATTCACTACACTACACTTCACTTATTACTGCTTTCGTATTTTACAATATATTACGACTATGGGTTCAGTTAAAATATTCAGTCATAATTTGTAAATCACCGCAACGATCACAAAAAAGGAACGGTTTGTTATTATGTCACCTTGTGTCATCCGTACCGTCCTACGAGGACAATGATTTGTCAATAAAATTATCAATTTATGGAAACCGTTTTAATGTGGTATAAATAAAATAAATCTAAGACTGTTGCGTATTACAAAATAGCAAACGTTTCCTACGCATTTAGTTTTGCCTTTTTTACTATCGATATTCTTATTGAAAATATTTTTTTTTTAAATGAGTGCCTGCAAGTTAGTAGAATCAAAACGTGGTGCAAGCGTTCTTATAGTAGATGGCTATTCATATCACGTTAACAAAAAAATAAATGATACATTTTACTGGAGGTGCACACGGAGTAATGCTAAAGGTTGTGGGGCTACCGTAAAAACTTTACTTATCGGTAATGAACATTCAATCGTCAATCAAAAAAACGCACATGGTCATTTGCCAGTGCCAGAGAAGCGAATACAAATGGAATATCAATCAAAAATAAGGAATATAGCTAAAACATGTATGGATTCTCCGGCGCAAATTGTTAACCGCTGCCTCCAGGATGTTCCTATTACGAGTGCTACCCACTTGCCTAACAAAGCGGCTGCCCGAATGATTGTGCACCGCATCTATACATATAATAAAACTGTAGAAAATTTATTTTTGTACATTAAATAAAAACTCAAAAAATATAGCCAGGGTATTAAAGGACAACCAATAGAACTCATTTCTAGCATTTTTAGAATTTTTGTCTGTTTGTCTGTTTATCTGTTTGTCTGTTTGTCTGTGTATTTGTCCAGGTATCACGTAAAATGTACGAAATTAACGTAGATAACTTTTATACACAACGATTAAGCGTAACTTGAAGAGGAATTTAGTTTTTGTTTCATTGGAATCGGTTCAGTCTATCAAAAGATATTTGAATTTAAAGTGTTTCAGAACTAAAATTACGGGTGCACATTGGTCTCACACATTGATTTCGTACGTCAGTCGCGCGATCTAACTTCGAATAGAAAAACTACATTATTCAAATAAAATAACTGGAATGGACTGGAATGGGCTGGAATGGACTGGAATGGACTGGAATGGACTGGAATGGACTGGAATGGACTGGAATGGACTGGAATGGACTGGAATGGACTGGAATGGACTGGAATGGACTGGAATGGACTGGAATGGACTGGAATGGACTGGAATGGACTGGAATGGACTGGAATGGACTGGAATGGACTGGAATGGACTGGAATGGACTGGAATGGACTGGAATGGACTGGAATGGACTGGAATGGACTGGAATGGACTGGAATGGACTGGAATGGACTGGAATGGACTGGAATGGACTGGAATGGACTGGAATGGACTGGAATGGACTGGAATGGACTGGAATGGACTGGAATGGACTGGAATGGACTGGAATGGACTGGAATGGACTGGAATGGACTGGAATGGACTGGAATGGACTGGAATGGACTGGAATGGACTGGAATGGACTGGAATGGACTGGAATGGACTGGAATGGACTGGAATGGACTGGAATGGACTGGAATGGACTGGAATGGACTGGAATGGACTGGAATGGACTGGAATGGACTGGAATGGACTGGAATGGACTGGAATGGACTGGAATGGACTGGAATGGACTGGAATGGACTGGAATGGACTGGAATGGACTGGAATGGACTGGAATGGACTGGAATGGACTGGAATGGACTGGAATGGACTGGAATGGACTGGAATGGACTGGAATGGACTGGAATGGACTGGAATGGACTGGAATGGACTGGAATGGACTGGAATGGACTGGAATGGACTGGAATGGACTGGAATGGAGCGGAGGGGAGTGCAGTGGAGTAGAGTGCATAGAGCGGGCATTAGGAAAACACTCCTACATAAACCTGGAATAGAAGTGTCAAATATTTTTGATAATTCTACGAAAATTCTAAATACAGGGTTTAATTATGAAAAACGTGGCCTGAATTAAGCGCTTAGAACTAAAAAATACATTGTTCAATTACGACATCCACGCGAACGAAGTCGCGGGCACAGCTAGTTAGGAATAAAGGCCAACCTAAAGTCCCTAATACGATAAATTTCGACATACCGGACTATTTGTCGAAAATTGAAGGAGAGCGATTTTTAATTGGACAATATATTTCAGAAAATGAGAGTGTGATCGTATTTTGCACAAAAAGTAATTTTAAAAGACTGATCAATACAAAATGTTGGGTAATGGATGGCACGTTCGCTACATGTCCAGCACCATTCACCCAAATATACACGATACATGCTTCAATAGGTACAGAAAGCGGCACAAATAAATTTCTACCACTAGTGTTTGCATTATTATCACATAAGACGGAAAAATGTTACACAATTTTGTTAGAAATATTGAAAAGATATGCCGTTAATACATTTCAGAGTAATCTGTCTCCTCAAAACATTTTAACTGATTTTGAAATAGCGGCTATCACTGCCGTTAAGCAGCAATTTCCAGAGTGTGTGCAAAGACTGTGTTTATTTCATCTTACGCAGAGCATTTGGCGGCACGTACAGAGCGAGGGTTTGGCTAAGAAGTACGGTAATGATTTTTCTTTTGCGCATAAAATTAGGTATTTATTTGCATTGGCATTCCTAGATCCTAACGAGATACCTGAGGCTTTTCAGCTCATTAAAGATGAAATATTACCAGAGGAAGCCGCAGGACTAGCCAAGTGGTTCGATAAATATTATGTCTCTGGGGTGAAAAACACAAAAAATACCAATAATACAAAATTATCAACTAAGAAAGAGCCACTATTCCCACCAAGTATGTGGTCAGTGTTTGATCGCACTTACGATATTCCCAAGACCCAAAACGTCTTGGAATCTTGGCATGAACGGTGGACTACACTTCTTAATCGTAAAACATGGAATGTGTATAAAACAATAACTGAATTCGTTAAAGAGGTGAAATACACAGACTGCGAAATTGAGCGGATCAATGCGTCGGAGCCCATGCCAAAGTACCGCCGACCTTCACAAATTGCATACGAGAACAGAATGCAAAAGCACTTGTCTCAAAGGAGTGAGATGGACATATTAACGTTTTTAGGAGGATTAGCTCAAATTTTACACATGAAAAATAGTTTGTAATGATATTTATATAAAAATTGTATTTATAATATTATAAAACAGGAGAGTTTGTTTCTTTGTTTGGTTGAACGCGCTAATCTCAGGAACTACTAATTTGAATTGATTAATTTATTTTTGTTTTGGATAGTCCATTTATCGAGGAAGGCTATAGGAGTATAGGCTATATCTCAAACTCTCCAGCTTTATAATCTGATATATAAAATTCTCGTATTAGTTACCATACTCCTCTGAAACGGCTTGACGGATTTTTGCAATCGGAACGCGTGAGGGAAAGAAGACCACCGAAGACGCCAAGGGCGTTGGATAGTGCGGGACAAATTCCGGCTACCGCAGGCACTGGCTTCCGGACAGCGAGCTGCTGCGAGTAATGGGGAGCTCGCCGTCACACCAAGGATAAGGCCCCGCTCGACAAGGCATCCATAATTATGGCCTTTAAAATAAAATTAAATGTATAGTATAGAGTAATTTTTTTGTTTGAAATATTGTTTCTCGTTTATGCCAAAGCATTGGTTTTATTTTTCCATTTCATGTATTGTTTAAGTTATGTTTTGCATCATTTTTTATTAAAATGGCATGATATATGATAACGTGTTTTTATTATGGCCATCTGCCAGAACCAGAAAAACTAAATTTATATTTTTAGTAATATAATTTATTTAGTTTCTTCTTCAAAGATGGTTTCTGTGAACCAAGATATCTGGAAATAGTGGTTTCTATGAAAGAAGTTTTCGGCAAGAAGTGCTATCTATGAACGGAGATCTCTGTCAGCAGTGTTTTCTATGGACCGAGGTATCTAGCAACAATGTCTTCTATCAAAAAAGTTTTCGGCGAAACGTGCTGTCTAGGAATAGAGATTTCTATGAACTGTGATTTCTACCAAATGTGTTTCTGTTTAACGTTCCACGCTCCCTTCGAGCAATTGGGAGGCTTTTCTTTGTCAGGAAATAAGATAAATGTACGAAACAAAAGTTTAAGGACATTTCTGGTTTAACAATAAATAAGCGTTTATTTCAGCTGCTGAAAATAAACGTGAAACCTTTCCTACTGAAAGAATTTATCAATGCTCTGTGAGAAAATAATCATAAACACATTTATAAAAAAAACTTTTTTTGTGTTCTATAAAACTTCTTGGAAACAATAAATTGAAGCTGAACACTTTGAGCCTTTATAAAGTGGAAAGTTTTGTTTTTTTTACCCGACTGCGCCTGAAGGAGGGTTGTTGTTTATGTTTTTAATTCGAATTTTGTTCAAATCAAATCAAAGCATTTATTTCAAGTAGGCCAGTTATAGCACTTTTGAAATGTCAAAAGACAAAAACAGTTCAAAAATAGTTACGTTACATAAATAAAAACAGTTAAAAATAGTTATGTTGCTACAGTCCCAGTCACACGACATAAAAACTGTGAAAGTACCGTAGATGCCCGTTCCAAGAAGTTGATCTCTATGGAGAAGAACGGGCAAGAAACTCCATGGACACTCTTTTTAGATCGCCAAAATTATTACAGAACCTTTGTTACATCATTCCTTTAAGATGGTACATTATGTGAGAACGATGTAGCAAGTTAAAAAGTGTCCAAAAGAAATCAGAAATAAAATTATTGATTTTTAAAATAAACCGAGGCAGCTAAGAGATGACCAGTCCCAACTGACAGCGCCCGTTCACGAACATGACGCATGATATCAGCACCATTCAGCTCAACCATCTTGAAGGGAACTAAATGATCCGACACACGCGCCACCATCAGCGAGACATTTGAGTGAGCATGACATACTCTCGACCGCCAGGGCACATTCAAGTCAAAAAATAAAAATAATTAAGACGTAGGTATCTTGTGAATGATAGCTTTGTGCACATAGAACTCACACAATATAGGCTAATCTTCTGCAGCTCCGAAAATAGTACCTATAAGTAAATATGCTATCACTGAATACATCCCTGTCCTATGGTGCAGGACCAGCATGGAGCCAAGCATTCTTATCAGCGATATGAATGCTTGGCTCCATGATGTTGCCTTACACTCGAGTGGAAGTGGATGAATATTATCTACTCAAATGAAACGCCTCGCTTCAGGTTTCATAAAGATTTGATGTGTAAGCATTCAATCTTTCAAATCATCATAAATATCATACGTAAATAGAAATCATGTTTACAAATATACCTTACGTATTTTTTGTAAAACTTTCTCGTTTGTCTTGTGGTACGTCGACTTCTTTACTTGAGATAACGAGTTCGATTACCATCAAGCTTAACAAGACCAATTCTGCCTCTATTGTCTCACGAATAGAAAAAGTTATTTCTAGACAATTTGACTACTGAAGATAAAAACATTTTTGGAAAAAAATATAACCGATATCTAAAAAAGAAATAAAAATAATTTATCTTCCAGTAGTCGATGACGTTGTTTTTTGTATCATAGGCTTTTTTGGCTACTACTTCCGAATAAATGATATTTCCTATTAATCTACCACGATTTCCGTTCCACTAGCTTATGCCCTCGTAATGATTTTCCATTGGGATTTAATGGGACATACTACAGCAATAAAAGAGATCATATGTGTTGCTGTACATCATCATCATCATGAACTAGGAGTTGTGTTGTCCACTACTGAATAAAACCCTCCCCATGAACCAGCACGCCGAAGGGCAATCCGCCAGTTGCAAGTTATGTTGCTGTATCCAGGTTAAAAACTGACTTATTTCATTCAAATCTTTTTGAACGTTTTTACTTGAAAGAATAACAAATATCCATCCATCTATAGACAGAAAGTAATATAAGTAAGACCTAGGATTTCAAATGCGATTACTTACCTCCCTTGTACCTTCTGCAACTCAACACCGTGATGTGCCAAGAACTTCTCATTGACCTTATCCAAGGCTAGGTCCACTGCTGGACCACACCGCTCCAGGTCAAATGGAGAGTCCAGACGAGAGGCCATGAGGACCCCCACTTTGTACACCACTGGGGATGTTAGGGAGCCGGATAAAGCCGGGGCTAATAGGAATACATAGTACAGATGCAAGAAATGCATCTTTGTTAATTTTTAGTACTAAGCATGTTTGCAAAAAATATTAGTCAGAAGTTTGTTATTGTTTGTAAGTATTGATTATATTTATTTGTAATTGAAAACTATGATAAACTTCCCTGTTCCAGTTTTTTATAATTTAATTTAGTTATTAATATTAATCACACTATTTCACTAAACAACTGAAAACCTAATTATTTTACTCCTAAAGTTTTAACACAACTTCACCATCCAAAAATCAAAATCACAACATCACAAAAGGTCAGATCGTCTTTTATTTTCAAACAAAATGAACAACGTATTTTTAGGGTTCCGTAGTCAACAAGGAACCTTATAGTTTCGTTATTTACTATTTACGACAGCTAAAGAATTCGCGGTACCTTCGCAGTCGGGAGCGCGTGCTTCCCTAACCACGGTTAGCAGGCAACTGGCCCGACTTGACTGGTGAAATGCTGGATAAACCCCAGATAAAGTAATAAAGGGAGGCGGCGGACGCAACAGGTCTATTTTCCCGCGCCAAGGGTCGGGTAAAATGGTAATTGATAATGCTACTGGCCGCTAAAAGTTTGAGCCAAGATTAGAGAAAGATAAAGGGTTCATATTTCCGAGGTATTTTCGAAATTGTTTTAATAATGACGATTTTTATGATTGTAACTATAAATAGGAACTGATTTACATTTCGGAAAGCCCGTTATCACATCCTTTTTTTATGTGAAATTACCCACACTATGATTTTTCCTGCATCTTGCATTTTCAAATATACAACCAGACTCGGAGGCTCTGTAAGCCACAAAAACATTTATTTTTGGGAATCAAATACGCAAGACGCAGAAAACACCAGTCCTTCGCCCATTCATTGCGCCAAAGGCCCCGATAAAATATAGATTCATATCACGTAACATGGCTTTTATCTTGTCCCAAGAATAAGCGTTTTCCTACAAGATGGTAACGCTGTCAGTCTCTTGGGCACATTACCAACTAAATATGAAAAAAGTATTATTGATGAGAAAAGTATTATAAAATGTAATAAAATTTTCAATAAAACGTTGAGGAAGAGTTTTTGACGCCCATCAATAGTTCACTGTAAGTTTTTATTTTATCGTCTGACGCTGAAAATTAATAATCTATTTCCATTATTATCTTCGGTTAGATCTTTGTCTGTAACCGATGATCGACCGTATTTGGTTATAAGATGTCCAATCAGAAACAGCCGTCAAAAAGAAAGGAACGGGATATGGATTAAGAGAATGTTATTTTAATGTTACTTAGTTAATTAAAACTAGAAATACCTACTTAAATTAATTAAACGTTAAAACCTTTTCCATTTTTTTTTCTGTAAGAAAACCTTAATAAAAACATAAGTTTAAGCTAAATAGAATCAGATATTCAGTTGCGATCATATCAAAGCTCCAACCTAAGACCGGTTGGAATAAAATCAAAGAGAATCTTTCTTTCATCTTTTGTAATTTTCCCATTCCTGCTCAATATTCAAGATTATAGCTGCGAGAGCGAACTGGGAAAGTTTTTCTGAATATGGTAATGTATCTTCATTTTTCCTCTACATATGTGGATCTTTCGCCGTGTTTTTATGTTCTGGGATGAAAAGTACCTACCGACTTTCTTAATGTGATTTCTGCATTTTGGCAAGAAATCATCTGAATTGCTCTGGCAGTTTATTTCGTCGTGAAAATAGAATTTGTGTACACTTTCAGGATAACGAAATATGCCAATGTGCATTTTACGGTTTCTTGTATTTCTCATATACATAATCTTATTTACATCTTTTATATTCGTTTCTTGAAGTGAACTAAAAACTTTGATAAATAAAAAAACATTAAATATTTCACAGGAATGAATTTGAAACATGGCAACGCTGCATGAAACTATAAGAAATACATCATTTTTATTGATATTGAAATAATCAAATGATTCCTCCCACCCTGCATAGAGCCGAAGAGTATCACTGTCTAATACCCAAATACCCGTATAGAGCGTGTTCTTTAAGTAGCCCTTTGCATCCAGGGTCACGGACTCACGGTTACTTTACAGACGGTTCCGAGACATTATAAAAAACATTTAGAAAGAAAATAGATACCACCTCTATTTAAATTAGAACCTAGTTAGTGCGTGTATACCTTGCAGATACCAGATAAATTAATTAACAAGAAGGTAATACTCAAACGAACGCCAGCAAAAAAAAACTAGGTACAATATAAATTGTTAATTTACATTGTCTCTGGTCTTAAAAAGAAAGGTTTATGTAGCCTTCGCTCCGTTGTTAACTGTCTGACGTAACTATAGTTAAGTAAATCTGCATAAATGTTTACATTACTGTGCTTTACTGCTTAGTTTATGTAGGAGAGATTTGCGTTATGAGATACCGGACTACAAACTAGGAACAAGGAATTATATTCTCGGACTATAATAGAACAGTTGCGACTCTGTCTAAGGGGCCGTGAGGCTGTGTAAGAGGCCACGGCAACGACGATATATTACTAGACTCCGCATACACGATCTGACGAACTAAAACTATTCTGTCAACTCGCTGAGGTACTACGTAAGCGAGTGAGACGGGTTACTGCGTTGTGATTGGCTAACTCAAGATCTGTTCTGTCTCAAGGTATGTTTACGGCTCACAGGAGTGGTCGAAATAAAACGGATATAAGACTTTTTTGCCTAATGTGTTGACAGCCATCGGTCGCCTGTTATTAGGAGTCTAGTAATATATCGTCGTTGGGCCACGGAGCTATCTAAGGGGCCGTTGGAGAAGGTATCTAAGCAGGATCTGAGACCGTAGAAAGCGTACCAAATGGATTATTGCCACAGCAGTCGCGTTTTGGGTCGCGGGAACTTCTTTAAAGGACACCACGACCCCGAAAGTGCAAAGTGATAATTGCACAATCGAGAATAAAAGGAAAACCAGACGAATACCAATAGAGACCGCTTCAAATTGAGTCGCGTTCTTTTAATTGAGTCAGTAGGGTCGTTAATGGAATCCGAATTATCTTTTTAATTACTTTCCCTTTTTAACCCTTTTCACCCTGCGCGGGAAAATACCCACGTGCTCATTGACAGCCCTTGAGATTTTTTTCCATACTGTGCTAAATAACTAGACTGATTCCTCTTTTTGTCGGCACGGTTGGCGCAGAGAGCGATTGGCTACGACGAGGCGTGTCGCGTTTTTGATTCCCATTATTTCAGGTTTGGCTGTCATAAATGTTTGTAAACGTACGCCTCGATAGATACAAATAAGTAATGGAGTAGTTTTCTGCATAAATAAATTGAAAATCCGTTAAGCAAATCAGAGTTTAAAAAATTATAAACACTTTTTTCACATATAAAACGCTGGGGACGGTGAAGTGTGTATGTTCCTTTATATTGTTAGTAAGTATGCTCCTTTATATTAACGTATCATATTATTGTTTACGTTGCTCTATGTACTACTTGAATGCATTCATGTATAATTATTGAGTATTCATTATACTTTTCCAATGGGAACCAAGCAGTGATCTTCTCTTTTATTTCCCTAACCATTTACATCTCATGGCGACCCTGCCAAACGCTACATTATTAGGTAGCGATTACAAAGTTATTGAACTTCTCTAACTAACGGAAAAAAAAAATGTGTCGGTCTGCGATTGAAAAAGACGAAGTTTTCATCACCCAAAACACGGCCGGTAACAATGAAGCAACATTGAAGGGTGTCGGTGAACACGTGGAGCGCATGAACATCGCCGTCTTCACAATGCTGGCTATCTTTAGCGTGGTAGTCTGCTATTTTTTGGTACGTGTCTACAAAAGGTGCCATCAGCGCTGGATCCAGGACGAAATTGGTCTACAGGCAATCCAACGTATCCGCGCATCACTCAGGGGACGCCAGACCGTCGAAGCTGCAGCATAAGCATCAGTGTTGTCCACATAACAGTGAGTTACTTTTCAATATGCTAAAGCGAAAAAAAAAAAAAAGTGAAATAACCGATTGAGCAAATCAGTGTTTTAAATATCGCGAGTGAAAGTTCAAACTAATATTTGACCTTAAGAACTTTAAGTACGTAGATACTAGTTAAAAATGTAGTTTATATATAAAAAAAAAAAAAACCCACATTTCCTTAAACGTTATTATGTTCTTCGGTAAATTGTCTAGAATCGTGCACAAACACTCATGTAATTTGATACAGTGCTGCAAATATGTAAACGTGTGACATTCTTTACGCCAGTGCATGTAATTTTACACTTTTGTTTGTACGTAGTTAGTACAATCATGTAACTGATTTAATTAAGGAAATTTATTTTTAGATTATGATTGAGACCTTGGTAGAAAATTACAACGATTTGAAAGAAATAAGGAAATATTTAGTTAAAAAGGGTAAATCCAGATATGTTGGAAAAACTATTGAAATTAAGTTAGGCGAAGCGAAAAATATTTTTGACAAATGCAGTGAATTATTTTTACTTTTAAAATCAAAACAGGATATCAAGGTTATATCCTCAGCATCAGATATTTTCAAAAATATTAAAGAACTTTATGAAGACATTAATAATTTGTGTATGGATCCAAATATTGAAATAGTCAAAATGGAGTTCGACCTAAAAACGGCTTGTAATTTGTTGCCAGTTATGGATGGTACAGAGAATGTAACGAAACGACTGATTGATGGTATTGAAATGTATTCAGAAATGATTAATGCGTCAGATAATGATTTATTAATAAAATTTGTTTTAAAAAATAGGATCACAGAAAACGCTAAATTACGATTGGCTGGGACTTATAAATCTATTTCAGAACTTGTCAAGGACATGCGTACTCATCTAATTACTAAAAAGTCATTCACGGCAATTCAGTCGCGACTTCAAAATATTTCCCAAGGGTTTAGATCAATTGATGAATATGGGACAGAACTTGAACAACTTTTTACGGACTTGACAATTTCTCAAGCAGATGGTGAGTCAACTAAATATAATGTTTTAAAGCCAATCAATGAAAAATTTGCTATTAGAAAATTTGCAGACGGATTAAAAAGTTCTAGGTTAAGCACCATAATTGCAGCCCGCAATTATAATTCACTAAAGGACGCTATACAGGCCGCAAAGGATGAAGATTGTTTGATATCATCAGGTTCAGGTGACGTAATGCATTTTACCAATAAATCAAATAATAGAGGACAAAGAGGAAACTATGCCAACCATTCGAGATATCAGCAAGGACATGGAGGAAGAGGTACTCAAGGACGAGGACAATCATCAAATAGGTATGTACGAGGACAATATTATTCTAAATATTATAATTTTCGCGGTAACCATAATTCACGTGGAAATTACAATCACAGGGGATCGCAACAATCTTATAGAGGCAGAAATTTTCGAAATAATAATAATTATCGAGGAAATAACCGTAGAATTTATTCGGCGCAAGTAACCGAGTCAACAAATAACAGTGGTCAAGAAACAGAACAAAAAGATCAATCAAAATTTTTTCGTGAATCAAAGTGAAATATTTGCTTTTAATGGACTAACGAAATTAATTTCATTTAATTTAGGAAACAACGCATATTACTGGTTATTAGATACAGGAGCTTCTTTGTCAATTATACGAAAAGAAAGTTTGCCACAAAATATAGATATTTTCAGAAATAATGTTTTAGTCAATGGCATAGGAGGTCAAATACACTCACAAGGTCATGTTTATCTAACATTGTCATCGGATAATGGTGAATCATTTAAACATAAGTTCCATATATTTAAGAACTTACCTCTTAAGGCCGATGGTATTATCGGGTTAGACTTTTTGAGCAAGTATCTAGCAAAAATAAATTTAGAGACGAAAGTTTTAACACTACAACTAAATAAGAAAGAAATAAAAACGCCGATATTTGATAAATCAGAATGCAATTCTGAATTTTTAACAGTTCCGGCGCGATGCGAATCTTTCCATTACATTAAAATAAATACATGTTCGAAAGAAGATAGTGTTGTTTACGCCGAAGACTTAGGGAATAATTTATTTTTAGCTGGTGCTATAGTAAAAGCAAACGTCGATAAAATACCTGTTAAAATTTTAAATGTAAGTGAAAAGGATATACGAATTCCAATATTTACACCAATCTTAAAACCCTTATCTTCATTCGATTGCTATCAATGTGATAAAAATAAAGCAAATGCAACTAGAGCAGAAAAATTAAAAACATTATTAAAATTACAACATCTTAATTCTGAGGAAAAAACGTCTATTGAGGACATTTGTGAAAAGTACTCTGATGTTTTTCATTTGCCTAACGATAAATTAACAACAACTAATATTTATGAGCAAACAATAACATTAAAATCCAATACTAGTCCTATTTACACAAAACCTTACCGATTACCACAATCTTTAAAGGCAGAATTAAATAAACAAATACAAAATATGATAAAAGATGACATTATTGAGGAAACTCAAAGTGAATGGTCTAGTCCAATATTACTAGTACCAAAGAAAAATACTGAAAGTAGTGAGAAGAAATGGCGTTTGGTAGTAGACTATCGTAAACTTAACGAGAAAATTCAAGATGATAAATTTCCACTACCTAACATAACTGAAATTTTAGATTCTCTCTCAGGAGCTATTTTATTTAGCCATCTTGATTTACATTCAGGTTATTATCAAGTACCTTTAGAACCTTCAAGTAGGAAATTTACAGCATTTAGTACAAATTCAGGACAGTTTATTATCTATTTATTTATTTATTCCTTATTATCCTTAGCTTTAAGTGGATAGGCCTCTACAAACTTACTCAGCTCACATTGAAGACTAAGAATGTATACATTACCTTCATAATCTTGAGGTAGTGGACCTACTATATCCAAAAATATTTTTTGGAATGCATACGACGCCGTGGTAGTTATGCACATGGGTTCCTTAACGTAGTTACTATGCTTCATCTTTTGACATTTATCGCAAGTTTTTACAAACTCTTGAACGTCTTTTTCAAGTCCTGGCCAGTAAAATTGTCTTTTAATATTGTTTATCATTCTGCGCATACCAGCATGACCACTGGTTGGCAGTAAATGAAAATCGTGTAATATAAACTTTATGTCTTCATCTTTAGTAATTCTCGTAATACCTCTTAGTACATGTACTCGTGGTCCGGACCAAGTTTTTAATAAATCGATTTCTTTGCATAACTCTTCTAGAAAGTTAGCATTAATTTTATCTTTAATCACACAAATCTCTTTGATACTTAATTTCTTACAAAATTTGCTCAACTTTGACACAAATTCGGCTCGCGTAAAATGTGACTTAAAATTGAGATTTATGAATAAAATCTTTTTATTTTCTGCATAAGCAAAACATTCATCTTGGAATGACATCATATGATTTTTCATTAACTTATTTAATTCATCTCCTTCTATTAACTTCATTTCGACAGAATCGTTTGGTTTCTTTAGTATTTCCGCAACTCTTGGTTGATCAGACCTCGTGTCGTCGGACTTACTAAATAAATCAGTACTTTCTACATTGTCCGCATCCGTCATTTTTTTCTTTTGAGCTCTAGTTAATACATTTATTTCATTTAGCATATTCTTTAATTCATTCGATGTTATTACAATTCTCGACAATGCATCCGCGGCGACATTGTCTTTTCCTTTAACGTATACTATCTCAAAATCATATTCCTCTAATGTTAATCTAAATTTCATCAAACGACTTGAAGGATCTTTCATCCCAAAAAGATATATTAGTGGTTTATGATCCGTTTCAATAATAAAATGTTTGCCAAAAAGGTATGGCCTAAAATATTTAACAGACCAAACAATGGCTAGCAATTCTTTTTGTATTGTTGGATAATTTCTTTCAGCCTTGTTTAGTGGTCGACTCGCATATGCAATTGGTTTCATATTTTTGTTACAAAGAACTGATCCAATTGCTAACCCGGAAGCATCAGTTTTTAAAATAAATTCACTATCATCTGCAAAATCGGGGTATTGTAGAATTGGTGGGTTAGTCATATGTTGCTTAAGGCTGTCAAATGATTCTTGACAACATTTTGACCAAATAAAAGGTTCATTTTTTCTGCACAATTTATTAAGTGGTGCTGTTATGTCAGCAAAAGCTGGAATAAATTTTCTATAGTAATTGCAGAAGGCAATAAATCTTTTTATTTCTTCAGAAGTTTGAGGTACAGGATATTCAAGCAAAACTTTTATCTTTTCTGGGTCTGGTAAGACACCTTGTGCTGACACAATATGACCAAGGTATAACAGTTCCTTTTTTAAGAATTGGCACTTAGTAGGATTTAGTTTTAAATTTACTTTTCTTAATCTTTCAAATATATCTATTAAATTGCGATTATGAGCTTCTAAATTACGACCAAAAACAATTAAATCATCAAGATAAACAAAACATTTGTCAAAAGTTAAACCAGATAAAGCCACTGTCATTACCCTACTATAATAAGCAGAGACAAGTCAGGGGGACGTATGTCAGCGCGGTGTGATTTTGACATGACCGGCAAATTCAAGTTCCAAGATGATAATTATATTTTATTGAATAAATGGTGGATTCGGTAATGGTGCAGTTTTCCATTTAACAGTAAGTAAAGCATTAGTAGATAATTTTATTTTAAGGTTTGGTTTACCAAAAACCATAGCAACTGATCGAGGTGCTGAATTTATGTCGTCAACTATGGAAGAGGTTTGTAAGCTTTTAAATATAGAAAAAATATCATCTACGGCATATCATCATCAATCAGTTGGTTCATTAGAAAATTCACATAAAAATTTAGGAGCATTCCTTAGAATTCAATGTCAAAATAATCCACAATCATGGTCACATTGGTTATCATATTGGTGTTTCAGCTATAACACAACCGTTCATTCGGCAACTAAATACCAACCGTTTGAGCTTGTTTTTGGCAGACCATGTAATGTCCCTTCTAGGTTAAGTAATGTAATTGATCCTTTATATAATCCAGAAAATTACTGCAGTAACCTTAGATATAAACTTCAAGTAGCTAGTAAAGACGCTAGAAATAATTTAATTTTAAGCAAATGTAATCGTAAAACTAATTATTATGATAAAAAATTGAACTCTGTTCACTACAATAAGGATGATTTGTTGTTAGTAAAAAATGAAGTTGGAGGAAAATTGAGTCCTTTATACAATGGTCCATTCAGTGTTCTTGAAGATTTAGGATGCAATGTTAAAATATCGAAAAACAATAAAATAGATATTGTTCATAAAAATAGAACCAAACCATTTGTATCAAACACATAAAAAAAAAAAAAAATTGAATGATTTCTTTTTTTTTTTTTTTACATTGTCGGAGGTGAAGTGTGTATGTTCCTTTATATTGTTAGTAAGTATGCTCCTTTATATTAACGTATCATATTATTGTTTACGTTGCTCTATGTACTACTTGAATGCATTCATGTATAATTATTGAGTATTCATTATACTTTTCCAATGGGAACCAAGCAGTGATCTTCTCTTTTATTTCCCTAACCATTTACATCTCAACGGGAGTGGGGGCTTTTGACGTCATAACGCTTGTAAAGTTATACCGACCGAGTGACGATCTGTGATTTTTAGAATCGCAAAACGTCACTCGGTCGGATCATCTTACTTTTATCATTCCAGCAGTCCTATTGATGAAACCTCATCAGTTATGGAAGCAAAACAGAAGAAAGCTACTGCCAAAACCCTTGACAAAAACTCCCTTTATTACGACACTCACAGGTTAAAGTCAGAGTGGCCTATTATTTGTCCGGAACCACTTACAGACAGTAGTAAGTTCCTTTGAAGATTATACCCCACACAAAGAAATTATAAAGGTTCGCGAACCGTAAAGATGTCAATATCCCTTCTCTTTATGATCTTTTGGAGTGATCATAAATTTTGAAATTGCGCGAGATTTACTAGGGTTGAAATAACAGATTTATTAATAAATATTTCTTGTCATGATAAGTCTTGATTACGTGTTCATGTGAAGTTAAGAAAAAACAATAGATACTTACATGGTAAATCAACCGAGATTAAAGTTTTTAAAGCACAGACCTGACACCGAGTAAAACTACGCGAAGCGTTGGCGAGCGAAATTATGTGGGTACACTGAAAACTACACATTTCGATAAATGCGTGTCGACGAATTCCGAACTCACAACTGCCGATGTGCCCTGAGCTTAAAAAAAAACAAAATTTACGTTCTTTTTCTTTCTTATTTAAATTAAAAAACTGTTAAAGTCCAATCTCAGATCTAAAGAATCGATCGACAATAACAAAAGAAATAACAATTAGGTAAAACACACGCATTAAATCCTGTATCAATAGCCCGTCTTTAGAAAAGTCCTGCAGAAAATAATTAAGTACACAAATTGCTTTTTTTATTAACTACTGACCCTAGCTTAACGGTAAATCTGCGCTTCATCCCGAGTGTCTCAGAGTGTTGGCAGCCTCGGCCTCGTCATAAACTTTTTAATGGCGCCGTCAACTGAATGCCGTTAACTCGTTAACTGCTCTCACTGACCACTCGACTTGGACGAGTTATTTACACAGATTATGACATTACTATATGACATAAATAATACATCCGCGAGTGTCAAGGACTGCTTTATGGCTCAATTTATATTGCTGCGAAATGGAATGGAAGCGTATTTTTGTAACGAACTCTTACAAAGCATAATGAACTTTATGTCGATTGTCTGAAATAAGTACCAGCCGAGGACAGACGTTCTGTCGCGGAAACTTTTATATCTCCCTGTCTACTGCTATGAAGATATATCAGAGTGCGCTCATAGTGGTGACAAATAGTTTCTAGCGGCTCATACTCTTTACAGGGAAACAAAAAGTCTCCACGACAAAAAGTCTCTACGACAAAGTTTCCAGTTTTCCACGACAAAAAGTCTCTACGACGAAGTCTCTGCGACAAAGTTTCCAGTTATCCACGACAAAGTTTCCACGGCAAAAAGTCTCTACGACGAAGTCTCCGCGACAGTCTCCACGAAAACTCCTCTCTCACTTCTATTTAATTCCGCGCCTTAATCGCTTGTATATCAAGCCCCATATCAGTTCTAAATCACCATGCCTTGCCCATGTTTATCGACTAATCTTATCACCCTGTAATAATTAAGATTGCTCTTACTTTCAATTCTTGCACAAAAGCGTAAACGGAAGCGATATGACGTCATTTATATTTTTCCCTCGGGGAGCGTGTACGAGCAAACCCGTACAATATTAGTTGTTTAAGTTTTATGCTGACATCGACGCGCAGCGAATGAATAAAACGCATACATTTGTGTAATCGTAGAGTAGTTGCATATCATCGGTACAAAGACTCATTCGCCGCGAGTCGATCATTTACCAGTTTTCGGGCATTATACAAATCTATCAAAAAACAGTTTATCATTTAAATGTACCCTAACCCGTACAAGGATGGTCGTTTCGATGAAGAATTGGGGAATCTGAAAATTAACAACGAATCATTCGAAACATGACATTTATTCAACAAAATCTCTACACACTGCTTACAATTCTTGCATTAAATATAAATACAAATCTGAAAGGTACTATTTGGTGTTATAAATTATTACACATAACAAAATAGGTAAATATCTAAATATGTATTTATAAATATATCGACCGAACAAAAATATTACAACAATTTTTCTCAACATATAAAATTTTGTACATAAAAACACGAAATATTTTTTTATTTATTATTGTTCAAATCACCTACTGTAGGGTAATAATATACTCTCTTAATAACCATCTAATCTATGGAATATATTAATTAAACATTAAAATTTAAATACGTTTTTAAGCGTCAATTTCAAATACATAGGTACTGACTACAGGCTTTGAACAGCTAGTTAGTAAACGCTAATATGTGTGCTCATGATAACAAAATAGTACACACGGCTACACATCAAGCTATACAAAACCAGTTTGTATTGGTCTCGCTTTGTACGATTCTAACACACAATAAACGGTCAGCTAATACTGGTTTTGTATTGCTTGATGTGTAGCCGTGTGTACACAAAACAAAATATATACACATAAACAAGAGTCTTTTAAAAGTATCTCACGGTAAACGTAATGCTAGTTCTCTGAGGGAACTTTGGCCCATACTACGTTTCTGTAGAACACTAGCTCAAGAACTAACATTATACTTATGGACTTTACTCATGGCGCGATGCAACGCGTTTCCAACTACAAGTGAGAATCAACCTTACCACCATTACATATGACATAAAACACGTTGTTATCTATGGGTAGATGAAAAACAAAACACGACGGTCATGACGACGTCAAGTCAATCCAATTGCATCATTATTTCTTAGTAGCAAGGTTGATTTTCACTTGTAGTTGGAATTCGTTCGAATCGCGTCGCATCACGCCATGAGTAAAGTCCCTTGGAGATACACCTGATGACACCACCAGGGGGGTATTACAACGTGTTAAAACCAGGCTATTTCCAGTGAGTGAACGAGATGGCGCTAGACGACTTGTATAGCTCTGTCACTTTCACTCGCCGGAATAAGCCTGGTTTTAAGACGTTATTATATCCTAGAATGGCCTACCATGACGTCTTAAAGAGAGTAACTTCAGTGTGGGAACGAGGTGGCGCTAGACAACTTGTATAGCTGTCTCTTTCTCGCACTGGAATTACTCTCGCCTTAAAACGTAATGGTAGCTTACTATGGCGTCTCCTAGCTAAAACAAAACCGAGCACGCTTGCCATTGCAGAAAAATAGTTAACTTTATTATACCCATACAAACGAATGTTGCCAGTACTAAGCAACAAATATTAATTTAAAAACAGCTAAAATTCCGCATAAGAAATAAATAAACAGCTATATACTAATAAATACATACAGACAGATACTAAAAATTAGGCCAGTTATACTGCCAAGTGATAGTAATATACGGAATACGAATTTTCAAGTATGGTAACATTCATTAAGTTGATACTTCGAGACGGTCATACAACACACAATGGGCAGTAAATATATTAAAATTTCGTATTCCGATATAGACAATAAGATTATTAGTACTCGTGGCAAAACTACTAATGAACAACAAGGTTTTGTTCCAAATAACACTAATACTACAATATTATTTAATAATATTGTGCTGGTTTACTGGTAAAATATGGCCCGGCGCCCACTATCGACATCGAGGATTTTAGGTGTTAAACAGCATTATACATTAACTTCATGGCAATAAAGTAGAAATTGCCGTTGCAGTAGCCTCAAGCATACCGAAGCGATATTTTTGTTACTACGATCATATATCATAGAAATTTCTACTTTATTGCCATGAAGTTAATGTCTATAATGCTTTTTATCACCTAAAGTCAGGCGTGCCGATGCCGATAGTGGGCGCCGAGCCTATGGCTGTAAGCCAATACATATACAGGGTGAATTTTTCAACTGGGCGTGGATGGCTATTTTCGAAACTATGAGGAATATCGAAAAACGTTGAAAGGAGTCTCGAGGCCGATTTTGATGAAAACGATAACTGCATCATTGGATTTTAGAAAAATCAAAAATCCTGGCCAGGAATCGAACCCGCTGATTTTAGAAAAAAAATCACACCCTGTATTATTACACTAATCGATAGTGTTGCTAATAAGGAACAAATTCTGGGAAGTAATCATATACGGCAAACTTAAGGAAAACGTATTATTTCCAAAAAACTGATTAATCTACAAGGCAAAGACTGTATTTGAAACATAAGTTACCGTTTCTTCTTTAAAATAATGCTATTTTTAGTTCAACTCAATAATTTCGTATTGCTAAGTACAGTGGTATTGTTGAAACGTCAAATCCAGTGACACATTGAAAACAATGAAATTTTATAATTTCGAATAAATTATGGCTCAGTAGATGTAAAGTAACATGGAAAAATAGCAAATTCATAAAAATCAGCCATTTCCTAAAGTTTGCCGTATATGATTACTTCCCAGAATTTGATCCTTGTTAGCAACACTATCGAATGGTGTAATAATACAGGGTGTGATTTTTTTTCCAAAATCAGCGGGTTCGATGCCTGGCCAGGATTTTAGATTTTTCTAAAATCCAATGATGCAGTTTTAGTTTTCGTCAAAATCGGCCTCGAGACTCCTTTCAACGTTTTTCGATATTCTTTATAGTTTCGAAAGTAGCCATCCACGCCCAGTTGAAAAATTCACCCTGTATACATATATTCGGCAGCGACGATTAATATGGCAAAACCTTTGGAAGAAACAATCTGCTAGTTTCAGCTTCATAGAGAGAGACACAGTACAGAGATAACCATCTCTGTCACATACCTTTATGACATAGAACATGGACTGACCATTATCTGCCTAAATTAAACTCTCTAGAGAGAAAAACAATTATTCAATTATTGCTGGTTCGTTGTTCCTTAAGGTTTTGTGATTCGTGCGATAGAGACAGCGCTCTACAGCCAAAACTAGCCGTTTGCCTCTTTCCAAGCTGTTCTGCTTTTACTACTAGTACTAATTTAGTCTAGTGAAACCAAAATGGTATTTTAATGCATGCTTTTTCATAAATTTTATGCTTAATTGAGATGTTTTATTTTATTTTGAGTAGATATTCTCACTGAACAAAATAAAATGGTAATAATGGCACTTTCATTTACATTCTCTCAAGAAAAACAAATCTCACTTTTCTGCCCTTGGGTCTAAAAGCACATTCTTGTCGATTATCACTTGATGTCCATGAAATCACAAAAATACCACAGCAGGAACTCAATAAGAGCAAAGAACCAATATCTAACAGATAAAAGGCGAGATAAACCATAAACTCTACAAAACTAACTTATCACTTACACGGCATGAAATAAAGCTCATTTTGCTTTAAAGTTCGCAAACAAACAGGTCCTATTTTACCAGCAAACCACCTATTATCAAGGTAAGAACGAACATCTATTAACAGCTATACAAAACAATAATGACTAGAGTTAGATCCTATACATACGTTAAGAATACAAGAAGTCAACACAATCAGTGACGATACAAATTAAATTGTACTTTATTTAAACAGCATTTAGATCTAAATTAGATAGTTATATAATCCCTTGTTAGGATAAGTAGGCTTTGTATGCCAAACGGCAAAGCTCGAGCGCTTTTGGAGTTTTGAAACGAGCGAAAACATAAGATTTCAGGCAAAAAGGCAAGAATTTTGTGAATATTTTTTAAGACTTGGCAGTATTAGGTCGAATTTTTCCAAAGAAAATGAACGCGAACAGCACATATAAGGGCCTGCCTAAGCACATCACACTTTTTACTACAAATAAAATCATGTTCAATTATTGCCCTTATTGCCAGTGTCATCATTTGACACTTAGGGACTTTACTCATGGCGCGACGCGATATAAATTGCATCGATTGACGATGTCGGTCAAATATCACACAAGCGTCCGGCCGAAGAAAATGTATGGACAATCGTTAATGGAGTCGCATGGATTGACGATATCGCTCACAGATCTGCTCGATATCGAATTGCAGGTACGTCCTAATGACAATGCATAAGATTCTGTGTTCGAAATTCGATTACGCAACTACTCGTCACTGGCGACATCTTTAGTCTTTTGTTTGCAGCGCCTGTATGTCGTAGTGGTAAGGTGGAGTTTCGTAGTTAACGTCGAATTGCATCGCATCGCGCCATTAGTAAATACATGCGACTTAAATCGGCAATCGACTCGATATCGCACGAATATCGTCGCGTCGCATCGCACCATGAGTAAAGTCCCTTAAACGCGGTTTGGAAAATTTACCATAAAGTCCGCGCCACGACTGAAGTCCTTTTGAGGCGGCGCTAGCGTCTATGTCATTCCTCGATCAATAATAATAGATGTCATGAAATTAATTGCATAAAAAAAATTAATACCACTATTTTTTCCGGACCTTCTTTTATGTCACGCGCTCTATGTACACTTCCGCTTTGTACTTAAAATTCGTCGCTCGTTTCAAAACCTCATACGGGACGCACCACTAAACGATAAATACCCTAGTTTGACACCGTCTTCGCGCTGTCGCAACACAACGCGGTGTCGCCCTGGTACACAGCATTATGGTACTTTTCCAAACACACCGCAATTGCTGACCGCAGCGGTAACGCCGATAGACTATCTATAGCAACTATGACAATGGGGAAGGCCAGTCAAAGCTAATTTTAGATGGCGCCACCATAGCTTAGTCCTAATCCGACCAATGACTTAGTACTATTTTGAAGTACCTTTAAGATTTGAACTGATTTGAACCAATGACGATGCTAGGAACAAGCTATCCTGGCGCCATTAGTTACCCAGTTGCCATCCCCATTGGCATAGTATGTTAAATGTCAATGTTGTTAATATGCGAAATAAAGACCACATTAGCCTTGGGGCGTAATGAAACAGATATATTTTTATTTTTATTTCCATGTATGTAGCAGATATCGCGATGTGCTGAGCGATAATGTCAAACTTCTCAAATTTTCCAACTAAATTTAATTTACCATAACGACGATACTACTGGTTTATAGACAAAAGAGCATTTTACATAGAAACCAGCCTATCTCAATGGTCTATCATGGCCAATAGACTGTCGTTACCGCTGTGGTATACCATTGCGGGCGCTTTCAGAAATGTACCAATAACGTTCCCAGACGAAACATTTGACAATACATCTATATTAATAAAAACACGAGAAATACATCAAAATTCTACCTTGAAAAATCTTTAAGTGGGGGTAAAATCCGATTTTTCGGTCACTAAATGTAGACACAGCTAACATCCACATCACAATAAGTTACCACGTTAGGCGTTTAATATTGCTCGTATTTAGGAATCTCTCTTTAATATTAAGTATTAACCTACTGCTGTATGTCAAATGTTCCGCCGAGAACCTCACAGACGAACACACCACCGAACACGTTACGACTACACTAATATTTGTGCGTATCGACCTAACATTATACAAATTCACACTTCTTTTCACACAACACTAAATCTCGGATCTTTATAGCGAATTTAGATTTAGCTCAGTCGCGTTGTATGCGAAAATGGACCTTATTTGCATGAAGTTCATGTTCCTATTCGTATGATGAACTTGATCACAGGCGTTTGTAGGAATATGAACATTAACTTCTTACTAAAACGGTTTATTTTTGGATGGAACTTGACTGAGCTAAGTCTAAGTTTGCTCTAAAGATCTCAGCCTAAAGGTACTTCAATAATACATACACCAATTATACACTAAAGTTATACATAAATATATTTTCATATTCACTTCATTTACTTATTGCTGTATCTGTTACACAGATAATAAAAGAAGAGCTCGACATATCTCACTTATATTACTTAATTGTACTCCCAAGGTTCAATGAAAATACCAAAACTTGTAACTTTTCAATAAAACGCTGTGCTTTGGTTAGGATACACGAATATGGCATTTTTATAATACGTTTGGAATTTCGTTTTACCTACAAGGTCCCCTATGATTCGTATTAAATAGGTGGCTAATGGAGCAGTCTGGAAGCCAACAAGGAAATAATTCTTTTCAAACATTTTCCTTCCATGTAGTATTTATTTTTATGCTCTAGTCTTATCAAAAAGAGTTTTAGAAAATAATTACCACAATTCATGTAATCTGAAAGTTCCGTATTGAATTTTTAAATAACTTAATATAATTTATTCTATAAAATTGTGATATATTTTCGATACACTACATGTTGCAGGGTAAAACCATCTTAATATATGATTATATGCTTTAAGATGTATAATAATACACAGGCAAATTTTATTAACCGTTTGCTGCCTCACCTCTAACCAAATCTTTCCATCACTTTATTAATTCTTGACTTTACCACCTAACAAACCCATCACTTTTCAAACAACAGTATCAACATATTTTAGGCTGGTTCAACACCTAGTATTAATATTTATAATACTGCTACTTGAAACCCAAATTTTCCAGTCGGCTCTCAGACCACCCCTACCTAAATATCTATAATATTAACTAGACATTAAAACTTTTGCCTCCTAAACGAAACACTTTCCTATACTCAACGGCTCAAAAGAATAGTAATGTAAAATAAATTCTACATTTACTTATTGCTTTCTCTGGTTCCGTTATTCGGAAGACATATGGTCTAATCTATTAGGTACTGGAGCCCAAAAGATATACAAATATATTCTATGTATTTACTCTTGTATAAAAGAAGTAACTTGGGTATGTAAGGCATTGAGAAAATGTGAGATGGCACTTCGTATTAAAGATTAAAAAGATGTACTTCTTTAAGTATGCTGAACAAGTTGTAATATTAAAGACATTACAGAACGATTATGAAAAAAATAACGTCCTAAAGAGTAATCATAGATAAAAACATTGAAACTCTTAAGACATGTGACACTGACAGTACCAATTGCCATCAACTGTCACATTAAGACAATATCATCTGTAAAACAAATTAAAACATCTAGAAACACATTTAGGCCTAAATTCCTTCTTACATTACCTACAATAAAAAGGGGTTCTTAAAGAAATTACTAGTTTATCCAATTATCTAATTAGGAATTGTTTAAGAGGTAGAGGACCAAGGTATCTTGTTGAAGTAGCTTTGTAATGGCAAGGTTTTATAAATGCATGAAATAAAGCATTTTTATATGGCAACTAAATTGTTTATGGCTTTTGTATAGCAACACTTCGTAAGGAAAGCTGGAAATAGCGAAGAGAGAAAAGCATATTATTAAGTTGTAAGATTGTTAGCTAGTTAGCTACAGGCCTATTATTTAACTTCGCCTAAGGTGTGGTACGGGGGGATTTTGGGGTGTGGTCTTGCTCCGTCGCCTTTACCACCTCTAAATGCACACCTATATCAGTCATCATTTGAGTAGAAAGACGGGCCTACACTTGTCAATCTACAAAATCGGCCAGTGTTAACATCACAGTTAAATTAGATTCTTTTCAATTTTCTCTTTTTAAATTGGCCAAAGCTAAGATTGTTTTTCTATTCATAGTAAGATGTACATTTTCTTTGCATTTTATGAGTAAGCATCTATCTCACTTAATTTTAGGCCTGAGTTTAAAGTTTATTGTATCGCAATTTTGATCAATTAGGTTATCAAATAATCTGCAATATTTAAAAATTGTGCTGTTGAGCAATTATTTAGAACAAATTAAAAGATGTTAGTGGAGCAAAAATTTTGGCATATTTTATGCTGTTTACACAATCTTTAATGCAAGTTGTGAGCAAGTTGAAATAATATAATAGCTTGCATCAATCACTTGCACATGCAGTAAACAGTCTTAAAACATTTTTGTACACATTTTCATAGATATTAGAACACAAAGAAACATATCATTTTGAGGTAGAAGAAGGGGCATTAAAAATCATCAAATAGTTGAATAAATGCACAAAAATCTCACTGGAACCACATTAAAACTCTTATTTCGGTAGACATTGAACTACATAATATCAAAAGTTGTAAAATTTAAATATTACATGTAAAAGTTCAGAGGATAGTAACCTTTTTAGAAGACATAGTGTTGCCAATTAGAAAATTAACTTGAATGTACCTAATCCTTAATAAGTACGTTATTTTATATTAATATATTTTCGTCGTTATATTCTTTTTTTACAGCAACGTGTACATAACAAAAGTTATGCTAGTTGGCTTATTTACTTTGCATCGTCTTTCGTAGCTAGATAAATATATATTCACATATATTTTAAGGTCTTACTGTATCAACCCTGGGTGGTTAAGGCGAGGTGTGGTGCCTTCTTCTCCGGCGGAAGACCAGAGCGAAGATACTGCGGAGTCGCCGCCACCGTCGACGACCGCCGCTCGTCGGTATACCCGTCCCAATTAGTGATGCCTAGAATTAAGAGAAGAATAAACTGATAGTAGTAACTCCATTTCTATGATTTAAGTAAATAATGCTTTCACTTCTTCGTTTTACACACCTTTTGCAATAAGAGTCTATTGATGAAACGAATCGTCCTGTCGGCGAAAAGTTTTTAGGTGAAAGGTTCTATTATTGAACTGGGCATAAATGAATCATCGTATCGGCGAAAAGTCCAAAGGTGAAAGAGTCTATTAGTGAAACGACCATAAGTGAATCGTCCTGTCGACGAAACGTCCAATGATGAACCGGTCGTCGATGAATCGTTGCAGAATCATTCAAACAGCATGGTGGCACCTTGCGATATGCATCACAGCAGCCGATCGTTCAATCGGCTGCTGTGATGCATATTGCAAGTTCAATTCCCAGACAGAACAAATATTTGTACGGCATTTCCTAGAGACCAAGAGAGACCAAACAAATATTAATCTGAACGGGGATCAAACCCGCGACCCGCACCGCAGCGCAGCGATCGCATCAAACCGATCGCTCAGCCATAGCGAACCATGCTGTCTAAGTCTAATAGCGAACCATGCTGTCTAAATCTGCCCTAATCTGAATTTATCTTGGATAGACACAGCTTGTCTCCACCAGTTTTGACACAGGACCTAACAGTCAGATATTGTTTAAGAAGACGAACTAATTAAAAGATCTCGAATACCTGTCTCTGTCTCTCCAAGCGTCGTATTTCCCTGACGAGCGCATGGAAGGCATCGTCCACGAAGTGCCGGAGCGCGGCCGACGTCTCAAAGAAAGGACAGCCAAGCTGCGTCGCCAGTGCCTTGCCTTCTTCTGTCGTCACCTTCGCAAAAAAACATTGATTGTTTGAACGCACTAACTTAGGGAACTACTGGTACAAATTCAAAAAAATATGTTTGTATTTAAGCTTGCCATCTCTAAAATTTGGAAACCAGGACAACACGGAAAAACGCCGAATGAAAACCCCAGATTTTAGAGTCGTACCGTGGCAACTGCGTCGGGGGTGAGGTGGCAGGTGCCCCGGACGCTCCCGGGATGTTATCTAAACTAGGACAATTCCAGGGAAACCCGGACGGATGGCAACCCTATTTGTGTTAGATAGTCCATTTATCGAGCAAGGCTTATATAACATCACGCTAAGACCAGTAGGAACCGAGCAGCCGGGTGTAACCGCGGGGAACAGCTTGTTTCTGAAATATAATGCTGTAACTGAAGATGTAAGAAAGGAGCGAGTTCATAACTATCAACCATCTTTTTATTTAAGACACATGATTGGTCATTGGTTTCATTTGCAAGGTCGTTGATATACCGTGTCGCGCTTATATCGATGCTGCACCGCGTTTGTATCGAAGCTGCATTTAGTTTGGTCGCGGGACTTACCGAATTACCGTGACCCTAGAACGTAAAAGGCTATTGAATTTGAATAAGTACAAGTCCGACAGTAGTTCATGCCCTGCCCCAGATGGGGTTGGGAGGACACATTTGATGATTTTACCACAATTAAAAAAAGCATTAAACAACATACCTGTCTAAACCTTGGCGCGAGGTCCAGCTTATTCCCGACCAGCACGAGCGGCAGCCTCTCTGAGGGCCGCGCCTGTGCCAGCAGCCGCCTGTACTCGGCGGCGGCGCGGAAGGAGCGCCGGTCCGTCACCGAGTAGCACAGCACGAAGCCCTCACCGCATCGCATGTACTGTTCTCTCATCGCTGTGAACTCCACCTGGAGGTGATGGCAAAGTGTTTTGCTCAATGCACTAAGAAAAAAACTAAATTTATTGCATATATTTATTTATATGTAAAACCCTATGCACAAACTGTAACCCAATAAGGAGGAGGCCTGGTGTCCTGAAACACAGGCATTAAGCCTAGCTTAGGCACCAGTCTCCCACAATATGCATAACTATGATGGTGTAAAATGTGTGAAATATTTGCATTGTGGCGAGAAAATAAACTATTTACTTACTTACTTACTTACTATTGCAACACATAAAATTTTCCTACAGGGTTTTTTTTTGTATTAAATTAATGAAATGTATATTTCATAGGATTTAGGGTGCTCCCACATATATTGACGCGGAATGGGCTAACGCCGGTCAAAAAAGCCTTTATGTCTACGTAATAAGGGTGTTACTAATACCGTTCGCATCGGCGTGACGCCGGCCGACGGCGTAACGAGCCGTCCGCCTTCAGATGATCGGCGATAAGTACAGTAATGTGGGAGCGCCCTTATTATCGCAACTTTTTACTGCATAATATCAAGCAGGACATTTCCGTGTGAAAGGCTGCATAAACTAAAACATATTCCTAAATTCAACCCAACTAAAAATGCTCAGTGTTCAAATTCAACCATTTTGTCATTCACTGGACTGTCCCTTTTTATTACTTATATTGACCCACTGCTGACCCTTTGAAAAAAATTATTAATAAAGACAATGACATGGAAACCATTTCCTGTACTAACCTGTCCTGCCGTGTCCAGTATATCCAACAATGCTGGCTCACCATCTATGACCGCTTGCTGTTGGTATGAGTCCTCTGAAAACATCACAGTACAATTATTGGATTTATTTGCTTCTGTCCGCTACTTTGGCAAAGTTTTGGCACCTGACCCTCAGGTTGCATTCCATCTCTCACCTGCATGATATTTTATCCTAAATGTTATACAAAAACTGTGATAGTTCAACTAATGTGTAAAAAATTATTTTTTTGTGTTAAAAATATTTTTTCTTTGTTATAGATAAAATCTTCAGTTCCGCAGATTACCAACATGCAAACTGAAAAAACAGTTTCACTCCTTATAATATAAGTATAAATTGAGGAGAAACTGTTGGTATAAAGTTTTTTTTTTTACTAAAATTAATAAAATAAATAACTTACACTTTAGAAAAATATTTTTTTAATTCTAAAATGTTTTGTTTCAGCAACATTTCCCATCCAAACATTTTCAATAAAGTTTACATTATATATTAGATAAAATGTATTTATAAAACATCTAAGAGTGTTCAACATACAGCTACTGTAGACTAAACAAACAGCAAGTGACAGTACCAAACTGAATCCATATGGTACCTCAATGACCATCAAATATGAGTTTTGTTCTCAGCAAATGTACAAGTACTAGTTAATTTCGAATGTAAACTATAGTCGGAATGTGATAATTCCGTGAAGTACCTATAGTAGGGTCATGGTAGTCCAAGAAGCTGTGACTGACGAACTGCAGCGTGACCGCGGACTTGCCGACGCCGCCGTCGCCCAGCACCACGATCTTGTAGACGCGGAGGCCGCGCGACGTGCCCGCAGCCTCGCCCGCCATGCCGCCGCATGCCTGCGCTCGAGCGCCGCGCCCGCCACCCTCACACACCAACCACCGCCATGGCCCGCCGCACACGCCCCCGCCGAACACTAACACCACCGTGCCAGATTATATCACACCTCGACACTAGCAACGCCTTTTCATTTAACAATGCACATTTTGGTTTATATACAAATAATTTAACTTTTATTCTTCAATAAAAAATCGACAGCTGATTGAAAGCGATTGACATTTCGATTTTTGTTTTGAAAGGTTGCCTATCATTTAAAGATTGCGTTCAAATCTCTTAATTTTGGTTGTGGTATCAGAAAATTCAAAAGTAAATTGCATTGGACAAATTGTGTTTTCTCACGCAATTATAACAAACATGCATTTTATGACAGTAAATCAACTATGAATCTACATTTCATAACAATACTCATGATTTATCATTTTAATTGAAACTTTATCGTAGACATTTGTTGAACGCACCGAAATTCAAATGTTTTAGAAAGTTGGTAGAAGGGAAGACTATTTTTTTTAAAGCGTTCCGAAACCCTATTAGACCACAAAATCGATAGTTAATTAATATATCTTTATTAGAGTTCCTTTCTGAACCTGAAAGAATTTGAAAAATTTAATTAAAGTCTACATTTTTCAATCTACAGAAAATATAATGATTACAAAAATCCTTCGTTTTCAATGTTTGCCAAGTTTTATAGTTTTAGTAGTTCGACTTCCAAACGCAAAATGTCATAATGTCTAATGTCAACAAAAGCCCTGTGGGCAGCTTCTTGGTTTTTGTTCTCGCAGTTCCATAAATAAATAAAGTTCCTATTCAAAAATGGCCCACATTCAGTTTGTAGATGAGTTAGTTAGGGAATATCTACTGTACCGAGGATTTACATCAACGGTGAAAGCATTTGACAACGATTTGAAGGCAGATAAAGACAAAGGTTTTAGAGTGGACAAAATAGTTGAACAAATTGTGCATTACATTAATGTCTCGGACCTTAATGGGTTAAAAGAGTATTGGTCACACCTTGACACTCTCGTGTTCTCAAAATTGGAGATCCACGTTCAACCTGGTAAGTAGAAATGGTATCCGAGGTCGACATTTCTAACTGATGAAAATCAAATGTTAAAATGAATTTATATTGTGTTTTTAGCTGTGCGGAAGTTAGAATACAGCCTGTACAAGTTATATTTAGTGACGGCAGCACAAAGTACAGGTGGTGTGCGAAATGAGAGGATTACTGACTTTTTATCAAAAATGTTACCTGAACTACAAGGGCAGGCTGAATGGAGGGACTGGTTCAGTAAGTCTATGTTAATTTATTGGTAGCTGAACAGAACACTGTGTAATACTTTATTTTTCATATTATTAACACAACAACATTTTGTGTAAGTCTGTACTCTTGATGCATTTCAATGCTCTCATAACTAAACTCTAAGTATTGTCTATGAATCTGATAAGATTTGAATTTTATTCTTATCATCACCAGTTTATAAACTGACTTACTTTAATTACAAAATTGGGGGTAGAAATGTACATTTAATATTTTTAAATTCCAGTGTTACCATTCATCACAAAACCAGAAGAGAACCCTTCCTTCAGCCTGTACTTCACGCGAGCATGGCAGGACAGTGTGCTAGTATCACTTCACAACCTATTAGCCACTGTCTTCCAATGCATGCCGCAGCCAACGCTCACCAGCTATGAAAGTGATGCTGCTATGGTGAAGAGGCTACAGGACAAACTGGCTGCTGTGTCTGGCAAGGTAATCATTTCTGCTATTATTCTTCACTAACGGTCCATCCCAGATTCGCAGGGCTGGAAATCCTCTAGAACCCGGTCCCGATGGTAACAAACACAACAAAAAAGAATTATCCTAATCGGTCCAGCCGTTTGTGAGTTATGAGCTTCATCATCATCATCATCTCAGCCATAGGTCGTCTACTGCTGAACATAGGCCTCCCCTTTTGATCTCCACATGTACCGGTTGGAAGCGACCTGCATCCAGCGTCTTCCGGCGACCTTGATAAGTCTGTCCACCTTGTTGGTGGACGTCCTACGCTGCGCTTGCTAGTCCGTGGTCTCCACTCTAGCACTTTTCGACCCCATCGGCCATCCGCTCTGCGAGCAATATGGCTTGCCCATTGCCACTTCAGCTTGCTAATCCGGTGGGCTATATCGGTGACTTCAGTTCGTCTACGGATATCCTCATTTCGGATTCGATCACGCAGCGAAACACCGAGCATAGCTCTCTCCATAGCTCGCCGAGCGACTTTGAGCTTTGAGATGAGGCCGATAGTGAAAGACCACGTTTCGGTGCCGTAAGTCATCACTGGTACCACACATTGGTTGAAGACTTTCGTTATGAGCTTAGCAACGCATTTTGCGATCCATTTTTATATTATAGGAGATAAACACCAAACACACCCTCTGAAACTAACTCTTTTACCATCAGTCCACAGCAAAAATAATTGTATTCAAAAGTGTTGCAAAATGCAGCATGTAAGGTTTCATTCTTTGCATTTGCCTAAACCTTCCATTCCATCCTTATTTGATGGAAATTAGAGGTTCTTAAAACAGGTTTTATGTTTTTGGGGTGGGAATCATCAAATGAAATCTCCTTTTCTTAGTAGAGCAGAAGAGACTGACTAAAGACCACCCTGTTCCTTCAGTTGCACTCTGCATTCCAGGGCCGCGGTAATCTCTTTAAGTAAGAAATTCTCGTGACCCTTTAGCCCTACCGGGTCCCGTCAGTTTGCTAACAGCTCCTTGAGGCGCGCGTGAAACACGACGCGCTATCTACTCGGGCCTGGTTCTCATCAGACATTGAGCCGACTCTGGTAAAGCTACGGTGACCAAAGGAAATCTTCTCACAATTCCCTACACCCTGGGCATCTCCGGCGGCTTCTGGGGCGTGCAGAGAATTACCTCTCCTTCCCACATTCCGACTCCTAAGGAGGTGACTGCTTCCCGTGACCCTGTCTCGCCCGGTGCTCAGCACAAGCGCGGCAGGCCTCCACCGTATGTCCTGCGAGCAGTACACAATGGTCAAATCACACATAACCTCCCGAAAGAAGTAACTGCGTCAGCCGAAAGGTTAAGACACCGTAGCGCCTCTCCAGCCACTCCTCAATGAGTGCACTTACCGATTGTGAATTTCATTTTCACATAGGATTGTTTTTCCTCATCTCCAGAGTCAGCCACAACAATCAGTAGAGAAGACCTCACCAATAGGTCACCAGTCGCGGCTCTCGCAGTACTCCGAGCGGCTCAGCGGACCCTTACCTTTAGTTGACGACTTCTGCGCAGTCCCCTCCGAACAACTCGAGAGCGGGGTGCGCGAAGCTAAAGGCCTCCGAGGCCTTCTAAGACAAATGGGAGGCAGCCCAGTCATGGGCAGAAAAGCCGGACGATCTCATAGCCAAAACTAAGTATTAAGCTATTGTATAATAATAATAATAATTAAGTATTGTAAATAAACATTCCTTATAATTTTATTTTGTGAGTCAGATTATGTGTTATTTTATGAATATAATGGTGAACTGTTTTTGTTGTATCATTTCTTACATCGATAACTCCTCGAGTGCAGGGATGAGAAGGTACAGTATTATACCAATCCTCTTCTTATTCTTCTCGGTCTGATTATTCGGACATTTTGAGAATGAAGTTGGGGAGGGGTGTTGGAGGACAGATGGGGTGAAGGGTTGTGGGAACACGGAAAGAAGATGGACAAGCGATCTTTACAAAGGAACCTGATGAGACTGGACAGTACCGAAACGAACCGAGAGATTTGGAAGACACGCAGAATTAGGTCGCCAAAATTTTTGAAAAAGTAAGTTTTGACCCACCTACTGCAGTCAATCATCTCGATTTCCGAAAAAAAAATGTTACCTACTTGCTCAATTTCTAGCCATGAAACGAAACAATAAGCCAACTAAAATGTCACATTCTAGACTGACAGTTGCATATATCACCTCAAGCAACCAATTTCGTCTTTTTATCATCGAATCGTAAACTTCACATTCTTGCTGATACCCCATTTTATTTGGGGTCTGGCGTAGAACGTTTCAGATAACAATCGAATCGATGAATCAAATCCTGAGTGGGCAAAAACTCTTGAGATACCTTTATAGATTGGCTGCTTAGATCTCCATCATGACGCATGCATTCTGCGCGGATGTGATGAACAGGGCGAACCGCCGCAACAGGTTATGGTACCAGACCAACTTGCTGCAAGTACTGCAGGCAGCCAAAGAAAACCAAGTCCGTGAGATCGATGTTTCCATTGCGTTAGCTGAGGAACTTATGCGGGTATGTATGGATTATTGTATTGTAGCGGGGTACACCAACGGCATTTTCCATTAATTTCTGTCTTTAAAAGTATAAGCGATATTCAACGGCGTTTCCCGTTAGTGGCCCTAGAAGTTAGAAGTAGCCATTTTCTGTTATAAAAGAAATCATCATCATAGAATGAGTAGCAGGCCGAGACTCCACCAAAGCTAAGATGTGTGCTGTGCGAGAAGAGATGTTTTTTGCTCGGAGGACTCCACCAAATCTGAGATGTGTTGCGGTGCGGTGTGCTGTGCCGGTCGGTGCGCGCGGGGTAATGATTTCAAATTGAAGCGGCACGTTTGGCCTAGCGATCGACTGCTGCGGTACGTGTCGTGGGTTCGATTCCCTAACGAAACAAATATTTGACAATCCTTTCATTCATACTAATATATCTTCTACCAAGTTAGACCACGTTACTTCGTTTTGAATCTGAAGAAATAATACAATTTATGACACGTTTGTCTTAGAAATTGAATGAGCCTGTGGATAAGCCTAAAGTAGTGCCAATGCCTAATTTGATACCGACCGAAGAAAACGCTGTGATGAAACCTATCGAAAAGAATGTCTTGAAAATACTCCAAAAGGCTAAGGAAAAAGGTGCCAAGGACAGATATTTGAAGGAGAGATATAAAAAAAGCCCTGAGGATAAGTTAGTACATGTTAATTTGTAGTTTAGAGCTGTAAAGTGTACCTTAGGCCGACGTGTTAGGTACTAAAGTAGCGTACCTTTCATTTAGTTGAAAACCGACTTGTCTATTCTGTGGATGCAACTTATTTATAAGGACTTGATATTATGTCACAATAATATTGGTTTTGGCTCAGTAAGTATGTAACTAAGTAATAATGGGTAGCAATTTCGTTATCACATGCAACATGTTAAGCATTACAAAAAAAAGGAAACGCAGAGATTCGTCAAATTCGTCGATAGACATGAAATAAGTAGTTGACAGCAGTATACACTATATTGGTGTATTGACGAATATTCTCTAATTTTTACTGACAGTGACTTCTCGAGTTTGTTTCTTCTCAGCGTTGTTGGTGACGAAAAAGAGCCTAAATTAGTTTAAATAAAAGTATACTTTATACATATATAAAGTCACCTCTTCCCATAGGAGTGTAGGCAGAAACAACAGAGCGCCACCTAGTATCTATACTTTATTTACGTGCAAAACTTTTAGTGAAAACAAATTAACAAAATATACATCATTTAATCATTCAGTAGAAGAAAAAACTAATTAACCGACCTTTACTTTTAGGTTCCTGTACCGTGTATGCACGAACTGGGACTATGGCTGGCAGCAGAAGCAGGCGAAGCAGCGCGCGCGAGACGTGAACTTCGGACGCTGCTTCATCCTGCGCCACACCTTCTACCGCAAGAACAACATCGCCCCCGACCCGCCACACTACGCGCAGCCCGCCGGCGGAGAGGTCAACATATGCAGCGAGTACTCTTGCACCAACAACCCCTAACCACTCAACATTCCTTCCCCATACTGGCTCACCCTATTCCTTCTCCATGTCATGAACAAAACAGATCCCAACCTCGGATTCAAATTTCTTGTCCGAGTAGTCTTATTCCTCATCAGAACAGAAACATTTATCCCAGTCACCACTAAGCTCACCTACCCAATAATAAAAAAAATATTATTCTTTTTGAATTGTATAAATAATCAACAAACTATAGCAAAAAACATATATTTTATAATTTTATTATTTACAATAATTCAACTTTTATTTACATATTAACAACAGCAAGTGTACCCTTTGTCTAAGGCCACATCTACTGTTCGAAAGGGAATTACTAAAATAAAAAATGTGTACAGAATTCTTTCACTTTTGATTTTACGAAACATTGTAATGAAGAGGTGGGTTGCGCTCGGTTTCAATAGAAATGCTCCTGGCTAAAGAAAGCAGTTGCCTTTACTATATTACAAAAATAATGTGAACATGAAATATTTAAAAACTGTCAGTGACACAGACTATATATTGTGGTGAGACATTCTATTGAAATCGAGAGAAACAATCAAATGCTACTATAAAATTAATTAACCAGCATATCAACAACATCCGCTCACTCCTAACAAGTCACTACTGAAATAACTAATAAAATAAAAGTTAATATTAATAATAATAAATATGAGACGTTTTGTTCTTTCTCAAGTTCATATTTTGACACATTATGTACAATTAATTTATATATCAGTCCGTATTATCTGCATAAACACTTTTTCTTTTATAATTTGTCCACATTTCTACTGTAGTGTGCAAAACAAGACAATTTATTATGCTCTCTCTCCTTTCGCGTGTTGTCTATGTTTGCAGGGTTAAGTGCGTTAAATACCCAGCTTTAAAATGTTACATCGAGTATTAGACCGTCATCTGTCTTATCTGCAGACGCCTGAACATCAACCTACCCCAATCTGCTAAGTTTCCTTTAATATGTTTAGCTTTATCACTAGAGTAGAAGGTTTATTTCGATTGGGACATTTTTAAAGTAAGGGATAGGGTGACGTGTAGGCGTCAGTACAAGTATAGTTACGGTCAATACACAGCGAGATGCGAAGCAACGCGACGATACTGCAAATGTGTATCTTTTTGTGTAGTAAAGAGAGTTAGATTTTGAGTAACTTTATTGGAATGCGCGCAGCATCGCGTCTCAGTTGTAACTTGAGGCAAACTTTATGGCCGCTCGAAGATCAGCTGCGAGCGCTAGTTCGCGCAGTTACCGACAATTGTGCTCCTGCGCCACTTTACGGACAGAGTTCTCAGAAGACATAAAATTTGTCTCGAAGTATTACGGTATTGTTTCTTTCTTGTGCTCGATGCGTCATATTAATGCTAGGTTACGTTTACATAAAACATGTTGTCGGCTAAGGACACAGATTTGATATAAACGCACACGCGTAAGCGCAGCACGGGATCATCTTTGCCCTGACTCGAGCCGTTCAAGATGGAACTTCATACTTGGGCCATAAAGTGCGATATAGCTCCTTCACATGCGGATATCGGCTGCCGAAACGTCCTTTTTCTTTCAATCAACTAACGAATCTAGTCGCACAATGTGGCCGCAAGAGAATTGCTAATGCACGGGCGCTAGCGCTGTTTCAGCCGCGCGGTTAGCCGCCCCCGCGGTTAACCGCTAGAGCGTAAGAGCGCTAAGTATTTATGGAAAGGTCATCACTTGAACGGCTTTTATTGTATGGACGTGCAGTATTATGGACTCTTACGAGCTACGGCCCCTTTCGCCAACGGTGGGGGAACACCGGCAAATATCACTGAAAGCCCTGCCACAAAGCATCATGTCACAGTGTTTACTGGCAGACTGCAAGTCATCAGCACACAGACTGTTGCAACTACGAAATACAACCTCCCATTCAGACTTGGTGGAAGCAGCTACAATATTGAATCAAACTAAATAATCTTTTAGCATTTTTTTATAGATTTGCAGTCACTTCTTAGCCCATTTGCTAATACAAACAACTCATATGAACTCCCGTTCCAACATTTAGACACCTTTCCTTTTCGTATCAAAACCCCATTACAAAAGAAACCATTACAATATAAACTGTTATTTGTAATTTTAATTTGATACTGATCACGGTAACTTCCCCCTAGCGACGCTCCACATGTGATGATGATAAATGAATGAGATCAGACATGAGAACCGATATAAAACGAGTATCGCGGTGTCCCGACACCAACTGGTGCACTCACAACACACCCAGACACATACTTGTCTGATATGATATTATTGTCACAACTTTATACAAACACAACTATCACTTACAGATGACGCTATGCAGAATACATAATAAACCAATTAACTGAAACACTTATTCAAAACGATTCGTAATTGCAAAGAAATAAAGTGGAAATTGGGTTCATTGTACCATTCTCCACAACTAAAGGGAATGAGGGGGATACAGTTGAGCAATATTAATTGCCATATTCTACAACCCTAACCACAGCATGACGGATAAACCCAAGTGTGAGGATGTACAATGAGGATGATGTTAATTGACCGTATAAATCAAGCTTCACTAATCTTAACACTAAGTTAGTCGGTTCCCTCGGACCAGTGTCACTACCACACACATTCAAAAATTCACGTTATCAGATCGCGTACACTTCACACGCTCACTATCACAGTCACTCGTCAGTCACCGGCGTGGGATATCACAGTCCGTCCACACACGGTCGCAGATTAAAAGTCGAGTGACGTAGCAGTCGCAGACGCCGCGCCGGCCTTGCCGCGCGGGCTGTAGTACTAGGTGGAGGGCGGCGGCGCGGCCAGCGCGGGCGGCGGGCCGCTGGTCCAGTGCACCAGCGCGTGCTGCGGCAGCTGCGTGGCCTGGAAGTGGTCCTTCAGCAGCGCCTGAGAAAAGTTACAGTGCATCTGGTACGCCTCGTTCTCACGCTCCGTGTCGCCCGCCAGTCGGTATAAGTCTGTAAGAGGGAGAAGTATTATAAAAGGCTAGCATTTTCCGCTCGAATGATCAAGTCTCCTCCGAGACAGTTGCCAAGAGAGCAAGTATCCGTATCAATCGGTATCATTACTTTCCGAAGAAGAATAGAAAACAAAATTCTTAACATTAAAAAATTGCTTTTCAAAACGGGTATACTAGACTTCGGTAACAAGGTTGCCATACTAAAATATAATTGGGATAGTCATAAACAATGACCACGAGGCAAAAGCTTACTCAAGAAATGGAAAACGGGGCGGCCCGAAGGAGACCCAAACTGAACTCATACCGTACGGGCTGGTTCAAGATCGCGCCAGAAAACACTTGGAAAGACTTGGGGAAAAACCTTTGCCTGTATAATCTATCTAAATCAAATACCTTTCAGTATAGCCGAGGCCCACAACTGCACGTGCACGTCCGGTATCTTGCTGGCCAGCTGCATGGCCGGCGTGACCATGTTCATACTCTCCCGCGAGTTGTTGATAGACAGGAAGATGTGGCCCAGCAGCACGAGTGAACATGACGTCAGTCGGTTCAGATCCTCTGCGTTTGCCATCTTTAGAGTCTCGCGGAGGTACCTCCTGCAGGGGGAGAAATTATGATAAAAAAACATCATCAGGGAATCTAAAAAGACCACTTAAGAAGTACATAGGTACTATACAGAATGTTTTTTTTCAACTGGGATGGCTATATCCGAAACTATGAGTAATATCGAAAAACGTTGAAACGAGTCTCTGGGCCGATTTTGACGAAAACTAAAACTGCATCATTGAATATTAGAAAATTTAATAATCCTGGCCAAGAATCGAACCTGCTGATTTCGGAAAAAAAATCACACCTGCATTATTACACCATTCAATAGTGTTGCTAAAAAGGATCAATTCTGGGAAGTAATGATATACGGATATCTACTCACTTGGCTTCGTTATATCGCGCCTGGAAGAAAGCTTGCAGTCCCAACACGTAGTAGGACGCGGCCCGCAATCCGTGCGCGTATGTCGGTAACGACTCTGGCCTTACCTGGGTGATATATAAATTAAATTAATACATAATTAAGAACAGTAAGGCATGTTTCATCTCATAGAAGAAGAAAAGGAAATCTTAAAAAAAATACTGTTTCGTACAACACGGTCAAAGTGTATAGACCTCCTTATGGTATGCGTCCAAATCGAAAATCCAATAAAAAAAAACCCTTTATTTCTTCCACCTGTAAATAGTTTCTGTAAAAACCAAACCTTAGAGATTTGAACTCTGATTTTGAATGAGTCTTAAAAATAACAGTGATCTTTGTTTTTATAAGGTTCAGTGTTATAAATAGATAGTCAACTTTATCACAAAAGAAGAAGGTTTATATTCGACTGGAAAAAAATGTAAAGTTTGGTGTAGGTTACGTTCTGGCGTCAATTTATAGGTAGCGACTTACTTGTTCCATTAGTACTGTGAGTTCACTGTCTCTTCGACCTCGTAAATATACAATAGCCAGGTTCAGTTTCGCGAACATCCATAAATCTCTTTCTTGTGACATCTGAAAACAAAAGAAGAAAAAAACAATGATATTACGGGAGCGAAGTCGCATGCAAAAATGAGGAAGTAATCCTAATTAAATAAGAAAAAGTTTGTTTGTTCTCTTTTCATGCCTAAGCTGCTGAACCTTTATTGGTGAATTTTGATACAGGAATAGATAGGACCACGGGGATTGTTCAAGGGTTTTTTTTTCATAAAATTCAAAAGGGGATAAAAGGAAAATAGAGACACTGACTGAAGGTCGAAGCCACTGGCAAAAGCTGGTAAACTTTGTTCTTTGCCGGTTAAATTGATATCCTAGGATAATAATTTCCTAGCTTATCAGAAGAGGGTGGGGCGAAAAATTCATCTACAGAAAGTAATATTTTAAAGAGGAAAGATTTGTATTTTTGTGTGTGTGTGTGTGTGTGTGTGTATTTTTGTAATAAACTCAAAAACTACTGGACAAACTTCAAAAATTCTTTCACCAGTTGAAAGCTGCTTTGGACCTGGAGTGACAAAGGCAATAAGGGCAAAGCTAACAATAAAGGTGCATGTTTACGCTAGATGCAGATATTGGAAATCTATGAAGGGAGGCCTATTTTCAGCAGTGGACGTCCTACGGCCTATGATGATGATGAAAGGTACTTACATTGATAGCGGTGTGGAACTGCGCCTCGGCCGCTTCCATGCAGTTCATGGACATGGCGTACAGTCCCAGCAGGCAGTGCAGCTGCGGCGTGTGCAGCGCTGCCGTCGCCGCTGTGCACGTTATGAAACGATGTTACTAAATTATCCAATTAAATTAGCTAGACATTGTGGCGCATGCTCAAAACAAGATATAACAGAAAATAATACGGTGGGATAAGACAAGATGGAAGAGACTGAAATTTAAAAAGATAAAACGAAGTGAACGCTCATTCGTGAATTAGAGATGACTGCAATATTTTATTGTTTTTCGTGTAGGGTAAAGATTTTTATGTTTTACTTTGTCAAGGGACAATGTACGGTTAGCATGAAAATCTAGAGTGGCGGAACATTTGGTTTTTCATGCGCCTTGCCGCCCGCCATCAGGCGGCACAGCGCCGCGTGCGTCACCTGGCGGCGCCTGTATGTAGTGTATAACTATACTCACGCCGCGAGGCCGCCTGCGTGAGCAGCACGGCAGGCGCGCGAGATTCCGCAGCGCGTGCGCCTTGCCGCCCTACCACCAGGCGGCCAGCGCCGCGTGCGTCAACCTGGCGGCGCCTGTTAATAGTATGTATACTATACTCACGCGAGGCGCCTGCGGAGCAGCCGGCGGCGCAGCGCGAGCTCCTGCATCGCGTGCGCCTTGCGCCCGCCACAGGCGGCACAGCGCCGCGTGCGTCACCTGGCGGCGCCTTATGTAGTGTATACTAGTCTAACGCTCGGGCGCCCTGCGTGAGCAGCACGGCGGCGCGCGCGATCATCCGGCAGCCGTGCGCCTTGCCGCCCGCCACCAGGCGGCAGCAGCGCCCTAGTGCGTCACCTGACTGGCGCGCCACTGTATGTATGTAGACTAATAAACTCACCTCGGTCCTGCGTAGCAGCACGGCGGCGCGCGCGATCTCCTGCAGCGCGTGAGCCTGCCGCCCGCCACAGCGGCACAGCGCCCGCGGCGTCACTGTCGGCGCCTTGTATGTAGTTGTATAAACGGTATCTCACGACTCGGCGGGCGCCTGCGTGAGCTCCTGCGGCGCGGCGCGATCTCACTGCACGCGTCCGCCTTGCCAGCCCCGCCAATGGCGCCTTGCCGCCCGCATTCAGGCGGCACAGCGCCGCGGTGCGTCACCTGGCCGGCCGCCTGTATTAGTTTATCTATACTCACGCTCGGGCGCCTGCGGAGCAGCCACGGCGGCGCGCGCGAAGCGCCGCAGCGCGTGCGCCGTGGCCGCCCGCCACCAAGGCCGGCAACCAGCGCCGCGTCGTCAACCTGGCGGCGCCCTGTATGTAGTGTATACTAATACGCACCTCGGGGCGCCTGCCGTGAGCAGCAGCGGCGCGCGCGCGATCCTGCAGCGCTGCGCCTTGCCGCCCGCCACCAGGCGGCACAGCGCCGCGTGCGTCACCTGGCGGCGCCTGTATGTAGTGTATACTATACTCACGCTCGGGCGCCTGCGTGAGCAGCACGGCGGCGCGCGCGATCTCCTGCAGCGCGTGCGCCTTGCCGCCCGCCACCAGGCGGCACAGCGCCGCGTGCGTCACCTGGCGGCGCCTGTATGTAGTGTATACTATACTCACGCTCGGGCGCCTGCGTGAGCAGCACGGCGGCGCGCGCGATCTCCTGCAGCGCGTGCGCCTTGCCGCCCGCCACCAGGCGGCACAGCGCCGCGTGCGTCACCTGGCGGCGCCTGTATGTAGTGTATACTATACTCACGCTCGGGCGCCTGCGTGAGCAGCACGGCGGCGCGCGCGATCTCCTGCAGCGCGTGCGCCTTGCCGCCCGCCACCAGGCGGCACAGCGCCGCGTGCGTCACCTGGCGGCGCCTGTATGTAGTGTATACTATACTCACGCTCGGGCGCCTGCGTGAGCAGCACGGCGGCGCGCGCGATCTCCTGCAGCGCGTTGCGCCTTGCCGCCCGCCACCAGGCGGCACAGCGCCGCGTTGCGTCACCTGGCGGCGCCTGTATGTAGTGTATACTATACTCACGCTCGGGGCGCCTGCGTGAGCAGCACGGCGGCGCGCGCGATCTCCTGCAGCGCGTTGCGCCTTGCCGCCCGCCACCAGGCGGCACAGCGCCGCGTGCGTCACCTGGCGGCGCCTGTATGTAGTGTATACTATACTCACGCTCGGGCCGCCTGCGTGAGCAGCACGGCGGCGCGCGCGATCTCCTGCCAGCGCGTGCGCCTTGCCGCCCGCCCACCAGGCGGCACAGCGCCCGCGTGCGTCACCTGGCGGCGCCTGTATGTAGTGTATACTATACTCACGCTCGGGCGCCTGCGTGAGCAGCACGGCGGCGCGCGCGATCTCCTGCAGCGCGTGCGCCTTGCCGCCCGCCACCAGGCGGCACAGCGCCGCGTGCGTCACCTGGCGGCGCCTGTATGTAGTGTATACTATACTCACGCTCGGGCGCCTGCGTGAGCAGCACGGCGGCGCGCGCGATCTCCTGCAGCGCGTGCGCCTTGCCGCCCGCCACCAGGCGGCACAGCGCCGCGTGCGTCACCTGGCGGCGCCTGTATGTAGTGTATACTATACTCACGCTCGGGCGCCTGCGTGAGCAGCACGGCGGCGCGCGCGATCTCCTGCAGCGCGTGCGCCTTGCCGCCCGCCACCAGGCGGCACAGCGCCGCGTGTTCCACCAGCGCCATGCGCAGGCGCCACGCCAAGATGGCGCCCTTCCGACTGCGCGCTTGTTCCCGCTCGTCTCGCTCGGGCTTCTCCTCTGATTTTGCTAAAATAAACATTTATTCTCAAAAACTGAAAGCTACTCAGCACGGCGTGGCGCATAGCCAGGTGAGAGGTATTGGGTTTCAAATTCAATAGACGTATTAAGAAATCACCGTCCCCGAAATATATCAAAAATTCGGGCTCACTTCGCTCGGTCATTTAAAACAAGCAGTGTAGTTACACCGTATGCGAGCTACTGTGAGCGAGCAAAGGAGTTCCTTTGCTCTATCATTTACAGGTTGAACTTTTCAACTGGACGTGGATGGCTACATCCGAAACTATGAGGAATATAAAAAACGTTGAAAGGCGTCTCGAGGCCGACTTTGACGAAAACTAAAAGGTCATTGCATTTTAGGAAAATCAATAATCCTGGCCGGAAATCGATTTTGGAAAAAAATCACAGCCTGTATTATTACACCATTCGATAGTGTTGCTATTAAGGATCAAATTCTGAGAAGTAATCACAATAGTAATCATATACGGCAAACTTAAGGATTTTTTTTTTAACTGTGTGAAACGAATGGGAAAGTGCCCCCATATTTACATAATGATTTGTACAATTTCTACAACACTTAGCAGTTACTTAGTGGTAGTTTTTAGAACTCGCAAGACAGTTCCCTCTTCAATATATCGCAAAAAAAACTTACATGTAAGCTTATCGATTTGCGCGAGCGCCTTTTCTGTGTACTTGTGCGCCTTCTCCATGTAGCCAGCCTGGGCCGAGTGCATGACGGTGACGAGGTAGACCAGCACGTACAGCTGCTGCCGCGACAGCCACACGAACAACTCACCTTGCACCGTGCCACATACCGCTGTGAAATGAAGGACAAATTTTAATCGGAGGTTTCCCAATAGTGAAAAATCAACTTTATCTACCTAGTCGCAATGATAATATCATTTTGGCGCATGATAATATCATTGCGGCTAAGTAAAAAGATGAAGAAACGTTCTACGCGCTCAGAAAGTGACGCGCTCAAATGTGGTCAATTGACAAACCTTGACTATATTTGTCTTTTTTTCACTTGCGATGCCATCCTACTTTAGCGACTAATCATGATGTAGTGTGCTATTGCATTATCTTAATATATATAAATCTCGTGTCACAATGTTTGTCCTCAATGGACTCCTAAACCACTTAACCGATTATAATAAAATTCGCACACCATGTGCAGTTCGATCCAACTTGAGAGATAGGATAGTTTAAATCTCAAATTTTAGACCGGGTCCTCCACCCGTGCGAAGCCGGGACGGGCCGCTAGTTAATTTATATAATATTAAGTTATTCATGTGTGAGTTAATGTGCCGTTTTCGAAGATAGAATGTCGTGTAGGTAGCGTATCTATTCATTTATAATATCATAGCCTAGCCGAATCATGTTTGAACAGTCAGCTTCAAGTCTAATCAGTTGCAGCTGAATACCCATATATAATTTTGAAATACTACCTTTTAGGCGCGCATTAGACGGTACGTTTTGCCATAGCATAACCATGGCAGAGATTTTGACTGACGGAAAAACTATCGTCTAATGCGATGATTGACGTTTGAATGACCAAAATTGTAGGCGATAAAAAATCCATCTTTCATGATTGACTGATTGTTATGTTGCCCAGTAGGCATTCCCCATAACACATAAGACAAATTAATATAACTGCAATGTGGCATTACTATAGGGCCCACATCTGCTCAAACCCTTCTGGGAATCCAGAAGTGACGTTATATGAAAATAAGCATATCTGAATGGTACAGATAAATAAGCACTCTTATTACTATTAGCAATACGGGCTAATATAAAGAGTATAAAAGCGAAACTTACGTATGGCGGACTTACTGTCGTCATCAGGAAAGTTAGGGCCCATGATGGTCTGTATGCTCTGCTGCAGCTGCTTCAGGCATGGCTTCACACTCTTCACCTGTCCTGCCATCAAGTAGTGACATACCTGCCGACAACACAAATTGATGACGAGGTTTCTTCAAGGAACAAGGGACTTTCTACAAAGTGTAGAAAGGCAATACTTAGGTTGTGAAAAAAATATGTGAACAAATGAGGTGTCTTTTATTAACACACAAGAAAATAAACAATATTACATTTAAAAAAGTTAAAAGCCAGCAAATATGAAGAAGCATTCATAGTTGTCTTGACTTCTTGTCCTTAACCCAAGTTACGGTTCTCACAATGCATATACAGGGTGTAAGGAACATCAACGTACAAACATATTCTATGGGTCCAGGACATGATTCTGGATACCCCCATTTTGGAATTTTTCTTGGGTTTTTCCTAATTTTCTTTATTCCAATTGGTATTTGTGCGTCGATGTCACTTACACCCTGTATTTGGCGATCTCTCAGTGCGTTACCCCCTTGCTAGACGCATTTCAAATAGTTCATTAATGTTTTCATTGCTCAAAAATTTCCTTGTTCAACTTGCCAACTAGTTTCTGAATTTCAGCATATTATTGTCTTTTAATATTTTCTGATTCAACCAACAGATTGATTTACAGCTCAATTTATATTATGAAAAAATAAATTACCTGTAGCACTAGGAAAAACACTTTGAGGTACTCTTTCTGGTGAATACTGCCCGTCCAGGTGTCCACTAGGTGACCAGCCTGGTTCAGTAGAGGTAACACTTCTGTGATCTTTTTATCTATTAACAACAGCTGCAACAAACGGGTCTACAGTTAGAAATGAGTTCTATTACAATGCTATTAGGGTCTAATAGGATTCTAATTAACAAAATTGCTAGTTAGACTACATACGAGTACAAATAGGACAACAATGGGCTATAGGTTTTTTTATACTGTATAACAGATTTTAAACTTTCAGTTCTAAGAGTAATGTTTAAAATCCAACAGTGTAGTTTCTAGCAATTTTTAAAATCAAATAGTGTTGAGATAATTATCAAAGTTGCAATTTATGCTATAACAATTCAATACATGTTTCTAAAAATGAGATTTTTACTATGGATACAGATTTCTAGTTTTATAGTTTGGAAAAATTAAACAAAATTTCGTAAAGCTTTTTCGCATTGAGTTTAATATTTAAATTAAACTTACCATAACCCTACTAAGTATGAAAAGGACGCGCGTATAAGCCACATTGGATATCTGTGCATAATCCACGCCAACCCCGAGGAGGCTGCTCGCTACTTCATACTCTTTCTCTGTAGCATGGATTTGCTGAAAATAAATATACAATTAATAAATGAAATCAAGGCTTTACAGAAATCTTTGATATTCAATATTGGGTAATTATTTGTTTTTATAGGGCCACCACTACACCTGAGAGTAAAAAATAATAATATTCCACAATTATCACACAACGCCATCTATCCCAAGCTAAGCAGAGCTTGTGTTATGGGTGCTAGACAACTGATATATTTCTAAATACATACATGTTATAGATAAATTACACCCAGACACAGAACAAATGATCATGCTCATCACACAAACATTTGTCCTGGGTGGGAATCAAACCCACAATCCCCAGCATAGCAGTCAGGGCTGCTAACCACTAGACCAACAGGCCAGCCAATATGTAAAGCAATTATATAGTCATTCTAATTGCCTTGTTTTCATCAATTTGGTATTTTTCTATAACAAATAATAAATTGTACTTCAGACATTGGTGGAAAGTTGTGTGGACTGTTGCTGGTAAAGATATACTGGGTGTAACTGGACAAAACTCAACAATCTTATACAAAATAATTGGCCAAAATAAGGAAAAAAAAATTGGCCTCTCCATACAAACTGTCCAATCAAGTTCATAATTTTGTATGGTGAGGCTGGTAGTTTTTTGGTTCCTGAAAAAATAAAATTGTGGAAGATTGATGTGTTTTGTCTAATGGCCAAGCCCTGAAAGTTTGCAGAGGGTCCATCCCTTACACCCAGTATTACTCACTCAACTAAACAGAATAATATAAAATTAGCTGTGTGGCAAAATAATGTCAAAAGAACTTCAAGAGTAAGTTCATCTGTAAACTGGCTATAGATCCATGGTATATAAAAGCATTAACATGTATTATGTCACATGGACTGCACCTCTTCAAAAAGTTTATACATTTTGTGATGTTACAGCAATTGTTATCAAGCTCATCACTGCACTCACTGGCTAGTAAGGTCCTGTCAGTACTTTTGTTTTATAAATTAAAAGTACTTATAACTTATTACAAGATAATAAGATCATGTAGAACAAACAAAAATGTACATTAAATAAGCAAGCCTGATACATTATTTAGTCAAAATACAAAAATAAAACAATACATACAAAAGCACTAAAAATCTTTTTTTTTTGCGCAATGCACAATTAGCCAACCTGTAAATTATTTTGTTTTTCTGTAATTTTTTGCTTGCACAGATAAACTTTCCCTCAAAAAGTCCCAAAGCACATGCCTAATAAAGTAAAAAGATATCAACATATTATTGATAAACAAATGTCATGTGAGAATAACACCTAAGTCAAGGTTAATAACAAACAACAATTTAATAGTGAACATAATAATTAACTAAATATTGGAAAATAAATTGACAAGGAATAGTTTTCATGCCAAATAATATAATTGAGACCAAAAAAATGTGTTTTAGGAAGAAATAAACAAAATTAAGTTATTTCCAATATTATCTAATTACATGTAAAAAAAAATGTGAAGCATTCAGAGTAACCAACACCATTCAAAATTGTCATTATATCTGCATTACTATAACAAATTCAATTAAAACATTCTTATATTGACAAACATTAGGATTGGTTATCTTACTATAATTGGTGCGCTTAATCTAAGAAACATTCATAACATTGCATATAAAGAGCAAAAGGTTATGTAAATGACACAAAACAACAAAGATTGTATACTTACTGCCAGTTGGAATATCAGTCTGCAGTGCCAGTAAACACTGTGCTGTGACAACTCAATGGCCTTCCGTAGAATGGGCTTTGAATGAGCTGGCTGCCCCTGGGCCTCAAACAGATCTGCCAGCACGCTTGCTGCCTCGAACTTAACATCGTCGAACCCATTGATAGTCTGTGACATGCACCACTGAAACCACAACACTGTTAAATCACCATATGACCCACTTCAACTTTGTTTACATACTTTGAGAAAGTGGTATCTTATAAACCCATAAACATACATATCTAGCAGGTTCCCGATACAATTGTCCCCACAACCGCTTCTTCGAAACACATTACACTTTCAAACTAGAGGAATAACAACAAAAAAAACTTACACTCTGCTCTAAATGCGTTCTCGCCAAGTCGATGTTTTTGGTGTGTGTCAAAAGAATATTTCCAAGTTGTAAATGTGTCCTGGCTTCGACTCTTTGTGGTGGTTTGAAATTAAATACAGCTTGTAGGCACTGAATACAACTTTTTATGTCAGGAGGATTCGATGTACGGAAATGTTCCGCTAAACCAAGTAAAGAAATATACCAAGCGTCCTGCGTTGACGCCATTTTGACATTTCTGCTTGGAGGGAACGATGTTGCCAGACTTGTCGTCTCGTAGAATAACGAAAAAATTATCATAATAATACCACTCAAAAAATCATCAAAAAATACACTCAATGTTTTTGTCACTTTTTCTAAACTTGGAAAATATTGTGGTAAATGCGATATATGGATTCTGTTATTATTTCTTTCATGCATTCAGCCCCCATTTTAATTTGGTACCCAAATTGTTATTTCAGGTTCAGAACAGAGATTAAAGTATAATTATTTCAAATGTTTATAAACGGACTATTTTTTTAATTATCCGTATTTTACTTGCGATTAGAAGTAACATCGGTGCAAGATAAATCTACTTCACGATCCACCCAGTGTTCGTCTCTCTCTTTCACATGGGCGCGTTTTATTTTCAGTACCAAAAAAAATTTAAAAAATCTTGAAGAATCTGCATAGATATGTACAGACCCCAACACATCAACCTAATTCAATCAAACGGTTGATTTTGGCAAGGATTTTGGATTGGTAATATTTGTTAGATGCGGGTAGTTTGACCTGCTGGCTTCTGTACTTAAATTCAACAGAGGAGTTATATAGAACACAAAGGATGAGGCAGTAGGTTTTGCTAAGTCCCAAGAGGGCCAGCCTATTGCAATCAAGCAGGTATACAAATCCTGACTCTGGAATGTACCTACCCACTAATCACTATAACAGCCAGTGGCGGATTTGCCCTACGCCCAGTAGGCCCGGGCGACCAGATATTAAGGGCGGCAAATCGTGTCAAAAAATCACTCACATGTTATAATTCACTCGGGACACGGTTTCGGGAGGTACTTCAGAGACTCGGCAGTAGGAATGGGGAGTAGTTGGAACATGAACGTGAAAGGACGTCCTGTACCTCACGCTCCAGCCAACGCCGAATACACCCAGGACCTCGACAATTGCAGGGCAAATTGGAACTGACTTGCGTTCTCTGTTCACAAAATAACTAATGCCTTATTCGCGCCTTGCAAAGTCAAAGTCAAAGTCAAATCATTTATTCCAACTAGGCCATCAAAGAGGCACTTTTGAACGTCGATTATTAAAATTAAAGGAAATAGGAAGGGATAGGATTGATTCTACACCCATTCGCAAAGGTAGGTTGTATGGAGAAGAATGGGCAAGAAACTCCATACTTACTCTTTTTCAAAAATGTTTCACAATGTTTTGAAATCACAATTTTTTTTTAAATAAATAAATGTGAAAGCGATGTACTCAAGTTATAACCATTTAAAAGATAGGTACAAAAAAAAAAAAAAAACAATAATTAAAACAGCTAAAAGGTACACGGTGTTCACACTTTCACAAAATAATGCAATTATAACTTTTATACAAAAATTAAATACAATATAGGCAGTGTGTGAGCATTAAAATTTCAACCAAGTTTGATTCTGCTCAAGCCCTACATTGTACTATGGAGCAGGACCAGCATGTTTCCAAGCATTTTTATCTTGAATATAATCTTCTAATTTATAATATGCTTGTTGACATAGAGTATTTTTGATATAAGCTTTAAATTTTCTTTCATTTAGTTTTAAGACCTCACTAGGTATTTTGTTATAACATTTAACACAGTACCCCATAAAAGATTTTTGTACTTTTGACAGTCTAAAATAAGGTTGATCAATTTTATCTTTGTTTCTAGTATTAAAATTATGCCTATCACTTATTTTTTTGAAAAGATGAATATTTTTTCTAACATACATTATATTTTCATAAATAAATTGACAGGGCACTGTCATTATATTAATCTTTTTAAATAGTTCCCTAAGAGATTCGCGACGATTTAAATTATAAATTGCTCTGATGGCTCTCTTTTGCAAAATAAAAATAGATTCAATGTCAGCCGCCCGTCCCCATAGTAGAATGCCGTAAGACATTATGCTGTGAAAGTAGCTAAAGTAAACCAAGCGTGCAGTTTCAACATCTGTTAACTGTCTTATCTTTCTAACTGCATAAGCGGCTGAACTTAGACGCCCCGCCAAAGATGCTATATGGGGGCCCCATTGTAATTTATCGTCTAATGTGATTCCCAGGAAAACTGTTTGATTAATAAATTCCAGTTTTTTCCCATTCAGTATAATGTCACATTCGCTACTTTTAACATTTGGTAAAGTAAATCTAATACATTTTGTTTTTTTTTCATTAAGAGCTAAATTGTTTGCAGTAAACCAATCTTGTACCTGAAGGATACAATCATTAACAGTATCTAGGTTTTGCGAACGTCTGTCTATTTTAAAGATTAACGACGTATCATCCGCGAATAACACCATATTCGGTTGATTTTTGCCCGATGCACCTCTTGCTTAGGCCAGTCCAGTCGTAAACGGGGTCATGTTTATTTATATGTAGGTATAGCACATACATAGGTACACCATCATCACAGGCTTCGTCTATGTTATAAAATAGTGTTGATTGTATCAATGCGCAACTTGTATCAGTCAACGAGGTAATGCTCAAAATCGAATCAACAATAGCTCTCCGCCCGCGACTTCGTCTGTGCGGTTTACGAAAGGTGAACGTTTTTCTACAAAAAGAGTACGCGTACGACGACGCCGCCCGGGGTTTCACGCATACCCTCGAGGACGCGCGAGCCATTTTTTGTCAGGTTCAATCATTTATGCACTTTATTTTAATAGATTTAAAGTTTATTTTATACTGCGTTAAAAAAATCTGCTCCGCTGCGCTCCGTTGTCTGCGCTGACCCTTTTAATATAGTATAATGTACTCTGTAGCTGACCCTTAGAGGATTTTCGCAAGTTACCGTCTTATTGCTCCCCTACATGGTAGACTGCAAATGCTGTTCACAAAATTCAAGTTTCTGAGTTTAGCGGTTTCGACTGTATCGCTGTACTTTTATAAACGGCAGAAGTGGCCAACATGATTATACATAAGTTCTACTGTTTACTAAAGAAACCCTGTGCAATCTACCAAGCTTGACAGTAGTTGGTGTGAGAGTCAAGATGGCGGGTGTATTTGAATTCTGATATAATTTAGTTCTGATGAAGGTACTATTTTTTTAAACCCAGGTACTGAATAGTACAGTTTTGGTACTAATTTTGTATGCCTATGAGGATTTGATTCGTTGAGGTTGAAGTACACCCCCCATCTTGACTCTCACTAGCACAGACTAAGTAGACACTCTCACTAGTTGGTAATTATGTTTTAGATCTAATTTACTTTGGGCTGATTTCTCAATAATGAGATAACTTATAACTGAGGAATTAAAATGGCGGTTTGACACCTTATCCATAGAAAGTATCTATAGTCCTCGCCATTTAAGTCTTAAATAAAGGTCATTGATCCTAATAACGCATCGTTAGAATTCCATTATACCATACCATAGTTCGAATTTCAAAATAAGATGTAAGGTCACGGTCGCCCCTTACCACGATTCGTTTATTTTGAACGTGTTACGACACTTTCTTTACATTTTTTCGAATGGTTTTGAAATATTGGAATACTTTGGTACATGGGGGTCAACGAATTCTATTCCACACTTATCTGGCTCAAACTATATGTCAAATCGCTGTTCTTATTCCATAGATAGACTATTGAATCAGCCCTAAAAATTTTCTGCCTTGCCACAATCGACTTATTAATTTTCTTATCATTCACATACTCATTGTGGTCACATAACACAGCAAATGTACAAGCTTTATCAGGTGCAGGATTAAAAAGAAAACACATATTAGTTAAACTTAGATGTTATGTTTATTCATCAATGGTGAGGGCACCAGAGTTGATGTCATTAATGAGGTCATGAGGAGGCCTGCCGTCAATTGTGCATCCAACGGACTGTGCGGTTCCGAGGATCTCCTTGACTGTGCCAGAGAGGTAGCGGGCCATTGATCTGGCTCTCATGGTCTTGGCAATAGTGATGACATCCTCTAACGTGATGTTGCCGTTGTGCTTGACTGAAAGTAGAAGAAAATTGACATTTAGTGTAATATTTTGGTTCAATAATTAACTAATTCTATGGATATGGGTATGTATAGATCAAATTATGGTTTTTTGGGTGATAGGTATTTACTTGAATAAAAGATACTGCTGGCTTTATTAATTGGCAACTAACTTTGTTCCGTAATTTAAACTGTAGGAGACACCAGAATATTATACAAAAAAAAACTGCAAACAAATGATTCACCCTTGTCATAAAAAATCATGGTCAAGTTTGTCTTGATGAAGCAAGTTGTTTGACTTTATGGCCCTGATACATTGATATCTTTTTTTATAGTGTTTTAGGTTATGATGGGACTGTCATGAGCTGTGCGTCATAAAAGTCCTTAAAATTAAAAGAAAGGAAAAAAAACGTTGTCTTTAGTAATGATCCAACTTGATACATACTGTTCTTCTGCTTCTTGCGGTCACGTGGGGGCTCTTTCAGGGCTCTGATGATGAGGGCAGCGGCAGATGGCACCACAGAGATCTGGGCCTGTCTGTTTTGTACAATCAGCTGCACGGTGATCTTGAGACCCTTCCAGTCGCTGGTAGCCTTGGCAATGTCATCACCAACCTTCTTGGGGGACTGAGAGTGGAAATAAATATTAGTAAGACATTTGGAAGAGATTTAACTGGAAAATTATGTTATTTGCTATAATTGATAGTGTCAGATTATAGAATTAATTCTTAGATACATTACATTGGAAGTTCTTCAGTCTGACATGTATTTAGGATGTTCTATCCAAAACTTAACCATATTTACATCTTCCAGGTAAAACAAAAGAAGCTGTAATAAAATTCAAGACATCAAAATTATTGATAGGACTAGTGATATAAAGTGTTATGAAATAAACATGCAACTTACTCAACTCCTTCAAGTAGATACCTATATAGAAAGCATGGCAGTCACATTGCCTGGTCCGCGACTCCTTATTGGACATTCGGAGTAGCCGCGACAGGGAAAGTATCCTGAGTCGCGGGTTCCTTCCATCCGCCACCCGGAAGGACGCGCCTGGTAGGGAGGCACCCCCCAGGATGATTTAACTTTATAACGAGACAAGTCGATGCCTTCATTGCCATTAACAATCAATCAACTAATAACAAAAGTATACCGTTATTTAGGCCTTCAGCCTAGCCAGAACAATCTAATTCAATCATCGAGTTGTCTCTAGTTGATACAAATGGGTTGTATCCCAGTAAAAGAATTGGTGATCGGACTGCCATGCGAATTTTGTAGGTTAGAATGTTTATATTGATTAACTAAATAATTCTGCTCACCAGACCAAGGGGACCGATTTTAGGGGCCAACGATGATGTGGCACCAACTTCTCCTCCGACGCATCGCAAGTTTACTGCAAAAATACACACACAATATTGAAGAACTTTCTCACTCGGACACCGGCTAAGTTTTTCACTTGTGTGTACTCTTACCGATTTTAATTTCAGTTGGATCGAACTTAGGCGGCATTGTGCTGTATTTTTAAAATACAAATAAACGTATTTTAAATCAATCCAAGATGATTAACTTGGATTAAAAAGGCGAACTGCAATCGAACGTTTCTTAACGTTGACAGCTCACCGAAAAAGAAAATGACAGGAATAATTTGACATAGGTTGCCTTCCTTTGTCTTTGGTATAATTTTTTTTCTGAATATGTCAATGGAGACTTTGTCTTTTGTAAAATAGATTAGAGACCTGAAATCTAAAATGATTACTTCTGAGGGGACCCCTTCATAGTTTTGCCGGGTCAGCTAGTAATCAATGAAAAACTTAATTGGTTTCTGCAGTTTCAAAAACAAAATAAAAAAATAGAATAATCTATTAGTCGATTTTAGAAATATTAATTAAACATCAGACTATTTCATTCATTTGATGGACTTGATGACATCACTGATGCTGTCTGTCTATGAATGATGTGATTTTCATTCGTTCGGATTTCGGATATTGTGCGATTTTCTGTAATTTTCTTCAAGTTGTTGGGTGTATTTCGTCAATAATTTAATTTAATAAAAACTTATCATGGCTAACGATGATGTAGTGCTGAAGCAGTATTTATCAAAATACAAACACCGCGATTACACGTCTCGAGAAGTGGTTGCTTTGATCCAAGTGTATAGAAGTTTGACCTATCGACTGGAAGCCTTTGTGTTTAACAATGGTGCTCGAAAAGACCTGCTGAACCTCGAAGGTACCATCCCTGTGAATTATAAAGGAGCATTTTATAACATCCCGGTGTGTATTTGGCTAATGGACACTCACCCCCAAAATGCGCCACTGTGTTTCGTCAAACCCACGTCAGACATGTCTATAAAAGTCTCAAAATATGTCGATAGCAACGGCAAAGTATACCTCCCCTATCTACACGAATGGTCACAGAGCGGCTCGACACTACAGAAGCTCGTTCAGTGCATGATCTCTGCATTTGGAGAGCTGCCACCAGTTTATTCAAAGCCTCGTAATGAGACGAGGGCGCCATATCCGGTGAACTCCTTCATGCCGCAGCCTGCAGGGTACCCGTTTCCTCAAGGTGCCCCACAACCAGGGTACCCAACTCAAACTCCTTACCCAACAACATCAAATTTGCCATATCCTGGCTATGGAGCTCCATATCCAGGTGCAGTCAGTACTAATGGCATGCCTTATCCTCCCGCTGCAACTACTACACCTTACCCTCCGGCTGCAGGCTATGGTGGTCCTGCTGCAACAGATGTAGCAGGTGGCACTATCACAGAGGAACATATTAAAGCATCTCTTTTATCAGCTGTGGAAGACAAACTACGAAGGAGACTCAAAGAACAATCTCTACAGTCTCAAGCTGAACTAGAGACTCTTCGCCGCACACAGCAGGAACTTCGTGAAGGCAAGTCACGTCTAGAGGATATTCTTGCAAGACTCCAGAGGGAGAGAGCTGAATTGGATAAGAATGTGACAATCTTGCAGGAGAAAGAGAAGGAACTGCACACTGCTATTGAACGCTTAGAGGAACAAGAAGGCATTGATGTGGATGAAGCTGTTGTGACCACTGCTCCATTATATTCTCAGCTGTTAAATGCCTTTGCTGAGGAAGCTACTCTAGAAGATGCTATTTACTACATGGGAGAGGCTCTGCGCAAAGAAGTGATTGACTTGGATACATTCTTGAAGCAAGTGCGCACTCTGGCTCGCCGGCAATTCACTCTGCGTGCTTTGATGCACAAGTGTCGGCAGAAAGCTCAGCTGGCGTGCTAATAGTAGCGTCGTTTCTGGCAATGTACCCCATGTAAGTACTTGCCAGAAATGAAATACTCTGTGATTTGTATGTAATTGGTGATGAGTCATACACAAATGATATTTCATCACTGTGCTGGACTGACAGTGGGTTGAGGCTAAAATGCCTGCAAGAATGTGATCCTATCTTGAGAAATATTTCCCTTCTGTAATCTTTATATAATGACTTGGCTTTGAACCTATGTGTTGTGTAAAATACTCTAAACACTTTTATATCCCACATAGATCAAGAGGACATCTTAAATGTCTACTTTTATATTGCTTTTTTTTAGTTTAATGTGTACCTTGATACCATGCAAAATAGGTAGTTATTTGTTTAATTCAAGTCTTACTTTTATGTTATGTATGTAATCTCTATTTTATATGAAGTAACTGTAACTATGAAAAATAAAATGTAAATATAATATAAAAAAATGTCTTTGAAATCTGATATACATAAAGTCTTGAACTATAAAGAGGCATAGAGATTCTAAATATTTGTCAACTTAAAAAGTAACGTCAGGAATGTATCTTTTTGGTTCAAACAAGAATCAGTGACTCATGTCTTGTTAATCACATTGGTTTTATGGTAATTTCCCTTTATTGAAAGTGCTGATTAACTATGTAGTTTACCTAATATTACACATTTTTATGCACTATATAAATCTAGATACATAAGGTACCTAGGTTCCTTGCATTTATTCTATAAAAATAGCACACTAGATGTTAGATATCACTTGTTATCCTCAGTAATATTTATATTTATTATTATGTAAACAAAAATTTAAGGAATCATGTGTAATCCAAATTGTTACAATATGTGGGTAGTTGTAACATTATTTAATGTATTTGTTTATGTTAACTTGGGATACAGTCCCAACCTAAAAAGACGCATGCTTCTGTATTCTTACGACCAGTAAGAGAATAACTAAAGGTAGTTTACCTTTTTTTTTATCGTGGTAAAATCATCAAATGAGGCCTCCCACCCCGGGCAGGGCGGGAGGGACTGTCAGACTTGTACTGACTAAAATCCTCGGTGTCCTTCAATAGCCCTTTATGTTCCGGGGTCACGGTGATGGTATAAGACCCGCGACCCCGGCAGGCTTTAGGCCTCTGAAAGGTAGTTTACCTTGGACAAAAAAACTCCAGATTTAGGGTGAAATTACGACGTTTGTGTTTGTCAGGACTTTAGGACACAAACTTCGTTAAAATCAATTGGCTTGTATTTAGCTGTAACTTGAATGAATCACATTATTTTACTCTAACGTCATTAATGAACACGTTTATATTTAGTAATCTTGGTCTTTTTTTTTTTTTTTTTTTTTTTTATCGTGGTAAAATCATCAAATGAGACCTCCAACCCCGGGCAGGGCGGGAGGTACTGTCAGACTTGTACTGACTAAAATCCACGGTGTCCTTCAGTAGCCCTTTATGTTCCGGGGTCACGGTAATAGAAATAAATCCCGCGACCCCGGCAGGCTTTGGCTCTCTGAGAGGGGGCCCCGTCATTTTTTGCTGACAGCTCTTTGAGGCGCGCGTGGAACACGACGCGCCGTCGACCCGGGCATGGTCCATGGTCGGACAGCGAGTTGCCCTTTACTCGCTGTCCGCATGCCCACGAGTAATCTTGGTCTTACGCGTGATCTGCAAGGCCCGGTCTGAAAAATCTTACCTAAGACTGGAAAAATATACCTAATGATGCGGTAACAAAACTGGTTTAAAAATATCTCCTCTAATCCTGTTTATTATAGGGTCATAGATATGGTTCCCAGTTATAGAGTACAAATAGACTGTTGGGCATACTATAGTCTCAAGTTAACATACAATAGTTTAACTTTGTTATAATTATGTAGCTACCATTAATATCGTAAATATAGCTTAAAGTAGGATAAAAGATAAGTGAGAAAAGCATTAGAAGGAAAGTACAGAAAACCGTGGAATCTCTAAACACATTTTTGTAAAAGGAAAATAGCTTAGAGGAAACAATTTGTCCCCAATAAAACACATTATTATATATTTGAACTTATTGAAATATAAATTCATTGTGGTAGATAACGGAAATAACATTTGAAGTTGTCCTTGTATCATTTGACTAAAATTTTTGGCGAATTCCGTCTGATATAAAATTACCGGGTTCATTTTTTATTTAATTCAGTGGTCATTCACAGCAATGTGGCTTACTCGGGATCTTGTAGAAGGCAAGACATTTCTAATACCTACTCATTTTACATAGCAAATTGCGACTGACAAGGCGACGCATATCGAGAATGAACCGGACTTGCCAAAGCCTATGACATGCTTTGGAAAATAACATGACTGGCGAACATGCAGTCTTCTCGTCTACCCTTTGTAGGATTCTTTTAGGAAAGAATTGCTCCACTCTTCTATCGTGGATGCGTTTAAAAACATTTGAACTCAGATATCGAGTACATTTAGCCAGACCCGGAACAACTACAAGTAGGCAATACAAATATTTCGTTCGAGAATCGTACCTACTCTCGGCACGTAGCGTAACCCTCGATCGGTCAGCTACCCAGCCAGCCTACAGGCCCCAAACCAGCACGTTTGTATAATAAGCAGGGTTCTCATATTTAAGTGCTAGACAATAAAGAAAACATGAACATTATCATCTGAAGTGCTTTAGGGTGTTGTGATCTGTGGTTGTTAGTCATTGTGCCATGTTGAGGCAAGGGACAAGTAGAAATGTAATTAATATCTATCTGTTTTGTATCCTAATAATAAGAGGGCATTACATTTTGTAGATATTTCTCCAATGAAGTCACTCCAGTAAAGTCAGTTTTGTTTTGTGTGCTAAATCTATCTTTTATCAATATCACAAATGGCACTCATTTTCGTCGTTGTTTCTTTGGGTTCATAGTAATTGAAACTTCAATTAGGTTGCATGAAATTATCTAAAAGTGACATGACAAAGTAAACCTTATCTTCACTATCAATAGATAGTACAAAACAAATTCACTTTCTTCTGTCTGTCCCTATGTATGCTTAGATCCTGAAAACTACGCAACGGATTTTGATGCGAGTTTTAATCGATAGAATGATTCAAGAGAAAGGTTTATATATGCAATTGTGCATAGGCTAGTAGGGTTTGCACCCGTGCGGACCCAGGGCGGATCGCTAGTTTTGTGATAGTATGATGCAAGTCAAATACGTATCGTGGTTAAATAGTTGCATGAAGAACTAATTCTTTTTCATTTTAAGGAACATTTCTTTTTTCAAGTGACACTCTTTGCGAGGTATAGATATGAAGTGTAATGCTCTTTATATAAGTATACCTAATTGTAATAAAATATAATATACCTACCATAAGTTAGTGGCATATGGTAATTACGCATATGAAAATGTAGCTTTTTAGCAACTTGTAATTTGGTGTTAGGAAAACGTTATATAAGCTAAATTGTCGCATTTGGTAGCATGTAAATAATTACAGATAACAAGTAATGCAGATAGTTAATTACAACTTTTAAGTGGACCTAAATATGGGGCAGTTAAACTTTTGATATTGTTTCTTTGCAATAATAATGTAACTACATATTTCTAAATGAACTAATTGGATTTAGGCCTTGGCCTGACTATGTGAGTGTTACCACCTTTTCAAGTGAATAATATTTTTGGCTAGCGCCTTTTAGAGGCAAGTCTATGCATCATTTTTTTGGGAATAGCGAAAGCGAGTGAGGGCACGGACTTCCCGAATCATTTATAAATACTAGGAAACGAAAAGGTGTTATTGAAAAACCTATAAAAGAAGTTGTTGCAGTCATCTCTATCAACAACTTTTATTGAAAGATCAATCAATTCTGAAATCGCAAGACAAATCTATTACTACCCTACATTTTTGCAAAATCAACCTATAACGGTCCTATGTTGGGATAGAGACCTCACTGCGACAACAATCATAGGTCAAGCAGACCCAGTACGTGCTGGTAGATGTCACCCTACATTTGATATCGCATATCTCGACATAAAGGAGATAATAAATATGTAGATATTCTTATTTGTAGTAGAACATGTTGTATGTACTCTGGTCGCGTAGCAGCGCGTCGCGGCCAGGACAATTAAACTGTCTGTCGCAGCTATGATGTCATCTATCGATCAACTAACACCATACGTCCTTATCAAACTGGTATCAGACTTAAGAGCATGCTTCGGTTATTCACATGCCTTGAAATTATTGGAGATAAGTGGGAATTTCTTGTTCTTATAAAGTGTTTGTGGAACCGGCATGCCCAGACGCTCTATTTTGAGTAGGCCCCATTCACACGGCTCCTCCCGATATTTCTCAGTATGATTTTCATATCATAATTATATGGCAGTTATAGCATTCGTTTTTAACCATATGCACAATAAATTTTTGATTTGTTATCCAAAATTTTGTGAAACATCGTGCAGGAAAACGCCGCCCGTGTGAATTTTCATTTATATTTTATTCTAAGTTTATATTGTGTTCATATGTTTCGCGTCTCATTTTGGTAGGTATTAAGAAATAACTACTTAGAATGTACTCTATATAATGTACTTGCCTGTATTGTGAAGTTTTGAAGGAAATTGCAGGCAAGCTCCTGTACTATACTCTTAAAGTTTTATTCATAGTTTAAGAGCTGTTAGTTTATGTGTAGGTAAACGGAACTTGATGTTCAGTTACGTGAAACTAGTAATTTTAGATTTTATACGTAGATGTTGTGATAAATGTACCTACAGTAGACCACATATCTCAGTGGAAACATTTTGTCTTTGACCTGCCCTATTGACGTGCAGCCTCCTAAACGCTCAGCAGTTTTTAAATGATTTCTTCATAAGTACAGTACTTATAAAGTTGAAAATCAACTAAATACCACTGAGCGTTAACGTTAAAGCCAAAGCCTCGTTAGCCAATTATGAGCACTGAAACTACAGTTATTCTTTAGAGGACATTCATCTTTATGCTATTGGTGGTAAAGTTAAAAATGTATCAAAGACAAACTGTTTCAGTCCTTATCTATACATTGTACGTACATGTTTTGCCTAAAGTTGAAAGTCTATTTCGCAGATTGGGGTAGCTTAATGTACTGGCACCTGCACCTACCCGCTTATTCTGATTTTGTTACCACAGATGTGTAGCCGACTGTATTATAGATTTGCACGCAATTTCCTTCAATGGCCGACCCATTGTTTCTCGCTTGCAATTAACGAGTTACCCAAGAATGTATGTACGAGGGTTTTTGCGCTGCCAAGACTGTGTAAATAAGATCTATTATGAAAAAAAAAATCTGAATATTACTTATTGGAATTTCTTGTAGTATATCATTGGCGTTACGGATTGTTTAAACGTTATTTAAAAATAATTATTCTTGTTTGTCGTTGTCTATATTTAAAATAAGTCACTGTTTATGTGTGTATAGTCGGCATCTTAATTGTTTAACCACTTTGACAACATTTTTGTCAGACTACATTTAACTGTACAGTTTTTTTACCTCTGAATTTGAGAAAAGCTGTCTTGGAGTCAGAATTATTTAATTAATTCCTCTCTGAAAATCTCAAAGATCCTTGGTTTTAAATTGTCGTAAACAGATTCTTTGTAATTGGTATGGGAATTTCAACCTTATGGCAAAGCAATTATGAAGTCGACTGTACCTTAGTAGTGTTGTACCACTAGTGTCACGTTTAGAAGTATAAATGCAATTTATTTAATCTTATTTTTTACGTAGGATTGCTTTGGTCCTTATTTGTACAGATAAGTAATGTTTTATTTCATTAAAGGGATTGTTCATAAATGTGTTGCTAAGCTCATAACTTGAAAACGGCTGGACCGATTCGGATAATTCTTTTTTTTGTTGTGTTTGTGACCATCGGGACCGGGTTTTAGACCGGGTCTTCCACCCGTGCGAAGCCGGGACGAGCCGCTAGTTTTTCAATAAATATTAAATTTAACTAAGACCATTATGAATAAACCGAATATGTATGTATAGCTTTACATTGGATGGGGTTTTTGCAAGACGAATATTTTTTTCATTAGCTTCACATGGTTTTGGAGTTATTTAAATGGTTTTAGAATTAATGTATTATGTTGTCATGCGAAAGTCCCGTCGAGGGAGCCATTTGTGTATAGCTAAAGAATATTTCTCGTAATAACAGGGTCAGAACCAACCGTTTTATCCATTAAAACCACCAATCAGAGAAGTTTATTTATTTGAGATGAATACTGGTTTTCACTAACGCTAAGCGATACCTAAATATATTGCTTTGTTGGAATTTTACATTCTAATAGAACACTTTTTGCGGTCGTTTATGTATCGGTGTGTCTGTTAGTGGCCAGTATTTCTACTTTAACATTATTCTGAAATATCGGAAATTCTCGTGATAATGGGCTTTAAATGCTTCGCGATAATTATCGGCATTTCCCGTTATTCTGGTCCCAGTATAACAGAAATTAAAGTTCAAAGCCTATGATTATAATTTTATTGTAAAGCCCCTACACAAATGGGTCCCGCATTCTGAAAGATAATTGTTAATAATTTTATATCTTGACGAATGTAAATAGTATAAGGTTGCAATGCATATAATCGACGCTGACTGATATTTGTCACAATAAATGCGAAAAAACAAGATGATGTTTTATTTATAGCACCAACATTTGGTCGCTACTTCGTCATTTGGGTGTTAGGATCAGATCTGCGCAAGACGATCTCCGGCCACCGTAGGCGCGGGCATGCGGACAGCGAGTAAAGGGCAACTCGCTGTCCGACCATGGACCATGCCCGGGTCGACGGCGCGTCGTGTTCCACGCGCGCCTCAAAGAGCTGTCAGCAAAATGACGGGGCCCCCTCTCAGAGGGCCAAAGCCTGCCGGGGTCGCGGGACTGATTTCTATTACCGTGACCCCGGAACATAAAGGGCTACTGAAGGTCACCGTGGATTTTAGTCAGTACAAGTCTGACAGTACCTCCCGCCCTGCCCGGGGTTGGAGGTCTCATTTGATGATTTTACCACGATAAAAAAAAAAAGGATCAGATCTGAGATTTGTACTGAGATGAAAAAAAAAAATTCTAAGTTTTAAGTCTTGAGCACTAACTCTCAATTATGCAGAATAATAATTATGTACATTACATTATTGATTTATGGGTGTAATTGCAATGTTAAGATTCAAATTGGCGCTTCGACTTCGCTAGTATATACCTATTTATAGTTTTTAACTGTACTCTACAGGGCCGTGTCCCTGCCACTGGTTTAGCCCCAATCATGGATTTTAATTTTGCAAATACAAAGATTAAGTTGCTTTTTTACCTTACTACCGGCGTACAAAAAGGATCTAAAAACCCAGACCAGTCTGAGTATCAACTTTAAACCAAAATTCGTTCAGCTGATTAGACGTAAAGTGATAATTAAGTGATAGACCTTCTATCAGGTAATCACGCATTTAAAATATCAGACCATTAATTGCAAAATTACGTAAGTCAAAGATTTAGAGTATTTAATAGTAGGTAACTACATTAAGGCATCAGTAAATACTCTTTTTAGATAGCTACTTTAGTCACTGTTATTCCCAATGATAAGAATTTCATTCGTCATAAATAGTTCACAATCACACGTTGTTATCATTGTTTACAATGCGTTTGTTGTTGTAGTTCACTGGAATCGACTACGGCTGATAATAAAGAATCGAGTTCTTGTAAACTAAATATGTAATCGAGATGCATCGGCATCGCTGCCTGTTTGCGATACTTTAGCACGGTAATATTATAATAGGTACTTTAAGAAAAATAACACAAGCTTTTTTCTATGGATGTAGGCAGAAATACAGATTGCATTGCATTTGTCAGGGCGTTTAAGCGTATGAATTAATAACATTGTGTGTGCTCGTGTGACACGGTTTCTAAAGCCGGCCATACACGTACCAGTATACTTGCGCAAGTATGGCAAGTATACTGTAACGTGTGTGGGAACATACTTGCGCTTTCAACTTGGTCACAATCCTGTTTGGGCAAGTCTAGATTTGCACAAGCACACAAGTATACTGGTACGTGTATGGCCGGCTTAAGCCTTTGGTTGCACAAAGGCGGCTCGGAGCAGAACGCACTTGTACTCGTAGCTTCTCTCTTAATTTGGTAGGAGTTTATTAACACTGTGTCACACACTATATAGGTCGGACGCGTGGTTAGTCGTAGTAGTTCGTATTCATTTATGGCCATCAGATGTTAAAACCGCGCTAAAGTAACGTGCAGACAATCTTACTGCTATGATGCACACGGGAACTCGAGGCGGCTAAATATCAGTGGCCGTGGGCACTTGACAAAAAACCCCTTTTTAAATTATAGTCTGGCCATTTATTTCATTAATAATATTTAAGCTTAGCGTAACAAATAAATAAAATGCTTCATGTGTGGGAATGAACAATTATTTTCGCTAGCAAAGTTACTTCTTTTCTTTATTCTTGCCCTTTTTGGCGGCGGCGGCTGCCTCCAGGTCGATGGGAGCTGGCTTCACGAAGGGGATCAGATCCTGGTACTGTTCCGGCATCCATTGTTTTAAGGCTTCTGGGACCTGTTGGTAACAGAATTTAGATGCTTAATACAGAATTTTACAAGTGGGCATGGACAATTTAATTCTAAACTATGAGGAATAGCGTAAATTACTCAAAGGAGACTCAAGACCAATTTATTTTTTATGTTTAACGGACGTAAGTGTGCTGCGCAGGAGTTCTTGAGTTCGATTTGCAGCTCTGACAAAAGTGTTATTATGTTTATCTATCAGGACTTCCTCACAAAGGCTTTATTGGTGTCCGTGGTCCGTTTAATGGCAATAGGCACGCCCCCTATTTCATAGGATTTTCAACTGGCGTAATGTGAGTGTAATAAGAGGTACACACGGCTACACATCAAGCTATGCAAAACCAGTATTAGCTGGCCGCTCGTTCATTGTGTGTAAAAATCGTATGAAGCAAGTCCAAGACAAACTGGTTTTGTATAGCCGTATGTACACCTCTGCGTAAACCTTCGAGAATTGCAGGCATAATGTTATGGCAAACCAAACCCCGAACCATAAACACAGCATTCGCAGGGGGCAGTTCGTCATTGTGCTGACACTCTTTGAGGCGCGCGTGGAACACAACGCGCCGTCAACCCGGGCATGGTTCATGGTCGGACAGTGAGTTGCCCTTTACCCGTATGTATATTATATATTACCGCTTTTATGGATCGAATTCCGGGAAGTAATGATAGCTAGATAATTTAAAGTTACCTTGATACCGTCTTCAGTCTGGTTGACCTCCAGCACGGCGCAGATGACGCGGGTAGTGGCACACATGGTCGCGTTCAGCATGTGAACGTATTCCGTCGCCGCGTTCATCTTCTTTGTCTGCCCGTACCTGGAGTGAGTGGGCGAAATAGTTTTGAGACGAGTTGTATTGTCATACGACTTCAGTAGTTTTAGACATTTCTAGGGAAAATGAGCGAGAGCGGACGATATCTCGTTTTGTTTGATTTATTGCTTTAAAAGTGTTATTTTGTATAACTACTATGTAGTCACGACTGACGGATGCCCAATGAACTATGGGCCAAAATAACCACTATGTGGAGCCCTGTCGTAGAAGACGAGACACCGGGATGAGCTGGATAAACCAAAGACTGGTGGCTAACATTAGTGCGAGATCGTAATAGTCAAGTCATGGGGATTATGATAGATGCCTTTGCCCAGCAGTGGGATGACACAGGCCGACAGTAACAGTAATGTAGGTCCATCTCGTAATTTATTGTGGTACTACTATTACTTCAAAAATGTTAATAGTTTTATCAAATAATTTATTAAATCAGAGAAAATTTCAAACATGTTTTCGACATTACCTGACGAGCAGCCTCCTAGCCTGGTACTCCAGACAGTTGCTGCAGGAGACCAGCTCCCGGAAGGCGCCCGAGCCAGGGAACCAGGCCTCTAGATCCAGTTTCTTAGCAGCCGCGTGGTTAAGAGCACCCGACACGATGTTCACGATACGGTACGGGATCCCCAGCAGTTTGTAGAAGTCCTCCGCATTGGTGATCATCTCGTCCATCATTTCCCATGAGGCATTGTCGTGAGGAGAGGTTAGGACGAATTGTTCCACCTGAGGGCAGATGAGGGTTTGATCAGTTTTATTTAGACCAGATACTTTTACTTTTTTTTTCACAAGTGTGGGGCAAAGTTTCTTATGGTTATGGGTGCCTTTACAAACACCCAGAACCGGAAATACTACTTGTAGGTCATACAAATATTTGTTCTTGACCGAAAACGTGACACGCTGCACAGCAGTCGATCGATCGATTATGTTTAACACACTAGCACCACCCAAACCAGAAACACGTAGCACAGAGTCAATCGCTCAGCGACTGCGCTTACCGAGTACGATTATAACATCATTCTATAATACCGCTTTTTTACGTGCTAAAACCATCAATGAGTCCTCCCACCCCGGGCAGGACACGAGGGACTATCAGACTCGTACTGACTAAAATCCACGGTGTCCTTCAATAGCCCTTTATGTTCCGGGGTCACGCTAAAAGTCCAGTGACCACCCACTAGCTTATTTAGGGGAAAAATAAACTGCTTCACACAAAGATTCCAGCAGATATTGTATAAAAGGATGTAAACTGACCTTTTCAAATTGATGCACCCTGAAGATACCTCGAGTATCACGTCCATGGGAGCCTACTTCTTGACGGAAGCATGTTGACAGACCTGCATACCTGTAAACAATTGGGACAAACAATTAATTTTCAATTTTTTTTTGCAGTTTTTAGTTTTCGTCAAAAGCAGGCTGTGTGGAGTGGAAGGTCCTGGACTGTCCGACTTGTTATAACTAACTAAAAATGAAGCGTTTCTTTAGTTACCCTTTGCTATACAAGGTCTCTGTTACATTTACAGATAGTAAAGCGAATCATGCTCGAGTCTCGTTTGAGTACTATTCGCTATTCTTCAATTTTAGACTTGTCCATCCACACTCACTTGGAAAATTCACTCTGTATACATATAAATCTATGCACACTACCACAACCTTTTTTTCAAATGTTAGCAAACCATAAAATCAGCTCTCCTGTCTTGCAGAAGGGACTGTCAGACTTGACTGACTAAAAATCAACTTGTCACCTCAGTTGCTACTAGCATTTCATTTAATAATTTTCCAACCTAAAAAAAATCTGTAAGATATCCTCACCTAATAGGTAATGAGGCCTCAGGCAGCCACTCGTCCCTGTGGTACGCGGCTATGGGCTGCTCAGAGGTCGCGATGAGATACTTCTCCTCCACGGCTGCGTCTCCCTTGTTCTCCGAGCCTTTTCCCACCACTTTGTACAGTTCCTCGTCGAATTGAGCTAGTTGTGCCACTTCTTGCATTACCTGTGGGCAATTGGGCAAGGTTAAAAGATTCAGGCAAGCCATGTGGAAAGGCGAGGCGAACTGGGTAGGTTCCGTCAAAAGTGAAAACGTGCTGGTTCACAATAATTAAATGTGGAGGAAGCTTTTCTTCAGACATGGAAAAATATTATAACAATATCCTAGTAAAAAATCATTTCATTAAATTTAATTTTCTACATGAAAGATTAGTACAAAATCCCTTTTTATTTTGGAGTTTGGTGATTATGTTTGATGCAGGCAGATCGCCCACTAGGTGGACCGGGGACATCGCGAGAGTCGCGGGAAACCGATGGATGCAAGTGGCGAATTGTCGTTCGGCGTGGCGGTATAAGGTGGAGGCCTATGTTCAGCAGTGGACGTCTTCCGGCTGATGTTGATGATTATGTTCATTTTTTACTCATATGATATTTTGCAAATTGCGTAGTTTGCTTCTATGGTAACTACTGTGGAGTTCAAACAATGCTTAGAAATAATTCCATCATCATGCCTGTGGAGTTTTTCTAGTGAACTGAACGAAAAAAAAAGAAGACCATTACATACCTCTTTCCTCATAAAGAATGGAGTATACAGCGGTGTATAACCTTTCTTTAGCAGTATCCTAAGAGACAGTTGAATGAGTGCTTGCTCCAGAAACACTGCAGGACCTTTCAGGTAGTAGCCACGTCCACCAGCCACAGCTGTACCTCGGTCACCATCCATACCTAAGTAAGAAATTGTACATTGCTAAAATATTATCGACCTTATTGCAAGGGACTTAAAGTCTGCACGATCTAGGGTAGGTCTAATTTATTACCCATGTTTAAGGCCCCTCTTCGCGGCGGGCTCGAGAGAAAAATAGGTATTGAAGCGCTACTCACACAGCGATAGACGCGGTCGACCCACTCACACACACATCTATGATCGCATAGAGTTTTCAAGTAGCACTAAGCGCGTACCCAACAAATGAATATTTCTATCTATTAGGGCTACGATAAACTCGATCGAAAGCTTACCTGAATAATAAAACATTAAAAAATAAAGATTTCGAGTCGACAACATATATCCGCAAAATTCGGATTGTCGAGGATTTTGTAAATTTCTAATGATTTTCTGACCAGACAGATCGCAGCCGCCATTTTTGACATCGGTTACCATGTTGAGAAGTTTTTATTTTTTCTCTTTATTTTCGGCCAGTGTCATGTGGTGTATTATGTAGTTACTAAACCTCCTTAGAAAAACCTAAAAACTGTAACCCCCCCTGCCTCGACAAGTTTAGTTTTCGACCTTATTGACATTTATGCAAACACCGGATTTTAATGAAGGAGCAATGTTATTTTTTTTTTTTTTTTTACTTGGTAAGATCATCAAATGAGGTCTCCCGCCTCGGGCAGGGCGGGAGGGACTGTCAGACTTGTACTGACTAAAATCCACGGTGTCCTTCAATAGCCCTTTATGTTCCGGGGTCACGGTGATGGTATAAGACCCGCGACCCCGGCAGGCTTTAGCCCTCTGAGAGGGGGCCTCGTCATTATGCTGACGCTCTTTGAGGCGCGCGTGGAACACGACGCGCCGTCGACCCGGGCATGGTCCATGGTCGGGCGGCGAGTTGCCCTTTATTCACCGCCCGCATGCCCGCGCCTACGGTGGCCGGAGATCGTCTTGCGACGTCCGACGCCGTGGGCGTCCACCACCGCGGGTGGAGCGGAGGGAGGACCTTGTCCTCTCTCTCACGCGGCCCGCCTCCTCCTTCGCGAGCATGACTGCTTCGCAGAAGGAGGCGACCGCTTCCCACTCCGTCTCGCTCCGCAGCATGGCCGCAACCAATGCCGGGCGCGAGAGGTCTCCGCCTATCGCCGTCGTGAGGACACGTCGGTGCTCCGCCCAAGCGGGGCAATCCTGCACCGTATGCTCGACTGTGTCCTCCGGGCGATCTACGCAGTGGTGACACCAAGGCGTTTCCTCCTTTAACAATGTTAGCTAACGAGAATATGAGGAAAACAAACTAAATTCTAAATGTCAATAAAGTCGAAAATCGCTTGAACCTTTTTTTTTTACTTGCCTTTGTTGAGCAAGTTAAAAAAACAGGTTCAAGCGATTTTCGACCTTATTGACATTTAGGCAAACACCGGATTTTAATGAGGATCAATGTTCATCATCTCAGCCATAGGACGTCCACTGCTGAACATAGGCCTCCCCTTATGATCTCCACATGTACCGGTTGGAAGCGACCTGCAACCAGCGTCTTCCGGCGACCTTCATAAGGTCGTCTGTCCACCTTGTTGGTGGACGTCCTACGCTGCGCTTGCTAGTCCGTGGTCTCCACTCTAGCACTTTTCGACCCCATCGGCCATCCGCTCAGGCTCTGCGAGCAATATGGCCTGCCCATTGCCTCTAATGTAAGAAAAACAAACTAAATTCTAAATGTCAATAAAGTCGAAAATCGCTTGAACCTGTTTTTTTTTAACTTGCCGTTAGCAAAAACTATCATCGGTCACAAAAAAAAATTTCAATTCCAACTGCCTGTACAAACATACAACTACAAATTTTTACAATGTACAATTTTGTTTTATTTTCAATTTGTGATTTCCAACCACTGTGCGCACCCCGCAAAGTAGTCTTGTGTATGTACATGCCACTTAGCCGCGTAATTTTTTGGTAAAAAGCGACGTGCTCTCACCTTGAAATCCTGCGGACGACTGAGCTCTGCGATTCGATCTCGAACCTATGCCGGATAAAATATTCCGCCATAGTAAAATGTATGGAGATTTTCGGCCTCAAAATTCAGTTACTTTCCGATTTTTTTACGCGAAAAATATGCAATGTTTTGAAAAACAGACACATGTAGACAGTACACCGGTCTTTGTTCTCTTTATTTATGTATAATATTAATTAGTTTTCTGCTTATTTACGCCAAAGTTATGGAAATACGGCAGTGCTTTTTACGCGTTTTTAGTGATTTTCAATATTTTTTTTAACAATTCCAGCCGGGTTTATCCTCAATCCGATATTTGTAGACCCTGGGGGAACTCTTAAGCTACCCAGACCTTTTTTTTCGTGGCTATTGTTTTAAGTTTTATACATAAACTTATGGAAATGCCATAACACTTTTTGCTAGTACCGATCCTTAACCACTCATGTTTAAGTGTAAATTCAATGCGATGATAAGATAAAATACTCATTGAAAATTTCAGGAAAACCTGGTTAAGTACATTTTAGTTTGTAGATATTATGTTACAATGAGTTATGTATCAGTAGACTCTTATAAATTTCACAAGTGTGCTTAAGACCAAGAATACTTAGTTCACAATTGTGTTGTAGCTTGTAGAAATGTTATCAAATGCTAAACAATATGTATATACTTCTTCCACTGTAGGTGGAGCAAAAGGGAGTGTTAGACATTTTTTTTTTCCTTAGCCTAATTTTTCCCACTGCTGAGCAAAAGCTTCCAACAATTCTTTCCAGGTACTCTTTTCCTGGGTCGCTTCGAACCAGCCCTCATGGTAAGCGTCTAGGTCGTCTCGCCACCTTTTTCTGGACCGGCCTCGGAGGCGTCCATCTCCCGGCACCCATTGAGTGGAGATCTTTGCCCAGCGGTCCTCTTGCAGGCGACAAATATGACCCACCCAATCCCATTTCAGCCTAGCAGCTTTCCTGTCAACATCTATTATGCCAATTTTGGAAAGCAGTGACCATTCTGACTAAAACTGACCCTATACCTTCCATTGCCCTCTGTGTTAAGGGTAATTAAAGGAACAATTGTCCTTTAATCAGTTTACCTATATTTGAAGACTACTAGCTTTTTAAGGAGAACTAGAAGTGGCACAATAAGCCAAAAAAGTTGGTACAGGACAAAAGCTCTTGGAAATACTTTGGAAATCCCTTTGTACCAGGAGTAGCATGCAAGGGACAGAAAACCACCAAACAATTTTGAAATAAACTCACCATCAATCATACAAATGAGATCCACATGAGAGTACTTAGTCCTAAAGGTGCAGTCTCCGTGTGTCCTCTCCACCTTGTTGTGCTCCTCATCATCATCCACTGGGACAGATTCATGCAGGTGGTTGCCTACTTCTCGGAGGGCATTTGAACGGGTCTTCTCAGCAACTAAGAGGGCCTGGTCATTCTTTGTTATGGCTTCATCTATTAATACTCTGACCTGAAAAATATTAGACATGATGTTAATAATTTCTTGATGACTGACTGATGGCTTTTGTATGGCAGTAGAAAATTATCCCACAATAATGTTGTACTGGGATTTAAATTGATGAAATTCATTTGAAAGATTATTTGTTTTCTTTTCAAAAGAATATGTTGCCCTACACTATGAATTTCTCTTGTTGTGTAATATGCAACTGCAACTGTTGCATATTACAATCCGCGTTTCAAATGTGAAAATGCCCCATTCTTGTATCTGGTCAAGAGGTGTGCATGCTTGAACCAAAGGGCTACTGAATCTAATAGCAGTAGTCCTGAAAAGGTGTGAATTTCTGAATGTATTAAAAATATGCTGACCTAAATTTCTATGAGATAGGGCTACAGTAGGATAAATATAATATAAATAGATGAATGGAAGAAAAACTGAAACCCTTCATAGAGTCAACAGAAAAAAGGAGTTTTTATTTCATTTTCTGTCACACTTTTTACCCACTAATTGCTTCAGAAGGAGAGTAATGTTTCATTATACATAAATAGTGATGTCTTCTATATTATTAGTGACCTTATCTTGTTATTGTTTATTACTTTTTAAATAAAATAGTAAGCTAGATAAGCTGTTGAAGTAGATTTACTGTATACAGAGTTACACACACTTATATTAGTTTGAATGATTCACAAAGTACTTTGTTGTTATTGCATCAGCCAATGCAGTACAAATATAATATACAAAGTTATGGTCAATCAACTTTTTTAATTAATGATCAAATACTGTTACTTTCTCTCTGATTTACTTCAATTTAGTTATTTTTTCAATTCTTTCTTAAAATAAATTAATATTCATTTGATATTGCTAATGTTTGGGTTTCATGACTGAAGCTGTATCTATTTTGTATTTTAAATAGACATAGTAGTGTGAAATTTCAGCTACAAAGAGCTTAGGAATAGATGCAGGATTATTAGTTTCATGCATGATTTCCATATCTGGACAGAAGTTCACCATTTGGGAATCATGCATGAAACTAGGCATGATTATTAGAATAAAATATTCTCATACCTTCTTGATCTGGTTAACAGTGAGAGGCTTCAAGTCATCTCCAGTCAGGTCAACTAGTTTCTCTGCTACTTCCGGTGGTACAGCCTGGTCTTCCGGTCCAACTGGCTCCTTGCTCTTCATCTTAAGACCGATCTCTTTGCTGCAAACATTCTTCAACTTGTTGTAATTGTCAGCTTCGTGGCGCAATCTCCTCCAAAGGGTGTCCTGCTCCACCACGGTGTCGACAAGAGCCACATCTTTAAATCTCTTGCGTTGGTTTTCGCGGATTTTGTCTGGGTTACCGCCGTCCTTGTCGGCACGGAATAAGTCCAAGTCTAGCACCATGATGTGTTTCTGGGTACCGCCGAGTGTTTATTGTACAAAAAGACACTGAGGTTATTTATTTTGTGAAAGATCGGCACTGATCGGCACGTAGCACTGCTGCATGCGGCAAAAACTAAAAAGAGAGAGGAAACGTTCAAAACCTAACTACGTGATCAACAACTTTTCTTTTGAAAAACTGTAACGCCCAGTAGACCAGCTACACTGAATTATTATATAAAAAATGTCACAGTTTTATATACAATTATTATATAGTGTATTATTTTTGATGAGGCCTAAATTAAAATGCACTTTTTTGAAATTAGAGCACTAAATTATTTTAAACTTACTTATGTTATTTATGGTTTTTGAACGAACTTGAACAAGTTGTCGTAGTGACGTTGACACGCGTTTGACATTCGAGTATTGACATTAGATATTGTTACGTTCATGTTGCGTTCACAATTATTATGTAAATTGTGATTTACCATTACTTGCAGTTTTTCATCCTGCGGCCTTCTATTGGAAAATGTGTTTATCTACGTTTCATTTTTTATCTCAGAAAACAACCGTGCTGCACATAGCTGCAACCGTATTTTTATGATTCATATTATTATTTCTCTCATTTTAGGCTTAAAATCAAAAATGTGAAGCACGATTTAGTTTACAAGCGATTTTAACCGACTCTTTCACCAAAACATAACAATATTGATAGTTTACCGTATGTACTAGCATTTTAATCTTAAAAAAAATAATTAAATAATAGGGGAACCGTTGAATGACTTTTGGTTTTGTTTATAAAATAAAAACTTGATGAAAACTGACGTCAACCTATAATTTTCTGCATGGCTACACTGCTCAAATTGTCAATTTGTCGAACGATTGGTCGGTCCTTTCTCGAGCTCTTGTTCACATTTTTTACGTTTATTTGTATAATATGTGGCTCTTATCGGATACCAGCTGAGAGTATTGAAGCTTGTTTATCCACATACAGTTTGTGAGTATTTAATCGAAGGTCCTGTTGCCGGTTCCCGGAAAAAAATGTGTCGCACTGTTCCTTGTTTACACGTATTCGATATCAATGGTCTCCCGATCTATTTACAAAGGGGTGGATTGGTCTCATTAAATTCACTTCATGTTTTGATAGGAAGGTCTTTGCTGCAAAACATTATTATTTGTTTCTTCCAAACGTCATTTGGATGCACTACAAGTTGTTCTAATCCTAATTATTTGATAAACGGGTTTGTTATTGTAACCCACTTGTTCATAATTCGAACTATGTATTGCCGGTTGTGGTGATCTAATCACTGGCGAAAATTTTAGTTATAATAATTTATTTGTGAGTTATAACAAAATGTGTGTGTCATATTTTAAGAATTTATTATTGTTGTCCTGTGTTGTACAATTCTGTTTGGATACACAACTGTTCCTGACTCAGTAACAGTATGAGATAAGGAGTCTGCCCCCAAAATTTTCAGATAACTATAACAACAGTTTTTAAACTAAATCAGATAAGAGTGACTAGTTTTGATAGTGCTGATATTTTAATCTTATAACACAAAATCCATCTTTAGTGTATTTCCTGTATGGATGAAATAGTAGATTCTATATCAAATTGAATACCCAATAACGTAATTTCTCATTTCATTTTCAATTTTTGAAAACCTATTTTCTATCCTTTTCCTTTTACCATAAACTATGTTATTACAATTTATATTTGATGTTTCAATAAAATGCTGTGTAAAGATATTTTTTTTTATTACATTTTACTTTTACTTATTTGACTTGGTTTATATTTGTAAAAGTATCCTACTAAACATAAATAAAATTGTACAAATCTGTTTTGAGAAAATTCAGTATTAGATGTTAAAATACCTTTAAAACTAAATCTAAATAGTATAAAGTTATGGTAAAGAAGTATATTGTTGAGTGTGATCAAAAATTCAATGTAAAAAGAATAAACTTTATTAAAAAAAATAAGATCAAGTAAGGTTAATTTTTCCCGGTTTCATTAAGACCACAGAATTCCCTACTAACTATGACTAGATTATCAGTTACATTTCAAGTAAATTAATATCAGTTTCATTTTGACTCAATTACCAAGTAATTAAAAATGAATCATCAGATGATAGTGAAAGGAAAATTACATCACACATGCAATTACAGAAAGTTAAAATAAACAGTTTTTAATGACATTTATTTCATATTAGTGACCTAATCTAACTTTGCACAGGCACCTTTCCAAAAAAAAAACCACCATGTAACTCAGGAATCAAGGAATTTTCTAAATCGGTTCAGTAGTTAAACATTATTTCCAAACAAACAAATTCACAAACTTGGAAACTTCACCTGTACAAAAAGTGTAGAAAACTAAAATTATGTAAATTAAAAGAATAAAAAACTTAACACAGTTGTTAAAATGTTAGTTACATTCAAAATTTATTTGCAATGCAAGTTTTCTGCTGTTATAATCGATCTGTCTCTAACTCCCCAGGCGATGTTAAGATGATGCCGTTAAAAGACAACCAGGATGTGGCATCATTCCTTGTCACCAAGCATTCATGGAAAGGGAAGTACAAAAGGGTGTTCTCCATCGGCACCCACGGTATCACCACATACAACCCCGACCGATTGGAGGTGACAAACAAATGGCTTTACGCTGATGTAGTAACCATTGCTTCTGCGAAACACTCGAATTCCACAGCCAATCATGACTTCACCCTGGTCATGAAAAAGGAAAAAAAAGTGGATTCCATGAAGTTTTCTTCCGAACACAAGTGTTTGATTCTGACGGAGGCTTTTAAATACAGACATGCTTTTGCTGAGAAACCTAAAGATGTTTATGTAAGTATTTCTTACTTTTGTTTTATTACAATTCTTAATTTTTTTTTTGAAATTTTCAGTGTTTTGCTGGACAATCCTCTTGTCATGAAAATAAGACTTCCAAAAAAATCACAGCACTATTTGAAAATACATCTAAGTTTAACTGATTATTGCCTTAAAATATTGAAACATTGTTAGTTGGTTGTTTGTGTGTTTGGTCAAAGCTTCATCAACTCGCTGATTATCTTGGGAGTAATATTTATCTAAGATCTCTACTTTTGTGCTCTCCCATCTTTCATCTTTAATAATTGTGTGTACAAAAATAAATAAATATACCCTTTTTTACAGAGATACCAAGCCTACAAACACCATTGGAGTGGCACACGCCTCCCCATAGTCCTAGAAGTCGGTCCATGCGCACTAGAACAGTTAGACCCTTCAACTCACACGTTACTAGCCAGTTATCCATACTGTGATGTCCAAGGAATCCTCCCGGTCCGGGATGTTCCTGGAGGGTTTGTCCTGGCCGTGGGAGGGTATAGCAGACTCCACCTGTTTTCCAATGCCATGGACCATCAAATCATTATCAATAAGATGCTGGAGATGGCAAGTTTGACGCTGAGCATAAGCATTAAGGTCCTGTCTACTATGATTACCTTAGACGATTATCATGACCAGAGATTTGGAAAGTATAGGTGAGTTTTTTAAGAATAAGAGAATAATAAGGTATTATTAGTGTCTATTTTTTAATCAACAGTTGGACGCATTTGTCCAATATTTCGCGATGATAAGTAAGCGATGATGTAGTCGACAGTCAATCATGCTTGCATAGATGTAACCTATTCACTTTTGACTTGAACATTATATGTCCCATTTTCCAGGGACTATTTTATCTGATTAGAAATATCTTATATTCTGGCGGGGCGGTATAATATTCTTCCATATTTAAAGATAATATGATTTAGGGAAAGAGTTTGTCAAAATAACCAGTTTTCGACGACACGGTTGGCGCAGTGGCAGCAATCGACTGCTGCCCATCTATCCCCACACGGAACAAATATTTGTAAGATCTGCAAATAGTTGTTCCGGGTCTGGGTGTTTGTGTCTATGAGTTTCTAAGTTTGTAAATGCACCCACGATACTGGAAGAAATTCCTAGTGTGGGGTAACGTTTTTAAAGTTTGACTTTGTGTCGGGTAAATTGTATTAAGGCCACCTCTATACCATATTTTGTTTCATTGTTTATTAAACTTTGATGTCCTCTTTATCCAGAGGAATACTTAAAACCCTTATTTATAAACTACTGTGTATGAATTATGTCTATCTATCTTCATGTAACTATTTTTATCCAAATAATAATGTCATTGTCCCTGTTTAATTAGTTACACACTTAATTGGCGCATTTCATTCACGCACATTACCCTAACATTTGATTGTCCACGGCACACTCCGCCGACCTTGGGTGTGAACTCATTTATCTATCTAACGCGATACACTCGTTACAAGTATCAAGTTCTGTACGATTGTATCATCTATTGTAACTATATTTGAAGTTTTGATACAAAAATATATGTAAACAGGTCCAAGTTTATGAGAAAAAATGTTTAAAAGGGCCTCCCATGGCTGACGAGTGAATAAATAACGGTCATAATCATAATACAATATCAATGTTATCGCTTCTTTTTCGCATCGAACTCTATCCAGTTCAACACTTAGTCAACCGCGCTCAGTATTTTATTTGGGGTGGTGAAATCGTCTAATGAGTCCTCCCACCCTGGGTGTAGCCAAAGAGAAATATCCACCCTGTTCTTTCAGTTGCCTTTATAACTTGAAGGTCACGGTTACCTTCACAAACGGTCCCATATTTATTTTTGGTTTTTGAAAAACGTGCGTTTATAAACATAGAAACATACAAAAACACCCAGACCCGGAACAAATACCTGCATGTCATACAAAGATTTGTTCTGTGCGGTGATCAAAAACGCGAAATTCTGCTCAACCATTGGCTTTGTTTCAATCCTGAAAGATGCTGATGGTTTGTACATGATCGCCAGGATACGAGTTGGGGCTTATAATATGCATATATGTCAATGAAAGAAGAATATCAGAAGCCAGTGATCACACCGTTGAGGAAAGGCCTCTATTTATTTCTGAATGCTGGGTCTACTCTTTTTACTTATTCGTCGACGATAGGACTGGTGTCTTAGCTGCTGATACAAAGCTCTTATTTCTTAGGATGGCAGGGATCTACTGCGATCCTTACATACTCCTTTCGTCTCCTCCACATTCCTACATCTGGCCCAATAGCCAAACAGCAGACGACAATCGTTATCGCTCAGTAGTCACTAATACATTTTCAATTTTATACACTAGCGCTTAAAGTTGAAAATCTAACAAAGACTGCTGAGCGATAACGAACGAAACAAACGAAAAAGATCTGTAAACTCCAATAGATTTTCAACTTTACGCTCGGGCCTATAAAGTTGAAGATGAATTGTGTGTGACTGCTGAGCGATAACGATTGTCGTCTACTGTCGTCTGCTGTTTGGTTATAAGGCCTGATCATACAAGTACGCTTATTGCAAGTGTACACACGGCTACTCATCATATATATCGCTATACAAACCCAGTTTGTCTTGGTCTCGCTTCAAACGATTTTTACACACAATAAACGGTCAGCTTATACTGGTTTTGTACAGCTTGATCTGTAGCCGTGTGTACTACGCACGCGACCTTTCTACCAATAAGAATCATCCGATCTCTGCCGATGGTTTCATGATAACATGCAACGGAAATAGGTCTAGGTTTATTGTTTGTCATACAATGACCATGTTTATTAATTGACTCGAATCAGCGCATCGACTACCAATCAATTGGTGTTTCCTGCTATCAAGAGTACTAGGAAAATAAATACATGCTTTGATATGCATCGTGAAATATGCTATTACAATTATATTATTGACTAAATCACTATGCTATTGCATTAGGTTAATCCTGTCAAAATAGTTGTACAGAGATCAGTGGCGGATTAAACGTTGAGAGCGCTGTAGGCAAGCATCTCATCGGCGCCCCTATATTAAAGATAACACGTAGATACTATAGTTTGACCAAAACCGATGTACCTTAGGAAAATGCGGTGAGATGGGGGCCAAGAAAAAAAAAGCATCAGTTTACATGAGATCGATATCTGTCGAACAGATCTTACGAATTCGGTTTACAATATTTTAAAGCCTTAGGTAAGACCAGTGGCGTATTTTAAAATTGAGCGCTCTGGACCTGTAAAGCCCGGAACTAAACACAAAAAAAAACAATTAAGTGCTACTCAAACTTCACACCCACACCACCTTGTAGAAGACAAACCTAAAATGTTGAGTTTTATAGACCGCATCGAGACTAACTAACACAAGAAGACTTTGCATTGAAAATGAGCAATTAAAATCGCAAGCAAAGTAAAAGCGCGAGCGTAGCGAGCGCGAATTTTTTTTTGGTTTTTTGGGAATAGTAGGAAAACTAAATTTTCATTTCGTTAAACATTTCCGTACTTCAAGAAAAGTTTGAATGAAAATCAATTTGAAGTCACTCTTGTAGCGCGAGCGTAGCGAGCGCGAAATTTTTAGCTTTTTGGAAAAGAAGAAACCAAATTTTCATTTTCATTTCGTTAAACGTTTCCGTACCTCAAGACAAGTCTTTATCTAAAAACGAGATCAATTTGAAGTCTTTTTTGAAGAGCAAGCTTGGTTAATGTAAGTTGCTTAGTTTTTTTTTATGACCTAGGTAGATTATTTAAAATTTCTTCGAAGATAAGAACTCGTTGCGGCTTGCGCCACCCCTCGCAGCCTGCCGCCCCGGCCCTCTTGGCATGGCCCTCTTGGCCTAAGGGTAAATAAATACGCCACTGGGTAAGACTGGCAGTCGACGCGACGAACATTGCAGTCGTATCTTTCCAACTTCAATCAGAGATCATGTACCCTCGACAAAGTTGTTTGTAGGCATAAGTTTTAGTCAGTCCCATCGTATAATTTATATTTTGTTATAAATTGAAGCGAATTGGGATTGTATGCAAAAATAATAATTTCATTGTCTAAGTGGTGACTTACATATTGACACAATTAATTTTGTGCTATATTGTAATTTTTTTCTTTATTTTACAATTCCGCCCGCGCGCCCCTTTGTACCACCGCGCCCCTAGGCAGATGCCTAGTTTGCCTTAAGGATAATCCGCCTCTGACAGAGATAAATAAATAAATATACATTTTCACTTAATTTTAATAACACTGCAATTAAACGTAAGATAGTATTTTTTATAGTATCTAAGGTTAGTATTACGGTTATTTTTATTACGTTACGTGCCAGGGTTGTGGGAATGTTTGAACTGGGTACCGCGTCCAAGGAACCTGAGAATAGTCTCTTCCGCTCCACACAGGACAGGAAGAATCATGATGGATGATTTTCCAAAAAAAAAAATGTGATGATCCATTGTTTTTCACAGTGGAGATCAACACCAGACCTCACTCAGCGAGTTTATAGTACACAAAGTGAATCCTGCGCGTCACATGGAGCCGATGCGACGTACACTCTGTCTCTCCGATACTTGCATACTCGAGAGGGATCCTCAAACATATTCTGTAAGTTTCATGAATTAATTTCTTTCACTTATTTATTCGACCAGTGGTGCCCTAGTGGTATCGGCCCAGACTTACGAGTTGTAAGTCGTGGGTTCGAATCGTTCGTGTATAATTTATTTCATCACCACTGCTTTCAAAACGCTAAAGAAAAACATCGTGAGGAAACCGGCATGTCCTAGAACCAAAAATTCGAAGACATGTGACACATATCAACCCGCACGGGGCCCGCGTTATGGCCCATTCCCTCTCAGAGTGAGGAGGCCTGTGTCCAGAAGTGGGAACATTTATAGGCTGATGATGATGATTATGACTTATACAGAGTGTTTCTTTTAAATGGGCCAAAAGGGAGAAATCGTTATTCATAAGAGATAAGGGAAAACTTTCTAAGGAAACTTTAGCTCTTTTTTAATGTTGACAATTTTGGCGTTTTTATTTTTTTGGTCAAGTGCCAGTTGTCCATAAAGATGAGTGAAATTGACGAAATTTTTTTTTAATGCCGTTCGACTCTGTTTCATGTAAGGATCATTCCATTGTATTGGAAGCAAAAAATCGGGACGGCGGAAGTTGGTCAAATTCAGCAAAATATTTTTTCATACAAATTCTATGAACGAAAAAAACTATCAATTTTTTTATGATGCTGTTTGACTTACTTTCATTTAAGGATGAGATAATTGTATCGGCACAAAAATATCTGGACTGTAGAAGTTGGCCAAAATTAGAGTAATGTTTCATCTAACAGCATAAAGTCGTGTTAGGTAGTCAAGTTTTTCTTTACATTTGACCCACTTCTGTTGCCCACACATTTTCCTTCCGATACAATGAAATTATCCTTACATAACACTAAATCAGATGACATCATAAAAAAAAAAGATTTTTTTTTGGTTCATACACTTTGTATGAAAAAACATTTTGCTTAATTTGACCAACTTCCGCCGTCGCGATTTTTTTCTTCCGATACAATGAAATGATCCTTACATGAAACAGAGTCGAAGGCATTGACAAAAAAATTGGTCAATTTTACTCATTTCTGGAGACAACTCGCACTTGACCAAAAAAATAAAAACGCCAAAATTGTCAACACCAAAAAAGAGCTAAAGGTTCCTAATAAAGTTTTCCTGTATCTCTTATGGATGCGGATTTCTCCCTTTTGGCCAATTTAAAAGAAACACCCTGTATATTACATTTTTAAATATTAAATGAGTGTATAAAAACGTCGGAAAAAGTACTGAGTAGCCCACCAGCAATGGAAACATGTTCTAAGAGACCGGTGGTCAGAGGTTTTGAGAAACTTTTTAACTATAATTTTGGTAACTAATTAAACAATAATTTACACATCATGACATCGAACTGTGAACTATACTGTTACGGTGTTAAAGCTCTATTTCAGTTGGTTTTATGTACCCCGCTGCCTCTTCCCATTTTTTGGACCTTCTGTATTCATGCCTGCTATTATTTTCAGGTGGTATGCTTACGCCCACTAAGTGATGTATTCGCTTTAGTGAGAGATACGGAACATCCTCAGAAGTTCTCTATAGAATACCTCAACGGACAAACGCGGACATATTTAGCTGGAGAAAGGTACGAACTGCTGAATAATATTATTTGAATTTCAGGTGATCAGAAAGGGTAGAAAGTACATCTTTTGTTTCACATTCCATGCCAATTTTTTAAAATCTACAGTTAATTACAGACTAATCTAAAGGTGTGTCCAAATATCGAGCGGCAATCGAGCGCGGCTGCCGCGCGCGGCCCGCCGCGCTTTGATTGGACGACTGCCGTGCGCGGCAGCCACGAGCTACCTGCCGCGCGAGCACCCTGCCGCGAACGGTGTTAGGGTTGGTTCGCCAATGGTTGTGTGTGGACGGACGTATTTTATCAAGTAAAATGGATAACGAACGAAACAGCAATTCGTCTTATTGAAATATGTAAATGGCTCCCATGGTCCATTATGGGATACTAGACGTAAAGAATATCACAATAATAACGTGAGAGAAGATATATGGGATGAAATAGCAAAAAAAAATCGGACAACCAAAAGCAGCTTTAAAATTGAAAATGAAAAGTCTTTTGAGTTCTTATAGAAGGGAGAGAAACAGAGAAAAAACAAGTAATGTCACTGGTTGTGGTAAGTTTAATCTTATTACATTTTACAGCAGTAGGTACTTATTATTAATTTTCTGCCTCATTATATTTCCACTATACTAATTCTTAATTTTCTCTTAAAGGCGTGAACCGATTTTCATGATTCAAACTGATAAAATGGTTTTAGACCTATATCTGAACAAAAAAAAATCAAATTTTCAAGTTGCTCTCGTAATTATCCAACATGTATGAAACGCGTAATTCAATTCTTTTAAAAACTATCTTATCAATCATTAAATTATTTTAAACTGAGTCTAATTCAATCAAAAAGGAATCAAATTTTATTTGCGAACAACACGAAATATAATAGATAACACGCGCGAGCTCTGCGACAACAGTGGTTGTCTCGGACATGCCGCGCAGCACTGCCGCGCAAAAGGTCTAAACTAGCCGCGCGGCAAATTTGTATCCCGCGAATGCCGCGCGTAGCTGCCGCGCACCTTGCACGCCCTGTTTGGACACACCTTTAGTGTAAAGGCCGCAGTACACATTGAGCCAAGGCATTGTTCCAGCATTTTGGGCCAAAATAATTGATTCCAAATGTCGCTGTTTACACATTGGGCCAACGTGGGAACACCGTTTTTGAAGCTCGCCAAGATCCTTTGATTGGTGCTTGAAAAACCGACAACTTTTGGTTGGCCGGCCAGTATCCGCGCCCTACCAACATACCGCCAAGTAGGATGTACACGCTGGCCCAATACGCGGGCCCAGTGCGTTGGCCCAATGTGTACAACGGGCTCTAGCGTAAGAAGAAATACATATAACATTTTTGAACACCTCTGGAAGATACTACAATGTTCAATAATTGAATTTGATTATAAATACTGCTAACCAAGACATCGTCTCTATCTCTGGTGGCCTACAAAGATGTCTTTTAGCCAGAGTAGATCCAGTGAGTGAACGAGATGGAGCTAGACGACTTGTATATCTCTGTCTTTTTTACACACTAGAACTACTATGATAACAAATATTTTTTTTACAGAGACGCTTTACTAGCCTCGTTGCTGGACGGCGTCAGATCCGCGGGCCAGCGTGATGTCCACGTCAGGTCTGTCCCAACACCGAGAGGATACCGCTTGGGGCCTCTCCATCAGCCAGTAGACGAGGAGACGGAGTCCAATCATCTCAGGTATGAATCAATGATATTAGACTCTATGCTGAATGTAGAACGGCCTATATCAGTGTGACGTGTAAGTTAGTTTGGACACTACACCGCGAGGGTATCGCCTGGGTCTCCTCTCCATCAACCCGTAAACGAGGAGACGGAGTCTTATCACATCAGGTATGAATCGATCGATATTAGACTCTATGCTGGATGTAGAACGGTTTAGTAGATTGACGTAAGAATTATCAAAATCGGCCTACGCATTTGGTCTCTAGAACGCCACATAGAAACAAACATACATACATACATAGACTGATAACCACATTACCCTCCTTTGCATCGCGCAGTCGGGTAAAAAGCATTCGTCGCTGATTATGTCTAGCTCATCCCTTCATCTTCTACGAGTTTCTAAAAATATAATTATAAATAAATAAAAACCGTTTTCTTTCCAGATTATTCCAGAATCCAGTCGGCATGTCTCGAGCCGAAGTGATAGAGAGATTCAACTCGAACGTCGGTTACAGCGGCCTGATCTACTCCGTTAGCCAAGACGTAAGACATATAACAGTCATATAACTAGCTGTATAACTGCACTATACATGCATTTCTATACTAAACTTAACACTAAAATCGTGGGAGTCGCTGTTACAAAACGTGCGAGTGGGATAGCGTGTATTAAGTATAGGGTCTCGCTCGCTTAAGAGAGTAAGGCGGCCATACACGTACCAGTATACTTGTGCAAATTTAGACTTGCACAAACACAGGACTGTGACAATGTTAGGAATTTGTGCAAGTATTATACTTCCCACACACGTTTCAGTATGTATGTACTTGCGCAAGTCTGGATTTGCGCAAGTATACTGCCACGTGTGTGGCCGACATAAGTGTGACTTGCAATTTGTTAATCGTTGATTTTATGCACTCAAATAGGTACTCATTGGAATTTAGTTCATCATCACCACCAAAGCTAACATCAGAGGAACCGTTCTTGTCGACCGTAGAATAGACTCAATCAAAGAATGTAGAAAAAAAAATGACATTTGAAAGCATGGCGAATAGAAATGATTTCTATTCTTCAGTTGTCTAGGCGTTTTTATACTCGGGGAAACAAAATCGGATTCTATGGGAATAACTTTTCCATTTTTGACAGAATGAATATGGAATTGGTCACGTTAGGCGCCCATTAGACGGTAGTTTTTGTCATGGCAGAGAGTTTGACTGACGGAAAACCTATCGTCTAATGCGATGATTGACGTTTTGTAGGCGAAGTTTTGTAGGCGTTTTGATCGAATTGTAGGCGATAAAAATTCCATCATTCAACCATCATTCATGATTGAAGGAAATGATTGACCGTGTAACGGGCGCCTTACACGTGCTGAATATTGGTGTCCCAGTTGTGGGAACTTCATAAGCTGATCTTGCATCTCACTCCCACGTTTTAAAACCGCAGCTGCCAAGAAGTTTGATGTGTACTCTACTTAATTGCAACTATTTCTTTTTGACTTCTAATACTCCTATTTAGAGTAGGACTGTTTGTTTGACTTTGACTGTTTGTAAAAATTTGGATCGATATTATACATAATTTTTGTTAATAACATTAATTTATAGCTAGTCAGTTTGTGCATGAGAAAGCTAGTTAAGTTTTTTATATAAGTATGTTTGTAAGATACTTTCATAAACAACTCAATTTTATACGAATGCGTGTGTATATTATACGGATCACTGAGTTTAAAATAGTTCGGATTTGTTTGATCATTAGGTGCGTTCAACCAGAGCGAGCAGCCTCGCGAGGCATTTTCCATGCAAGAAAACTTCGTCGCGGCGCTGCTTGCTCTGTGTGGATCGTCTTTTGTTTCTCGACCGAGGCACGAAACAAAATACGCGAGCAATACAAAAGCCGGCACCGGATGACTCGGGCGCTCGGTCGAGGGCTTCGGCCGAGACACTTCCACACTAACCAACCTACTTCGTGCGGCAAACGCCTCGCGAAACAGCTCGTTCTGTGTGGAGGCACCTATTCATAAAAAATCCTTTAAAAGTAGTCAGATCTTCATAGCGAACTTACGTCTGATATTATTTCTGTCTCAATTCAAATCCTAACCTTTTTTTTGACGGATAGTTCTAATAGACGTCTTACAGACTCGATAGATAAATTCAGCTGTTGATTGGTTAAAGACAAAAATCATATAAACCATGGTAGGATTTATGGTCTTAAGAACTGTATATAAAATTATAACCATAAATTAACTATCCATATTAATTCTCAACTAAATTATTGATAAATGATTCATTTACAAAATTTTCGGGTCTGCAACAATTCGACCAACATCGAGTATTGGACAAATGCGAACTATTTCTGGAACTCAGTACATCAATATAATAATAACTATTTTTAAATTATATATTTAGATAACATACACTACTCATATCACGCTACTCGCATCCACATCACGCTTTGTATTTTTTTTTTAAATTTTGTGAAATTCCTGGGACATATTAATGTACGTTGTGTGCCTTGTAGGCCCGTCCCCTGTTGTGGCTGTTTCTAACGTGGGATCTTGTAAGTTCCCTGTCAATTTATTATTTTACACCCTTACATTGCTATTCTTTATAAAGCTAGGTAGAGGGAAATGACAAAAATCTTCAATTTCTAGATTTTTTCATAACTTTCAGGGTCTTGTTCCAGACAAGTAGCAAATGATAGCCGAAAGCCTTCAGTATATTTTACTAGATTTTCAGCTTTATGTCAGCAACATTTTGGTAGGCAAAGATTGCTGACCGGTGCTCTAATTAAGTCATAAAGATAAAAATCTATTAAAAACTACTGTTCCGATCGTTAACGCTCAGTAGTCTTCAATAGATTTTCAACTTTATGCTTCAGGGTATAAAGTTGAAAATCTATTAAAGACTACTGAGCGTTTTTATATATCGTTTAGTACTTGTCTAGGCCCTCTGGGTTCAATTCATCTGCGTTCATGTAAATACCATAGTTTATATGCGATGTTGCACTAACTGAGAATGTTGTACATTATGTTGCATATGTAATTATGTTTTATGTTAGAAAAGTATATAATTCACTTGGGACTGGACACTATTTGAAAGTCTGGGACATTCAATGATTAGTTGGTCGGGAAAACTTAATTACTTAAAATTATTAACAGTAGTAACTGAAGTGACTGTTTTATCTTTTTCTTTCTGATCGTAAACTTGCACGATATAGAATTTATCTAGTACTAAATATGAGAGAACGCAGACAACCATCTTTTGGCAAAAAGTTTAGTTTGCATCGTAAACATTGAATTCGATCGGCTTTCTATAAAAAGATGAACAACTGTAGAAAGCTTGTCTAAAAAAAGTGTTATTGCAAAACGACCCCTATATCAACGCGACATAACTCAAGGACTAATTTACTAAAGCGGTCATCTGCGTTCTCCCTAAGTTCCCACTCTCAAATAGTATCCCTTACCAAGCAAAACGAAGTGCACTAAAATGTTGCACCACAGCGCTTGTTCGCCGAGAACAAGGAGAAGCTGATCACCGGCGCGTTGACTGCGCTCGTGAGCTCGGCGCCGTCCGGCAGCAACTTAACGCCCCGGGAACTTGAGGCGCAGTTCCATGCTTTAAGAAGATTGTGTGCCAGTAAAGTTGGATTTGCTGCTTTCACTGCGTTACCTGGGTAAGAAATTTATTTGCTAGCATTTTCGTTTGCGCAAGATTAGTACTTCCAATAATATTTCAGGTGTGTGATCCACTTTACAAGGAAAATTATACAGGGTGTCAGGGACAGCCCTCCGCAAACTTTCAGGGCTTGAAAAAAAAATCGACCTCACCATACAAAATTATAAACTTGATTGGACAATTTGTATGGAGAGGCCGTTTTTTCCTTACCTGAAAATAAAAAATTGTGGGAGTGTTTAGTTTCGTCTAGTGAGCAATCCCTGAAAGTTTGCGGAGGGCTGTCTCTTACACCCTTTATTATTGGTCCCTTATACATATGTATAAGGGACCAATCAAACCCAAAAAACCAGGGACCGGTGTTTCCAAAATCAGCGGATTCGATTCCTAGCCAGTATTATTAATTTTTGTAAAATCCAACAATGCAATTTTACTGTTTCTCAAAATCGGCCTCGAGACTCCTTTCAGTATTTTTCGATATTCGTCATAGTTTCGGATATCTATCCACGCCCAGTTGAAAAATTCACCCTGTATATCACGGTTCATGAGATCTCTTCTGGGCTGATTTCTCGTATAAAGTCTATCCTATGTCCTTGCCAGCGTCGTAAATTATCTATGTGGCAAATTTTATCTAAATCGTTTCAATGGTTTATGCGTTACTATCCATTTGTGTCCCAAATTAAGGCAAACGCCTCCCTTCCCCCCTTCCACTTATTCCGATCCAGTGCTGTGCGTATCTCTATCTACTTTGATTTATTATTTAGGTTCATTAGATTAGTCAGTAATCTTATCAACACTATATTATAAAAAACTTAAAAAAATCGTATGGGACAAACAACACTTTTCATTTTTTCTCTCAGTTTCCGAGAATGGATCGGCACAGCAACAGTAGCAGCCCTCCGTCGCGGCTCGCCAGCCTGCGCACACGCAGCTCTCGACGCCGTGTGCGCACTGCTGCAGCCGATGCACGCCGAGCCGGACCTCAGGCAGGAGCAGCTGAACAAGGCCAGCATGCTGTCCTCGTCCACCTTCCTGGATGGCCTGCTCACCATGTGGGCGGATCACGTGGTGAGTACAGCTCTCTGCTACAGCCGATGCTGGTTAACCATGAGTCTGATGACCTGCGGAGCTACCTCGTTGGTCTAGTGGTCGTAAGCGTGATTGCTAACATCCCGAGTTAGGCAGTGTTATTGGGTTTTTCCATTCAGAATTTTAAATTCTCTGAAACAGGCACGGAGTTGGCTTTGTGCTCGGTTAATGGCAATGCGCGCTCCCCTTTTGGGCCTGTGGATAATTAAGGCGGGTACTGACTGGTGATACAAAGCGTAATGTAATGTGTAACACACACAGCCAGCATTTGTGCACTCAGTACGGAGAAAAAACGATCGTGCACTGTTAATAAGCGACTCATTGTTCGTTTCGAATGGTACATTAAGTCCTGAATCAGTTACTACCCAACTTTATCTTCTCGAATATTTTGTAATCATTTTTTCCCTCCAGACGGGTGGCAGCGGCGCGCTGGTAGTGGCAGCCATGTTGGATTTCTTGACGTTTGCACTGTGCGTGCCCTACAGCGAGACCACGGACGGCAAGCAGTTCGACCAGCTGCTGGAGATGGTCTCCAAGAGAGGACGTGTGCTGTTTAAATTATTTGAGGTGGGTCTTGTAAAGACGAACGGTGAGTAGGGGGAAGATGTCCTTTTGATCCCAAAGGTTAAGCATCTATAGGGCTAAACCCATGCCGGGTTGCAGGATCGTCTGGCTGAAAAGTTAACCGTTACCCTGAAACGCAAAAGGCAACTGAAGAAAAAGAGTGGCTTTTTAGTCAGTAAGAGTCTGACAGGAAGAAGATTTATTAAAGGCCTATTTCAGACTCTGTTTTTATCAGCCTCACATGACACAAAATAGGGGAGGCATGTACTCAGCAGAGAATGCAACAAGGGTGCAAATGATAATGATGAAAGACATGATCTAAAGTTTAAGATGATGATGGATGTTAAATAAATTAAACAGTATTTCGTTTTCATCACAACACAAAAATATTTCCACTTCCACAAAAACTATTTTGTACAAAACCACCGATAACATTGCCTTTTATTAAACAGCACCAATCAATGGCGATAGTAAAGGGCGCAGGCCTAGTGATGCGAGCCCTAGTGGAGGAGGGGGGCGAAGGCGTCGGCACTCGCATGCAGACCCTCGCGCTGGCCGAGGCAGCACTACCACGACACTTACTGTCCGCACTGTACGCGCCGCCCCGGCTACATCACCGACATCTAGCGAGACATCTAGTTGCGCTGTGGTTGGTTGAACATGCGCCTGCGCATTCGTTGCTGCGTAGGATTATGGTGAGTTGATTATACTTATAGGTAACGTTCTACGAAGATGCTGAATTACTTTTTTTTTAAATAACGTGGTATATTATACGTGGCTTCTCCTTCACAGTTCATAAAATATTCCCCAAAAAACATGCTACGAAGATAACTTTGCCCTGGTGGCATATAATGGCCCATTCCCTTTTAGTGTTAGGAAGATTGTAACCCCGTGTCTACCGCTTCATCCATCAATATCGGCTTTACGAGTCGATAACTTGCGATATTTTAGGAAGAAATTTCCTAAGGTGGATAGATTTCGTTACGTATTGCGTAATTTTCTTTGTTACTAACCTTATCGAGACAAAACACAAGAACATTTATAAGTACGAGTATATTGCAATTTATAACCGGTATTTTTGCGAGACTAACAAGCAACATTTCAAAATTATAAACTCTATAAACCATATTTCCTTTCCACAGCCCTCAGGGCTCCTAGCCTTCTTAGAATCAACGGAGGCGCCTCCAGCCGCAGCCCTGGCCGGCGAGCTGGAGCCCGAGCGAGACAACCTGACTCTAGCGCAGGCCTCCGTCAAGCAGCGCGCGCAGCACTGGGAGGCGCTGGAGAGGCAGGTCAAGTATGTGGAGAAACATCTGGAGGTAAGTTAGGGAACTTACTCATGCCGCAGTTCGTGCGATTTGCAATTTCAAATGAAAATCGTCTTTGCTACTACGATATAATGATGCAATTCGACTGACTTATGTCGTCATGGCGAGCGTGCTTTGTTTATCTATCTACCCGTAGATAACCCTACGTTATAAGTCGTATGTCGTAATGGTAAAGATGATTTTCATTTGTAGTTGGAATCGGACGAATTGCGTCACATCGTGCATTATGCCGATCATTCCGAATCAGGTCAACTTGAATCCTTACAAGTAAGATAACTTATATCAGTTACCTTTGTGCATAGCCCTTGCTTTTAATTAAATATGCTGAGGACAGAAATAGTGCCCACTGATTTTTTAAACTTTAATAGACAATGTTATGTAGTCAAAGCACATCGCTATTACTAGAATTATAGTGTCCAGAAACTTTAATCAGCCTAATGAATTATAATTAAAACCTATTTCTCTCCAGCATTACGCCCAGCTAGCCCTCCAGCACTGGGCGGCCCGCCTGGGTCGTCCGTCGGCCGACCGTCGTGACGTCACTCGCGAGCGGCCCGTGGTGCTGCGCAGACCTCGCGAGCGAGTCAAGTCCACCGCCAACTGGCCGCTGTTCTACTACCAGTTCCACAAGGATCATGCGCTGCCTAACCTTATATGGAATCATACGGTAAGACACCTACCATAGGCTAGTTTCTAGCAACAATTTTCTCCGATAGATACGTTATTTTACAGGTTCCTTGAAGTCTTTCTCTGTAACCTAGAATAACAATGTAATAGGAGAAAAACCATACAACCATTCCATATGAAGTAGTGACGCACTTAATGCACACAGAATTCTACAAATATCCAAAGTGCGTGTTTCATAATTCACCGATTTTCTCCAATATACACGTTTTTTGAAGATATCTTCAAGACTTTCTTGGTACCAACCTAGAATTACATTATAATAGGAGAAAAACCATTCAAACATTCCACACATACGTAATGTTATGTACTCATTGAATGTAAACTTGAGTATTCTTTACAACTTGTTTTATCCGAATAACAGAAAGATTCACAGCCTTCTATCAGCATCGAAAATGCGTCTAAAACGGGTCTTCATATCTTACTTACTAACTTGATTTTCTCCAATAGACACGTTTCTTTGGAGATTTCTGCAAGACTTTCTCTGTAGCTATTGTGATAGGGGAAAAACCATACAACCACTCCATACCAACGTAGTTTCCATGTACATTAACGAATGTATACTTGTGTATCCTTTACAACTTGTTTTACCGGTATAATACAAATCTTCCCAGAAACCGGGTTTCCTTTTTTATATATATATTTTTTCGTAATAGACACGAGAAGAACTCCGCAACGCTTTAGAAAACGAGCTTCGCGCGTTCACGTCAGACCGCGAGGTGGCCGGCACGACCCTCACGTCATGGAACCACGCGGAGCTGGAGGTCCACTACCAGTGTCTGCAGAACGAGGTCAAGATCGGAGACTACTACTTGAGGATACTGCTGGAGCAGAGGGATAATGATGACAGCCCTATAAGGAAGTCGTGAGTGGTTTTGGCTTTTGTTTGTAGCTGTTAGAGGGCCGTTCTTCCTGCCTAAAAGGCAAGGGAATATGGAATAAAACTTTTTATTAAAATGTAACAGATGGATTGTCTTTATAAAGAATTTTGGTTTGCTATTCAATCCAAGCTGGATTATGACGATGTACTAATAACTGTTCGTTCTCTCATGTGAATACGAACTTGGCTTTTGTAGGTTATTTTTACTAACAGTAGGGCCACACGAACGGGAAATGCCGTTGATTATGGCGTTAATGGACGTTAATACGAACATTTAAATACTTCATATATTTTAGTTTCCTCGTATTATTGCTAAACTTTTTTAGGCTTGACTTGACTTCATTATTTTGCTGACTAGTTTACCACTATGAAATAGTCAGCTTATAGTCTACTATAAATAATTAGTAAACTATCAGTTGACTGGTGGTCAAATTTGGACGTGCCCCATACTAAACTGAAATATTGTATCTTGTCTTCCAGTTACGAGTTCTTCAACGACCTGTACCACCGTTTCCTCTCGACGCCGAAGATCGAAATGAAGTGCATGTGTCTTCAAGCAATGAGTATAGTGTACGGACGGTACTTTGAAGACATCGGCCCCTTTGCAGACACCAAGTATATTGTGCAGATGTTGGACAGGGTAAGTACTTACTATGTTTAGAGACAACAGATTTTATTTGTTTAGTAACTTATTTCTCGATAAGGCAGGTACATCATTATACTAGAGCACATTCCTAGTAGGCGCGGGCATGCGAGCGGCGAGTATTGGGTGACTCGCCGCCCGAGCATGGACCATGCCCGGGTCGACGGCGCGTTGTGTTCCACGCGCGCCTCTAAAAGTGTCAGCATAATGACGGGGTCCTTTAGAGGGCCAAAGCATGCCGAGGTCGCGGGACACACGTATACCGCGACACCGGTACATAAACGGCTATTGAAAGACACAGTCCCTCCCGCTCTGCCCTGGGTGGAAACTCATTTGATGATTTTACCACGTAAGAAAAAAGAGCACATTCCTTTTTATTTGTGTTGTGGGTGCGTTTACAAACATTTTAACTGACATACACAAACACCTAAAACCGGAACAACTGCATGTAGGGTATACACAAATTTTTTCGCGGCACGCAGTTCAGCAGTTGTTAGCTCGGCCAACCATGCCATCAAATATTCCTCGATGTCGATATGTCAAGTTCTCTGTGATTTCTGCGAATAGACTAGAATACCATTGAAAGTATTTTGCATGCTATTTTAGACTTTATCGAAGTTGTTTTTCAGTTCATTATCACCTGATCCCTGATCACCGACTACCTAGTCGGTCTTAGCTGAAGCTTTGTTGGCTAAAATCGATTTTTGACTAAAACAATATTGCCTTTTGCGTCTTGGATCTAATGGTTGTGTTTTGTTTCAGACTTGTGATAGAATGGAAAGAGACAGATTAGTACAGTTTTTATCGAAATTAATTTTTCATAGAAGAAACGTTAGCGATATGTTAGAATGGAATGGTATTAGGTGAGTACAAATAAGGTTAATATGTACCCTTTATTGTCTTTAATATTGATTTTAGAAATGTTTTTAAGATTTTCAGTTATTTTTTATTTAAACGGTTTTAATTTTACCAATGAGAATCAAGTCTGTTTGTTTTTTTTAAGTCAAAGATGCCTTTTAATAGACTAGCCTAATGAAATGGTTTGACATTTTTAAATATTATGCGGATTAAAGGCGCAAATTAAAAAAAAAATGTGTGAAAAGAATAATTCGAACTGGGTTGAAGAATTCGACGCTTATAGGTAGTACCTTGGTAGCTTGGTTGCTAAGAGCGTCGGCTGTACTGAATCCGGACATCGCAAATTCAAATCCTGCTGATGGCTCGATTTTTTCTTTTCCCAGAAACTTTCTCTATACCACTAATGGTTTGGCCTTGAGTCCAGAAAAAACCAAATTCATCCATTTTAAAACTCCTTATTTTCTTGTAGGATCTTAGTAGAGCTAATGACTCTAGCTCATCTGCATACATCCCGGGCCACAGTACCCACACAGAGCAACGTGATCGAGGGTCCGCAGCAGCAGACCGGCGGGGACCGGGAGTGGTACTACAACGTGGAGGCCGGAGACAAGGTGCAGAGGAAGGGACCCGTTAGTACACAACAGGTAAAATTACATTGCATATACAGGGTGAATTTTTCAACTGACCAGGAATCGAAACAGCAGATTTTGTAAAAAAAATTACACCCTGTCGCATACACACGTGCCGTATATGATTACTTCCCAGAATTTGATCCTTATTAGCAACACATTTAGATAAAATTTCCACTCCACCCCTACCTTCATTAAGTGCTTATTGTTAGAAAGTAACGATGGTCACCACTAAGAAAACTTTTCTGATATAATATGAACGGCTGAATCTAGTGAATACAAGTTTGTTATGAAACGAATCATATCTTGGGAAATTAAATGTCATAAAGTTTTCTGAAAACTTTCCTTGTCTTTCAGAGCATATTTTTCAAATAAATGTATAACACTTGGTTTACAAATTACAGAAACAAAATATTGTCTCATTACCTTTCTAAAATTAATGGTCCCACAGTACCTACTTTTAGTTAGTTCTGCTGACCAGAAAATTAGGAAATTTTCCAGACGGCTAAAATGTATCACGAATTTTTTCACCGTTTTGGAACAACGAAAATTTCGAAGACATATGTCATCCATCAAAGCGCCCTAGGCTCGCGTAGTGGATTATGGCTCACTCTCTTTTACAGATCGGAAGCCTGTGTACCAGGAGCAAAAACATTATAGTTTGACGGTGATATTATTTTCTTGCAGTTAAAAGAACTATACAAATCGGGCGAGATCAACAACAAGACGAAAGCGTGGGCCAATAGTATGGAGGGTTGGCGGGCCGTGGGCGGCGTGGCGCAGCTCAAGTGGACGTTGGTGGCGCGAGGGACGCCCGTGTTCGACGAGAGCGCGCTGGCGGCCACCGTGCTGGACCTGCTCATCACCTGCTGTAGATACTATCCCAGCAGGTAATTGAGCAAATTCTGTGGATTCTTCAGTTTTCTTTATGCTTCAGTTGTTGGTTCATATCCAGCTCGAAGGACCAAATGTAAGGGACATTAATACTGATTATAATGGTACATTAAAAACTGATTATATCGATACATTAATAATTAGCGATTGAACAAATGGCAAAGTCCACTCGTTGACTCGCGCGCTTGCGCAGCTACCGTTTCTGTCGCCCGTAAACGACAACGCTCAGACAGTCAAGGCGGAGTAAATAGCTCTTGATCTCTGAGTATAAGAAACAACCTGGGCCATCTACGTGCAACTAGTATCACTTTTTTCCCAAGTTGTTATACCTTAACTCCACTGATCAACATAGTTTATGTAGTTCTAAAATCTTTACAGTGTTGTCAAATACTTCTTTTTTTGCAGAGACGAAGAGGATGCTGTGATTAGACCATTACCAAAAGTGAAGCGTATGTTATCAGAACCGGCCTGTCTAGCACACGTTGTTCAACTCTTACTTACTTTTGATCCTATACTTGTTGAAAAGGTAAGATTAAAAATAACTGAATTAACATAACTATTCGAAACGTTCTTCTAATGATCGATTATCTTTGATGCCATATTAACCCAAGAAAGCTTGCATGGTCATTTATGTAAGCAAATCAGTGTGGGGCTAAGAATTGAGCCCTGTGGTACTCCCATTGCAAGTAAATCATTTTGAGAATATCGTTCTACAAAATCAACTTTCTGGATCTTATTTAATAGTATTGAATTAACTAGAAACTGGTAAGCGCTTCTAATTCTATAGAAAGAGCAATTTTCTCATAAATAAGTCATGATTAACATTGTAGAATGCCTTTGACAAATCACAAACTACACTAACTTTAAAAATATGTCTACCAAATAGTTTCTAACACTTTTTCAGGTAGCCACTCTTCTCTACGAAGTAATGCAGGACAACCCTGAGATCTCAAAGCTATACTTAACAGGCGTGTTTTACTTCATGTTACTGTACACTGGATCCAATTTGTTACCTATTGCAAGGTTCCTTAGATTAACGCATATGAAGCAGGCGTTTAGAGCTGATCAGGTTAGTGAAGTATTCATACTTTAGTGAGTCTATACGGTTTTTCTGATTGCTCTGGAGCAAAGATTTGAGAAGATACAAGATGTCTGACTATTTTCGGGAGTTCTAAAGTACCGTCATAATGTCATGTATTGCCGGCGCAAAAAAAAATGCATTAAAGTAATACAAAATCGTTAAGTTTAATATGACATTGTGACTAGGTTTTAACTTCTGGAATTGTCACTTTGGTAACATTTCATCATCAGCCTAAACGTTCCCACTGCTGGGACACAGGCCTCCTCTCTTGTGAGAGGGAGTGGGCCATAATCCACCACGCGGGCCCAGTGCGGATTGGCAGATGTCACATGTCTTCGAATTTGATAGTTCTAGGACATGCCGGTTTCCTCACGATGTTTTCCGTCACCGTTTTTGAGAGCAGCGGTGATGAAATAAATGACACAAAGTAATGCGCCAAGCTGGGTTCGAACCCACGACCTACAACTCGTAAGTCGGGACCGATACCACTGGGCCACCACTGCTCTCTGGTAACATTTATGTGAGTAAAATTGTATGCGATCTATGACCAAATAAACCTGTATGTTTCGTTTTGTAGTCAAGTTCGGACATAATGCAACGGTCGATACTAGGACAGTTGCTTCCTGAAGCGATGGTGTGCTATCTAGAGAACCACGGCCCGGAGAAATTCGCGCAGATCTTCCTCGGAGAATGGGATACACCTGAAGCTATCTGGAACTCTGAAATGAGGTATGTCGTGCTATGGTTTTATATATAAAGCAGGCCGTTGTTGTTGTTGAAAAAATAAATATAATCTTTTTACTTTGCAGCATTACCTTTTTGTTTTTGTGGAAAAGTTTTTTTTTTAATTTCATTTATGTAGGTATATTACTTCAATTTTATGTTCCCAAAGCATAGATAGATTAATAATTTTAGCTTCTGTTTCTTCGTTATCTTGCTCTGTGACGTTAGTTACCATTTTAAAACCTTTGGTTGAATTCAGATTGTAATTTTTTTGTTTCATTATTCGGTGAACTACGTATCTTTAACTCACACTATCTGTGCTTTATATCCAGATTATCAAATAAAGTTAAAACCTCTGCTGTTTCATAAAAACGTGATTGTTCACAGACGGATGCTTATCATGAAAGTATCAGCGCACATAGGCGAGTTCACTCCCCGCCTCCGCGCACACATAGCAGCTCGCTACCCGTACCTCGCCATCCCGGCCGTGTGCTACCCGCAACTGCAACACGAGCTGTTCTGCAACACGTTCTACCTGAGACACTTGTGTGACACGCAGCGCTTCCCCGACTGGCCCATACCGGACCCGGTGAGTGTACCTCTTGTCTATGCTACGTGTAACTACAACTGCAACACGAGTTGTTCTGCAACACGTTCTACCTGAGACACCTGTGTGATACGCAACGCTTCCCTGACTGGCCCATACAGGACCCGGTGAGTGTATCTCTGGCCTATACTACCTGCAACTACAACTGCAACACGAGCTGTTCTGCAACACGTTCTACCTGCGACACCTGTGTGATACGCAACGCTTCCCTGACTGGCCCATACAGGACCCGGTGAGTGTATCTCTGGTCTATACTACCTGTAACTACAACTGCAACACGAGTTGTTCTGCAACAAGTTCTACCTGAGACACCTGTGTGACACGCAGCGCTTCCCCGACTGGCCCATACCGGATCCGGTGAGTGTACAGCACCAATGTTTGTTCTACCCGCACTACTACTGCAACACGAGCTGTTCTGCAACACGTTCTACCTGAGATACCTGTGTGACACTTACGTCTACAAGAGTCATCGTCGCCTCGAAGGGAAAAATAAAACAATATAGAAGGCTGTTCGTTTACCATACATGAAAGTTACCTAGTTTGCTCGAAGCGAGTTCCCGTTCTACAATCAATTCATGTCTTCTAGATTTCGCCAATACAATCATTACGGACCGTACCATCCCGCAATGCTCAGAAAATTATGTAGTTCTAAACTACTGACAACTTATTGTAGACTAGCTGTCCCCCGTGGTTTCACCCCGATGCTCAGTTCCTACTGGTCCTAGCGTGATGTTATATAGCCTACCTAAAGCCTTCATAGATAAATAGACTATCTAACAGAAAAAGAATTTGATACACTAGTTCCTGAGATTACCGCGTTCAACCAAGCAAACAAGCTTTATAATATTGGTATAGATACCATTTCTAAACGCTAAGTAATATACCATTTTCTTTTTATCCACCAGGTCGGCCTTCTAAAAGACGTACTAGACGCATGGCGTCGTGAGGTAGAGAAGAAGCCTCCGTCCATGACGGCAGGCGAGGCCTACGCAGCCCTAGGGCTCACTACGGGACAACACGACGAGGCGGCCGTGAGGAAGGCGTACTACCGCCTGGCGCAGCAGTTCCATCCGGATAAGAACCCTGAAGGACGGGTAAGTGGTTCTAGACTTCCTTTAATTTTCATAGGAAATAGATATATGTACTTCTTTGAGTATTAAGTAAACACCTAAGGCTTAAAAAAGATGCTGTACGTTTTTGCTTCAAGTACCGTGTGCAAATAGATTTACCAGACAATCACAATTTTATACAGGGTGAAATTTTAGTGGTTGTTGTGTAGCTGATCACTACTCCTTACTAAATCCATTAAAATTTCACCCTGTATAAATTAAAAAACGAAATTGACAGATGAAAAAAAAGCAAACACGTTGCTTTTTTTTTCATGCGGGCCTGTGTTGTATATAATGTATATTAAGTTTGTAGCAGTATTACTATGTAGTTTGATGAAACGCACTAACTCGAGCCTTGTGTTTTTTGATAACTTTATAATGTTCGGTACAATATATTTTTTTCCCGGAACCAAATCACCTAGACTTTATAGATACTTCAATTTCCTGTATCACACTCCAAAAGACATGTTATGTTTGTCACAGGATCGCTTCGAGGCAGTGAACCAAGCCTACGAGTTCCTATGCAGTCGTAACGTATGGACGGGCGATGGACCAAACACCAACAACATTGTTCTCATACTGAGGACACAGACTATACTGTTCCAGAGGTATTCTGAAGGTAAGTTTATATACAGGGTCATTTTTTATCACCCTTAAATTATGGGAAACTTGAATAGGTACATTGTTTTTTTTTTATCGTGGTAAAATCATCAAATGAGTCCTCCCAACCAGGGCAGGGCAGGAGACACTGTTAGACTCGTAATGACTTAAATCCACGGTGTCCTTCAATAGCCCTTTACGTTTTGGGGTCACGGTAATGAGATAAGTCCCGCTGCCGGGTACATCGATACATTGCAAATCTAATTAGTCAGTTATTAAGGATATTGAAAAATAATGGACATGTATATTTTGTTTATTAAAACCAATGAACATTGACAAAGATATAAACGCATTAAAACTCGGGAGTGGGGACTCGTGACGTATTGTGAATTTTAAAACCGTCGTACTTCGTCAATTTAGGCTTACTTACCAAAAATAAAAGGGTCATATCTTTTTGATGGTATATTTTTTAGGGATTGCTATCAAAGCAACTTATATGAAATCTCTCATGATGGGACGTAGCAGAAAAGAAAAAAAAAACTTAGGATAGGTTCTGCCCATATATGCGACGTATACGACCTTTGTCGCTGGTTCGTTTTTTGTCGTGATTGTGTTTAGTGCCTTCGTAGCGTTCTCTGTCTAAGAGAACGCTATACGCCGATTTCAGTACTTTTTACGTACTTATTCGAAAAGTGAGCTTTGCGAAACTCGGTTTTGTGTGTACCCCAGACAACAGACATACGACTAAGTTTTCAAACTGTTAAAATGTTCCCATCTTTGTCTCCAGTCCTAGCGCCATACAAATACGCGGGCTACCCACAACTCTTACGCACGGCGCGACTGGAAGCGGAAGCGGAACAGCTATTCGCGGAGAAAGACGCCGCGCCCTTACTGCCGGCTGCTTGCGAACTTGCGCATGCGACTGTCCGGTGTTCTGCTCTCAATGCTGAGGAGCTGCGTAGGGAAGGAGGGTTACAGGTAAGTGACCTTCGATCAGGAGTAAAATAGGTATCAGGTCTAAGAGTTGTTTGAAATTTCAGTAAAGTGTTTGAGGCACGCTGAAAACTTGCTCAATCTTCATCTGCAAGGGCTTTTCCCAATTATATTGAAAACGGCTTCCAGTCGAACCAGTACCCTTAAGCACGAGTTTTCAGTATTTGAGACGTAAAGTAAACTGGAACTTTGACAATTTCAAATTGATAATTTTCAAGAAAAAAAATTAGCTCCTTCTTCGAACACCAGATGCGCTTTTCCCTTTTTCCATACAAGAAACGCTGTAAAGTAAAATAGTGAAAACTCGTGCTAGGGGTACAGATGCAGCTGGATATCAGTATTTTACATGGAGTGTCGCTGCATGTTGAACTTTTTCAGATTTTCAACTTTACGCGCTGGGTTATAAAGTTAGTAAGTAAGGTTTTAAGACATTGTAATACGGGCGCAGGTCCTCCACGAAGCCATGTCCCGCTGCGTGCCGGTGCTGTCGGAGGCCAGCAAGTCGTCCGACATCAGCGCGCAGGTGTGTGCGCACGCGGCGCGCTGCTTCGCGGTGGCGGCCGGCTTCACGCAGTGCCGCGCCGTGTGCGCCGGCATGCCGCAGTTGTGTGCGGACCTGGTGCCGCTACTCAAAAGACCGGTAAATCGTTTTTTATTTATTTTGTAATACCATAATTATCTATACATATAATAAAACTGTAGAAAAGTTATTTTTGTACATTAAAAAAAAACTCAAAAAATTTAGCCAGGGTATTAAAGGACAACCAATAGAACCCATTTCTAGCATTTTTAGAATTTTTGTCTGTTTGTCTGTTTGTCTGTTTGTCTGTTTGTATGTTTATTTGTCCAGGTATCACGTAAAATGTACGAAATTTATGTAGATAACTTTTATACACAACGATTAAGCGTAACTTGGAGAGGAATTTAGTTTTTGTTTCATTGGAATCGGTTCAGTCTATCAAAAGTTATTCGAATATAAAGTGTTTCAGAAGTAAAATTACGGTCAGTTCACACCAAGACGCGTAGTTCATAGCGCGATCTAGCTTCGATTCTGCTACATATTCAAATAAAAATTCATCTAATGATTATGATAGGATGGGATAGGATAGGATAGGATGGGATAGAATAGGATAGGATGGGATAGGATGGGATAGGATGGGATAGGATGGGATAGAATGGGATAGGATGGGATAGGACGCGACAGGACGGGACAGGACGGACAGGACGGGATAGGACGGGATAGGATGGGACAGGACGGGACAGGACGGGACAGAACGGGACAGGACAGGATAGGACGGGACAGGACGGGACAGAATGGGAGAGGACGGGACAGGGCGGGACAGGACGGGACAGGACGGACAGGACGGGACAGCTCGGGACAGGACGGGACTGGACGGGACAGGACGGGACAGTACGGGACAGGACGAGACAGGACGGAACAGGACGGGATAAGATGGGATAAGATGGGATAAGATGGGATAAGATGGGATAAGATGGGATAAGATGGGATAAGATGGGATAAGATGGGATAAGATGGGATAAGATGGGATAAGATGGGATAAGATGGGATAAGATGGGATAAGATGGGATAAGATGGGATAAGATGGGATAAGATGGGATAAGATGGGATAAGATGGGATAAGATGGGATAAGATGGGATAAGATGGGATAAGATGGGATACGATGGGATACGGTGGGATTTTGGAGGGAGACCTTTTTACCCGACGCTTCGCACAAAAAAATACATTGGTAATTTCCGACATCCACGCGAACGAAGTCGCGGGCACAGCTAGTAGTAAATATAATATTCCACAACGCCATTAAGTCCCAAGCTAAGCAGAACATTCTGTCGGCTTTCAATATAACTGGACAAAAAAAAATACATGGAGTAACTGCTTATCCGATATTCTACCAAATATTTTTTAGTAAAATAGCCGTGAAGTTGTAAGGGTAACTCTAAAAAAAAATAGTCCGAATCAAAAAATATTAGATCCGTATTTTTTCTATTGTTATGTGAACGAAAATTGACGAAGATACAACGGTTCTAAAAATCGCAAAAACTACAATCGTTCAGTATAATTTTACAGGCGTTATGACGTCACCAGCTCCCACTTCCGAATTTAGCAGCGTTTTATCTTTGTCATAAATAAAAACGTATTCCTTGTTTTTCAATACTCTACTTGACACATTAAACAGATTTTCAATTGATTTGTGCAACAAACTACCCTATTATGGATTAAGTAGAAGATAATATACAAACATCAATATTTCTCTCTTCCAGCACTTAGGCGAGACGGCGTGCGCAGGCGCAGCCGCAGTGGGTGCGCTAGCAGCCGACCCCACGTGTCGCTCGCAGCTGGCGCGCGCGGGCGCGGTGCAGGCGCTGCTGCCGCCCGCGCTGCGGTACGACTACACGCTCGCTGAGTCCGGACTTGATACTGATGCACAGCTTAACAAACAGGTAAACCCAAAAAGAGGCGTTTTATAAATAATAGTCGATACAAGATAATTATTTAAAAAAAAAAACGTTGCTCGACACTAGGAATATCTCCTGTATCGTGGTTGCGTTTACAAACATAGAAACTCACATACACAAACACCCAGACCCGGAACAACTACTTGTAGGTCATACAAATATTTGTTCCGTGCAAGCATCTAACCCGCTACATACTGCGTAACAACCCAATCGTTCAGCCACTGCGCTAACCGTGCCGTCTAATTATCTATATTAAATTGCCAAAGGAATTATACTATAGCATAATACAGCTTATAAAATTTATGATAATATGTCTATTAAAAGGATTATTGTTTTAAAATATGAATATTTAATCAATTTTATAGCTAGTAAATGTAAGTTTGCGTTTTTTGGGGGTTGGAAAGCCTGGTTTAAAATTGGTTTGTCATTGAAACCTCAAGATGGGTATTGTACCCATCGCAGCGAACAACGAAATGCTTATTCATCGTTGCGAGCGCCTTGTTTCCCTGTACGAACGCTTACTGCGCAACAAGTTACATTACGGCCTCAGTACCCATCTTCGGCTGCTTTTCCACCAGAGATGCGCTATGCTATGCGGATGCGTTTAATATCCACCAATCAGTTTCATATTGGCAGAATTTAAATTATATATATTTGTTTATAAACTTTAAAATTTCGTTTCACAGGAGGTAGCGAACCAACTAGCAAAGCAATGCATAGCAGCGTTAGCAGCGATGTACGGGCCGCACGCGCAGCCGTCGCCGGATGATGATAACATACGGAACTCATTGCACACGCTACTGACACCGTATCTGTGCGGACGGCTGGCCGAGCCTGAACAACATGAGGTAAGGAAATATGATATTAGCTTTGTGAATATCTTAATTGTGACGATAATTAATCAATGGAGTAACTAAAGAAGGAAAGAAAGAAAGAAAGAAAAGAAAGAAAATAGTGTTTATTGGCACAAACTTAAAACTAAACAATACAAAAAAAAGGTTATAAAGAGAGAGTACATTATAAAAGCAAATAAACTTAACAATTTAATGCCAAAGGGCCTCAGCTCAGCATATGCTAGATGGCAACACAAAGTTTGCCACCTGACGCTGATTTTCAGCTGCAGCCCACGGCTAAAGGTTCTCACTTGATAAAAAATTGGTCCAGCCAAAAAAAATAACACGATAGATGATTAGAGAGAGGCACTCGGGGACTGACGCGGTAATGCTATTACATAGCAATTTAAAAATTAAGAAAAATTATCGGCTATCGCGAATATTTAACGAGAATATCAATTATTTAAAATGTATGTGGTGCACTACTGTAGTAAATACATAACATTATAATAAATACGTGGCAATTATTTTTCGAAACTCTAAGTGACAGAATAATTGAATTTCTAATTTATAGATGTTGGAAACTAAATCATTTTAGATAATAAATTTATGTTTTACGACCATTACAATGTAAACGTTATAATAACAAGATATTGAACCAACGACGATATATTACTAGACTCCGCATGTACGATCTAAGAAACAAAAACTATTCTGTCAACTCGCTGAGGTACTACGTAAGCGAGGGGGACAGGGTACTGCGTTGTGATTGGCTAACTCAAGGTCTGTTCTGTCTCAAGGTATGTTTACGGCTCACAGGAGTGTTCGAAATAAGACGGATATAGTACTTTTTTGCCTAATGTGTTGACACACATCGGACGCCTGTTATTAGGAGTCTGGTAATAATATATCGTCGTTGTATTGAAGCTTAATTCCATACAATCTATCCTTTTATTTTAAGATATTTTTCCGACTTAAATTCATTTTATTCTAGCTCCTAAAAACACTAACTTCAAACTGGCGCACGCCATACCTGGTGTGGGACAACAGTACCCGCGCGGAACTGAAGGACGTACTACGGAATGCACGCGCCGTCATGGAGGAAGACGGACCGCTCATAGAACCCTTCATATACTCCGCACACGAAGGACTGGTGTCCGTCGGAGGAGTGTATATCGATATCTACAATGAGCAACCTGACTTTCCTATTGATGTAAGTAGAGAAATAATTATCTATAGGAAATCATCATTTTTGCCTAACTCTTTTCCAGTCTAGAAGGATGCAGCTGTGTACTAGAACTAAGAGGAAGTAAAAAATGAACATTATAGAATACTTTGAATATTTTGGAGCCGCCCCCCAATCCACCCGTTTGGCAGCGTGGGCTAAACAATAGTACATTGTTTACCGAGAAGAGAAAGTGACCGATTTCCGTCGAGGGTGTCGTTTGAAGCCCGAGCTGTAGGCGAGGGCTTTAAAATACCCGAGATCGGGAATCGCTTTTTGAACTTGGAGATAAAAACTCACTGTAAAACCTTTTTGGCTTTGATATTTTTAGTTACCGGCGCATAGTCTTACCCAAAATTAAAAAAAGAAAAACCACGTAAGTTTTCATACACTTTTCTCTTCCGCTCAGATGCGTTTTCTCCCCGCATATTTGTTCGATATGCAATGACGTACTTTTTACCGTAAATTTGATAAAGTATCAAGGTACTTTCCAAGCAGGTGTAGTATAAAGTAGTTAAGTTTTAAAATCGAATAAGGCCGGACGCTGACTCTTTATCTCCCCGTCGAATGAGCAGTAGTTTTTTACGTGGTAAAATCATCAAATGAGGCCTCGCAGGGCGGGAGGGACTGACAGACTTGTACTGACTAAAATCCACGGAGTCCTTCAATAGCCCTTTATGTTCCGGGGTCACAGTGATGGTATAAGACCCGCGACCCCGGCAGGCTTTAGCCCTCTGAGAGGGGGCCTCGTCATTATGCTGACGCTCTTTGAGGCGCGCGTGGAACACGACGCGCCGTCGACCCGGGCATGGTCCATGGTCGGTAGTAGTTGGAAAATTTTTGAAACAAAAAACATAGCGTTTTTTACACACTGGTAATATAGTGCCAATAGAACACTAAAATAAATGAAATAATGAATATTTTAACCAAAGTAGATCAATCAGTTTAGAAACCAGAAAGATTTCATGAATACTCGACGAAATAGTTATACCACCAACCATTTTCTTAACGTTTATATGTACTACGACATTTCGTAAGCAGGATTCCAGTCTTATGTCTCATGTTTAATCTTATTTCCTTTTTCTAGAACCCTCAGCAGCTCATCCTGGACCTACTCCAGTTCATCCAGGAGCAGACCAAGGGAGATATGACGTCAGAGAGAGTACAACATGTGACGTATGCACTCACGGCCCTCGCCAACGTTATCATCAAGAATCCAGGTATGTTCCTAGTCCTGGTCCTAGCAGCAGCGTCTTGGTATATCCATCATCATCATCATCAGCCTATAATGTTTCCACTGCTGGGACACAGGCCTCCTTACTGAGAGAGGGAGTGGGCCATAATCCACCACTCAGGCTCAGTGCGGATTGGTAGATGTTACATATTTTCGAATTTTTGGTTCTAGGACACGCCGGTTTCCTCACGATGTTCTCCTTCCCCGTTTTGAGAGCAGTAGTGATCAAATAAATTACACAAAGTAATGCGCCTGAAGGGGTTCGAACCCACGACCTACAACTCGTAAGTCGGGACCAATACCACAGTGCCACCACTGCTCTCTCTTGGTATACCCGCAACACGGATATGTATCCTATATTCATTCAAATCCCCTTATACAATCGATATGTATCCCAAATAATATTGGGAGACTCAAGAAAGCCGATATTGCTACCTGATTAAAAAGGATTTGGACATTGGACATGATCGGACGGCGAGTCACCCATAACTCGCTGCCCGCGTGCCCGCGCCTATGGTGGCTGGACATCGTCTCGCGAAGGGGAAGCTCTCTTAGTAGTCATTAACACCTCCTGTACAGAGTGTTTCTTTTAAATGGGCCAAAAGGGAGAAATCTGCATCCATAAGAGATACGAGAAAACTTTCTTAGGAACCTTTAGCTCTTTTTTTATACTGATAATTTTGGCGTTTTTATTTTTTTGGTCAAGTGTGAGCTGTCCACAGAAATGAGTGAAACTGACCAAAATTTTTTTTAATGCTGTTCGATTCTGTTTCGTGTAAGGATCATTTCATTGTATCGGAAGAAAAAAATCGGGACGGCGGAAGTTGGTCAAATTTAGTAAAATAATTTTTCATACAAATTGTATGAACGAAAAAAAAAACCATTTAAAAAAAAAAAAAATTAATTAGTGTATCAATCGTTTCACTGTGTACCTCAACTGTAAAATAATTATCCAAATTCATCATCTCTTATTCTTCCAGGCGCAGAGATCCAATGCATAGGCCAGTTCGGTTTGATCTTCGGCATGCTGTCAGCCCGGCCACACCCTCTGCTACAAGACGCGGCACTACGGACGGTCCTAGCAGCGGGCGGGTCGCGGGAGTGTGTGGAGGACATCGCGGCCAGCGCCGTGCTGGGGCACCTGCTGGCGCTGCTGGCCGACCGACCGCCACGACCTGATGCACTGGCCGCGCTGGCTGCCTTGCTGGCTAACACTGCGCTGGTTAGAGAGGCGCTTAATAAAGGTAAGACTTCTAGCACATAGATTTGGAAGAGGGAAGGAAAGAAAACTAGTGCCTCTTTTCTGATTCACTATGCCAGACGCTCGACGACCTTCTTATTCAAGCTGTCGCAGTTTCCGCAACTGTAGACGCCCACGGCGTCGGATGTCGGCAGACGATCACCGACCACCGTAGGCGTGGGCATGCAAGCAGCGACTGAAGGCAACTCGCTGTCCGACCATGAACCATGCCCGGGTCAATGGCGTGTTGTGTTCCACGTGCGCCTCAAAGAGCGTCAGCAAGATGACGGGACCCCCCTCTAGAGGACTAAGGCCTGTGTCGCGTGACTTATCTCATAACCGTGACGACGGCGACAGACTAAAAAAAAGTATCGCAGTTTGTAGCGTGCTGGGGTATCTATTGGCCCTGCTAGAACTATCAAAATATGTTTTTTTTTATCGTGTTAAAATCATCAATGAGTCCGCTCGCCCAGGGCAGAGCGGGAGGGCCTGTCAGACTTATACTGACTAAAATCTACAGTATCCTTCAATAGCCCTTTACGTTCCAGGGTCACGGTAATGAATTAAGTCCCGCAACCCTGGCAAGCTTTGACTTTTAAGTTCTCTCACAAACATTTGCATTTATAATAATACCTCGTCATTTACTTATACAATCGTTTTTCTTTATAACCAGGTGCTGTGATATATCTATTAGATTTATTCTGCAATAGTAAACTACCAGAGACAAGAGAGGCTGCCGTAGAGTTACTGGCTAGAATGATGGCCGATAAACTACATGGACCCAAGGTATGGAAACGTTTTAAATTAGTTGTTAAAAATCGTAGCTTATTTAATTGAATATTCAGAGGCTGTAGCCGGCCATGTTAGTACAGGTGTTTTTTTATCGCAGCGTTATTTATCATGGGGTTATAAAAGCTTCATTAATTAAGCACTTTTTTTTTTATCGTGGTAAAGTCATCAAATGAGGCCTTCCACCCCGGGCAGGGCGAGAGGGACTATCAGACTTGTACTGACTAAAATCCACGGTGTCCTTCAATAGCCCTTTATATTAATTAAGCAATTGGGGTCTAAAAATAAAAATTCATAAATAATACGAATTGCAATAACATAGAATATTCTATTCTTTTTCTCAAGCAGTAGAGTAGATTATGATTACAGAATAATTTTATTATAAATAGAATTTTCTGCTGAAATGGTCTTTTGTAACCCAAGATCCTCTTTTTGGACGCTCAGCTCAACGCAGAAAGTACAAAATCAAATGTGTGGAAAAAATGCATAGCGTCAAAATAACCGCCAGTGTGAACGCGCGCTTTTTAAAGCCTTACAAAAACAGAACCCATACCATGAGTTGTCATTACGATACTCGATCATCGATATCAACACCAATGATAGCGCCAAACGCGGTCGATGCGTATGATCGAGTATCGTAATGACAACTCATGGTATAGGCTCAGATAGCGGGATTATTCGACCTATAACCACACCTTTCTCTTCTCCAAGGTCCGTCTAACGATATCCCGGTACATCCCGGGAGTGTTCGCTGAAGCGATGCGCGAGTCAGGCCCATCGAGTGCGGTTCACATGTTCGATGCCCAGCACGAACATCCCGAGCTGGTGTGGACTGATGACACTAGGAAACGACTGGCTACACACATCGCGAATTTGAGAGACAAGTTAGTATAAAGTTGAATTAAGTTAACAAGCGAAACTTCAAAAAACGTAGTTATCTAGCAAAACTTCAAAGAACTGCATTGTTTGTTTGAAATGAAATGAAACGATGATGAAATGATATTTATTTTTGCAAGTAGGTTAATATGAACACTTTTACACGTCGTCTTTTTACAAACTAGATGAAGCCGGTGTTTCGTACCTGACTACTCTGAGAAGAAACAGCCGAAACAAACTCAGAGGTCACTGTCTCTTTTAAAGGCCAGACATTAAATTGGTAGTCATACGAGGGCTATGTAGGTTAACGTCTGAGATGGTCTTTTTAAGAAAGAACCACACACAGATTTGAGTGGACCTGTCCAGTCAGTGCAAGCATTTGTCAGTTATCGTGTAGCTCAAACTAAAGGAGCTCAAGCTCAGTTTCGTGGTGGAAACCGTGACTGCTGAACCCAGGGTCCCAGATTCGATTCTCAGGTCAAGTAAAGTGTTGTTGGGATTTTCTTACATCGTCATTAATACAATTCCTTGGAAATGTATGTAATTCCTAAACGAAATGTGTGAAACCAACCCGAACCTAAAGGTGCCGCTGACGTTTACCTTCAAAGGCTCCAACAACTCCCAGCGGGGCTCTACTTGAACACGTAAAACACTTATTTTATACATTCTTAAATAATTTTGGAATTATATTTATTTCTTTGTTGTTATATATAAAGTAAATCTTCATTACATTCCTGGTAACATAATAATATACAGTATTCCCAATCTAGGCAAAGCTTTCGCCATAAAAACCTTTCTATCGGCTGCAGGATTTGACCCTAATAAATACATAAAAAAACTTCCCTTTTCTCCACTTCAGGCACCAATCCGACCAGCTCCGCTCCCCCAACGCTACGTTCGAGGACCGCGAGACCCTCGAGCGAGCCGCGGCCGGGGAGCAGGCGTGGGCGCCGCCCGGGGAGGTCGTGGTGGACGGAGTGTACCTCAAGCTGTACCTGCAGAACCCACACTGGAACCTCCGGAGCCCTAAGAGGTTCCTGCAGGAGTTGCTCACTGAAACTATTGCGGCGTTAAATAAGGATGCTAGCGAGGTACGTTTTATTGGAGCGTTATTTATAAGCGAATACAATGTTGTATTGTATTGTATAACGGGCTGGAATCCGCAACTCCACGTCATATGCGCGTATTTTTAAACGCATTAACACATTACGACGCCACATAAAGATGGTTTAAATAAAAAGGTAAAGTAGAAAGAAAAATTCGGCTGCGAGTGTTGCTGCGATCCACATTAGCGACACTATCAAATGAGTGATAATATAGTTTCTGACTTTATTCCAAAATCAGCGGATTCCATTCCTGGCTAGCATTATTGATTTTTCTAAAATCAAATGATGCAGTTTTAGTTTTCATCAGAATCACCCTCGACACTGAATGGATGCTGCAAGGATTCAGCATCCACATCTAGTTAAAAAAGTCCCGTATACTAAAAGTTGCAATTTGAAAGTCGAAATCAGATTCTTATTTTGCACCCTATCTTAAGTCAATTAAAGTGTAATTTTCTTCACACAGGGTAGTCGTGGTGAAACCTGCGCGTTAGCCCTCAGCGCGGCCCTCCGTGCGCGGCCGGCACTAGGAGAGTTGTGTGCACAACTGGGAGAGTTGCCGCGGCTAGCGAGACTACTGTCTACCGCGCCCAAGTTAACTGTACCTGTCATAACAGCGCTTGCGCCTACGCAGGTAAGATTGTAATTTACAGGTGACTGAGATGAGACTACAAACATCTATTTGTTACTTTTTTAATTTTTATTGGAAGAGTAAAATTATTTTAGCTAGCAAAACTGCAGATATAATGAGTATGAACACATTTATGTTTAGTTAACTTTATTATAGAGTGTCATATTCGCATTTGCGAAAATTCTCTAAAAAAAAGATCTAAAAAATACTGGAACTTAGTCCCTTGCTTCGTAGGGTTAGGCTGGACTACAGATAGCCACCTGCTACGATCTTTACATACCCTTTTCACCTCGTCTTAAATTAGCGTACAGTCACGAACAATAGTATGTATATGTTACGGTTAATACCCGAAGTGCGGTTACACCTAGGTTTAACCGGCTAAACCTAGGTGTAACCAATGACATACGGTTAAACCTAGGTGTATCCTTCCTTCACAGGAGCAAGTCGACGGAGCCCCGCTCCGCGGGGCTCCTACTTCTGCGTGGTTAAAAAAAAATAACACTAAATTGTCCGAGTCGGGGTGCCAGCTAGTCCTGAGGTTAGACCTAGTTCTAACCGGCTAAACCTAGTTCTAACCGAAGTTAAGTAGGATACACCTAGGTTTACCCGTTTGTGGTCGGTTACACCTAGGTTTAGCCGGTTAAACCTAGGTGTAACCGCAATTCGGGTATTAGCCGTAACATATACACTAAGTAGTATTCAAAAGCGATGTTCTGCTACCACTATTGATTACACTTTTGCCTTTTCATTTATTCGTCTATTTTGGAAGCCATACTATTACGAAATAGGTCATATTTCAAAGTGAAAACCAGCATTTTATGAGTAAATTGCGTTTTAATTTTGTTAAGTGTATACATATTATTGCTCATGACTGTACATCTCAAACTTAGCAAACTTTTAAAAATTAATTAACTCCCACTATAACAGTAGAGATAAGTAAGCTAATATGACTTAACAATGTGCTCTATGTAACTCTATTCTTATTTGAAATGCCAAACAAGCACCTCATGTAATTGCACAGAGTTGCTCCCATATGTCTATTTAATTTAGACCCTATAACGTTGAAATAAAAACCATTTTATAACACAATCTTTTCTTCCAGGCTTGTGTAGTAGCACTGTCGCAGACAGAAGTGATGTCGGGCCTGAAGACGGCGGTACAGTCGTGTAGAGAGGTCATCGGCAGCGCGTGTGAAGCACTCGCGTTGATATTCTCTAGCAACGCTAACACGGACCGGTTGGTGTTACAGGTTAGTAACTAAAGTCTGGTTGGAAAGCAGGAGGAATTTCGTACATTGACCTATTATTACTTGTCTCTATCTCTCCCGCGTAAATATAATGAGTCTCGCTTGTACAGATGGCGGCCATTGCTAATAGGTCATTGTACGAATTTCTGTCTGCCCCGCACTGTGTTCGGATGCGTTCGCGCGTGAATAATTTGTATTCTGTTACATATTCAATTACTATTCCACAGGCATTAGAAACAGACCTAGTAGGCGAACTGCTGACCCTCCTGGACACCCGCCTGGACGGCTCTGCAGCCGCCCAGCTAGTCCGTGCTCTGAAGGCCATGTCCCGGTCCCCGCTGCACGGCGAGCGGGTGAAGGCGCTGCTGGCTCGCTCGCCCATCTGGGAGCACTACGCCGCGCAGCGACACGACCTGTTCATCACTGCCGCGCCGCAGAATAACTTGCTCACAGGTTTGTAGTATTAGCTTTAAAACCATAGGGTAGTTTAAATTTAATTTGGTAAGACGAGGTCTACCCGTAAGGTAGTTTTTAAAAGTAAGCTAGTTTGACGAGCGGTTGGATAGGCGTCACGGCGTCCTGACCTATCGCATAACGAAACGCCCGGGTGTCACCACTGCTTATATCGCCCGGAGAACACGGTGGAGCATACGATGCAGGACTGACCAGCGCGCGGGAGAGCACCGACGTGTCCTCACGACGGTGATAGGCGGAGACCTCTCGTCGAGGCCATAGCAAGGGGCGAGACGGAGTGGGAAGCGGTCGCCTCCTTCTGCGAAGCACTCATGCGAAGGAGGAGGCAAGACGCGTGTGGGAGAGTACAGCGTCCACCTCACAAACCACCCGCAGTGGTAGACTCTCACGGTGACGGACTTCGCCAGACGACTCCCGGAGACGCGGGTATACAGCGGCTATATTACGGCGAATAATGGGTGACTCGCCGTCCGACTATGGACCATGCCCGGGTCGACGGTGCGTTGTGTTCCACGCGCGACTCAGAGAGTACCAGCACAATGACGGGCCCCTCCTTAGAGGGCCAGAGCCTGCCGGGGTCGCGGGTATAAAAAACGTAAAGGGCTATTGAAAGACACAGTGGAGTCAGTACAAGTCTGACAGTCCCTCGTCCTGCCCTGGGTGGGAGGACTCATTTGATGTTTTTAAAGCGAAAAAAATAACAAGCTTTCGCGTTTAAAAGTTTAGATAAGATGCACATTTAATCAATTCCTTTCCTCCTACAGCGGCCCCTCACACGGCGGGCTACCTGACGGCCCCTCCCTCCAACATCCCGGCCCAGCCGCCGCCCATCGACTGACCGACCCCTGCCACACGACACACACGACCTGCTAACGCGTGCAGTCGAGCCGCCTAACTACATACACACGCTGTTTCTGAAAGGGTCAGCTGACCAGAGTTTGGGACTTCAAGTAAGTCCTTTAAAGAATCTCTTATTGTTGATATCATTGCAGCTTTCTTTCAATGTGAATATTCAATTATTTAACACAATGTTTATTTAAAAAAATGCATCGAATAATTGTCAAAATTCTAAAAAGAAAAATGCCTTAAAACTTTTAATGAATAATGGGTAATAGGTTGTTCAACGGTGTATGCAAATATGCCTTTCGGAAACTAGCTGTGTCAGCGAATTTGCCTTGGCGTACAGCGGCCTATTACAGATATTATTTCGATGTAAGATATTGCCTCATATTAATGTATTATAGCAATAATTTTAATACGCTTAAGTACTAATTTTGCGTGAAATACGTGGGGTTGTCACGATTTGAATGTATATTATTTTCAGCCAAGTTCAAGTACTGACAAGGCAAATTCATATTTGTACTTATGTAAAAATATTTTTAAGCTGCGCGCCATCACTTCCTATAGCGGTATATTTCATGAAGGTAGGAAAGAGATGGTCTTATAAGTCCTGTGTAAATCCATCTCTTTCTCACACTGAAGTAAAAATCACGTGTCACTATGTTCGGACACGCTAATCGGTGGCTGGCGCTAGTTTTGCTATAGTGAAATGTAGGTATAGCCCGATGTTTTGTATCGATGTCTCATTGTAAATTTAAAGTATACTATATTACTATAAACACATCATCTCCAGTGATTGGTACGCTCGAAGTATTAACAGCCAAAGTTAAGTTTGTGTATGTATCTCTTGTTCGTTTGAAGCTGCGTCTACACATGCGCACGCGCATGTTAACCGTGCACGTTACGCATGTTGCAACGTGTCCAAAGGTCACTGTGTCGGGCTCTGGATAGCTGGATATCTGAAGGACAGATTGGTTTTTAGCCAGTCAAGTCTGATAGTCCCTTCCGCTTCACACAGGGCGGGAGGACTCATTTGATGATTTTCAAAGTTCCTAAAATACAGTATCTAGAAGTCAATGATAATGCAAGTTCGTGTAAGCGTATAGGTCACCCATATGGACTAGTAAAGGCCTCAAGCTTGGAGTAATAGGTTTTGGCTCTATACTCATGACGTGATGACTGATTTTTCTCGCCGACCAACTATGTGCGCGTACAAACGCGTGCTTCACCGTCGACCACATCTTCGCTTACCATCAGGCGAGATTTTGGTCAAACGCGAACCTATCTTTAAATAAAAAAAACTGGAAGTGCCCTTACTACTACGACATAAGGTCGGCTGTCAAAGTAAAATAGTTTCTTGGCGTGCAGTTGTCTTGGTAACCGGTAATCTAACGGGCTTACTACCCATAGACGACCCCGCATCACTAAAGTGCAAACCAAGCTTTTTACACTCGTATAAAGGCGAGTCGTACCGAAAGTGCGTGTGCGCAAGTATGGACGCAGCTTTTAATCTAAATGTATAGAAGTTTGATCTCTAATGAAAGGCATATTGTTTACATCATTCCCAAATACGTTAGCGACATAAGATTTAGATTCGCACTTTTTTATGAATTTAGATTAGAGGTGTTTTTGTTGAAGGGGTTCGAAGAATTTTGAACGATACTTGGTCTGTCTAACGTCCGCCTTTTTATTTACATTGTGGCTACACATACCTGCATTAATGAATACCTAGTATCGATATAAATAAATTTAATTGACAATATTATTAGATGTTTCTGGGTGTGCGCCATTTAAAATAAAATGGCGGAAGTTAGCAGGCCAAAAACTCAAACCCCTTTTGCACTTGTGTGTAAAACATAATATTGCAAATTTGCAAATTTTATGTAAAAATGTTTTATGTACGCAGTTGCCCGCGGTTTTTTTCATACTGCTTAACAATAGTTGTGATTTAATGGCAATATTAATTAATAAAATAAAATTAATTGAGTGGCTTGTCTATAGCCATGACGGCTTTTTCTAAACTCTACATCGAAATATAAGAAAAAAAATACTTCAAGTCTTCAGAAATCGTCGGGTGGATTGTGTTCAATGTTCTAAAGTTAATAATTTGCTAGAATTTCGCACTTTTATAAGAAAAAATATAGTTTATTAATATTGATAATTATGTAACAATAGTCTGTGAGTACATGACATAGTTTCACTTAGTTCCCTGTTTTGTGTGTATTCATTACATAAAGGCTTTCTTGCCATATTTAGTTATTGTATTGAGACTGAAATTCATTGAAAATACAATTTTTATTATTTTATTTCAGTTTTGGCGCGAAAATGTTAGGTATACGAGGCCTTTGAGGCTTTTGGAGGGAAATGTAATATTTTGTCAAATTATTATATCATCAGGTCTTGTCAAAAATCTAAGAAATTGGTGGGCTTGATTCATAAGATTCACTAAAGGATAATTATAAAGAGTGAAACACGGATTTTCTTCACCAATAAAATATTTTTATTATTAAAGAAAACGTAAAAAAATACTAAAAATCAATTAAAACAATCCCTGAAATGTATAAAAGCTTCTTTTAATTTTTTACTTATTATTTTAATCAAAATTATGTGTGATAATATTGTAAAGGAAATTAAAAAAAAAAGATGTTTGGTTTAGTCATATCATAGAGTTTAGTCTAAACTTTATGGGTAATTATGATGCTCTTATGTTCGCTCATTAATTATTGAGTACGTACTAAAGATATGTATTATAGATATATTATGTAATATGTTGTTATATACCAACTACCGTGTTTAGTCTATTGTCGATATAATGCTTGTCTTTGTTTTAATTTTGTGTGCTTTTGTACAAAGCCTTGTCGTCGTTTTTCTTTTGCGCTAGTAGAATTAAATAGTCGATTGAATACGGTAGTTGGTACATCACTAGTATCGATAATAAAGGAATGTGTATGGTCGTGGTGAACGGTGTGTTCTGTAGTTTATGATAGATTTTTAAAACAAGTTTGTTCATGTCCATGAATCGAAATAGATGTAAAATTATTTTGAAACGGAGCAAAATATTAATTAACACACAGGATGGACAGGCAGGTATTTTTATTTGAGACTTGCTGATACGGAAAACTTCATACCGCTTCAGAATATATTTTTTTAATTTGTACTCACCTTTTAAACATTCTATGGATTTCAAAAAATAACTCAAAACCAAAATTTCTCCAGTTTTAGCGAGACTAACGAACAGCAATTGATTTGATGAAACTAATTGTAAAATTAATTTGAAACAGCATACTTTTAATTAGCACACAGGACATAGGTATTTTTATTTAAGATCGTTGCGCTCTTGACTCTAGTCTAGGTCAGGGATGACAGAGACAAAGTCTACAATGGAGCAAGCTGTATATTGTAAGTCCTACAGAACACACGCATCACGAATGGATATATCGAAGGCACCATGTCGGATAAGCGAGGTGTGATTATATGGATATTTTTATATCTAGAGTTAAGTCATATTGCTGTAAAATATACGAAGTTAATATATCAATCTATGCAAGCGTTTTATTTGTCGAAGGAGCAGCATCGTCGGCTTCTAGTCGAATCAGACGTATAGCTGAATATCAGTATTTTACATGGATCTACTGCCTAGCTGACCTCCATAACCTAGTAACTGGGTAACATGATACTTCTTGATAAGACTGTAACACTTCAATATTAAAATTGAAGGTATGAGTACCTTCAATTTTAATATTGAAGTTTCCCATAATGCACGCAGAGGGTAAATGTCAACGTTAAATAGTTATGCATAGAGTTCAATAGTTAGATGTGGTGGTTGCAAGAAAGGAAGTTCGAATATTAACTAAAAATAAAATGCATTACATGGCTTGTATACATTTTTAATGGACACAGTTTTAACGTAAATCTCATAGATTATTTTTTTTAACATTGCTAAGTACAGGCGACAGTACATCAACCTACCCCAATCAAAATTTTACAGTTTGAGGCAGGTTGACCTACTAGCGTCTGTACAATCAGCAAAACAGGTACGCAGACAGCAGTTTACAAAACTTTGTACAATTTTGTAAACTTTTTGACTCTATGCTACATGTACCTAAAGAGTTTGGCATGCAGACACATTGAAAGTGCTCAAAAGTGGAAAACTAAAAAAAAAAAGCTACATGCATACCTGTTTTGCTGTTTAAACATAAGGAATATTTCTAACTACACAATAATATCTTACAAAATTATTATAATACATAGTTTGGAACATTGCGGTCTCTGAAGAAATATTTTACAAAAATATTTACCTACCCTACAATAATACTAAGTTAATGAAGCTGCCACTATTACTATCACACTTGCTCTAATTCTATAAATTCGCAATTTCGTTCTTGTAAAAAAAAAATTCTTCAGTTTTCTCTAAAAGCTCTTCTTGTATTGCTTATTACAACAACGAAACAGCATGTTACGCTGTTGTAATAAGCAAAGGCACAAAGGCCTAGAAGCCGTTCCAGAAAAAGAATAATATTATATTTAAGAATTCGTGAAATTTTGCTTTTGATGGGCAACCTTTATAGTACCAACTTTTTAGTACAAATTACAGTACATAGTACAAATTTTCCCAATTATCACGAACACAACATGTCCCTACGAAGTCGTCGTTTTAAAGCGCCGAGAATAAATTTTAATTCAACGCAAAAATATTAAGGCGCCATTGTTTGTAAAAATGGGTATATATATTGACATTTTTCACATACCAACTACATACTATTAACTATTATAAGATACATATCACAGCAAAACACAGCTTAGTGTATTGTTTCAACTAAGATCTAGATTTCGGTTTTCAAAAGAAGTTACAAAGTAGTCAGCACAGCATCTACGAAGGGCTTAAAAGATTAAAGAAATGAAACCTTAATTCAACACGATAAAGTTCTTATTCGAACGAATTTTAGTTGTCATTATTTATATCATTCTAAAACGCACTCTCATCACATTGAGATAAAGTTTGATTTCCTAGTTGTCCAGGGCGTCTTACTACGTCTTAAAACCAGGCTTATTTCCTCGAGTGAAAGTGACAGAGCTATACTAGTCGTCTACCGCCATCTCGTTCACTCACTGGAACAAGCCTGGTTTTGATACGTTGTAATACCCCCCCTGATCGCTTGCAAATTCATCGCCCTTTTATTGTAAAGGAGTACATACACTTGGAGTGCATAAATACTGACGTCAAACGGGATGTGCGCTGAGTGAATCTGGCGGTGTTGTGTAGTGGTTGGTGTGTGTCGGGGCCTTCAGAGGTCGCTCGTAGGTCTCCCCTCGGGTCCAGGCGCGCTTGCCTCTGCTAAAATAAGAAATCTTAATATTACACCAGGCCTTTAATCCTCAAAGGATTTACAGTCAACAAAAGAGTTAGCAGACATGTTTTAGACAGTTTTCCTGTATGAGCATGCTATAATATGCCGTATGTATTGCACTATTTTGGTGTGTGCTACACGCATGGACCCAAATTTCGCTATTTATGATAAACTCCCATGTAATAAGGGGCAAGCTTATCGCCATCAACCAAATACTCATACAAAACCAGGACACGTGGCTGCTATTGCGGAATCCCTGATGTCCCTATATAATGAAAAAGAATTAAATATATGATCCCTATCCAATAACGTTTTGTTGGACCTGGGAATCGAACTCAGAAACTCTTGATCATCAGTCTCGCTTATGGCCATTCAATCGAGGCGGTATCAGTACAAGAAGAAATCAAAATTAAAGTAAATGTCCATCTTGCCGGGGTGCGTCTCACAAAAGTACCCTATGATTTACGTCACCATTTGAGAACGTTTCCACTCCATCTCTCTTCTGTTCTTCGACAGACATAGACGTGACCAGTAATAGCTCTCGATAAATAATTTATATTTCTGAAAGAATAACTCCTACCTCATCAACATCTTGATGTATCGATGGTGCTTTGGTGTGGGCGGTGCGTCTTCTGCGTCGATCTCTAAGGAAAGGTACTGGTTGACACAGGCACTGTTCAGTAGCTCGTCGAGACGCTGGTGAAGTTCCGCGAAGGTCGGCCTTTCACGAGGATGGGTCCGCCAGCAGGACAACATTATATCATACCTGGTTAGGAATATAAATTAAGTATTTGATTTCGAAAGACAACATGTATGAAAAATTGAAAAGTATATGGAAAACAGTCGTATGGGTGGATATCCGGGGTCGCGGGTCTAACGAATACTGTGACCCCGGAATGTAAAGGGCTATTCAAGGACTCCGTGGATTTTAGTCAGTACAAGTCTGACAGTAAGGGGTGGGATTGACTCATTTGATGATTTCACCACGCAAAAAAAAATTTGATGGATGAAGTCAAATTAATCAAAAGTATCAACGTATCTACAATAACTAACAATAATTCGTTCTAGACGTCAGACAGGAACCGATAGATGATATTACCTATTTCGTAACGGAATTTTATAAACAGCTATTTATTTTGAAAATACATCAATATTCGTTATTGACAAAACTTGAAGCTTGTTGGAATCTTAGGAATATTGAGAGCTCTGGATCTACCTAATGGCAGATATCACCAGTTTTCTGCCGCATTAGCCGAAAGCCGTTTGGAGCTTCTATGTTCAGTAAATGCCTTTCAAATGATATGTATGTCGAGGAAATTGCAATGATATGTAGTTATATACTTACAGTTGAGGACTACAGTTGTTGGGCCTGGGCATGCGGTACCCGGCACGCAGCAGTCTTGGCAGCCTCGCTCCTGGTACTGATGCATACGGAGCTCCGCCGACTGTCGCTATTTCCCACACGACCACGCCGAATGACCATCTATAAAAAATGATAAGTTAATAATCCCGTAACAGTTCTGAGTTCTGACTTCAACTTCACAAGCATATATTAGATTAAACAGAAATCAGCAATGTGACCATCCTATTCGGAAATAGTCATTTATCTTTAATGTTGTCTCGCTATTCACCAATCACAATACATAGACTCACACATCACTCTGTGTCGTATAGATCCTCCTCGTCAGCGACTCCAAAGCCATCCACTTCACGGGCATCTTCCCATTCCCTTTCTGCTTGTACTGATTCTCTTCATAAACATCTCTTGAAAGCCCGAAATCTGCTATCTTCAACGTCCTATCTGCCGTCACTAATATATTTCTAGCTGCCAAATCTCTATGGACTACTCTATTTGCAGCTAAAAATTCCATTCCCATAGCTATTTGGCGGCAGAAAGATAGAAGATCTAAAGCTGTAAGTTCCTTATCACAGATTTCTTGGAGTTCATACAGTTTGTTTACGACTAGTTTGGAGCTCTCCATTTGTGCTTTACATTTGAACAGGTCGTTTCTGTAGTCTGAAATATCTATGTTGTTATTGTAGTATTTCGCATTGCGTTTTGATAACATTACGTCCCATGTGCATCTGGAAAAAAATAAAACTCAAATAAAATAAAAAATCCTTTAGAATGTTATATGTGTGGTTGCTATCTAATTAGTTTAAGACCTTTGAATTTGTTGACTTAATAAAGCTCCACATATTAATTGCTTTTACTAAAACGAGCAACAAGACAAGAAAACATTGGCTTTCTACATCTGTTACAAATAAAAAATCACAACTTAAGTCGAAACATCCATAAAGAGTTTGAAGTAATTATGGGAGTTCCACAAGGTTCAATGTTAGGTCCATTTCTCTTTTCGATCTAAAATATACATAAACAGGTGATACATTTACAACGGTTTTAAATTACTGGGGTTTTCAGTATCATACCTCAAGTAACTGAGCAGGTCTCCCCGGCTGCAGTACTCGGCAACAATGAGCGGCCTCCTACCACTGCAGCATCCCACCAGGCTCACCAGGTGTGGATGCACGCCCACGCTCTTCATCAGCTCCATCTCCGAACGGAATGACCTGATTTCATCGAGCGATGGGAAGTCTGCAACAAAAGAGTTGGAGTTCAGGTCTGTTTAGTCAATCCATGGATATTATCCTTTTAAGGTACTTAAAGGATTCCCGGTACAGATGCTATTGTTAGAAAACTTGAATGTAAGCTTAATCGTCTAAACGTAGCAGGTTATTACAAGTGTTTGCTTTTTACTCAACTGCAACATTTTTTGATAAAGTAGATCAGTACACTTGTCCAATGCTGGCCCTATCAGAAAACCAGCGCTGTGTGCAGCACGATGTTTAGCTAGAAACCTTTTGGCCTCACACAAGACTAAATTATTAATTATTTATTTTTCTTTTGTTGTTTATCTTTTATATAATTTTGTTACCTTTGATGTTTTTCTGTCATGTGTGTGTCAATAAATCTCTTTTCTTTATTTACCTTTTAGCATCTTAACAGCGACTTGAACGGCGTGCGGCGCGAGTGTGGCTCTGCGCACGACGCCGAAGGCTCCTTCTCCAATAACTTCGTGCAAGACGAGCTTGTCTGCGCGCACCTCCCACCGGTCTTCTGACTCGCTCCATATTTCTAGCACTTCTGTGTCTCCTTCTTTCATAGGCTTGTCGTCCTGCTGAAGTAGAGTTTAAACTGTGATAAAATTCCTAATATGATGACGATTTTGGACTTTTTTACGGCGTAATAAATTTCAATCCCATATCTATGAAAAAGGGTTTTTGGAACTTTTCTTACGACGGGGAAGAAAAGTTCTCGATCTCGGACCGGAAGTTGCAGTGGGAGGCTTGCCTATCTCCCACTAATAGGTGGACGGACAATATTGTGAGAGTGGCGGGCAACCAACGGTTGCAAGTGGATTTATTGTCCGGCGTGGCAGTCTAAGGGAGGCCTATCATAAGTTCAGCGGTACACGTCTTCCAGCTGATGATGATCCAAGAAAAATATAATTTTGAGTCAACAGATTGACATGAAGAAATTTGTGTTTCTCGTTACCGGTTTGTAAGGCGGCACGGGAATGTGATGTCTTCTGCGTCGACAGCGACATATCAGCGCCAGGGCCGCGGCGACCGTACAGCCAACGACGAGAGCCGCCCCGCCCGCGCCCCCCGCGCCTGCTGCTCCACGCCCCTCCCAGTCCCATATGCCTGACCGGGTGCAAAACTATATCACGTTATTCTCATTCTACTGGTAGATTATTACACCAAGTTTGACTACATTGCGGGCTATGTATGGAAAATGGATTTAGTTGGTCAAACAAATACCGCAATGTAATAAAACTTGCACGTAACTCTCAGTCTATTTCTTGTTGTGTAAATGAGGCATAAAAAATACCTATGAGCGTGCAAAGGCAAGTTTTTCATATTGTTGAACTTTAGGGGCTGAAATGAACTATAGTTTGAGCCAGATAAGTGTGGAATAAAATTCGTTGACCCCCGTGTACAAATTTATTCCGATATTTCAAAACCATTCGAAAAAATGTAAAGAAAGTTTCGTAACACGATCAAAATAAGCGTATCGTGGTAAGAGGCGACCGTGACCTTACATTTTATTTTGAAATTCGAACGATGGTATTATGGAATTCTAACGATGTGTTATTAGGATCAATGACCTTTATTCCAGACTTATCTGGCGGGGACTATAGCTGCTAAAACTTCATTGACGTATGAGGTTTTGGTTTCAAATGAAGATAAGCCGAATAATTACACTTTTAGTGGATCCGGTAATAGGATGTGGGTAGTTTCTTAAAATTATTCGGTGAGATTTTTATTGTACTAAGGTACCCATTATGTCTGAAGTTTTGCTATTTTATTTAATTTGAGCTCATAGAGATCTGGATCATAAGAGTACCCATATCGATATAATAACTATCATTTGTGAGGTCGGTGATAGGCAGCGTTTCAATCAAACGGGGTGAATGGCATAAAGTTAAATTGGGCCAAAAGAATGAGTTTTCAACGTTCACTATACTTTGATACTTTCTCTCTATTGACATCATTTTACCTTATGTTTTAATTTAATAAAATTTTATTAGAATAACTCATTGACATAACTTTCTTTCGTTCCAATTTACATACCACCATGTTCATTATTTACCCCGTTTGGAGGTAGTTATCACAATTTTCTATGAAAACTTTTGACTTGACTATCATAGGGTGTTCTTGTGTCTTGTGCAGTTATTTTACTGATTGTTGCAAATATATGTGTATCAGTGTGTTTGTCTGTGGTGTCGTTATTCTTGAATGAATGGATCGATTGTGATGCGGTGCTTTCTCTCTGTAGTACGTAAGTATGTTTACCAGATTGTTCAATAACCATTAATTCAGCTCATGATTCTTTTCTTTTTCCGCAATAGATTTTTTTGGAAGAGCTTTTTATTTTCTCATATGTCGTGTATGTATGTACTAGATCTCTTGATTAAGTGACTACCTACTATCTTCACATGCGGTGTAAACCACAGACATAGAGCGTTGAATGAGCATTATCTGCCCAAAATTATGCATGAGATCCATAGAAAATGAATACGGGAAAGAGATAGAAGGTAAATAATTGATCTTCTCTATTTTTAGAGAGCATGTGGTCAATTTTATTTGATATAATTTAGGATAACATGGGGAGAGGCCTATGCCCAGCAGTGGGATGATGTAGTCTATCCATAACAGGGTAAAAAAGGCTCAGTCCATATTCCATGTCTATGGTCAAAATAAACAACGTATAAGTGTATGAGTCAAATGTTTTTATTAATTCTGTGAAGGGTGAAGAAAAATGCAGATGAGTGAGTGGTGTATTTCAATTTTATTTATTAAGTTAAAGGTTTTTCTTCTCAGCGAACTGCAACAAGTTACCATGTCGATACTGTAAGAAGATGAAGGTAGGGTGATCTTTTTTACGAGAAAAGTGTAATTTTTGTTGGAGAAATTTGTGTTATGTGGGGACCACACTAATGGAAAATGCCGTAAATTATCGCGATGATGAACGTTTATACGAGGTATACGAACACTAAGGTCCATTATCCTGATACCTAAGTAACGACATTTCTCGTTTGTGTGGGCCCGCATCACAAACCTTTGCATTTTACTATTATCTACTGAAAAATCAGTTATTTTTCAATAGTCATATAACTTGTAACTGAGGAAGAAAAATGTCGTTTTGACAGCTTATCTATAGCAAATATGTTTTTATTCCTCAGATAAAAGTTATATTTATCTTAATATATATAAATCTCGTGTCACAATGTTTGTCCTCAATGGACTCCTAAACCACTTAACCGATTATAATAAAATTCGCACACCATGTGCAGTTCGATCCAACTTGAGAGATAGGATAGTTTAAATCTCATATTTTAGACCGGGTTCTCCACCCGTGCGAAGCCGGGACTGGCCGCTAGTATGTTATATAATTTGAGTAGTAATTCTTTTATTTTTATGCAGTTATTGAAGTACCCATGTGTTACCTACATAAATATTTGTGTTAGGTACGCTTTTTCGTTATTTTCCTATGTAAGGGACTTACCAGGGAACGTAGCATGTCGACTGGTGTTGGCAATAAATTTGCCTAATTGTGCTTGCATCAGGATGAAATAATCACCTTCGCCTGGCACGTCTTTGAAAAATACTTCTGTGGTGTTCTGTAAAATGTTAACAATATCTATAAAGACTGTTAGATCGTGTAATAATATTATCTATTAATTCATATTTCTTGGTGGCGACGTTGAGGCCGAGCCAGTGCTGAAATTAAGGGTCTGCCAACGGTTCGCAGGCAAAAGCGCGACCCGGCAATCAAAACCACGACCCCACGCTCGCTGCCGACCACGATAACAACGGGAAGGTAGGTATAAAAAGTACCATAGAGATAGGTAGGTGGACGGTGAGTAATGGGCAACTCGTTGTCCGATCATGGACCATACCCGGGTCGACGGCGCGTCGTTTTCCACGCACTCCTCAAAGTCCTGCCAGCAAAATTACGAGGCCCCCTTTAGAGGGCCAAAACCTGCTGTGGTTTCGGGACTAACGAGTAATCGTGGCCCCGGAACGTAAAGGGCTTTTGCTTGGCTTGAAGGACACCGTGGATTTTAGTCAGTACAAGCCTAATACAGTAATGGGTGGCAGGATACATTCGCTGATATTTTACATTAAAAAAAAAACAATAATAAAAAGAGGTAGTAGTTGTTTAGAACTTTGTAATAAATCAACGAAATGTTCTAGATATATTATTTCCACTCACCCCTGGTATCACAGTGGTATGGTTGCCGTAGTCAAATGCCACCAGGGTCACAGTATACGAGTCTGGCGGGTCGGGTGTCGGTTCCCAACCCACGTACACTTCATGCGCGTCTTCGGAGACTTTAATGGCTTCCACGGTTATGTTTATTGGCAAAATATCTGGCTCTGTTTTCTCTGTTGAAAGAAGGATGTTAATAAGAAGCTTGTCTCATCATTTGAATTAGCTCTCAGTTTCAACTGTCTATTTTTATACAACACACAAATATAGTGCGCGTCACGAATGTAGGTAGGCCCCCCGAAAATTAATAATAGTAGGTATAAATAATATATTCCACTACTATCACACAACACCATCTAGTCCCAAGCTAAGGAGAGCTAGTGTTATGGGTACTAGACAACTGATAAACATATTATATATTTCTAAATACATATCTACTAGACGTGGGCGCCGCCTTAAAAATTCTCGGCGGCGGCGCGCTGACCAAATTCAAACGGCGGCGGCGTGGCGCCGGCGGCGTGGTTTTCTACTACCTTCAATTAAAAAAAAAATGAATGAAAAGAAAAGAAATGTACTCCCTATCTTCTTTAAACCGGCCGGCTCCTTAATGTCGTTTCAGGCGGATGACAGGAAAATGTTGTTTTTTTTTTGTTTTCCCTGGCATCTCGCACGTCAACCTCTAGTAGGTTGTGTACGGCGTAACCGGACTTTTCTGTGGATGCCTTAAATTTGACTTAGTTAAAAAAAACTAAGCGACCACACGCTAAGGGACTTTGGGGTACGGACCTCAGCATAGGGCGTCGTTGGGGAGGGGAGAAATGTTAGTTCTATACAGTACAGTAAATACCTTGTCCTGATCAGGTGATCAGGTACAAAAAAAGCTTATATCAGAGAAGCGAGTACTCAATAAGAAAATAAGCAAGTTGGTGCGACATGACCTCCGAACCACCAATTAACGCGGAATTGAAAAGGCAATAGAATAAAATCGGGTTGTTAAAGTGTTCGCCCAACACATGAAACGCTCGCATCTGACGAAGCTTAGATCACCCAATGGCCAAACCATAACCTCAAAGCCGAAGATCCTAGTTGAGATAAAAGGCTTTTATGGTCAGCTGTACGACAGTCGTGGTCTACAAGCCCCTTCTTCAGTGGATAACCGAGCCACTCTAACACGACACTATACCGATGAACTGCCGGAAATCAGCCTAGATGAGATGACGATAGAATCACTTCGGTGCTTCTGAAAGCAGGTAGAAAGCCCGTACTTCAGGAGTTCCAAAAGCAGGTAGAAAGCCCGTACTTCGGGACCTCCAAAAACTATTCAACTCTTTTTTAGACACTGGGACAACTCCAAAGGCGTGGAACAGGAGTGTTGTGATCCTCTTTTTCAAGAAGGGCGACAAAACCCTATTGAAAATCTATCGTCGCATATTACTCCTGATCCTGATCCACGTGTATAAACTGTTTTCGGGGGTCATCACAAACCGCCTCGCAAGAAGGCTTGACGAGTTTCAGCCTCCGGAGCAGTCTGGGTTTCGCGGAGGATTAAGCATCATAGTCCACATCCACACAGTGAGGCAAACTTGCCTCTTTGCTCTTCGAACATCTGTATAACTATGCAGAAGTCCGAAGAGCATAAGCAGATCCTGTACTTTTTTTTCTCGTGGTTAAATCATCAAATGAGTCCTCCCGCCCAGCTCGGAGTGGGAGGACTCATTTGATGATTTTCAGACTTGTACTGACTAAAATCCACGGTGTCCTTTATGTTCCGGGGTCACGGTTATGAAATAAGTAACGCGACCCCGGCAGGCTTTGGCACTCTGAGAGGGCCCCATCATTATGCTGACGCTCCTTGAGGCGCGCGTGGAACACGACGCGCCGTCGACCCGGACATGGTCCGGAGCCGGTCCATGGTCGGACAGCTAGTTGCCCTTTACTCGCTGTCCGTATGCCCGCGCCTACGGTGGCTGGAGGTCGTCTTCCGACGTCCGACGCCGTGGGCGTCTACCACGGAGCCCCTGTGCTTAACATTTTTTGATTAAGAAAAGACCTTTGACTCTGTTGAAACCTGGTTCTACAATCAAGTGGACTGGTGGTACATCGACTGCTGAAATGTCTGTATGACGCCACGACTTTGAGTATCTAAGTACAGAACCAACAGTCTAAACATATTCTGCTGCGCAGGGGGATGTTATATCCCCGAAACTGTTCACCAATGATTATTGGGATATTAATTCAGTAATTTTGGATGAGTAAATCACGAAAACAAATACACGTCTTTACGCCACTCACGCCGCGCGGTGAATGTCGGCGGCGGCGGCGGCGTGCGGAGTGCACACGGCGGCGCGGCGCCGGCGCGGCGCCCATATCTAATATCTACATATTATAGAAGTTAACACCCAGACACAGAACAAATGATCATGCTTAACGCACAAACATTTGTCCTGTGTGGGAATCGAACCCACGAACTCCCGCACAGCAATCAGGGTCACAAACCACTAGACCAACAGGCCAGTCGAAATCGTGCACACTAGTGCGGCGTCAAAAGACCGATTCGATTCAGATTTTTACGTTATAATGGGATCCATTAATTTTAGAAGATACCAAGTTGTACCAATTGCGTAGAACTTCTGAATTTCACTCCTGATCATCAATTTGATGAAGCAGAGACGTAGATAGGCGGGGGCGAAGCGGACCCTAGAAAGAATTCTCGCCCCTGGGAGGGCCTCGCGCACATAGAAAAAGCCTCAACTGTTAGCAAGGCCCCATGTTGCAAGATAACTTTGGTACGTTGTATTTGGAACTGGGAACTGAAAGAGTCAAAAAGGCCTTGCCAAAGCTGATGTCGCTGACAATCACATTTGTTATAGATCCAAGTCATCTTACAACAAGATATGAGATATATAACTTGCCCCCACTGCTCGCACGAGGCACTCGCAGGAGCATCGGGGGCAAGTTATATATTTCGTCTTGAAAGAAAAGGGCCTCGCAGATGTATCATGCCCCTTCCTAGGTTCGGTCTAGATACGCCAGTAAGATTAAGAGCATATTATATATCTTCCCATACATGTACTTCCGTTCTGCCGCGTGTTCTACTGTGAGAAAACCGTGGACTTACAAATTAAATTAAGCCTAACTTTGTCACCAGTGGTTGACAACATCCTGACACGAAAATTAAAGAAAACCGCGGGTCAGCATTTGGCAATTTGGGAGCCTTTGTAAATCACCACACAAAATGCAATTTGTAGTTTAAAAGCTTACATGCACACAATGTTGCATGATATAAATAAAATGTAGGTACTTAAAAAACAATGGCTAGTGTTTTCAATCAACTTAGGAATTCTGAAATGTTAAAATACTGGTTTAAAGGGAAGTTAGTTAGTATACAGAGTGTTTCTTTTAAATGGGCCAAAAGGGAGAAATCTGCATCCATAAGAGATACGAGAAAACTTTTATTATTTTAAAAAAATGTTATTTTTTGTCGTTCATACAATTTGTATGAAAAAATATTTTGCAAAATTTTACCAACTTCCGCCGTCCTGATTTTTTTCTTCCGATATAATGAAATGATCCTTATAGGAAACAGAGTCGAACAGCATTAAAAAAAAATTTGGTCAATTTCACTCATTTCTGTGGACAGCTCACACTTGACCAAAAAAATAAAAATGCCAAAATTATCAGTATCAAAAAAGAGCTAAAGGTTCCTAAGAAAGTTTTCCCGTATCTCTTATGGATGCAGATTGCTCCCTTTTGGCCCATTTAAAAGAAACACCCTGTATATAGATGTTAATACTTAATTACCATTTTTTTTTTTTTAGCGTGGGAAAATCATCAAATGAGACCTCCAACCCCGGGCAGGGGAGTCTGTAACGTTTGACCAACATTCGTTTGGTCCATGAACTTTTCATCCAAAGAACTTTTGACCCACGAACGTTTCGCCCACAGAACTTTACGCCAGTGAATGTTTAACCAACAGAATGTTTTGTCCAATAACTTTTCACCCAAAGAACGATTGGCCAACAGACACCGGGACTGCTGAAAGTAAATAAATCCTATATGAAATCCAACTAATATTGTGGTTTTAAATAATATTACCGACAAAATTAACAAATCCATACTATCCATTAATATTATAAATGCGATTTCAGCGATCCCGGTGTATGTTGGCCAATCGTTCTTTGGGTGAAAAGTTATTGGACAAAACATTCTGTTGGTTAAACATTCACTGGCGTAAAGTTCTGTGGGCGAAACGTTCGTGGGTCAAAAGTTCTTTGGATGAAAAGTTCATGGACCAAACGAATGTTGGTCAAACGTTACAGACTCCGGGCAGGGCGGGAGGTACTGGCAGACTTGTACTGACTAAAATCCACGGTGTCCTTCAGTAGCCCTTTATGTTCCGGGGTCACGGTAATAGAAATAAGTCCCGCGACCCCGGCAGGCTTTGGCCCTCTCAGAGGGGGCCCCGTCATTTAGCTGACACTCTTTGAGGCGCGCGTGGAACACGACGCGCCGTCGACCCGGGCATGGTCCATGGTCGGACAGCGAGTTGCCCTTTACTCGCTGTCCGCATGCCCACTTAATTACCATTAGGGATAATATGTAGGTAATGGAATTTACATTGACTAAACTATTTAGTAAAAAACCCCAGAGTAATAGTTATGTATGACTGCTACAGATTTCTAATAACTAATCAAAAACTTGTAAGTGTACCTAATGTGAGGGTGAAGAGTGAATGAATGGGAATGATGAGTCATGTAAATAAAACGACTGTTCCGGCGAGCGTTAGTACACGACTGACGAAATGAATAATCATTTATTATAAAGTAATAATTATTTGCTTACGCACATTATTCCCCCCTTTTTTGAAAAAAATAATATCTAATACACTTTTATAGTACGCTTACATAATAGATTGAAAACAACAAAAGATAATAAAATGTAAAAGGTAAACAATACAAAAAAAAATGTAAACAAAAAAGATCTTGAGTAAAAAGATAGGAGAAAAAACTGAAATATAAATCACTACACCATTACACTTTAGTACTGGAGTTCTCAGGCACTCTCCTCACCCGACTTGCGTGCCTTGAGCTCCGTTCGGATGATGACTGCAGCTACAGCGCATGGATACCGTTGGGAGTGGAGACGCTTGAGATTGTCTGCCCTCCATATGCCGACACATATTTTTGTAGAATTGACTTCTGCACTTTTTGCAAAGGCAGAACGCTAACACCACGACGGCTATGATGAAAACGCCGCCCATGGTTACTTCAGTGATAGACACGCTGGAACCGCCAGATCCGTTGGAGGCGGCAGTTTGAGCCACCACGAGTTCTTCCTTTGATCCCCAGCTTCCCATGATTTGAAATTGGTGCTGTTATAAATAATACGAACTTTATTGCGCGGACTTCGGGTCAATAAAACACCGGACACCGTACAAGAGCGATATTGCACACCAGTTCAAACTCCATAATAAAATTACATATTCAGAGACCTTATACTAATCGCCTGCGTATCTTAACACCGCGATGTAGAAATAGTAGGTGAACGTAAAACGCCATCTAGTAGAAGCTACCTAAACTAATACGTGTATTATGAACATACAACGCCATCTAGTATGAAATTCTTAAATTAATCAATACTTTGTTTTACTGTGAACATACCGCCCACCAAGGACATATTGATATGTCCTTAATTAATCACAAAAACCGCCCACCATAAGGTCAAGGGCTAAAACAAAAAACAACCTATTGAAGACATGAGTGGATGAAGGTGATATGTAACATTTTGTGATTTTTTTACTTTATAGCATAAATGAAGATGCTATGTCCCTACACGCATTTTGTTCTTTCAATAAAATACACAACATTATTGAGTATATAGTCCAGTATTACTAACCAAAAGTAACTCATATAAACAAATATCCACAAATTAATAATGAGAACTTGAAACCTTGCTCCTGATAAATTATGAATCAGTAACATATCACCTTCATCAACTCATGTCTTCAATTGAATGACAAACTATGATGTGAATAAAATAACAATTTATGGCAAGTCCCACGTATTTCAAGATCGCACAAAAAAAAAAAAACAAAAAAAACTTAAAACAAATACTTAGTGGACTGTATAAACTTAAATCTAACTTAATGAATAATAAACAAATATCTAAAATTGCACCTTACATAAATCAGTTTTCAAACAACTTAAAAATAAATAAAAAGTTACATTATTGTGTAATAGGCAGATTGCACAATTTTGATTATGATTTTGATATAATAGGTCGTTTAAGGTGGAGGCTCAGTCGTAGCCCGCGAAATTTAAATTTTCATGTATTTTTTGCAATTTGCTTAACAGTGTCAAGTTATAACTTGATCAAAATATGATTCGCGACAATAAAAAGCATAACTTTACATATCAGAATGATCAAAACATTCGCTCCAGTCCCGCTCACAAAGATTAGCTCAAATTTGGTAAAAAATCCGAAATCTAACTAATTTTGATCAAATATTTGTGAGAGTGTATGGAGCGACTGTTTTGATTATTCTTGTATATAAAACTAAACTTGTTATTGTCGCGAATCATATTTTGATCAAGTTATAACTTGACACTGTTAAGCAAATTGCAAAAAATACATGAAAATTTAAATTTCGCGGGCTACTACTGTCGTTCCACCTTAATAGACGATCCATTACACTTGAGGGTTACTACTCGTGTAACCTTGTCCAAACCAGGATGCTCATCTACTACCTTGCCCAATAGCCAACGGGCTGGAGGTAAATTATCCTCGTTAACTAAAACTATGTCTCCAATATTTGGTTCTGGAATATTTTTTGTTTATTTATAACGTTGTAACAAATGAACCAAGTACTCATTTGACCATCGTCTCCAAAAGTCTTGCAACATACTTTGCGTAACTTGCCAACATCTCTGGTTGCTGATGTTAGAAATATCATAATTGCGTTCAGGCACGGCTATCAGAGGTTCACCTATCAGGAAATGACCTGGTCTTAATGGGGTGGGATCTTTGGAATTGTCAGGCAACATTGATAACGGCCTGGAATTAAGGCACGCTTCTACTTGGGACAAAAGAGTTGACATTTCTTCGAATTTAAGTGTAGAGTTACCTATCACGCGTTTTAGGTGAAATTTGGTCGATTTCACTCCGGCTTCCCACAGGCCTCCAAAATTAGGGGAATGAGGCGGAATGAAATGCCAAGAAGTACTGTTATTACCTAACCACTCTTTGATTTCTACAGCTACGGAAGATTTTTCCGCAGCGGCTAAATGCCGAAGCTCCTTGGAAGCTCCAACGAAGTTGGTTCCGTTGTCCGACCCTAACTGTCACTAACAAAACCTCGCCGAGCCACGAATCTTTTAAACCCAGCGATGAAACCTTGTGATGTCAAATCACTGATGACTTTTAAATGAATGGCTTTGGTTACCATGCACACAAAGACACAAATGTACCCCTTATATGATTGGTGGCCTCGGCCCTTTGACGTTCTTATGTTGATGGGACTAGCAAAATCCACGCCACTCTTTAGGAAAGGTCTTGCTGGAGTAACTCGACTAGACGGTAATTGACCCATAAGTGGGGTTTGAATAGACGCTGAATACCGTCTACACTTCACACATTTGTGTACGTAAGCCCTAATCTTTGTTTAAGCAGAAATAATCCAATATTTTGTACGCAACTGGCTCAACATTAGAGTTGGCCCTCCGTGTAACGTCATCTTGTGGATGTCATCAATAACTAGTCTGGTGAAGTGGCTGTCAGATGGTAAAATAATGGGATGTTTTACAGCTTCGTCTACATCTGCATTATTTATGCGTCCACTGACACGGAGAATGCCATCGTCATCAATGAACATAAACTTTTGAGCTTGCTTCTAGCCTTCAAAACAGGTACATATACACACACACAGAATAAAATATCAACAAAATCTACTAAAGTCCAATAAATAATTTCAGACGATTTTTTCTATCTTCAGAAAATCCGACTTGCAACAAAACAATAAAATGTACTCACGATTTTTCTTCAACAAACCGCACTTCACTACCACTGAACCACTCCACAGATGACTGCGCGTCACCTTGATGTAAAAACGCTCAGGTGTAAACCTGGCGCCCTGCGTCTAAACTCAGCTGGTGCTGATGATGTCCACGTCCGCCCTGCGCCTTGATCTGCTGGTGCTCTCCAGTACGCCCTGCTCCGCCCGCACTGCGATGGTGTCCAACTCCGCCTGGCGCCAACTCCAGATGCTGGTCCACGCCAACTCTGTTGCAGCTGCTCCGGCCACTTCACTGTGCACACCAGCTTGGGTGTGCGGCGCTTCAGGGCAATCAACCCTGGTTTCCATGCCAAGAAACACAAAACACTGTCTGGATCTCACTAATCCGACTCGATAGGACTATGAACTTCACTGCGCGGACTTCGGGTCAATAAAACACCGGACACCGTACAAGAGCTATATTGCACACCAGTTCAAACTCAAAAATAAACCCTGTGAGTAGTCGCTGCGTCCCCGCAAGGGGGCGCGGCTGGCGGGTATGGGCAGTGCCCTTTTTCCCGCGGGTGCAGGTTTGTGTGCCCGTCACAACGGGCACATCTGTTGGGGCGGCCCTGTAGGCCTTGGACCTTCGGGCGCGCGCTCCTGTGCGCGCGCCTGTGAGACACTGCGATGTAGAAATAGTAGGTGAACGTAAAACGCCATCTAGTAGAAGCTATCTAAACTTATACGTGTATTATGAACATACGACGCCATCTAGTATGAAATTCTTAAATTAATCAATACTTTGTTTTACTGTGAACAATATAACTTGTGTTATTCCGTCGGTGATTTGTTGGATTGTGTTTGGACAGTACTACATTATAATTTGCTATTTTTATATTGCTGATGTTACGGAATTGCGAAACGTACCACCGGACGTATGATGCGGCCTGAACGTGTTGTGTTCGGCGCTGTCTTGCTATTTTCCGCTGTCTCAGCACTATTGTGTTCGTTCATGTCTCTATTGGTATTTTTTATGTGTGCTAAAGGTTCATTTACCTTATCTTCAATTAAAATGTAGGCTGGTTTTAGTCTGTCCACCGATACTACAGATGTTCTCTTTGGCATTTGGATTCTGAAATGCTTCTCTTGCCTCTCTAACACTTTGTATGGACCTTCGTATGACGGGGTCAGAGGTTTCTTAACAGCATCCGTTCTGACGTATACGTATTCACAATCTTTCATGTCTGGGTGAATAAATGGTTTGTGGGATGTGGCGTGGTGATTGTTGCTAAACGGACTTATCTTCGCCATTGTCCTTTGAAGAGTCTGTGCATAGTCTGCTGGTGATGTAACTTGCGTTTTCGGCTCGATAAACATTCCAGGCAAACGTATGTTTGTTCCGTATAACATTTGTGCGGGGCTGACATTTTCTTTCAGTCGTAATGCCGCTCTTAATCCTAGTAGGACCAAAGGTAATTCTGTAGGTTTAACACCAAGCAACGTAATTCAACAGTAGCATTCTACTTTATTAGTTGATTTACTACCTACAAGGTTTACAGACGATCTGATGAAGACCACAGGCTAAGATTATGAAATTTCCAGATTCCTAGTAAGCCACTAAGAATTGAAGCCAAAAAAGGACGAAAAATAATTACCCTTACCCCTAAGTCACACGCCAAAGAATTACAACTCGACCAAGCAAAGTTTGCACCTCGTGTCGACTGTCGATTTCGTCGCAACAGTAGAATAATGTGAGCAACAGTATTTCGGATACAGTTTCTGAAACAACACGTTCAACACCGGATTCCAGCAAGGTGCAAACTTAGCTTGGTCGAGTTGTACATTTAAATGTGGTACTCACACTTATATAATAAGTAGTTCCACGAAAACGCACAGAATCTGGAAATTTTATAATCTAAGATCAGAGAATCGCGCTGGATGCAAGCCGCTTACAACCAGTCTTATTGAAAAACTATGGAAAAGGCCTCAGTAGCTGACATGATGATGATAATGAAAGTCAGATGGATGATAAGGATACTTACTAGGAAGACAACTGTCTGTTTTACAGGGTAGCGTGTGGTACTTCATAATTGTGGGACCGTACAAGCCCGTCACTTTGATGGTGCACTCATCATCTATTGGTAGCTCGAACTGGATTTGTGCCTCGTCTGTACTATTCGACTGAAATCATAAATTTTTATTGTTATTTTAAATTGAAAATGGTGTGCAAAATAACCACTTTGTGGAGTCCAGACATAACCAGAAGGCGTTGCGATAGATTTCGTATAAAATGGCGGTACGAACTGGACAAAACGACAGTAGTCCACTTTTTATGCAATAAACTAGCGACTCGCCCCGGCTCCGCACGCACTGGTCAATTTTTACAATAGGTTATAAAATCCGTTTCGTAATATTAAAGATCACACACATAGGGACGGACAACGGGTAGCGACTTTGTAAAATAAAGTACTTTGTAAAACAAAGTCGCTACTATGTAGTGATATAAGTCCAAAGCCATTTCTAAGGTTGCGGTTTTCCTAAAGGTAGCTTAAAATCTGGCACCAGATGATGGCCACATTCTTACACGAAAAAGAAAGATCATACAATCAAGTTAGTAAAGCTGCCGAAATGCTATCTTTTACGCACTTCGAAAGCTTTCATTCTAATTTGTCTATAAACGATGATGATGAGAAGGTCCTGCTATTGAAGATGTTTAAAATTGTAATATTTACCTGTACTTTGTGAGCATTGCCACCGGTTTTCTTGCAAGAGTTTACAACGTCGAAGCAATAGTCACCATCTACAGCAAGAAGAATAAAAATTATATTGGTTAGAAAATCATAGAAGACATGGTCGAGGATTGAGGACTTAATATGAGACCCTGCATGCTAGTGCCAAAAAACTGCAGGTGAAAGTCTGGTTGTCAATATTTGGAGCACTAGGACTTACAATCCTACAATACAGATTATGTTGGTATTTACACTGTAAAGGTGTCCTGTAACAGGTTGGATTGGACATACCTGAACTGACGGTAAAATCGTGTTGACAACTCACATGGTAACGAGACTTTCACGCTTAAAACAGAATATATTTTAGCAATTGTAAAGAAACCAGATGTAGATGAATAAATAAGTCAGTAATCACAAGGATGACCAGCATACGTCCCGCCTGACTGAAAGCTGTCTGAGTAGCTTAAGGACGCATACAACTTCAGAGATATAAGAGGTATCACCTGCACGTTGCTTATCACTTTGAAAGTAGGAAGGAAACTCACCTCCACTGCTGTTCCAAGCAAACTGTCCAAACACAGTAGAATTATTCAAACTTGGGCTAAAGAACTTCTTGATTTCATATACTCTAGGTTCTGTAGATTTATACTCTGGTGCCTTTTCACCTCCTTTCCAGCTGATAGGTGATCCTTGCTTGAGTTCGGCGCTCCATAACGTGTAGTTTCTCCAAGGAGTCGTATAAATAATACCGTTATTGCCCATAGGATTTACTATACTGTAGTTTATCTGAAATAATGAATTTCTATTGTAAATTATGTTGAAATATTCAAACTGTTTGGTTTTTTCCATGTAGGTTCACTCAAGGTGGTTTTGTGCTTTTTAATATTTGTTTTTTGATGTATGTGTTTTGGTCAAGAGTGTACCCGATGTGTCAATTTGAGCTTAGTTAAAACATATTTTACGAGAGCAGTAGTGGCCCAGTGGTATCGGTCCCGACTTACGAGTTGTAGGTCGTGGGTTCGAACCCAGCTTGGCGCATTACTTTGTGTAATTTATTTCATCACCACTGCTCTCAAAAACGGTGAAGGAAAACATCGTGAGGAAACCGGCATGTCCTAGAACCATCAAATTCGAAGACATGTGACATCTGCCAATCCGCACTGGGCCCGCGTGGTGGATTATGGCCCACTCCCTCTCACAAGAGAGGAGGCCTGTGTCCCAGCAGTGGGAACGTTATAGGCTGATGATGATGATATTTTACGAAATGTCGTATAAAAACATGACCTAAAATTGTTTGTCCATGGCACGTGCGTATGATTTGTAATGGTAAACCTAAAATAACGTTCTTCGCATTCATTTATTCGCATTGATGATTGAGAAGCTAAACGAAACATACTCGTATGTCGGAGTCGTACCAACTGCAGTAATCATAATCATTCTTCCCTTTTCCCGGAGCGTGTGGTTAGCATATAGCGGTAAAATCGATGAATGGGACAGATTGTGTGAACTGCAATGTATTACTTTCCCGTTTGTTTGTTATCGGTGCTAAAAACCCGCATGATGACGTGTGTGCACAAATTGTGAAGATTAGTGTGATTACTGAAATATTGGAACAAATGTTATGGGGAAATAGGTTAGTAAGTATGTGGTAAAAGTTTTTGGCGGCAGTGTAGTTACATACGAGATCATTATGGATTTTGTCAAATTTATGCGGCGGTTTTTCCATTGTTACAGGCTTTTTCCTATTTTAATTTTGGCCGAATTACATCCCCAAGATACCAACCCCTAAGAGATTCCCAAAAATGAAAACAAACCTAAACTTAGTAGCAAATGCGGGGAGAGGATGTCAGTCTTTACTGAATGTATAAAAGCCACTAAAAATGTCTAAAATTAAATGCATATTGGAACGTACAAAATTACAACAGACAGCACCTCGCCTTGTGAAGACACAGTTAGAGGAACCATGTGTCGTGGGACAACAGATGAATGAACGTCGTGTCCTGTCTTCTAATGAACTTGCGTTTATAACGGGAAGGTTCTAAACTAATTAGATCACGCGACAGGTGCGACTGAACTGTACGAAGAAAATGCGAGTTCCACATTAGCAATTATAATAAATGCTTGCCACACACAGCTCTCATTAGGATTCCTCGCTGAGAATATCGTCATTCTCATGCTTGTGAGTAAAATTGTGGGGAACAGTTAGGGTGTCTTAGAGTTAGAACCAACCTAGAGGTTCTACTTATATTAGATCCAGTTGCCATAAAAGTGGAAAAAAAAGGTACAGGCCACGATGCCTTACCCCCTGGCCACAGCCAAGCGCGGCGCGAATTGCGGCGCGAAATGCGGCGCGACAAGCGGTGAGTGGGGAAAACAAATGGTAGACAACGTATGAAGTATGCCACAGCTAACGGCGACGCGAATTGCGGAGCGACCTGCGGCGCGGAGAGCGTCGCGCGGCATGCGGCGGCGACGGGCGGCGCGGTGTGCGAGTGAAACAAATGCACTCGGGAGTATCGAAGCGGCCACAGCCAGAGCGGCGTATGCAGCGGCAGCGAGGGGACGTATTTGTGTTCGCGCGAACTGAATAAATCGTTTTGAAAATTTCGCTCCGCATCAAATGGATACCGAAAAACTTATTAGTGAGATATTGAATAGGCCGGCATTGTGGATGTCGAAACATCCTCAACATAAATTCAGAAATATAATCAAAAAGTTGTGGGATGAAATAAAAGAACAGTTCCCAGGAAGTACTGGTATGTATTTATTTTATTACCTACCTACTGTACTGTAGTGTGTAGTGTAGGTAGGTGTAGGTAAGTGCTTGTGATATCTTGAGCTAAAAACGCATTAGTCTCAAGACCTTATCGTGCCACTTTTGATAGGGCCATTATAAATAATACTGAGTACGTCCACCGCTGACGCCGCCGCCGCCGCGGTCGCAACTAGTCGAGCTGTGGCATACCAACGCAAATCGCGTCGCCCGCCGCTGTTAGAAGCTGTGGCCAGGCCCTTAAAGCGAGAGTAAGCTCTCACAGTTTCATTTCAGTGCTGCATGGGAAGGAAACCGCAAGTGTAACTGGTGCATTGATAGCATAGTGACGGTCGCGGCTTATCTTTACGTACCTATAGAGATAAGCTAGCCGTGACGTAAATGTCGAGGTGTGGAAAATAAGAAGTGAAAAAATAAGAACAAGGCAAAAATTTTACGTAAAATTAATGGATTTTTTTTTGTGTGGTCAAGCTAACTAGTCCACGTGCTTTGGGTGGAGCGGAAGGGACTGACTTGACTCGACTGACTAAAAACAGTCTTGTTCTTTTAATTTTCCTGTGCATTGTATTGTGTCTGAGAGGTTAAAATATTTTTTTTGAAAAGTTTTCGTAACTTAGTTTTTTTGCAGGAAGCAATCTCTGGAACTACTGAACCGATTCGGAAAATTCTTTCGTCAGTAGAATGTAGTAGGTGTAACTACCTTTTTTAAACCGTGATGGATAATAGGCTAGAATTTAAGAAAAAAAACGCAAGAAATTCAGGTGGCCTGCCATGACACTGACATGAGAGACAGAGCTATACAAGTCGTCATCGCTATTTCGTTTCCACAGTGGAACTACTCACGGGGCCCCCTCTCAGAGGGCCAAAGCCTGCCGGGGTCGCGGGACTTATTTCTATTACCGTGACCCCGGAACATAAAGGGCTACTGAAGGACACCGTGGATTTTAGTCAGTACAAGTCTGACAGTACCCCCCGCCCTGCCCGGGGTTGGAGGTCTCATTTGATGATTTTACCACGCTAAAACAAAAAAACAGTGGAACTACTCACGCTTTATGACGTCATGGTAAATAATGGTAAGGCCACCAGAAGAAGGTACACAAAAGTAGATCATTTATATGTTTGAAGGTACTTACATCAGGCATAACTGTCTCACTATCATCCCCCACGTATGGAACTAACGCGACAAGCTGCATATTTTCTGAAGGTTCTATGTGGAATCTGATGCTGTCCTTCATCAGGCACTGTATCCTTACTCCTGATGACTTTTTTGACATATTGAGGTCAGGACCTGAGGAGATAAAAGGATCAGCTGATAAGTCTTGTAACAGAGTGGGTATTCCACCTCTTCTGTTGCCTCAACCATTTTCCTTGAAGATCTATTTATTGATTTTTAAATTTGAAATGAGATACTGACCCCGGTACCGGTGTTTGCAGGTCTCCTCTGGCTGAAACAAGTAACGTTATTGAAGTTAGAATAATAAATTAGAATGCTCATTTGTTTTCCTTTGGTATCTATGCATGCAATGGATGTTAACAGTTATACAGGGCGTCCCACGGCCATGCCACATGGTGGGAAAGTACCTTAAATATTGTAGATTGAACATTTTACTGAAAGAAGACATTATTTTACTTTAAAAAACAATTTAAACTGAATTCATAGATTTTTAAATAATCGCATGGTTGAACCGGGAATCGAAGCCGTTACACGAGAAAAAAAATGATCTTGTAGTTTTATTATAATAGAATTCTAGAATAAAGGTACTTTCCCTCTATGTGGCATAGACGTGTGACGCCCTGTATAAAGCTGTTATTTTTTAATATAACAATACCTAATGCCGTTTTCCCTGAAAGGATAGACTAAGTCGTGGACATACCACATTTATGTAAGTAGTCATATATTATTTTCCCACGAAAAAAAACTGGCTTTGGAAACACATTTCAATGTAAGAGCAATTTGGATGTACAAAAAATGTAGGTAATTGAATCGAATGGAAAAATTGGTACGTTTTAAGCTTTTTAAGACATAGTAAATTAAAATCTAGAGTGCCTGGACCAGACTGATAAAAAACTAAGTGAATGAGGAATATAATAGTTTAAAAAAATAATTGAATGTTCTGAACAATTCAAGACGCAGTAAGACCAGAATCATTTCGCGAATTGGGGCGTCTAGCAAACTTCCGGATAAGTCTATAAACGAGGTTATTACAAAAATGCGTCCTATATTCAAGTCACTAAGGTCTAATATCATAGAAAGCTACGTGAGTGGAAGTCGTCCTTTGTTTGCAACGTAGTGCGACACGTTCCAATACGATCGATTGAATCATTGCCACGATGCTCAGTTTGTCAACATTCAGAAATACCACGAGGCAGCGAACCTGGAGGTAATAAAGGAGATTCTAATTATAATTAATTAGGTTAGAATTATATTAATCTACTACCGGTAAAATTAAAACCCATTTAGCTGAATGAAATCATCATCATCATTCGCCCTTTTTTTATCGAGGTAAAATCATCAAATAAGTCCTCTCACCCAGGGCGGAACGGGAGGGATCCCGTTCAAACCTGCCAAAGCTGCAAAATCTTATTGCGAAAAGTTGCTCTACAAAGAGTTACAATTAGTAGAGTACTTTTGTGCTGAGTTTCAGCCGCGGTCAGACTTGCACTGACTAAAATCCACGGTGTCCTTAAAGGCGTTGCCGTTAGCGTTGATGCAACTAGTTGCTTTTAATTTTCAAAGCACTAAACTATTTGTCAGTGTACCTAGTTTATGTTTAGACAATGGAAGATCATCCACATCGTAACCACTCTTTGATGAGCAAGTTTTGCCAATGTTATTGGATGACGGACGGTAAAATACCGGCCAAGTTCGAGTAAGACTCGCGCATGAAGACTTATACCATGATCAAAAAAGGGCAAAAAAAACACGTCTGTTGCATAGGAGCCCCCTTAAATATTTAGGTATTTTATTATGTTTTTCAGCATTTTCTGTTACAGAAATAATTATGTGCAATTTTTAACTGTTTTACTATCTCGGTTCACAAGATACAATCTGGCGACAGACGGCCCGACGACAGACAGACATCGGAGTCTTATGGCGCTCCTTCATCGGGAGCATTCGCGTGTAATGTAACATTATAGATTCGACTTTGAGCATTACATTACAATACACTTCCCTGACTGACGAGCATTCGCGTACATTTAGTATAGATTTGATATAAGGTGCGCATTGTGATGCTTGATTGTGTTCCCTCACTGATGACATGGTCGAATCTGTAACGTTACATTACAGGTGCAGAATGCTCGCGGTGAGGGAGCGCCTTTAGTATAGAGACCCATTTTACCCGTTTTGTATTGAACATTGACTAGAAGATTAGAACCAGTTTTCATTTTGTGCTGAGTTTCAGTCGCGATCCACGATCTGATTTAAATCATTCGACAGCTGATGACTTAATTGCTGATTCAGTATGCTTTAACAATACAGTACAGCAGTTAGATATCGTCAAGTCATGATTTTTTTTAGTAACATATGAAGTACTTTTTTACGTGTCATCGTTACTGCAGTAATATTACAAAAATAGTTCGATTAAAACAGACATTAGAGTTAACAAAAAATCATTTTGTTATTTGATCATTTCATCATCATCATCATCATCACAATGTCCCCAGCCCCACTGCTGGGACACAGGCCTCCTCTCTGTGAAAGGAAGTGGGCCCGTCATCCACCACGTGGGCATTACATTATAACTCAATGCACGCGGGCGCGGATTGGTAGATGTCACATTTTCTTCGAATTTTTGGTTCTAGAAATATCGGTTTCCAAACGATGTTTTGCTTCACCGTTTTGAAAGCAAAGACTAGCTGGTTTCGAACCTGCAACGGGTGTAAGTCGTGGTCGATACCACTCTGGGTCACCACTGTCCTACTTTGTTTCTCCTCTTTTGTCAGTTTTTTTTTTCTGTCTGATTTGACCGACCATAAACCGGAAAAAGACAGTACGTACTTTTCCTGAGAAAAATAATAATTTTCTTATGACTATGCGGTGCCCACGAATCGCCAAATTTTAAAATTTAAATTAATGCGACCGAAAGGTACTTTTCTAAAGTTCTCAACCCGAGAATTAAAGTGTTGTAGGTCTTTTTAGTTCTGCTATTGCTCCATGGATGTCGCTACTTGTTCTCGATTTTGGTTGTGGGTCTAATTATCATGTCCATTACATCACTTCCGAAAAACAGAGGCGTCTTCCGCGGCAGCTACGGTAGTGAGGCTATCCTCTCCCTAAGTATTCCGCCTCCTCCTTTCGAAGGCTGCGCTGTCGTCCATTTCGAGGTTAGCAAAAGATGGGATGCTCCTAAAGTCATTGATATACATCGTACGTACATTTCTCCTTCATGACATAAACTTGCAGAGAAAGTCCAACCACTGTACGTTTGTTGCATTTTCAATCGAAAAAAAGTGGTTATACGATCAGGTCACATCTTCGTGTTACAAATCATTTACTTACAAAGATTCAATAGGCGCTTGATTGGAGCAGCTTAGTTTGGCAGCAGTTTCACACTTCGGTCTAAGCACGACCTTTTTTAAGGTTCCGTATCCTATGGGACCCCTAGCTATTACTAAGACTCCGTTGTTCGTCCGTCCGTCTGTCAGTCTGTCCGTCTGTCTGTCTTTAGGCTGTATCTCATGATAGTTATGGCTGATACACACCTTACGAAAAATCGTTACGATTAGACGGTACTGTTTAAACTGCAACGATAAATCTACAATTCTGTATGAGAAAAACTGTAAGTACAGTTTGTTTGATTTTTCCGTCCAATCGTAACTATTATATAAGTCAGTTAAAATATTTCACAGATGTTGTATTTCTGTTGCCGCTATTACAACAAATAGGTACAAAAACAGAATAAAAAGAATAGGTACCTTATAACTAAGGGGGCTCCATTATATACAACGGGGCTCTCATAAAATTAATAAACGTGATTGTTTGCCGGATTTATAGATAATGTACGGAACTTGTCGTCCGTGAGTGCGACTCGCACTTGACCGGTTTTTTTTCTATTTTTTTTTAACAGTAGGTATATTTTAATCTATGCTCCGTTTTTGTACACTACAAAAATTGTATTTGCTGACTTTTTTGCATTAGGTATCACCATTTATCCGCTGAACTTTCGGAGTCAGTCATATTTTAAGCGTCATAGTCTGGGGTAATCGAGACTAGCAGCTGAGGTTTGAGGGACGCTCTAAGTCTGGGTGAGTTATTTTTTTTTTATAAAACTACTTTGTTATATCACAAGATTTCTGTTTTACTCGCTATCAAATCAAATCGTTTCTCTCAATTAGGCCAATTACAGGCACTTTTGAATTGTCAAAAGATATAAAGTAAAACTATGTCCTGTGCCACAGTCCCAGTCACATGACATAAAAACTGTGAAAGTACCATAGGTGCTAATTACAAAGCGTAGATCTCTATGGAGAAGAATGAGCAAGAAACTCCTTGGACAGTCTTTTTCTTATAATTACAGAGTATTGAAAGTATTTACTTCGTCTATTGTAAAAAAAAATGAAATGCATCTAATGTAGGGTAGGTACCGACGTGGAAATTTTTTTTCTTTCAAATTAACATCATTTGTTCCAATTTACTTTAGGTCACAAAAACTGGAAAACTCATCTTAGGGTCTCAATCCTGGAGCTAAAAATACTTGTCACGGAAATCAAACCCGAGATGCGCAGCTCCGCCAATGTGCTAATCTGCACCATACCACTCAGGTTACCTCTTTTCCAGAGGTGTAGCTATCGCCGTATCAATTATACGAGGCCCCCAAGTGTACCCCAACGATTACAAAAAAAAAAAACATAAAATATTGAGTTTTTAAATGAAAACTTATCGCGGCAATAAAGATCCAATTATCGAACTCCTAACATAGGAATTTTTCAAAAGGGCTTCATTATGTTGTTGCCATAAATGAGCTACGATCAGTCGATCAAATTCCTCAATTTTCAAGATCCCTTCAAAATTCTCTTAATGACATCAGTAATAGCATTCGTTACACAAGTCAGGCAGGATCTTACAAAACTATAGGTACACTTAGGCCCCGTATCCACCAAAGCGGAGAGGAGAGGAGATGTGTTTGAATAACCAATCAGATGTCAACTCCAGTCAACTGAAGCTAAGCGGAGAGAAGATGTTTCACACTTTTTTTTTTGCCGTCTCTAGGGTACCACTCCGTTAATCCTATTAACTACGCCACTACTTTTTTCTAAATAATTCGTTATTCTCTACATTAGACGACTGAGATACCTTATTAACTACCCACATAAAGCTCTAACGGAACATAAGTAAGTTTGTACTTATCCGTAAAGGCGTTCTAGTCGGTTCTAGACTAATCTATTGCACTCAATTAACTATTTAATCAGAGTTTAACGACTCGGGAAAGAATGCAGGTGATGCATTCTGAACTATTTCTGATGCGCGAATAAGAACGCCAATTACTAACGTTCAGCTTGCAACGCCTCCACATTTTGGCTAGCTAGGCTACGTGCCATGATGTTGTAAATTCCTTTTTTAACCGACTACAAAATAGGTTACACACTCGTCGTGATTTTTTTTCTTGTTTTTCAGGTATATGCGTTAATTTTAAGGTCTTTTGATAAAACTATTTGCAACCAGACCTACTGGAAATGTACAGGAAAGGCCTATAATCTACTGTAACAAGAAAGATTTCAATGATCGCAAGACAAGTTGATGGCACGGTTAGCGCAGTGGCTGAGGGATTGGACTGCTGCGGTTCGATTCCCGCACGGAGCAAATATTTGTATGATCTACTTAAGTAGTTGCTTCGGGTCTGGGCGTTTGTGTATGTGAGTTTATACATATGTTTGTAAACGCACCCACGATACAGGAGAAATTCCCAGTGTGTGGGGTAAAGTTAAAAAAAAATAGTATTTGGCTAATTCGGCCACCATTTGCATATTACCAGTGTTGCCATTAATATAAAAATCCAGACAAAATATCTTGAGATAGTGTTACGAGTTACGACAGGTCCATATCAGAAGCTTCGTAAACACCAAACTCTAGTTTCAACGCTTGGGCTACTCTGCCCAAAAGTTGCACCAATCCTTACAGACAGAATAGCACCTAAACCTAGAACTGCTTATTAATTTCCTAGTTTTAATATTTAAATACCTCACGGGTGATAAGTTCGGCAAGACGTACGGGGGGCCTAAAACTGATCAGATCCAGACAAATCCAGACGACTGATAACTCTAAATATAGCCCGTTTCTCGTACAGTTAATGAATGATAGTAAAAGACATCGTATTCAAAGTCATCAGATGTATTTACTCTTATATCTCGTACGTGTAATCTCTCGCGTGGCGTGTGTCAGTAGGTACCTAGTAAATTCGCGTCATTGCGTCGACACTCGACAGCGTCAATTGTTTCGATAGCGAGAAATGTAAACGTGATGATTAAGTTGAGCATTCACTTGTAATGAGCATTCTTGCGAATGTTACGTTACAGAAAAACAAACGAGAACGTTTTAGCGAGCATTCTAACGAGCGTTCTAGCGAGCTTTTGCAAAGCGTTCTGGCGAGCTTTTTGCCGAGCCGACGACTGTCAGGTGTGACAATACGACTAATTATGTTCACGAAGAAATTTTTTTGACGATCGTCGACTAAACTCTCGATGGTCGTCGACGACCTTTCTAGCGAAAACTCTAGTCTCTAGGGCGTTCGTTGGTTTTTAGCGATGTTTGGCTTCTATTCGTTGTTCAGCTCGAAAAAATTCAGAAACATAACACTCCTTTTTCGGGAAATCGGATAAAAACGGCGAATGCTCGACGTTCTGTTCCAAACTATTGCTCAAGTCTGTCAGTACCCTTACAGACTGTTCAAGTTCAGATATTTCAGTGTCAATGGCGACAAGTGCTGTTCGATAAAAATACTATACATGGTGTAAAGTATTATCAAACAGTAGTTCACCGATTGAGCTCTTACAATGTAATGCACTCTGTATTTAGTATAGGTACATGTTTGAAATACAGATTTGAAAGTAAAGTTATAATTTACAATTTGAGCTTTAACTATCTTACTAAACAGATGGAACTTTTCATATAAATAACTGAAACATTCCTAGATTGCGTCTCGGGTTTCGATTGCAATGATTAATGTCCAAAATTCAATCAAAGTGACTGAAAAATACGAGTATTGAAACCGTACTGCGAGGAAAATCAAAATGGCTGATGAAAAACCGAGGACGCTATAGATACCTCTGATTATGTGAGCGATCGCTGCGAGCTCGAGGCAGCACTTTGTAAATTCTAAAATACCGCACTTCAGGCTTAAAATACAATAAAAATAGTTTAGGTTTATATTGTATTACAAAAAAATTAGTATTCCTCATTTTTATTTAAACAGAGCTAGATGTATTGTGTGCATTTTTTTAGGCTACATGAGTCATCGATGTTAGGTGTTTCAGTTCGCCTAACTTAAATTTCTGCAGCCTGTATATTTATCAGTGTTATTACAATAAGAGGGCACTTACTGCATTCAATATTTCGGCTACTGATTGCGTGCTATCGGCCACTATACGCACTATCCAGCCTGGAACCATCGTTGATAAGGATCACCTATAACCTATGTTTGAGCACTATCAATTCTAACTATCAATAAAAAATGTTTTGGTTATGCATTATTTTGTGGCAATTGATAGTGCAGTATGAGTGTTCTTTTTGGAAATTTTAAGTGAGAATTATAAATGAAAGATAAAATTAACGAGTAAGAGTCGTTTTTGAAAATTAAATTGTTGTATTGTTGTCATCAAGTTTTAGATACCGTTTTCAAGTGTCTGCTTTTTTTCAGATGTTTTTAAAAATTCCCAAATCTTTTAAATAAGTTAGTTGTAATATAAGGATATAAGGAGATAGATTCCAGTGAATATGTCTAGAGTTTTCCTTAGTGTCATTATTTTTCAAATATTCTAGAGCCTAGCTCACTAAAATACTAATTCAGGAAACCGTAGCGGTTTCCTGAATTAGTATTTTACAATAAAATAGTGGTTTACAATACTTGGCGTAATAACAAAAACTGCAGCATTGCAATTAAACTATAGTTAATAAATAAAAAATAATCTTACCACATTTATTTGGAACATCAAGTCCGAGCACACACTTTGGGCTAAAAGTCCTAGTTGTTCTTTCGTAAATATTAATTTATTCGTAGTTTTGTCACTGTCTATCGGTTTGCCACTCACGTACAGAATCATTGTTATTTGTTTCAACAAACAAAATATTATGTAGTGCTCAAGCTTTTTGTAAAACATTTTAATTTCTTTATAAACATGTAGATATTTCAAAATGTTCTAATTTCTAAATTAGATTTGTATCACTATTGTAAACCTCACAAATAAAAAACAATTTTTAATTTCTGGAATACGCTCTTTCTATGTTTAAAAAAATAAAATTGTATCTTGATAAAATTAAAAATATAAAATCTATCAAAAAATTATTTGTGGTTTCGAAATTTAAATTGCGAACAGTTTGTTGCGAATTTGCGATAGTACGAGTTCAGTCGCGTACGATAGCGCGGCGCTGCGGTAGCTGTGCCTTCGCGCCGCCCCTCAAATCGTAACTGGGGCGCCAAGCCACTGAGCTTTACAAATAACCGTATCGCAGGGTGCTCCCAAGCTCTCTTATTATGAGTGGAACTTCTTTCTACGTCATCCGGTTCATTCAAGTTCTTGGAACACAAAATATTGGACCTTCGGGTCAAGAGATTAATTACAGAAAGGACTGGCTGACCGCATACTACTTACCTATCCGTTTATTTTACCGTCGTGTTTTTTTGCAAGTCGTCGTCCGTGGATTTTAGAATTTAGGTTTTCGTAAAAATCCTGAAATTAATGTATAACCAAAATGTTAACTGACAAAAGTAAAGTTTCATACAACGTCTCTACATATTTTACCCACTTCATGAAGACTAAACACGGATACACGGACATTTTCTGCATTATTGATAGGGTAGCCTCGTCTCAGGACGAAAAAAAGATATGTTTTTCATATATTTACACGTAGTTTGTCCATCTGTGGTGGACACTGGACAGTGATAGGATTTTTTGAAATATTTCTATACACCGATTTTAAACATGAGCAAGTATTCGCTGTGTCCACCCCTGGCGGACAAAGTTACATTTTTTTTAAAGTTTGCCCCGTTACCACCCATTTGAAATATTCTTAGTACCGATTTTACTGACGGTAGGGAGTAGATAAGCTACTAATACTAAAATATGGAAGGAAAAGACTAAACATTTTTATGCCCGGTGGGGACTGCGTATGTGCGTAGTGCGTACACGCAGCGTGGCTTTAATTTATTATGGGTAGGTATCATAATATTATTCATTCCGTCTATCCACACCGAGATGGACAGACGCAATTATTTTTGAAAAATTGTTTCACTTTCCCCCACTGGTGGACAAACTAGGGGTGGATATCGGGAATCATCGAAAAAATGCAGTGATCACGCCACATAATGGTATCGGCTGATCTAAATTAATTCGGCAAAAAACAGCCAACCAATCGCACAGGTTCGAACGTGTGTAAAATTCTTTGATCATTAAAACGTGATTGTTTTTTTTTACTTCCTGTCTTGGAGCTCGCTGCACGGACTTGTGCAGGCTATAATTATTATAGGTAATGTAGATTCTTCATCATTGAACTATTCTGTCCCGGATAGTGTCCCGCGCAAAGATTTGTGCTTAAGAGAGCCAAAGACTACCCGGGTCGCGGGACTGTCTCTTCCGGTAAACACTACATGATCCTACGAAAATTAGAAGAACGTAATGGGCTATTGCAGGATCACCGTGGATTTTAGTCAGTAGGTTACAAGTCTGACAGTCCCTCACATCACGCCTGGGGACGATTAATAATGTGACCGCCATATCATATTATTATATTCAGACCACAGAGCATAGCAGAAGAAGAGATTCAACCGCATTTCGCAAAAATATCTTTTGTTATTTATACCGCTCAGGCTCAGAATGTCTACTTCCCAAAATGTCCATCGGTTGCAAAACGTCCATTTCCCAAAATGTCCACTTCCCAAAATGTCCATTTCCGACAAATCGCGGGCATGAGCTAAATACTTGGCTTTTGGACCAAAGAAATACCTACCTACATGATCAAAAGTTACTCTTTTTTATCAATTCTTTGGTCCAAAAATACATGTTATTAAGCCATAATTACGCCACATTAAATAAAGTTATTAATAAAATGATTCATCTTACAATTCGTAGTAAACACGTCACATGTAAAATATTTAATGAATGTATCCGTCGCTATTATTACGTGATACGAATATTGAATATTTTAAATCCCGCGGAAGTTATTGAACTATTGTAATTGCGCAATCTGAGGCTGTGGTCTTATTAATTATTTAATCTAGCTAATTTAAAAACTCCTTGTAAAAAATCTGACAGACGAATATAGATGCCTACCGATTTAAAGCTTCTTTCCCTCCAATTTTTGTTATCCAGAGACAAAAAAAAACATAAAAGAAATAATTTAATTTAAAAGGTTTACATTTTTTGTTCGTTTTAAATATTCAAGCGATTGCAAGTACGCAGTAAGAAGTGAACGATATGCGTCAAGTTTCAGAATAATATATCAACATGTTTTTGTTGCAAAATACACAAATGATTGAAACTTATCCAGGACTGATATCAGCTGTGCTAAAAAATATGGACTCCTTTTTTTATGAATGTAGGTATATTGTACAAGTAGTTCTTCTGGCGCGTGGCCATAGTCGGAACTAGCACCAATCAATATAATCAAGTGCCCTACGCGGGAAAATATTGCATTCGATGTAAGTAGATTAGATCAATCATTAAGTACGCGATAAGTAATAAACAGCAGCTGTCGTCAGTATACAATTAATTATATTAAACCTCCTTTCTCACTAACACATTCACATTTAATATTATTTTGCAGCCAAAAAACTACTTTCTGTTTTTACATCATTTAATTTTAAACTTACTTTCGATTACGACAGCAATTAGCCTTCGATGGATGACTCGCTTTATAAATATTTCCGTAAAACACTGTGGTCAAGTTGTTTTTGATGTTGTTGCATCTATAAAATCAGTAAAACTATAAACATACAAGTATTTTAACGTTATTAAGTTTTTAAACTTCTAATTAATATAAACAATAACTTAATAATAAGAGCAGACTGAAAATTCCCATAAAATGGATGTCGTCGCCATTTTCAATTTTCTTCTCAGCTTTTCATATCCTTATTAATTTCTCCTTTTATCTTTCGTTCACATTTAACATTGTAGTACTTTTTTCCGAATGTGTTGTCTAGCCCAGGGTTTTTCAACCTTTTTCATGGCACGACCCCTTTAGGATGAAAAAATATTTCGCGACCCCCCATTTACCGGTTGCTGTTTTCAAGCATTCAATTTGACGGTACGGTTAGCGATGTTGCCGAACGATTGCACTGCTGTGTTACGGGTTCGATTCCTGCACTGAGCTAATATTTTTATGATCTACAGTGGCGTATTTTTTAATTCAGCGCCTTCTAAAAGAAACACTTAAAAGACCCTCATTTTGTACTACAAATATAAGTTTTTAATGGTTTGTAAACGGTGAGAGTATATCGCTGCATAGCGAGTTTGCTGCGTAGTTTATTTTTCAATAGTAGTTTCCACAAAAGTATTATTGAAAAATAAACTATAAAAATCGAGGTCATTAGGGCATGGAAACTTAAAACATATTTACAGGAGCGAGCGCAGCGAGCTCGAAAATTTTTACGTTTCGGGGCTACGAAAAGCCATATCTACATAGAAGAGTGAACGCAATGAACTCTAAAAGTTTCCGTAGTATGACAAAAAAGTTTTAATCTAAAAGCGGGAAAAAAAAATTAAAGACTTGAAGAGCGAGCGCGGCGTGCACAGTAAATCACTATTTCTACACCAACATAAGACAAGATTTCATTGAAAAGTGACCTGAAATCGTTGACTTTTTTTGACGTTCCCAAGCACACTCTTCATTAATGGGCGAGCGTAGCGAGCCGGGAAAATTTTAGGGTTTTTTTTTTCCTAATAAATCTTTTGTAAAACTATGTTGTTTTTTTACTGCAGTAGCTTTCCCAACGTTCTAGAGAAGCTTCGCGACCCCCCTGAAGAGGCTTCGCGACCCCCCAGGGGGTCGCGACCCACAGGTTGAAAAACCCTGGTCTAGCCTATAGAATATTAAATTATCCTGTAATATGTTTATGAAGCTTGAAGAAATCAAGCAAAAGTTTAATCATGTTCTCAGAAAAGCTTTGATCGAAGGTACCACAGACAAAAAAGAACGAATACAATAGAATGATAACGTGAATAAAACTCATTCATTTTTCCTTTCCATTTGACGCATGTGATTGGATTTGCTGAGGTCGTTGCACATCTGTGATATTATCTCAGGGGGCCCCTTCACACCTGTATGGTCATCTAGGATAGAGGCAGAAAGATCGTCGCGGTCACCTTCAAGTCGCATTCCACCTTCTAGTATTAATTACTTTGATAAATGTCAATAAATCCTATTGACATTTAAACTGTTTACGTAGGTAATGTTATATAACTATTCATTTAAGTTTCTGAAGGATAAAATGGGTTCATGGATGCAAAAAACTGGTCCTCCGAGCCATGTCCTTAAGAATGTCGGGTACGTGAGAATTTACACGTAGTTGATTAATTAGAGGAAAATGGGTCTCGAATAGGTCGGTACCCCAAGAACATCATCACAAACATTCTCCTGCCCTTATTCTAAGTAATACATGGGGGGTTGGCACAGTATACATTTTACATCTAAACTTTTCTATTGCCTGCCGGGGTCGCAGGACTGTGACACCGGAACGTTAAGGGCTATTGAAGGACACTCCTGCTCTCCCTGAGTGGGAGGACACTTTGGGTGATTTTAAAAAAATATTACTCGATCGTTATATCCCTTTTTGGCCATGCAATTCTTCGATTTCAATTTATCTTAGGATGGAGGATAGCAGATGGTTTTCATCATTTCTACCTATCCCAATTAAAGAGTGCGTTTAGTTATACAATTAATTCAAATCTGTTATGGACTGGATCTTATTACGGATCATCTTAAAAAGGCAACAACTAGAATGCGAAACTCAGCTAGCTAAGCACCATATTATAATGCAGGACTTACGAAATGGGAATAGCCGATCAAAGATCGTGTACATCAATAAAACCGCGTTGTGATATATGAGAGACGTTATATACAGTAGTCAGATCTCGACACAAAATTTCAATTAATGCACACATTTCCCGGTTTAGGGATAAGAGATTTTCTTGGGACTTTTCGCGTTATTGTGACGTAAATTGAAACGTATTTTTTTTCCTTAAAAAAATACGTTCCTTGTTCGCATACTAGAGGCGGTTTTTCATTTTTACATACAATAAACGCAGTAAATACTTCAAGTTTGCTGTAAATAAAATACAGCTAAATCTTGTGATAATGCCTCAGAAGGTACGTCCGTATCTCCACTGCTTATGACCTCTCATGACCGCCATTTTGAGTTCAGTGCCGGCTTCCACATGCGAGCCCTACGATCACCATCAGAATATCTGAATGAATTTGCCTTCATCATTACCCAGGAACAAATGCATGTTGCGGCTTTTTACGTTGCAGGTAAACTATATTACAATAAATAATCCCAGACGTATGACGCCTGAAAGCTTTTTATTCAGTTTAACATTCATAAAATTCTTTTTTTATGTCAGATTTCAAACGGAGTCAATGCAAGTAGTTTTTTTTCAATTCTAGACATTTTTTTTTTATCGTGATAAAATCATCAGATGAGTCCCACCCCGGGCAGTGCGAGAGGGACTGTCAGACTTGTACTGATAAAATCGAAGTCCCGCGACCCCGGCAGGCTTTGTCCCTCTGTGAGGGGGTTCTTTGAGGCGCGCGTGGAACACGACGCGCCGTCGACCCGGGCATGGTCCATGGTCGGACAGCGAGTTGCCCTTTACTCGCTGTCCGCATGCCCGCGTCTACGGTGGCCGGAGGTCGTCTGCCGGGCCGGAGGTCGTCTGCCGAAATAATTTTAGACACATAAGAAAGCTTGTATCTATGAATTTGTTTTTTTTTTATTCAAAACGAACTATTTTAATTGGACTTTACATCACTGACTTAATGACACCTGACAAAGCATTTAAGGTCGATTTGCATGGAACGCAGTGACTTCACGATGACCTCTAGCAGACTTTAAATAGATCATCTGTTACAAGAACTAGATTCTAGATTCTCTGTTGTTATAGTTACATATTTCTTATGTGGTGGTATGTTTGATCGACGCCGGGCCCCACAAAAAACACTAGATTTTGAAATTATAATGTCCGCACTCGTGCCCGTCGAGTGAAACATTTGACTTTGCTATAGGTCGACGACTTAAGAGCAGCCTGTCTCCTAATCTATAGTTACCTAATAATATATTGTTATAATAGATTTGAGAAAAGAAAAGTAAGATGCACCGTTGTAACGGGTTGCAGTCTACGGTACCTCTTACTATTTGTAAAGCCTGTGCGATAACAATCTTCAGATCGCAATGATTGCCAATTAAAAAAATAAGCTTTTAGTCACGAATCAAAAGCTCGATGCTGATTGGCTTTTGCCTAGAGTGACGATGCTCAAAATGTTTTACAACTATTAGAATAATAATTACTATGTTAAAGATAAAGAGATTAAAGAAACCGTATTACATGTATTACAGCACCTTTTGTCGACGTTTTATAAGTGCCCTCATGTGCCTACATATGTGAAATAAAAATATTTGATTTTGATTTTTGTATAGGTATACGATGTACCGGTTTGAATTGGCCCTAAAACACTAGGTAGGTACTGAAAATTCAGTAGGATTTTTTTTCTTCCCTTAGTAGTAAAAATGATTATTTTTTTAACTTTAATTGAACCAATTAAGAGGTAAGTACATACCTACGTAATGTTACATTTCGAATTGAGACCCTTCGTATTGATGACGAAGGTTCTCAATTCAATATTTCAACGGTTAAAAATTTCATTCCTTCTCTAAAATTTTAGTAAAACTTCAGTGCTTTAAATACGAAAAACAGTATTGTTTAGCAATGTTTGTAAATCAGGATCGATGGAGCATGCATAAAATATGAGTGTTTGTCCCTGATAAGGTGGTAATATATCGGGAGTTGGATTTGTCTGACGGACATTGTATTTTAATAATGGTGAACGTGTTGCTACCTACGATGAAATAATATTTTTTTCGTACCACTTGCTCAAAAAAGTGACATTCTATGCCACAAAAAGCGAACATAACAATAGTCATTTTTAATCTGTGAAAAACAGGGAAAGAATGTTGTACTGAATTTCATTCTCTCTCTAGGGAGAGAATGTGATTTAAATTTGGAATACTTAGATTACGGTAGACTCGATCGAAAGCTAACCAGAATAATAAAACATAAAAAAATAAAGATTTCGAGTCGACAACATATATCCGCAAAATTCGGATTGTCGAGTATTTTGTAAATTTCTAATGATTTTCTGACCAGACAGATCGCAGCCGCCATTATTGACATCGGTTATCATGTTGAGTTTTTTTTTTCTTTCTTTATTTTCTGCCTATGACTTATCGTGACACCTATATTTAGTACCTTGATGTGTAGTATTTGGGACACACGTTTCACCCGAGCGAAGTCGGATTTTCATCTAGTTAAATAAAATTACGAAAACCGACGAGGCCGTATGAGCTTGATGCCTTTGCTTTTTTAATTTGCCGCGTTTTTGTATTCTTCAAATACATAAACGTTGAGTTTATTTTTACTTATTTTTATAAATAAGTTAATGTTTAAAATGCGTATCTCATATTATTACTGTGTTATTTTTTTCGCAAATGGTACGAAAAGTAGAGTATTTTCCTCGGTGATAAAGCTGTCTTAGTCTTGGGTGAACTTAAATCCCTCGCTACACTCAGGACTCGTCTTAAATCCCTCGCTTCGCTCGTGATTTAAGTTTTTATCACCCTCGCTACGCTCGGGAGTAAACCTCGAGTCCTTCATTACGCTCGCGATTTAATTCGCCACCCGCGACAGAAGACCCTGCTTTATCCCCTTGGTTAATAATCTACTATTATACCATTCCCCCTCGAAAAAGCTACTTTTACTCACGGAAAACAGTGCGTAAAAGTAGTCTTTTATGGACTGTTTTGGTGTTTGAATTTAGAACACTTTAGTACATTAGACATCGACCGCGATGCTGGACAACCCCCTTGCTAATATGAAAATTACTCTTATTTCAAATCATTGTTCCGATTTTAATGTCAGCTTGTTGGCGCAGTGACCGAGCGATTGGACTACTTCGCACCCACGTGTGTGTGGAGCAAACTTATTAAAAAAAAAAATTTTTTGTTTCGTTGAATATATTTTATCGCTCAAATCTTTCTTTTTCTCGTAGTCATGGTATAAAGTATCGTTTGCAACTCTTGAATAAAACGGATTTAAATCGAGGGCCTGAATCACTCGCGTCGCTCAGGATTTAAATACTTGAATCACTCGCTTCGCTCGTGATTCAATCATCATGAATAACTCCCTGCGGTCGTGATTCAGACATTAAAATCCTTCGCTTGCTCTTGATTCATATAATGGCCCTCGCTTTAAATCCGCTCTTTATTCACTCGTTGCAAAATATACTATTTCGTACCACTTGCTCAAAAAAGTGTCATTCTATGCCACAAAAAGCGAACATAACAATAGTCATTTTTAATCTGTGAAAAACAGGGAAAGAATGTTGTACTGAATTTCATTCTCTCTCTAGGGAGAGAATGTGATTTAAATTTGGAATACTTAGATTACGGTAGACTCGATCGAAAGCTAACCAGAATAATAAAACATTAAAAAATAAAGATTTCGAGTCGACAACATATATCCGCAAAATTCGGATTGTCGAGTATTTTGTAAATTTCTAATGATTTTCTGACCAGACAGATCGCAGCCGCCATTATTGATATCGGTTATCATGTTGAGTTTTTTTATCTTTCTTTATTTTCGGCCTATGACTTACCGTGACACTTACATTTAATACCTTGATGTGTAGTTTCATCTAGTTAAATAAAATTACGAAAACCGACGAGGCCGTATGAGCTTGATGCCTTTGCTTTTTTAATTTGCCGCGTTTTTGTATTCTTCAAATACATAAACGTTGAGTTTATTTTTACTTATTTTTATAAATAAGTTAATGTTAAATATTAATGTTTGAAATGCGTATCTCATATTATTACTGTGTTATTTTTTTCGCAAATGGTACGAAAAGTAGAGTATTTTCCTCGGTGATAAAGCTGTCTTAGTCTTGGGTGAACTTAAATCCCTCGCTACACTCAGGACTCGTCTTAAATCCCTCGCTTCGCTCGTGATTTAAGTTTTTAACACCCTCGCTACGCTCGGGAGTAAACCTCGAGTCCTTCGTTACGCTCGCGATTTAATTCGCCACCCGCGACAGAAGACCCTGCTTTATCCCCTTGGTTAATAATCTGCTATTTCATCCCCCCATCTCGGAAAGGGTACTTTTGCTCTTCGATATCTGAGCGTAAAAGCCGTTTTTATCCTCTAGAGTCTAGTGAATAAAGTAAATTTGAATTTAGAACATCGTATGCACTAAAGAGTTGCAGCAGTAATGGCGGCCGGTGACCGCAACAGCTGATCGCTTGCTGTGGTGCCCACTTGACGTTCGAAGAAGGTCGTACCACATCAAATTTCAAAAATAGAATTTGTTTCCTCGCCTTAGGTGTGAAAAGCAGAGTACGCTCCTCGGGTGTAAGTGTAAGGCTGCGTTGCCTTGGTCTAACTTGAATCCCTCGCTACACTAAGGATTTTTAACTTTATTCCCTCGTCTCTTTCGGGAATTAACACTTGAACCTCCTCGCTGCGCTACGGACGGAGGTTCACCCCCAGAATCCTTAGTATCGCTTCGGAATTCAATACGCCTCCCTTGGAGCCTAACCTACTGTTGTTTAGTTAAAATCTCAGACTCGGAACATTCTTGACTCGTATCGAATAATTCTGTTTTATAATAATGTACTAGTTAATACCTAAACCGAAATAAAAGCCTATCTTGTGTTTGTTCAATGTACATCGGTTTTTTTTTGTTTTTGCATTTAGTCATTTCCTCGCTGAGGTGGGATGAAAAGTTACGTGTTGCACTCGAGTGCAAAGATTTTTCACCTTGTGCTCTTTTGATTCCCTCGCTATCGCTCATGATTCTAATTTTGAATCACTCGTTGCACTCGTGATTCAATTTTAGAATCATTCGCTTGCTCGGTCATCAAAATTGAGCACGCGGTTAAAAATCAACTTTGCACTCTTGTATAACAAATAACTATTATTTGTAAAAACTTACCCTATTTTAATACTTTTAATTATTATTTTAAAATATTAAAATAGAAGGCATTACAATCTAAGTAATTGGTAATACCTAATAAAAGCGAAAATGTGTTCGGTTGAAATGATTTTGATTAATTTTGATTCAAAACTTTTGTTATACCTAATTCATTTTGAGAAAATAATACACTTCAGAAACGAAACAGAAATCTCTCTGTCTTCTTTTTCTATTTATCTTCTATAATATAAAAATGGATAGCAAAATGTGTTGCTAAGCTCATAACTCGAAAACGGCAGAACTGATTCGTATAATTCATTTTTTTTGTTGTGTTTGTAACCATCGGGACCGGGTTTTAGAGGACTTCCACTCGTGCGAAGCCGGGACGGGCCGCTAGTTATCAATAAATAAAGATTAGACTTACGGGGGAGAAGGCTTGCACAATATCTAAGAACTGTCAAGAACCAAGAAACTTTCCTATGAAACTTTAAATCTCTATTATTGTGCTTTTACTATGCAAATTAAGAGATATTGGTGCATAAGGTAGTGTAACGATACCCTAACTTCGGAAAAAAAGTATAAAACAAGTTTCTTTTTACAGTTTCGTTTCATGCATAGAATAATTTGAAACATCATCTGCCTAGCCTTTTCCCAATTATATTTGGGTCCCAACCTGCATGCGGAAGATTGTTCTGTGCAGATGTAATTATTTAGCCACGAACTCCTCCGTGTAGAATAATTTTAAACGTTCACACACAAATAAAACGTATTTAATTCCTGAAGGTAGGCATATGTTAATATTAACAATTTTGCGCTAACGTTCCCTGATGCCTGATAATCCCATCCAATTACCTAGAGCTTAAAAACTGCGTTAAAAAAACCGGCGTAAACGCCACCACTCATACAGGCTAGTCCGACTCTGGCTTGAAAGAACTTTGATACAAGGATATTCTTCCTTTCCAGATACTATTTTAATTGCTTTGGTGTTTTATAAGTTCTGAAAATTCTTAGAATTAATTTAGGAACAATTGATTTATAACTTCAGAATGTAGGTATCAGCAGAAACTGAATCAGGTAGATATATCCAGAACTAAGTTGAAAAAATCGTATCGATCAATTCCTGTAATGAAAAACAACAAGATACGCGGCCAATTTATGTCTCATCGTAAGTTCTTGGGACAGCTTCACAAAAACAATTCTTGCAAAGCGTTGGCGTTGTCCAATATTTCATTAAGTTACACCATTCTTGCTCTCAGGTATCTATTGGATCCTGGTACACCCTTTTTTTAGCTTACACGGTATAAAGTGATTCATGAAAGTTCATCGAAGCTTATAAGGAAAATCACTTCATGATTACCTGTCCTGAGTATACTATGCCCATCCGCCGAAGTCATTCCAGAGACTAGACTGCATTCTTTGGCAGAAAGAACGCAAATATTATGTTGGACTAGCCTCCGCCTGCGACTTTTTCCGCGAGGATTTGGAAATTTAACAATCAGGTGATACATAAAAAAATGGATAATGCAATCAGCAGCATATATGCTTCTTTAACAAATATTATGAAGAGCTTCATACGAGGCACAACTCGTATTTTATACCTATATGGCAGACGGCTAACTGGTTTGATTTTCTCCTCTAATTTTCATTTACTCTTTTGGAGTAGATTAATTTCGCTGAAGAATCCAAGACAGTTGTTAAATTCACTATCCAGAATTCCGTCGAGCGCGTCATTGTCCGCACCCGGCTTTTCTGGTCACCACTGCTGATTCTGGATCTCAGGATATGTTATTGGAACAGAGCGGTGGGATTGTACCAATAGTGTGGTGGTTTTGTCCCCAAATAAAACTCATATCAGGATATTACCTAATCGTGTAGTATGCACGTGGTGTAAGAATGATATTAAGGTGGTTGCCGATGATTCAGACAATGTCGTCAGGACATCCCAATAGGAGTTTAAGTACCCAAAAAAGTCGTCGAACCTCCATTTGGTCATTACCTTATCAATAAATTAATACCTTTTAACACAAATCCTGCATTCTGTTGAGTTCGAAGACCAGACAGGGGTTGTTGTCCGGCCTTTTCAATCTACCTACAAAAGTATGGACAATCTTATATCAATGATCAACCCCGTTCAAAAAGAATATATGGAACGCAAATGGTTAAAATATCTAAACGAGGTCGTGCACCTTTGCTAATCAGTTCCGCAAGCAAAAAAAATATATTTTTTTTTTCTATAAAGGACTTTGCGTGGCGTTACCTTGATGTGATCAGATTCAACCTTCGAATATATTTCGTCACATAAATAGACGGTCGATGAACCTCATTGACTAAGGTAATGACGAGAATTATTTTACAATTAATTTAAATTAGCATTTTCGGAACAAATGTCAACTATCGGCATTTAGTTGATCACAGCCACCTACCTGAGAATCAAAGCATGATAAACAGTTTTTTGCTTATTGCTATTCCATTTATTTAGTTCGAAATAATTTATCTAATCTTTAATTGGATTTAATTTGCATATTTTATTGAAATATCTTTTATTTTACGTGCGACGGATGTTGCAAGCTGATGCGGATTTGCATCATCTCCCGCAGTGTTTTTCATCCAGTATCAATAAGTAAGTATTATATTGTTAACTCGTTAGTCACTAAATAAAAAGTCTTCGTTTTAAGTTATGTAATCTATCCTAACAAATGATTATTAGAACTAGTCCATCTGTCCCATGTCGCAACTCTTGAAGGGATACGTATCTGCTTTGTTCTGAATACTGAATACCAACTAGTCTTTCAACACATCATGTAAAAATGTAATCATTTCCGTGCTATTTTCCACCTATTCAGGCCCCTCATAAATAAATACAAAATTCAAGAATAAATGACAAACAACGTAGCCCCTCAAAAAACAAGTCACGCCATTCCTATGTATGTGGACCACATCTGCGTAGAAGAACTGCTGTAAATAAATAATATATTATATTCTTTATCGATCAACTTACATACGACCAGTACATAATGATTAATTGTATTTTAGTTTGGCGCCAAAATTCCATACAAAAACGTGGCTGAACGACCGTGACTCCTTGGAGCAAAAAACTGTGAAGGTATTGAGTATTGAACTTGGCAAGTTACTTCGATAGATATGGATCTATAAAGCTTTAATCTACGAATAATAATAATGAGCATTGTGTGGGTCTAAAAAGGCCATTTTAGCAGTATCATAATGCGTTGCTATCAAATCATTCGATATCCTATCTTATCCTACTTCCTGCCTTCCTATTAATCCAACTTTCTACTAATATTATAAACGTGAAAGTTTGTGGGGATATATGGATGTTTGTTACTCTTTCACGTAAAAACTAGGTATTGAACGGATTTGGATGAAATTTGTTAGTTCCTGGATAGGATAACCTGGATTAACACTTAGGATAGTTTTTATACCGATTATTATGATCCCGTGGGAAAATTTCCGAATTGTAGGTGTGGAGCCGCTGACAACATTATAACTACCTAAATAGAATAGAATTTTCCATTTTACGTATTTTATTGCAATTCAAATTATGATACTTCTAAAGAGGCCATTAAAGGCCCGTGTCCGTTGAACACATAAATAATACTGATCTCGTTGCCTTTCAGTAAAGGTCGCTCAAACACAGCAAGGTCTTTTAAGAAAAAAGCATTTTGAATCAATGTTATAAATGTATTTATTTGGCTACTTTATCATATTCAGGAACGTGTAAGGACACCACGATAGGTCGTACCGAAACAGCGAAAATTGAGGCTCTTAAAATAACTTTTCAACATAAAAATTTGGTGCTCTCTAAATATGAATTAAGTGCGTGATCTACTTTAAGTCCACCCAAATATTAGATGTCCATTATTCGTGTTCAATAGCTATCAATAAGAGGGGAGACATACATCTTGTCGCCTTTAAGCTTGCCCTCCGCAATCTGACGGTCGCGTTCACGGCGCATTGCCTGAGGGACAAAGACAAAATTCAGTTCAGCACAGTCAAACAGGGTATACTAGACTAGACCCAACCCAAAACCAATACCAGTGTGGAGCCCCGCTGCAGGTTATGTTCCACCTCCTTTCGTGGCTATCCTGACCAACCATATGCACGTTCCATGATTTGAACGAGGCAAACGACAGAGCTGAGCAGGTGGCTGCTACGTATTGGTCAGATAATAGTGGGCTACCAAGACGTCTAGGTCTAGTGTGGGAACAGGGTGGCGGTAGACGACCTGTATCTCTGTCTCTTTTCCGCAATGGAATTACTTCTGCTTTAAGAAGTCACGACGCCTACTGCTCTGTGGGTCTCGTGGTCGCAAGCGTGACTGATGCTAACCGTGCGGTCCTGGGTTCCGGGGTCAAAATGTGGTATTGAGATTTTCTATTAAAATTTCTTAGTAGCAACCCGGAGTTTGGAAGTTGAGGGTCTCCCGTATCTAGATCATTGGTCCCACCTCCCTGGTGGTGTCGAATTGTGCTGTGCTTACGCACAGTTGTGCACTATAAACTAATATCTCCCGGCCGACAGTTATTCTCCTAGAGTGTATAGCAACTTATATTTTTCTTAGACTTTGAGACATCTCTTTATCTAATTTTTACGAGCCCCTATCAATTCCTATACCAGTTACTACTAAATATAAGTAAATGAACGATCGGCTACTGCGCAGCGTATCGCTGGTCCGATTCTCACCACGGAGCAAATAATTCAAAATGGAACTCACTTGATGATTTACAAACCAAAAAATTATTTAAATTTAAAAAAAATATAGAAACGTGTCTGCTCAAATGAGAGGGGGTGGGGGCAGCATAGATAGATATCTATGAGCTATGAGTAATGTAAAAGCGCCTGATTGAAAATTTCCTATTGATTTGACGTTAGTACAGCTTACGAGTGTAATATGCAAAAAATTGCAGGCGCTACACATGTCGTAAATAGTGCATTCGTAAATAAATCAAATCCAAAGCGATGAATTGTAGTAACAAAGTTTTTTCCTACTGATAAGGTTAGGTCGATTTGCAAAAGTTGAGGAGATCATAGAAAAAAAGCCAATTAAAGCAGAAAGAAAGATGACTTACGTAGAATCTCTTGAACTGCTTTAACCTGGTATGGCACTCCTGAAAGTCAGCGACTAAATAGTTGCATTTAAAGAGACCACGACCCAGTCCATAGGCTTCCAGACAATCCATTAGAGCCATCTCCTGCTTTTGACAACGACCCAGCATCTGGTACGAATGGATTCCTCCCGTGATGTCAGTCCATGGGGAGCGGTAAAATGGCGAAATATTATGCATTATTGCCTTCTCTTAAAATCCAATATAAATTAAATAAGATGTCAGTCTGTTAAAATATACAGTCTAAATACTAAAAGTACTCTGTGATTCGATCGTAATGTGACAGCGACAGATTAGATCATGTACCTACATTTTTCAAACCCCAAATGGCATTCGGAAAATTGTGTACAGATAGTAATAATAACAAAGAAAAGAGGTTTTAGTATAAACTAAGCACAAACTTTCTAAGCAGCAGTAAAGGTCAGTTCACACTGAAAACAAGAGTACAGACGCAGTGAGGCGCGCCAAGGGGTGAAGCGGCTTTACGATTTCCACCGTGACCGGCTGATTAATTCTTAAATATTGGCTGCTGGGGGTGTTATCTAATAAGGGTGTACGTTTTTTTTAATAAAAAAGACATCATCTTGGTACGAGATTTTATGATGTCTTTTATTATCAAACCAATGAAATGTTTTATATACAGGGTGAATTTTTCAACTGGGCGTGGATGGCTACTTTCGAAACTATGAGGAATATCGAAAAACGTTGAAAGGAGTCTCGATGCCGATTTTGACGAAAACTAAAACTGCATCATTGGATTTTAGAAAAATCAAAAATCCTGGCCAGATATCGAACCCGCTGATTTTGGAAAAAAAATCACACCCTGTATTATTACACCGTTCGATAGTGTTGCTAATAAGGATCAAATTCTGGGAAGTAATCATATACGGCAAACTTAAGGAAATGGCTGATTTTTATGAAATTGCTATTTTTCCATGTTACTTTACATCTACTGAGCCATAATTTATTCGAAATTATATTGTTTTCAATGTCTCAGTGGATTTGAGGTTTCAACAATCCCACTGTACTTAGCAATACGACATTATTGAGTTGGACTAAAATTACTTAAAGAAACATTATTTAAAGAAGAAGCGGTAACTTATGTTTCAAAATACAGTCTTTGCCTTGAAGATTAATCAGTTTTTTTTGTAATTATACGTTTTCCTTAAGTTTGCCGTATATGATTACTTCCCAGAATTTGATCCTTATTAGCAACACTATCGAACAGTATAATAATACAGGATGTGATTTTTTTTTCCAAAATCAGCGGGTTCGATTCCTGACCAGAATTTTAGATTTTTCTAAAATCCAATGATGCAGTTTTAGTTTTCGTCAAAATCGGCCTCTAGACTCCTTTCAACGTGTTTCGATATTCCTCATAGTTTCGAAAGTAGCCATCCACGCCCAGTTGAAAAATTCACCCTGTATATATATTTTTTTTTATAATCTTTTATCTAACTAGAAAAGAGCAAGGAAGTTACATTTGAGTTTGTAATACCATTATATGGGGCTGTCTGTAACATAATAGATGTAAAGCCAATCAAGAACTGTGGCTTAAGTAGCTATTATGTTACAATTTATTTAACTAAAAGAAGTACACTGGTAACAAAGATATGATAGGTTTGTCAAACATATGACTTGAGATGTCACTGTTACCATAAATACTACATTCAAGGAGGTTGCTCACTTTGCATATCAGCTCACTGTCTTTGATTCTAAGACATTTCAATGGGCACCATTGACATTTCGAATATTTAAATTATAAGGTAGATAGAGAAATAAATCTGTTTTTGTTGATTACATTATTTTTATTTACACCCAGTATAACAGTGATTCTGCAATGAATTAAAAGAGGCTATTAGAATTAGTTGTTCTACATGACATTAAAAACTGTCAATTTTCGGTGACACATATTGGTTATCTCCCTTCAGCTTTCCTTCAGCGATCTGTCTGTCACGTTCTCTGCGCATCGCCTGTAACAAGATTTTGAATATACAGTAAATACTTTTTATAACAATTCATTCTGAAAATGAACTGTTTTATTAACTCTCTATTATTAAATCATTTTCCTTATTATGTTTGTATTCATTTTGGTTTGCATAGCATCTTTTGGTTGTCCATATTTTTTTATTATAGAATGTCTTTGCCCTCCATTCCAATCTTAAACTCAGTAACTACTACATGACAAAATTTTGTGGAAAAAGTATTTACATTCAACACTCAGTTGTTTGCCTTCCATAACTACAATGTTTGTCCAGTTAAGAAAGCAAATAAACATACCGCGAATCGTTTGAACTGCTTCATTGATGTCTGGCACTCATGGAAATCATCGAACAAGTGTAGGCACTTGACCTTTCCGCGCTCAAGACCGTAAGCTTCCAAGCAATCCATGTAGCGACCCTCTTCCTTCTGGCACCTTCCCAACATTTGATGGGAGTGAATACCTCCCGTTAAATCCGTAAACGGGGAGCGAAAGAATGGTGAAATAGACATTGTTAGAGCTGAAAAAAACAGAAAATATCATTTTTAAAACACGTCTAGGTTACAAAATTACGTAAACAAATGACATCGAACTTTATGTATAATGCAATTTCATTTTAACTTGGAATTTACACATCTTTATCTACATTGAGTGTAACAAATGAAATAACTCTGCATTGTGTATATTTACCTTTAAATTTTTCGAAAATCGAATTAAATCAATGAGTGCCTGTCGAAAACAAAATTTTGACAGAATATTCAAGTGACACTGACAGAAGAATTAAGTTGCCGTGCTTTGAATTATAATAAGTTCTATAAAAATCTCTAATTGCGTTTTTGTATTGAAGAAGCAAAAATCTTTAGATGAATCAATGTAAAATCTGTTATTATTCTCTAAAAGTCTGTGGTCATGTTATTTTTTACTTACATACTACATTAAATGTGGTTGATAGTTTGGAAACTTCATTCAAGTTAAGCTCTTAGCTATCCCTGTAAATGCAAATTCCTACTGACTGACAATTTCTGACACTGCCAAAATCAGCTGTGGAACACTGAGAAAAAGTGCCACAAATTCAATTTTCGTCAAAGTTGTTTTCGTTTCAAATTATAATAAATAGTATAACCATGGAGCAGTGGATCAGTGAAGGATTGTCTAAAATACTAGATTTTCAGATTCCGGATGATTTAATAAAGTAAGTTATAACGAGCCATAAAATAAAATAAAAAACAACCTTAAGTTTAGAAGTGATTTTATACTTTTAATTAAAATATATTTTGCTTTACGTTTACAGCCAGTCATTATTTAATTTTGTATATTATTTAATTCCAGGTACATTCTTTCGATAGAAAGTGAGAGTGATTTGAATGAGTACATGAAAACTTTGCTGGACTTTGATAACTCTCAGCATAAAGGTTTCTTCTTGGAACTGTGCAAGAAGAAATTCCCAAGCAGAGGTATACCCCTTTATATTTCATTTGAAATTGGAACCATTTAAGAATGTTTTTTTATATACTAATGCAAGTAGCCATATTATTGTTATTGCACAATATTAACACAAGCGATACATTAATCAAAATAGCTTGCTATCACAATCATATTCCCCTCAATCTTGTGTAATATTTATATTGAGGTTTTAAAATTATAAAATGAGCCATCCCTCACTGGGTGTAGTGGAAGAGAGTGTCAGGCACTTACTAATTAAAAACCCACCCTGTTCGTTTTGTTGGGCTTTGTGTTCCAGAGTCACAGTGTCCTTTTAGGCCAGTCCCATAACCCCAAACTTGTGTAGTTATCACTTGTCAAAAAAGAAAAATAACAATCACTTTGCAAAAAAAAAATCAAAGCCATCAGTCAAGTTATACTTTCAGTTCAAAATATAGATTATTAATTCTAAAACTTAAGTGTACTCTTTTTACAACATTTTCAAAATGAGCATAATGCAAACATGTTTATGAATATTACTTAATTTCCTAGCCAGTAAGAGCATAAATTAATATGTATTTCTAAAAATTCCAGGTTCCGCCTTACCAAAGCAGCAAAAGAAGAAGATATCTAAAAACAAGCAGCAAGCAGACTTCATCAGTGCGGAACCTGTGCAACCACCAGAGCCAGCCGAGTCTGATAGCAAGTCTAAGAAGAAGACCAAGTACGTGAACCTGTACTCGCAGGAGGGGAAGAACGCTCAGGTTGTGTTGTTGAAAGGTATGACGTATTATAAACTTAGTTTTTTTTATAAAAAAAAATGTTGCCCCACATTAGGATTTACTCCTGTGTCGTGGGTGCGTTTACAAACATAAACTCACATACACAGAAGTCCAGACCCAAAAAAACTATACTTGATAGATCATACAAATATTTGGTCCATGCGGGAATTAACGCAGCGCATCAGTCCAATCACTCAGACATGCGCTATCCGTGCCTTCAAATAACATAGCATTTTTTTTCACAATAAGATTATGAAACGAGTCCTCCCAACCATAGCAGTATGGTAGAGTCTGTTTGAAAATTTAAAGTTGAATTTCTGTTTGACAAACAAAACTATAGCAAAGATCACTAGTTATTATAGTTGTAATTGAAACTGAACCTTGTTCAAGTGCTTTAAGGTTGCTTTTACTTGGCATGAAACTTAAAATTGTTTAGTAGATTACTTAAGGTTGCTTTTACTTTGAATGTTACTCAACATAATAATACTTTGCAGGTAGACATCACTGCGACTGCCAGGCTTCTAAACACGAGCTGGTGAACAACTGCATCCAATGTGGCCGTATCGTGTGCAAGCAGGAGGGGTCGGGCCCTTGTCTTTTCTGTGGAAATCTGGTAATATTTATTTTTTAGGTTGGCTTTCTAATTTTGTCACTTAGGGACTTTACCGATGATACGACGCAATTCGACTGATTCCAACTACAAGTGAAAATCATCCTTACCACTACGACATATGACATAAAACGTACGGTTTTCTACGGGTCGATGAAAAACAAAACACGCTCGCCACGAAGACGTAAGACGGTCGAATTGCATCATAATATCGTAGTAGCAAGGACGATTTTCATTTTTAGCTAGTAGAAATTGCAAATCGCACGATTCCCGTCATGGGGAACCTCCATTACACTAGTTTCACCTCAAACGCTCGAAAAGATTCTATTTCTCACTCAAAATCTGAGCTCAAATTCCAATATGCATTCTGGCGCGCAAACTGCTTTCAATATTCGAACACTGTAGTGAGGTAAAAAGTTGTGTGTACTCGTACATAACGGGGAAGGCCGGTCAAAGCTAATTGTAGATGTCGCCACCATAGCTTAGTCCTAATCAGGCTAATGACGTAGTACTATTTTGAAGTACCTTTAAGATTTAAACTGATTTGAACCAATCACGATGCTTGGAACAAGCTATACTAGCGCCATTAGTTCCCCAGTTGCCATTCATTGAAGTACTCGCGCCAAAAAATAACTTTGTAGCCTTGTATAACAAATAACTATTGTTATTCAAGGTATGCACCCCAGAAGAGCAGAAAGAGTTGAACACAAAGACGAAGGGTGCTGCCAAACTGATGGAGACCTTGATGGAGCGCAGCAGGCCTAAGGGATGGGAGGCTGCCGTCTCACACAGGAACAGGCTGCTGGAGTATGATCGTACCAGGTATGGATACTCTGCTTATATAGAGCTTTCTGGAAATTTCTGTGTATTTATCGTTCTCTTTCGAAACATGAGTTTATGAGAATTAAAGAAAAAAATTAAAAGTCTTCAGTACAAACAATGTCATAATTTTATTCATCTTCACATTTGCACATATCAGCGCCTAAAAGTCGGCAGTAAAATACCCTACCTACGGTATTTTACTGCAAAAATAAATTGAAAATCTTTTTAGTCCATCAGATAGAGTATTGAAAATTATGAAGCGCATCAAAGTTCGGGAGTGGGGCTTGTGACGTCATATCGCCTGTAAAATTATACCGACCGAGTGACGTTTTGTGATTTTTTTGAAGCATTGTGATTTTTGGTTTATGTAACAAAAGAAAAAATACTGGTCAAATATTTTTGGACAATGTGGTTTTTGAACTATATAATTGATTGTTTTTGAGAGTAAAATAGCTTATTGTAGGATTTGGGGTCAAAAATTCAAAATCTTCATGCACTTCACAAACACTAAAATATGTCACACATTTTCACATAACAACATTGTAAAGGCTACTGTCCCTCATTTCATCATTCTCTCTTTCTCTTGCTTTCCTTTTCACACACATGACAGATCCTTCAGCACGCGTAGCATGACCACCGTAGAAACGAGTTATATCGACGGGAGAATCGACAAACTGACAGATTGAAGAAAGATTTCTATCGTCCTAAGCACGGCGATGTTTGTCACGTAGAAAAGAAATGTTTCTTCTCTACGATAGAAAGAAGTCTACAACGTCGAGCATGCCGACAATATTTTCTCTACTTTTGACACTTGGGGGAAGACATATTTCTTCTCTACAAGACAAACTTGTCTACATCAAATCAGACCTAGACAAGTTTCTTTTTATAATATTCTTGATGTTTATCGACTTAAATTTGTTTTAAAAACAAGTAAGGGTTCTCCCAACTCAATCGCTTTAGTTTTTAGGCTGTAAAGAATAAAAAAGGATGAATGAAACTTGTACGGAAAGTTCATCAAACTTTTTTTTAATACGAGTTCCATGAAAAAATATATAAAATGAGAAACTTTCAGTGAAATAATGCAGACAACTAATCTTTCCAATGTTTATTACTAGACAAAAATGTTATAATTTTGCAAGAAACTACGTGTCATCAGTCATATACATGCAGCATAGACCCAATATTTTCTGCCTAAAATTGCCGTAATCATAATTGTGATCATAATTTTTCATATAATAAATATCTGTCTCCTATAACACAAAGATAATGTTCTACACTTGTTTTTCTCTCTTTCTAGAAAGTAAATTAATTTTATTTGACATTTGGCTAGGTAGAGATAGAATCGCCATGCTACGCGTGCAGCACGCGTAGCATGGCGATTCTATCTCTATTCTACCAAGAAAAGACAAAGCTCTTTCTATCCCACTCGATATGTCTTCTGCCCGAGCATGGCGCAGCCTGTAGACTCGTGTTTCTATGAAGACAAGACATAAGATTTCTTTCCATAGCAACGGCGAATGACTGAGCTGTGAATGAACTAAAACGTTTAGTTAACGAAAAAAACGTGTAAAATTCTCAAGTTTTCAATACAAATTAAAATGATTTCTTGGAATTAGACAGAATTATCCATAATTTTAGAAATATGTGCATTCATTTGCAATAAAAATACCTTTTTGCACATAAATCAAAGCGACAACAAAACGCAAAAAGTATCCAAACCATAGACACGCAGTAAGGACACGAGTCTTTCCTAGCCAAATGTCAAATAAAATTAATTTACTTTCTAGAAAGAGAGAAAAACAAGTGTAGAACATTATCTTTGTGTTATAGGAGACAGATATTTATTATATGAAAAATTATGATCACAATTATGATTACGGCAATTTTAGGCAGAAAATATTGGGTCTATGCTGCATGTATATGACTGATGACACGTAGTTTCTTGCAAAATTATAACATTTTTGTCTAGTAATAAACATTGGAAAGATTAGTTGTCTGCATTATTTCACTGAAAGTTTCTCATTTTATATATTTTTTCATGGAACTCGTATTAAAAAAAAGTTTGATGAACTTTCCGTACAAGTTTCATTCATCCTTTTTTATTCTTTACAGCCTAAAAACTAAAGCGATTGAGTTGGGAGAACCCTTACTTGTTTTTAAAACAAATTTAAGTCGATAAACATCAAGAATATTATAAAAAGAAACTTGTCTAGGTCTGATTTGATGTAGACAAGTTTGTCTTGTAGAGAAGAAATATGTCTTCCCCCAAGTGTCAAAAGTAGAGAAAATATTGTCGGCATGCTCGACGTTGTAGACTTCTTTCTATCGTAGAGAAGAAACATTTCTTTTCTACGTGACAAACATCGCCGTGCTTAGGACGATAGAAATCTTTCTTCAATCTGTCAGTTTGTCGATTCTCCCGTCGATATAACTCGTTTCTACGGTGGTCATGCTACGCGTGCAGAACGTTCTGAATCCCACACTCTCGGCCATGCAACATTTATGTTTACCCTCAAACATGCTCACTCTGAAACATTCATGTAGTCAGCCAGCTCTTACGAAACTTTTTTTTTAAATTCGTTTACCCACGCCCTATGGGACTCTTTTCAATATACTCTTTTCAATATCTATTCAATATATATGTTATTCGGGTTATAATTTCATAAAACATACTTATGAACAGACATCAACCTTCCCCAATCTGTCAAATATCTTTAGAAGATTTCAACGTTATTACAAAATAATGAGGTTCGTTTTTGATTAAAAAAATAGAGTAGGTTGATTTCTACCGTCTAGGATAGTAGTTCCGTGTAGTAGGAGAATAGAGACGCAAGGTATAATGGGGATATAGGTACACTTCCGGCAAACTTAACACAACCCTAACGTAGGGCAATCGCCAACAGGCGCCTTGTTGGCAATTGCGCTACGTTAGGGTTGTGCTATGTTTGCCTTATGTGTGTGTTTTCCTATCAAACCCAGCCTCCCCGTCTTAAACAGTGTACCTTCTATTATCTATACATTTTTAGTGAGCGTCGTACGCACGTGACAGACGACGACAGCGACTACTTCAGCGCCAACAGCGTGTGGCTGAACTCCACTGAGAAAGAGAAGCTGGAGAAGTACCAGCAGTCTCTACATGATAAGAAACACGGCTCCAGGCTTAATAAGAAGATGACCTTTGATTTTGCTGGTAAGTTGGGCACATTTTCATACCACGGATTATTTTATAACAACTAGAGAAATTATTTTTAACCGACTTCAAAAAAGAGCTGAGAACCTGCTCTTTTTTGAAGTCGGTTAAAAATAATTTCTAATAAAATTCAGATGTTTGTATTTTCTTTTTTTTTTTTTGCGCATAACTCTGTCGCTTACCAACCTTTTATAATTGGAAAACCTTTCTATACATAGGTATCCTGCTTATAGCTGAATCATTTCGAAAAATAGGGACTTTAAAGTTTGCGATAAATACATCTAGTACTGGGTACACGCTCTTAACTAAGAACTGAGTCAAAATCTACAATATACTTATTTAAATGTCTATAAACACGTTAAACCGTTGGCCTTGGCTGTCATTTGTAGATCTTTGGCAGTGATAAATCACTGTCAGAATCTCGAAGATCTAACAACCAGGTCGCACCATGGGCTATCGTATTACCCAGTTACTGGGTTGTGGAGGTCAGACAGAAAGTTGTTCCATGTAAATTTTAACTGCACCTGGTTGACTGGAAGCCAACCCTAACATAATAGGAAAAAGGCTCGGCAGATGATTACATATTTAAATATCTCCTCCAGGTCGCCAAATCGTGGAAGATAACACAATCGACTATGAGCCCGATGAGGAACAAATCAGACAGATGACCAGCGACGGCAAGAACAGCGCCAGGCAGCTCCAACATGACATGTTCATAGGAGTACCGTCTGACCGGGATGTGGCGCCTGGAGTCAATGCACCACTCTTACAAGTATGAGGAGGAAGATTTAAGGCTATTTATTAGCGGCATGCGGACGGCGAGTAATGGGTGACTCGCCGTCCGATTATGGAAACAACGCATATCAACGGGGCGGCGAGTTCCACGCGCGCCTCAATGATTTGTCAGCAATCTAACGGGGTTTATTAGAGGGTCAAAAGCCAGGGTCGCGGGATTGTCTGAACAGGTAATTGTGACCCTGCTACGTAAGGGGCTATCGAAGGAAATGGTGGATTATAGTCAGTACGAGTCTGACAGTCCCTAAAGATTTTGGTGGACAAGAGCTGCAGTGGTTTGGGAAGAAGCTGTCGCGTTGTAGTTTTCTTCCAGGAGAAGATCCTGCGTCCCTAAATAACAAAAGACGTCTACACGGCACAATATTAATAACTACCTATCCTTCCAGTTCGACCCATCAGTGGAAAGCCAGGCCTATGCGTCAGTAACAAGAAGCAACCCTGGACAACACGCGCCTCGTGTCCAGGACACAGAGCTGCAAGAGATGAGTGACACTGGACGCTGCCTCTCCATGCACCAGCCTTGGGCCTCACTGCTGGTCGAGGGCATCAAGCTGTAAGTGTCATGTTCTATACTAACAAGATGCAACATCTGCAACTCTATCGGAAATCAAAATTAAATAAAGCATTTAGTTATTAAAGTAGGCCTGTTTCAGGCACTTTTGAATTGTGAAAACACAAAAAGTAAGAAACCGCAGGTGCCTATCCCAATCTTGCCGGGGTTACGGAACATACGTATACCGCGACTCCGGTACACAAAGGGCTACCGAAGGAAACCGTGGATTTTAGGACCGTCAGTGAAGTCTGACATTGATGATTTTACTACGTAAAAAAAGGTGTCTATTCCAATGCGTAGATCTCAATGGAGTGGAATGGACAAGGAACTCCATGGACACATTGGAAACTCTTTTTCAATGGCCAAAATCATTACAGAACCTCTACTACATTCATTTCGGATGTTACATTATGTGAGAGCTATCTTTATTTATTTTAAAAAGAACATGTAATATTTTAGACAGAGACAATATTTTGTCTCTAACTACTCGCATCTTAAGAAATATTTGCCACATATCAGTAACAGAATATGTAGAGGTTGATCACTGCCAATAATCACGATACAACTAGTATTACTCCATACATACAAACGTAACCACCACTCCAAAGTCCTTCAAAGTATTGAGGGTATCGCCCTACACAACCCTTTGTTTAAACCAGACGGTCCGACCGATCGCAAAGCCGGTCAAGGACAACTTTACAAAAGGTGTTACTGCGCATGCGTGACATATGACCTCGATCCAAAGGTCAACACGTGGCGCCAGTGACGTCATAGACATTGAAAGCTTTTCTAGATGTCGCCACTTTCCTCCCCTAGGGTTTAAAGTTCGTTCTAAAAGCTACTAGATGCCACTGTGCTTTCAACGCCCATTCCCTAATTGCAGTGTTAGTATTCATCGCAATTGTATGCCATTTCGGGATAAAATATGTCTCGGTTTCATCCATAATGAAGTGTTAAATTACTTCCTAACTTCACATGCTGGTTGATAGCTCAAACATAGGGAATGCTAAAGAAACCAGAGCCGTCGGAAATCTTGTTAGTTTGACAATATCGTAAAAATCTAGATATAGGTACACAACGTTTTTTGTTTTTTTTTTACACTGCAATAATGAGATGCGACTTGTATTCACTCGTTAAACTGAATTATAATCATAATGCATAATATCTATTGTTGAATTAGTTTACCTTCTCTTCAAGTCCGGGCAAGTACTATGTCGATAATTTGCCGTCGGTTCAAAGGTCAACACGTGTCGTGAGTGACATCACAGACATTGAAAGCTAACCTAGATGTCGCTAGTTTCAACCCTAGGGGTTGAAAGTTCGCTACTAGATGCCACTGTGCTTTCAACACCGATTCCTGAATCGCGGTGTTAAGATTCTCCGCGATTGAATGACCCTCCGTGAATATTTCGTGTCGGTCAGAACCTTCCGGTTCTCCATCGGGAATTAAAGTCGGTTGTATGGGCCACAGTGATGAGAAAAATATACCAAAGAACGTGAGATTGGCTATGGTACAGTCCTGCTTGACCATTAGCCTTCGATGACCGTTCTATGCTCTACATACTACTTACTGTGCTATTTACGGACTTAGAGCGAGCGCTCTGAGTGGCCTTTTTTTAACCCCTTTTTAAAACTTTATAAAACTCCCCAATTTTGGAGTAGACTTCAGAAGCCTCTAGTTTATATTGTGGTTTGAGGTCTTATTACGAGATTTGTATGTTTTATTTTATAGCTTACTGGAAGTATTTACTGCGTTTATTGTATGGAAAACTGAAAAAAAAAGCATCTAGTGTAACGAGGAAATTATTTTGTCCATCAAATGTCATTTCCATTTATTTTACCTAAAAGAAACATGAAAAGTCTTGCAAGGGCATCTGGGTCTATGTGAAGTCTTTAGAGTATGTAGTTTTTTTGGTAAACAGCTATCTTTTTAAACTAAAATATTTTGGATACGTCGTAATACTCATATACTGCAACACAAATAACGCAATTGAAGAACGAAAATCAACATCGCTGTATTTGAAAATGAGAATTTCTTTCAAACAACAAATTAAATGAAATGAAATATTTATATTTTCTTCAATAAAAAATAATTTAAATACAACTTTATTAAGAAGTATTTAAATAAATTTCTCTTTCATATAATGATGATTTTCATTGATTTCAGTCATGAAGGTCGCACCTGGTACACGAGTCACCGCGGCCGGCTGTGGATTGCGTCGACCGCTAAGCCTCCGGATCAGGAGATTATAAGGGCAATAGAGAACCAGTACAGGGTGCTGTATCCAGGTAATATTGATTCAATCTTATTAATTTAGTACCTTTTTTCCACAACTTCGGTTGTCGCCCCCTACCCTGACTCAAGTTTTATTCAAATGGAAGTAGCCTATAACCGTCTCTGGTGTCCTATCTATTGATTGCGGAACACTCTGACGTGTGTGGGGTCACGCTGTTCCTTGCATTTGATGGAACTGAGTGGATTTTTATTCAGGAAAAGGCTGACAGTCCCTGCTTCACACAGGGCGGGAGGACTTTTTTAAAGGCCCATTTTCTACCAAAATTCAACAAAATCGGTTCAGCGTCTTAGTCAAAGCGTAAAAAACAAACAACACAGTTGAAATATTTGCGATAATTTAAAGATATACTTATGTACAGGATATAAGGCACATTTACTCAGAATTATTTGATTAATCATAGTCCTTTAAATAAATACTACATTATTTGATGTATGTTACAGAAACTGAGATCAAGTTTCCATCATTCTACCCCACTGGTTGTCTGCTCGGCTGTGTCAACGTAGACGACTGCCTGCCACAGGAGGAGTATCAGAAAAAGTAAGTAAAAAAAACGGTTTCATTTTTTATTAAGTAGTTTTTTATTTACACCCTTTTTAGTACAAATATTCAACCCAATTTCTTGTCAAATACATAATTTTCTTATAATTATGTGGTTCGAATCCAGCACATATTACTTTGTGTAATTTATATCATCATCACTGCTCTCAAAACGGTAAAAGAAAACATCGTGAGAACCATCAAATTCGAAGACATGTCAAATTTAGCAACCCGTATTGGGCCCTCGTGGTGGCATAAGGCCCTCGCAGAGAGGAGGACTGTGTCCCAGCAGTGAGAATGTAATAGGCTGATGATGATGATGAGCACACGAGTTTGAGTGACCCGGAACTACTACTTGCAGGTAATTAATAATAAACTAACTATATTTACAGATATCCTGATGGCGAGAGCGACAGTCCCTACGTGTTCATTTGTTCCAATCCCACCAGTTTGAGGCTGAGATTCCCGATCAAAGGGTCCCATAAAATCTGTGAGTAATTTTATTCTATGTAAAATACCATAGTTCCTCATTCTCCTGTAAGGATGTAGCCACTTTTTGGTGCCAGAGATAAACAAACAGCCTCTGGGAACCCCACTAGCGGCCTAGATGGTTAATTGATGATTTAAACCTTGCCTAAAGCTAGTTAACTCCACTGGCCTCTTAGACAGTTTTATTTAAACTTTGTCTCAAGTTAGGAATTTGTCCTGTTTCGTGAGTGAGCTTACAAATAGCTGACGGGGCCTTGCAATTCGGGTCTTGTCCTTGGAACGGCGAGCTACCTATTGCTCTCTGTCCGCCTCAATAGCACTGTCTAACCTTAGAATCGAATACAGGATGATTTGTTAAGTACACTAAGCGCGCGAGTTGAATGCAGAGCTTAGGAATGCGGTAGTGCTGTTGACAAGGATGGCACAGTACTACACTGCAGGCGCGTGAGGTGGGGCGTGCGGGTAGCGGGGGGCTCTTTACCTCAGACCCCGACTGCATTCAACTCGCGCGCTATCTGTAACTGTGTTGACGACTATTTAGAAACATTATATTTTATTAAAATTGGACATACATTTTTAATATTTTTTTTTCTTTTCCCACAGATTCTTTGGAAAAGACAATTCATCAAGCTGCTGCGAAATGTATTCAGAAGATGTCCAAAGTACAAGCCAACGCAGCATAAGGTTATTTTAATATATTCATTAATAAAAGTAATTTATTTAAACATTTAATTTGAATATATTCAATAATACACAGAGTTGGTTAAGAAAATTCTTTTATTTACACAATTAATCACTAAGAGTATAAATATTTTATTATTAAATATTCACATTCATACTTCACGCTTTTGCAGAGATTTACTTCCATATTCAAATTACTATGCGACCACATTAAGAACAATACTGCGATGGCGCCATATTGCGACGATGAACATCATCTGCCTAGCTTTTTCCCAACAATACTGGGGTCGGGTTCCAGTCAAACCAGATGCTGCTGAACTGAATATCAGTATTTTACACGAAGCGACTGCTTATCGGACCTCTAAAACCCAGTAACTGGGTAATACGATACCCCATGGTAAGACTGGTAGTCAGACTTTTGAGCTTCTGACTAACAGTAACGACTGACAAAGATCTACAAATAACAACAAAGGCTTTACGTTCTTTCCGAGGCACGGAGGAAACACGCTATTACAGACTTATGGTCACCCATCGACAGACCAACCTCGGCAAGCGCGACTTAACCCGGAAGATCGGCCTGGGTAGTTGTAATTGAAAATTTATTTGCGCATTTTTTTTCTGTAAAGTACGATTATTAATTGTAGTCAGTAAAATGACATTTCCAGTGTTGCAGGTTTTTCGTCCCAAATAAATAGTGATGTGGTTAATCGAGATTTAACAATTAAAAGTTAATCGAGATTAAATTGTTTTTAATTCAATATCAAATTGCCTTTAAATAATAAAAAAATGTAATTTTCGCTAATTAAACAGAAGAAACCGTGTATCGGTAGGTAATTAAATCTATACTAATATTGTAAAGCTGGAGAGTTTGATTCTTTTTTTGTTTGAACGCGCTAATCTCAGGAACTAATGTTTAGAAATGAAAAATTATTTTTGTGTTGGACATTATGTCTTCTTCGATAAATGGACAAAAAAATATTTTTGTCCATTTATCGAAGAAGACATAATGTCCATTTATCGCCTAATAATTTCACATATAGGCAGTGATGAAGGTTTTGTAGAAGCCGGTTTACTTATGTTTGAATCGAAGAAAAATAGTATGGATTACCATGAAGAAATGAACTCGGAGTGTTTTGAGGAATGGCTTAAAAGCATTTTGACAAATTTAAAGCCAAATGCGGTGCTGGTTTTAGATAACGCACCGTACCATTCAAGAAAAGTCGAGCGTATCCCTACTTCAAACTAGCGGAAGGCTGATATTATTCAGTGGTCGGATGGAAAACAAATTTAATATCAACCTACAATGATAAAGGTTGAATTAATAGAAATAGTAAAATTACAAAAATCTAAATACGAACGCTATGCTGTGGAAGAGTTGGCTGCTGAATACGGTGTCACAATCCTGCGTCTGCGTCCTTATCACTGTGAGCTCAACCCAATAGAGTTAGTTTGGGCTCAAGCAAAGGGGTACGTCGCCAGGAACAATAAAACTTTTAAAATAAAAGACGTAAAGCAATTATTTGAAGAAGGCCTGAAAGAAGTGACGCCTGAAAATTGGAGAAAGTGCATCAACCACGCCATAAAAGTCGAAGACAAAATGTGTCAAAATGAATGTGTGTGACAAAATGAATATGTGGATTCATTCATTATAAATGTAACTGATTCCGATTCCGATTCTGGATATACCGATTCAGAATCGGAGTCGGAACTCGGAATCAATGACAACCGTAATGAATAAAAACGTATAAAGTTACTTGTATATTCCCGACTTTCTAGTGTTAATTCCTCTGAATGTCTATACATTTTTTTCCCAGCTTTTGTAATAATTTTGTAGTGAGAAATTGTAATATACTGGTATATAAGGTCCATATTTCTAAAATCGTATTATTTAATACGTTATGTATTAAATATTTACATTCAAAACTTTTTGACAATAAAATAAAGCATGACTAAAAATGTCTAAGTCTATTGATTGCCGAACATCACTATTGTAGCGGGTCACCCTTTTTTGTATCAGTGACAGTTGGACTTGTCATTTTACTGACTACAATTAAAAATCGTACTTTACATAATTTTCAAGTGACAGATGACAGATGGGGTCATTAACGTTCTCGTTCTTATCGTGGTCGCCTAGAACATAAATATTAACATTTATCATGCATTTAAATAATTTAGTTAACATATAAAACATAACTTCACGCCTGTAATCCCTGAAAGGTAAGGCAGAGATCTAAGGACACTACATATCGCAAGTTAAATGCCATATAATTTTGAATATAAACGTAAAAAGACAAACATTCAGATACATAATACTATACATATTGTTGATATTATGTAAAAAACAATCATACAGCTTAATATATAACACTTATGTACTAAATGAGCACCGATAGACAACAGTTCAGAATTTATATAATATATAAATGATTTTATATTTAAATAGTCTTAACTAAAGTGTCAGTTCTTGCAAAAACTAATATTTACTGCAGTTCTTTCAGTTATTATTCCTCCAATTTTCATATTTATCTCTATCACTATAAGGTTGCTTTTAGGTTTGCAAAAAGTGATCTCTTTTTTCGTTGCCGTTGATTTATTGCCACTGATACGACTGTCAAAGTCACAGTGATGTTTATCCAAGTAACAATAAGGTTGAATTTCGGTTACCAACTCAATGAGAGGAAAAAAACTAGAATGAGTCATTAATTTTTCGCAATATGCAGCATTCGTTTTTTATGAAACTATAAATGCTTATACCAGGGCCTAAGAAATCGAATAAGACAGTTCCGATCAAAGCAATGTTAAAATAATAAATAAATTTAAATTTACTGTCTTTATAAATACTGAAAAATAATGTATATAATAATAATTGTCAGAAGACATCACTAGCAAAATCTCAATAAAGAGACATGCAGTGACGTCATAAAATTACTTAAATTCTACGATTGTGTACAAACATGTTTATGAAAAATATTATTTTAACATGTGCATAGTTTTTTGTAACAAGTAATACTTGTGTGGACGTCTACAAAAGTGTTAAAACGGGTTTTCTGCGTTAATTTTCTAATAAAACAAATTATCCTTTAATTGCGACAGAAATACTATGTTAAGTCTTTATGTCAGTTACCAATGTTTTGTGTTAACACGTAGTATACCCCAAGACTCGGCTCCATTATGGTAAAAAAGACTATACAAGACGTACAGCGCTAACCCCTTTTCACCCTAAAGTTAACACTCTCCCAAAAGACTTGTCGCTATCGCATAGACTTACAGAAAAGCTTTGGCAGTGAAGAGGATTTGGTTTTAAGAATTAAACTAACTTAGGAACGTTACGATTCCTTCTTCTGGTTCAACTGGGGAAAGAATGCTTCTATGGGTAAGATGGGGTCATCGGTCGCTATCGTGAAATAATTCGGTATTCGCCTGCTTTGTGACGACACGGTTTTAAACATTCCTGGTTTGTTATAATCCTTGCTTGCAGCTAACGTGAGATCTGATACTCTTTTCGAGTGTTCAAATAAATGTTCTAAATGATCTTGGTGTTTCTTGTCAGCAATTTTCATGATAGCGCTCTCTGATCGTGTCCTTTCTGAAGTTATTTCATTTTTGTCGTAGGCTGCTGTCTCTGTTACTGATACATCTTGTACTGATTCTCCAATTTCGGAGTCCTTGACTTTCTTCCTCAATGGTCTTTTGTTGTGGACTATGGTTGGTGTGGTTGTCTCTGGTTCTTCTGTGGTCGGCCTCGGTCGGCGCTGTCCGTTCCTGATGCGAGCCGATACTCTGTATGTAGTTACTTCTACAGCGTCTGTCGTCTGTCTCTGTCTTTGCTTGCTTGATTGTGTTTCTCTCTCTGTCGTGTCACTGTTTTCACCATTTTTGTATCGTGGGTCTTTAGGAGTAAATCTCTTGCGTTCAGTTGTGTTTTCATTGTCATTGTTAATGTTTTCATTGTAAGGTACTCTTCGTTGAGGGAATCTAACTTTAGGTGTGTTTTCAGCTGGTTTCTCAGTAGTGCTTGTTGTAGAACTTAGTCTGTTTCTGTAGTCTTTGACGTTGAATCGTGTCCTGTTGTATTTGTTCCGCAGTCTTGGCCTTTGAGATCTACCTGTAGTTGTGATGTCTGACCGAGGTGTAGTAGTGTACTCCGTACCATCTTCTTTGTAATATTCTGTCGTCGTCTCCCAAGTCTTCACTGGTTCTAGTTTAGCTTCTATAGGCTTTACATCTTTATGGAATGAGAATTCTTGTTCAGTTTCAACAGTAGTCTTCAAAGTGTCTAAACTTGCATCAACATCGCTTGTTGGTGTATCTTTCTCGTCCTGCTTATGTGAGAAATCGTTTTTAAAGTCATAGCCATTTATTTTGGGGTAATGTGGACGGTTACTTATTTTCATTATCTGGGATTCTTTGTTCTGATCATCTCTTACTAATGTTGTTGTGGTTTCGGGTCGGTCTGCTGTCGTAGTGACTGGTCGGCGGTGAGCTAACTTCTTCTTCACTATGGTAGGGATTGTAGGAGTGACCGTCGGTAAAGCGCTAGTGGTCAAGTCCGTGGTGACGGTAGGAGTAGTCAGGTTTGGCTGGGACTTAGTTGGTCGCACTCTAGGTCTAATAGTGTAGACTTCATCCACGTCAGTAGTAAATGTCGGCTCAGTGGACGCGATGTATGTTGAAGAGCGAGTGCTAGACGTGCTTGATGTACTCGAGGTGCTAGTAGACTCGTCTCTGAAGCGGTTGATGTTCGCTAGTGGAGGACGACGCCTCCTGACCTTATTCCTCTTGCGCTCGGGGTTGTTTGGACGCTTGAAATGCTTGTTCGGGGGCAGCGTCGGCAGTGCTTCAACCTGAATGTCGCTGTTATTATCATTGTTACTGTTGAACTGTGTGGTAGTCTCCTGTGTCGCAGTATACTTTGACGCCTCAGTAGGCTTCTTCGTTCGTCTTGACGTGCTGTAGTCATCGTATGAAGGAGTTGACACCTTGTAGTAGTAGTCTTTAAGCTTGTGCTTGCCGATAGGTTCAACGAAGTCGTCACCAAGAGGCCGCCTGCTTTGAGATTCGACTTTCATATCGTAGCTCAAAGAGTTGTCATGGCCATTCTCGGCCTCGGTTACGATGGCAAACTCTTCGGGGAGATCAGGGACTGGTGTTGGTTCAGGTCTTCGGTAGGCGTCCGAGTAGTCTGGCTGTTTTTCCGTTTCTTCAGTCGGTTTTTGGTTGTTGTTGCTGTACTCATAAACTTGAGACGTTAACGTCCAAGGAGCTGTAGACGATTGGGAATGAGCATCAGTATCCGTAGCTTCAGTTACTTCGTATGTTTGCCTATAAGGAGAATTTTGAGAGTTCTGTTGTTGATCAGTGTTCAAGGGAGCATTAGCATACTGTTTCGATGGTTGCTGGTTTCCGCCTGCAGCTACACTGTCGTGTATCTTATGCTTCTTTTTCTCATAATTGAAGTTACTCTGTTGTGGTTCATGGTAAATGAGACCTTGCTGATTTTGGTGAGCGGGGAAGTTATAATCGTAGAAGTTGTTGGCTAGCGTAGTCGTTGGACTGGAAACAATCGGGTTGTATGTGGTGACGGAGACTTTGTTGAAGTCACTCTGATGGTTCTTCGAGAAGGGATCTTGAGGACTTGGCTTGAACGCATCTTTGACTCCCGCGTTGGGATCTATCTTCGGTGGGACGTATACTTTAGTTGATGGAGTGGGTGTGATCTTGAAATCACTGTAAGTGGTTCCAAAGTGGAGTTGGTTCGGGGTAGTGGGTAATCTCGCGGTTGTGGGCAATCTCGGGGTGGTTGAGTCAAATATTGTCGGAGTTGTCTTGTAGTTGGGGGCGTAGCTGAACGAGTTGAATATCGTCTGCTTCGTCGGTTGAGGGGGTAAATACGTAGTCTTCGTCGTCGGGAATTGGAACACGGGGTCTCTGCCTTTCACTGATTGGACTCCGAATGTGCCGAATGAACCTGTAAAAGAAAAAGCATATGAAATAGATGGATTTCGTTTTTTTTATTACAATAATAGTAGGGTAGCAGGAGCTGGATACTTGCCTAAAATACTCGGTGGGAATACCGCATCCTGGAACGAATACTGTGCGTAAGGATTGAGGCTCGGTATGCCAACCAAGCCCTGTTGCTGCGCCGTCTTAACCTGCTGTTGGCTGAGTGATTGTTGCGCTGTGTCACTGTCTTGCAGCTTATATAACTCTTGCTTGTAAATCTCTGGACCACCTGACTGCTGCTGTTGTTGTTGATGTTGTTGCTGCTGTTGTTGTTGTTGATGTTGCTGCTGGTGTTGTTGTTGCTGCTGTTGTTGTTGCTGCTGTTGTTGTTGTTGCTGTTGCTGCTGCTTCTTAACTTCTGTAGGCCTTGCATAACTCTCAATCGGCTTCCCAAATATGTCCAAAGGCTTTGTCGTCTGGTACTGCCCAAACTGTATTGGTTGTATGTTTGTTAGTTGTTGCATCATCAGACTCTGAGCATGATTGTTCTGCTTTATCTTTTGAGGGTATTTGGAGTACATTGGGCGTTGATTGTACGGATTATGTGGGTTTCTAACAAGAACGCTGTCTACTGGAAAGTTCTGGACGAATTTGTAATTCGAGAATCCGTTATTTTGGAACGCGAATGGATTGTGGTAGGTATTGATCGGCTGGTTGATGACAGGGCCTTGCGACGCTGCAGATACAGTCCTCAAAGTTGTGGGGCGATAAGACTGGGCGATGGAAGTCAGTTTGCTCCCGTCCTTCGTGGCGAGAGGTCGTGTGGACGATTGGTACTGGTACTGGTCTATCACTGGGACGGGGATCTTGTAGTGTGGCGCGTGGAGTGGAGCTGTGCCGAAGGATCCGTAGACGAGGCCGCCAGAGCCGACCACTGGTCTCCAGCCGCCTTTTGAACCTAGGCCCTGTAAATGAAATCGGAATAAATTAAAAAACAGTGACGTAAACGATTGCTTCCTTAATGAAAAATCATCATCATCATCATCATCATCTCAGCCATAGGACGTCCACTGCTGAACATAGGCCTCTCCTTTTGATCTCCACATGTACCGGTTGGAAGCGACCTGCATCCAGCGTCTTCCGGCGACCTTCATAAGGTCGTCTGTCCACCTTGTTGGTGGACGTCCTACGCTGCGCTTGCTAGTCCGTGGTGTCCACTCTAGCACTTTTCGACCCCATCGGCCATCCGCTCTGCGAGCAATATGGCCTGCCCATAATGAAAAATCAGCGCTGTGAAAATATTAGCTGAATGTTTGGCGTGTCGCGGGTTTAATTCTTGCGCTAAACAAATATTTGTACGGCCTTTCCGCACAGTCAAATATTGGTAATAATCTATTAATTCTATGTCTGTTTATTAAAGCATTATACAGGGTGAATTTTTCAACTGGGCGTGGATGGCTACTTTCGAAACTATGAGGAATATCGAAAAACGTTGAAAGGAGTCTCGAGGCCGATTTTGACGAAAACTAAAACTGCATCATTGGTTTTTAGAAAAATCAAAAATCCTGACCAGGAATCGAACCCGCTGATTTGGGAAAAAAAAACACACCCTGTATTATTACACCGTTCGATAGTGTTGCTAATAAGGATCAAATTCTGGGAAGTAATCATATATGGCAAACTTAAGGAAATGGCTGATTTTTATGAAATTGCTATTTTTCCATGTTACTTTACATCTACTGAGCCATAATTTATTCGAAATTATAAAATTTCATTATTTTTAATGTCTCACTGGATTTGACGTTTCAACAATCCCACTGTACTTAGCAATACGACATTATTGAGTTGAACTAAAAATAGCATTATTTTAAAAGAAGAAACGGTAACTTATGTTTCAAATACAGTCTTTGCCTTGAAGATTAATCAGTTTTTTTGTAATTATACGTTTTCCTTAAGTTTGCCGTTTATGATTACTTCCCAGAATTTTATCCTTATTAGCAACACTATTGAACGGTGTAATAATACAGGGTGTGATTTTTTTTTCAAAATCAGCGGGTTCGATTCCTGGCCAGGATTTTTGATTTTTCTAAAATCCAATGATGCAGTTTTAGTTTTCGTCAAAATCGGCCTCGAGACTCCTTTCAACGTTTTTCGATATTCCTCATAGTTTCGAAAGTAGCCATCCACGCCCAGTTGAAAAATTCACCCTGTATACCATGGTCATCCGAAATATCTCGTTGTTTTGAAAACTGTAGGATGAATCCAAAGTTAATAGTTACTTCTACTAAATCGATATCACAGTTCTCACCCCTTGTCCGGCCATGGATCGCCGATGGTTGCTACAGCTAGCAGACAGGAGTAGCGTCTGCAGCGTGACTGCAAACACCCACATCCGCACATCTGTAACAAATTAAAATCATAAATTAGAGTACATTTGACAGGCCTGTTGGTCTAGTGGTTAGTGACCCTGACTGCTATGCTTGTCTTGGATTCGATTTCCACCCAGGACAAATGTTTGTGTGATGAGCTTGATCATTTGTTCTGTGTCTGTAATTTATCTATAATATGTATGTAGCCGTGGGGCGCCGGCTTAGAATTGCGCTCCCCCAAATCATCCCGTGGGTGTCGTAAGAGGCGACTAAGGGACAAACCGGAGGTCGGGCAGCAGCGTCCTCCGTGTACTGCACATCCTCACTGCGATCGCCAACCCGCCTGCCATGCGTGGCGATTAAGGCAAATTACCCCCTATCATGAGAACCACAGAAACCAGGCCCCCAGTCCCCGGCAGCTCCGCTATCCCTGGCGCGGGTAGCGGTCAAGGTAACGGCGGAGCAGGGGGTGCTAAGAATCTCCGGAAGAGATCCAGCTACCCACCCCCACGACGACTGGCCCTGGTAACACACAACGTACGCACATTGAGGACTGACGAAAAGATCTGCGAGCTGGAAGAGGAGCTGAGCAAGTTACACTGGGACATTATGGGGTTATGCGAAGTCCGTAGAGAGGGGGAGGACACCGTAACCCTGAAGTCTGGTAACTTGCTCTACTACCGGGAGGGCGACCAACAGTCCCAAGGTGGTGTCGGGTTTCTCGTTCACAAGTCCCTCGTTAACAACATAATAACCATCGACAGTGTGTCGAGCAGGGTGGTATACCTAATACTCAGAATATCCAAAAGATATTCGCTGAAGGTCATTCAGGTATACGCACCGACCTCGTCACACTCCGATGAGGAAGTAGAGACTATGTATGAGGACGTAAGTAGGGCCATACATAGCTCAAAAACTCACTTCACTGTTGTTATGGGGGACTTTAACGCAAAGTTGGGCAAGAAAAGCGGTGATGAGTTGAGAGTGGGGCAATTTGGGTATGGGCAACGGAACCCTAGGGGACAGAGGCTGGCCGACTTTCTGGAGAAAGAAGAACTCTTCATGATGAACTCTTTCTTCCAGAAGCCGCCTCACAGGAAATGGACCTGGCTGAGTCCCGATGGTTCCACGAGAAACGAGATAGACTTCTTCATGACCGACAAGAAACGGATATTCAGTGATGTCTCTGTGATCAACAGGGTGAAAACCGGTAGCGATCACCGAATCGTAAGAGGCTCGCTGAATATCAATGTTAAACTTGAAAGGTCCAACCTGATGAAGTCTACGCTCCGACCTACTCGGTCCCATATTCAAAACCCCGAAAGTTTTCAACTCGAGCTCTCTAATCGCTTTGCTTGCCTTGAGAACTTAGTTTCAGTGGACGAGATCAACGACGGGCTAGTGGAAACTGTCCGCACGGTAGGGTCTAAGTTTTTTAGACCCGGCCGTAAAGATAGACCTCAGAAATTGACCGATCAAACCTTAAACCTCATGGCTGAACGACGTTTGCTACAGTTGCAGTCTTCCGATGACGCGAAGTCATATAGGCAGCTCAATAGACGTATATCTAAGTCCTTGCGGCACGACCTGCGTCTCTTTAATACGAATCGTGTTAAAGAGACCATACAGCGAAACCAAGGCTCCAAAGTGTTCGCGAAGGGCAAGTCTATTGGGCAAAGCCAGACGACAAAGCTGAAACGGGAGGATGGCAGCATAGCGTCGACCAAAGCAGAGGTTTTAGGTGAGATCGAGAGGTTCTATAGACAGTTTTACACTTCGGTCGCAAAGCCCGTTGACAGCTTGGTAGGAGATCCAAGAGCCAAGCTGTCCCGACATTATACCGAAGATATCCCGGACATCAGTCTGTACGAGATTAGGATGGCCCTGAAACAGCTTAAGAACAACAAGGCGCCGGGCGAGGACGGAATCACCTCAGAGCTTCTGAGAGCGGGTGGAACACCGGTACTTAAAGTCCTCCAGAAACTCTTTAATACCGTCCTGTTCGAGGGCAAAACGCCCGAAGCATGGAGCAGAGGTGAGGTGGTGCTGTTCTTCAAAAAAGGTGATAACAGCCTATTGAAGAACTACAGACCCATCACGCTTCTGAGTCATGTTTATAAGCTGTTTTCAAGGGTTATCACGAACCGTCTCGAACACAGACTTGATGACTTCCAGCCTCCCGAACAAGCCGGTTTCCGAAGAGGCTATAGTACCATAGACCACATCCATACGCTGCGGCAAGTAATACAGAAGACCGAGGAGTATAACTTGCCATTATGCTTAGCGTTTGTGGACTATGAGAAAGCCTTCGATTCGGTGGAAACATGGGCGGTGCTTGAGTCACTCCAGCGATGCCGTATTGACTGTCGGTACATCGAGGTGTTGAAGTGTTTGTATAATAACGCCACCATGTCGGTCCGAGTACAGGAGCAGAGTACGAAGGCGATTCCATTGAGAAGAGGCGTCAGACAGGGGGATGTTATCTCCCCTAAACTGTTTACTGCCGCAATGGAAGACGCCTTCAAACTCCTGGAATGGCAAGGACTTGGCATCAACATGAATGGCGAGTACATCACTCACCTTCGGTTTGCCGACGACATCGTAGTCATGGCAAAGTCGATGGAGGAACTCAGCATGATGCTCGATGGCCTCGACCGAGTTTCGCAACGGGTGGGCTTGAAAATGAACATGGACAAGACAAAAATTATGTCAAATGCCAATGTTGTGCCCACCCCAGTCTCTGTTGGAAACTCGGTACTCGAAGTTGTTGACTCATATATCTACTTAGGACAAGTAGTCCAATTAGGTAGATCCAACTTCGAGAAAGAGGTCAGCCGCCGAATCCAACTCGGTTGGGCAGCGTTCGGGAAACTACGCAGTGTCTTTTCGTCCGATATACCTCAGTGCCTCAAGACGAAAGTCTTCAACCAATGTGTGTTACCAGTGATGAGTTACGGCACCGAAACGTGGTCTTTCACTATCGGCCTCATCTCAAAGCTCAAAGTCGCTCAGCGAGCTATGGAGAGGGCTATGCTCGGTGTTTCTCTGCGTGATCGAATCCGAAATGAGGAGATCCGTAGACGAACTAAAGTCACCGATATAGCCCACCGGATTAGCAAGCTGAAGTGGCAATGGGCAGGCCATATTGCTCGCAGAGCGGATGGCAGATGGGGTCGAAAAGTGCTAGAGTGGAGACCACGGACTAGCAAGCGCAGCGTAGGACGTCCACCAACAAGGTGGACAGACGACCTTATGAAGGTCGCCGGAAGACGCTGGATGCAGGTCGCTTCCAACCGGTACTTGTGGCGATCAAAAGGGGAGGCCTATGTTCAGCAGTGGACGTCCTATGGCTGAGATGATGATGATGATGTATGTATTTAGAAATATGTAAGTATTTTTATCAGTTGTCTAGTACCCATAACACAAGCTCTGCTTAGCTTAGGACTAGATGACGTTGTGTGATAGTTGTGGTATATTATTATTATTAGAGGTTGTGGCGGACGTCTTTACGATAACCGTTTGGTTGAGTATCCTCGCTCGTCGATATAAGTTGAGGACCTTCTGGTTCGTATACATCGAGTTAACCCCTTTTCAAATGTGAAATGGTTAAGCGGAGCCGCCTTTGTTGTCATGAAATACGTTTGTCTCCCCAGCGGTTTCCAGAGAAAGTTAATTTTTACTATGTTTTTGCCAGCTGGACTGTCTTGACTTGCTTCAATTCCTCTCGACTGTTTTTTAGTGGAAACACAATTTGTAAGCAGTTTTCTCTTGCGAGGTTCCCTCCGCTCGAGGTGGGGACCGGACTTCTAATTATTCACCCCCAACTTGACAGTCCACCCCGTGCCCAATTTCCAATATCGTACGTTCCATTTTACAATGACACATTTCTTCGATACGACCTTATGGCATACTTTTAAAAAGCATTCTCATAGATATTGAGCTAATGCACTTATAGAATAAAAGTCTCAAAATGTGAAAGTAATAGCCGAATTACAATCTGATACCATAAGCTTATAATTAACTCTTATTATTTGTGATCTTGACCCCCAAAAACCCATCGTTAATTTAAATTTGATTCTGAATACCCATAATCTTACGTCTCGTCTGCAAGTCATCACATCCATATACTTTAGTGAGAGTCATCATACTTACACTGAACTTGGATAAACTGAGCTTTTTATTATTTGAAAGTGTGTCATTTTGACCTCACTCGGACAGACGTTATTATTTTGTAAAGTTGCGGACACATACATACCAGACAAAAGAGATAGTATCCAAGATATTTTGGCACGCGGCCAATCTTTGAGTACTCGTACTAAGCATGGGTATATGTAACATGCAGAAATGTTTATATTGACAATTAAATGCTTCAACATTTTAAATATCTGTTAAAATGTTGAATTGTTAAGAAGTAACTTAGTAATTTCTACGCCTGTCGCACACGTTTACTACAACAATGTCCTTCTTATAACGTCATCCAAACGCCTAAGATCCTTGTACCTATCATTTATCTAATGGGATTTCTAGGTATTTGTTTACTAAAGAGTAAAGAAATGTTCAGTCAGTGACCATAACTAACTAGTTGAGGTCGCATTCTGCGACTGAATACCTAGGTAAAAATGTCTTTATTCACACTATTGTTATCGATAAGTCTAATTTATTGATGCAGTCAATGTGTCTGTTGTTGCCGAAATGGTTTCTTAAGTTCACGTTTCTAAGGGCACATTTGTAACTCGATTTTACAAGATGATGTTTTTATTTGTCTTACAAAACTAACTCATAATAATATGACTTTATATAAATCGTCGCCTTTTTTTTACGTGGTAAAATCATCAAATGTGTCCTCCCACCCAGGGCAGAGCGGGAGCCTGTCAGACTCGTAATGACTAAAATCTACGGTGTCTTTCAGTAGCCCTTTGTGTACCGGAGTCGCGGTATGCGTATGTCCCGCGACATAAATATTTTAGGCTGTAGATTACTATTAACTATCACAAGTTCACAACATAAAAGAAAATACATCAACAATTAATCCGCTACTGTGACCACACCTTTACAAAAGCAACAAAGCAATTTACTTTGGGTCACAATAACCATCTTCATTGTCCACTAATTTCTACTTAATAATAGGTATTAGAAACATACTTTCTACTTCCCTATAGTGCATTACACTCCCGGACAAAAAAAAACTGTCGTATCATTGTCAATCGAGTTGAATTATCTCCCATTACAACTACTGGGAAAGTGAGCCTAGCATTATAGTTAACATGGGAAACATACTTGCAATTTACTGTTTTTGTTCATGGCGAAATGATGTGAAATTCTTTGGTCAATAAGCCTGTACTTATGTGACACTAGTTAGTTAGTAATGCCGGTTTTATTGGCTTTATATCAACTGTTGCTGTCCTGTTTTTGTTTCCAGCCAGTTTATTTCGATTTTCTTGTGAAACTTATGTCCTACTTTATGTTACTTTATCACATTGTACTATGGGTTTTTAGTTTGACTGTATGTATAATTGTCTGTGGCACCGTATAGCTCTTAAATGCGTGAACTTTTTTAATAAAACTCTAGGAATTTCTCCTGTGTATAAACTCACGTACACAAACATGCAGACCCGAAACAACTGCTTGTAGATCGAACAAATATTTGCTCCGTGCGGGAATCGAACCCGCATTACGCAGCGCAGCAGTCCAATCGCTCAGCCACTGCGCTAACTATGCCGTCAAACTTTATATGATTAAAAGTAAGGAAAGTCGTAATTCCTATTTATTATTCAAAAATAAAAACTTGAAAGTGACTCAACAAATAAAAGTTACATAAGGACGTGTCCAGAATGACGCATTAAAATTTCAATGGACGCGTGGAAAACTAGTAGAAAGGCCAGTGTAATTGTATGTTTATATGGCAACACTTTCCATTGCTCGCGTGTAGGTACGTGCTTTTCATTCGGCCGCTCGGGAGCACGTACCGTTTTCTATCATAATCATATTGTGGCTGGTCACACATGCAGGGTTACCATTTCGAAAATTTTAAATGTGAATTCGAATGTTTGCAAAATTTTAAATAGGTACTTTCTTTTAGTACCTCGTCAAACAAAAAACATTAATAACATGCTTATTATTATTTTCGATGTTATTAAATTTTAGTTCCATTTGAGGTCAACCCAGAAGAACAAAATATACATTTAAGTACTTTTTTTTTTTTTGCGGAATATACATTTTATATTACCTTTATTTGCTGTTTTTAACATTTTATTTAACTCAAAACTGCAACTTTTAATCATAAACCCATAACCGCAGATCGTAATCAGCAAGTTAAAATGTACCTAAACGATTTTAATTCGATAAGACCGGACAAATACCAACCCGGACATGTCCGGAGAAATCTTAACGGTTGGTGACCCTAGTTACATGGTCACCAAAAATGGCAGTGTAACGTAACTTTATAGTGTGAACACTTTTCCTTATGTATGGGAAATGGTGGACGTTATGAAGTTGACAAGCGTTACGATATAGAAGTCAAATGTTATAACAATAACAAGTGACAAACAAGTTGAGAAATAAGTAATGATGTTATTTTGGTAATTCTTTGCCCAAATATGTAGATACTTTTTTTTTACTTGGTAGAATCATCAAATGAATCCTCACCCCGGGCAGGGCGGGAGGGACTGTCAGACTTGTACTGACTAAAATCCACGGTCTCCTTCAATAGCCCTTTATGTTCCGGGGTCACGGTGATGGAGTAAGTCCCGCGACCTAATATGTAGGTACTTGCTGTTTCTTTCAAAATCAAATCATTTATTTCAATTAGGCCATTAAAGAGGCACTTTTAAACGTCGATTATTAAAATTATAGGAAATGGGATAGGATGGGAATGATTCTACTGATATTTCGGGTCGACACACTCGAGGTGATAGTCATTCTTGAACAATAAAGAACGACCCGAAGCCATTGAGCAGATATTCTTGAGATTCGGATCGTATGTATCTACTATTTAACATATCATGTTTTGGTCGGTTTGTCATCATTCTTGCTAAACCACATACTTCACACATTGAAATGTTCGATTTGACCGGCCGGTTGTGCCGTCTAAACAAATCCTCGATGAAAGATGTGATGAACGCCTATTTTTTATAACGAGTCTCGAGAGACTCGTTACGTTAGGAGGACCGAGGTCCCCCTAGTTAAAGCGGAAGGTATTTTCAGACTTGACTGACTAAAAACCAATCAGTACCCCTAGCACGAGTTTCAGCATCTTTCCAGTATTTACAGCGTTACTTGTATGAAAAAATGGAACAGCGCCTCTCTGGTGTGCGAAGAATGTACTATTTTTTTCCTTGAAAATTGTCAATTTGTAATTGTCAAAGTTCCAGGGGCCTAAGTCTACTAATTTATAAACGTTACAATGGTCTCTCAATGGTGTGTTTTTGACAGTTTTTGTATGGCAAATCTGTCAAAAACTTACCATTGAGAGACCATTGTGACGTATATAAATTAGTAGACTTAGGCCCCTGTTTACGTCTCAAATACTGAAAACTCGTGCTGAGGGTAATGTTCCTTCAGTCGCACTTGGCGTTCCAGAGCCGCGGTGTACTTTTAAGACAGTCCCGTGAATGCCTATCGTAACAGAAATTTCTCCAAAAACCTTATTCCATTTCTCCAAGTAATAGCTATCATGGTTGATATCATCTTTCGTAACGCTCCAACTGTTATATCACAGCCATAAACCATACATACAGGGTCTGATGATATACTTTACACTAGTTTATACTATCACTAACTCCATAAACGGACTTGATGATAAGGGACCGAATACTAACTCACTATTATGAGTTTTAGTGTGCGTTTATGGAGTAAGTGAAAGTGTAGAATCATATAATGTCACCTGACTATTATATTGTTACTTATGTAAGGTGTGAGTTGTGTTGACAAGTTCAACTACGAAGCGTGGGATTTTAGGTTTGATTCCCATGACGGGTAATATTGGAGATTTCCATGAAATTCTCAGTAACAACTACGGGTCTGGATGAGCATGTATAACAATTTAAATGCATATTATTATATGCCCCTGCTCCTTCTATTCTCTCAGCGCTTTTCTGGTGGTTGCCACTGTTGATTCTGGCTTTCAGGAGTTGCAGTGTTTGGGAATAGTGTAGCGGGATTGTAGAAAGCTTTAGTTTATTATTAGTTATAAGATTATGTTTGTGTACTTTATCTATGGGCCTTCGTTGCCTGATAACAAATTAAAAAAAAAAAATGTCCCAATTTAAAAAAAATGCCCCTGCTCCGTGATGTTATGTTATATCTATAGAAACAGCCTTTTCACCGCCTACTCCGCTCCTATCAGTTGTAGCGTGATGTTTTATAGCTTTCCTCGATGAACTAACTATCCAACCAAAAATATTTTTTCCAGTTCGAAATAGTAGTTCCTGAGATTAGCGCGTTCAACCAAACAAACTATTCAGCTTTATAATATTAGCATAGTTAATAAGATAAATAGACCTAAAAGTGAAGTTTACATTAAATGAAGAAAAATCAATTTTCAATTTGGTAGAAATAGAAAATCTAAAAGATTTGATAGAAGCCACACAAGACTTAATATTACCTAATCATTCCATAGGTAAGACAGGTAATAACTAAAAGAGAAAATAATTCCGCGAAGAGCACAAAAGATATATTCCTCAATTTCACAAGATGCGCAGTGTCAGATGTAATGTTTCCATTATTTGAATCGGTGACAGTTACAACTGATGCTTGTGACTATCTTCCGCATGTGATATCAGTGGTGACTGCGGGAAACAATGGAAGTATGATAGATGACAACGTAACTAAATTGCCTGGGTATGTTGCAAATTATGCAGGGATGTTACTCGTAAGTTAGGTATATGAATACACGTTTTTTTGCGGCTAAGTTAAAAATTGTTGGTTAACTGACGAAAACAAAAAGAAGAAGAAGAGAAGGCTCGGTCAATTCCTCATTTTGTATGAAAAATTTGTTTTTTTTTGCGAATTTCCAAAAGTTAGAACAAACATTGTTCAGTAACATGGGCTGAGTTACCCCACGAGAGGTTGTGCGCTATTAACGTTACACATTGTATAAATGAAACTGGATCGAATCTCTAAACCCAAAAACAAATACATTGGGTTGTATTGTAACACGAATCATCATAAATCTAAGAGATTAAGAATTTTTACGAGAAATGTCAGTTTCTGATGGTTACAAATCAGATTAAATAAATCATAGAATATGTGAATTATTTAAGCAATTTGCTTAGCATACTAACAGGGGCCTAAGTCTACTAATTTATATACGTCACAATGGTCTCTCAATGGTAAGTTTTTGATAGATTTGCCATACAAAAACTGCCAAAAACACACCATTGAGAGACCATTGTAACGTTTATAAATTAGTAGACTTAGGCCCCTGGTAAGTAGGTGTTGAGTCGGAATTTACTTCAAACTAGTAACGGAAAGCATAACAAATTCTATGTCGTTTAAGGAATTCCGTAAATTGCTAAAAAGCCGTTTCGTGAGATAATTTACAATTTGGCGAAGAAAATTGCGAATTTAGCACCTAATTTGGACATGGTTGGGTACGTGAATAGAATCTTTGGTTAGAAGATTTGGCTATATATCAATAGATTTAGTACAGGAAAGCGTAAAGTGTTTAATTAATTTTTGTTTTTAATCTTGATCGTCATTTTTGCGAACACTATTGTAGTAAAATGTTCATGTTGGAATTGGAAAAACAATTAAGTATTGTCTCATGGATTTATTAACGAATAAATTGTGCTGTTTTCATGTTGGAATTGGAAAAAACAATCGTCACACAAAAAACGGTATCGCTCAAATGTTAATAACATTTTAGCGATACCGTTTTTTCATCACCGAATAGGACCCATAACACACCCTTGAGGGAAACCAGCAGGACTTTATTTTTTTGTTGAGATCAACTAATGTTGTACACATTATAAATGTAAGTGTGGGTGCTATGCGTTGAATAATATGTCGGTGTAATATTTATGAGGATTTTTTTCTTATATTTTTGTCTAGGAATTGGGGTATACCAACTCGAACGTTTAACATACAACAAAATATTTATACAAGAAATGAATTACTGGTAATGAGAAGTGCGAACACTAGAAGTGTTTGTCTTCTAGCGATTTTTTATATCAAATTTTACTATGATTGAGTGTAAATTAATAGAGATTATGAGTATCGAAAGTTTATTTCTTATCGAGTAGAGTAAATATACAAGCGAGTTTTGCATACATTATAATATTTATTTAACTTTTCTACTCAGTCATAATGGTAATGGTGGATAATTTAGTTTGATTAATAACTGACCACTCCTACAAATATGTATATGTTTGCCATCAATTAGCTGCCAATAGAGAATTGAAGTATGGTAATTCGGGACGCGTGTTAATATGCAGACGCGAGAATTATTCGTGTGTCCAATTATGCAATAATCGTTTGTTTCAACTTCAATACAGTTGTCATAACTAAGAGGATTGCGTGAAGTGAGTTTTTCACAGAAAACAGAGTGGTTGAACGGTACACCACGTGACCGTTCGTGCCTGCTCCGCGGACCGTGGCCCGTTTCACTACAGCTATTCGCCTCGAGAAAACACTACCAACCACATTTTTATGCTTTATCTCGCTCGAGAGAGCACACCGCATATTCAACCACCATCTAGCAAAACACAAATAAAAATCCACTCTACCCACGTGAAAATAAAAGTAGTTTTCTTTCAAAGACACGGGTTAATGCACTCGATATATGCGTCACGTATCGGTTTATGTACACGAAATCTGTATGTAAATAATATTAATGAAGTTAGATGCCGTTGTTTCGGTCTGTAAGATTATTGGCCTCGTGAAATTATATTAAATTGCAGTTTATTGCGATTTATGTGTGCATCGCGAGCTGTTAGTCGCGTCGTTGCGTGTAAACATGTAATGCATTTCTAATAGATATTTAATGTTATATGTTTAAAGACTGAACGCACGTCTTTACGCTTAAGCAATTAGTTATTCAATGAATACTACGTATTTATTTGCTTTTCGAACAGGTGGTAGATTATTTGAATGAGTCTCGAGGAAAACCACACCATGCTTTTCTTTCTTCAGTAGAGCGCTACGACTAAGTGCGATTGGTTTCGCTCGAGCACGAGGCGATGACGGATCATTAATATTATGTGATTTATTACCCATATAGACTTCTTCCTCCCCTAATTTAATCAGCGACCGACATGTTTATTTCCCCTAGTTTTTCCTATTGTCTTCTGGTTCATCAAAATGGACGAATTTTGTCATTCTAGAGATATAATATTAGCCAATTTTGCCAAGAAAATCGTGGTAATATTGGCAATTTAAAAGAAAGTGTTGTATTTTCCAAAGCGAAGCTGTAATTGAAATATTTGGTCAGACAATAAAATCTGTTGAGTGAATAGTTCTTGTTGATGTTTTGTTTATTAGTGCTATTTTCTTTTAGGGAAAATCCGGGGTTCTTTTAAACCAGAGTGCCAGCATTATTATGCCCGTCACCCGTGTGTTGGGCCTATTTTTATAACATTTTGACAGTGTTTTTATTATTTCTTTTTTGTTAATGTTATGTGCACTTAAATCATCTGCATAATTAACGTATTTTCTTTGTACCTTTCTTTCATTTTCTTATACTTAGATTAAAATAATCGGGTCCACTATTGTCTGAGCTACATCCAATTTTTTCACGCAGAGAAATGTCTGGCTACCTATACAAGAACTTCTGGTTGCAACCGTTACAGCAAGACTCGCTAGTTGAGTTTACATTTCTAGTACTAAGTAAATACTAATTCTTGTTATCTCAGCTACTTACATAGTATTTATTTCTAGAAATATTGTAAACTCACCTAGTGAGTTTTGCTGTCACAGTTGCAACCAGAAGTTCTCGTATAGGTAGCCAGATATTTCTCTGCGTGTTCTTCTTAACGCATTTGTCAATTCCTAAAGGCTAATATTTATAAGAATAACCAGTTCTATCAAATAGTCACGTCCATGGGAAGCGATTACAATGTTTACCATCAATTATTTCCGGTACGGTACGGCAGTTGTACTTTTGTACGACTTTTTATTCTTTGTAGTGCGTAAAATTGCCTTATTTAGTTACTCGAGATGTTATTTATACTTTATTGTGCAGTATTTTAGTAGTTTTTGTTGTGAGAAAATTTTCCGGTTCAAGTTTTTCGGCTGTTTTTACTTTAACCATTCATTAGTCGGTAGGTTGTTACGAATAGTCTTTTGTTCTTTTATTAAGTGTGATGGATATTTTGCATCTAGTTGCCAAGTATGTAGTTGGTACTTGTAGAAGGTAATTTCGCTTGGTTCGCTTATAGTTTTTTGATTTTTTCGTAGTACACCATTTCTCATTCTACTACCACACATTACTTCTCCATTGATTTTATTTTATGTTTCTTTGGAATTATTGTTTTACTGTTAACCTTAATTGCTCACAATTGGAAATGTTCTATCAAAACGAAATATGTCCACCATACCGAGTAATACTCGCAACTCAGAAAGAAGACTTTCGCAACTCAGGATTCCAAGATACAGGTAAAAAACCTAGTTTGGGCCTTGGGGACCACCGATTTAAACAAACCAATGTTCTTTAAAATTAGTTACAGATCTGATGAAACAATGCTTTGTAACAGTAAAATAAAATTCTTATTCTTATTGTCAGTCATCGGACCTCTTACCCTCTTGTCTTTTTAAACTAATCATCTTCAATACATGCATTCTTCTACAACATCCAGTTGAGGAGTCTTTCATTCTTCTTGACATAGGTATATTTGCCAAATTTTGATAATCTTCTCTTCATATTCCATGACTACCATCTCCTTGATGCACTTGACTTAGTCCAAGTTACAATATTCAAGCATGATTTTAACAAATTCACTAAAGTAAAGTATTTTGTAGTCAAAGGTTGTTGTTGTTATTTTATACAGACAAACAGTGAACTTCGTCTAGAGAGTTTTACGCCCTACTTGCTCTAACACAGATGAGCTTGCTCAGATTACTTCTATATTCTATATTTTACGGTAACTGCGCTTACGCACAGCATACTGTGGAGAAATGGCACTTTTAAACATTGAAATATCGCATGTTTTCTCTTAGATGTGGAGGTTTTGTGTTCTTTTTTGTGGGTATAAATAGAGACCAACGCAGCCGAGGTCTTCTGAAGCATTTTTTGTACATCTGAGCTCAGGTCTATATGAATCCTCTTTGTGATACCTAGATGCATTAGGGATCAGCAATAAAAAAAAAATATCACTTAAAGTTTTGTGTTCTCTTCTACTTGACTCATTTCTGATGCTGCCCGTCCCTATGTGATGTTTTACGTATATAAGCCGTGTATTTTATTTATTAGGTACGCTACCTACTGACTTACTCTACTCTTCTCATAAAAAAAAGAAACGACATGCACTATGCCCAGTTCTTTTTTTAAAATAAAGTGTTCATTTATTTGTAGGTCAGTAAATTCATGTTATTGAATATTGTATCGCAATTGAACTGACCTAGTATTTATTAACATGTGCAAACTTCTAAATTGAAGTTAGATTGATACGATTGTTAACCGTGGCAAAAGTTATGGTAATAGTTGTCAATAAATATTGTAACATTTTTTTTATAACAATTACTTAAATTGTAACATAACAGATAACAATGGTGGCCACAGTATTAGCTCATTGTAAATCATGTTATTCGGTTCATAAAGTGCCAAGTGGTTAGTGATACGGAAACCTTATTTCAATTCTGACCCATTGCTTCAAGCATAGAAGAGGCAAAAATATATATATAAAAATAATAGGTACTAAACTAGATAGTTCAACGAACAACAAATTATCGTATAATGTAATAATTTCACACGACAATAACAATCGAATGGCTTCACTCACATCGCGACTAATCATTCACTCAAAAAATAATCATTCACTTTCATTGCCTTAGAAAAAAGTTATACGTTGATGACTTTGTGAATCTGTGGGAACGCCCATTGTGAGTAGACGTACTTATTAATTCCATGCTTCTTGCTAAGTTATGCAGCATTGTGTAAAGTGACGAAAAGGTGGAATAACGAAGAATGGTCTATTAGTTTTTCTGTTTGTCTGGCTTTTGTCCACTTTTAAGAGTTTTCCTGGAAATGCAGGGAAATTTTATGATTTATATTCTCCTAGGTACCTTGTTATTAGTTTTCCTGTTTACATAATAAATACTTATGACAAAGAAACAAGTTAAAAGTAACTATCAGTTTATTTATATACAATCAATCAAAGTCAAGTCTGAAGCAACTGCAAATAGTTTGAAAATAGTACCTACAGACTTCACGAATAACAACTCTTCAATCTATTATCACTCGCAGCGATTGTCTGTGGTTCGAGAAGTACAGTACGGCACTCGTAATTTCATTACCATTCCGCGGCCGTGACCTTCGAATGTCGTCACCACTTTCCATGGCGATGCAGACGCGGCCAGAATAACGCGCTCCCGTTACGGATATACGATACACTTTCTTTTGTTTTCATCAAGGGTTCCACTGCGCACCTAATACAAGTTTCGTAATATGAAATTTTATGGGGGACTTGAAAAGGAAAAGTGAATTGTTTTATGTTGGAATGCGAGTGGGAAAAGTCGCGGGACTTCGCAATCATTGAGTCATGTTGTGGTACTTGCGGTTGACTTGAGGTTTGTTTTGTTCTAGGTGTTGATTTAAACCACATTATCTACGTATTGTGTTTTCTTTGAAGGATAACATTAGCGGGACTGTTTACTAAGTAGATAACAGTGACTCTAGCAGGAACGTAAACGTAATTTAGGGAGCAGGGTGGATTTTTAGTCAATAATAGTCGGATAGTCTTTTCCGCTCCACCCAGGGCGAGAGGAATTATTTAATGAACCAAAAATAAAAAGTCATTTTTAGCACAAAGTGTAATTTACCAACCTCTCACAGTTGCGTAGTTCTTGTGGTCGCAAGTTTTCATGCAAGCAATGCCAGATTCTCAGGTCAGGCAAAATAGAAATTATCGAGGTTATCCATTGCATATTAATAAATAAATAAATAAAAATATTTCCTCGAAGTCTGGATTCGTGGCTAGTTGTTGACAATAGCTCTATCGTAGGGTTTGTCTCTGTCACCTTAGATCTGGACTAGAATTAAGAGCAAAGCAAACTAAAAGGGAGATATTCGAAAACACGATGTAGGTATGAGAGATACCTACCCAGAAAGCAAAATTACAGCTGCCGTTCGTATGGTATCACATTCATTTCCTAATTATTTCTATGATATGTATCAACATACATAATTGGCTCGTGCCTTACATAAGGGCGTTGTGTACAGTTTGCATGCGAACAATAAAATTGTTCATTTCGTAATTAAAATAAGTACAATATGTCACACATCGCAATACTGTATAACATACTAGGAAACATTTATTTTATTTCATAATGTTGTTACTGCAAATTGTTTACTTAAAACAATTTGAAATGTAGATCACCAATTATTTCATTCTGTAGGACATTGTTTGCAAGTTTTTAAAATTGTTTTATTTAGTAAGTAGTTTTACATCGTTGTATTGTTTAATAGTGCTTTCAGGGGGTCTAAAAAGGCAAATGGATTGCCATAAAATAATTCTTTACCTACCCTATTGCTTGAGCTGAAAAGGACACTTGCATTCCATTTTACGAAATTTTACGCAATTTATATTACCAGTCTATTATTTGTAGCCTTTTTTATGGTAAAGGACATATAGGATATTAGCACTCACGTGTATACATAATTATAATAACGAAGAAAAATTTTAGGACCCTAAGTTCAGTGAATTCGTAAAAATAGTTTTATTTTGAAGCTTTCAGGAGCGAACGGATAAATTCGTGGTGTATTTTTAAATTATATGGTACTACATGCTACTTTCGTAGAGCCTACTAAATAGAAAGAGTTTTTCTTGTATTAAGTGACCACATCAAATATGAAATGCAATTTTAATATGACATCACGCATGGACTTACAGTGCATATTGTAACTTTCATAAGAAAACTGCAATTCATTGTACAACAGAATTAAAAAAATACATAACCATATGTCATTTACTTGTCAAGTTATAACAATAAGCTAAAGTAACTTATGTAAAAATTTCACTACCTAAGTTAGTGAAACTTCGCGAAATCTGTGCTAGACATGCGCAGACGCAGACTTGCCAACTGACATTTAATATGAATATGGAATACAATAGAAAAGTATACCAGTATGTAAAACTCGAGTGTTTTGAAAATAAACTAATAACTTCACTTTTTATCTTTATCATGTATATTAACTATTTCAACTAGGAATCACCCGTAAAGTATTGGTCTCCCTTTTTTCAGCCATATTTCTTAGTTCTGTGTGTCCCCTCACGTTAACCAGCAACTAGAACTCTATCACCAACCAAAAGTCCTTCTAGATTATTGTTTTGATCTTCCCAGTTACTGATTATATTTAAAGTCTAGATAATTTAACTGCGTTAATTTTCTTTTTTATTTCTGCCTGTTTATTAAAGGCTTTCTTCCCAGCTTTTGTTTTGAACTGATATAAGAAAAATCTGCAAAAGTATGACACGGATTTCATCTCTGACGACTTTTATGTAAGGCGCATTATCTAATAAATGCGAGTAAAATAAACGGGATTACTGCTATCACATATCCATGCATCATAGCATGAATTTCCTAAAAGTTAAGATAAAATGCAATGGGAAATTAGTACCTTTATTCAATTTGTATTTATTATTTGTATTATTAGGTTGAATGCGAATTAAAAAAATAATTATTTAATTATTGACAAATTCATTGTCAGCAACGTGTTGACTGTCTGACCATATGCGTAATTGTCGGGTTACAAAAAAGCATTCTTTAGTAAATCATAAATCTTGGCTAACAAAGAAGATAATTGCAGGTGTTGTCTAGTTCAAACGAAGCCTTTATATAACTATGCCAGCTGCTACATTCTCACAGACCCATTGGCAAAAGCCCTAAGTACTAGGTGACCCAGTGTCCACATCAACTAGGTAAGTTAAAAGGGCCACTTTACTAGTAGGTATCTTATATAATTGTTAATCCGTTAAATTCGTAAAATATATTTGATCGTATTGCTCAAGTAATAGGACTTTAGTAATATTTGATCCGATTGCTCAAGTAATAAGGTAGTTAAAAATATGTTTCATATAGGAATTCATATTAGGTATGATCCTACTGAAGTAAGTGGCCTTATTTAGCCCCCATGCCTAAGTTTCACCGCCCAGTAAGTTACCGCTTGCATCACACATGTTACTCCATAAAGATGAACTAGTAACACCACGTAACAAAGTTATTAACACTATTGAACAACACCTATTTGAGCCCTACAGTTCATTTAGTGAAAGTTAATTATCTACCACATAAGGAATGCTGTGAGAACGATTAACACCTTATTTTACTGCGTTTATTTTGCAGGTTTTGTTCGCGAGATTTTTTTAAACATACATAACCCTACCCTAAAATGTTCCCACTGCTGGGACATCGGCTTCCTCTCTTTGAGAGGGAGTGGCCAGAATCCACGTGACGCGGATTCAATGTGGGTTGGTTACCTATAAAATATGTAGGTATGTTTACTTTTGCCTTTAATTACTATACCTTTTTTATCACAACAGAAAGCAATTTCTGTTGCCACTTTTGTCTCCAACTAATATAGTTTTTTTTTTTAAACTTTATCCACAAAGTAGTACAACGGCGGACTTAATGCTGTAGGCATTCCGTAACAGTCTACCTTAGGGTGATGCAGAGATAAAACATAGTAGGTACAATAAAAAAAGAACCAATTTTACTTGCTAAATTCCTTTTCAACACAAACTCAAAACTTAAAAGTTGATGAACGAGAGACCTAATTAATGAAAATTAAAATAATGGCGAATCAGCATTTATGTTGCTAAAAATACCATCACAAATGTGCCATGTTGGTTTATTTCGACAACTAAACAAAAGTTTTGTTGTCGAAATGGGAAAGTGATATAAAACGGGATGTAGCCAATTTGCTCTAGTTACGATAGTCTCGTTTAAACTACTTTATTATCTATTTTGGGCTGAAGATGTTTAAATTAACATTACATTTGCATATTTATTAAAAACTAGCTTCTGCCCGCGACTTCGTACGCGGATCCTGTTGCTTATGCCAGCGACAGCGGGATCGTCAAAATCAAAGATCTGAAAATTCTGACACCCAACTCCAAGAGTCCGATTAAAAAATTAATGGGAAATTGGCCAGTAGAGTAATTTTTTTGTTAATACACTCATCGCTAGAGCAGTGGTGGCCCAGTGGTATCGGTCCCGACTTACGAATTGTAGGTGGTGGGTTCGAACTCAGCCAGGCGCATTACTTTGTGTAATTTATTTCATCACCACTGCCCTTAAAACGGTGAAGGAAAACATCGAGTGGAAACCGACATGTTCTAGAACCAAAAATTCGAAGACACGTGACATCTACCAATCCGCACTGGGCCCGCGTGGTGGATTATAGCCCACTCCCTCTCTCAGAGAAGAGGCTTGTGTCCCAGCAGTGGGAACATTATAGGCTGATGATGATGATTCATCGCTAACGAAAATCAGTCCTAATCTGTTACCGCCTTCACTGCGTGGAGGTAATCCCAGATTTTTTTTACCTACGTGGTAAAATCATCAATAGCCCTTTATGTTCCGAGGTCACGGTCATGGAATAAGACCCGCGACCCCGGCAGGCTTTGGCCCTCTGAGAGGGGCCCCGTCATTATGCTGACACTCTTTGAGGCGCTCGCCGCCCGCATGCCCGCGCATGCCGTCGCCGTGGGCGTCAAACACCGCGAGTGGGGCGGAGGGAGGAGATTGTCCTTTCTCTCACGCGGCCCACCTCCTCCTTCGCGAGCATGATTGCTTCACAGCAGGAGGCGACCGCTTCCCACTCCGTCTCGCCCCGCAGCATGGCCGCGATCAATACCGGGCGCGAGAGGTCTCCGCCTATCGCCGCTGTGAGGACACGTCGGTGCTCCGCCCAAGCGGGGCAATCCTGCACCGTATGCTCGACTGTGTCCTCCAGGGTTTCCTCCTTTCTCATAAGACACAGGTACCTCCCGAAACATCCGTGTCCAGTGAGGATCTGCGTCACGCGGAAGGTTAGGACGCCGTAACGCCTATATACCACTCCTCACAGAGGGGTCTTACTACGGTAATCCCAGCTTATGTTATTTTATAAATATACAGTGAAAATAGTGATAGCTTTGATTTCCACATCAGGTGTTCCAGATTTTCAATATTTATACATCAACAAAAAGTGCTCATCAGGCGGAATGATTTTGCTAAGACGTCATCCCTGTATATGTTATAGGTAGTGCTGGGGTCTCGGTGTTCTAAATCAGGTGTTCGAGATCTTCAATTTTTATACGTCAACAGAGAGTGCTCATCAGGCTGAACAACTCTTGCTAAGACGTCATTCCTATATATGTAATAGTATAGTTGGGCTCTTGGAGTTCCACATCAGCTGTTCCAGATCTTCAAATTTTATACGACAACAGAGAGTGCTCATCAGGTTGAACAACTCTTGCTAAGATGTTATTCCTATATCTGTTATAGTGTGGCTGGGCTCTTGGAGTTCCACATCAGCTGTTCCAGATCTTCAAATTTTATACGATAACAGAGAGTGCTTATCAGGCTGAACAACTCTTGCTTAGACGTTATTCCTATATATGTTATAGTTCAGCTGGGCTGTTGAAGTTCCACATCAGGTGTTCCAGATCTTCAAATTTATTCTCTTAGCAGAAAATGCTCATCACGTGAAATAATTTTTGCTATGGTACCATTTTTGTATCTCTTATAGTTTAGCTGGTCTGTTGCGGTTCTGCGCCAGGTGTTCAAGTTTCCAAAATAAATTATAGCCTATGTGTTGGCCAGACTTAATACCTATACAACAAAAAAAGAATCATTCAAATCCGTCCAGTAGTTCCGAAGATTAGCGTGTACAAACAAACAGACAAACAGACACACAGACAAACAGACAAACAGACAGATTTTTTTTTTTCGTTTCGTGCTCTATTACTGTTTCTGAATCCCCCTCAATTATTATTTTTTTAATTTATTCAATGTACAGACACAGTTTTTTTACTGTTTTATTATATGTATAGATAAATGCATTAATTTATCATAAACCTCGTTAAATTATTAAATGATCGAGATTTGCGAACGATATGTTTATAATTGTATATAAAAATAAATAAAATAACAAACAAGTAACGTAACAGCTACTTATAATAGTCATACATAAGCAATGGAAAACACACTCTATTAACTTTCCTCAATTCTGTCTCAAAATTAATAACAATTTAAGACCAGTTTCACATACATAACAATTCTGTATTTGTGCTTAAATTATAGAGCAGTTGAAGGAAAGTAAATGAGACCCATAACCAGTGTGTGGACACACGGCATCGCGGCAGTACGGAAACATTTCCTTCGCCTATATAATTAGAAAGCATGCATGCTTGTCTATGAAAGGAAGTTGAACTGAAAGGATTTTACCTCATTGGCAATTACATTTATTAAGTAACTAGCGATGCCTTTACTTCGAAAAGGTGCAATGTAATTTGGAACTGGAAAAACAGCGAGATTTGTGTCGTTTATCTAATAGAAAATTATTGTATTCAAATAAGCCCTCGTGATGCAAACCTCGAATCCAGCCATTGCGCATTACTTTGGTTAATTTATTTCATCACCGTCGTCTTATAACGATGAGAGACAACATCGTGACTATCGTGAACAAATTGGCATGATTTTCCCAAAATTCGAAGACATATGACATAGATCCACCAACCCGCATTGGGCCCGCGTAGTGGATTATGGCGCTCTCCCCAAAGAGATGCCTTCGTCCCAGCAGTGGGAAACTGGGAATATTATATTCTGATGATGATAATGAAAACCTCTTTAAATCTATAGATATTTAAGTTCCATCAGTTTAGAAAACACCTGAGTAGCAATCGCAAATGCGAAAAAAAATACTTAGATTGTTTTACCCTACAGATTAACTATCATCAATGGTGTTAAAAGCTTCTCATTGGCTCTTGATCTCAATATCCCCAATAAACATGACATTTAGTGTCGAGCTGGTATAATTTAAGATGTTCTTAGAAACTGCATTTGCTTTTGTTTGAAGAACAGTTAAAGAATTGGCACAAGCAACAATAGTGCAAATGATAAATGTTAAAATTATTCGTGCACTGTTTGATGCTGCGGGATATACCTACAGATACTTGCCTAAAAGCCCATAGATGACGACATGAGGGCAAGCATCGTAAGCTAGCTTTTTTATTATTTTGGTAAAATCATCAAATGAGTCCCCACATGGGGCAGGGCGGGAGACTGTCAGACTTGTACTTACTAAAATCCACGGTGTCCTTCATTAGCCCTTTACGTTCCAGGGTCATGGTTATGAGATAGATAAGTCCCGCGACCATCATAAACTAGCTAGGATATGATATGATATAGAAGGCAAGCAGGCTATTCAAATTCTATATAAAATTATGTTGATGTAATTTATTGGGAGCAAAGCTAAGGAGAGAAACTTACTATCGTCATTGTTTGTTTCTTGAAAACTAAAACCTTAGGGTCTTTAGTTCAAGAGGGAATAGGTTACTTATAGGCAAGAGGACTTTTATGTCGACAGTGAAGTACGCATGCTATCAGGCAAAATGGTGGTGTGGCTTTAAGGACAAGCAAAGCTTTTCAGCTTTCATGACAGGAACGCGACTATTTCGCAAACAATTAATTGACATAATGGAATTTAATAAGACAGTAGACAGCACCTTAATTGTACAAAAAGCACGTTTCATCAGCTAAGTTTAAATATGCCGTAAAATCAGGGCGAGCTTAGCGCCATCGCCCGGACAGGCATGAGTTTAGAATTTGAGTTTTTACCGACAATTTTCTGATAGTTGTGTATCCTAGTTTTCTACCTGGTTTGGGAATTAAGCCCAGGTGAACAGAAGTCTTTGCGTCTATTAGACAAAACTGAGTTGTTGAATAATACTAGACGTATCTATGTTGAAAAGATTTTCTTAACAGACAGGGTATCTCATAAAGTAGACAGCAAATGCAGTAATGCTATACAATTATCGATTGATCACTGGACATACACATTATCCATAGCAAGACGGGTTCTGCGGTCAGTAACCCATAGACGATATCTTCTTGGAAAGAAAATGCTGCTTTATGAACATTTTATAGATGGGTTGTAGGACAAAAGAAACTTAGAGGTCTGCACTTTGAAGATATGGAATCAGAAATTTAAAGCTATCGGTCCACGGATTGGAATAACTAACTTTGCAAAAAATAAATAAAAAGAATGCAAAATTAGAGTAGAGTCAATAGAAGTCATCGTTATAATTATCAACATCAACATCTTATACTATAGTAACTTCAGTAAAAGATACTAGTACTATATTAGTACTATAGTAAAAGATGTTGATGTTCTATAGGGCCAACTCTAAAATCGCAAAAAAAAACAGCATTGAAATGTTACTTACATTTCGACGAGTTACATTAGCAGATATTTTCGTGTTGACCCGTATAATTTCCTACAAAATGGAATCAGCAAATATTTAATTAGGAGCATTAATTCATTTCAATTGGACATTGTAATTGGTCACGGAACTAACGAATTACCGTGACCCCGGAATGTAAAACGCTATTGAAGAACACCGTGGTTTTAGTCAGTACTAATATGTGGTACAAGTCTGACAGTCCCTCGCACCCTGCCCTTGGTGGAAAGACTCAATTCACGATTTTACAGCGCTAAAAAAAAATGGACATACAATAAACTATGACGCGAACCGTAGGCGGTCAATTAATTCAACTAAACAATTGAAATAAAAACTTGCCTGCCGAAGTATTCCTATAATCTTTTGATTGGATAATAACATAAACATTGTGTTGTTCCACGTTCCACGCACATATGATCAAATCAACTTCCGACAGTGTAACCCATATCTGGTAAAAACCTGGGTAATTTGAACCATTTGCGGTCGGCAGCTTTTCCGATCATGTCCGGATATTACAACAATAGCCTATAATATTGTTGTTATATTCAATTATTGTATACAATTTGAGTCGTTATATAGAAAGTTTATACATATTTTGTTCTGGATGATGGAAAAGTTTAACCGGTCACAATTTCGATTACCGAGGAAGAAAATGGACAAATTGAGATTTAAAAGTTGACTTTTCTCCTAGCCGTTTTAGAAATGATGAGACATAATATTATGTCCTGCCTATATCCAGTTGTCTGAACATACCAGGAACTGATACTTAGTGAGAGACGTTTCTGCCTAATCTGGGCAAATTCAATTTAGATTGCTACCGGTACGGTAAAAAGAACGAAGTCCGTTCCGCGTAGAATAGTCCCGATACTATGGAGTTACTTGGTTCAAACATTGGTTATTGTATTGACTTGTCGCGTATGATATATGAGTGAGAAACACTGTACTCTCGTGACGAAAATACAAGTAAACCTAGCGTTTAAATGATTTTGGAAAACTGTTTTTCCGTTCTGCGAATTGTCCGCCTTGCCGCAATTGAGCACATCATTTAGAATTACCGTAAATGCAATACGCGTAGCAATTCCGTTAACCATACTGCAAGCAGTCATGGCATCGTAAAAGTACCTAATCATCACCAAGATTGATTACTTTAACATTATCGGTTTTGAATCGAACATGTTCTTAGGTTAAGTCTTGTCGATCTACAACGGAGAGGCAGTTTTCTCCCAAGCCTACTAATTCTTAACATCATCAATCTCCATCGATCGTCGTTATAAAATACACCTGTCGGATAAATTAATAAATAAAAGCTTCTAAAAAGTTAAATTGACATTTCTTGCGCGGATTATCCCAAGTTTTTGTGTAACCACATTATCCAACAGCAATTTGTCTATGTGCTTAGCTTTCTTTATGATGATGTCAGAATAAAGCTTTTCAATATTCCAATTAGTCACGTTCAGAAACATCTTTGCTTTGATGAAGAAATTGGGATTTACCAACATTACTAAGCAAAGCTGAAAATCGTGTTACCCAATAACTGTGTTGTGGAGGTCCAGTAGGCAGTCCGCTGCATGTAAAATACTGATTTCCAGCTGCATCTGGTTCGATTGGAAGTCGACCCAATATAATTGGGCAAAGGCTAGGCTGGTGAAGTGGTGATGCCTAGCTGAAAACTACATAATACGTGCTCTTCTCCACATTGTCTACGATTTTTATTCGTAATGGATCGTATGTACCAAGGAACTTCTACTATTTTCTGGCAACGGTTGCAGGGTCGGCAATGCGTAGAATATAGCATCTAGTGGTGCTGTCACCCATAGACTATGGCGCCTACTTTTCATCAGGCGGGATTTGATAAAAAAGTAATCTAGGTACCACAAACGCATGACGGGGCCCCCTCTCAGAGGGCCAAAGCCTGCCGGGGTTGCGGGACTCATACCATCACCGTGACCCCGGAACATAAAGGGCTACTGAAGAACACCGTGGATTTTAGTCAGTACAAGTCTGACAGTACCTCTCGCCCTGCCCGGGGTGGGAGGTCTCATTTGATGATTTTACCACGTAAAAAAAAAAAAAAAGGTACCACAAACGCAAATTAAATAATTAGGGTCTTTAGTCACGCTTAACAAATTAGTTTGTTACACCAATTATTTTTGCTGATTGGATAGTGATTTATACAGCCTGAGTTTTTCTTTTTTCACACGATATAAGGGTAGTCGTTCCACTCGTACAAACAGCAAACAATGCGCGAATTGAATCTAATTTTGTATACTTTGGAGAACAATAAAAGTGAAAATGGCTAATCGATCACGACTAGCTTTCTATTTTTCCCAACGGAGACAACTAAAATGTTCGAGACAAAGGCATACTGTTCAGCTGTATAGAATAGATGAGATGTACCGAACTTAGGAATATAAAATGTTAGGGCTTTTTTAAGTCTAGAGAATTATTAAATGAGTCTTCCAGCCGCCATACTAAACTAACCTGTTCCTTAGGTTGCCTTTTGCTTTGCGGTGCCCCAAATCTTTTGAAAATTATTCCCAAGTAAAAATGTTAGGCCTGCGCGTTGGGAACGGTCAGATCCATAGGGTTTTAATAAGGACAATGACCATACAGTAGCATAGCTGCCGATAGATCAGCAGTTTCAATGGTACTGGGCCCTTGATTGATATTTCTGTTGACACCCTATGTGTATAGGACGATATAAGGTTAATCTTATCCAGAATCACTAAGTCTTAAGATACCTATTCATATTGCATAAATCATGACATAATTTATTACTCTATTTTCGGGTTTCACCCCTCATTGAGTTTAAGGGTTTTAAATATTTTTGATACTGTGACTGCATACTGATATTGTGTCTGATACACACATACAATGTTTTTCGGAGAATTTTATTAAAAAATCCATTACTTACGGTAAAAAGATTTGATCTTTTTGGGTTACAAATTAGTAAACCAGCTTTCTGGACTGCAACGTATCTTAATTACTTTTAACAAAACCATTTAAATCCGACAAGTAATACGAAGTAAGATAAAAAGTAAAAACTGTAACGGAAAGCCTGATTTCTCGAATTACCGTGTCAAATTCATTCAAGTGAACATAACATGTCGCGAACGGAAACTAATAAATTAAAGTTTGGTGGGAAAAAGTGGCATATCTGTCTGAGCAACGTCTGGTTTGAGTTAACCGTTAGACGAAGGCTGCGTATGATTGTGGCCCTAGCACGAACGTACGACGTAAACATAGGTAACGCTAAAATTTTGAATGATTGTATAGAAATGGAAAGAAGATCGCTGAAAGAAAGGAGGAAAATAATTTAAAATATTTTAAACTGACACCAAAAAATACGGTGTAGAATAAAATTAAAATGGGAAGTCGAAAATTGATCTTGTTAAATTATATATCATAATAATTGATGATAACACCTAACTATAGTAATTGAATGGACCTAATATTCTATTTTCCAAATTTTGGAATATCAAATTATGCGTGCACTGAAGCACTTGATATTTTTTCTAAAAAACAAATGTATTGTATCACCCATGTAAGTTTAGTGTGCTTAAAAACGATATTTTCATTTATTTAATTTATAAATGTATAGGTATGTGTATAAGAAGAAAGTCCTAAAACTAACTAACAGTAACAAGTATGTTCGAAATAGGTATTCATTTCAATTTTAATATCTTTCAAACTACGCGTTTAATTTTATCCGCGCCTTCGTGCTAGGCCCACCGAACTTATTAAATCAATCGTACAAAAAGTAAGCCCTACTTATCTCGATATGTGCATCCGATCCAGATAGTAATATTCCTCTAGTTATAAACCTGCGCACACGCCACTATAACGGCGCTTTTGCATAAAATTATGCACGTCCTGTTTAGCTTTTTAGTACTTCCATATCTTTTTACATAATTATGCAAATAAATGTTTGATTGTTTGTATAATTTAGTGTTGATTTTACGAAAGTTGTCTTTGTAATTTTTATGTTTATTGCGGCTTAAAATTTTCGCGATTTATGTGTCAATAAAATTGTTAGATAAGACGTACTTAATTAATATTCTTAGTAGGTTTATAAAATATTCATAACATGTTTATAATATTTATTGCATTGGATAATTTGGTGAATTTTATTGTCAAAAGTGACGTCGCTTTATCAACAACTTAAAAAGCTTACCTTATCAAAAAATATAGGTCCCGTATTTGATATTAATGGATAAACAGTAATAGTCCTACCGTTACCTCTATGTACAATTTCACATTAAAATTATACCTATAAGAAAAAAAAAGACCAGCAAAAAATCACTGAAAAAAAAATCTTACCAGTCATTTTAACACTGCAAAAAGTCCTCAATAAAAACATGTCGAACACTAATATGCACGTAGTTGCATCACTGTCACTTCACAAAATATTCAATAGGCTCACTAGTACAATTGAGGCTGCGCAGGAGTGGAGCGGTGGAAAGTGGCGCTTGCTCAGCGGTTTGCGGACGACTGCTACATTCGCTACTGCCAACGGGGGAGCAAGCACCACCACTAAAAAATAGTGGTAGGTCTGTGACGTCATAGGTAGGTGTAGCAAGTGCTATGTTTTGGTAGTGAAATTTTAAATTACTCAGTTATTGGGGTGATTAAGATTTGCAAATATGACAAGTGAAATAACACGTTTTTGGGTGGTAAAAATATCATATGCGTCAGCCAAAAGAACTAAACCTAGCGTGTTAGTTGTTGCAGGTTTGTTATCCATAATGTGTGACCGTGACTCTGGAACGCAAAGGGCGACTGAAGGAACTTTAAATCAGTAAGAGTGATAGTTCCTCCTTTTGCTCCTTGGGCGAGAAGAATGACAATAATATGATTATTTTTACAATTCTTAAAATTTTGACCAGACGATAGAGGTAAATGTGTGTTTTACTGGCAATTACCGGCTGCTAACGCTGGTGTCCTTGGAGGAGGATAAAAAAAATTGTGCTACTTACAGTATTGAAATATCAATTTGCCGCGATAGGTAAAACATGCAAAGACAACCACATTAGCAATAATTTCTGTATCGCAGGTCTGTGCGTTTACAAAAATTTAAAAACAGACAAACAGCCAGACCCAGGTCTCCAAATTGTTCCTTGCTGGAATCAAACCTGCGGTACTCAGGACAGCAGTTGAACATCATAATACTACAAACGCAATGAGTGATGAAACTAATATAGGATAGGTAAGCTAACATACCAGTAAAACTCACAAACAACGGTAAACCTCATAGGGTACCAGAAAAAGAACAGCTTTCTAGATGCGACAAAATAAAACTTAATGATGAGTAGTTAAAATTTTAACAGCAATACGCTTACAACGTTCTGACATTCAATCTTAAAAGTGCAAGATCACTAGGTACTGGTAGCTGGAAAACCTGCGCACACGCCACTTAGTGCAAGTTCATCGGCATGTCTTTGAACGGGCCCTTACTTGCAACTTATGTACCGCTTAACGTGGTTCAATAACAAACATTTTCGTACCACTTGCTCAAAAAAGTGACATTCTATGCCACAAAAAGCGAACATAATAATAGTCATTTTTAATCTGTGAAAAACAGGGAAAGAATGTTGTACTGAATTTCATTCTCTTTCTAGGGAGAGAATGTGATTTAAATTTGGAATACTTAGATTACGGTAGACTCGATCGAAAGCTAACCAGAATAATAAAACATTAAAAAATAAAGATTTTGAGTCGACAACATATATCCGCAAAATTCGGATTGTCGAGTATTTTGTAAATTTCTAATCATTTTCTGACCAGACAGATCGCAGCCGCCATTATTGACATCGGTTATCATGTTGAGTTTTTTTTTCTTTCTTTATTTTCGGCCTATGACTTACCGTGACACCTACATTTAGTCCCTTGATCTGTAGTATTTGGGACACACGTTTCACCCGAGCGAAGCCGGATTTTCATCTAGTTAAATAAAATTACGAAAACCGACGAGGCCGTATGAGCTTGATGCCTTTGCTTTTTTAATTTGCCGCGTTTTTGTGTTCTTCAAATACATAAACGTTGAGTTTATTTTTACTTATTTTTATAAATAAGTTAATGTTAAATATTAATGTTTAAAATGCGTATCTCATATTATTACTGTGTTATTTTTTTCGCAAATGGTACGAAAAGTAGAGTATTTTCCTCGGTGATAAAGCTGTCTTAGTCTTGGGTGAACTTAAATCCCTCGCTACACTCAGGACTCGTCTTAAATCCCTCGCTTCGCTCGTGATTTAAGTTTATAACACCCTCGCTACGCTCGGGAGTAAACCTCGAGTCCTTCGTTACGCTCGCGATTTAATTCGCCACCCGCGACAGAAGACCCTGCTTTATCCCCTTGGTTAATAATCTACTATTATTTCTATACCACCACTAGTCAGAAACTTGCGACGCAATGTTTCTTTAAAAAGAAATCATGGAAAGTGGAATCACTCTTTTTTTAGCTGACCATAAACTACATAATTTAGTTTACCCGTAGACATTGTTTTTTTATTATTTTGATTTGGTTTTGTTCTTGAATCTAGTCTAGGTTTAAAGATGATAGAGACAAAGCTTACGATGGATCGACCTTACCCAAAAGAAGCTTATTCTCTCTAACTTTGAAGAGTGTCGTGTTGTTTACCTTCGGGGACAATTAATTCTGTTGTCTATCAGAGCGTTTTGCCTCTATCATCGACTACCTCTCTGTTATCATCTGAAGAGCATAAGTTTGTTTCTGAATTTTATTTATCGCCACGAACCACTATCATTGTTTTCTGTGGGCCTGCATTGTCTTCTGCCATTCTTCTATTTTAATCGTCATCTCAATAGTTACCTCTTCAATAGCCATATATAATCATCCTTCACATCCATCTATCATTTTAACGGAATCTGTATAAAAATAACTCAAATTCTAAATAACAGCTTTAGTAAACTGCACTACATTCATAACATACCTCGCTTCTACTGCTTCTCCATCAATGAAAATAAAGCCGAGTAATTAAAATATACTCGTTTATGTGTTCTTTAACTAGCTTCAAGGTTGGCATGACAACGATGCCACTGAATCACAAATCACAATCATTATCTACCCTACCTTTGTAGAATTTGCAAGCAACATTAAATCGTCACGCTCCAAGCAGTATCAACTGCTTTCTCTAACCCAGTGATAAGACAGAATGAGCTATAAATATTTTTCCGTAGTTTAAGGTCATTAGCATTTAAAACAAAGACAAGAGCTTTTACGGCCATAGAGACTATTTACCGCATGTAGATACTTGAAATTCTTTAGAAGTCAAAAGTGAAAAGATTCAGATAATTCAAATGTTTATATGATTACTTTAGATTGCTTATTAAAGTAATTTAGGGAATCTAGCATTTTGTGATTTACTGTTTCTTCTTTTGGGTCTAAACTATGATAATAAGTCCCCACATTCATAAGAAATATGGCTTCATGAACTATAGAAGAGTTGTCAAGCAGGCTTGCTCAATCAAGAAGTCCATAGAAAAAGCTTTCTCTAGCTACCAATATGACAAAATGCCTATATAAATTACTCGTATAGAAATACTCAGGCGTTAACTGCATCGATAAATAAATTAATATCTATTGTGTTTGCTTTTCACGCTCATTCCTATTCTATGTGAGTATCATTACACCTATGGGCTTGTACGATATATAATTTCTCTCGTCCTTTGGAAAGCGTTCTATGGAAAGTAGTTCCGGAATATTTTGGACAATCGTTAAAATAGAAAGTTAATTAGTAATTTTGCATACACGTTACGTTTGTTTACAATGTAATTATAATTCAATATTTCGTAATCGAATGTCCCTTTTTATAAGGGCTATTTAGTTGCCAAGGATTGCACAATCCCATGCCGATCGTGAATTTTATAGGAATGTGTTAGAAATAGCGTTACGTGTCGCATTAGCTAAAGTGGGCTTGAAGAAAGGTGTTGTAAGTAGTGTGAATTCCGTAATACTAGAAATAATAGTCGTAAGATTCCAGTGCTGTGGGAGGTAGTAAAACAAAATTGTAGAGAAAAACTTGAAAAAGATTACTGTATTTAGTTAGCTTCTTTGGTATATAATCTTTTTTCATCATGAAGTATTCTTTAATCAACACCTACATCAATCCTTAGTTCATTTTAATTCCAGAATCTTCTAAAATCTCATCTACGATAACCAACACTTTCTTATTCATTTCTTTCAAATCTCCTCCAACAACTAAACTCTTCTTCATCAACACCATCGTCTTGATCACCAAGCTTTGCTTACAAAGCTGTATCTTATTCATCTCCTGGCATTTCTTTATCGTAATCTTCAATAACGTTAGCCAGTTGTGTGTGAATGTTAAGAATTCTGCCGTCTGCTCTTGTGTTAATTGGAAATGTATTAATGTGTGTGTCCACGGTTGAGAAGTTAGTGTTGCTATCAATTTTGTATCGTTCTTCGTTACTATTGCATGTTTGAAGATTGAGCTTAGAGTTTTCCAACCGGCTGATGATTGGTTTTTGGATTCCTATCAAAAGGATAAGAATGAGAATTATTATATTAGTTAGTTTAGACTTAGATAAAAACATAAATACATTATTTTGGTTTTTTGCCAACTCAAAGTAAGTAGTAGCATTGGAATATTTCGTTTGTATTATTTTGGGAAAAACGCTTTAAAAAAGGTCGAAAAGGAAAAAATCTCTTACTTCTCAAACTTAACCGATATTAATATCGTTATGAACGACTAATTATAAACTCAAACAACTTTTGTCTGGACTCAAACCTTACCAATATCTTGGTATTTGCCGGTATTCCCTTTTCTTAATGCTTTCATATTCTAACAATGGTTAACTTACCCTACAGCACAGCATCAGCTGAATCCTAAACATCAGCGCCCTCAACGCGTTACATTGCACGTTCACCGTCGGTTGCTCCTCCACACTATAAGCTAAAGCCAGCGGTGAAGAAGTCCCAGTGTTTAACACCATGTATACTAGTTGTAATAGAGAAGCCCCCCTTTCGCTAGTACTGTCGCGTTTTAGGGATTTTATTATCAAGTGCGTTTGTATCTGCAGGATTGATTTTGGCTGAAAATGTTGGCATATCAATATTTAAAATTAGTGGGACTGGTTTAGCGTTAGTCTTCAAAATGTTTCAATGACAAAATATGATTGCAGGATTGACTAGTACGAATTGATTTATTGCAATGTATTAATCTAGTGACAGGTGGGGTCTGATAGGCAGTCGCTCCATGTAAAAGTGTTATAGTGAGCTACCGACATCTGGTTCGACTAGAAGCTGACCCCATTATAGTTGAGAAAAAGTTTTTTTTTTTATTGTGGTAAAATCATCAAATGAGGCCTCCCACCCCGGGCAGGGCGGGAGGGACTGTCAGACTTGTACTGACTAAAATCCACGGTGTCCTTCAATAGCCCTTTATGTTCCGGGGTCACGGTGATGTTATAAGACCCGCAACCTGAGAAAAAGGTTAGGCAGATGTTGATGATCAATCTGGTGTTAAGATTGATTATCAATTAAATAAACACTAAAAGGAGCACAGCTGTAATATGCAAACCAAAATACTGCAAAAAAAAAAAAAACAAAGTAAATTGTATGGCTTGTTATTTACAGGTAAGGTGTTACATTTTGCACGATAAGAAGGTCTAAAAGGGCTTACCTGGTAGTTGTTCTTGGTGAAGTAGTGTATGACATAGGAGAGTAACTGTAGAGCTGCGCAAGCGACTCTTTCGTCCGTACTATCTGCTGCAGCCAACACAGATTGCAGAAATCCCGCTCGATTTGTGTATGTTAAGAGCACTGAAGAATGGTAATGAGAAAATTGTTGTTTTTTAAATGATCAAGTAAATTAATTGCCAAGAAAACAATAGGCAAGAGATGATATACATAATATAAGAGATGATAAGGACGAATTAGTTCTACCTAGAAATTAAAACGTGATTAATATTACCAACACATGGTCACAATTTAATCGAAAAAGCGTCGTAATAGCTAGGTAATTAGTGTAACCTCAAGTTGTAGATGTGAACGAATTGACATAAGATTTTACACCGAATACTTGAAAGACTATTTTCAGAGAATGTCCCTAAGGGGTCCTTAGCTTCTTACCTCGGTTATCATTCTGATTATTAGCCAAACTCAACAGGTACAATCCCAGTTTCAAACAAACATATTCGTAATGATGCCTCGTACTTTCTTCACAATTTTCGGGAAGGTTCTTTGAGTATATCGCAGTTATGAGCACGGCTGTCTTTAGACAAACAGTCTGATCTATCTCTAGTGGAGGTAGAGTTGTTGCCAAGTCTAAGAAATGGCAGATGTTGGTGTCTGAAAGAAAAGTTTAAGCTATTTGTATGGAAGACGCACAAGAGGATTCCGATTGAAGGCGAACTACGGGTACAAAATTAAATGACAATAATTTAACAAATATTAACATCAATGCAAATTAAAATCAAAGTCTCAATGAGAATAAAATAATGAACAGCAGGAATGAAGAGACAAATATCGTAATGAAATAAAAATATTAATAAATACGTATTAGTTGAAGAAACAGATTACAATGACAACAAGTACAAAAGTTAACAGTTAAAAAAAATCGTTGAGTTTAAAAAGATTAATTCGTGAGAAAGAATGTTTAAAAACCTATTTGATATTCAGTATCAATCAACACTTTAGACAGAACATTAGGCAACATAGACCAAATAAGTCCTGCAAAGTCCTGCCTAGAACTATCATCTCCATCTTCCAAGCATACGTGAAGAGCTTCCATACAGTTCCCCACGACAGTTTTGTCATTACACTGTATCAAAATATTCAGGAGTAACTCCCAAACTATTGGCTGGGTTGTAAGGTCGGCTGGTAACGAGTCTTCGGATTTAAACCATTGGGAGAGCTAAAATGTAATGTAAAATATAATTGTATATTCCTCGGAAATAAGTTTGTTTTGTAAAAAAGATTTATTCTTTAATTTGTTCTCGTTTTCACAAGGGTGACTGCTGTCATAGCTAAACGTGGTATCCTGAATTTGGACCTAGATCGTCAAACGCCTACAAAATGTTGTCTATTATTTTTCCACTAGCTTCATTGCACGTTATTTTCTCTTCCGTAATTTTCTAGATTTGAAACTATTCAATTGCATTTGCCTCATCAGCTTTGACATGGGTAAAATAATTTTCAAGATTAAGGTGCATGAATATTTTTGTCTACCCTCAAGACGGGTGTTATCTCACATTTTACCAGGAAAAGAAAGCAGTTCTACTAATGCTAATGATATCCTGGTGCTGAGTCATGTTTTTGCATTTCCTGCCGATAGGAATAAGTTCTAACTAACGGATTTCTTCTAAAGGAAGGAGATAATTATACTGGACAAGTAAACAGCCATTAAATGCTATATTTAAATTTCCTAGTATAGGTATCTGAGGCAAAAGTAGATACGTTAAAAGATATGGAAGAAATAAGTCGTAAACTAGATAAGTTACTAATTGGTAGTAATTTATATGAGAAAATTGTTGGCGATGATGTACTGCCTACTTCGGTCGATAACGGTCCAATGGTAAAGGCTTCGCCTTACGTGTCCATATGCGTTTTTTTAACTGAAAAAAGAACGGTTAAAAAAAAGACATTATCCGAGATCGTGTAACTAATAGATATTAGTCAGAAATCGCTAAATACATTTTTCAATCGCAGTCGTTTCCATGTGAAAAGAGCCTTTACTTTGCAAAATGATAATATCAGGCTGATCCTGATAAAATTTTGTTATAATACTGGTTGCTACTTAAAATTTTATGTTCGGACTCACCACATGTAACCTCACACAATGAGAGATCCTTAACGAGGTAAATGCCCACAACAATATAGCAGGATTATGTGTATAATAAACCGATGGTTCTGGATACAGCATCGCGACTAAACGATCAGTTGCCTTCTCGAGGTACACCCGCTCGCCAAGAGATTCGAGTGAGCCGTTTGATATTGTTGACATCTGTTAGTGTTTTAAATTATTTAGGCGTTTTTTAAAGATTCTACACTTACTACATCAATTAAAATGACTACGTAAGCCAGCCCCTTCGTTTACAAGGCGTTGCAAGTCTCCGATACCTTACGACTTTGGCATCCATTGACGCGTGCCTGTGTACGAACCTGTATAGATTTGTATTGCGATAGTCGCCTGGAACCCAAAGCCGTAAGGTATCGGAGACTTACGTCGCATTATGTATGAAGAGACTAAGTCGACTGTGAAACACAGGATCATTTAACAACCACTCCTCCTGTGTCATTTTCAGAGAGAGATAGATATCTTTGGACTCCAGAATAAATGAATGGTAAGTAGTAGGTATGTATTGGGAAGTATGACTATTTTTATATTTACAGCAAACACAAGCCACAAAGCTTTAATGATGTACGCAGGTGGCTTGAATGACTTGGGCAACTTAAGAATATGCTCCACCAAGTAAGGCAGTAGAGGCGCAGTTGCTTCTTCAGGACTGGAATAGTAAAGATAAATATGAAAATGAGGTTACACAAACAATCTAAAACGGACTGCCATGTTATAGGAAATAATAAATGGAAATGGATGATTTAAAATAGTACAAAGGCAGAATTTAAGTCTAATGATGAAAACACAAAAACCATACTTTTCAGAAGATTGGCAGTAGAAGTAGATGTAAATAAGCAAACTGTAAGGTTGATTTTTCTGCAGCTGTGAGCCAATGCGATGAGGTTTCTCTATGCCGTATTGTAGTTCTACCAGACCCATCTGCAATAGAATGCGATGTTTAAAACAACTAGGTATAATTTTCCTGATGGTATAGGAGATTCCTAAGAAATAACCGGTTCGGGTAGAAAATCAAAATATATTGATAATAGACAAATTTTGAAAATAATAGAAACGTATTTTTATATTTCTATTGATTGAATGCATATTTAAAAAGATGTAAGAGTGGAGGCTCGTGACGTCAGAAACAGGTAAAAACTGTACTTGCTTGTGACGTATTGGCAGATTTAAAAGCGTTCGAATCTTCGTCAATTTTGGTTTTACCGTCAAATACATAGGTACATACATTACATATAGGTAAAATAATTAATGATCCTTACATGGATATCCTTAGCACAGGTATCACTCTCTTGTACGTCGTTCACATTTAGATACTTTTCCGCAAGCACTTTTAACATCTCACCCAAAACCAATGTGCTCACTTTGCGTACGGCTACATCATTTCTGAAAGCAGAAGTACTAAGCATTTTAGGTAAATTAAGAAAGGAGATTTGACATGATGTCGTCATGTCGTCGTTGGGAGTTGCGCAAGGAACTATATTGGGACCGCACTTTAACATGGACTTAAACATGGTGAACTTTATTCTTAGCTGATAAATAAGATGCCACAGTAAGTAGGGTTTCTACTGATTGATTTTAAACTATCGATCCAATCTCCATTAATACAGTTAAATGCAACTCACCTCGTTATTTGGACCTGTGGCAGCATCATAAGATAGCCTTTGGAAAATAACAAGTCGCAGAAATCTGTTAGATATTCATTATTGGTGTTGCCGTGGAAGAAATTCAGTAACAGCTTTAGGAACACATTGTATTCTTCTGTGGAAATCTGTGTTTGATGCTCCTAAAATAATTATAAGACAGTAAACGGCATCCTTAGAATGGTTAAAAACTGAGATTATCTCGAGTTGAAATGATCGATGGCAAAGGAATAATCTAAAACTCGATGTACCCTTTACTGAGGTTTCTACTTATGTAGTTCAGTATCTGCTATACGCTATCTCTATAAGAAATGAAATAACATTGCTGGACCCTGCGATGCCCTCTTCGACGAGAAGGCTTTGAGATGGTCCGTTCGTGTCGCTGTGCTATTCTAAGCCCAGTCTTGTGATAGCACGGCCGAAACAACATGAAGAAGAATTTTATTAGGTACGCAGCAGCATCACGCTGGGACTAAAATTTGCTATTCACTAAGCTGCTGACATCGACAGCGCTGATCGCTCTCACTGCATTATAGGTCGATCTCAAGGTTGCCTGGTCGAAGAGCACATCACTGAGTCCAGCGATGAGATTTCTCATAGAGAATAGCATAGCTGAACTTTAAAAGTTACCTACCTTCGTAAATCCAACTAGTTCAGCAACCACAAGTCTGCAAGCTTCTTCCATGTGTCTCGCGCACTGCTTCAAAGTGTTTACCTCGTGGTCATCGCTCAGTATTGTTTGCACGAAGTCCGCTTTCTGATTGCGATCAACCAGTTTTATAAGTCTACAAATTATATCATTATGGTCAATTACTTGGTATTATTTATTCCGTTTATTTTTATTCCGTATTGACTATAATATCAAAATTACTGGCAAAACCTGACTGAGGTTGCACAGGAACTAACTTGGAGATTGACTCATGGGAGAAGTCAGGTTGAGGACCTCATCCTGCGTACTTTGCTCCATCTGATAATGATGATGATATCATCATTATCATCAATCACCCATTCTTTGCTCCAATCACCTTTGACGACTACACTATCTCATCAGCTCTATTTTCATCTACTCTTGAACTTAAACCTTTTTAGTCTCATTCTAAGTTCAATTTGGATCCATTTGGAACAAGGACGTTTCATTTTGACTTATAGCCTAGTTTCATACCGGAATAATGGAAAGTGCAGAGCATTCTGTCGTTGTGAAAATGATCGATAGTAGGTAAATATTAAAAGTCAATCTTACCCGAAAACATCCAACCCAATCTGGCATACAACGACATAGGACATTCCAGAAACTCCATTGTCCCCAACCAGCATGGAATGGTTTAACGTCCCCATAAGCAAACTGAACCATTTCTTTAGCACTTCCAACAAAGCGCTTGCAGTATTAGTGTTAATTGTCAAGTTTTCTGGTTGGTAGGATATCATGGCGTGTAGAACTAAAGCACTGGATAGGATCGTGTTAGGGTTTGTACTAATGTGGGGGGCTAGAGCGTTCAGACAAGCTAGCAGCTGCACAGCGCTGTAAGCGCTTTGGTGGGAAAGAGGCGGTGTGGTCTTGTTGCTGGATATGCTGGAAAATGAGAATTCCATTCTATTTATGTGTGATTGCTTTACTTCGTTGGTCGAAGGTAGGTCTAATCTTCTCTCCTTCTGCGAAGCGCATTTATGCTAGCGAAGGAGGAAGCGGGACGCGTGAGGGAGAGGACAACGTCCACCTCAGAGCCCAACCGCAGTGGTAGACGCCCACGGCAACGGACGTCGCCAGACGATGAGCCAAAGTAGACGCGGGAATGTGGGCAGCGAGTATTAGGTGACTCGCTGTCCGACCATGGACTATGCCTGCCACAGCCCAGCCTGCGTCAGCACAATATCGAGGTCTCCCTTTAGAGGGCTAAAGCCTGCTGGGGTCGCGGGACTAACGAATTACCGTGACCCCTTAACGTAAAGGCCTATTGAAGGACACCGTGTATTTTAGTCAGTATAAGTCTCAAAGTCCCTCCCGCCCTGCCTGGGGTGGGAGGACTCATTTGGTGATTTAACTACGATAAAAAAATTATGAATAGTGTGAATATCAATAAAATACCCATTCAACAAATCGCACAAGAAGTGCAGACAGGCGTCTACGGGCGGCTTGGAGCCACTTCCCGCGTAGTGCGCAAGCGCACGTAGCACGGCTGTCATGGCGTGCGCGGCGTGCTCGTCCGAGAAGAACTGCCGGGATCGCCACAGGAGTCGGAGACATGTTAGGATGGATCTGAGGATAATAAAAATTATGATTTAAATAGTTGGATAAAAAAGGTACAATACAAAAGTAGCCATTATGTTGTAATAAGTAATTGTCAACTAAATAACAAAAAATATTTTATAATTCTACTCATTAGAACTTTTACACTCTAGAATTACATAAAAAGGCATATCTACCTAAATAGCGTAAAATCTAGGTTTGAAGTTGCTTCACAAAGGAACACAGTTATATCATTTTCAAGTAAGTATTCCACCATACGAGCTCCTTCGTTAGAATTTTTATTGTAACGGCTTATAACTTCAATCAAATATCCGCAAGCCTTATTTTGAGCAGCAGTGTCGCGAGATGTAAGCAGTTTTTTGATATCAGACAAAGCATTTTGTCTTGGATTGTAAGTTCTACTAAAATTAGCGTTGACCAAACTATACATAACGAAAATTTGGTAATTTCTAGTTAAATTTCCGTTTTTTTTATAAATTATTATTCCAGTAGAAATAAAATTTGAATTTGAAACTCCCGCCAACTATTTCTAAACGTTTTTTACAGGAGTTATTCAAGGCACAGGCATTCATATTCAGTATGGTTTAGAAGCCTTATTAAATTGTATTTTATCCAGGAAAATTAGCAATGCATGAAAATAACAAAGTAGTACGGATATCACACATTGTTATACAATTTCACGAAGTATATTAAAGTAAGAGACCATCTTCAAACTGCAAGAAATAAAATTAGCATTTGCAACTTTTTTTTGCATTGTAATAGCAAGTGGCTGGTAGCTTGGCAACACCTAGTCTGAGTTGTCATTCTCACCTGGTTGCTTGTGCAGGCGATCGTTGAGAATTTTATTTTTGATTATTTTGGCTTTATTGTTTGATTTATCGAACTATTGATTGTAACTAAAAAGCTCCAACCATATCTTTATAGGAATACTATGGTGAGTGCCGATACTGCGTTCAGATTTCGGTCCAAAAGTGATTGTAATGCGCACCATGCTTGGGCCTTGATGTTGTGCCTTTCGATAATTGTTTGATTGAATTGTGCTATTTCGGCAGTCGGTGATGGAATTCCTGAAGGATCTACCGTCGTACGACGAGCACAACTTCACATTATTCAACACAGACCATGGAATTAGAAATTGTTCTAAAAGACCGTCTATATATTTACCAACTAAGGATATTCCATCTGAACAAAGTTGAGTATACGATTCTATTCTAGTTTGAAAATTATAAGTAGTTTGTTTATCATTAGAAACATGAATAGCCACGATAAATAGCTTAACAGGCTCATTAAAAACATAACCTAATAAAAATTTATTGATTATTTTTCAGGCTGTTTTCTTCTAATAAGAATCATGAGTTTTTATACACAGTGTTGATGCAACGATACATTTTCTTTATTTTTCAGTAATTGTAACAGAAAAAACAAATATACTGTTAAGATATCTACATCAGCAGTGGGAGAAAAAGGTAAAGTTGATTTATCTCTTGGACATCCTGTAATCTAAGTAATACCCACCAATTACTAAATGATGTATCACACACATTTTGGGAAAGTACTAATGAAACCATGGAAAAAAGATTGTAATCCTATCTTCTTGCATCTTTGTCTAATATTTATTATCAAAAGAAATGCCTGAGAACCTACTTTTTTTAAGTTGGTTAAAAAGTGAGATACTTCAAGGAAATGTTGTGCATATATACAATATATTTTATTTAAATTTCAGAACAACAATTCACCAAAGAAACGTGACCAGAGCCATATTGAACAGAATGGCGATGAGAGTCGACCTCGCAAGAGGCCATGTCTCAACTCTCCGCTAAACTGAGGAGCTGTTTTCAAGCCGGCAGTTAGTTTGTGCTTCAGTTATAGACTTTAAAGAGTGTACGGCATTTTATATCGACATTTGTATTCCACATTTTTAAGTCAAATTTTATATTGACAGCATTGGCCTTATGTTATATGAGAAAAATAACTTCATTCAACAGTCAAGTGCCATTTCAATAGAATCTTTGATTAATGTTTCTCATAAGTGTGGCTGTAAGTTATATTTCAGTGGAAAATATTGAAAATCAATGTATGAATTATATTCATTCCATGTTTTTATTATTTTAAGTTTATTACTCACAATTATCTCTTCGGAGGTTTCATAAGTTTGAATCTGAATCACCTGATAATATAAATGACATTGAAAAGCTAAATAATTAAGAATGTGTTCAGTAATTTAAGTGAAACAGAAAGAATCTTGAGTTATGTGGTTTTTGATGATGCTAAATTAAATTTTTTGGGATAGCATACTTTTTGAATTTGGTTGTTTCGTTTCTGGTATCACAAAATATTTTGCTTTATGTATTCAACTGACATGTTTTATCATTGTTCAAAAAGAAAAATAAGTGTTATTTTTAACAAGAAAAAATAGATAAATAGCTACATTGTATTCTGTCAACTTGGTAGTGGTCAAAGAATCCAGCCAAAATTATTTTGCATGTAATGGAATGTCACAAGACATGCATCAAGCAGGAGTATAAATGGGAATGCTTAACATTAGTTTTGTATTATAATTACTTGGCTCGAATTGTCTTGGGTCTCTGAAGTGAATATGTTAACATTTTATGGCAGCAATACTAAATCAAATATTTGAAATTCTAATTGGAAGTTCTGGAATTTATATAACAGACAGGCAAATAGTAATGCTCTAATTTAGATACTTTGTGTACCTATTTTCAAAATTCACAAATGTCTGAAGGTTTTATGAATGATGATTAATTAATGTAAACTTTGTGATTTTTATATTACTTATAGACCCTAAAAATATTATGTAAATGAGGTGTGCACATACTAGATTTGTGATTGCTAATATTATTTAAAAGTATGTTTCACATAATGAATGAATCATTTATCTTTTCTCAATTCAATTTCTAGTTGCCTTATAGCTTTGTGCTAGCAATAATTATAATAAAAGTTCCTGTCATGTCCATCTTTTATGGCAATGTCACAAAAAATTTTAGAAAAAATTCTAAATCCATTGTATTGTAAAGGTTTTGTGATTGTGGATTGTCCTAACTTCTTTGAGCCTGGCTTGTGGAAAGATGAAAGCAGATTCATTGTTTTCCTAGACACTGGTGAATAAAGTTTTAATTATAATAACTAGTGTACTTTTTGTTATACCCACAATGTGGTTCAGCTTAGTATTCTTGGCCTCAAAACAAAGGAGTAAAATATCTAATTGGGTATTTTTTTTATTTTGTTATACATATATGACAAGAGAACACTCTGCCTCTGGCAACGACGATTATATTACTAGACTTCTAATAACAGGCAACCGATGTCTGTCAACATATTAGGCAAAAAAAGTCTTATATCCGTCTTATTTCGACCACTCCTGTGAGCAGTGTTTCTAGATTAAAGCATACTTTTTTTGAATAGATGCTATTTAGGGACTGGTAGGTCAAAAAAACAAATACAATAGCTTTTCTCCCAGGTCTGAAACCTGTATCAATCAGCCCCTATCTTCAAAAGGAACTTTCCAGTCAAATATTAGTGAATTTGTATGCAGTGACGGATTAAGACTACTTGATGCCCTAAGCATTTCAAGCCTTTGGTGCCCCTCCCCCCTATCCACAGTTTTTTTTTTCGTGATTAATTACATCAAATAGGTCTTCCCGCCCAAGCCGGGACGGGAGGGGACGTCTCAACACAGACACTACTGAGGATAGACAGTAGTGTCTGTCTTTAATTTTTTTAATGTATTCATTACCGATAAGGAAGGTATTATGTAGGGAAGTACTTCGTTCAGGTGGCCAACCATGAACTCTTAAAGCTTGAGTCTTTAGGCTGTGGGAAAGAGATGGCGCTAGTCGACTTGTATAACTCTGTCTCTTTCCCACAGCCTAAACTGGATCGCTTTAAGAGCTTGTGGTAAGGCTCCAGTAGGTAAAACAGGACCTAGGGATATGGAAGAGCGAGCGAAGCGAGCTCGATTTTTTTTTGTACCTTTCTTGTATATGCAATGAATAAGGCAACCCAGTGTGCTTATTGCGAGTTTTTTTACACAGACGCGATAGTAAAGTTTAACCGCGTTTGGCGCTCTTATTGGCCCGCTTCAAGGTCGTGAGAACTCTCAACAAATGACAGCGCCAAGCGCGGTTAAACGTTACTGTCGCGTCTGCTTAAAAAAACTCGCACTAAGCACACTGGCTCACACACGATGGAATAGCGAGCGAAGCGAGCTAGAAAATTTAAGCAGTTTCAGTAAGTTTTTGGTGACGTGAGAGTAAGATGTGATGCCCATGGGGGCACCAGGAGAAACACAATAAAATCCGTCCTTAGGATTTTTTGAGCTTCTTCTGGTGCCCCCCCAGACGTGATGCCCTAGGCAATTGCTTAATTTGATTATGGGTTAATCCGTCACTGTTTGTATGTCATAAAAGTTTTACCATTTTGTGTAGGTAGGTGAAGGTTTTTTTAATGATAGGTTCGCGTTTGAACACTATCTCGCCTGAAGATGTGGTCGACAGTGAAGCACGCTTGCGTAGTTTTACCCTGTTCGCTCTTGAGGACCCCAAAGTTATAGCTGTCGGGAAATTGGAAAATAGGTGTAGGAAGAAATAATATCCTAATCGACTGCAGTGGATGAGTGATTGGACTGCTGCGCTGCATGTCGCAGATTCGATTCCCGCACTGAGCAAATATTTGTATGATCTTCAAGTAGTTGTTTCGGGTCTGGGCGTTTGTGTATGTGAGATGATATGTTTGTAAACGCACCCACGACACGGGAGAAATTCCGTGGGGCGACGTTTATAAAAAATCCTATGAGTCTAAAAAAGTCTTTTATATTAGGACCATTATAAAAATTGTGACAAAATTCGAAAAAAAGGAATATTCGATTCTATAGCTCAAGCAATAAATCACATAATTGGAAAAAGATTAATATCTCGATGTGTACTTTTTTAGACTCCCAGGATAATAATTATGTTAAATACTAGCCGTATTCCATGATGTCAACCCCTCTGCTCTGCTTCTATTGGTCGTATAGCGTGATGTTGTAGTCTTCCTCAATAATGTAACTTGTAACATAGAAATGATTTTTCAATTTTGAATCAGTAGTTCTTGAGATTAGCACATTCAACCAAACTTCAGCTTTCTAATATAGTATAGGGTTGCTTGCAAGTGCCCTCAATGCTCATGATGCCACTTTTTTTTTAGCGTGGTAAAATCATCAAATGAGTCTTCCAACCCCGGGCAGGGCGGGAGGGTCTTTCAGACTTGTACTGACTAAAATCCACGGTGTCCTTCAATAGCCCTTTATCTTCCGGGGTCACGGTGATAGAAATAAGTCCCGCGACCCCGGCAGGCTTTGGCCCTCTGAGAGGGGGCCCCGTCATTTTGCTGACAGCTCTTTGAGGCGCGCGTGGAACACGACGCGCCGTCGACCCGGGCATGGTCCATGGTCGGACAGCGAGTTCCCCTTTACTCGCTGTCCGCATGCCCGTCGTGATGCCCCTTGTTGTTATTATCCTATATTCTTAGTGGAGCAATAGGAAAATCCATGCTAAATGTAAGAGGATGCATCTACACACTGCACTTACTTTTTGTAGAAAACCAAGTTAGCAGTTAGTAACAATAGAAAGTTACCTACCATCATGTTGCTAATACCAACTTAAGTGTGAATGTGCCTTTTCTGTAAATGTCAATTTAATCACATAAAATAAAACTACAAATAGACTGAAAAATAACTTTATTCTAATAATTATACTTATCTCACAATTTGCAGAAACATTCCACAAGCTGCAAACAAATAGGTTTAGTGAACCTAATGGAATTATTCTCTTATTTTCATTTATGATACCTTATCTAAAATTATAAACACCAAAATAGTCACTAGATTGAGTTTCCTATAAGCTTTCTTACATCAGTTTTAATATTAAAATTGTAACTTATTTTACAAGAAAACAGTGGAAACCAAACTCAAACTAAATACTTAAGATCAAGTTATACATAATAAATTCAAAATAAAATTTTCAAATTTATCTAGTTCTTAAGAAGTCATTATGTAGAGATATAAAATTTGTAATTGTCTGAAACTGAACATAATTTAATCTTTAGCGGGCACTTCAATGACTCGAGGTTTGTCAATGATGCGGGCAGTGCGGTTGCCTTTCTCCACAATTCCTATGATCCAGGCTTGGTAGCCTTCCTGCTTTTCAATATCTTTGCAGTATGCAGCAGCTTGTTCTCGAGGTAGACAGATGAGCAGTCCACCGGATGTCTCGGAGGCATGTCCTTGCAGCAATTGGAACATATTACCGCAAGCTTTAGCTACTGCAGCCATCTTGGCAATTACTGGAAGGTTATGAATAACAAATGACACCTCGTTCTTCTGATGTGAAGCCAGATTCTGTGCGTGGCCAAGCAGACCAAAGCCAGTAACATCTGTAGAACCATGAGCATTATATTTGTGCATCAAACGGGCAGCAATACGGTTCAATCGGCTCATAGAGTCCATCGCACGATGATATGCTTTACGCACATCTTCTTCAGAAACAACCAACTTGATACGATTCCAGCGCTCAGGTTGATCGAGCCACTGATGAGCATTTACAGCTACTTGGGTACCCAGAGGTTTAGTCAATACAAGCACGTCGCCCATAACGGCATTATCAGGAACAATATATTCATTTGGTTGGCAGATAGTTGTGGCCACCCCACCAATAGCACACCAGGGGTTAATGACCGTCTGTCCACCAGTGACAGAAGTGCCAGCTTCCAGGGCCGAGTCTTTGAAACCACGCATTATAAGGGGAATGACAACATCACGTTCTTTCTCAGTCATCTTCGTTGATACGCCGAGCAGCATGAGCATGTTGTCGCACTCAGTGACTCCCATCGCGTACAGGTCGCTTAGTACGTTGGCACACGCGATTTTTCCCATCATATAAGGGTCGTCAACGAGAGGGTAGAAGAAGTCCGTTGTCTGAACCAAACAAAGCCCTCCATGCCTGAGCGGCGTCACCGAGCAATCCAAGCCGATACCGATGCGAGGGATAGCCACATGCATAAACTGATCATCTTGCTGGGAATAGTCTTGTTGTAACGACTCCACCAGTTTACCCAAAACATCTTGAGGAACTTTGCAGCTTCTTCCTTTGAGGTCTGCGAATCGTGTCAAACGAAAACTCGCTTCCAAGTCGTGCGCGACAGGATCGAATGGCCGACGCAATGCCAAAGCATTGGGGTTACCGGCCATCTCCAACTGTGCCGCAGCTAAAGAGTCTTGCGCTACACTTGATTGGTACGACATATTACACGAAACAAAACAATATTATGATTATAATAAAGGTATTTCGGGTCAAAATGCGGAAACCCGACACGCCGCGAAGTGACGCTTGCAAAATGGCGTCTCCGTTACAAAGGGAAAATGGCTGAAAAAATTACGTTTGTATGCCACATTGTGATTGGTTAAAACTGCACGTAAACAAAACTATCTAATTTCTGATTGGTCAGAAAATCACAAAGCTCGGATTTTGCCAAAGAGAACGAGCTAATGTCATCAAACCGCGTTTCGTTACACGTTAATCGCAGATCTAATACAAGTTACCTGTTAAATTCATCAAAATAAAAAACGAATCATTTTCTATTGAAAAAAAAAATTATAGTAAAAAGAATTTTGTTTCTTCTTTGCCTGTAACTTTGTGTTATTTTTATGATTTTAAAATATGAGCCATGTTTTATTTTGCACGTTCTCGTTCTTGATAATCTTGTTGTCATAAATAGAAACACATTTTTAACCAATCAAAATCGAGCTTATATTTTTTTAGACCAATGAAAGACGCGAAAAGAGGAAAGCATAACGTTAATTCGTTTAATTACTGATTTCTAACTTTTATTATCAAGTATAATTTTTTGAATAATGTATGGCGGTTGACCAGACCAACATTTAATTCGCTGAATTTGCACGTCTATTGTTACAAAAATAATGTTATTGTAAAATAAATTAAGAGTCATGGCTTTAACTAATTGGAAAAAAGTGGAAAATGAGGCGGGGTATCCGTGTTACATCGAGTGCGTATACAACTTTCACCGAGACAGGTACTTTTTGTGTACTAGTTGCTTAAAGTTTACAAAAACTTTTTTGTTTTAGAGAAGCGACGGGAAACCAACAATATGATCATCCTGAGTTTAGAAAGATTATGGAGTCTCTCGAAGAGTATGATGGCATTAAATATAGCGCTTATCGAGTTGCGTTCAAGTTATATGCTCTACAAAAACACCTGAGAGGTATGTGTGCAACCTGTTGACGTTTTTGTTTCCGTACATAGCGATGTATCGAATTACAGAATTCTAATTTTGGTATTTAGTGTTTTTCTACGTATGGTTTGATTTAATTCATGTATGTGTTTTACGTGAATTCGATCCTGAAAACCAAAGAAACAAGTGCAACCTGACCTCTTGACCTGTTTAGAAATTCTAACAAGAAAGAATAATGCAGAACTTTGATGTAGTTTTTTCATAATTCGAGTAAGATATTGAGGTTAAGATGCAGATCACTGGGTCATTTTAGGGGCAGTAGGCAGGGCCAACATCACCACCTTTTTTTAATAGCCTATACTGTCCCACCGTTGAGCAAAGGCCTCCCCCAATTCCTTCCAGGAATTCTTTTCCTGGGCCGCTTCGAACCAGCTCTCATGGTGATAAAACGTATAAAAAAAAAAGAAAACGGTGACAAAACTTATAAAAAAAAAACTGACTCAGACTGTGCAATACTGTCAATAACTGCACAAACTACTTTTTCAAGTCTTATGAGGAAGTTTTCAGATATCTTGTTGTAAGTACTTCATTTGACCACCAAAAAAAAAAACACTTTATATCCTATAAAAGTGATTTTCTTCCACAGTGCCTCCCCTGCGCATCAGCTCTGGAGTGTTCGCTCGCCATCAACTAAGCCTCTCTGAGAGCAGTTTGTCTCTGGACACTGTAGAGTTAGAGTCTGTTCTCGCTGACATATACTTTGCTGCTGAGAAAGAAGGTCTGTTCACAGGAGACATTGATCTGGCCGTAGACCTGTTGATCAATTTGTTGCTCAATATTTATGATAGGTAAGTGTCCTAGATTTTAAGTAATACTAAAATACTTGTGATCTGCTTTGGCTTGAGCAGAGGTTTACTACTGTTCAGTCAGATCCATGATTTTAGGTAGGTATTAAAGATTTTTTTTAAATTTATTTTTTCCTAATTTGTATAGTTTTTACTATTCAGATCCAGTGTGCTAGGAATTTATTTTTTTCTATTTCTTTCTCCCAACTTGTTGGACCAATCAAATATTTTGGGACACAGAATAGAATGCCAGTTAACTGGATCTATACCAAGCCTCGGTATAGATCTTTGAATTAATTAAAACAACTTTTAAACTGGTTCGGTTTTAGTCTTATGACCTTTAGAATTTAAAATCTAGATCACTGGTCTAACAACAAAATTATCAATGTTAATAAATTAATTTAAATATTTTAACTCTCAACTACTTGTTTTTTCCTAAAAGAATGATTGAAAAATTAAAATTACCTATTTATTCCTAAAATACAGTAAATGCAATCATGAAATTACCTTGTCCTATAAAAAACTTAAAAGCCAACATTTTCACAGTGAAAGAAAAGAACCAATAAGAGTACTAGCAGCCAAAACCCTACTCATAATCCTGAGTGAAGAGTCAGCAGCTGACAAATGGGGAGCCCTGGCCAACTGCTGCATGGACCACAATGGCTGTGTGTCACCGAGGAGGCTGGCTGCTCTGCTGGCACACGTGACTGCACTGTCTGCGTACCTTGGAGTGGTGTCTGACCATGCTCAGGCTGATGTTGAGGCTTGTTTTGACAAGGTATGTTGATGATAAAAAAATTGGTCAGACCATGATTGTGGGTCATCTAGTTGTGCTGGTCGCTCTGCCTACATATCCAATTATTGCTGAAGGTAATGTTCACAACTGCACAACTCTGTGATTGATCCACATTATTATAAATCCTTATTCTGCACCAAACTTAACATACCTACTTCTCACTCGAAACTCGAAATAGAATAGAGAGTACTTTCCTTCAGATATAACTATGCTCTTGTCCAACAGGGGTAGGTAACTACAGAAGTTCATCTGATAAAATCCTTTTAAATCTCTTACACACTATGCTAGTTTGCCGCCAACCAGCCCGGCTTCATGCCTCGCCATGCCGGTGGATATTGAACAAAAACGAGCGGCAAAACTCGCTAGCTATGCTGCCGGCATAATACGTCGGAACTATAACATCTCGTCATACCATACGTGACCTGATAACATACATCTAATTTAATAACTCTTTTTCAGAGCGCCGGCATGCTCGGTGTAAGTGCTCGCGCAGTGTCCGAGTGGGGCGTGCAGAGTTGTACCAGTGCTCGCTGGCTGCCCGTCATACAGCGCGTCGTGGCCAGCAGGAACAGCGCTAACGTCACCGCTACTTGCGCCTTGTGTGCTCAGCCACTTATACAGGTATGTTCCAATCTAGCCTAAGGGGGAAAATCGCCCTTTTCCTCCCGCCCTCTGTGGAGTGGAAGAGAGTGTCAGACTAACACCAAGCAAGCATGCTTTCTGCAAAATATGTTTTTTTTTTGGGTAGTTAAATTATCTTTCCGCCCTTTAGATGAAGGAACTGTTAGATACTTACTGACTTAAAATCCACCCTTTTCCTTCAATTGCCTTTTTGTATTCTAGGGTAGCGTTAACTGGTCGCGGGACGGCCCGGGTCTAAACAGTCTATCGTTACCCTGGAACCCTGATAATTATATCACCTAAAAATCAGTCGTGTATTTTGAAATGCAAAGGCAAAACCTTTATTTTCTATGAGTCATAGGCTGACCTCCATTTTCTTCTTCTTCATTCTCGATCTTCACCTTGGAAATAACAGTATGATCTGTATACCCCAACGATGATATATTACTAGACTCCTAATAACAGGCGACCGATGTCTGTCAACGCATTAGGCAAAAAAGTCTTATATCCGTCTTATTTCGACCACTCCTGTGAGCCGTAAACATACCTTGAGACAGAACAGATCATGAGTTAGCCAATCACAACGCAGTACCCCGTCCCCCTCGCTTACGTAGTACCTCAGCGAGTTGACAGAATAGTTTTGGTTCCTTAGATAGTGCATGCGGAGTCTAGTAATATATCGTCATTGGTATACCCTGTGTATTGCGGTCTAGCAACCACAACACCACTATAGCAATATTTGTATGTCTATTTGCACACAATTATTTAACTAAAGGGAGCTTACTCATGAAAAAATAACGCATAAATAAAAATAAAAAAAAATTACGCTTACAAAATCGTACTTCCTACTATGATATAATGATGCAATTCGACTGAATTACGTCGTTGTGGCGAGCGTGGTTTTTTTTGCATCTACCCGTAGATAACCGCACGAGGTATTCCAAATCAACTGCTGACAATGGCACCTGAGCTACTAGCGCCACATAAGGTTCCTGGCAACATTTTTCGCAGGTGCCAGGTGCCCTAAGTAGAATACCTTAACCGCATATTTTATGTCATATGTCGTAGTGGTAAAGATCGTTTTTCATTTGTAGTTGGAATCGGCTGAATTGCATCATCGGCAAGCTCCCTAACTAACACTACGTTGTGTAGTATTTATGCCAGTGAACTCAGCCCACAACAAATGCATGCCATCCTATTGTGCCACCTACCTGTGCCACCCACCTGTCACTACCTGTCATTGTTTACCTTTCCCGCGCTTTTTACATGACGCCGGCGCCTGCGCAGCCTCCTCGTTGACGTTCACTTTCGATTTTGTTGTTATTGAACAATGGATGTCGTGGGGGTGGATAGAATGTTATTGTAGTCTGCTTGTGGTTTTTGTACATGTTATATATTGCGTATAAAATAACGGTACGGCATTTGTTGATAAACACTAAGATTTATATGTAGGGAAGTGGAAACTACGTATTTTTCCTACTATTTTTTTCTGAGTAATTTCGTTGCAGGATCCAAGACAGTTACATTCATTCTCCGGGAGACGTTGAGCTTCATTGTCTCGGCGCTTTTCTGGTGGTTGCCACTGTTGATTCTGGCTTTCAGGAGTTCCAGTGGTTTGGTAATGTTGTGGTGGGTTTGTCCCAAACACTGAGCTAGCTTGTTGGTTAAATCCCATCATCATCATTGTTTCATTTCTGGGGATAAACAACATAAGACTGAGTGTTTTCACAACCTTTCCTATTTTTTTCTAATCTTAGACTTTTTAATTATTTCAGGTGCTCAAATTCAAATGCTCCAAGTGCAGTGACATCTACTTCTGCGAGAAATGCTACTTATACGACAAGGACTTGACTACTGTTAGTGGACACAAGAAGACACATCTGGTGCATGAGATCATGGATGGACAAGTAAGTTTTGTTTTACAACTGACTCACACTCCTTAAGGCTGTCGGTGTCGCGGGACTGTCTAGACAGATAACCGTGGCCCATGAACGCAATTTGTTTAAACAACGTGTAACGATAAAAGCGCAAAACCTCTCGTGAAAAATTCGCAAAAAAAATTTTCATACTGATGGGCCCAATCAATTTTTCATTTTGTATGAAAAACCAAATTTTTTTTTTGCTAATTAACAAAATTGTTAGAATAAACATTGTTCAGTAACATGGGCTGAGTTACCCCACGAGAGGTTTTGCGCTTTTAACGTTACACGTTCTATACATACACGAAGATATGTCTGGGAGTCCCTTCAGCTCCAGCTTTCCTCGCCGGTTCTTTTCCACTTCTGGGTAAAGGCCTCTCCCAGTTTCTTCCATAAACTATTTTTCTTGACCCATTTCGAACAAGCTTGAACTTGCAAACAAATTCATTGAAGGATAGTATTGTGTTTATATCTAGTATTCCATTTTCCTCCCACAGAGAAGAGCCCTGTGTCCCAGTAGTGGGAACATTACAGGCTGATCATAATTAAATTTACAAACCTCTTTTTAACTGCAACTTAATTTCATCTTCCAACATAACTTGATCAATTGCAATATCAATTGAGATGTTCCAGGCTAAGTCATCAGAATGCATGAACTTCATAAAAGGCATGAAGAGGCTATTCTTCTGCACCAAGACAAAGAAGAAAGGTCCCAGAAAGGGATCTAAGAAGAGTGTGGATAAGGTAGACAGTGGATCTGTAAGAAGAAAGAAGGATGGAAAACCGGTTATATTTACTTCAACGGTTGGAAAGGCTTCGGGAAATAATGCTAACAATCCTATTGTTGTGTTGCACGATATTATTAATCAGTTGGAATCACAGCAAGAGTAAGTTTTCATAATAGTTTTATAATTTGTTTCTTAAAGCTAGACACATTTGCCTAGATAGTAGGCAATAGGTTTGCGCCGTATTCCCAAAATATTATTAGCGTACTTTTTGTATGACATGGCAGACGCAATTGTTTTTTAATAAGGCGTGCGATTCGATCATCTGTAATGATAAAGTAAAAATAACTTAAGTGAATGCGTATCTACTTATTCCGGGTATACAACAAATTGTAATATCGCGGCTAGTTTTAATAAAGAGTAAATCTAAAATTTTGCATGGTCTCTATCAAATTTTTATGTTGTTATAACCGACAGGGCCCACAATGCTCCAAAACTATTGTATGTATTTTTATGTACCTACCACCTAAGTTCACATTGTGGAATGCAATAAACGTATTGAGTATTGAGTAATTATATTTCTTTTGAATTTACCTTTTGAATACATTAATGATATTGTTACAGATCTCTTCAGGATCTAGCAAGCCGGCTTGAGAAACTACAAGGCCAGATGGAAACTGAAATTAAAAACAATGAGAATAAAGACTTCCGCACAAAAGTGGATTCGCACTTGACCCATATGACGACACAGATTAATCGACTTAAGATATTGAAGGTAAGGGTATAGTTATTAATTCTATGTTTTTTTTATTGGGACAAACCCACCACACTATTCCCAAACCACTGCAACTCCTGAGAGCCAGAATCACCAGAACCAGAAAAGCGCCGAGACAATGAAGCTCGACGTGTCCCTGAGAATGAATGAATGAATTTTTTCTTTGTTATCGTCAATCGATTTGAACCTTTATATTCTAGAGGTAAAGGCAGTTTCCTAATCCAGTGTTTTACTGATGCTTAAAGGACCCACAAACCGTGATCTTTCCCGGCAACACGATCTGGCGATGCGAGGTCTGTATCTTCTGGATGTCCTTATGGGCTTTCTTACTGCCGCCGTCAGATCGCATCGCGTTCAGCCTTTACAGAGATCGCATGAGTTGAAATCGATGGAACAGATAGCGCTCCGTGGGTATAATCTTAGGTGTAGTTTACGGATTTGCGTACTCTACTCCAGAACGCCTCAAAAATTTTAAATTATAAAATCACAATTCATCATAGTATTTGTTTTCAAGAGCAATGGTGGGCTAGTGATATCGCCCTGAATTACGAGTTGTAAATCATGGGTCCGATCGTAACCAGACGTATTACTTTGTGTTATTTATTTCATCATCACTGCTTTCAAAACGGTGAAGGAAAACATCGTCAGAAACCGGCATGTCCAAGAACCAAAAAAATCGAAGACATGTGGCAACTCCACCCATACTAGACCTGGGTAGTGAATTCCAACCCAGTCTCTCTCTCATAAAGGAGGCTTGTGCCCCGCCACACGGTGGGGATCGGCTTTCATAGACTTAGGCATTTTATTTTGCAAGTGCCATTTTTTATGCCGGATATCACTTCTATTAGTTATAACAATATACAAAAATGACACCAGAATTGATTCTGCACAAAAACGAAGGAATTATAATTTTTTTACGAAAATTTTGTATGGAGCTAGTATGAAAAATCGAAATATCTCGAAAACGGCAGGGATAACCCTAATATCCTTATAGGGGGTTATAGTACTAATTATTTGTGATTTTTTGACATAAGTTACATAATGGTTGTGAATGCCGTTTTTTTTTTAAAAATCGTCAAAATATTTTCATTTATTTTTACATATGAAACGTTCCTTTTAGTGTTTAAGTTGAAGATTTCAGAGCTTTAACAACTCTTAACATAAAATAGCATGACATCTATAGACCTGAAGGACTAGACAGAAGTGTGTAGTATCTTGTAAGATTTCCAACAATACCAAATAGTTGAATATCAGTGTCAAAGTGCCCATGCAGTCGCTTCTTTTTGAAAGATAGGGGAATGAAATTGTTAATTGATCATACCCTAAAAGTATGATTATAACATAACCGGACACATAATAATATCGACACAAAAGGAATTTTAAGACCTTGCAGAAGATCAAAATACAAAATAACATCTTGTGTAGTCATCTAATGAGTCTGCTGACAAGTAATTAAGTAATTAGAATGATGGTTGTAGTTTTCTGATTCTAATGAGCCTAATATGTGATTAAATGATTTGAAATTTCTCGTAACAATATCTACTAAGAACTGCAGTCACTTTTTTTGTAATTAGTGAGCTAATGTGATTTGCTAATGTTGATTAGTTGTACTATGAGTTCTACGAAATGTTTTTACGATTATAAATTTTCAATGTCATATCTTTTATAACTTTAACGAGGGTAGTTTACTAATTATTGACTTTATAGGTACCTACAATAAAAGGGCTACAATTTTGTTCCATAATTTAGATTGTTCACAACTGTGTAACTGCTAACACTAAAACTAAGTATTGCTTTGCGACTATAAAATCTTAGAATGGAAAGTTTAATCACCAACTTAGACTTGTTTGTTCTTCTAAAAAGTGAGTGTCCTTCATTTAATCATGAAGTATTGTTTAGTGCAATTGTGTCTCGCATAGGCGATTGTCTTTCTGCCGAAGATCAAGTAACTCTCAAAGAATTTTGCCGTAGATTCACGCGATCTGCTTTAAACAGGTGGCAGAAATCTAAACGATTCTTTGATAATTTTAGAAATACGTACGGAGAGTGGCTGCAAGCAAATATTGATTGGCCGAGTTGCGTGCTTACTTTAATAAATCAAGAACCAACTGTTGATGAGATACCAAGAGCACGTTCAGTCTCTCCAGAACCTTCGACATCATCGACTGTTGGAACAATGACAAAAAGGTCCCGAAAACCATTCAAAGATCTGGGAAGCAAACAGAAAAAGAGAAGATCTAGTGAGCACATAGGCGAGGATTCCTGTGAATTGGCATATGCAGCTGCAGCGCGTTTAAAAGAAGAAGGGTATGAAGATATCGCATCTGTAATCGAATATATGATCAAAAATCCAGAAGCTGCCGTTAAAATCAATGAAAGCATTAAGAAACCAGTGAAAACAGTAATATTTACACCAGAGAAAGCACTTGGATTACTTCTTTCACTTAAGCTTTCAAAGTGGCAATATATTACGTTGCGAGAGACTGCCATTCGGGAAGGTGCTAAGGATATTTACCCATCCTACTATAAACTGCAACAAACTAAGCTTGCATGCTACCCTCCTAATCTATCAGTGTCAGTTACTGATTCATCAGCTAGAATTACACTTCAAGCTTTACTTGACATCACGGTGAAGCGGATTCTTCAAAGTCTTTCTGATAATGTGGAAAATAAGCAGTTAAAGCTGATATCGAAGTGGGGATTTGATGGTGCTTCCAATCAAAGCCGATACAAGCAGAAAATGGACGGCGAGCATGATGATTCAAGCATTTTTATGACCTCCTTGGTGCCACTGAAACTTACAGATGGAGATAATACTATATGGACAAACCCGAAACCATGCTCAACTTTTTATTGTCGTCCGGTTCAGTTCACTTTTGTAAAAGAAAGCGATGCAGTTGTCATTGATAACAAAAGAAAAATGGATGAGGAAATTGAGGCCCTTAACCCCACAGAGTGCATTAATAGTAACAGGGTGACTCATAAACTAATGATGACAATGATCGACGCAAAAGTCTGCACGTACCTTTCTGAAGCTAGATCAAATGCATCATGCTACCTGTGCTTAGCAAAACCAACAGAAATGAACCACTTAGATGCTGTAACATCAAAAACTGTGTGTTCTGACATATACGAATTTGGCCTATCATCCCTACATGCCCGTATAAATTGCATGGAATGTCTGTTACACATTGCGTACAGACTTGACTTCAAACAGTGGGCAGCAAGAAGTAATGAGCATAAAGAAATGTTACAAAACAGAAAAAAAAACATTCAAAATAAATTTAAAGAGGAGCTCAATCTGTTGATTGATATAGTGAAACAAGGCTCGGGAACTACCAATGACGGGAATACCGCAAGGAAGTTTTTCGAGTTTCCCAATAAAACTGCAGCTATTACTGGGTTGGATCAAGACCTGATAAAAAGATTTTCTGTTATTTTGCAAGCAATAACATCTGGTGAGAAGATAGATGTCATCAAATTTAAAGATTTTGCTCGCAAAACAGCAGAAAAGTACTTGGAATTATACGACTGGTACTACATGTCATCAACCGTACATAAACTATTAATACACGGTGCTGACATAATCGAAAAAAATGATATTGTCCCGATTGGGACTCTGTCGGAAGAAGCCTCAGAGTCTCGAAACAAAGATTTTAGGAGGTTTCGGGAACATCATTCGCGGAAAAGAAGCAGGCAAGATTCTAATCAAGATATCCTAAATATGCTTGTTGTTTCTTCGGATCCTTTCCTAAGTGCACAAAGGCCGAAGTTAGATGCCAAAAGGAAGACAACCTTTTTTGCTGAAACTCTCGACCTAATACAGTTTCCGGAAACTGAGTTCGCGTTTGTAGGTGTATCCAATCTGGATTCTGACTCGGAATTGGAGTCCGACAACGAAAGTTGTAAAGAAAATTTGTAAAATTCAATTATTTTTCTTTATGTTCTTTTGTAATTCATGTTAGTTTATTGTATCATATGTTTAGTTAATATTTTCATAAATTATTATGCACTTTGATATTATTTTTGTTACTTCTGTTTTATTTAAATTACCTTTCAATAAAAAGTATATATACAGTCCATTTTATTTATTAACCGACTTCAAAAAAAGGAGGAGGTTCTCCATTCGGTCGGTCGGTATTTTTTTTTATGTATGTACATCGATTACACCGAGTTTTCAAAAAAAATATAACCGCCTTCAAAAACAACCACAAAAAAGGGTACAATAACCTACAAAATAACTTTTCTTTCACCTCTGTCTAGTCCTTCAGGTCTATAGAGGTCATGCTATTTTATGTTAAGAGTTGTTAAAGCTCTGAAATCTTCAACTTAAACACTAAAAGGAACGTTTCATATGTAAAAATAAATGAAAATATTTTGACGATTTTTAAAAAAAAAACGGCATTCACAACCATTATGTAACTTATGTCAAAAAATCACAAATAATTAGTACTATAACCCCCTATAAGGATATTAGGGTTATCCCTGCCGTTTTCGAGATATTTCGATTTTTCATACTAGCTCCATACAAAATTTTCGTAAAAAAATTATAATTCCTTCGTTTTTGTGCAGAATCAATTCTGGTGTCATTTTTGTATATTGTTATAACTAATAGAAGTGATATCCGGCATAAAAAATGGCACTTGCAAAATAAAATGCCTAAGTCTATGAAAGCCGATTTTCGGCCCACCGTGCGCCAGTGGGAACATTAAAGGCTGATTATGTTTATACTTGTTTTCAGGAAAATCTATCATCAAGCCAGCCCATAATACCACCAGAAAATGTATCCAAAATTGACAAAAACGAACGACCGCAGGCTTTCGATCTATTCAGTCCCATACCAGTCCTGGAAAACGAGAAGCAATCCAAAGTCACCGACATAAAGTCCCAGCCCAGGGTACTGAGCTTAGATTCCGGGAATTTCTCTGTGGTATCAAAACCAGAAAGTCAGAATTTATTGACGATGTCCGGAGATGCACTGAAGCCTGTAGTCGTGCATGCGACCTCTGACAGCATATCTACTGTTTCTATGAATGATATCAGTAATTGGTATAATGGTGAGTGTTTTAATTAATTATTTCGTTATTATGTAAAACCCTGAGAGTCTTATGTTTGTGTGTCTCTTAAGATCTTTATTGATTCATCAATGATGTTCTTTAATAAATCAAAATCATTAGAGTTTGATTGTGTACTCACGTGAATGAAGTGAGCTCGAGAATGTTAATGAATGGCACTGCAGGTTGTATATTCAAGATAACGAAATATACAGGGTGAATTTTTCAACCGGGCGTGGATGGCTACTTTCGAAACTATGAGGAATATTGAAAAACGTTGAAAGGAGTCTCGAGGCCGATTTTGACGAAAACTAAAACTGCATCATTCGATTTTAGAAAAATCAAAAATCCTGGTCAGGAATCGAACCCGCTGATTTTGGAAAAAAATCACACCCTGTATTATTATACCATTCGATAGTGTTGCTAATAAGGATCAAATTCTGGGAAGTAATCATATACGGCAAACTTAAGGAAAACGTATAATTACAAAAAAACTGATTAATCTTCAAGGCAAAGACTGTATTTGAAACATTAGTTATCGTTTCTTCTTTAAAATAATGCTATTTTTAGTTCAACTCAATAATGTCGTATTGCTAAGTACAGTGGGTTTGTTGAAACGTCAAATCCAGTGAGACATTGAAAACAATGAAAGAAGAATGGGCAGAAATGTATGGACCCCGTCCCTTTCCTTGTAACACTCCCATCCATATATCAAATGAAAGTACGTGAAAAGTGTATCATTTCAATGTATGAAAGCAAACCTGCAAACTATAGGAGAAAAAAGTTATTGAGACTTTTATGTCAAAAGATGAATTTCGATTTTCAGAAGAAAACATTGCTCTTAGCTTTTTCTCATGATAATATGTGTATAGATCATGAGAAAGAGTAACATTGTTGACTTAGCGGCAACCACTTCTGACTCTTTAAAAGTACTTAGTAGTAATAATTGTATGAAAATAATGAATTTAAACTAGATTGGGGCTTTAGAGGCTCAAAGCTGTGGTAGGGGTACCACAGGCCCTACTTAGAAGAACATGGCCATAAGACCGTCACGTCATGCCGCCACAACCAAAACGTTACTCAACTGACTTACGAGGAAGCAAAGGAGTAAAAAAAAAACACCAGTGTACTATGGATGGTCGTTGAAGTCATTTTTTGGTTTCCTTCATTAGTGTCCGAAGTGCTAACAGTGTCTGAATAGGTTTTAGTCATGGTAATGATGCGTACCAACGCCAACGCTTGTACCCGTCATTTCCATGTGAAAATCTATGAACATCGCCGTGTGGAGACACGTTCGTATAGAGTATATGGAAATATGTGGCACGACTATAATATCGCCGCGATTGTATCTATTGTGGAGATAGCGACTTATTCTTTTTCAAAAACGCTATAATTAAACATTAAAACTGACATTTTCAAAATCAATGTGTTCCATTATAAACTCGCGGCCGATCTTCCATATACATAGGTATTCTCGTAATAACATACTATGACGAATTCTGATTCGAAGTAAAGATCGCGAACACGTAATACATAGTTGACGCCTGTCTTCTACTTTCATAGTCGACAAATCCAATCGTTAAGGCACAGAACCGTGGACGAGCTGAAGGTAGTCCGAGAATCGGTTAAAGAAACTAGCAAGTTTTTATTTTTTTTTGCATATCATGTGACATTTTTTTTAATACAGTAATGTCAACGATGCATTAGCACACAGTATTGAGTATGGATAAGACCTACATGACTTCTGCCTAACATTATGTATCGTTGGTATTTTGACATAAAAGTCTCAATAACTTTTTTTTCCCATGGTTTACAGGTTTGCTGTCATACAATGAAATGATACACTTTCCAAGTGCTTTCATTTGATGTATAGATGGAAGTGTTACAAGGGGTGGGACGTTTTGTCCATCCTTCTTTTATAATTTCGAATAAATTATGGCTCAGTAGATGTAAAGTAACATGGAAAAATAGCAATTTCATAAAAATCTGCCATTTCCTTAAGTTTGCCGTATATGATTACTTCCCAGAATTTGATCCTTATTAGAAACACTATCGAACGGTGTAATAATACAGGGTGTGATTTTTTTTCCAAAATCAGCGGGTTCGATTCCTGGCCAGGATTTTTGATTTTTCTAAAATCCAATGATGCAGTTTTAGTTTTCGTCAAAATCGGTCTCGAGACTCCTTTCAACGTTTTTCGATATTCCTCATAGTTTCGAAAGTAGCCATCCACGCCCAGTTGAAAAATTCACCCTGTATATAATATTATTTTATTTTTAAACTTTGCCAAACACTAGGAATTTCTCCGGTATCGTGTATGCGTTTACAAATGTAGAATCTCACGTACACAGACGCCCAGACCCGAATCAAGAACTCTAAAATATTTGTTTAACGCGGATATCGAACCCGCATCCCGCTGCGCAGTAGTCCAATCGCTCAGCCACTGCGCTATACGCACCATTAAAAGCAAGATGCAAATATATATTTATGGCTATCTGTTTTTAATAACTTTTTTTTTAAATTTCCAGATACAGAATCAGGCCCGGACAAACGTCCCCGCTCCCGTACTCACCCGCGACAGGAGCACAGCCTGTCGCTGTCGGCTGCCGAACAGAAGTTCGCGGCCGACATACGATCTGTAGAGGACAGTAACGACAAGATGAAGGAGCTCAATGCTGACCTGGATACCGTGCTGGATAGGCTGCAGCAGATATTGACTAATAACTTTGCTATGGACGGTAAGAGATTTTATAATGACTAGTTATCTTCAAGTCAAAAGACGAACATAATTCATTTAAAGATTTTCTTTAGAAAGAAAAATCGAAATTGCGAGCAGGATTTAAGCCTGCGACCTCCGGATTTAGTACCTCCTACGCTCTTTCCAACCGAGCTATCAAAGTTCATGCCTACCGTTTCGTACAACATTGATTTGACTGTAATGTCAGCATTTTAGTGTAGTAGTTGAAATACTCTGCGAATACTTGGCGCTAAACGTCACCGGCAGACGTTAGAAAAGGATTGAAGAATTCTACGCGGTAATGCTGGCCACATTACTTGACCCACTTTAACAGTCTTCTTTAGTATAAGATGGTCATATATAATGATGGCACCAACGGTACTAGCCACGAGGTCATCTATGACCTCTGACACTACTCAACCGCTCTGGAGAAATAGTGCACAGGTATGCGTGTGCGCAGGTTCACTTCGATGCGGTATAATTGAGGTCACTCTGGACAATTCTGACGGTACAAGATAAACATGCCTTTCTTGTTTACAGATTCATGCTTCGACAACACGCAACTTCGCGAGACTGCCAATGAAATGGAAGGACTTCTCGGCACGTTAATACGCGGAGTGGAACAGAGAGCGACACTCAACGCCAGTAAAGGCTTAGTATAACCATCTTCATTGAAATGTGGACGAATTTGTTATTCTATTGTGGCTGACCACCGAATCTCGGCATAATTTACGCCGCTCAAAGTGAGCCACCGAAATTAATGATGCTGCAAATCTAAAGTTTGCGCTACATATGACGGATAATGCCCTGTTCATGACCTCGGGCGATGCTACTTGCGTCCAGTCCTCCTAGGCATCTCGCAAATCGATACTCTCGAATAGATTTTCCGCTTTACCCTAGAGCATAAAGTTGAAAATCAACCAAAAGACTTCTGAGCGTTAGCGATCGAATGAACGAAAACGCTATGTAATCTGCAAAAAATTTTCAACTCTATACCGAAAGACATTAAGTTGAAATTCAATAAAGCCAGTTGAGCGTTTACGTTTATCGTTTGTTATATGGCTACGGGCCCAGGGGCCTTAGCCAATCAGCAGACGACAATAGTTATCGCTCAGCAGTCACCAATACATTTTTAACTTTCTACACTAGAGTATAAAGTTGAAAATCTGCTTAGCGATAACGATTGTCGTCTGCTGTTTGTTTGTTTGGCCCCAGGTCGTGTCTGAGACTCGGTAAATTATCGCTAGTGTCATAAGAGGCTATGAAAATCGGTTATAACTAATTAGGTACATTGAAAATCATTTTGAGCGGCGTAAATCTGCTTGGCAAAGGAATTTCTATTGAAACTCAATTATATTTGACTATGAAAATGTTTATTAAGTTTCGCCCAAGATGAGATTTATGCACTGTTTTTTTTTTGTTGTGTTGCACTGTTTTTTGTTTGCTCATCTTATTAATTACAAGACTGCCAATTCGGAATAATTAAAATGCTGATAATATTGAACCAGGAAAATCAAAACTAATGCAGGCCATAATGAGATCTACCTTCTTAATGACAACGTCGAAAATGGTTCGCACTTAATATTCAAACATGTTCTCTTTTTGATTCTTATTGGTTGTGAAAATCCTACAGCATTTGAAATTACTTTTAAAGACTGTAAATAGAGTCCTAATATAAGCGATCATCGTGCAAATACGCGATCAAAGAGTTTTTTCCCATTTATTTGTTCCCTAAACCGCAAATCGCAAATTCGCACTATGATCATTCATATTAAGACTGTAAATGTCTGTATACTTATGAATCTCATAAATTAATCTCTTTAATAGAAAACTTGTGAATAGCGATTTTGGAGACTGATGGCCTACCATGACGTTACGCGAGAGTAGTTCTACTGAGGGAACGAGATGGCGCTAGGCGACGTGTATAGCTCTGTCTCTTTCCCATAGTGGAACTACTCTCCCTAAGACGTCATGGTAGGCGGTGTTCTCGACTTTTGAATATAGTAAATATATTAAAAACTTTATCCAATAGTGCTGTTTGCACCATTCCTATGCTATTTGATCTACTATGACAATTATTATGACTTTTCAATGACTAAGATCTCTAAAAATGGAAATATTTTAACAAAACCTTTTTTAAAGCATTTTGAACCCAGTAACACAGGTAGGTATATTTATATATATTATAAAGAGGTAAAATTGTTTGTTTGTATGTAATGGGTAATCTCCGAAAGTAATGAACCGATTTTGAAAATTGTTTCACTGGTAGAAAGCTACATTATCCCTGAGTGCTATAGGCTATAAATTATAAAGATACCATGCATATTAACTGAACTATCTCAAGTTTTGTTTAACCGGGCGGAAAAAAATTGCTCTTCTAACAGAGTTATTAGCATGCGCTGCCTAAACAGTTGCTTGAAATTGAAAATAATGTACGGCAAAAATGTGCGCTTTGAATAGTTCTACAATAAAGTCCGCGAGACCATATTTCTATCTTTTATGTTTTAGTAGATATAGTAGCTTTTACGAGTTAAAAAAAGTATTTTTCGTCATACTTACCTTTGGACGGTTTTTTAATGAACTATATATTAACCTTATCCAAAAAAATATTATTATGATCACAAGAACATCATAGAGATAAGATTTGCCCCAAACAGTATGTCAATTGGTTAAGTAATTTCGAAGATAACATACAATTACTAAATCGCAAAATGCCGCCGTCCATTCTCGAACCACATTATACCTTTGGACGGTTTTTAAATCAACTAAATATTAAACCTTAACAAAAAAAATATTATTATGATCACAAGAACATCATAGAGATACGATTTGCCGAATACAGTAAGTAAATTGGTTAAATGGTTTCGAAGATAATAATATATAAAATTACTAAATCGCAAAATGCCGCCGTCCATTCGCGAACCGCATTAGAACATGCTTTGTACGGACGTTTTATCCATTGGATCATCGCAAACGATGGCCCACCTTCTCAATTGTACTCTTTGTGATTCCACCTGCACTCTAAGGGATCTATCCGAGGCCACCACTATCGCCGTCAACGTAGCAGAGTTTTGGTCGAAACATACAATATAAAGGAATCATCGACACGACAAAGAAAGATCCATTGGATGGCGTTGTGCAATTACGCGTTGGTCTTTTTTTAATGTGGTAAAATCATCAAATGAGTCCTGAGCCCTGGGTGAGGCGGACTGTCAGACTCTTACTGACTAAAATCCACCCATGTTCCTTTCGATGCCCTGTACGTTCCGGGGCCGCGGTATCCTGGGTTAAGAAAAACCCGCGACCCCAGCAGGCATTTGGCGCGAAACAAGGCGCACCACCGACCCGGGGTTGGTCCTCGGTCGGACGGCGAGCCACACATGCCCTCTGCTGATCAGAGGGACACGCGTTGGAGCGTTCACACGACATGCTATTCACATAGGGGCAAAGAGACCCCTTAGGCACACAGTGCCTAAGGAAGAGTTTTTGACGGGCGCACGTGGAGGTTTCCTGTCTTAGCACCCCTACGTGTTGGTCTTTAAAATTGTTTTGATTACTCGGTTTCTTAAAACACAAAACACGGTTTCTTTGAATTCGAAGCTGTCGTATTTATGTTTTTGGGGTATCGGACAGTTTCAGCGATTGTTTACCATGCCTAAAAGAAAATCACAACTTTACCGACAGACATCCCAGACAAAGCAACTCGAGTACGTCGTATGGAAAAGTCTGCTCTTGAAAATCATCAGCGTCTCACGAGGAATAGAGAAAATATTTTGCAAGCACGCGCTGGGGAATCTAGCTCCTAGCGTTCACAGCGTCTTGCCAACCAAAGCTGGAGAACATCAAGAACATCTAGCGCTGAGCGCTCGCAGATGCTTGCTCCCCTCTTTGAGGAGTGGCTGGATAGACTCCACGGCGTCCTCATCTACCGCTTGACACAGGTCCTCACCGGACATGGATGTTTCGAGAGGTACGTGTGTCTGATAAAGAAGGAGGAAACGCCCGAGTGTCACCACTAGGAGGACCGCCCGTAAGACACGGTGGAGCATACGATGCAGGACTGCCCTTCTTGGGCGGAGCACCGCCGTGTCCTCACGCAGGCGATAGGCGGAGACCTCTTGCACCCGGCATTGGTCGCGGCCATGTAGCGGGGCGAGACGGAGTGGGAAGCGGTCTCCTCCTTCTACGAAGCAGTCATGCTCGCGAAGGAGGAGGTGGAATATGTGAGAGAGAGGACAGCATTCTCCCTCTACCCCAGCCGTAGTAGTAGACGCCCACAGCGACGGATGTCGCGGGACGATCATCGGGCATGCGGGCTTCGAGTAAAGGGCAACTCACTGTCCGACCATGGACCATGCCCGGGTCGACGGCGCGTTGTGTTCCACACGCGCCTCAAAGAGTGTCAGGATAATGACGGGCTATCGAGGGCCATAGCCTAGCCAGGGTTGCGGGGCATACGTATACCGCAACTCCAGTATTCAAAGGCCATCCGAAGAACACCGTGGATTTAAGTCAGTACAAGTCTGACAATCCCCCCTCCCACTCTGCCCGGGTTGGGAGGACTCATTTGATGTCACGAAAAAAAAAGCCAAAGGGCGAGAACATCGCAGGCCCGTGCTCGGGAATCTAGCGCTGAACGTGCGCAGCGTCTCAGTGATTTAAATCAGCATATCTCAGCAACAAGGGATAGGGACACTCGCGCTGAGCGCTCGCAGTGGCTCGCTAACCAAACAATGAGAACATCGCAGGCCCGTGCTCGGGAATCTAACGTTGAACATGAGCAACGCCTAGCAACAGAAAGTCGGCTGGCGGTTACTGTCAGTATGCAATAAAAACATAATCCTCCTTCTGGCAGTCAGGAAATAAATCATAGCACTCGGCACTCAGTACTAACCGAACCACACTCATCATTTCATCACAAGTTAAAATTTTTACCGCCCAACGAAGTGGGCAAGGGTCAGCTAGTATTTATATATATTTAAGAAAACTTTGCCGTCCCTCCTAATTTGGTGCTCAATGTATAAACTAAGATCTGATATAAAATAAAACATACATTTAGAAAAGTAACATGCCATATATTTTATATAAAAAATTTACATACATTTTCGTGTTTATTAAATAGAAAAAATAATAAAAAATAATGTCATATAAATTAAACGTAATGTTAAAAATTATTCTAGTTTTAAGTAAAAATAATAAATTGCTACATTTCATTTGTGCGTTTAACAGGTAAATAAAAAATATATTAATAAAATAGAGCAATCTATTTTAAATTCACATTATAAGTAAGCGTATATCACCGTCTTAGATTAAAGAAAAAAAAAACTGAACACTGAAATTAACGAGGTTTTAGCTTGGAATTTTATTATCATTTATATTATAAATTTATCATACCTTGAAAAGAATTGACATTATGCCTAATTTTCGGGACATAACACACAAAAAATCTTTATAATCATATACTTTTATAAACTGTACCCTCACAAAAATATTATAATCATGTACTTTAATAAAACAAAATAATTTTGGCGAGGCGAAAGGACCACAGACCATAATTTTTTGTGTTTGTTACTTATGGATCATAGACAATTTTTTTTAAATATCTGTTCCATCCAAGCTTTAACCTCATTGATCAGTCTATACCATGGAAGAATATTGTAAGGCAGTAAAGCAACTAGCTTCTAAAGAAATGCTATCTGACCAACACAATGTAATTTGTCAAACAACATACTTATGAAATAAAATAGCGATTGTTAGTCTATAAGTCAAAAATGTATGACGATGACAAAAATCTGCCATCGCAGATAACGTGCATATCCTAATTATTAAAACGCTCAATCTTTATACAATTTATTTAAAAAAAAAAAGTACAAAAAAGCAATTAAATTGCTTCGGCACAACCTTATTCCGTACTTAATAAAATTGAAATAATATCGAATCATTTACAATTAATAATGTTTATGTATAAATGTTAGCGTAATCTATAATATAATAATAAATGTTTTACATCAGCGGACGGATTTTTATTTCTAATTACTATTTTTATTACGTATCTACATTTGGGTAAAGAGTCGTATAAAATAGCTAAACGTTAACAATATTATTATTTAGATTATAAAGTTTACAGATTATGTCTTTTTTCCACAACCTCGCTTCATTTTTTGAGTATATTCTATATTAAATTGTTACAGTTGAAATAATGTGGGTGTAATTTGTGCGTGATTTTTATTAGGATATCGGCCTTAAAGTTCCCACTTCTGGGACTTGAATCTGGGATAGTACAATAATCCACGATTTAGGCCCTGCGTTGGTGGACGTTAACAAGAAAACTGTCGCAATAATATATTATTATCCAACAAAAACAATGATTTAACTATGGACTGAGCACTATCCGCATGAAATCAAACCACTCTATAGAAAGAGAAGCAGTGATTCGGCTGTCTATCTCTTTTCTGTAATATACAGTAAAAGTCAATATCACCAATGCGACTGCTTGTCTCACGCACTTTTCTTTTTGATTTGCTTTGGAGCGTTGTTGATTCCATTTTCTATGAATTTAATTTTTTTCATAATTATGAGTGCAAGAGTGATATAATCCTCTAAAAATCACGCAATAATCAATGGTTGTGACATTCGTAAGTTTACATACTATTATTGCATTGCTTCTCCTACTGAACACGATTCATAAAGTAATGCCTTATAGAGAATCTTACACTTAATAAAGGTGCCCACTGGTGTCCTAAGGGTATTTTTTGGCCAATTTGATCCCAAAACATATTGTAATTATGTCAAAGTCATATAATATCAAGGAATTACTGTGAAACGTATTTGTTTCGTAAACCAGCAAATATTCAAGTTTTTGCTTTATTGATCCGTATTTTTAGTATCTAAAATGGGGCGTAATTAATGTAATTATAAACACCTGGTGGCCTTGTCTAAACGTCTTATAGCGATAGAAATTCCAGTTAGAAAACGAAATGCCGCTAGACGACTTGTATAGCTTTGTCTCTTTCACACAGTGGAATTACTCTCTCTTTAAGACTTCGTGGTAGGACACCTGGTCCAAATATTTGAAAATCTTGTATTAAAAAGGTTTTGTGAATACAGGTCTCGCAGTCTCAAAATGGACTACATCCTATTTGTCATTATAACCCAGACTTCAGTGGGCACCTTAAGGAGCTTGTTGATAACGCGATGCAACGCAATCCGACCGAATCCGACTACAAATGAAAATCATCCTTACCACTACGACATATGACGTAGTTATCTACGGTTAGATGAAAAACGAAAAACTCGCCACGACGGGAGTCAGTCGAATTGCATCTTTATGTCGTAGTAGCAAGGACGATTTTCATTTTTATCGCATCGAATCGCGTCATGGGGAAGCTTCCTTAGTTCTATACTCTAGTTCCTCTTACTGCTGTTGATGAGGTACTTGCAGCAATGTGTGAGGAGATGCTTCTCTTTCTCTGTGGAACCATTTTGGTGGATAGCTGTGGGGCCGCCGCGCTCTCGCGTGTATATGTCCAGCCCGTATTGACCTGGAGAATACACAAAATTGGAATGTTTGTTAAACAGTTTTTTGCAGAAATCGTCTTTATTGATTGTGTAATAGTGACGTTTTTCGAGTACAGATATGAAAGTGTGATTCATAACGGCACGCTGGGAGCGGAGGCTTAGTACGGAGTGGCGAGTGGTAAGATCAAATGTATGGAAATATTTGTAGCACGACACGAGACCTCGCTTATATCTAAATCGCGCGTGGTTTTCTCCGAGCGTATCAGCATAGAGGCGCGCGGTCGGCGGCGGATCGGTGATGCAGCAGGAACACACAGTACAAGTGAGTGCGACACGCAACAGAGCAGTAAGGACGGTGCGGGAGTGGGGAGTTTGGCGAATGTATCCAACCGCTGAGCTGTAGTATTTACATGGCGCGACCAGAGCGCGCGCTTAGACCAAAGTCGGGGAATAAGTCACATGCTGTTTTTTTGATGATGATCGCATGTTACAGCAAGTACACACGGCTACACATCAAGCTGTACATAACCAGTATAAGCTGACCATTAATTGTGCGAAAAGGTCATGTAAAGCGAGGCAAAGATGAACTGGTTTTGTATGCTTGTTGTGAAGCCGTGTGTATAGTAGTACATATTTTACGTAGCAAATTTCTAATAATAGGCCTTACCTTCTTCAGGGAAGGTGATGTAGAACGACACGATGTCATCGGACACATTCTGCTGCACATACTTGGAGAGCCTCTTCTCGTCCACTCCATTCTTGTGTAAGGTCGCCATGAAGTCCGCGAGGGGTCGCGACATGCGGAACTGGATCTCCAGCTCGCGACCAGCGAATACTAATGCTTCCTGCGATTGAGAATGGCAAGGTGAGTCAATTTGCATGTATGAACTTTGATAAGAATGTTTTGAAATGTCGAAGAAAGAAGACCAGACATCGGATGGAATTGAGACAAGCGAAAGAGAGCTTTCAATACATAACATAAAAGTTAAAAGTCGGACGGGGTCGAATAGCTAAAGTACGGGGCGAAGCCGCGAGCCGCAAGATGCCATATTTTTTTCTATAAATATAGCTTTCTGACTGTTCAAACTGCCATCACGTATGGTCACTTGTGATCTCTTCTTCAATGATATTGGTGGTGGTGTTGAGTCAAACTTTACAAACCAGAAAGATAAACTAAATAGTTTAACTAAAGCACACCATTTCTCATCTGGATTACCTATTCAAGTAACATCGACCTGTTTTGTTGACTTAAACACGTGAAAAGAACTGGCTGGCTTTGGCCAAATCACATAGCTATCCACTTCCATAATCAACTTCATTATAGCCATACCTGATGCGTAATAGGTACGAGTCCAAAGAGTCTGGTCGCTTTCGTGGGTCCCCACTCTCCACTCGCACAGTCAGGCAGCGGAACCATGACTGTTTGTAGCTCAGCACAGCATATCTGCAAAACAAAAGTCATTTATATCAGGTTTAGTTTCTAGATCTTTTCTCTTTCCATCCAGGATTTCGATAATCGTCGTGTCTTTTAATGAATTAATTAGTTATTTGACTCTTCATATTTATGTATAGAGCATAACATGATTTTTGGAGACACTACTGCTTTTACCAATATATATTTTTTGGAATTGGGTGTTCAAATCATCAAATGAGTCCTCCCACCTTGAGTGGAGTGTATTCGGTGCCAAATGTTAAACCCTTCGTAAACAAGGCGATGCAAGTTTCCGATACCTTACAACTTAGGTATCCATTGACGCGTGCGATCGTCACCTAGACAAAATCGTAAGGTACCGGAGACTTGCGTCGCCTTTTGTACGTAGTGGCTTATTTGTATTCTTTCATTTGGCACGATTTCAACGCCGCATGGAATAAAGATACTAGTGGTGATGATGAAGATGTTGATGAGTTACCTTAAACTTGCAAACGCTCTTGAATTTCATGGGTTCTCCTGTGAGGTATTCTCTGGGCGTGACAGCGTTGGCAAATATGTCCAGCAGGAAGGCACCGCTGCAGGGTGCGTGGACACGGAACGATACCACGTTGCCGACAACAGACTGAGAAAGAAAGATTTTGTTATATTAATAAATAAGAATGTCTTTAAATCTTGATGGCTTCTTCCAAGCCAGAAAAAGCTCGAAGTAGGATTTCAATATCAAAATTTTATCTAAATGTTTGCATGTGGTACAGTGCTGCTGCAATATTTTTTGCAATTCCAACAACGTCTGTTTTCATTCACGAAATGAATCATTAGGAATATTACGAAGTGGCCATTATAGACCCGGTGATCATCAAGATCCAGAAAAAGGATATTTTCTACGTTTCACACATATTTTTGCCTTTATTACGATCATTTATATGTTTCAGTAAAGTCATATGATAGATCATACAAGATGATACTCTTTAAATAGATTCTTAAGAGGTATAATATCTCTAGATCTCTTGGAGGATCTTTGACTTTCATATACCTAGATCTTACCTGCATAACAAATCTCTTCAGGCTGACTCCGTCGAAACCGTCGCCCTCTGTGTCGTAGAACTTGAGGTTGTAGTGGAAGATGAGAGAGCTCTGCATGTGTGCGGGCATGGCTATGCGCATAGTCGCCGCACCTGGAATGTATTTAAGAGCATATTGTAATAGGCAAAGGATCTGAATTCCAATACATGCCTGGATTTCTCTCGTCCAGTACATAATTGGATGTTGGAAACGTTAACGTTGGTATAAATGGATTTGATAGACATAGTTAACTTCGTATCAGATAGTTGCCAAAATGTAAAAAAGACAAGGGACAATCATCGTACTTACAAGTTCTCTTATGAGACTTAATAATAACTGGCACAATGGGAGTTGGTCCTTTAGGTACTACGTCTCTGGCAAATCCTTTGTAGATTAAAGACTTGGTACTGTGTTATGATCCGTGACTGATTTTTGCGCCAGTCTATGCAACAGCCTAAATAAACGTCCTTAATGCCGTAAAAATATGGTGAACAAAATAGTAATAAAGTGAAAACTTACCAGTCGAATCAGTAAACATAACAGCCTTCGTATTAGGGTCGCTGAAGTACAATCCGTATCTAAAGAACAGCGATCTGACGAAGGGCAGTTCCTCAAAGTCATGCAGCGTTATGGGCGTCTTCAGTAGCTGCCAATCAGGCTGCAGCGGGAAGAACTCGTAGATGAACTCCCGAGGGTCCGTCAAGAAGTAGTGGTCGTCATATTCGTACCTGGGACAGTAGTTGGAATTTTTGGAGGAAGTCCTAGGTTGTGAACAGAAAGATAGAGGTCTGAGCGGGGAAATAGTATTTACATAGAGTTCTAAGAAGCATGTAGAGTTAGTAACTGGTTTAGTGAAGCACGGTAGCTTAGTAGAAAACTAGTATGGCATGTTATAGACTTGATTGACATAGAAGAAATAACTAAGACTACTTTGAAGAGGATTAGCCCAGAATTTTTAAGAATAGGCATCATTTAGGCGATACAAGGTAGGAGGCAGTTTTGGTCCAGATTTTTGTCTGTCGTTGCTGTCGACACAACTTCTCTTATTCTTCTGATTATCACTGGACTACGAGTACCTTGACAAAGTATCAGTGTCAACGATCATAGGAAATACCTTGTAGAAATGCTTAGCAATTGAAAACGAAGTCTTGATTAGGCTAACTGGATATTCAACAACGACGATATATTACTAACTCTTATTAACAGGCGACCGATGTCTGTCAACACATTAGACAAAAAAGTCTTATATCCGTCTTATTTCGAGCACTCCTGTGAGCCTTAAACATACCTTGAGACAGACCAGAGCTTGAGTTAGCCAATCACAACGCAATACCCCGTCCCCCTCGCTTACGTAGTACCTCAGCGAGTTGACAAAAAGTTTGTTCCTTAGATCGTGCATGCGGAGTCTAGTAATAAATATCGTCGTTGATATTCAATTATTCAGGCACATAAAGTTGATTTTAAGTCTAAGTCTAAGCATCCAGAAATTTCTGCACAATTGTATAGGTCGCAGAGTTGCATTTCATTTACAAACCTCAGACTATCGCTCTTCCCTCGATTGCCTGGCTTCGGCGCGTCCTTAGCATTGACCAAATGTCTGGCTCCCCAGTTACACTGGACGAAGCGCCAGGCTCCAGCCACGAACACTGCGTTCCAGGAGTTACGGAACCTGTTGTCTTCGAAGCGGACTCCTGGTTGGTAGCCCGCGGATTTGCTGTAGCCTTTGATCACCACACAGTGGAGACCTGCATAGCTGTGGATCGGAGATGTCAGGTTTAAATGGCAGTAGTCGTAGTTGTGTTATTTTTCTCCGTTCACCCTATTATCTTAGGTTGTACAACTGGTTCTCTATATCCGTTATTATTGTGAATTCGATAGGGGCAATTAATTATGATTGCTTCACGTAAAAATATAATCTTTTGGAAGAAAGTGAATTGGAACACATAAAGACAGCTTTTTATGGTGGTAAAATCTTCAAATGAGATCTCCGTCCAGCCCTGGCTGCAACGGAAAAGTCTGGCAGACACATTCAGTCTGTTACAATGTTTTCTTCTGTTGCTCTTTACGTTCCAGGGTTAGCCCCATTTTCCAGTACTTACTGGAAAAATATGACTATCACTTTTTTTTCAAAATCTTTAGTGACATTTTACATGATCGTCTTACCTGCACAATCTCTTAAACAGTACATGGTAACTTTCAGTGCCGTGCTTGATGCCTCTGAGTAGACCCAGCGGAGAGTCTCCCCTGAGGTTGTCATCGAACTGGATGTTATTCAGGTTCTTCACGGTGATCCAGCGGAATATGGTCCTCGCCTTCTCAACGTCACTCGCACATCTACCTACTAGCTGTCGGACTAGATCCGTAAAGGTTTTTTGGTCTTCTTGTGCTACCTGTAAACAGATTTTGTACCAGTTCAAAAATCAGTGATCGTGTTTGGATGGTCAAAGATATTCCAGGTTTTTTCTTTACATTTTCAAGGCTGAGAAGACTAAGTCAAAAGGATTTTTAAGTAGACTGTAAGTTGTTTAAAGTATCTTATAGAGAGTCCCTATATGACGTCTTGGAGTGAGAGTAGTTCCAATGTGGGAATGAGACAGAGCTATACAAGTCGTCTAGCGCCATCTCGTTCTCTCATCAACATTGGAAATACTCTCGCTTTTAAGACGTCATGGTAGGATACTATTTGGAAGACTTACCCAGGCGTGAAAGAAGAACTACCTTCTAATGAGCAATACAAGCGTCACTTTTAATAAATATTAGTAATTCCTTACCGAAATAGCAATCTTATCAACATCAGCGAACTCGGCGGGGTCTGTATAGATGTGGAATTTGGAGACGAGTGGGGGCTGAGGCGGTGGTGCGCGGGCGGGGTACGGAGGGGCCTCCTCGCCGTCTACAAACAGGGAGGAAGCTGCCATGTACTCAGACCGACGCTCCTGGATGAGTTCCATCATCTCGTGACTTTGCTTCTCTACTAGTGCTGCTGTTGCTGCTCTGCAAGGTTTAGAAGATATTGGTTTTTATTTCGCAAAGAATTTTAGCCGAACCCCTATTTAAAACTTGTAAAGCTCTGATTTTCAGCTAGGTTTATTCTGTCGCGGTCCGGCGTCAGTTTTTACTGTGTTCCGTCAGAAGATGGGTCGAGGAATAATAAGAACAGGGTTTACCAGGTAAAGTTATACGCTATGAGCAAAGTCAGTGGTAGAGACTATCAAAGCGATCGATCGCACCATGTGACAGTTACGTGAATAACGAGGTGTACCCGCGTAGTGAAGTGTCAAGTTTAATATGCACCAAAAGCTTTTTAAGTACTTTTTTTTTAGGTTTTATTTATTTTTTTACTAGCTGACCCGGCAAACTTCGTACCACCTCAGAAACAATTAAAAAAACCTTTTAAACCTTCCCTGGACTTCCCAAAATAATTTAAAACCACAATCAGCCAAATCGGTCCAGCCGTTCTCGAGTTTTAGCGAGACTAACGAACAGCAATTGATTTTTGTATACAAGAAGATGAAAAACAAGCAGAAAATTTTCATCGAAATAAATCGAATTGACTAGATTTGGGTGATATTATGGCCCTCAATAACTTGATCACTAGGAGGGCCTGTCATCGCGTATACAGTGTATAACGTGGATTTTTGATGTCGTTGAATGTGTTACAGATTTTTAAAGCTTTACCTCTCATGCTCCAGCATCTTCCTCGTCAAGCTCTCCTTCTTCTTATCTCTTCTCAAAGTCATATTCTTCTCCAAGTCTGCTCTCTCCTGCTGGTGACGTAACGTGAGGGCTCCTATCTCCGAATCCGGTCTTCTCTTCTTGACTTGCATCTCTTGTTGGAACCTGTTCGTCAGCCTCTCTAGTTCGCGCTCCCATTCATCCTGGAATGAAATAAATGAGTGTGAGTATGTAGGTACTTCAGTTTTTAATTATGGGTTCGCCAAAGGCATATTGAGGGCCTTAAATGTTCTTGGTATAGTAATGCTTACAGCTGGTCTAAAATTACCAGTTTAGGCAATATTCCTAATCATATCGAGCAACGTCATTAGCTGTTCTTCTTTTATTCATTAGGTGCCTCGCGAGGCTGCTAGCTCTGTATGGACGCATCAATTCACGAGGTGAATCATTAGGAATATTACTAGATGTTCGTTTTAGACCTCCAGTTCCACAATATCTTGATTAAGAAGTTTTTTTTTGTTTTCTCTTTTGTTCTGCCTTCGGCTTTATAGCCATAATCAGATGAGGTCTTAGTTCGAGGATTCAGAAGTAGCCTTAGTGTTTTTTCATACTTTCCGGTTGCCGTCTACCCGGCGACAAAGTGTTTAGTCATGTACGTTAGCTTGCACACGTAAAGGCATAAAACCGGAGCGTATGAAAAGGCACTTAAGATTAGGATCTGAATATTATGAGTTTTTATAGCGGGAAGTTATTTGTAGTTTTTCGAACTTATATTCTTTTAAGCATATCGATAACCATCTAAATTATTTAGGCCCAGAATTTGTTCACGCTAGTTAAGCGTCCTCAGAAGCGTCCATTAGCTCCTGTAAAGAACAATTGGTAGGGTACGCAGGGCATGATATTAAGTACCTCATCGTTTCTGGACCAGCACCACATCTACATTATTTTTGAACTGAATATTTATTAGCTAGGCCTCACTCTTCCATGAGCTACTAAACTCTTGCCCAAAGCGGCCACTATTAAGAATATTCTAGAAGTTGGTACCTGTATTTCTTCTCGTATTCTTCTGTTTTCTTCTTCGCGGTGTTTGGAGAATTTTCTGTATAAGTCGTCTTCTTCTTGCCGATGTTTCATTTCCAGTTTCGTTTGTTCATCGCGATCCTGGGGACAAAGAGATAGAAAATACATTAGAAATTTTTCATGATCCGTGGGGGTTTTAATGGTATCTAACTTAGTGCGAAAATGACAATCTCAATTTTGATAGGAATAATATAAGTCACCTCGTATGCCATTGTATGCAATCTTTGCAAGGACTAGTTCGTGATCTACATTGTCGAAGGCTTATCGAATAACAATCAGGTTTGATTGTTATTATCAGTTTTTAAACTACTTTAAAAGAATTTAAAGAGTATTTCTCTTAAAATCAAGAGTTAAATGCTTATATAGGCTCTGTACCTACATAAGTATTCCATTCTGCCAGCTAATCAACCTGCAGACCAAACATGTGTATGAGATTGTATTTTTAGGAAAGAACCACACAGATTTGAGTGCACTTGTCCAGTCAGTGCAAGCATTTGTCAGTTATCGTGTAGCTCAGCTCATAACTTAAGGAACTCAACGAAACGATGAACAATAAAACAGACAGGAAATTTGGATCACAAACCTCCTACTTATATGATTGTAGTTGAAATTGAAGATGAAAGATAGGGGTAGGTTGATATGCTGGCGTCTGTACAATTTGCCAATTTAGAAACCGGTTCTTAGAGTCTGGGTTTTTGTGTGTAAAAACTATCGATATCACTGATCGATATTCACTTTCACTTCGAACACATCATTACATTCATCAGTTTCATTCCTTTTGGAATATTGTTTAACAGCTTGTTATAGAAATATCCTGCTTAAACAGTCCCGCAACTCCGGCAGAACCTTTTTTCCCCTTTCCTATGGAGTAAGGGCCAATCTGAAGTCAATTAAAAGCAAGAACATAATCAGCGTTTTGTTTTGGCAGATAGAATTAGTCTGCCAATATATTTTTCGCCATCATCATCAGCCTATAAAAATGTTCCCACTGTTGGGAACAGGTCTCCTCTTTATGAGAGGGAGTGGGCCATAATGCACCACGCGGGCCCAGTGCGGGTTGGTAGATGTCTTCTTCTTCTTCTGTCTTCGAATTTTTGGTTCTAGGACATGCGGTTTCCTCACGATGTTTTCCTTCATCGTTTTGAGAGCAGTGGTGATGTTATAAATAACACAAAGTAATGCGCCTGCCTGGGTTCGAACCTACGACCTACTACTCGTAAGACACTCCTCTAATTCGCCATAAGGGTTCAGAAAAGCTCCATGTCCCACAGTTATCATGTCATGAGCTGATTCAAAAGTGTTAAGTAGATGTAATAGCTAGTTAATCGCCATCATTTGCGATACTCATACGCATCTTAACATCGTCGTAGATTATCAATGTCGTTAAGCCTACATGTGAAGATGATGACATAAATTTTAACGGCTTTAAATCGCGCAAAAACTCAATGAACCTGTCTTTAAGATCAACTTGAACTGCTGGCAAAAAGTTAATAAATAACAGTAGTACTTTTATTGAACCGTTGAGGACCATTGACCTCAGCATTTAATTCATCGGCATAAAGCAACTACTTTCGAGCCATTCAGATGTTTGCAAACCGATAAGTTCTAACCATAATTATTAGCATATTAATCTTCGTTATAAATCAAAGCACATACCTACCTAGCTTATCTAATTCAATCTTCTTTAACTTAGCAATATGTCAGTGAAGATTAGCGGCAAGACGACCATTAGATCGTCACGATGGAAAGTGTCGCCACCTGGCGGTCGCCGAGGAAAGTGAAACGATTGTGTCGTTCACCTGCGCGCGCGCAAGTTAGCGATTAGATCATGGAATAGGAAGGTTCAGAATGTCCATTTGAAACAATTTTCGATAGAGAACACACGAAGGCATTGACTATTTTTTTGTTAGAATAGAATAGAATAGAATAGAATAGAATAGAATAGAATAGAATGGAATGGAATGGAATGGAATGGAATGGAATGGAATGGAATGGAATGGAATGGAATGGAATGGAATGGAATGGAATGGAATGGAATGGAATGGAATGGAATGGAATGGAATGGAATGGAATGGAATGGAATGGAATGGAATGGAATAGAATAGAATAGAATATTCTTAATTGTACACCAAAATGAATAATCACAAGCTTACAATAATGTTAATTTTAAGGGTACAAAGGCGGTCTTATCGCTAATAGCAATATCTTCCAGACAACCCTAGGATGGACTTACGAAACTTAATCAATAGAGGGTAGGCAATGATGCACAACAAATAACATTAATAATTGTGTTTGATTAAGAGTATTTAGGAGGCAACTAGTAAATCACTTGAAGGCACGTCGTTTGTGGCTCCCATCCTCAGCATTGACGAATTGACGGAGAAAAGAAAATAAATATTAAACGCAGATAATAAAAAAAAAGTAACATGGATATGGAACCTGTTATAAAGCTTACATCAGATGCGCTTAAAACATAAATGATACTGAATCGAAATAACTTTTGCGTTAGGATATTCAGGATAACAAGCAAATAACGTGACTTGATGATTTGTAGCCATAAACATCGGACTAAAACATTTTTTTCTTCCTTTATTGCTGAGAGCTTTAGGCACGCTATAAGCCATAAACCTTCTGCCAGTTACGTTCTATCTGGTCCAAGATAAGATGACCGATCGTACTCGCTCATTTATTGATAGATCGCCTACAGGTTTATCACAATGTTCACGGTAATTTTCTGTCTTTTAATACTGTTTTTGCGGTAGCGCGAATGCCGGAAGACACCATAAATTGTTGGTAGCGTCGTAAATCGGAAAGTGTTTAGCAATTTCCTAGTGCATACTAGACAAAGTAAGATGACTTTCTACCCGTTATTGCCTATGAATAAAGTTAGGTTTTATCTTTATTTTTAGTGCTGCAATCATGTATGCGAGGAAGCCGTATACCTACTTCAGGAGTTGCGTGATAAACAAATTCCGCAAAGTACACCCAAGTTTGCCTGACGGGGACGTGATGGGCCAAAAACCTGACGTGGTCGCGGGTCTATCCCTATGAGTTACCACAGCCCTGGAATCAACGACGATATATTACTAGACACGATCTGAGTAACAAAAACTATTCTGTCAACTCTCTGAGGTACTACGTAAGCGAGGGGGACGGGGTAGTGCGTTGTGATTGGCTCAACTCAAGGTCTGTTCTGTCTCAAGGTATGTTTACGGCTCGCAGGAGTGGTCGAAATAAGACTGATATAACACTGACAGACATCGGTCGCCTGTTATTAGGAGTCTAGTAATATATCGTCGTTGCCTGGAATGCTATTTTTAAATATAGAATTTGAATTTAACGTTGATATAATAATCATAGATATTAAAAAGCAATTACTTCTCTTTTTAATATCATTGGAGGCACCAACTGTAATCGTATGCCCCAGTGAATGTGAGGTGTGCTCGATTTCTGATGAGATTTTTTGCTTGAACTAACAGTAACCATTATATCAGTTCGCGATGGCCATCTCTGGTTTTAATGATGCACGTTTTTTAATATTATGGAACCGTTGTCAATCATGGATATTGTAGGTTTTGGTACGTTTTTTTTTTAATTTGTTTAAGTTATCAAATGAGTCCTCCCGTCCTGGCTGGAGCGAAGGGGACTTTCAGACTCGTATTGACTAAAATTCACCGTATTCCTTCAATTATCCTTTACGTTCCAGGGTCATGTTTAACTGTTCAGATATGTAGTTCCATTAAATTGTGGAGTAAACTTGGAGGGCCGCTTGCGAATTTTGAGTAAAAGGGTTTGAATCTACCGGTACGTTATGATCAGTCACGATCAATAAAGTCCTCAATATTTTATTAGTGTTCATGTGTTACACAGGTGGTAGGTAAGTATTAACATAAAATAATTGTGATTAACATGGATACTGTCGGAAACGGCAAATTGAGAGAGAGGAAGAAAATTTATAAAAACTAAAAAGTATTTTCTTCAAAATTTTCACAAACGTAGTATTTTTGGAAGTCTTTCTGTTACGGAATAGTTCTTATATTAAAATAGAAACCATAATTTTACGAGATAAAAAATTTGATTTTCATTTCATCAGGCGTGACTTAGAGCCAGGCATGACATTATGTTTCTTAGAACTCATTGTATGACAACAGCCTAATCCACTGTGCTTATGTACAACCATTCTTTACAGGGCGTATGAATGGAAATTGTCATTTTTGATGGCGGGAATTTCCATCAGATCATCATTCTGCTCTGTGTATGCTAAATTTGGAATTTTGGAAGCCTTTTAGGTGTTCGAAGAAGATTAGGAGATTAATTATGTCAAAGATGCCCAGGTGAAGAAGAATTGCTTATGAAAGCTCATCTATTGTACTGATTTTACTACGAATAGAATAGAATAGAATAGAATAATTTATTTGCATTCAATGTAGGTAAATACATAAGTTGTTACAATTCAAATTGTTTGTTCCTGGTACATTGTGCCGTTTGGCATGCAAAAATTTAAACACATCATAAAATTAAAATTAAAAAAACATGTCATGTAAAAACAAATAATAAAATCTAAATTCAAATAATAATCAATAACAATATTAAACAAAGCAAAAATTAAACATAAATTACACATAACCAATTCAAAACAAAACCTATCAGAAATTAACAAAAAGGACGAATACCAGACTAAACTAAAATAATGATATTAAGATAACATGTCCATATTTTATTTATCTTCTAAGAAATCTGATACAGAATAATAACATTTTTGTATTAAAAAAGATGTGAGTTGTTTTTTGAAAACTCTTAAAGGTTGGTCCTTAATACTGTTTGGTACCTTATTATAGACTATTGGCGCCATACCAAAAACACTTTTTTTCCATAAAGATGTTTTATGGCCACCAGTACATAAGTCATATTTATACTGAGATCTGATTGTTGTACTTCGGTTTCTTGTGTCCTTTAAAGCAGGGAATAAGCTACTATTGCTTTTGACAAAAATAGAAAGCTCTAATATGTAAAGACAGGGAAAAGTTAGAAGATTATTGTTAATGAAATGAGTTTTGCAGCTGTCTGTTACTTTTAAATTAAACATTGCTCTCAGGCAACGTTTTTGGGCTTTAAAAATAGTTTCCCGTTCGCAACAATTGCCCCAAAATATGAGACCAAATCTTAAAATTGACACCACTAAGCCATGGTAAGCAACCAATATAGTTTTGATGTTTACTTTTTTGGAAAGATTATAAAGAACATACGCGGATGAACCTAATTTTTTGCAAATGGCTTCCGCTTGTGGTTTCCATGTAAGTTGGTTATCAATTAAAATTCCCAAAAATTTGGCTATACTTGCTTTATCAATTGTTTGACCATTATAATTCAAATTTAAATCTTCGGGATGAATACGCTGATAAAAATGCATAACTTGAGTTTTCTGTATATTAATTAATAAATTATTATTATTTAACCAGTTAACTATTGTTTTTAAAACGTTATTTATGTCTATTTCATATTGATTTTTATTGACACAATTGATTACTGCTGTGCTGTCATCAGCAAATAATATCATAGGGTTAGGAATTTGACGTGGCAAATCGTTTATGTACAGTAAGAAAAGTAACGGCCCGAGAACGCTCCCCTGCGGTACGCCGAATTTGATAAACCTATAAGAAGATAGATATTTTATTTCTCGTTTAGACTTCATACAAACTCTGGAAATTTCTGTGACTTGCTTACGATTGCTTAGATATGATTTTATTAAATCAAGAGCATTTCCACGGATGCCATAGGCGTTTAGTTTTTCCAAGAGCTTTTTGTGATTAACATAATCAAAAGCTTTTGACATGTCTGTGTATATTGCACAGACTGGTGTTTTAATATCTACGTTTTTCATAATTGAATTTAATAGGTCATATACAGCCATGTTAATGTTTTTGTTCTTTCTAAATCCTTTCTGTTCGTCGCAAAGAATATTAAATTTTGTTAAAAAGTTATACAGTGACTCATAGATCACTTTCTCCACTATTTTTGAAAATATAGGGACAAGAGCGATTGGTCTATAGTTGGCCATATTTTCCTTATCGTTCTTTTTAAAAAGTGGCTTAACTACGACGGTCTTAAGACTTTCAGGAAATATTCCACTGGTTATACTATTATTAATGATATGACATAGGGGAGCAGCTATGATATTAGATACATACTTTATTACTTTTGTTGAGATACCGTCGTAGCCGAAGCTTTTTTTATTTTTTAGGTCTCTAATAATTCTCATTATGTCTTGCGGGACAACTGGTGACATGAATATTGAATGTTCGTTGTATTCTATAGGTATAGATATGTTATCGGTTGCAATTTTAGGTACTTCTGAAATCTGGTCGATGAAGAAATCGTTAAATGACTCGGCTATTTCTTTGGGATCGGATATTAACTTATCATGTTTTTGTATTCGAGTGATGGGCTCACTTTGAGACTTGGCGTTGTTTATAATTTGCCAGGCCGTTTTAGACTTATTTTTAGAGTTGTTCATTAAGTAGTTATTTTGTGCTGACTGGGTCAATTTAATAATTTTTTTAAATCTTCGCGAGTAAGTAACAAATTTTATTTTATTTTCATCTGTTGGCTTTAAACGCTGTTGCCATAGTAGCTGGCGCTGTCTTTTACTACACGTACGGATACCTTTTGAGATCCATTTAATTTTTTTGTTTGGTTTTATTACTATAGATTTATAGGGGAAGCATAAGTTATAAAGAAGTTGAAATATCTCTAAAAAGTTATCATAAGCTCTATTAGGATCCTCTGTATTGTATACGTTAGAAAATGATAAATTTAGGAGATAATCTCTAAATTTTATGAGGTTTTCTTCGGATATGTCACGCCTGTTGATACGCCAAGATTTTAATTGGCAAATTTTATTTACTTTTATCTTTAGTAACTGAGCCGAGTGATCTGATAAGGCGAAGACGAGAACAAACCTTAAATAGATTCTAGCCTTTTTTGTAAACACTGCCGAACCAATTCGCTCAAATGATTTTGAAATTAAAAAGAAAACGTAGAAAGAATTATCTAGAATGTTCAGAGTAAAAGTTGTAAAAAAGTGCGCGTGTTTGCCTTATTTGTTTAACTTTAAACGATCCATTATAGTACCACCTTTAAGGAATGAATGGAATTTAAGACCGAATACGTTACTTATTCGTTCCGCTTAAAACATCATCATCTGCTTAGCCTTGTCCCAAATATGATTCGAGTCGAACCGAATGTAGCTGAATTCAGTATATTTGAATTTACTTGTCTAAAATCATGTTCATAGGAAAAGCTAGATGAAGTATCTTCTGATTCAATATCCTGGTCATTCAGAGGCTCCAGGCGTTGAACCAGATCTCGCCAACAGTTATGTATTTAAACATAATACATTATTACGTTTGCCTCGATTTGAATTCTCGTGTTGTGTTATTACATGTTGTTATCTTTTACAGCACTGCGCACTGTTTACAGCTTCGGGCAAGAAAGTAGTAATATGTTGAAACACTTACGTACCAGTTTATGGCTTAAGTCCATTAATTATATTGTGATTTTTAAAGTGTGTCTGCCAAGACGTTTCATTAGTTATCAACAGACGTGAAAAGGAAATAAATAAACGCAAGTTTAAACACGAATTCAAGGTTAGCTTCGCACAACATGAACTCATTGCAAGTAGGTCATGACACGATCATTGAATCATTCAATAAGTATCTATTCATACCGAATACCGAGACACACGACTCTTAATATTATTTACTGCCATTTATTTTACCACGACAACTCAGTGAACGAATGAATGAACCCTGCCGTAGCGTCTCCACTACATGTAAATATTACGTAAATAGTCTCGCAAGTAACAATGGCTTCGCATTATCATTTCATACATAATGCGAGTTTTTATCGTGCCGCGAGAGGGTCGGCGAGCCAGGAATTTGTTTTTGTACAAGTTAATCGTGTAGATAACGGTACTACATTATCGGCAGTAGCGCGACAGCGACTCGCCGACCGGTCGTGTACACTTTGCTTTAGGACTGCATTTAATATACGTTAAAAATGCTCAAACTAGTCAGAGGGATACGGCGGTTGAACCAATGCCGGCACAACCACGCTACCGTCATCGGCACCGAGCCGAACAGAAATGATCCTTACTACCAAGAAAATAAGGCCAGAATGGATGAGCTCGTCGACGAACTACGGCAGAAAACAGGTGATGCCATCAAAGGCGGCTCGGAGGAGGCCGTAAAGAGGCACACGGCGAGAGGAAAACTGCTCGTCAGGGACAGGATTAACCGGTTGGTGGACGAGGGAAGCGACGTTTTAGAACTGAGCACGCTGGCCGCCGTCGACATGTACAAAGGGCAAGTGCCGAGCGCCGGCATCGTCACCGCCATTGGCAAAGTTCACGGTCGTGACTGCATGATCGTGGCTAATGACGCCACTGTTAAAGGAGGCACTTATTTCCCTATGACAGTGAAGAAGCACCTGAGAGCTCAAGCCGTTGCGCGAGAGTGTCGTCTTCCGTGTATTTACCTAGTCGACTCCGGAGGTGCACATTTACCCGATCAAGCCGAAGTCTTCCCGGACAGAGAACACTTCGGAAGGATATTTTACAATCAAGCTAACATGTCCGCGGAAGGAATACCGCAGATCGCAGTAGTTATGGGTTCATGTACCGCCGGCGGCGCATACATTCCCAGCATGTCCGACGAAAGTATCATAGTCAAAAATCAAGGAACTATTTTCTTGGCTGGTCCACCTTTAGTGAAGGCTGCAACAGGCGAATCAGTGTCTGCTGAAGATTTGGGTGGCGCTGACCTGCATTGCCGACAATCTGGTGTCACAGATCACTATGCGCAGGATGATGAGCATGCTCTTCACCTAGCTAGAAATGTTGTTGCCAATTTAAATTGGAATAACGAACAGAGGACAAGAATACATGCACCGAAAGTTGACGACCCTGTCCATGACATTAACGATCTTCACGGCATCGTTGGAGCGAACATCCAAAGACCTTTTGACATTCGCGAAGTTGTCGCTAGAATAGTTGACGGAAGCAGGTTCCATGAGTTTAAACAACTTTACGGAGAGACATTGGTATGTGGTTTTGCATCCATGTACGGACATTCCGTTGGCGTAATTGGTAACAATGGAGTGTTGTACTCAGAAGCAGCTTTGAAAGGATCTCATTTCATCCAACTTTGCGCAGCTAGGAAGATTCCTCTACTTTTCCTTCAGAACATTACTGGTTTCATGGTTGGCAAAGATGCAGAAGCCGGTGGTATTGCCAAAAATGGTGCCAAGATGGTGACAGCAGTCAGTTGTTTCAAAGGACCCAAAGTTACAGTGTTAGTTGGAGGTAGTTTTGGTGCTGGTAACTACGGAATGTGTGGTCGTGCGTACTCTCCCAGTTTCCTTTACATGTGGCCAAATGCAAGAATATCAGTTATGGGTGGGCCTCAAGCTGCAACAGTGTTGTCTTTGGTAGCCAAAGAGAAGGCTGAGAGAGAAGGGAAGCCATGGACTGATGAGGATGAGAAGAAAGTAAGAGGACCTTTGGAAGCTATGTTTGAGAAAGAAGGACGCCCATATTACAGTACTGCAAGACTTTGGGACGATGGAGTGATTGCTCCAAAAGACACAAGAAGAGTGATAGGACTCAGTTTATCTGCAGCATTGAACGCTCCATTCAGAGACAGTAAATTCGGTGTGTTCAGAATGTGAAGTGATAAGGACAAAGATATAGCATGACGAAACGTTTCGTTATCAGTAATTAGGCGTATCGTATCGCCCACACTGATTTTATTATTCCGAGTTTTACAAACTTATTATTGCCGTCATTTACCTCTTAATTAATTGTGATAATGTTCGGCTAACGATTTTTGTAACTGTAAAATAAAATTTGTGATTATATAATGGGTATCTTATCTGCCACGATGCCGTTGGTAACTTTAAAATCGTTGTGATTACTTAGTAGTTAATTTGGCAACAGAAAGATTGTCCCTCAAATATTGATTCTGTCTTTATCATGCCGTGTTATCATCGTTATTATCAAACACGCCTCCATGATTTTATCAAGAGTATATATTCGTGGATATAGTAACATCAACAACATAGTTATCTTCTTATTTAAGACTTTCTGTTTTAAGGTCAAGATTGAGGTCAATTTTCCGACTTGCGTTTTCATACTAATATTGTTGTTCAATTTGCTAATCTTATTTGTGTTTTTGAGGTTATACTTAACCATAATCTATGTATTCGAGATTCGAATTTTATTTATTTTTAAATAATTTTGCGGAATCATAGAATTGAGATAGCCTCAGCAAACGTGAAACATAGAACTCAACTGTACTTTGACATTTCGTCTTTTTTTAGATTGTGAATGAATATGTCCTGGCAGCATTTCTCAAGGTCTAGCCTTAGGAAGGCAAACAGGTTATCAAAACAGTCTCAAGTTGTTGTATAATTCAAAAAGACATTCTTTGCTCAATATTATCACAGATGTTTTTTCAATGCCAGCATTTATGTGTAAATACGAGATAAGTATTTATTTTTGTAATAAAATTTTACTTTTTCGACCAATCTTTTTTTCTGTGATGAATATAGTGGTCTTGGCATGGAATTAGCGTCTTAAAAGTAGAGTAACAATACCGTTCTTTGTTCATTATTTGCTATACATCATTTTAATGGGTATTATGAACGTTAGTGAAACAATAAGCTACAAAATGCAAATCAGACACCCGAAACTGATGAATATAACTCATAAATTAGCATTCCATTTTCCCGCCACTCGCGACAACAGCGTCACATTTCAAAATTTCTTAATTTTAATGTATAACTCCTTAATAAATATGAATCATAGACAAAAATAAATCTACAAAGAGGAGTGTAATATTTGCGGTGACGGTAAATCATAACCAGTCTAATTACACGGAACAAAAGCAATAATAAAAAGAGACCGTTGAGCCATTAGCATGCAAATGTAATACAATGACCCGACCGTCATTAACAAAGTTCAAGTTTAACAATTGGATATCAGCCACTCACTTTTAACACCTCTAGTCTAGATGACAAGGTCGGCTTTATATTGATAATACCTGTGCTCCTTTTGTCAAAATGGCGTAACTGTCATGGCGCAGATTGAAATAAACGGCGGGAAATGGGTTAACCTATCACGATTTGATAAGAATGATTAAGAATGTTATTTTTATGATACAGTTAACTTATTTTTCGTCGTATATAAGTCGTTACATATCTATTACAGTTTTAGATAAAGGTACCTAAGTAAGTATTATTATTATCAAAAGTGGGTTACCTACCTATGATCCGTCTCTAGTTTCTCCAAGGCTAAATTGACTTTAAAGTATCCAATTTCAATCTAAATCACAATAATAAACAATTGATTGGTAACAATATGTCCGCGCTTACGATCAAGACTCGCCATTTTACGCTTTCCAGTCACAGCGGTCGAAGCGTGCGTGATTTTTTTTCTATCTGGAATTCTTTACAAGAAAATCTATCCGCTGGAGAACTGACAGTCTATTAACAGAGTTAATTGCCTATCTACATGGCGGGTACACTGTGCTGTGCTGGCCTCATTTTAAAAACATTTTTCCCCCTCAAATAACCATACATAAATTATAAAGCGTTGACAGATTTTGCGCAATGGTAAAACTGAGTTAGGCGATAGGATTTTATCCATTGCTTCCATGTAGGTAATACTTTTATTACTTAGTCCATGGCATAACAAAGTGACAGACACGATTAACCAAAAATAGTACACTAAACACTTAGATCTACAAACCCGATTATTTTTCAGTTTACTGTGAAATAATATTTTTAGCTGCTTTGTAAACAATAAATAGTCCACAGTTATTGACTTAGCTTAACTTTATTTGGCAAATACACAACACAATCATTAACGGAATCTCGTTCTGTTCGCTCATGAAAAGTATTTTCGTTACATTCCATTGGGCAAAGTCACGGGGAAATTATAGTACCTATTCCATATTCGAATACCAGCAGTTTTTGATTGCGTTCGGGAAATACCTTAGCCATAAAAATCAAGAAATTGACGTTCAAATCAAATTAGCCAGCGGTGATCTTGCCCATAGAGTTGGTGTACCTATGATAAAAAAAAAACTATTTAAGTTTAATAAGGTTATGAATATTAAGTAATTTACGTTATTGTTACGAGCGGACCTATAAAAATTCCAAGCTTTATGTGAATACATCGTGTATTTTCATAATTTAAAAGCTAATTGATTATAAATTCTCAATCAATTTATCTCATTTGTTTAATGGACGCAAGCAAGACAACAAGGAAGATGAGAGTGATAAGAGAGAGTTTTTCCATGAGGAATAGGTAATTGTTTAGTAGCAACGGAAACAGATTGTTAACCGGTAACAACAATAAGTCTTGCCCTCAATAGCATGGGACTTCAACATTTATCTGTCAAGATATGGGTGTAAGAGAACAGTGCATAAGACGGGAATGCGAGGTATAATGGGGACATACACACTTAAGGCAAACTTAACACAACAAGCAAGCGCCAACAGCACGTCGATTCTATGTCTATTCTACCAAGAAAAGACAAAGTTATTTCGTCGTTATTTATACACAAGTCGACTGTTTTTTTGCACAAATATGACACAATTCGTACACTATTGAAGAAAAGAACGTTTATTTTCCATAATTTTTACATTAATATGCTTAAAACAATAAAACTATTTCTGTGTTCTGTCATTTTGTCTATTCTTCCGTCGACAAAACCCCTTTCTACGGCGCCATGCTACGCCTGCTGGACGTCATTTGCAAGCGGCCATCCACAAATGACCTGTTGGCACTTGCGCTACGTTAGTTTAAGTGTGTGTCTTTGCGACCCCGTCTTACTAACTGTTCCTCTACTTTTACGAACACCTCTGCCTAATTTCTCGGATTACTGGCGTGTTGTTATGTCATATTATTGACTAAGAAGAAAATGACTGAGTCACCACAGATTGAAATCTTTAACAAGACCAATATTTCAAACAATTACGATTTAAGAGTTTCAACTCTTGAACAATACCTCATAAATTACAGCAGCAGTCATGGCGTTTGCTGACAAGTGCTTCAGAATTCTCAGAAATGTGCTCCCAACGCTGTGAGCTTATGAATAAGAAACCAAGTCACGAGGAATTATGAGTGTTTCGATTTTTATTGCTCGACTTAAAGCAGCAGAGAATTTTTAAAACTATCGGAGTGAACGGAAAAGAACTACATGTAGTTTTTCTTAGCATGTTGATGGCATTCTAAATTAAGTTGGCCCAGACCTAGGCTACGAGTCAAGCACTTTTGGAAGCGTCGACCAGTTGCTGTAACTAGCAATCGACGCACAACACGATATTACTTAAGTGCACCATTTTTTGAGAACCGCATTTTACACTCTAAGGCAGAGTCACCATAGCTTGCCGTCTGGTCAAGGACAAGGTCAGAGTCCACGGCTCGTGGTACACATATGTTGTAATTGTAATCTGAAGAATCTAAATACTGTGGAAATATATGAAAATGAAAAACTTATAAACGTGTACGATGGTAGCTATATTGAAACTTCAAACCTAAGAAGTTCAGAATTTGAACTTATCTTTTTTTTTGTCATTACAATGTGTCAACAAAACCTAACAAAAAGTATCGAACTAATAGGTTTTACAACATCCGCCCTTAATGGAAATAAAAAGATAAAGTAGTAATATTAAACACAATAGAAAAGAACAACATTACTACCAGACTAAAAAGAAAAACAAACCGTAAACCGACGAAAAATAAATAAATAGAAAATTATTCTACCTATTCAAATTTCCCTAAACCCATATTAACAATGCACCTAAGATGAGCGATGCGCCTTAAGGGCTTGGTTAAAACATCAGCCATCATTTTATCCGTAGGTATAAACTGTATATCTATAAGACCCTCAGTAACCTTTTCTCGAATAAAATGATATCTCGTATCAATGTGTTTGGTTCTATTGTGGTGGACTGGATTAAGCACAAGTTTCTGTGCACTTTGACTATCATTGTATAGCAACACCCTATCTGCATAACCAGTAATGTCACACACTAACCGTCTGAGGAAAATAGCCTCCTTTGCAGCACTGGTCAAGGACATATACTCAGCTTCTGTAGAAGATAAGGCTACCGTCGGCTGCTTCTTACACTCCCAGCTAATAGGTCCACCTGCTAGCGTGAAGTAGTAACCAGTGTACGACCGACGGTCATGTACACAGTTCGCCCAGTCAGCATCCGTGTATCCACACAGACGTACACCGACTTTCCTGTAAGTAATACAGTAATCCATAGTACCTTTCAAATACTGTAATACCCTTTTAGCTGCCAACCAATGTCTCTTATCATAACAGTTATTAAACTGGCTTAAATAGCTTGTGGCATAAGCTATATCGGGTCTCGTATTCACAGCCAAGTACATGAGACATCCTATCAAGTTTTGGTAAGGATATTCACCAAGAGATGTTGGATTACCTTTCTCCAACTTGTTATTCTCCAAAGGTGTAGAAATCTCCTTGCAATCTCGCATATTGAACCGCTCCAACACAGCCTGGATATAGGTCTTTTGACTGACCACGATTTTGTTCTTATCATGGTTAATATTTAACCCTAAACAATACGATAATTCACCTAAATTTTAGTGAGAAAAATTTTTTTCAGTTCCCTTTTGACAGTGTCAAACAAATTTTTTTCTTTATAAAAGACAATTAAATCGTCAACATAGACTGCAAGTATTAAGGTTTCATTACCAAACCTTTTTAAGTAAACACATGATTCCGCAGATGTTCGTGCAAAGCCAATTTTTGATAAAATTTGATGCAACTTGATATTCCAGGCTCGAGCTGCCTGCTTCAAACCATAAATGAATTTTCTGAGCAAACAGACTTTACCTTCTGCCCCGTGCTCAGCAAATCCCTCAGGCTGTTGCATGTACACCTCCTCTTCTAAATCCCCGTTGAGGAATGCGGTATCGACATCCATGTGTTGGATCTTTAAATCCATTTCTACCGCCAACGCTATAAGGGTACGCAGAGATGAATTTCGAACCCCAAACTTGACTAAAACCTTTCGCAACTAGTCGCACCTTATACTTGACTATTGCACCGTTCGCGTCCCTCTTTGTCTTGAACACCCATTTACATGGAATAACCTTTTTATTTGGTTTATTCACTAATGTCCAAGTCTGCTTATTCAATAAGGCATTGTACTCATCCTTCATTGCGGAGATCCAGTTATCTTTATCATCGCTATTAATAGCTTCACGATAACTTTTTGGATCATCATATATATCGACGTCGTGAGCACCGTATGAATAATAATCTGGAGGCTTACGTGCTCTTTCAGGATATCTTCTCTCAGGACGAACATCGTTAGGTTCATCTGAAGGAACCAGGGACAGATCAACTTGTTCACCCAAATAAAGAGACTCACTGTCACCAACCCCACCAGCTTCATCAGTCGCATCCACAAAATCGTCAACTTGCTCTAGCTCCATGTTAACTCTTTCTGAAGTAGGTGAAGAAGTAGAACCAGATGAGATAGAAATCTCCTGTGGCGATGTGGTATCTGAAGAAGTTTGTGAAAAAAGATTAATGACATTAGGTCTTAAAACAACTTCAGGTTGAACAGATTTTTCCTTCAATCCTGAAAAATTATTTTCAAAGAACGTAATATCCCGTGACTTAATCAACCTCCGAGGGTTTTCCGCGCTACGGAAATAATAACTCCTTGGATCGTCTGAATATCCAACGAAGATATGTTCAGAAGCTTTCATGTCTAGCTTAGTTCTCTGGCATGAAGGCACGTGAACTAAAGCTCGGCAACCAAACACCCTTAAATGAGACAGGTCGGGCTTACTACCACACCACATTTCATATGGTGTCTTACCATCAAGTGCACGATGAGGTGACCTATTCTTTAAATAAACACTAGTCTCAACAGCATCCTGCCAAAAAGCTTTAGACAGAGAGCTGTGTGCCAGTAATGAACGGGCCTTCTCTACAATGCTACGATTGCAACGTTCACTTACCCCATTTTGTTGTGGGCTGTATGGTACAGATGTTTCATGTCGAATCCCTTGATCCTGCAAATAGTCTGTCAATTCCTTGTTGACATACTCAGTACCATTGTCTGACCGAAGGGTTCGAATCTTAGTGCCAGTCTGTCTCTCAACAAGTGCTTGGAAAGCACAAAAATACTTCTGAACTTCTGTCTTAGATGACATACAATAAAGAGATATAAATCGTGTATAATCATCTACGAAAATTATAAAATATTTATTACCTTTAAAAGATTCAGTGGTCAGGGGACCACAAACGTCCGTATGGACCAATTCTAATGGTGACGAAGCCTTCTTATACTTTAACCCTTTGAAAGGCTTCCGGGCCTGCTTACCTTCTACACAAGGTACGCATGGTTCTTTATCAACCTCAGTATAATCCACACCAATAGCTAGACCTTTTTTGAGTAGGTCCATACCAATACGGCAGAGATGTCCTAGACGCTTATGCCAAAGCTGAAACTGGGACAAATTAGTGTGAACATTATAAGCTGAAACACCTTGCGTTTTTACTGTACAATCTAAAGTGTACAGTCCACCACAAACAGAACCATGTAAAACAGGATCATTTATAAAAGAAACATCATTAGAATTATAAAAATTACAACCAGTCGTATCAAAAACAATCGAGAAACCTTTCTCTACAGCCTTTTTGACTGAGAGTAAATTACAATCTAGGTCAGGAACATGTACAACATTAGATATCTTCTTGAAATTGGTTTTTGTGTCAATAGCAACATCTCCTACACCGATAGCCGGCAAAATTTTACCATTTGCTACAGTTATCTTCCCATCACAGAGTCGGTAACTATTAAACCATTCAGCATGTGGAGTCATGTGAGTAGACGCACCAGAGTCGATAATCCACTTCTCAGACATCTGAACACTTGGCGCAGACAAAGCCAATTCCGTGATACATGCATCCATATTCCCTAAACTAGAAGCAGTCAGTCCCTTATCATTAGAACAACTTTCTGTAGTGCAACTCGCCTTTGCCTTTTTCTCCTTCTTTTTGAGAGGACAATTAGGACTCTTGTGCCCTGGCTTCTTACATCGAAAACAAATAACCTGCTTGTTTGCACGCAACGCAGCCACATCATCTTTAGTCTCCTTCGTCATTTCGCTCAACAACTTAGTCCTCACTAAATCTGTTGTGACTTCAACGCTTCCATTCTCAAGCGCCATTATCATGGGCTCGTAACGAGACGTTAGGCCTCCTAATATAATAGCTGCTATAGAACTATCTTCTATAGTTTTGCCAATATCAGCCAGGTCTAGTGCAGTTGTAGTTATTGCCGTTATGTAAGCTTCTAAATCAGAAAAATCAGATAAGGAGTACCTGTACAACTTACGTTCCAACGACAGTTTACGACCCAAACTTCGATCCTCGTAGGATTTCATAAGAGCATCCCACGCTTCCTTTGCGGTCTTAGCTGGTCGAACAATCGAAATAGCAGCACCATCCACAGTAAGGCATATTTTAGAAAGAGCCTTTTCAGCCTTCCGTACATCGTCGGGCGTCTGTTTCCCTTCGACTACTACTCCGCTTACAGTTTCCCATAATCCTTCATGGATTAGTAACATTCGCATTTTAAATTTCCATACAGTGTATCCTTCTTTATTACAAAGTATAGGAATACCATTAAATAACATACCAGATGTTGCAGACGGCATGTTGGCTAGATATCTACAATTTTACCACCAATCTTCTTTTAAATTCGATAGTAGATAAAATATACAGAGCCTTTCGTGCTGATAACGTGTTGTAATTGTAATCTGAAGAATCTAAATACTGTGGAAATATATGAAAATGAAAAACTTATAAACGTGTACGATGGTAGCTATATTGAAACTTCAAACCTAAGAAGTTCAGAATTTGAACTTATCTTTTTTTTTGTCATTACAATGTGTCAACAAAACCTAACAAAAAGTATCGAACTAATAGGTTTTACAACAACATATTATGTCTAAAAGGTACTGTCAGCAAACTGACGGGCCAAACGCCTGCCGAGGTTGAGGGACTGCCTTCTAAGGGCACTGTGTCGTTGGAAAGCAAAGGGCTTCCGAAAAATCAGGGTGGTTATTATTAGTAAGAGTCTGACAGTCTATTTTGGTCCACCCAGTACGGAAGGATGCGGAAGGAAGCAAATTGGATCATTTTACCACCGCTTAAATAGAAACCAGTTATCATGTAGTTAATATCGCGTCAGTAAGTCGCATCGTACACACGGCTATACACATCAAGCTATAAAAAACCAGTATTAGCTGACCGCTCATAGTGTGTAAAAATCGTACGAAGCGAGACCAAGGCAAACTGGTTTTGTATAGCTTGATGTGTAGCCGTGTGTACATGGAATACGAGTCAAGCAGCGTTAAATGTACAGTTTCCCTGAAACTCGATATCTAGCAATAAATCTCATCTCATTGTGGACGTGGTATGCCGTTCTTGAGTTAATAGATTGATATTTATGTGAAATTGCAATTGCACAATTGATTCAATGTGCTACTTTGGCGAGGACGTTGTGCCCGATCTCTCACTCAATCGATTAAATTGATTTTATAGGTGTTTTGTGGTTATAAATAAATCGAATTCCTTACATCTTAAACTTCTTTGTGTTTCGTGTTTTAATTTCGGAAGGAGTCCCCAACACTCACTGAATTCAAACCTAAAGTTGAGCCCTACCTGGCAAACATTGCTGTTGCATAACCCTTCGCACAAGAAATCATTCAAATGTTTGAGAGTTTGATAGCTAAATGTTTTTAAATCATCATTCGGGACAATACAGGAAACTTTTCTCGGCAACGTTAGAAAAAGGTGTTTGAAATTGTTTTGTTCCGAATTTGACAACAACAACAATATTTGAGCAGATTGTATTGCCATCTGGTTAGATTAGAATTTATGCTAAAATTGATTCAGTTGCATAAAAATTCGCTCTATGGTCACATTACACAATAGCAAAAATGACGTGTCCACTTTCTTTGGCAAAGGCATTTCCCCGTTCAGCCACATGCTTGATCTGTTGCGTTCGGTTACACAATCGTCCGCCAATCAGGCGCGTTCTTAATTAACAACTTTCTATCTGCGAGTCAACGAACGAGGCTGTAGGTTGATTTGACGTTGCCTTGTAGATTAAAAAATATAATTAAAAATGTTTGTAACGGCTGTCTATTGTTTTTTTTTCTAAGATGAGAAATGGCGATGATGTTTTTTTTTGGTTGAAAGCATTTTTTATTCTCTTTCGGCTAAATTGATAGTATGGTACGGAAATCAAATCCCCGCAAACAGTAATGTTTATTTTCTTGGTTTTAGTAATGATTGCAAAGCGACGGCTCGATATCGATCTCATGAACTTGTAGATTACAGTTATTGGTTTTACAAATTGGAATGTACTTAAATCTCAATTCGCGTTGACTTACTACACGTCGATACCCCACATAAAAAATATACGTCTGCTTTACAATAATTTTCTTCTCAGAATCCGCCTATAAGATTCCCAATGCTGGGACACAGGATACTCTTCTACAACTACATCTTGCATTGAAAAAGCGGGCATAGTACTACACTCAGTTCACGAAAAATATGGTTTAAAGAGACCTATTGACCAGTATTAGCTAAGTTACGACAATTATTTAGGTATTCTCCATGTTTTCTTAATTAAATGTAAGTAATTAATATGGTGACTGTCCAATCCGACTGACTCAAGTTTCGAGGAAACAGAACAGATACTATCGCTGGTTTCATCCTCAGATGTTTACTCATAAACTTGTGGTCTAGTTTACTGCAGGTAAGAGTAGACAGAAGGACCGTCAGTTTCCGAAAAAAAAAATATTTAAGGGGTTCAAACGTTTGAACAAAGAGTTTGTATGTATGTGAAGATCTATCGCATGAGCTAAACTTGAACCAATACGTTAAGTTGTGCGGTTTTATTAGCCATCATAATTGTTTTTCTTTAGCTTATAGAACCCTGGGGTGGGCAAAGTCCTCCCCCAATGTCTTCTTCCCTGATATTTTTTTTTTTTAATAGATACTTCAACAGTCTCATGGATGCATTTAGGTATAATAATTTAAACCAGCATACATAAACTACCAGACTCAGCAACACTTTCTGTTGGTCATACGGTCATACAAATTTTTGTTTCGGGTGGGAATGGAACCGCAGTTCAGCAGTAAATTGCTTACCCACTGCGCCATCTGCGCCATTAATTCCGTCGTAGATATTGCGTGATGCAACGATACAAAATGGATCATTATGGATTTAATAATGGCTACCTGTCCGACTGGTTAGTTTTGATGCAATCAATACTTTTACTTTCTTTGTCATACATTTAAATAGCTGCAGCGTTGTGTAATGAATGCGAATAACTATAAATACTAATTTCGAAACTGAACTAAAAGATAAATCCTTCCTCTTGGATCATTCATCATCATCATCATCATCATCATCATCATCATCATCTGTTCCCACTATTGGGATTCAGGCCTTCTCTCTGTGAGAGGGAGTGGGCCATAATCCACCACGCAAGCCCACTCGCGGTCGATGATCATTGAAGACCAGTTATTTTTGCTGAATGTTTGCGAGGATTCATATTCATATCTTTATTTGTAGTCCATAATGTTAGTTTACAGATCTTATAGTATGCTTATAGCTAGTTACAATTATGGACCCTGTAGGGCACAGCAAAAAGTATACAATTAAAATAAAATTCAACATAAGTATGATAATATATGAACTAATAAAAAATGGTGAGAATGTTGTTCATAATAATTATTTTCTAGAATGAACAACATTTTCACCATTTTTTATTAGTTCATGATGATGAGTTCAAAGGTGAAGTGAGCTCGTAAACGACAAAATAGCACTATTGCTAAGCAGAACATCAAGTTTTCATCGCCATAGACAAACGACAATATATTACTAGACCCCGCATGCACGATCTAAGGAACAAAAATTATTCTGTCAACTCGCTGAGGTACTACGTAAGCGAGGGGGACGGGGTACTGCATTGTGATCGGCTAACTCAAGGTCTGTTCTGTCTCAAGGTATGTTTACGGCTCACAGGAGTGGTCGAAATAAGACGAATATAAGACTTTTTTGCCTAATGTGTTGACAGACATCGGTCGCCTGTTATTAGGAGTCTAGTAACCCGGGGTCGCGGGATTTATTTCTATTACCGTGACCCCGGAACATAAAGGGCTACTGAAGGACACCGTGGATTTTAGTCAGTACAAGTCTGACAGTACCTCCCGCCCTGCCCGGGGTTGGAGGTCTCATTTGATGATTTTACCACGCTAAAAAAAAAAAAAAAAAAAGGAGTCTAGTAATATATCGTCGTTGCCATAGACCTTCTGGTCTCACCTGTGCAATGTGACGCACAAGTGTTTCCGTATTATAACTGTTCTATTGTTGTATTGTGCTGGTATTATTCACGGATTTGTCGGAAAAACTCTCCCATTATAAAGTGGACGGCGCTTAGTACGGTAATGGTGACTTTGGCTTTTATTTTAATTTTATAATTCGTAAGAATACGTTGTGGGATGAAATAGATATTGATTTAGCCCTTAGTGTCTTGTAAACCCCGGGGTCGCGGGATTGGACCCCGGAATGTAAAGGGTATATTGAAGAATACCGTTGATTTTAGTTAGTACAAGCCTGACAGTTCTTCCTACCCTGCCCTGGTTGGGAGGACTCATTTGATGATTTTACCAACCTAAAAAAAGTGTGTCTTGTAAGCTCGGGATCCGAGAATCGGGTGTTCCTACTTAGTATGCGCCATTAAGTTCTATTATTAAAGTAGATATAATAAAAAACTATGTTTTATTTGCAGCCCACTTGCGATTTTTTTCAATAAAGAACTTAAAAATAAACTGAAGAAAACATTAGGACACAATTAAATCAAAATAAACACACATGTTTTCAGAAACTTCTCATTTTTTTTTACCGACAGTCACTGCCACCATCAAAATCAAACATCTTAATAACCCCGTATCCACAAACGTGACGCCTTCAAAGCAATTTCCTTCATAATGAACTAATACGGTAATCTGCTCAGTTAGCCTGCGCGCGCGCACGACACAGTAATTCCCAAATAAGGAGACGTGACGTCATACTAGCTCAAGCTTTTGTAGATTCTTTAGTGAGAGAATGGACACATTTAGAAACAAAAAAGATTAAGATTATGTAATGATTGATAGATTTGTTTGTAAAAACAACCGCTTAATGACAAACATTTGATATAGTAGATAATTGTAATTATTAATCGACATTTGAATTTGAATAAAATAAAATCTTTAGGATATACCTGAGCATTATTAATGCGAAGGATGTACCAAAGATCTACAAATGAGTATCAATATGAAAGCTATGAAAATATTATTAGAGTACCTAGAATAAAACAGAATGACTAGTCGCTGGACAGCCATACCAAATTCAGAATTATACCAAAACCAATAAAACTCAATTTTTGATACAGTAACTCTCCAAGGGACGATTATGAAGTACAAGTATTTCGCCTCATGCCCTTTTTCACCAACACTTAAGCTTCACCTTAATGAAAACAGCTCTATTGCATTTTCAACGTTTAGCTCAACACTGAAAGTTGACATTCCAACTACAACAACTAAGTGTTGCTTAGTGAAGATGCAGACAGGCATAAGTGTCGCTTCGGACGCAATCAACGGACCGACATGGTCCGCTAGTGTTTCCTACTGTGTTAGCAGAATGTGGGTAGTGACCATGGTTTGAAGGAAAAGCGGGACAGTCCTCAAACTGTCAATCAATACTAATTTTGAGTGACTTTGTTAAAAAGAACAGCCTTCAGTATGTTCAATGTGACTTGTAACCAAAGCATGGCATTTTAACATAGTTAAACAAAGTTTTATGGTTACAGAAATACAGACAGGTGTCCGATTGAGTAAGGTTGTGACCGACTTGTGACCAAGCGTCAGCTTCGTTGGGCTGACGACAAAATCAAAGTAGGAGTAATGAAAAAATGCATGTTAGTTGCATGCAAGTCTGACTAATAGCGGACTTTTAATGGACTATAAATTCAGTTGATTAAACAAATACAGCAAGTTAGTCTAACTTGCAAGCTTTCGAGCTACTCCGTGGAATTTCTTGCACCGTCAAAATGAGGTTTAAATATAAAGACGTGGGAAAATAAAAAGTGGGCAAATTCGAAGGTTTTATGAACCATTGATAAAGAGACAGTAGTTATACTCACCAGGTTAAGAGGATTCAGATTAATTACAATTCAATTTCAGATGAATTATGAATCAGATATATCATTGCATTATGACTTTCCTTTCACCTAAGTATTTGATTGATTTGGTTTGAGATTTTAGTTTCTACAATTTTGTCCTGTTTTTCCTATTATAAAATACACCTAACTCTTCCTTATAATCTTCACCACGACAATCAAATTCGAAAATTCCTTCAAACACCTTCAAACCTGCACACTGCCATACACATTAACTTCTGATGCAAATTATACACCACCGCTACACAGCATAATGTCAGTTTTTGTCCGTACTCCACATTATGTACTACAGACGTATGTGTTTAGAAATCTTATGTGGATCACGATGTCTTCGGGCCTCGGGTTACGGGCCGTTAATATGGAGAAGTTGAGTTAATGTACCATGTCATTTAGTTGTGTTGTGTGGATGAATGGTGCGAGATTTTGTCTGTTAGATCAATGTAGCAGATCACTACATGTGTTGCTAAGTCTTTTCTTAAGTAATGGTTTGTATAACTATACAGGATGAATTTTCCAACTGGGCGTGGATGGTGTATCCGAAACTATGAGGAATATTGTGTCTCGAGCACGATTTTGATGAAAACTAAAACTGTTGGATGTTGGAAAAAATCCTGTATTCTTAAACCCCTGTACCCTTTTTTTTTTTTTTTTTTTTTTTTTTTTTTTTTTTACGTGGTAAAATCATCAAATGAGACCTCTCACCCCGGGCAGGGCGAGAGGTACTGTCAGACTTGTACTGACTAAAATCCACGGTGTTCTTCAGTAGCCCTTTATGTTCCGGGGTCACGGTGATGGTATGAGTCCCGCAACCCCGGCAGGCTTTGGCCCTCTAAGAGGGGGCCCCGTCATTTTGCTGACAGCTCTTTGAGGCGCGCGTGGAACACGACGCGCCGTCGACCCGGGCATGGTCCATGGTCGGGCGGCGAGTTGCCCTTTACTCGCCGCCCGCATGCCCGCGCCTACGGTGGCCGGAGATCGTCTTGCGACGTCCGACGCCGTGGGCGTCCACCACCGCGGGTGGGGCGGAGGGAGGACCTTGTCCTCTCTCTCACGCGGCCCGCCTCCTCCTTCGCGAGCATGACTGCTTCGCAGAAGGAGGCGACCGCTTCCCACTCCGTCTCGCCCCGCAGCATGGCCGCGACCAGTGCTGGGCGCGAGAGGTCTCCGCCTATCGCCGCCGTGAGGACACGTCGGTGCTCCGCCCAAGCGGGGCAATCCTGCACCGTATGCTCGACTGTGTCCTCCGGGCGATCTACGCAGTGGTGACACCCAGGCGTTTCTTCCTTTCTCATAAGACACAGGTACCTCCCGAAACATCCGTGTCCGGTGAGGACCTGCGTCAAGCGGAAGCTTAGGACGCCGTGACGTCTCTCCAGCCACTCCTCAAAGAGGGGTCTTATCGCCGCTATTGCGGCGTGCCCGGCCGTCGGTCGCGACAGTCGTGCCCTCCATACTGCCCTGAGATCGCGCCGGAGCTCTTCCCGCCGCGCCTCGACTTCTCGAGGCAGCGGGGTCACGCCCCGGCGCTGCGCCTCCACGCGCCATTCATAGACGCGCTGGAGGGCAGTCGCCTCCAGATCCCAGGGCAGCAATCCGGCGAGCAGGTTGGCCGATTCGCCGGCAATCGTGCGGTATCCCCGGATCATCCGGATTGCCATGACCCTCTGGCATGCGACCAATTTGATTGGTCGCGTCCGGATGCTTAGGGCCCACACTGGGGCCCCGTAGAGGGCCATGGACCGCACGACACCGGCGTACAGCCTACGGCAGGAGGCGTTTGGCCCACTGAGGTTACCCCTGTACCCTTAGCACGAGTTTTCAGTAGTTTAGGCGTAAAGTAAACTGGAACTTTGACAATTTCAAATTGTCAATTTTCAAGGAAAAAAATTGTTCCTTCTTCGCACACCGGAGGCGCTGTTCCATTTTTTCATACAAGAAACGCTGTAAATACTGGAAAGACTCTGTAAAGTGAAATAGTGAAAACTCGTGCTATGGTTTCATTTGTATCGTGTAGTTAACAATAGTTATCTCCTTAGTCTAGGAGCTGTAACAGCTAAGTTAACTAAATCAACGTCACTAACCCCCAAAGATTCATTGGAAGTCCAGCGTTAGACAATTTCACCCTGTCTGACATAAATGCTGAAATGGACCTTTTTGGGACAGCCGTGAGGCACACAGTACAGTACTCTGTATTTTGGCTTCCTTTTATTATTTTTCCTTTGTTTATATTTATTATTTTCTGTACTTTTTATATGACGTGTGCTACATGAACTGTTGTCAAATTAATATTTTTGTTTCTTTCTTACATAAATAATAAACAACTTATTATTCAAATGAAGTACCTACCCTAGTATACATAAATCATTTAAAATCATCTAGTCGACCATGCCGTATCTTAGATTACGCCTTCGCTTACCATCAAAGAAGAATGGTCAATCAAATCAAAATACATAGAATTAAAGCCGGTGACATTACGTCTTTAAATTGGTTAACACCATAACGAGACCATAATGTATTCTAGTTTTAATCCCATTTAAAAGTCAAACGGTTCAACCTACGATAGTTTGAGTATTCAATGAAAATCTATGCGCCATATGTAATCCCCATGTGGCGGTAATTTAGCGACTTATGTTAAATAGGTACAGTCTACAAAAGGTGTATGTGGGCAAGTACTTTAGCCAATGAAAATTGAGGGAGTAGTAATTAGTAATTTGTTTGTAGTACTCGTAGTTTCCAAACGGATGTATTTATTGACTTTATAACGCAAAAAAATAGGGCTTGATGAAAAACCAACGACGATTTAATACTAGACTCCTAATAGCAGGCGACCGATGTCTGTCAACACATTAGGCAAAAAAGTCTTATATCAGTCTTATTTCGACCACTCCTGTGAGCCGTAAACATACCTTGAGACAGAACAGAGCTTGAGTTAGCCAATCACAACGCAATACCCCGTCCCCCTCGCTTACGTAGTATCTCAGCGAGTTGACAGAATAGTTTGTGTTCCATAGATCGTGCATGCGGAGTCTAGTAATATATCGTCGTTGTGAAAAACAGTCACTCCAAAGTATGAACGTGTGCAACATCTACAATTTTTTGGGACAGCAGAGCTCATCGTTTTTTTAGTGACCATACAACAGAGCACGCATGACATGCTGTCAAATGCACCATCATGAGAACTAAAAGGGGAAGGAAATCCATGTATTTGGTTTATTTATTTATTTGAGTACATGATGAAGGACTTTAGTAAAAACAGATAAGAAAAAGATAGACCATTTTCACCGGAGAGCTAATGACAAATCCACACGAATGTAAAATTAAGAAATGGCAAACATGTCATCACAATCATGCTGTCAGATTAGCACTCTAATCACTTTTGTTGACTGTACATGAGTGGGAATACCGTAGGATGCTAGAATTAGGTAATTTATGTCTTTCTGGGACATCAACTTGGCAAAAGAAACCTATAAATAGTGGCAAATAGACAAGAGTGGGATGTGATGGCCCAGCGTAGGCTTCATCGCCTTCATGCTAGTTTCATGTTTGGCATAGAGAAAAGATGTCGCGTTACCATATATTTTTTGAAATATTAATTATAACGGTACAATATTTTGAAGTGATTTGTCATTGAAGTCCCAAGTTGGGACTCATTAAGAGAATGAGCCCGTTTTATATTATAATTGGCAATATTTATAATACCCATAGGGCATTTGGTGACTTCGGTGTTCATTAAGTTAATATATGTTTGTTTTTCATCGTGCCAATTCTGTTCCACTGCTGGTCAAAAGTTTCAAGTCGTCCCAAGACTTCTTGTCAATTGTCCTGCATTACCTCGAACCAGCCCTAAAGGTATTACCCAGGTGGTTTCACCATCTTTTGTGGCGGTCGTGGTGGCGCCGCTAATTTCTTAGCATTATAGATTGAATTCCTGTCTACTATCTACCTATCCGTTTAATCAAAAAAGTCAAAAAGCACTCTATGGCCTGATTTCGGCTTTTTGTTCGTTTTCGCAAGTCGCAGACAGCTGCGACAGGATACAAGCATTTTCGCATTAGATATTAATAAGCGTCAAAATAAATGAAAGAAAATAATGTGAACATCACCCGACCCAGTCAAATAACATCGGTTTAAGTATTACATGCTGAGTATGCTAACGTGAGAATATACACAAAAACATGATAATTTTTCGTTAGGCAAGTGGATTTTCTAAATATTTGTTGTCTTCCGAAAAAAAAGGTTATTTATTGCGTACGCAGCAAGTTGTTGACTGTTTTTTGAATTTTATGTCTATAGGCTTACACTTTAAATTCTATTTAACATTTTGATATAAAAAATAGTGAAATATGACCAGACTCGCGTCTATGAAAAAAAGTACTAAAACTACTTGAGACTATATTTTACGACAATAGTTCATTATTTAAATTAGTTACATCATGTAGTTAAACCAAAAAGGAAATAAGAAATAAGTATTCGATGAATTCTTCTGGGACCTTTTGCCATGAAAAATGACTTCATAATCTTATAGTAGAACAAACTTGTGATGTTTTTTTTGTAGCATGGTAAAATCATCAGTCCTCCCACCCAGAACAGGGCACGAGGGTAATATGTGACGAGGGACCGACAGACTTGTACACTGACTAAAATCCACGTTGTCCTTCAATAGCCCTTTATGTTCCGGGGATACGGTAGCTCGTTTGTCCCGCAGGAAGCATATATGATGTTAGGAACAAAAAGGACAAGGAAATTACAGATAATATAATCAACAACACTCAAAATATTCTCATGCTCTTTTTATTTACACTCGACGCTAAAAGCTTTGCGAAAACAGCACTCACTGTTAACAGAACAGTTATTAGTTCTTCCCACGACGAAGTCAAGTGCACATAAAGCCACAGACTGCAGTGTCTGTACCATAGACAATATTATTATTTTTATGGAAAGGCAACGGACACAATAAATAAGAAGAAAAAGTTTATATGACGTGCACAGCTTATAATTTTTTTGAAGAGTTAAACGGATGAACGATATTTTGAAGAGAAAAAAGCGTGTTAACTACTCTCTATGCGTACAAAAATTTGCTAGATAACTACTTATTTTCAAGAAGGTGGTCAAGGGACTGATTGTGACCCCAAAAACTGAAGCTTTGCACTATAACCCCCTTATTGATATCCAAAAAAAATTGCGCCTGTGACACTCGCATCCCAAAAATGTAGCTTCTGGGGTTGCGGGACTGTCTCATAACGTAACAGTGACCATGGAACTTAAAGAGCCATTGAAGGATCACCGTGGACTTTAGTCAACACAAGTCTGACAGTCTCTCCCATCCTGCCCTGGATGATCCCACCCAGGCAGACTGAATTCATGATTTTACCAAGATAAAAAAAAAACCAAATGAAACTTATCTGGGGACTTTTGGTTCTAATAGACCAATATCGGAGTTCTGCAACAATATATTAGTCTAGCAGTCTATCACACATCAATCTTATCTCCCTTCCTCCACATTGGCAATCTATGCAATTATAATCTGTGGTCCACATCGCCTGCACTCTCGCTGAGTTCACGTCGATTTAAGATTCATTCACTATTGTTGATAAATGACGAAATGATTTATTGTCTATGTCTTGTCTGAATCGCTTTGAACTTGTGGGAACCCGCCACTGTTGCTATTATTTGTCTTTATGTAATTGTAAAGCAGTGTTTTGTGATTATAGTCATTACTTTTAGGTGGAAGGTGGTTATTTGGAGCTTTATGACTACTGCTGGTGCTTCACGAGTCACGATCAGTCCTTGAGGGTCTTTAACTGTTGGTTTGGTAAACATTGTGGTTGCTATTTACTAATAACTATTGTTTTAAGCCTTCGTGGTGGAATAGATTGCTACAGAATAAATTTAAGGACTGTGAAGAACTTCGTGAGCAAACATGTCAGAGAACAAAAAAATCGAAGACATGGGATATAACAAACTTATTCTGGGCCTGCTGTCATTAAAAAATAGCCAGGGTTTTAGCAGTGGGAACAACAGAACTGGCTGATCATGATAACGAAGGACGAGGCATTGATATTCATTATTGTATATTCAATACAGTATTTCATCATACATATTTAAGAAAAGCAGAGATAATAATGTTAGTCAGAAGCTCTAAAATCTGACAACCAGTCTTACCATGGGGTATGGTATTGCCCAGTTACTGGGTTGTGGAGGTCCGACAGGCAGTCGCTCCATGTAAAATACTGATATCCAGCTGAATCTGGTTTGACTGGAAGCCGACCCCAATATAGTTGGGAAAAGGCTAGGCAGATGATGAGAGATATTAATACCGTTCGGTAAGCGAAGGTGTGGTTAACGGTGAAGCAGATGCTTGTGCGCACAATAAAAGTATTGGAAAAACGCTTTGAATTTACCCGGAGGAATGTCCACCATATGTCAAAGCCATTGCCTAACGCAAATGGCGGATACAATTTAAACACCCTTGATGACGTACAATCTACTTAGTTGGATCTCGTTTCCACAAATGAAGCAACAGCCGTTGAAAACGACTTACCATTGTATACAGGAGCCATTACAGCCTCCGAAACATTGCGACAGTCCCCTGATTTATCATGTTTGCCAACGTTACCATTCTAGTTTGATATCAAAGGTAGTGGATAAAGTGCTTTTCGCGATTAAAATGATAAATGAAGGAAGCAATAATTTCAATTAATTTAAGCCTGTCTGGCAAATATTCGATTCGGAATATAAGATTGGCTAATCGAACAGTAATTAATACAAAGCGGAAAGTTGCAACGATTGTAGATAGTATCAAAGTTTATATCGTTTGTCAGTTCAATTCGGTAGCCGTACTCTGTTATTGGTAGCTCAGACCACTAAGTAGATACTTTAAGACATGTTTCGTAACATAATTAATGTCTAGAAATAGCTGTGATTGTGGAGAACGTGGTCCGCCATTCTATTCAGTTTTATTTATTGGTTCTCTTCTAAGATAAATAAAAATATGTAAATAAACAGAATGAATTCTTAGATTTATCACCAGAACACCTAAATTATATCCGGTTTTAAAAAAACATGCCACAAAAGATCTATGATTGTAAAAGATGAAATTATGAGATAAAAAATAATATCTACATTTCTATCTCTTTTGTGTGAATTAAGTAAAGCTTATCTTGACGACCTAAAACTTAAACATTGTGTTAAATAATTTTACGGTATATTAAATACATACAGACGTGAGAAAATGCGGTGGAAAAGGTCACCAGGTCACACGGTCTTTTCAAATGATTCAGGTTTTTGGCCACATTTCCCAGTTCACTCAATGCACGTACATAATTGTTTCTAATTAAAACCTGGTTTAAAACGCTGTTATCAAACAATCTAATTGAAACAACGTTATTTCTTTAGCTGTTTAACCTCTTCTTGACATAAAAAATGAGTGTATTTTATCTATGGCCGCTGGCCATCCGCCATGATTAATAAAAACATCTGTCAAAATATTGCCGCGAAATTAACGGTGACGTGACTTGCCCGTTTATTTTTGCAATATTTATTTAAAAGGTTATTTATGAGGTTAATTGATTGTCCTCTAGTTATAATATGTAAATAAAAGGAAATTACAACAGACTACACAACGGTACAATTATAAATCTTGTAAAAAGATGTCTGACAACTTAATCAAATAGACTTGACAAGTTAAATTGGCCGTGACAAATGGCGTCTGTGATACATTTAATTTTAATGTATCTTGATTCTAGTCTCGAACAATTAATTGTTCTTGAAGTGTGTATGATGTGTTCTCATGCAATGCACAGAGATTTATGAACACATACATATGTATGATTTATTATGAATGATCACTAATTTCTAATACTTTTACTAACGTTATAGCTTTCACTTGTCCAACTGGTCTAATTTAATGGCCTTTATAATTTCAGTCGCGTGTTTTAATGTTCTTAAAAAAAGTTTTTATTAGAATTATAATTTTAATAGTATGTCTTAAGTCAATCAATCTTAGCGTGGTAAAATCATCAAATGAGTCCTACCACCCCGCACGGGGCGGGAGGGACTGTCAGACTTATACTGACTAAAATCCACGGTGCCTTCAATAGCCCTTTATTTTCCGGGGTGACGGTAATGAGATAAGTCCCGCGAACAAGTCAATCAATCTTAAGAAAATAATGTTTTACGTTAAGGGCGAGTATAATTCGATGTTGGCAGCAACTTTTATCATTATTCTTAAATAATTAAGAAACTTAGTATTCCGTTATGTTTACCCATCGCTGAATTAACAGTTAGCTCCAAGCTAAAAATAGGAAGGTAATCAAAACATGAAGAAAGATGATAATTAATTCGCAAATAAGTAATTAGTCAATATGCTTATGCAAATTAGAATTCGTTAAGTACGTACACGTCATGATAACAAGAAATCATCATCGGCGTAGTCTTTCAACTATGTTAGGATCGGATTCTAGTACATAAGATGAGTGAGAGGATGTTGTGGAATCCTAGTATTTTGAATGCGACGACTGCATACCTGACCTCTGCGACACAGTTACTGGGTGATACGATACTCCTAGGTAAGAGTTGTGGACATTCGGGCTTCTGACTACTCGTTAGGACTGTCAGAGATTTACAAATTACAGCCGGGATTAACGTCCTAACGGGTATTTTGATTTTGAGACAGAGGGATCTAATTTGTAAATAAGTACTTGATACCATTGATCGCAAGAGTTGGCCACCGATCTACCGACAGAAGTCGGCAAGCACTGCTGCACTGCTACTACCTTGATCTTAAACGTCAGCGGTGCTGTTATTATTTAGCCATGAGACTCTCGTTTTAACAAGATCGTTAATAAAGATAACTCCGTTAAAAAAGAATAAAAGGCCCTTTAACAGCCTTTCTCTTCATCCGTCAAAAAAAAAAAAAGAGAATGCGTTGTCTATGACTACGCATGTTGCCACACGCAGCTGTCATATACAAGTACATAACTTTTTAATCTCTCTATAATAAGCGTTATACAACTATTCCCATTGTTGCCCCGTCTTCCTTGCGATAAAACCGCCTTCCGTATCGACAATGCAGATTCGTTATCACTTTCACACAATTCAGAGCTTTCATAAGAGGAAATGGGACGGAAATAGGGTATTTAAATGACTGTGCAAAATTATCAGTTGGAAAGCAAAAGTGTTACCAAACAGTAATCGTTAGGTGTAAGTTTAAAAATGTTATCTAGTCATTGTGGGCAGTTTCTAAGGTTATGGAAGTCAGCTTCGTTACGTTATCTTGTGTCTAAAAAAAATGTTTAAAACGCCGTATCATGGTGTGTTTAAATCATCAACACACAACATCACACAAGCAAACACAAACGAGAATACGTATTTTCGAATATGAAAAAAAAAACTTGATGAAAGTTACGAAAAATATTAAACCGAAGAAAAAGTAGTCTTAAATAAATGCGTAAAAAGCTGCTCGACAGTAAACAGTAAAGGAGAATTAAATTGATTTAAATTAAGTTCACTTTCGACTAAGTATAAAAATTACAAAGCAAGTTGAGAAAGGAGTAATTAGGTCATTTGTACCAGGAGACGAAAGTTAAAGACCATATCACAGAAAAGAGTCTAATATCCCAAAAGTGGGATATAAGTAATAGGCAAGATAAGCCAAGGTAGAAAAGCTACTTGACTATCTGACATTGTAAGGACAAGTAAATCCCGTTTTCTAATAGCACTGACAAGAAGAAGCCCACGTACAACAGCGGGGTATAGATTACGCTGCGTGGGCGCAAGGCCGGGCGGTGCACACTGCACCGGTCGCTGCCATTCATAGCTGACACCGATTTGAGGTATGTCCAGTGCAAGTTGAGTCTTTAGATACTGTAGAAAGGGCATAAGATTGTTTGTTTGATATTTCGAAAATGGTTCTTGATAACAAAAAATATCTATGTGTCTGCGCATCATAATCGGTTAATTTAAAAAGTTTGTGTGAAATGTCATTCGGCGTACCGCTCCAAATGTTTCAATCGTTGCGTTGATGGGAAGGAAATTGCTTTCGAATCTAGATTATTTAGAAACTACCTAGGGTAGATAGACCACTGTCTGATATAAAAAACGAACTTGTACTAACTTATGAATGAGTATTTAAAATCGGACTGACTGGCCTGTTGGTCTAGTGGTTAGTGATTCTGATTGCTATGCCGGGGGTCGTGGGTTCGATTCCCACCCAGGACAAGTGTTTGTGTGATGAGCACGATCATTTGTTCTGTGTCTGGGTGTAATTTATTTATAATATGTATGGATTTAGAAATATATAAGTATGTTTAACAGTTGTCTAGAACTCATAACACAAGCTCTGCTTAGCTTGGGACTAAATGGCGTTGTGTGATAGTTGTGGAATATTATTATTTATTATTATTACTGTCAATTTCAGTTTCGGGTCAACCGGGGTCCAGCGACTGCGGCAGGCAGGATGACTCACCAAACTTTTACTTACATCTCCAAGATTCTCTAAGCATTGTATCATTTCGCTATCCTATAAATACATCAGTTGATTACAATTATTAAGACAATGTGTCCGGTTTTCACCAGCTAGTGCCAAAGGAAAGGACATGTACGACCTCGATCGCTGCTCATCCGCTCTTTGGGTCATATCATGTTTAATTCAGCGCATGGACTACTGTCGATCGTACGCCGCCAGATTTTATAAGGAGACTGTGGTTCCATTGTTGATGCATCTTAAAAGTCTGATGTCCAAAACTAAGTGAGAGTACTTTATTGTTGCTTTTATGTAGTTTTGATGCAACAGTCGTCAGCCTTACTACAGAGTTGGTTTGAGATGGTACCTAATTAAAATGAAGGAAGATTGTTAAAAAAGATGAAGTGACTAAAAGTGTAGCAAACACTCGACTCCTAACATTAACAGCGCTTTATCATTTGTTTGAACTGAACGCCATACTTCTGATTTCATCCATAGGTAAGTCTTTTTTACATATCACATACTTGCTCAGAAGTATCGGCCGATAGAGACGTAAAATATCTCATCAGCTGTAGGTAAAAATGTCCAAATAGGATAGAATTTTATTGATCAAACGAATAAAGGAAAGGAGTCGAGCTTAAGGTTTAATTACATGTAACATTTGCATGTACTTGGATACAGATCATGCAAAATGAAACGCACGATTCAGATCAACACGAACATGTTCCATCTTCTTTACAACACATGGAAAGGAAAACTAATGAATGATATTCACATATCTAAGTTCAGATTCATTCATGGGAAAGATTCGCTTACTACGTAATTTTCTAACACAATTCATACTTTTTGCCGACAAAAGAACTGGGTCTGCCATAGACTCCCACTCTATGGTAACAGTACAATGATTACGTAAGTGGGAAAATCTTCCCACATGCTTTGTCAAAGAGGTTGGTCGGTTGGTTTCGTACCTCCATGTATGGTTGGCCACCACGAGCGTTCGGATTCAGTAAAGACCATATATGATGGATGGGTGAGCAATAGTTCCAATTATACGACTGTTTTGTTCGTTTTCCGATTTGGGTATTTATGGTGTCTTGAATAGGCACTGCTTTGCCGGACTGTGACTTTGTCGCAAAAAAATACCTGAGGAAATGTTTTGGAAATTGACAACGGTGTTTGTTGTTAATAACAATAAAATGTCTTTAATCTTCTATGATCAATGTAATGACATTTACGGATTATATCTTCTATCTATCTATACATATAATAAAACTGTAGAAAAGTTATTTTTGTACATTAAAAAAAAACACAAAAAATATAGCCAGGGTATTAAAGGACAACCAATAGAACCCATTTCTAGCATTTTTAGAATTTTTGTCTGTTTGTCTGTTTATCTGTTTGTCTGTTTGTCTGTTTGTCTGTTTGTCTGTTTATTTGTCCAGGTATCACGTAAAATGTACGAAATAAATGTAGATAACTTTTATATACAACGATTAAGCGTAACTTGGAGAGGAATTTAGTTTTTGTTTCATTGGAATCGGTTCAGTCTATCAAAAGATATTGGAATTTAAAGTGTTTCAGAAGTAAAATTACGGGTGCACTTTGGTCTCAGTCTCACACATTGATTTCGTACGTCAGTCGCACGATCTAACTTCGAATAGAAAAACTACATTATTCAAATAACTGGAATGGACTGGAATGGACTGGAATGGACTGGAATGGACTGGATGGACTGGATGGACTGGAATGGACTGGAATGGACTGGAATGGACTGGAATGGACTGGAATGGACTGGAATGGACTGGAATGGACTGGAATGGACTGGAATGGACTGGAATGGACTGGAATGGACTGGAATGGACTGGAATGGACTGGAATGGACTGGAATGGACTGGAATGGACTGGAATGGACTGGAATGGACTGGAATGGACTGGAATGGACTGGAATGGACTGGAATGGACTGGAATGGACTGGAATGGACTGGAATGGACTGGAATGGACTGGACTGGAATGGACTGGAATGGACTGGAATGGACTGGAATGGACTGGAATGGACTGGAATGGACTGGAATGGACTGGAATGGACTGGAATGGACTGGAATGGACTGGAATGGACTGGAATGGACTGGAATGGACTGGAATGGACTGGAATGGACTGGAATGGACTGGAATGGACTGGAATGGACTGGAATGGACTGGAATGGACTGGAATGGACTGGAATGGACTGGAATGGACTGGAATGGACTGGAATGGACTGGAATGGACTGGAATGGACTGGAATGGACTGGAATGGACTGGAATGGACTGGAATGGACTGGAATGGACTGGAATGGACTGGAATGGACTGGAATGGACTGGAATGGACTGGAATGGACTGGAATGGACTGGAATGGACTGGAATGGACTGGAATGGACTGGAATGGACTGGAATGGACTGGAATGGACTGGAATGGACTGGAATGGACTGGAATGGACTGGAATGGACTGGAATGGACTGGAATGGACTGGAATGGACTGGAATGGACTGGAATGGACTGGAATGGACTGGAATGGACTGGAATGGACTGGAATGGACTGGAATGGACTGGAATGGACTGGAATGGACTGGAATGGACTGGAATGGAATGGACTGGAATGGACTGGAATGGACTGGAATGGACTGGAATGGACTGGAATGGACTGGAATGGACTGGAATGGACTGGAATGGACTGGAATGGACTGGAATGGACTGGAATGGACTGGAATGGACTGGAATGGACTGGAATGGACTGGAATGGACTGGAATGGACTGGAATGGACTGGAATGGACTGGAATGGACTGGAATGGACTGGAATGGACTGGAATGGACTGGAATGGACTGGAATGGACTGGAATGGACTGGAATGGACTGGAATGGACTGGAATGGACTGGAATGGACTGGAATGGACTGGAATGGACTGGAATGGACTGGAATGGACTGGAATGGACTGGAATGGACTGGAATGGACTGGAATGGACTGGAATGGACTGGAATGGACTGGAATGGACTGGAATGGACTGGAATGGACTGGAATGGACTGGAATGGACTGGAATGGACTGGAATGGACTGGAATGGACTGGAATGGACTGGAATGGACTGGAATGGACTGGAATGGACTGGAATGGACTGGAATGGACTGGAATGGACTGGAATGGACTGGAATGGACTGGAATGGACTGGAATGGAAGGACTGGAATTGACTGGAATGATGGAAGGATGGATGGATTGGGGACTGGGAATGGAGCTGGAATGGACTGGAATGGCTGGAATGGACTGGAATGGACTGGAAGTATCTGAATGACTGGAGGAATGACGGATGGATGGAAGTGGAGAATGCATAGAGAGACGGAGCGTTAGAATGGAAATGGAATAGTCCTGACTGGATAAATGGACCTGGACAGAAGTGTGAGCAGAGCGGAGGGGAGTGGATGCATGAGCGGCGTTGGAAAATAGTTCCTACATAAACCTGAACAGAGTGTCAACTATTCTTTGATAACATCTAAGAAAATTTCTAAATCAGGGTTATATGATAACTGTGCCTGATTAAGCGCTTCGAACTAAAAAATACATTGCTCAATTCCGACATCCACGCGAACGAAGTCGCGGGCACAGCTAGTACCTATTATGGATTTAAGTAATAATTAATAGGTTGTTCATAAAATGGATTGGTTGAGGAAAATATAATAAAGAATATTGACATGTGAATTTTGGATAACTATAACTAATAATCACGCGATGACAATAAGGAGCCGAGCAGGTGATGAAACCGCGGTTTAACGAGATAAACGAGAAGAAGGCGAATGCAGATGCATATGATGAACTGATGATGTATGGCTGATAAAATAAAAGACCTCTTGCATTATCAGCAGTTATTACGTTAACCAGAGAAAGTAAGTAACCCAAAGCTGTTATCATAGTAATCACACTACCTCCACCTCGTGTGAAAACCAATCCCATTAGGATATCCCATCGTTAAAGTTAATAAGAGAAGGGTGTTGTAGGTGGACCAGCGCTGCGAGTAGGCTATAAAGTTGTTACTGGGCTTAAATTTCTAAACCTAGTCGTAATTATTGCTGTGGATCTGTGCAACGATCGTGTGAAAATAGGGCCAAAAATTTTGTGTTTAGTATATTAATTTGTTAAAGATTAATATTGTAATAACTTGTAAGTAAGTGGTTGAAAGATAATTACACAAGTAGCTTTTTAACTTTCGGGAGTTATGTATTAACAGCCGTTCCTAATACTCCTTGCCTTCGCTCTAAAGCATTGACCTAACATTTATTATGATTCTAACAGATTTTTTCTTTATTTCAAGATTATTTTGAAGCATTAACGCCTTACCACAAAAAGATAAACATCTATTGAAGGCTAGTCTAAAAAAGCGTAACTGCAAAATGACTCTTGTATCATCGTGAAATGTCGTTCTTACAATCATTAATAATTCGTTTAATTTTCTTTCTTGGTAAGACGTTAAGTATTTTACAAATTGTCTCTACGAGTTTTAATTTATTTATTTGTTGTATCTCTTCCAAGCCATATAACCATATTCAAACCTCACATACCCTTAACGATTCAACATTTTGTCCCGTTTTCTAGCCATTCGATTGAATTAACACTTTTCTTATATGAATTGATCGAATCTATAGCGTTGCTTCTTTCGCTTTTGCCTTATAAAAATCTTAGACACTCATATCTATAAACGTATCGCTTTTTAAAATGCTAATCCACTTATGTTCTACCACATACATGACTAGAAACTGTGGTATAGATAGAATACAAAGCAATCTTCGACATTTAAGGCTACTGATAGAAATGTCACTTGGTGACTCATTGCAAGGTAGAAAGGCTATGCTCTGAATGTGGGTGTTAAAATTGGATTGTCCAGCGCAGATATTATACAAACAATTACGTAATGAACTTGTTCTGATGCTAATTAGTTTCATAACATGACATCACACTTGTGATACCTGAAGGCTTAGGCAGAGGTAAAAGTTAACTCATGAGTGAATAGATTTACTTCTAGGCAATTGTGATTCAACGTGCATCAGAGCTGTGGTAGCCCAGTCTTATCGGCTCGGACTTACGAATCGTGGTTTCGAACCCAGCTAGGCGCATTACTTTGTGTAATTTATTTCATCAAAACTTCTTTCAAAATGGTGAAGGAAAAAATCGTGAGGAAACCGTCATGTCACAACCAGGACGCACAAGGCTCGCGTGGTGGATTTTGACCCACTCTCTCTCACAGAGAGGAGGCATTTGTCCCAGCAGTATGAACATTTATAGGCTGATGATGATTATGACGGGCTTCACCGTGTACCTCATCATTGCTTACTACCAGGCGAGATGATATTCTGGTAGCTTAGGAGCCTTTAGCCGTCAAGTGGCCACGAATCCAGGCTAGGACTGAGAAAGACCGTATGAGCCTGAATGCTGGGTTTCTGCGCTGCGTGTCGCGGAATAAATTCAAACAAATAATTGTATGGTTTTAACGAGTACTTGTACCAGATCTGGCAGTTTGTGTATCTGAGTTTTAATTTGTTAACAGGACAAATTCCTGGTCGCGGGACTTATTCCATCACCATAACCCCGGAACATAAGGACACCGTGGATTTTAGTCAGTACAAGTCTGACAGTGCCTCCCACCCTTCCCGGGGTGGGAGAACTCATTTGATGATTTTGCCACGAAAAAAAGCACAAATTCCTAGAATTCTCTTGATAACTTACCAGGCTGTCCCCAATATGGGCCATTGCGAACTTAAATAGACCATATTGGCCCCACTCTGGAAAGAGGCGTTGTTACACTCAGCACAATGATTCCTTTCTCATCAGTATTATCTTCGATGATCAGTCGTACGTAATCATCGAGTCACGCCAGATTTCTCGCTGTTAATAGATGGCTGCCGATTCGAGAGAGCAGCTTTGGTATGGTCCAAGTTACAGGAGACTGAAGTTATACAACGTGTAACGTTAAAAGCGCAAAACCTCTCGTGGGGTAACTCAGCACATGTTACTGAACAATGTTTGTTATAAAACTTTTGGACATTTGCAAAAAAAATTGGTTTTTTCATACAAAATGAGAAATTGATGGAGCCCATCATTATGAAAAACTAATTTTTTTTTCGCGAATTTCCTAAGTTTTATATTTTTACATTGTCCAGTAGTATTGGTTGAGTAACCTCACGAGAGGTTTTGCGCTTTTAACGTTACACGTAGTATAAAGTTGTATAATAGCTACTTGACACAAACTTGTTGATATCTCTTTGCGAAGAAGTAAGCTATTCATGAAACGGATCAGACTTAAAAGATCTTGATACGGGGAAAAGATATGCATAACTTAGCTCTATTCATCAGATTGCTAGGGAAAATAGATGCATAACTTGTTTTTTTTCGGATTGCGTACATACAGCAAAATGGTTTTTATATTAAATAGGTATAAAGTGTACTTTTCCAAGAATCCAGAATGCCAAAAGTGTTTGGCCACTTATGTTAAAGTTCCATTTAAGTATTGTCATATAAAATTTAAATTGCTTCAAATCAATGCAATCATTGAAACGACCAAGTTTCTGAATGTTTTCCAGTTGATTAGTAATAACAGTACACACGCATTTGAGTCATAAAGTGCGTACATTTCATAAAAACTACGCAATTCAGATTCGGAACATCAGTAATATTGCATGTTTAATTGTGAATGCACATTAACTGTATTAATTTGATAGAATTTACGTATGTATGTTAGTAATCGTGTTGTCATGCTTGCACGCATGTTTTCGCATGTAATTGTACAAATTCAGAAGCAGACAATATGTCAATAATATTGCGTAGTCACGCTTAAAAAATATAAAAAGAAAATGATCGAAAGTTTAGCATAACGTGGCATAGATTTCGTACAGGGTCAAAATGTCAAATTCTTAAAAAGCTTAAATTCCAAAATGTGCAATCTCAAACGTCCAACATGAATTAAGATATTTACAGCTACTCTAGTAATTTTATTGAAAGTGAGCAGACGTTTCGCCTCTGCACTTGAACATTAGGTATACCTCAAGCTTTTAATACGTTAATTTAGGTACTATTCATTTAAATATACGTAAAAATACAAGCTTGTGCTTACAACAACACTACGATAGAGATTTAAATCGAATATCACTACGACTAGAGTTCTTTCCCTTTAATTTAAAATTCTAAAGAAAAAGTCCTACAGAAACACCTGAGGTAATCCCTTAATAAATCGTTCCCTTCTTTAACTTCGACCATACCACTCAAGCGCACATTCCACGGGCACACGCGATATGTTCTAGTCCAAGGCACAGGAATGCGAGGCAGATGTGCCGATATTGCACCTCCTCAGAGGAAAATAGGCTAAAACACAATTGATAGGAAAAAAACCACATGACGTAACTTGGAACTAAGTAATTACACTAGCGCCATTGTGATGAAAATGGTTTAATTATTTATTTCCTAGTAGATACTAATGTTATCATCTGTCTAGCTTTTTTCCAATTATGTTGTGATCTGCTCCCAATCGAACCAGATGCAGGTATTTTATAAGGAGCAACGGCCGATCTTACCTCCACTACTTAGTAACTGAGTAAAACGTTGATAAGACTAGTTGTATGACTTTCGAGCTTCTGACCAACAGTAAGGATTTTCAAAGACAGCCGGGACCAACTTTAGGTACGTGTTTTCCGAGGCACGGAGGAACCTATCCATAGACCAACCTCCGCAAAAATTGCCTAAATTTGAAGATCGATCTGTGCGACGATTATTAGCCACGAGTTCCTCCTACTAAGTTCAGCTCAACTTTGAGCTTAGTATTGATCTCATTGGTCAGATTGGGTGACGCCATCTACAGTGAGCTTTAACAGGCCCTCCTCAATAGTAGGGTTATATCATATTTTGTTTAAGCGAAACAGATAATCAACATTATTTACAAATTGCAACCCGTGGCTAACAGGTATCCGGATACGGAAATATTTCAGCACAAAAACAAGGAATAACATTGTTTTGGTATTTGTAAAGGCACTAATGATACAATTAAGACATTTTTACAACATTTTCCTGTAAAAAAGATAAAACGAAACTATACGAATAGAAGTTACGTAGTTTAACAGTAAGTTTTTTGCTTCTAACAATTAGATTGCTTTTCTTACAACAATTTTAAGGGCTATATGCTCGTTTTCTGCAACAATGGACGATTACTAACGGTGGATTTTTATCGCTGTATTCTGATTCGAAAAGTTGAAAATCAATCGTGAAGAAAATGGCCTTTGGCCTTAGTTCTTTTAAAAATTCGAAGATATGTGACATTTACAAACCCGTACTGGACCCGCGTAGTTGATTACAGCCTACTCTCTCACAGAGCCTGTGATCCAGCAGTGGAAATGTGTTAGGTTGTGATTATGCATATGCACCACGAAAATACCCTATTCTTATTAAAAAAGAACCATTGCAGTCGGTCGCAGTCGTTCAGAATTACTATGAGGAGATCCGTAGACGAACTAAAGCCACCGACATAGCCCACCGGATTAGTAAGCTGAAGTGGCAATGGGCAGCCCTTTTTGCTCTCAGAGCAGATGGCCGATGGGGTCGAAAAGTGCTAGAGTGGAGACCACGGACTAGCAAGCGCAGCGTAGGACGTCCACCAACAAGGTGGAGAGAAGACCTTATAAAGGTCGCCGGAAGACGCTGGATGCAGGTCGCTTCCAACCGGTATATGTGGAGATCTAAAGGGGAGGCCTATGTTCAGCAGTGGATGTCCTATGGCTGAGATGATGATGATGATGACTATCGAAAGAAAACATTCAAACAAGAATCTCCTTTTAAAGTTAATTAAAAACAGAGCGTTACGGTAACAAGCCCTTTTTCCTGCACAAAAACCGTACAGTTTTTTGTTCTCCAAATTGGCCACCGCTGATTATCCAATTATACTGTACCGCTACTTTCGTCAAACCACAATATTGTGACTTTACCAAACAGTTGCAATATCAAAGTTTTACAATAATAACAAGTATTGTAGCGTAGTGAATTTTATTGCTCTCGTCATGCGATCTATTGCTCTTGTCATGCGAAGCTGACTGTTGCAATAGATTTGTATGCAATACAATTCCATTGATTTGGTTTGTCAACATGAGACGGATGAATAAAGCGATTGTTATAATTGTAATTAGATTTGTTATTTAAACTTTTCTTTGGTAATTTAATAGTGGACTATCAATAGGCTTAGCAGTCTAGGAGGTATTCTGTGGTCTAGGTTACTTTTACACGACTGCTAAGCAAGAGTAATGTTTTTCACACGTTTCATGTAATATTTTTTTCATTATAAACCACTGAACGGATTTTGACGGTTTAAGGGTTAAACATCGATATATTAGTTTTTTAAAACTCAAGTGTTCCTTAAGAAGATTATAAAAAAACCATACGGAGGTTTTTGGTGCGAAAATAAATTGGCATAATGAAGTTGAAATATCATAAAAATCAGTTTTCAATCATCAATAATGACTTTTGTATAAACTGCCATTTGTCGTAGACATAAAAATGAACATTCCACCAAATTACCTTTCCATTGCTAGCCAAAAAAAAACCAGTTTCCCCTTAGTTTCCCATATCAAACGCCTTCAATCGCAGATAACAATCTCTAATCACAATGGACGTAACATTTAACCTACACAACGACATAACTGGTCATTCATTACATTTATATTCCTACAACCGGTACGCTAGCAGTGCCGGGGCTCAGCAGTAACGGTGGTGGTGACCTTGTGAACCGGTGGCATCGGTCACTGAGGCCTGTGAGATTCCGCTCTTTAAGTAGCATAGTTTGGGATCTTTAGATGCTTAGTATTATGTTAGCCTAGTTTGGGATATCAAGATGCTTAGTTTTATGTTAGCTTAGTTTTGGGATCTAAAAAGCTCAGCTTGAAGTTAGCTTAATTTGGAATCTAAAGAAGCTTAGCTTCATGTTAGCTTAGGTTTCGGATCTAAAGAAGCTTAGCTTTACGTTAGCTTAATTTGGGATCTAAAGAACTTAGCTTTAAGTTAGCTTTGTTTAAGCTGGGGATTCGTGTTCGACCACTATCTCGCTTGACTGTAAGCGAAGATGTGGTCGACGGTGAAGCACGCTTGCCTAGAAGTAACCTGTTGTTAGTAAATTAGTTAAAATCGTATCGTTTTCTTTGGGTTTATCTTTATTACTGTTAATACCTATTCTAACTATCTACGTAGATACTGTTTTCTTTCTCTACCAGCCAATGGATTCCTAGTAAAATTATGTCTTATCTTCAGCTTTACGACTTTTACGAGTTAGATTTGTATGGCATTAAATCTAAGTTATGAACATAAATCTCGTTTCATGTTGGCAATAAAATGTACTAATTAAGTAGGAAAGTGGTCGGTAAAGCCGAACGTATAATTATATTAAAGGCGTAAAACGTTTAGATCAGAAAGATATAATAACATAACATCTCATATAAAAAGGCGGCGCTATTTACTTCAAAACAGAGGCTTAGCTACTGCCGTTTATCTATATATATAAAATTCAAAACTGACTGACTGATCTGACAACGCACAGCCCAAGCCGCTGGGCCTAGAAACTCGAAATTTGGCATAAGCCTTTCTTATACCCCGTAGGTGAGCACTAAGAACGGATTTTGCGAAATTCGGCCCCTAAGGGGTTGTTTTTGGGGTTGATAGTTTGTATGAAACTTCGCTATTCCAGATGCTAGGAATTCCAAATTTTGCATAGGGTGTCTTTTTAGAACGTAGATGCTTGCTATGGCGGGATATTGCGAAATCCGACCCCTGAGGGGTTTATTTTTGGGGTCGATAGTTCGTATGAAATTTTGTTATTTCAAGTGCTAGGGGTCTCAAATCTTGCATGCCAGATCATTTTAAGACGTAAATGCTCAAAAAGGTAAAATTTTTGTAATTCTCGACCCCTAAGGGGTTGTTTTTGGGGTTGATAGTTTTGAGACTTAATTTTTTACATTTGGATTCATTTTTGGACGTAAGTGATACTAAAGAGGGGATTTTGCGAAATTCGACCCCCAAGGGGTTGTTTTTGGGGTTGATAGTTTGTATGAAACTTTGTTACTATAAGTGCTAGGAGCCTCAAATTTTGCATCGGGTACGTTTTTAAGACGTAGACGTAGTTGTAGTGTGTAGTGGACGTAGTTTGCTCATCATGATGGGAATTTGCGAAATTCGACCCCTATGGAGATTGATTTTGAGGTTGATAGTTAAAGGTATGGGGGTTTTATTTAGAACATAGGTGCCACCAAGAGAGGATATTGCGAAATTCTACCCCTAAGGAAGTTTTCTCTGTTAGTAAGGAATCCCAAATTATGCATTGGGGTTTATTTTATGATGGTAGGTGCTACCCAAGACGGGATATTGCGGTTTGATAGATTTTTAGTTGAATTTTATTTTCCAAAAGTATCCCTTAAAGAAGGTGGCTAGGAGTACAAATTCACAAATGCAAAGTTCGAAAATCACGCGGACGAAGTCGCGGGCGGAGTGCTCGTGACGTATAAACTGTACGGGGTCCTCAAGCGTCAAGGGCCCCGGACATGGACATAGGAATAAATAAAAACATAAACCACCTTACCACAGATCGATAAACATCGTTGAACGCTTGTCTTAAAAAAGTGTAACTGCAAAATGACCCTCATATCAACGTGAAATGCCGTTTTGACGTTGACAGTTTTTTTTAGAGAAGTGTTTAACAGATGACTCCACGAAGGGCACCCGCTGACAATGGCACCTGAGTTACTGGCACCTTTTCTCTTTCACATAAGGCTCCTGTCAACATTTTTGGAAGGTGCCAGGTGCCCTATGTGGAATACCTCATTTATCTTTATTGTGGTAAGACTGTATATGTTGCGTATAAATGAAAACTTATTGAGGCTAAAGCTCCAATCATCAACTCCTAATATAGGTCAATTTTCAAAAATGCTTTATTTTGTTGTCATAAATCAGCTACTATATCTCGATCGAATCGATCAGCGTTCTCAATTTTCTAGCTCCCTACAAAATTCTTTTAGTGACATGAATACTAGCATTAGTTACACGATCAGTAACTAATGCTAGAATTGATGTCAGGATGCTATTGTCTTTATTATCCAAAACTATACACTAAGATTAGAAGGGTTGGAGCCCTTCAAGACAAGTTTTGATACGGGACCCTTTTTTTTAGCCTAGCTATGCCACTCCCTCAAAAGGTTCTAATCCCAGCAATTTTCTTATTAAACTAAACTCACCAGATATGCATCAATGGGCTTCTCCCTGGGTCTATGGTACGCCTTCTGCAGCTCTGTCTGCTTGAGCGCATGCGCAATGTGCAGTGCGCTTGCGTCGAAGCGGCCATATTGGTAGTCGGGCGTGTCACGTGACAACTCCCGCGCAGGCGACGCGTGCACGCTCCCGCCGTTTGTGGTGCGTGTTGGTGATACCGCTGATAAGACTGGAAAGAAGAAATTACGAATTTATTGGCTTTGTCCAAAAATGGACAGAGTATTTTTCTTTATAAAAGAAGGCGCTGGAATTAATGCAGAGCTAAGAAATGAGAATAAAATGTTCGAAAAGTATAAGGACAGACCAACCCGACTGCATTCAAATCATCAGTCAGGCCTTGGCTACAATGTTCACATCATTTTTATACAATGGGTTTACTCTTTTTCTCCTTAACCTAGCCCGGAAATTAGTAATTAGGTATACTCTTTAAAATTGCGTTATCAACATCTGAATAGGAATCATAGATGAAATAGGAGTTATCTTTGTATCCAAAAACTAAAACTTGAAGCAATCGCTAACTCCAAATGTAGTGTGCAATAGACCACCATACGCATATTAATGAAGTTGCACGTACCAAAACTAGGCTATCTCCTTCTGAAGTTGCAAGTTTTGCAAACGCAAGGAACTTTGCCAAGTTTTACGATTGCGTCAACAAAATAAGCGTAAGTATTCATCAAGCAATTTATCTTACACATAGAATAAACACTAGCCGGTCTGATCCAACTATTGATGCTTAAAAAATACATAACGAGAAAGTTAGAATAATTAAGTTTCTCAATGCATTTAATTCTCTAAACTGCGGTAAAGATCATTTGCAAATGAATTAACATTCACCATAAGACTCTCTTCAAAAGAATCTCAATTCATAAAGTAACGACCAATCAGAGCTGAGTCCACACTAACGGAAAATGCAATAAACGAGTGATTAGATCGTACGCACAGCCGGCCGTGTGTATCAGACCGAAGACCTCTAGTTAAATTAACTGCAGTTTGTGTACAACCCATAATAATGTGTTAATTCTAGAAATTATTGACCAATCAGCTTCAAATTGAACCAGTAATAATAGAAAATGGTTGAACAAGCATTAGAGCGGTATCGAATTAAAACAGTAAAGAGTAGAAAATTGTATCAAATTGTTAGAAGAAACAATAGGCACAGGATTACGAGTATGCATTCTGTTAATTTTATTTTATTGTATATGACAAGAAAAACAAGTAGAATTAAGTCAAGAGTGAATAGGTTACTTCTAGATGAGCGTGCTTTATGGTTGACTACATCATTGCTTGCCATCAAGCAAGATGCTGGCCAAACACACGCGTTTGGTAAATAAAAAGAAAAAAAAAACACACGGTCGAATTGAGAAACCTCCTTTTTAGGAGTTGGATAAAAAGTAGTTCTTAGAAGAATAATATCAAAGAAGTAAAAAGTGAACCGATGAACAACGAACAATAGAAGATGATAAAGATAGACTGATTAAGGAGTTAAATGATACTATAACTTAGTAGAGTAGAAATACAAGAGAAAAATAAAAACTACAAGTCGTACAAGTATTAGTAATTACTCATTTAAATACTAACGTTGATATTAAATGAGCTTTCAAAAACACAAGGAGAGAAGCACGACGTGTAACGCCGACCCCATGTAAAATGAGCTAAAGGCAAGATGATGCTGATGAAGGGATCTAAGTAATGTAAGAATATGTCTTTCCCTACAGCAATTGAAAATCGTAGTAAATAATCAACATGAAGATGATATCATCAGTTTCGTAAAACTAAGAATGCATGGAAATTAAGTTGCAGTCGTCCTTGCATGCAGTTGGCAATCTGCCACCACTTAATAATTATGTACATCTGTGATCTTTGCACCTAACATTAGATATGTTGCACCTAATTATTCATAGCCAGGTAGACTGCTTTTATGCTTTTCGTAATATTATTATCAACTATTAAGAATTAGCGTTGAAGAAGAGGTATGGTAAATCGCGTGAATCTTTGAATTTGTGTAGTATTTACACCCAATGTAACTTTTATATGATCTCAGTGCGTACATGGCCTAAGTGAACCTTTATTCCAAAAGAAGACAAGTGCTTTAGTTATCCCTAAGTAAAGGAGTTAATTTTAGTTTATTTTATCGTTTATTAAACTTAATAATAAATATGAAAGAAAAAATCTTTCTAAATGGCACACCAGAGAAACGTGATGCTCTTGCTAATATAACCGACAAAAATGGTGTTTCCAATTAAATTCTCTATTGCTAAAACTATTAAGGCAAGGTTGTTAGTGTAAACAGTGATGTACTTTTTAAATGCATAACTATTTAAAGAAAAAACGACCTACAAATAAAAACACAGCTTCTATTGAGGGCAGTAAAATACAATTCTCCCCCTTATCTCACGCAAAAAGTCTCATAAGCCTCATTGATTGCTCAAGCAAAACATCACCATAATCAGATAAACAAGCTAATAACAGGTACTGTTGTTCATTCAGCATTAATTGTAGATAATTTAGCATATTATAATACTCAAGGTGGACTGGAGACACTAACTAGACACAAACAGAAAGACAGGTCTATAGACAACGAACACACACATAGAGAGACATTTAGAGATACACGTTCCGCCAGTGCAAATGCACTGGCGACTGTCATTTCTTTTATGGTCGCTTGACTCGTCTATGGGTCAATTACAAACGATTGCTAGACCGTTCGGGTGCTCAAACGCTTACTAGAATTCGGGCATTCGATATTTTAATTACACTACATCGAATTGAATTGGGGAGAATGACCAAGAGTACGCTGACCAAGTGTAATTGAGTAGTATTATTAGTGCACGAGTGTCTGTTTTCATTTTGTGGTACGTAACAATAGATTCTTACAGTCTAAAATTGTATAAACTGTCATAGAAGAAATAAGATTTCATTTATGATTTCACTTCAAAATTCGTTATCATCTTCCTGCCCTCGTATAATGCTTCTTGTAGTCATTTCACACAATATCTACCGTTCTCCTTTGTCACACGTGATTAACTTCTTTTTCTTTGACATCAATTCTTACTATTTCTTACACAACCCATCTTGTCTTTGATCTTCCTCTTTCTTTCCATCTATCCAAATTCATTCACTGCTAAGTATACTTTTAGCATTATTTATATGTTTTGACATCTCAGCTGTAATAAAGGTTCTTACTATAATCCTTGCGATGCCCCGTGTCACTATATTTAACTTTTTTTAAATCTTTGTATAGCTCCAACTTTCTGCGCCTTAATATTTTGCACGATTTTCTTTGCGCGGTACACTTGTCTTAAATATCTTTTAGAAATATTTGGTTTTAAAACGGAATATTTACCATGTTTTTTATTCGTTTTTAGTTTTCGATATTTCGGCACTGTTGCAAGCGCCATGATCACGGATGAACTAAAGTTATTAAGGGTGGAAGTTTATGAGCAGACAAATCGGTCTACCCTCTTTCTTGTTCTTTTTTTTTTGCGTTCTACACTACTGTCACTCGTCTCACTCACAACACAATATTGTTCCCGACAGTCAGTCTAAAAACTTAAATATCTTTGTATAAACCCGACCTTCTGCTTCTAAATATTTTGTACTATGGCCCAAGCATTCTCAACATGCAACCGATATGGAGTTTATAAACTTTGGTGCATAAACATAATACCTATATTAATGCAGTGGGTGGTGTGTGGTGCATTCAAAACTGTTCATTGATTGGTTGCTCTGTCATGTTTGCCGACGTTGTGAAGATACGGATCTCATTAATTTTAAGTATTGCAGTATGTGCATGGGTTGTTAAATAGCCTTCATCAGTATCATTACTTTATCACACGATACGTACATAATCAGTCTATAAAGTTTCCACTGCTGGTTCGCAGGCCTCCTTTCGAAGAAAGTGGAAACATACTTCTTTCTACTCCTCCACTATTCTTTTCTCATTAATTTCGTTACAGGATTCAAGACAGGTAAATTCATTCTCCGGGACATGTCGAGCTTCATTGTCTTGGCACTTTTCTGGTAGTTGCCACTGTTGATTCTGGCTTTCAGGAGTTGCAGTGGTTTGGGAATAGTGTGGTGTGTCCCAAAAATAAATAGCCTCCTTTCTATGAGGTTTTATCCTCAAAGCCATCCCATTCAGGTTTTCCCCCAGACAGCAAAAAAAAAGTTAGATGAAAGAGCAGCACATACCTTCAAATTGTTTGTTCTATAGCATGATGATTTTAAAACAACGTATTTCATTATGTTTGAACAGTTGGTCATGGTTTTGCCAATTTTAAGAAATATAACTTTATGACGTCATTAATTCTCGTCATATTCTTGATTTTCTGGCAATTATACGGTTTCACTTTGAAGTTCCTCAGTTTCATCTTTTTTTTTTTTTTTTTTACGTGGTAAAATCATCAAATGAGACCTCTCACCCCGGGCAGGGCGAGAGGTACTGTCAGACTTGTACTGACTAAAATCCACGGTGTTCTTCAGTAGCCCTTTATGTTCCGGGGTCACGGTGATGGTATGAGTCCCGCAACCCCGGCAACTTCAGTTTCATCTTGGAAACATGTTGGCACATTTATCAAATCAATTAAATAAATATAACTATTTATATTCATGGAAATTATTCACAGCATGATCATCTATAGTTTGTACTGACCCAATGCTGGACATATCTCGATCAATTTTCATTTTATCGTTTTACTTTTTTAATCAGGCTTGTAAAATAACATTAATATCATCACTTTGAGGAATTTTATTAACATTAAATTGTTAAAAAAAAAGGAATCATCATAAAACTAATCTTTAATTAAATCTTGTTTTTTTGGTAAGTCAGTCTGGTCATCACTGTTATTTACAAGCTTCTAATTATAGCATTAGTTTCAATAGCAGTAATAAGTCCGATTTTATCTTATTTAGTTCATATTTCTATGCCTCCGATAAGTTAAACAGGTTTCTTAAAATCAATAACTCTTTCTATAATAGCTTTCAAATAAATGCCCGTATCAAAATCAAATAGCAAGACCCCACATTAAGAAACTTTTTAATTTACTACATTATCGACATTACCATATAAATCTGTGTTATATAACAGAAAAAATCCAATGGAATTTCAAGCTTACCACTGAAGAATTAAGTTGGTATTTCAACGAGTGTTGGAAAACGTTGGATCGGTGTCGTTGACCTGGCTTACTCCATAAGTTACACACTATTTGGCGAAGCAAAGTGTAGGTAACTGGTAAACGATGCGAAGAAAAAACTTGGTAGAACGTTATTTTACTAGTACAACGAGAGATAGATGCTCCGCGAAGCGTGGTGGATTAATAATAATTGATATTTAAATTAAACGTAAATGTTTACATGCTAGTTTTTGCGAAAATGCATCGCGTATCTGATTTTGATATGGTAACAAATATTTTCATTATATTTGATACCTAAACCTTCTTGACAAGTAATCGTCCGGGTTTTCTTGAAAACGTCTGAATTTTCTCCGGAAAAAATATCATACATATGGGAGCCCTAGATTACTTTGTCGACATTAATTTGTCTGAGCTTTCCGCCCAAGTATTTACATGTATTGACATGTATTAGGATCGATTGGCTAGGGTTGTTACGTGGTAGGCAGCAGCATCGATGCCGAGGGAGACCTAGGAAACGCTGGCGTGACGACGCAAAGCCGCACAGAGGGAAGAGTGGAAGGTTATGGGGGAGACCATTGCTGCTGCTGCTGCAGCTGCAGCTGTGGGACAAAACAGGTTGAAAAAAATTACATGTCCATTGATAAAGACATTTAAATTCCTTTTTGAAGTCAGGGCCGATGTGAGTTGACAGACTAAGTCAAGGTCGTCATGGGCAAGCAGAAACAATGGAACATTATTCTTTGGGACACCTAATACATTAACCTGTCAGTGTTCCGATAATTGTACTCGTTCGGATGTCCGTTTTGTTACTTGATGTTTCGTTTGGTCTTGAAGGTGGATATTTTGGTATAGGAACTATGCCTAATTGTACTGTTCAAAAGTGGAAGATCAGACTGACTGATGCGTTTTAAAATAATAATTGGAAAAAAAAAACAAAACGGTAAAGATCGTGTTCAATCATCAAATGAGTCCTACCGTTCTAAATGGATCTAAACAGTCTGTTATTCGCTTACTGACTAAAAATCACCCCAATTGCATGGCTTTGCATTCCAGGTTCATCCCAGGGCGCCCTTTTAAGACAGTAGGCGTTTAGCCTCATAGGGGCAAGACAGTTTCACAAATGTCTGCCATATGTTCGATTCCAAACCGACTACCCAAATCCGGCTGTTACTATTAGTATACGAAAAATATATAATTAAGTATAGCTTTAGTTCTATAAGTATACACGGAAAAAAATGTTTTAAAGTGGATTCAATAACAACATTTGCATCAGAGCTCTCACCACAGATGTTACATTCAAATTACATAACACTTCTGATGCAACCACATTAATTCAAAGTTGACACAGTCTAAAAATATGAGCTTAGAATTCCGTTCAAATTCCACAGTGTCATAAAACGATGTTTATACGGAACTGCAGCATGTATGCGCGTAGCATTCAGCGCCTTTCTCGGCGATTGCGTTATGCAGAACTTTACACATAGCTTTAGGTCTTGGCCACGACATACACGCTCATAGAACAAGCGTGTTGCGACTATATTTATCGTGGTACAATCATCAATGAGTCCTAACCCAGGGCAGGACGGGAGGGACAGTCAGATTCGTACAGACTAAAATCCACGGTGTCCTTCAATAGCCCTTTATGTTCCGGTGTCACGGTAATTCGTGAGTCCCACGACCCAGGCAGGCTGTGGACCTATAAAGGGGGCCCCTTCTTTGCGACTGAAGCAAAAATATCATTAGTAGCTGTGTAGCCTATTTCTATGTTGGGGTTAGCTTCCAATTTGATTGGATGTAGCTTCATATTATTACTTTACACGGAATGACTGTGAATAAGGAGCTCGTGGCTAAATAATTACAGCCGCACAGGTCGATCTTCCGGATTAAGCCGCGCTTGCCTAGGTTGGTCTGTGGATGGGTGTCCATCTGTCATAGCGAGTTTCCTCCGTGCCTCGGAAAGCACCTAAAGCATTGGGTCCCGGCTGTCATTTATAGATCTTTGACAGTCGTTACTGTTAGTCAGAGGCTCTAAAGTCTGACAACCAGTCTTACCATGGGGTATGGTATTACCCAGTTACTGGGTTGTGGAGGTCCGACAAGCAGTCGCTCTATGTAAAATACTGATATCCATCTGAATCTGGTTCGACTGGAAGCCGACCCCAATATAGTTGGGAAAAGGCTAGGCAAATGAAATGACATGGAATGACTGTAAACTGCGGAATGACTGTAAACCAGTATTGTATCGAATCTATCAGTTTCAGATATCGTTTTGATTAAACGACAGGTTTTCGTTTGACCACTATCTCGCGTGATTGTTATCAATGATGTGGTGGACGGTGAAGCACGCTTGCCTAGAAGTATCTGTACTTGGATAGCACAGACATGACTGGTTGTCAGATTTTCAAGCTTGCGATAACTGTCAAAGATCGGGTTTAGACCTATCTTTAGATCTGTGATCATCATCTGCTTAGCCTTTTCCCAACTATATTGGGGTCGGCTTCCAGTCAAACCAGATTCGGCTGGATGTCAGTTCATTTTACATGGAGCGACTGCCTGTCGGACCTCCACAACCCAGTAACTGGGCAATACGATACCCCATGGTAAGACTGGTTGTCAGACTTTAAAGCTTCTGACTAACAGTAATGACTGTCAAAATCTACAAACGACAGCCGGGACCAACGGCTTTACGTGCTTTCTGAGGCACGGAGGAAACTCGTTATGACAGATGGACATCCACAGACCAACATCGGCAAGCGCCGTGTTTGGATCTGTGCTAATCTTATTATTTAGTTATGAGACATTCCTTTCAGAGTGTTTACTCTAGAGAAGAAGCGACAGATACGCAAAAGTCGCACAAAGCCTTCCTATATCTACAGGTACAACGATGACACACACACATGTTGACATGACGCACGTACAACGATGACACACATGTTGGTTACATCGTGTACAGAAGAGCTGACGACAGCTCTGACGGCATTACACGACCGGCTATTCAAGACCAAGTTCGGTTTGGCTAGTCATCAGAGAGCTCATGAAAGAGAAGACAAGTACCTAGTCTGGGTCGCTGCCGCCGAATACGGTGAAGAGGACTATCATAAAGGCCAAAACCAGCCTGCTGTCAAAAACACCCCTCACCCGCACAATACGTGTACTAAATGAAGTGCATGAGAGGACAAACATATTTTCGTGCAACTTGAGTGAATTCGCAAGAGTTTTGTTGAATTTTGTTTCATATATTAAAATTTTAACTTTAATGTTTAATGATAAGTTTTTTTTGGGTTCTTTAGTCTTAAGTTACTTTCAAATTATCTCGTGTGTGTTTGCAAACCACTATTGTTTTGGGTATGCCTGTAAAGACAGTGTGTGTGTTTTTAAATAAATATACTCTGAATGGAGAAAATACCTAAAATATTTTACTAGCGGACGTTGCGTGTGACGATTTACACGAGGACGTAACAAGTGCGTCACTTGTCGCAAGTCGCAACGCCTCGGGTTGTGTACAAGACGTTACCGCTGTAGTGGTTGCAACAGCGTAACAGTTTTGTGCCGATTATCCCTAAATATGGTGGTGTCAGCCAATATGGGTATACAACAGGATAGTGTTAGCCTAAGGCAAGATTTATGATGGTTTTAGGCAATGTTTTTAGGTGTATTTGATAAAAGCAATCTTTGATAATAGTAGAGCTTTATAAAGGATAAAATATGCGACGGTGAACCAGACAAGATCACCCATATCTCAAATATTCATAGTTAGTTATTGAAAATAAGCTATTTTTGGCAAGGCATAGTAGTAACACTGATAGTCGAAATTCCATACAAGTTGCAAATAAGATCAGGTCCTTTGAGCAGAACTCTTTCTCTTTGAAATTTTCCTAGTACTCAGTAATTTTCCTAGTCTCAAAGGTAGGTACTCAGGTGTTATTACCTTCGAGAAGCTGTAATAAGGTACTGCGTTTACAAACTTAACTTACCAACTTGACATTATCATTGAGAAGGTGTGTCACGTGTGGAACTTGAATAAATTTTTGCCTTTTCAAACTCCACCACCATCATTATTATTGTTATGATGTATTATTGGTGAACATTCATAAACGGTATCTACTGAAAAAAAAATGGCCGTACAATTTTCAATTTAGACCACACGTTTTCTACGACCACAATCATAATGCCATCCACCAATAAGGAAATTAGAGACATGAAAAAACATAACTAGAACTTAAGGAAGTCATTCCTACCTTATTAAGCGACCTATTTCCAAACCAACCAGAAAAAACTCTATTCCAACTACATATTCATGTGCCGCTATAAATTTCTCAAGTTCCTTGTAAATGACGGCAACGCTGCGCACGATTCGTCCGGGATACCTGCGCGTGAGTTGCGAAACTGACACCGGTACGGTAGGTTACGTCACTCCGACCTTCTTAATGTCGTTTACTTGAAACATTTAGATTAGAAACTGTGTAGGCCTATGTTAAGTAGTTTTATGGCTTTTTGAAGTGATGTAGGGCGGGTTATAGATGCACATAGTAAGATGCTGGCACAGATTTTGTAGGTAAAATAAAATGGAGAAAAACGTTGATGTATGAATGATAAATAATTTGCTTACATTCCTATTCCTATAAAAGAGATCCAGGAATTAAATATAAACGGGGATAAGGAGTTCCATTACATCATCTTCCTCTCCTTATTTCATTTTACTTGAGATCTTCGCAACACGTTTTCTTATCCCATTCTCCCTTATCAGAGGACAAAGCATCATTTAGGTAGATACTCCCTTTTCTTTCATATTATTTATCACACAATCCATCCATCTTTTCTTTGATTTTGATTTTCCTCTTCCTTTCCATTCATCCAGGATCTTTACAGGTACAGCATAACGAAAACATTCATAATTAGTTAATAACCAAAATCTAAGGCGACTTTCTCGAAAAGGACTTCGGGGTATGACTGCCCCGTTTTCTGCTGTTATATTTCACCTCAAAGTTTAAAGTATTGGGAAGGTATAGGGTCTTAACTTAAGACGTAATTATTAACAGGTTTACGACTAGCAATTGGCTTTACATCATTAGTATTTTAGTCAATCTTAAGGCTGCCTGTCCAAGCTCGCTCTGCTCCTGTGGACAAGCAGTTAATGCCCGGGCTATACGAGACTAGTTTTTAAAGCTAGATATCAAGCTAGTGTCAATAAGCTAGCAAGCAAGTACTTCTGGCTTCGTGTAGACAAAACTAGTATCATTTCTAAGCTAGTTCACTTCATTTCTAAGCTGAAGCCAGAAGAGTACTTCTGGCTAGTGTAGTAGTTTTCAAGCTAGTGCAAGACTTCGGCAGCTTGCTAGTTTACTGACACTAGTTTGAAAAACTAGCCTCGTGTAAACCCGGTCATAAAGCCTAAAATAATTTTTAGCTCTATCAAGAAGGCGTGGCCGATCGCTTTACGCATGCGCACTATATCTGTTACAGTAAGTATCTATTTACAAACTACGCTTAATTATGCCTTATTCTGTTTAACTAAATGTCGGTTATGCTTTGGTAATGTCCAATTTTGTTTCATTAATTACGGTTTAGTTTTTTTGTTACCCTGACCATTTTTTGCCTTCATTACGAATGTTAGAAGTTTTTGTGTAGTTGAAGCTGCCTTAGTGAGGTACTGATTAGAATCTAGTTTATCCTTTATTTAGCAACTACTTAGACTTAGCTTAGCCTAGTTAGTTAAATTATTCTAGCGTTTTTGTTGTTAATAGATTACTTAATTTGAAAGATTACATGTTGACAGCAGTTTTGAGATCACGTTAATAAGAGTAAAAAACATAGATGTGTAGTGTTTATCTGTTAATAAATACTAGGAGGTCAATCTACCTCAATCTGTGAAATTTTATCAATCGAACATAAACCTTCCCGTATTGTGGTAAGGCTGAAAATCTATTCAAGTTTGCGGCGCATATGCTGGCGTCTGTTCTTATTTTTAGGTCATGTCTGTCGCCTAAGATTAAATGACGAATCAAGAAACGATTCAGCACTTCCCTGAATACTAAGGACATATTTTTAAAGTCCATAGGTACCCTAATCTATGATTGATTTAAAGTTCAAAGAACTTTGAAAACAACAACATTTTATCAGTTATATAGGTATAAGAAAAACGATTGTCATTTGTTTATTACTCTCTTTTCTTTTTATGAACATTCTTTATAATTTTTTTTTATATCCAGCCAGCTTTACCGTTGATATAATTTCTTATTCAACCGGAAAATGTAGAAACAGTTGTCGCTTATGGAATTCCTGTATCGCCTTCGACAGACTTAATAAACATGGTAACTGGGGCCTGAATAAGTGAATAGTTTAGTGATATAAACTAACTAACTCGGTTACGTGTAGTGGTTACAGTTAAAATGTAGAGCTGTATTAATAAATTTTGTTTACTAGCTATTGCCATCGGTTTCACCTCGAAATTTATTCTACGGGAACATAAAATTGGGATAAAAGCTATCATCATCATCATCTCAGCCATAGGACGTCCACTGCTTAACATAGGCGTCCCCTTTAGATCTCCACATATACTGGTTGGAAGCGACCTGTATCCAGCGTCTTCCGGCGACCTTTGTAAGGTCGTCTGTCCATCTTGTCGGTGGACGTCCTACGCTGCGCTTGCTAGTCCACAAAAGCTTTACTATGTGTTAATCCAGGTTTTAAACTGTGTACCAAATTTTATCCAAATCCGTTCAGAATTTTTGGAAAAGAGATTAACAAACATCCGGACACCCACCCTCACAAACTTTGCCGTAGGATATACAATTTTGGGTTATAATGAACTAAATCATTTGATTTAATTCTGGTGCTGTTATGTTGAGTTTCATTACATAACTATGAATTTGTAATTACCATTATTTTGCTATACATAAGGAGTTATTCCGCAAGTTGTGGCCTCTTTACCAAGAGTTTAAAAGGTGAAGAAAGATGCTAAGTTATTTCTCAAAAAAGATTTTACAGAACATACATAACTTATTTCTTTACCTATGCCATTACCCAATTTAGACGTAATTATCTGACGGGCTCCGTCAGGCCGTTAGAGGGCCAAAACCTGCTGGGGTCAAACTGTCTCATAAGGAAACCGTGACCCTGAATTGTTAAGGGCCGTTGAAGGATCATAATAGGTTTTAGTCGGTACAAGTCTGAGAGTCCCTCCCGCCCCGCCCTGGGTTCCGACCCAAGAACAGGCGGCGACTCATTTAATGATTTTACCACGATAAAAAAAGAGGTATTATAGAGTAGCTACATATTATAATTTGAAAGATTTAGCTCAATGTAATAAATAATGCTAAAGTAAATAACACAGACCTTATTAGTAACAAAATAAACGTGAGAACAATGAAATGTAGGTGCATATTGACAGCTGCATAATATATTTTCAATTTTATGGGAAACAATAGTCTGTCGTGTGTTGGCGTAAATTGATAGATTTTGTAGTAAATTGATGGTTTTTGAAGTTAAAGTGTGTCAATCCGTTTTGCATGGTCGCGGGACTTATTCCATCACCGTGACCCCGGAACATAAAGGGCTATTGAAGGACACTTTGGTTTTTAGTCAGTACAAGTCTGACAGTCTCTCCCGTCCTACTCCGGGACGACTCATTTGACGATTTTAGAACGTAAAAAAAAATCCTTATTTGCATTGATGACACCCGAACAGATACAAAAGAGCTTAGTTACTTATTATCAAAAACCCGTTGGTATCTGCTGAACGTGGGATCCTGGGTTCGATGTCCGGGTCGGGCAAAAAGTTCTATTGGGTTTTAAGCATATAACCTTCCACGATAAATAGACTATCCGACACAAATACACTCGAGAGCAATGAATCCGGGTCACTTAAAGAATCCTAAAAATCTCGGAAACTAAAAATGCTAGGTTAATGCAATAAATTGTATTTAATAGACAATGTAATACTCCTTAAATGAAGGTATTAAAACTTTTTAGTTATTGTAAAGTTATATCATAAAAAAATCAAATTTGAAAAAGGTCACTTTCGAAGATGGAACTACGAAATTACAGCATTTGGTTTTGCTTTTGTTTGTAATCTGTCATTTATGTGGGTACATAAACCATGTTGATAGTACTGATGTTCATTATTCAAGCTGAAATTATGTCGCTTACGCCTGAAGAATGCACCAGAATACTTACAATGCTGGAAACCGGCCGGAGTCAGCGCGATACAGCCAGGACTGTCGGTGTGTCGCTGTCAACAGTACAAAGAGTTCTCCGACGTTACGAAGAAACTGGTTCTAACCTATGCAGACCAGGAACGGGCAGAACCAGGTGTACCACAGCACGAGAGGACCGATACTTGGTGAACACCATGCTTCGAAATCGCTTTCTCACAGGAACTGAACTCACCAATCAGTTTCGACGCCTCGGAGGAAGTAACCCAAGTGCATGGACAGTAAGACGTCGGCTTGCTGAATCTAACTTAAAACCCCTTAGACCTGCAAACGGCCCTAAACTGGAGCGTGGGCATCGTATTTCAAGACTAAGATATGCCCAGAGCCACGTAAATTGGAGTATTGAAGATTGGTCAAAAGTTATGTTCTCCGACGAATCAAAATTTATGCTCTACAAGCACGATGGAAGACACAGAGTGTATCGAAGACCAGGGGAAAGATTCAAGCAAGCATGCATCGAAGAAAAAGTAGCCTACGGTGGTGGGTCTGTACTTGTGTGGGCCGGAATTTCTTCTGAAAGTCGCACAGAGCTGGTGATCATAGAAAAAGGCTCTTTAACTAGCGTAAGATATGTGGAAGAAATCCTCAATGATCACGTTGGTCCATTTATGGTCAATTTAGGCGAGGATGCTATATTTATGCATGACAATGCCCAACCTCATACAGCGCGCAGCCCGGATATCAACCCGATCGAGCATGCTTGGGACGAGCTAGGCAGATGCGTAAAACAACGAAACCCTCCCCCAATCACGCTTCGTGAGCTCAAAATTGCTCTCACAGAGGAATGGGAGAATATTCCCCAAAATCGTATAAGGAACTTGGTGCACAGCATGCCAAACCGCGTAAACGCAGTAATGGAAGCACGAGGAGGCAATACGAAGTATTAAAATTCAAGAAAATCGTAATAAAGTTCAAAAATTTCATGTTTCCTATTTTTGTTTTAAGGAGAGATCAGCAGTTTTTTTCTTAATGTAATTTTGTGTTAATAAAATGTATGGTGACTCATATTTTTTTTTACTTTCATTTAAGGAGTATTACATTGTCTATTAAATACAATTTATTGCATTAACCTATCATTTTTGGTTTCCGAGATTTTTAACATTCTTTAAGTGACCCGGATTCATTGCTTTCGAGTGTAGATTTTGAAAATTTGAAGCAGCTTTTTTGAAAGAAATTGAAGAGCTTTTTTGGTTGAACGCGCTAATTTCATGAACTACTGTTCCTGAAATTAGTGCTTTCCATCAAAAAATCTCTTCAATTTTAGAATATTGGTATAGATTTGTAAATTTTTCCGTCGATAAAATCTGTTTCTGAACTACGGTACGCACTGAAATAATATTTTAAGCTGAATAAACCTTTTTAAAACTCGCAAATTGGAATTATTTTGAGTAAGTATCAAAGTACCAAATTCGATCGATTCTTTTAAAAGTAAGCATACCCAGATTATCCAGTTCTGAAAGTTATTGAACCGTATTTGTTTAGGTATTGAATCTAGACTCATAAAATTTTATCACCACTTTATCAACTTCCAGTACTAAAATTAGACCTCTCAATTGACAGGCTTCGATTTAGAACCTGTAATAATACACTAAACTTTAGTGCTTTTCGATAAAGACCTTGAGAATGTATTGAAGTGACTTCAAATGAAGTAATTAGCTATATTCTATATTATACAATTTAAACTTACATGATAGGTAAACAAAGTTATGAATTAATTATTTTTAAACGCAATAAAGTAAAAATTATTTTTAGGGAAGAAAAATTCAGTTGCAACTTTGCAAGAGGGATTCACACCTGCGTCTTCTGGATAGTACTCCAGATGCCTTAATCAACTAGGCCGTGCAACTCACACTTGCAAGTTGAAATTCTAAATTCCTCGTTTGAACGTTTTTCGGTTAAGTAAGTAAGTAATAATAATAATAATAATAAGTAAGTAATAATATAAGTTATCTCTTGGATTAGTGTCCGAAAAACGCTCAAACGAGGAATGAAATGAAATGAAAAAGAAAGACGCGGGTTCGAATTTCACTTGCAACAGAATTTTTCTTTCCTCAAAAACCAAAGTTATTAAGTTTGTATACATGTATGTTTGGATTTAAGATCTTCGAAACGTCTACAAACAAAGTATGAGACCGTAGAACGGATTTTGTCCACGGAAGAATACAAAAACTTGCAATGTCAACCTAATTTTGAAAGATGTCAATCAAGCCATTCTCTATCCTGCTAATTTATTTAATGCATTATCATACACCTAGCCTTTTCCCAGCTATATAGCGGTCGGCTTCCAGTCGAGCCAGATGTAGCTGGATATCAGTATTTTACATGGAACGACTGCCTGTCGGACCTCCACAAGTCAATGACTGGGTAATACGATACTCCATTGTAAGACTGGTTGTGAAAATTTAGAGCTTTTAACAGTAACGACTGTCATTCTCACTTCTAACAGGAATGACAGCCGGGATCAACGGCTTTACGTGCTTTCCGAGGCACGGAGGAAACTCGCTATGACAGATGGTTACCCATCCACAGACCAACCTCGGCAAGCGCAGCTTAGGTAACCCGGAAGATTGGCCTGTGCGGTTGTTATTATTTAGCCACATTTAATGCATGACAATTTTTAAAATTGAGAAAATAACTTGATATTTGACGATATGAGTAATTTATATGACTTCAGAAGATAATAAATATGATACCAGACTGACACAGGCTAAGTAAGAATATAAAAACTGGACCCTCCGTGGGATAATTTGAGTCCATAAGGCGAGCAAAACCTCGTGGCAAAGCTCGTATAATTAATTATAACGGACTAAAGGACGAGCCAGACTGTGATGCAACTAATTAACATAAATTCTTGATGCGCATCATAATTATATAACTTTGGTGTTACGTCAAGTTCGGAAACGGATGCATCGTTTAAATATGTTACTATGAACATAAATATGTAACTTGAAATAAATCAAAGATTTTTTTTTACAAATTTTGAAATTTGAAAAGGGGAAAGTTTAAAATTCATATTGATTGTGTAGAAATATTTAAATAAAATTAATTTAATTCCACTAAAAAATGCATTATTGATTAACCAAAAACAATTTTGTCACCATAAATTCTTTTTTAGAAAAAAATAATCTAGGGAAGTAAATTATTTCTCTAGCAATATTCAAAGAATAAAATCGTTCTCTCTGAATTTACCGGACCTCTTATATTCTCCAAAGTACAAAGTCCATTCAATAACTTTCATAACGCAAGTACTTTAAACATAAGCTCAATTCTTAAGGTCCAAATGGTACCCAAGCTTTAGTTAGGTCACTGGGCTGGCGTCAACGGAATGTGGCCGGTTGTTTTGCAACAAGTTCTCCCCTCCCTCTCCCGCACACACCGACCTCTCGCTCCACCACACGAAGTCGCCCGAAGTACCCCGAACTGTGCCGAAGTTCAAGAGCTTTCGCGTAACTTCGTACGTCTTCGGAAGTGAGACTGGATTCTTGCAAGTTTCGTTTGTTATTTATGCCTTTTTGATGCGGATTTGTGATAGACATTTTAGTTGTTAAATAACGGAATCTTGTACGGACTTTAGCGCATTCCTTTTTCAAATTCTTTTAAGGTTTTTTTTTCACCGTAAAGAACAGTTTCATGATTACTATCTTATTTGGTTACGTTTTTAATTTAACTTACAGACAAGATTACAATGGTACTTTAAGAATTAAAGCTTTTTACACATAAAAATGGGTCCTTTATATTTTGTAACTAGCTTTCCCGTGGTTTCACCCCCGCTGCTCGGCTCTTATTGGTCCTAGCATGATGTCTTACAGCCTTTCTCGATAAATAGACTACCCAACATAAAAAATATATTCAATTCGGACAGGCAGTTCCTGAGATTAACGCGTTCAACCAAACAAACAAAGTCTTCAGCTTTACATCATTCGTTTAATGATTTATAATTCCGTTTTTTGTCCGTTTGTTACAGTCAGTTTTTGCACCGAATGCACCTGAATATCAGTATTTTACATGGAGTGATTGCCTATTTGACCTAAAAAACCCTTTTAGTAGTAATACGTACTGGTTACCTATGTATAAAATACCTCTAAATAAGATTTAGGCCACGGAGTACGTGTGCCGACCATCAAATCCAAAAATGACAAAAAATCATGGAATGGAGTGAATAAAAAAACCTTCGTCGACCATCTGTCTACCTTGATTAGAGGTGTAAAAAGGTAACGATAATAAAATAAACGCTTGGCTCGACACCAATAAACGATACATTCATGTTACATGACCACAGAGTGACGTTATTTCGCGCTTATGACGTCAGCGGCGCACGCGCATCGTTTTGATACGGCTTGACGAATTTAATGTCAGAGATGTGACCTGTGGAACTGTCGACCTGTTTGAAGTTACTTGGAATACTCGTAGATCTGTAATACATGAGGTTCTAAGACGGCCACTTAGGAATATCTCAAATGATTCACCATCAAGAATGATCAGCCAGATAGCGCTGCGGGAAATTCGTGATTTCCCCGTGATTTTCCTCTTATTTGTATCTTTACAATTGTGATTATACTAAATTACTGTAAATATGATATGTACATCGTTAAGTAATTATTTAATTATGGGTCTGGTGGGTCAAAATATAAATATAAAGGTGCTACTCCATTAGGAGCATTCGCGTGTAATGAAGCATTTCATTGCAAGTATAAATCATTGATGTTACAAGTTGTATCATGGTATTACAAATTGTATCGTTATAAGGTGCGCATTGTAATGCTGGATTTTGCACCTTCTCAGATGTAATGCTCGAATCTGTAACGTTAGGCTACAGGCTAATGCACCCAATTAGGGAACATCTTAATATACCGGTTCTTTTTTATGTCATGGTATTTAATTGTTTTCACAAACAGTTATTGTATTCGTTGGTATATTCCCGGGTCGCGGGACTAAGAAATACTGTGACCCATGAATTTTGTAATTTTCTCGATTGAACATAAAAAAGCCATGCATACGACAATGGACGCGGTTCTGTCTTATGGTCACGGGAATGTTTTATCAGGTAACAGAGACTTTGGAACGTAAAGGGCTATTGAAAGACACCGTGAATTTTAGTCAGTACAAGTCTGACAGTACCCTCCTGCCCTTCCCTAGCTAGGTGGGAGGATTCATTTGATGATTTTACAATGCTAAAAAAAGGTGTATGCTCGAGCAATAGACAAAGTCAATACAAAAGCAATAGAATATCAGATCTCAATCATCGATAGGCTTGCAGTCAGTCATTCGAGCCATTGTCTGACTGATGTCCGATTGCTAAGACAATGGCTGCCCTTGCACGATGGCATTGTGCTCGATTGTTGACCACTGCCTAGTTCCACTGTGCTTTTGCAATGTTTATTTTAGTCGCCGAAACATTTTTTTTTCTGGGCGTAAAGTAAAAATTCTCTTTCGGGCTTAAAAAATTCTATTCTCTGACATGCCCTTTGCGTCCAGGGCTGCAGTATTCTTCTTAGTCAGTCTCGGAAACCAAAGACGAAGGGCACGTATCGAGGAGTCCAGCGATGAGATTTCGAATAGGGAATATAGCATAGCAGATCAGAATAATTATTGACCATACATTAGTTGTGGAAGCTTAAAAGTGGCTGATCAATTATACGATTTCGACGCGAAAACAATGAAACCGCAAAAGATAACAGAAAAAAAGTTTAAAATGGTAAAACCTACTTAAATCTAGTTCCAAAATATAATTTAAATGAAATTATACTCACATTCATTATCATGGCTATTCCTGGCCAGTCCCCTAATCTGTTCGTTAACGTAGTTATTACTCTTAGGGACGTTGAGAGCACTGCGGATGCCCACTGAGGAGTTGTCCAAGTGACCAGGTCCGATCTTAGGCACGTGGCTGGAGCAGTACACCTCCTTGTCTTCTGTCCAGTGCTGGTTGTTGTAATATGTCTGGGGAAGAGGAGAGGAGGAATTAAATATGGACACTTTTGAAGAAGGCTCTGCCTCTGTGGATGAGCACTCCATAATATCAATCAACCTTCATCATATCAACCTTTTATTGTTTTACTAGAAAAACACCAAAATTTTACATTCAAATACAATTTTTTTTAAAAGTATGAAGCGTAGACTCTGAATTTTAATTTTATTTCCTTATGTATTGTTTAAGAGTACTCTTAAATACAAAATTAGTGACGTTAGTCACCTAGTCTACATTACCCTTGTATCAACAGTAGTCTTTAAGAATCGAGGTGTTTATGTGTTTCTATGTTTGTCAACGCACCCACGATAATTATAGGAGAATTTCCTAGTGAGGTACTTCTGTCTCCAAGAATCCAATATTTTTAAAAATATTTACAGTTTGAATTAGTACAAAAATAATAGAAAACATCCGAATAGTAGAAAGTACACGATAAAATTGTTGACTGGTCATATTACCTAACTACATATCAATTAAAGTATAATGATTGAAAAGAGATTAATTAAGAACATCGTTGTCCGTAGTGTACACACGGCTACACATCAAGCTATGCAAAACCAGTATTAGCTGACTGTTCATTGTGTGTAAAAATCGTACGAAGCGAGACCAAGACAAACTGGTTTTATATAGCTTGATATGTACCTAGTACTGTGATTAAACCAACGATGTATACCACAACATACATCTCATAATCGAAAAAGTTATCGTTAAATTCAAAGCAAACTAAACAACGTTTTTTCATCCTTTTATAGCCGAATCTGATTCATTTTACACAAATTATAGGGCGTACCTAGACTAACATAAAATGATCCATCATATATTTCAATAATAAACGAATAAAGGATCAAGTTACAATGGTCAGGCCTCAATAGAAGAGTTGAACCTATGGTCAACGCGATATGGACAGTTAATTTGTGACAAAGGAAATGTTTTTATTGAATTATACACTGAATAGATCTGCTTTGTCGGTATTTCATTTATAATTTTCCAGTTTGTAATGTTTGTAAAATTAATGTATCTATTATATTATAAGAAGCTTTAAATACTAATACCGAAACTATATTGTATGGTTTCGATCATTTATTTACATAGTATTTACTTTTAAAAGAAAATTAATGTTTATTATTATTAATCGTTTATTTATTTAACACACGCACATATTAGTAACATTTTTAAATATTGCACAAAGAAAAAAAGAAACATTAATTAGAAATTCATTTACCGCTAAAGCGTCGTGAAAATAAAAATAATAATTTAATTAATGAAATGCAATTTTTTAACCATGTCAGTTTTAATATTAGGTCTCTTAATTTACAAAAAGTTCTAATTATGCTTTAATTATGTTGTTGAAGTTAAGAAGCCGTTACTCCTCATAAAAACTAATATCATATTAGACAAATATAATTGTCTATTGTAGACTGAGAACCTCAAAAAACATGAGTTCATGTTCTGAGCTCATCTACAATGGAAATGTTTTAAAACAATTGAGAGAATCTAAACAACTAGTTAATAATTAATATATCTACCTATTATATTACCTCATGGAAATATTAAATATTTTTATTTTAATACTAGCATCACGACTTTCTTCGTTTGCCATTGAATATAAAATATAATTTCATTGAGTATAATAGTCTATAATGTATCTTTTTACGCGTGACATTTTTTTATATCGTATAGGTAAATAGTAAATAAATAAAACATTATCAAATTAAATTGTATAGTCATTTAATTTGTTATATTTTTTTAATTCATAACTGTTTCCATTTTTAGTTGTAACTGACCCTGTGAGTTTGAAAAATAACAATTTATATTTTTAATATATAAAGTTGACCTACATGAAACACCTATTCATAATCAAATAACCTCATTTTAAACTCACTCACAGACCCAAACAAGTACAAACACCAGTTGTATGCATTTCCCATAAAAAGTACGTCAACTAACTGTTAATTATCGCATACTCATCAAGCTGTTGTATTGAAACAACAGTTAGGACCGCGTGTAATGAGCAACTGAACCGCATAAGGTCGTATCTCCCTGGTGGCGGAATAAAGCCGTATCTGCCTGTGCGGAATAAGGATGTAATGTGTCATTACGACCATATGACACGGATGGCAGGTTGTAATGTTTCTGTCGTTCATTCATTCATATCCGTATTCGTTTACGGTTTCAAAATGGACGATGTAGTTTAGTACTATTAGGTATTCTGTGGCTTTGTCGTACGCGACACTTAAAATTACTTAAATAAAAAAAGTTTAATTCTTTTAATGAGCGTGTTGCGCACACCGTGAAGTCAATGACAGCGGATTCTCTTAAAATTATCATCATCACGATTGATTATAACTTTTACATAAACCATCAATATAATTATTATAATATTTCTTTTCTCATGATTTATTTAAGACCTAAGAAGCATTTCTTCTGCCTCCTAAACTAAGTTTAAATTAATTATATTCTCCACCAAAACAATCAATTAAATTGATGAGGAAAGATTTGGGTCAAGTAATATTCTTATACTGACATTCTTTTCATTTAACTTAATACTGAAAGGCACAGTTCTTAAGAGGATGTAGGCTAATTATATAGACCCAGGCAAACAGAATAACGTCATAATTATCTTCATTTAATTACAAGTAATATAATTATTATGTTACCGGAATAAGGTCGTATGACGCATTACAACCAGTACTCAATTGTAATGACTCATTATTTGTGTACAAATAAAATTTATAGCCGTATTCTTACGTGTGCAAATATGTAATTCTTTTTATGAACTCTGTTTTATTTCCCTTGACCTCGACTGAATAATTGTAGACTTGTTTTGAGACGTTAAGATTTTATTCTTGTGTGAAAATTAGAGCTTTTTATTCGTTGTGAAAATTAAGACAGTTCCGCAACCCCGGCAGGCATTTGGCAGTCTATGGGTGCTCCGTTTTATTGCTGACAGCTCTTTGAGGCAGGCGTGGAACACGACGCGCCGTCGGCGAGGGCATGCTCCATGATCGTACGGCGAGTCACCCATTAATCGCTTGACCGTGCAATAGACATGACATGACATCATGCTAAAAAGACAGTCCATCCTTCAAATTACTTTCTAGTCTTAAGAAAAGCCTACTTTTTAACATCAATTACGATGTAAATGCTCACTAGAAGAATGTCTCTGAATCTCATACATACACACATACTTATTCTACCACATTTTTCTCCTTAGACTTGTTTTGCATATTCATCTCGTATAGTTAATTTTATTGACATTTAACGGAACTTGCGTCCTTATGTTTGCGGAGGAATTTCTTATGTACTTATGGTCTATTGTCTTATACCAAACCCACCACACTACTCCCAAATCACTGCAACTCCTGAAAGCCAGAATCAACAGTGGCAACCACCAGAAAAGCGCCGAGACAATGTAGCTCGGTCTATTGTCTTGTCATATTTTTGGAGAATAGATGATTTATTTTCTCTGACCCTGGAACGTAAATGGCTATTGAAGGATACCGTGGATATTTGTCTTTGGGCAGTGCTGTACCTTCTCATTTTTTTAAACTTGGCCCACACTTACTCACATTTTTGTAAGAAGATTTTTGAAAAAATAAAACTAATCCTACTAACAGTGACACAATACAAAGTGTTTCACATAATAATTTTCCGCTGTAATATTTATTTATTTGATATAATTATTCCAGATTTTACTTTTAAATTCGCTTTGTATCTTAAACTTGTCGAACTTTAAACGTTAAAGTTCAAGTTTGTTGACTGCATAATTCATTAACTTTTATCACCAAATTAATACATTTTTACGACTATCCCCTTCACTACTACAGCTACTTCGTCACAAAGTTGTCAGAAAAACATACATTTTATCTAACTAATTATACGAGAAACCATTAACCGAATGTTATTAAAGTTTTATTAGCAGCAGTCCCGGTGTCTGTTAGCCAATCATTCTTTGGATGAAAAGTTATTGGTCAAAACATTCTTTTGGTTTAGCATTCACAGACGTAAAGTTCTGTTGGCGAAACGTTCGTGGGTCAAAAGTTCTTTGGATGAAAAGTTCATAGGTCGGTATTTTTCGAATGCTGGTCAAACGTGACAGACTTTTGATACATGGCCACCCTTCTAAAGACCAACAGGTATTTCTGTTTGAACAACGACTTTTAGGGCATCTATGTTTAGAGCATTATAATTGTTTTCTACACCTCCCGTGCGGTAGCTTGTAGTGATGGGGTGTATAAATAATTATTATCGATAAAAATATGGTCAACCTCGGCAGTTATTATTTCATCATCATAATCAATCGGAAGACGTCTACTTCTGAACATAACCTACCCCTTAGACAGCCACGCCGAACGACTCTCACGATGTCGTCGGTCCACATAATGGGAGACTGCCCAAGTGCCTACGCTGCATTTTCTGTACCCCTAGCACGAGATTTCACTATTTTACTTTACAGAGTTTTTCCAGTATTTACAGCGTTTCTTGTATGAAAATATGGAATAGCGCCTCTGGTGTGCGAACAATTTTTTCCTTGAAAATTGTCAATTTGAAGTCTTCAAAGTTCCAGTTTACTTTACGTCTCAAATACTGAAAACCCGTACTGACGGTACTGGTCAGTGGTCGCCATTCGAGAACTTTTCTTTCCCATTAGTTATCAGTTCTACGAGCGATGTGGCCCGCCCAGTGCCTATTGCCACTTCAACTTGCAAAGTTTACGAGCTTTGTCCGTGACTCTGGGTTCTTCGCCGAATATTCTTGTTCCAGATTTCATTTAGTTTATATAAATTTTAGAGTTATACTTCGTTAGAAGCTCTCTAACGAAGTATAACTCTAAAATTTTAGGAAAACAACTGATGAGTCGATATACATCTTTATACTTGTGACTGTTACTTGTTTGTAGCAAAAACTTGAAGATGAGGCAAGGTCGATCAAATGCCAACTGGCGCTAACAGAAGGTCATGAAGATGAGCACCAAGGCCGACTAGCACTGGCTAGGAAATGACGTCATTGTCTCGAATTATTATTAGGAGATTACGGTAAACCGGTTTAAGAGGTTAAACCGTTTTGTTTACACGGATTCTTTTAAATTATTTGAGATTCTTTGGCTGTGGTTTAATTTAGACTATTGCTGTAAAGCACAGCTTCGACTTCTAGGATGATCAAATAGTGTATAGAAAAAATATTTCTTTCTCTTTATTTTCAATTTCTTTTAAAAATTGCCCAACAGAAGGTATTTCTCCTGTTTCGTGGATGCGTTTACAAACAATTAAATTCACATACACAAACGGCCAGACCCGGAACTACTACTTGAATATTTGCTCCGCGAGGGGTTGGATTTCGCGACACTATCCACTAATACTTTCTGTGCCGACTCTTGTGCATATATTATCTAATACAAATTGAGATTAAATTATTCTATTTCTATTCAATCCCTACAAGTACCTAGTACCTACTTATATTTTAGTTTAGGAACGAAAATTTTTGTTATGGCCTTCCTAAATCCCCAGTTCAATATTGCTAAAAACTATTAGTAAACAATAAATAGATTAAAAACTCACCTTCAAAGTCAACTTGGTCCCACAGACAGCACATTTAAAGCAGCCACTATGAAAGAAAGTGAAATCCTTCAATGGACCAACTCGGTCTACTTGGTAGACGATCTCGTTACACCGAAAGCAAGTGCTCTCGTAAAAATTTGGCCGATACATTCTGAATTCTTCAATTCTTCTCACGTCATAATTAACAACACTATTTAACACATTATCACCACTGTTTTGTCACTTCACTATTCATTTAGACACTCATTGGGAAGCCTGTGAAATTATTTTTAGGTTAGAATTTTTTTACACTTTTTTTTGAGGTTAGAATACAAGACTCGTTCGTGGGTTTTGTCAAATTGAATTTTGAACGATTTGAAGTTCATCGTCTTATGTTATCGAAAGCCTAATGTTTTGTCATTAATCTCATTCTATAATGCTTCTTTTAATTAAAAGGTTTAAGCAATTATCTTCCTCGTGTTTCTTGATAACCTAAATCGGTAATAAAATGTTTTGACAGTTACTTTTTTAAATCTTATTTTTTGTTTTTTTTTTTTTTTTTTAAGTGTAGTCAAATGAGGTTGGAAATAAATAATACTAGATCTTGCTGAACCGTTGTATTGTGAAAAGTCTATGATAAGGCTAAACTTTGAGATGTAAAAATTATATTTTGATGCATGATCCACCGTTTTGCATATGACTGTCCTGGGAAAAATAATTTCGTTGCTTCACGTCCCATTTATACCCTGCGTCACTTTTATAGACGAGGCGCTTGTAGAAAAACTGCATAGTAATGCAGAAAGTAATTTATATTTCACTGGTCATCATGGAACGATAATAGTTATTTGTTATACAAGAGTGCAAAGTTGATTTTTAACCGCGTGCTCAATTTTGATGACCGAGCAAGCGAATGATTCTAAAATTGAATCACGAGTGCAACGAGTGATTCAAAAATTAGAATCATGAGCGATAGCGAGGGAATCAAAAGAGCACAAGGTGAAAAATCTTTGCACTCGAGTGCAACACGTAACTTTTCATCCCACCTCAGCGAGGAAATGACTTAATGCAAAAACAAACAATAAAAGATGTTGTACAAACACAAGATAGGCTTTTATTTCAGTTTAAGTATTAACTAATACATTATTATAGAACAGAATTATTTTTAAATTAAAACAAATAATACTTAGGTAGTAGTTTTCAAAGTTACTTATTCCCACGTTTTTATACACTCACTTTTCTAAGCTACTCTCACTCTCACGATACTAAGGATTCTGGGGTTGAACCTCCGTCCGTAGCGCAGCGAGGAGGTTCAAGTGTTAATTCCCGAAAGAAACGAGGGAATAAAGTTAAAAATCCTAAGTGTAGCGAGGGATTCAAGTTAGCCCAAGGCAACGCAGCCTTACACCCGAGGAGCGTGTTCTGCTTTTCACAAATATGGCGAGGAAACAAATTCTATTTTTGAAAATTGATGTGGTACGACAACCTTCGAACGTCAAGTGGGCACCACAGCAAGCGATCAGCTGTTGCAGTCACCGGCCGCCATTACTGCTGCAACTCTTTATAGTGCACACGATGTTCTAAATTCAAATTTACTTTATTCACTAGAGGATAAAAACGGCTTTTACTCACTTGAGGATAAAAACGGCTTTTACGGTCAGATATCGAAGAGCAAAAGTACCCTTTCCGAGATGGGGGGATGAAAACGTCTTTTCTCAACTGTCTAAACTAGGGGTCGACTTCCAGTCTAACCAGATTATCAGTAACACACATAGCGCAACTGCACAGCCCAGCGGCTGTGGAGATCAAATAAGCAGTCAGGCTAAAACAATACGAAACTATATAAAAAAAAAACAATACGATACTCCGTGGTTCTAGATAACCGACTTTCAGTTTTCTAATCACCCGTAACGATTGTCCAAGCTTTTTATGCATGATTCACAAATTATACCAATCAAATTAAATATGCATGAACCTGTATCCAAATCCGACGTCCCCTTAGTGGGCACGCGATTTTATCGATCCAGAAACACCCTTAGTAATGACCGCTCAGGTGCGTTGACCTTTTCATTCATAATGCAGTTAGAAATAGTCGGGGTAATTTACTTTTACTTAGAAGGGAATAGAAACATTTATTCAAATACAGACGCTCATCATCGTCAGCCTATTCATGTTCCCACTGCTGGGACATAGGCCTCTTCTATATAAGAGGAGGATGAGACATTCAACAAAAATAATAATCATAAACTAATAACAAGAATAAAAATGTTCATAAAAAAATAACAAGAAAATTCACAGCGCAGAACGAGGGAGTTATTAACCAAGCATTTACTGGGCATTTATGAGGATGGATGGATGGATTATTGTTTCTCAATCATGCGAGAACAGTTGAATGCATTTTATTAGAATTAGGCTAAGAAATAAGAGAAGATAGGTTTTTTAGGGTCAGGGCCCATTCGTACCCTAAAATTCGTCCCCCAGCATAAAGTTGTGGATTCGGCCCCTATTTAAGGGCCCATTGGTCTCCTGGTAGGGGACCAATTAATATTTCAATAAAAAATATTATTTTTAAAGTACCCATTCGTCCCCTCTAATATAAATACAATATAAGTTAAAGATTCGGCATCTATTCAGGTGCCTATTGGTCCCCTGAGATAAAATTTGCTATATTTTACCTAAGAAACGGTTAACATAGTACACTTGTGAACAGTTTATTAACGGAATTAATTTAATAAATCATAACAGATTATTAAAAAAAGAGCTATGATGAATGATAATCCGTCATGATAATAATATAACCTGTCGATAGGCTTACGATGTAGAATTCTCTACGAAATATTTTTTTTTAGATTTAAGTTATTATGATTTTGCATGTATGTAGTTGGTAAACATACAAAAAAAATAAGAAGTGATTATTTACCGTTGATATGTGTTCTATATTTTTCGCATATTGTATATTTAATGTTGATTTATATAATGGTCAATCAAGGCTGATTTTTGTAAAAGACTTGTATTTATTGTTAGTAAAAATTTTGGTTTAACATAGTTGATAAAGATTGGTTTTACTTTTTATATTCATTGACTGTACGAAGTACTAACAATTAATTGTTATTTTTGTTATATGTTGGTATTGAAATTTGGTTATTTGTTTGTACACTGGATGTAAATTAATCTAAAATTCAGTTATTACTGGGATTTTTTTTAAATAGTTACACAGTTTTATTTTACTACATAAAGTAGTAGTTATCATATATTTTGCTAAATATTTAAAAATGTACAAGAAACCAAAAGTTGATTAATTTTTTTGAAGACTGACTTAATGCCTACAGCCTTTTCTTTCTTTTTTTTCGTGGTAAAATCATCAAATGAGTCCTCCCACCCTTTACTGTCAGACTTGTACTGACTAAAATCCACGGTGTCATTCAATAACCCTTTATGTTCCGGGGTTACGGTGATGGTATAAGTCCCGCGACTCCGGCAGGCTTTAGCCCTCTGAGAGGGGGCCCCGTCATTATGCTGACGCTCTTTGAGGCGCACGTGGAACACAACGCGCCGTCGACCCTGGCCTGGTGCATGGTCGGGCAGCGAGTTGCCCTTTACTCGCCGCCCGCATGCCCGCGATGCCTAGAGCCTAGAAGCATTTTATTAAACTTAATCTTATTTAAAATAAACATGATATCCACCGAATTACTATATTTTTAATTTTGACCTTTTCTGCGCGACTGTACCAGGACTACCAAGCTGCAGTATATACATATACATGTACTTATATTAGAAGAATGAATAAAAATAAATATTCTTCAGGGGACGAATGGGCCCCTCAAAAGTTCCAGGGTACGAACGGGCACAGGGTGCGAATCTTAGGGTACGAATGGGTCCTGACCCGTTTTTTATCCTATCAGTCGAAAGAGTCATCTACACGGGAGGGGACTTGTACTGACTAAAGTCCATGGCATTCCTTCAATAGCCTTTTGTTTTCCAGGGTCACGGTTTAAAGAGACAGTCCGCAACCCAAGTTTACTGTCTAAAACACAAAGGGACATCGTTTGTCCTGGTTCTTGTGGGTTAATGTCGGTGTTAAATGCAGACGACACTGCTGGCAAAAGCTAGTGCAGTAATCAGCAAGCTCGATCTTTTAATAGGTTCTCAGTTGCTCAGTTGCTGTATGACCACTGGTCTACTATTCTAAATACCATCAGCACATGCCAACACGTCATTGGTGCGTTGCATCAGTGCACTTGCCGAGTTGTTTTCGCAACGTTACCGTGTCTTACTTGCACGTTGAACGTTGAGTGGTTCAAGTCAGGGGATTGAGCGGGCATTGGGTATACCAGATTCTGTAAGAAATGCGTATGCACGTGGAAAGCTGAACAGATTTGTTGGCATCGTCGACTACATTATTGCTTAACATCAGTCGAGATAGTGGTGAAATGTGAGCCTATCTACACTAAAACTTATTAAGAGGAAATATTTGTTTGTATTGAATAGCCTCCGAAACGACTGGATCGATTTAATAAGTTATTTCACCAGTTGAAAATTGCTAGTCCTGAGTGACATAGGCAATAAAGAGAGCGGGGGGGGGGGGGGGGGTTGATTGGGCAAAGTTGCTGGCAAAAGCTAGTCGCTAGATAAAAACAAAATCTGAACAGAGTTAAATAAGTATGGGTAATTCCTAGGACGTACAATATGCATGCAGGTGGTTTTCGCAAAGATAACGTTACTAGCATGTTGAACGTTGAGTGAGACTACGCGTGGTTCTGTAGTGGTCCAAGTTAGGGGGTTTAGCGGATATGTGAGATGATCTATTTAACGTATGCTATGCATGCAATTGCTCTTTGCAGAGATACCGTTCTTACTAGCACGTTGAGCATTGAATGATGCTGATCTACGTGTGGTTCTTGAGTCGACCAAGTTAGGGGATTTAGCGGGCAAGTAAGATGATCTATTTGTCATATAATATGCATGCTATTGCCTTTCGCAGAGGGACCGTTCTTACTAACACGTTGAGCGTTGATTGAGGTTCAGGTTGGTGCTATCCAAAGTGGTCTATGTGAGGGGATTAAGCGATGACGTGAGAGGTATTATGTTAATTTTATTCAGTGTTGCCGCATCGTTCAGAAAAACAAGCGGTCATTAGCGGATGCGGTCATTACTTGTAAGTTGAGCGAGTGAGTAGGAATAACGCGTGCCTCTGCAGCCTCTGGCTTAGAATGAGGTAAGGTGTTTAGCGTAAGCAGAGAGGATTTTTAATTCATTAACAAGGTTTTGCAAAACGGCGAGATCGACTTTCTTACTACTTACTATGAAAATGTATAAATATATAATTGGGACGACGCATGCCAAGGATACGCCACGCTAAAGTCGCGTGTCGCGCCAAGCCGAGCTCTCATTATGACAGTCTCTCGCTAATCTCTTCTCACTTAAACCACACATCAAAGACATAGGCAAGGTATTAGAACGTGCAAGTGTAATGATACCTTACGAAGTATTTACGTGCTCCATACGATTAAATGGCCGAAGCAAAAACTATGCCAATTATGAAAATACATGGATTGTGTACTAGTTTATAGCATAACGATGTTTGAAGCACGATATTGGTGTAAATATCTAACGAAATATCTAATTATTGAAGTACATAGTTCTTGCTACTTGTCGATTTTGTAACAATTCTGGAGCCCTAAATGATTTTTCACAATACTTGCTCGTAAATGTCATATTATACGTCAGGCAAACCTACTGTAAAGCATGACATTATTCCCCCTCGCTCGAGCCGGGAATAATATATGTACTGTATTTCATTATTCCCGTGGGAATAATGTGATTTGAATTTAGAACCTCAAAGAAAACCGTATGACAACTTTCACCAAGGAGTCGTATCAGTAATGGCGGCCGCTGGCAGCAACAGCTGATCGCTAACAGTGGTGCCAACTTCACGTTCGAAGGTTGTCGTACCACATCAAATTTCAAAAATCGAATTTATTTCCTCGCAGTAGGTGTGAAAAGCAGAGTACGCTCCTCGGGAGTAACACTGCCTTGTCTTGGGCTGACTTTAATCCCTCGCTACACTAAGGATTCTTAACTTAATTCCCTCGTTTCACTCGGGAATTAACACTTGAACCTCCTCGCTGCGCTACGGAGGTTCACCCCAGAATCCTTAGTGTAGTTTCGGGATTCAATACGCCCGTGACGTAAGGCAATGCTTTACTCCCTTGGTGCGTAATCTACTATTATGAGGAATCGTTTATCACTTGAATAGTAAGTAAGTGGAAATAATCAAATGATAATCAAGAAATGATAGGTAGAATGTATGAAATAAAAGGTTGTGACTACATAACGGAGATGTCTAAATCTATATTTATAAAAATCTATTCTTGCCGTTCATAAGGTCAGTAAAACTCGACAACGTCTGTACCGAAAATAGCAATTTCACAAAAAAAATAACTATTTCCTTAGGTTTGCCGTATATCCTTTCTAGAATTTGGTTTTTACTAGCAACATTATCGAATGGTGTGAACAAAGTGGAAAACCAATAATACAGGTTTTTATTTCTTTTTAACAAAACCAGCTGGTTCCTATTCCTAGCCAGGATGATTAAAATTTCTAAAATCCAATAATACAGTTTTAGTTTTCATTAAAATAGCCTCAAGACTCCTTTCAACGTTTTTTGATATTCCTCATAGTTTTGGGTATATTGGGCCAGTCGAAATGTTCACCCTGTATATCTTCTTCAGTCAGAATCTATCTTTGTGTCGAAATAAGAAGACTACCTTTATCGCCATATTTGTGAAAAAGTTTCAAAATATTTTATTATTTTATATAACACCTACGTACTACCCTGGCGCTATTCAATGTAGATAGATTTATCATAAATATTTACCTAATAAGACAATTTGTAATCTGATGATATAAATACTCGTAACATCGATAAAAACCTCAGTAATATTTTAAATAATTTGCATCAATTATTATGCGTAACTAATAATACCTCTGATATAATTATTACATTTAAATAATAATTAATTACCACATCAAAGACAGGTTTAAAAGGGTTTAAATTTTGTTTTCTTTTTTTTATCCTGGTAAGAACACCAAATGAATCCTCCTACATATACCATCAGACTTGTACTGATCCTTCAATAGCCGTTTACGTTCCAGGCCCCGGCAGGCTTTGGCCCCTAAGGAAGGGCCCGTCAAATTGCTGCCAGCTCTTTGAGGAGCGCGTGGAACACGACGTCGACCATGATTGGACGGCGAGACGCTTTTCAATATTATTTATTGGCAGATGATTTTTTTCAAAATCACCTCGTCGGATTCCTTAAAAATGTGTATGTGTGAACGAGACAGTAGAGAATGGAAAACATAAAAAACAATCAGAATATGTAGATATTATAGTGGTTTTATACTATTTTTTTATTGTATATTAGTGTACATATAATAAAAAGTATTACGTCACGTTTTGTAACTTAGTAGGCATATAATGTCCATTAGATTTTAATGTTTCTGCCTACCAGGTTTTAATAATGGGAGTGATCATAAAAAGTTGCGAACAACTCGTAAAATAACACGCATTTATTTAATGAATAATAATAAATGCTAATATGGAGATCACACACTGGCGAATTGTGGGTGTACTGAAGTACACTACTGACACTACCCTATGGTATCTATGTATGTGGACGGCGATTAGTGGGTGACTTGCCGTCATGCCCGAGTCGACGGCTCGGCGTGTTCCACGCGAGCTTCAAAGAGCCTTAGAGGGCCAAAGCCTGCCAGGGTCGCGGGAATGTCTTATCAGGTAACCGTGACCCTATTTATGTGATATTTAATTTGAAATTAACATAATATATTATACGAGATAAGTAGAAACATAACTAAGGGTCTAAAAGGTAACTTTAGCAAAATTATTGAATATATTAGTATTACTTAAATAACTCAAGTAGGTATAGAATAATTTTATCGAAAGTCACATTATGACTTATTTGCCTCAAATGGCCTTTTTAGCTCCTGAAAACAAAACTCCAATTGAAATTAAATTTTATTAAAATAGAAATTAAAAACTTTTTTCTTTTTTCTACGGAACCTTACGAAATTAGTCGATAAAGCTGATCCAATCGATTTTGAAAGCGATATTAAAACAGTGATACACGTAGGAGAAGTTTTTGGCCAGCGTTGGTCAACGGCTCAGCGATCGTAGGCGATCGATGCGTGGGCGCATATGAACAATCCGAAAAACTACTTTTACTTTAACTTACTAGCTTTTGCCTTCGACTTCACTCATGATTTGATGTTTTTGACATTGGATCAGTATTTCCAAAGATAACCCAATTATTTCTTAAAGTTTTAAAATCAACAAATGAGTCCTCCTATCCTGGGTGAAGCGAAACAGACTGTCAAACTGCGGACTGACTAAATAAAAACCGACCTGTTACTTTAGTTGCCTATTGCATTCCAGGACCGCGGTAGCCTACTTAGATACTTCCACGACCCTAGCCGCGACTGTAACCTTTGATTCTCGCGGTTAGAGTATCTTAAAATATTCGGTTCGTTTCTACGTGATTACTTTATTTGTGAACATAGGTATGGTTACATTATTAGTGTGAGATGTTATAAATAGTTTGATCCTCCATGTTTTGCCCAGAGGCGTACAAATATTATTATTTAAGTTACAAAATAACAAATTCATGATATTATATCAATTTTCGGATGAGTATAACACAAAGTCTCTCAATTTAGTAAAATAAGTATAAATATGAATAGCATGTCAACAAAAAAAAAGAAGGTAAAAATACAGTCAATTTCTAAATAAATGTCAAATAGTTAAGTTACATGTCAGAATAAAATTAATAAGTAGTGATTATGTCGAACAGAATTCAGTATTATATTTAAAACAGGTTACATAGGGTGTTGCAAGGCAGCAATTATAGAATTGTCGTCGAAATAGTCCTTTATTGAGTAGTAGCATTTATGAGTCAAAATTGTTCTTTTTTGAATTTGTCCAGATTTAACATTTTAATGGTTTCGGGTAGTTTGTTGTAAATTTTTGTAGCCATACAAAAAGTGCTTTTATTCATTAGTGCAGTTTTGCCATAACTCACTTCTAGTTCTGACTTATTTTTATCTCGTAATTTTCTGTAGGAACTTTTAATCGCTAGTTTGTATGATGAAATGTTGGTTTTGACGAATACATTAGTTTCGTATATGTACAGCGATGGTAAGGTAAGAATCTTTAATCCTTTAAACGTCGGTAGGCAACTGTCTGTGTTTTTTAGACCACACATAGCTCTGATACATCTCTTTTGGGCTCTAAAGACTAATTCTCTATCAACTGAATTGCCCCAGTACATTACGCCGTATCTGAGCGTTGATGCAACATAACCGTGATAGGCTGCAAGTACGGATTCTAGACTGACTATTTTTGAAAGTTTATATAGAGCATAGGTAAATGTATTAAGTTTTTTGCATATTACGTCTGTCTGGGATTTCCATGTCAAGTTATTGTCTATATTAATACCAAGAAATTTAGTAGAAGAAGTTGTGTCAATATTAGTTCCTAGATAGCTAACGTTATGTTTTTTATTTGGGATTCTTTGATAAAAATGCATTATTTTTGTCTTTTCCAAGTTAATTTTTAGATTATTGCTGTCAAACCATGATATAATTTTATTTAATGTCATATTTACCTCATTTTCATAGGTTTTGGGATCGTCACATTCAATCACGACGGTGCTGTCATCGGCGAATAGCACCATGGGGTGATTTATTTGCCCCGGAAGGTCATTGATGTACAATAGAAACAGAGGGGGGCCCAGTACGCTGCCCTGAGGAACGCCATATTTAATTATCTTGCTTTCGGAACGATATTTTTTCTCATATCTGGTTTTTGAGCATAATTGTGTGATTTCAACAAATTGTTTTCTGCCCGTTAAGTAGGATCGTATAAGATCAAGTATATTTCCCCTGATACCATATTTTTCAAGTTTTTGTATTAAAATCGAGTAATCTACATAATCAAAGGCCTTAGTTAGAGATAGCACATACTGGATTTCTCTTATCTACGTTTGACATAATAGGGAGAAGCAAGTCATGAATGGCCATATTGATGGTCTTGTGTTTACGAAATCCCTTTTGTTCCTTTACTAATATGTTTGACTTCTCGAGGTAGTTATATAAGGAGTTGTATATTACTTTTTCAAAGATTTTTGAAAAGATGGGTATCAACGCAATAGGCCTATAGTTTGACATACTGTGTCTATCATTCTTTTTGTGTAATGGTACAATTATTGATGTTTTTAATTTTTCTGGAAAGATTCCGTTGAAAATACTCATATTGATTATGTAACTGAGATGAGGGGCTATATATTGAGACACCTCCTTGATGACTTTAGTACATATTCCATCATAACCAACACTGTTTGTATTTCGAAGTGATTGAATATGATTATTTATATCTTGAGGTGTTGTCGGTTCCATAAATATAGAGTTTGAAGTGTTCGTGTGGATTTTAATTTCTGGTTTAGTTTTATTTTTTGGTTTAGTAACTTGATTTACATAAAATTTGTTAAAGGCCTGAGCTATTTTTAATGGGTTAGTGATTTTGGGTGATCCTGTTTGAATTTCTGTAATTGGTTCTTTAGGGAAGAAGCTCTTAGTTTTATTAATTACAGTCCATGTCGCTTTCGATTTATTTTGGGACGTCATAATAAAATAACTGACAGACATACAAACTGTATCTGTTTGTAGTATTAGTAATATTTTTTTAATGCATCTAGTATTGTTCGAGAACAGGTGTTGTGTTATTAGATTATATCACAGTGGTTATGTTTTTGAGCTGTGAGAAATCGCCCCAGGTGTTCGATGCGGTTTCATCAGTTTTGAAAAATACATAATACTAGAAGTCATAAGCAGACCTTTTTAATCCTTGTAAAATCATCAATATTCTCTCCCGCCCGGCTCGGGCTTTACTATCACTACTAGCGGGTTTTACTATCAGACTCGTACTAATTAAAATCAACGATGTTCCTTTAATATCCCTTTACATTCCAGGTTATCTGTTTGGACAGTCCTTTGATCAGATCTAAGTCTAGAATCTAGTTTATTTACAAAATTAAACTACATTTTCTTACCCGACAAATAACTTCGTATTTAGTTCAAACATAAACTATTTCAAACTAAACTATGTTAAGTCTCTAGTTATATGGTGGTGTGGTCGTACCACGACCATGTGTGTACCACATATTACGACCACAACTCTGTGTTCTTGGTTCGACTCCATATTCATGAGAATAAGACGTGTTTGGCTTATCGTTAAATATTTGCATAGTTGCTGTCACATAGTGCTCTCGTTTTGTTTTAGTGATGGGGCTTGACAGAAAGACAAGACAAGGAATAATTAATAATTGCAGTATTTTTTTGGTGTATGGGACTTGTTTAACTGTATTTAACTCATTCTTTCGCGTTCAAATTGAAGTTTTAAAGCGTTTTGACTGAAATAAAAAAAACGTTTTTATAAAAGAAAATATCAATTTTGGAGCCAACAGTGGGAATAAAAAAGTTTTTTGTTAAATTACTTCAGAAAATAAAATAAAACAAAATTACTAACACCCTATGGGCCATGATGCCTGACAATATTTTATTTTATTTTAATCGGTTATGATTAGATAATATTATAAGATAAGTTTTATTTCGACTTTTATTTGTGATAAAATTCAATAAATGACTAATTCGTAAGTAGTTAGGTGATTTATTTTCTTTTCAGATATTTTGGCATTTCAGGGTCATGAAAATCTTCTGAACACAACAAAAAACGTGAAAATGCAAAAAAGAGGATTCCCTAGATCGAAATGTCACTAGTACCAATTTTAACTGTGAAAGAAGTCGATCTTAAACTAGTGTCACATCACTAGCGGGTGCGCACGCACATAGTAGTTGCCATTGTGGTGGCATGCAGTTTGCCCACATCCGAACTATAAGGCGAAGGCAAACGACGGCTTTACGAGCCAAACGTTGCCGTTCATTCATTACTTGGTTCTAGACATTCCTTGACGTTCTAATCGTATGTACTATGAGATAATTATGTAGGTAATTTTAGTATGGTTATAAAAAATGGTTGACAAATTAATTAGGAGTCAATATTATTGGCCTATGTGTAATTTAGCATGATTAAAAAAATGGGAGATGGACAAATAAACAAAGTTGTGTTTTTTTATGTTACCCCTTATACCCCTATTTCTTCTGTATCGGGAGTGCGTTAACAAACATACAACTCTTGTACACAGTAAAATACCCGGAACAACTACTTGTAGATTTTGCAAAATAATATTCCGTGTGGGAATTGAACCCGCTAAACAGCGAAACTTAGTGCAGCAGTGCTGTCAAGAAAGGTACCATAACCTTTTTGTATATTTTTTTATGAATTTTCTTCGGGCATGCCATTGTATTGAGCAAAGATTATTTACACGTTATATCCCACGTTATCAATTATTGAATTTAAAAGAAGAATCTGTTTCAGATGGTGTTCAACAAAACCACAATTTATTTAATACTTAAATTGTTAAGATAAATATTGTGTAATGCAATAAATATTTGAATAATATCCGGCTAAACGTAGAACATGAAATAATTTATTATCCGCCAGAGACCCTGACATTTTTTACGATTACTCAATGTACTGAATCTCGGCAAGTTTCATTCACAAGTCATGTTTATTTATTCTTTAAATATGGGACATTCAATAACAGTTTGGCGCTTTATTTTCCGTTTATTTAGAACGTGTGACCTAAGTTTGTTTGACTCAAGTTTCCACTGTCTAACAGAATTTTGTAAGAGCTCTTCTTTTGGCTTAAATGAAGTCATCAAATAAGGCCTCTCTTTCATAGTGGAAAGACTTTCAGCCAGCATAAGTATTCGTACTTGTACTGGCTAGATATTCCAGAGTTGATTATACAACATGTAACATTAAAAGCGCGAAACCTCTCGTGGGGTAACTCAGCACATGTTACTGAACAATGTTTGTTCTAAGACGTTTGGAAATTCGTAAAAAAAAATGGTTTTTCATACAAAATGAGAAATCGAACGAGCCCATCAGTATGAAAAATCTTTTTTTTTTTTGAGAATTTCTAAAAGTCTTAGAACAAACATTGTTCAGTAACATGGGCTGAGTTACCCCACAAGAGGTTTTGCGCTTTTAACGTTACACGTTGTATATGAGACAAAAAATATAGGTAACAGGGCTATTTTTCTAAACATCCGACACCGATCTAACAACCAAACCTATTACTTTTAACGTGATAAAATCATCTAATGAGTCCTTCCACCCAGGGCGAGACAGGAGGAATCCTCTGCCTTCAAATGCGCTTTGCAGTTCCTGAACTTCAAAAGGTTAAATATGCGTATAATGTCATTTTTCTTTTAAATATTATTTGCTCTGGAGTCAGAAAAGCGAACTTCTAATATTTCAGTCATAAGATTAACAAGTGCACATGAATAGCATGAGTTGCAAGATGGAAGGTAGACAAATGTTTATGAAGGCAGACAAATTGAAGACACGAAAAATTGTGTATTTTTAATTAATGAAAAATTATGTATCTTTGACTAAAGAAAAATTATATCTTTATTAGGAACATAGATACATCTTAGTGCCTCTCCCAGCAGAGTTACAAAAGGTGCAAATTGCCAGATTTTATCATACGCCCAATGAAAAATCCTACACAATCTGCAAGCATATTGCAAAACAATTCCGTAAGTTTAACATCTTCGCGTTAACTGCTAAAGTGACATACATACCCTACCCATATACAAGCATATTATATGAATGTAATATATACTTGTAGATGTACATAATCACCATACGGGTGTTGATAAGGAATTTAATTATTCACTTTAATGTTTCTTTGGTATTTTTATTTGTCTTTACATGGTGTTGTTTTCAAGGCCGGTTATTGCTCCAAGCGTTTAGAACTCAAAGTAGGTACCTAATTTGTCTACATTTTTGAGAGACTTTCTTTGCTCATCATTTCTCTACAAAGATGTTCGCAAGGAAAAAGCTACTATAGTCCTTAAACTCATTGTCATTTAGTCTTTTTTGTGTAGAAGATCATTAATGGAGTCTTTTCTATCAGTGTAGACTCCGGATAGAAGTCTCTTTAAGTTAGTTAGATTAGTCAGTCTCTTTAAGAGACTGACTAAAAACTACTCTGTTGCTTCAATTATTCTTTGCATTCCAGTGCCACGGTGTCCTTTTAAGACAGCCCCGTGGCCCTGAATTACTAAGCTTTGTGACAATTGAAATAGATAAAATCATAATCTCTTGTTTTTTTTTACAATTTAGGAGTCGATAAATGGTATCTATATAAAAAAAAAATGTTGTGTAGGTACTTCTCCATAGGAATCGTATGAATAAATTGAGAGAAAGTGGAGTATTTTATCACTGTTCCCAGATACACTTGGCAAATGACTTGCATACTATGATTGGACTACTCCTTGGCTGACCATTCAAAATGAGATTGACTCAGTTTTACTTTGATTGAATGATTACCAGCTCAATTTAATCCTATTACTGTATTTGGGTTAGCTCTCAATTCAGCTGCACAGTCTGTTACGAAAACTTCTTAATTAAAAACTTGTTAACATTATTATTTAACCTGAAATTTATTATTTGAGAATAACTTCAGCAATTATGATATGAGCATTATAATATTATGAAATAGATATGTAACAACTGCTGCAAGTATGCAACGAGAAACTGCAGAATGTTACTATCTACCTGTATCTTTAGAAAACAAAGTTACTGAGTAAGCTCAACCTTGTAAGGACGTCTAGTTTATAACATTACAACTAGACACAGAAACAATGTTAGCAAACAGCACAGATAACAAAAACAAGACAACAAAAAAGTAATCTGCGCAGGTCAAAAGTTACACACAGCCAAACCTATTTCAAACAGCCAGAAACGTCACGTAAACGTCAAAAACAGAAATACACGCGAGATGCGAGCAACTAAAACAGCATTTTCCACGAGAACAGTCCATTGGATCTCACAACACAATACGCACGGTTAACGGAAACATCACAACGGTAAATTCATAAAAAAAGTTTGTGTGAAAAAAGTTTTAACAAAAAAAAAAAGTAAACGAACGAATCTTGTTTCTTTTTTTTCTCATTCGATATTTGAATTTGTATCACAGACACCTGTCGGGTAGGTCATTTATAATGTCGGTGCGGGCGCGCGGCTCTCGCGGGGCACGGGCGAGGACTGTCCGCAATTGTTTACTGTAGGTGAGCCGTCGACTCTTACAAAGAGCCTTCTTGTGAGAGCGCGTGTTTGTGGAGAGCTGGGTGAAGCCTCTGTGAGGACTTGAACGATCTGAATACGTTTTAAACTTTAAATGAAAATATTATTCTTATGCAATACTCATTATTACAAGGATTTTATAATAATTGATAAATCGGAAATGTGACGTTTTTGAAAGCAGGTAAAAAATTACAAAACCAACGAAGATCAAGCCATCTCCCCGAGGAATTCCAAATATATCTTAGGAAGGATAAAAACTTCGGGAATATTTTCAAGAAACTTTAAGCATTTCAATTTCAATTTTTCCACAACCACATTCTTCACTGTAAAAACTTATTTCTCTGTATTTTAGGATAAAATAGACATCGTTAGCTTGCCTCATATCACAAATAAACATTTTTACAACAAAAATCTACAATTAATATCCATCAGAAAAAAAAACTAAGCTATTGACTGTTGGTCTGCGTGATGTGGATTTGATTTCCGCACGGAACAAATATTTGCATGGGTAGTTGTTCCAGATCTGGCTGTTTCTAAAAGTGCTTTTAGATATTTGTGGAAGCACCCATAATGCTCAAGAAATGCATTTTTAAGTAGTTATTATTTAGTCATACGATTATGTATCACTACATAGTATAAAACAAAGTCGCTTTCTCTGTCCCTATGTCCCTTTGTATGCTTAAATCTTTGAAACTACGCAACGGATTTTGATGCGGTTTTTTTAATAGATAGAGTGATTCAAGAGGAAGGTTTTTATGTATATAACATGCATAATATAATAGAGGTTGCACCCGTGCGGAGCCGGGGCGGGTCGCTAGTGTTATATAATTTTCTTTTGACCTATTCGCTATACGATGATACTGTAAATTTTAATTAGTCAAGAAATTCACCGTGTGAAGTGTGATCAATAGCAACATTACATAAGATACCTTATCCCTATTAGCGATTTATTAACTGTGTAGTGTTTCATTAATTATCCCCACATATTTTTTTTTCTCAAAATGAAGTAAATTAATTAAGCAGCTAGAAACTACGCTCGTATCTAGCAACGTATGTATTTGATAAAGTCCAGCTGCTGGTTCTTAACTACAGTTTTGTCCGAACCTTTGTTAACTTCAAAATATTGATAAATCAATCGTAAACACATAGTTTATTACCTACTTGCCCATCTGTGTACAACCATACTCTATGGCCAGGTGGTAGACACGGCACTGTGGCTAGTCGGCACATCGGGCATTCCGACCGACATCGCCCGCCGGCGAAAGTAAACCTTACCAATCTTACGCGAGCCTCTTCACACATCACTCACAACTGAAACCACACCTTATCTCACACCTCCCAAGGTTGACTTCCCAACAACAGTTCCAAAGCTTCTCCAATCACACACAAAAATTAAATTAAATTCTATTTTTGTGCCGCTAGAGTTGGTTTTCAATTGCGTTGTTGAACAGGTATTGTAATATGATGGTCAGGGTATGGTGGACGGTGAAATAATGCCCCGTAAGGCCTAGGGATTCGTTTCTTATTGTGTTTAATTGTATGTAAATTGTGGTACGATGCCCTTAGAAGACTTTCTGATATTAAAAAGTACAGGTGAATAGAGAAATTATACCGCTTTATCACTATCGGCTCTTATATTGTTTGAGTTGAGACAGATAAAATAAAAAATGCTTAAATAATGTTCTTTTTTATAATATTGTTGTTACAAACTGTCTAGTTCTAGTTAGCGTATTAATTCGGTAATATTTATCGAAAAAGAAAAGCCGACCCGAAACATTACTACAATTTTGTAACTTATTTGGCACGAGCCGATCTGCTAACTCCGTCTGGCGTCCAATATTAGTGATTCATATTCGGGCCGGCTCGTCATTACTGCAGTTATGCCGAGCGGTTTTTACAGAAGGGTTTTCATGATAGACAACTTTTGCGTGTCAAATTAATTCCGGAAATTAGGCAAAAATTATAATTTGCAACGCAAGTTTTCCCATAGAAAAGACATCAACGAGAAAGTCAATTCAATTTTAATGAATGCCGATTTTGATACCGATATTAGAAATTATTTTTATTTTTGAACTAAGGACTGAGGCTATATGTGTTTCCGTTTTATAGCTTCCACCACTTTTTTCATAAGTATGGGTTTTGAAAAGTATTTCAAAATAATGTAAAAATAATGACTCTGTATTAAATATTTTAGTAGATATTGTCACTTTTATTTTCCTTACGCATATGACTTATTCGTCAACTCGCCTGCAATTAACTCGCTCGCTCGGGCGAGTTGGCACCTTCCGATTTTACCTATTTTTGTTGTCGTCAACTCGCAACTGACCGAAAAATGGTACAGTCATCTATAAAAGTGTTATAATAAATTAATATTGAAACCTACTTTATAGTATGAGGCGCTGTAAGATTTGAGTTTGAATATTTGAAAACGTACCTACGATATAGGAGAAATCCCAAGCGTGGGGCAAAGACACCTTGTCAACTATCTGGTATTTTATATTAATTGTATTTTTGTAAGAACAGTGTAAAATACCTGTATAGTATGAAGTACCTTTATTTAATTATTTAAATACCACCTTTTCGTGCAAGCCTAGTACTTTTGTGATAAATAGATTTTGCCCAAAACTTGTATGTTGAGACAGAACTGTTAAAATGAAAAATACCACCTTGATTTTATGCAGTCCTAGTACATTTTTGGGTATTGAGTATTCGCCTAAAGAATTTTTGAGTTTTGAAGACCGTTCGTTGTGCGGCATGAAAACCTTCAGCATGATTCTGTTCTCCTAGTACTTTTTGTTCTAATTCCTCATTTAATTTTGGCACCAAAACCTTCTTTATGATCCTGTTCTCCTGGTACTTTCTGATTAGATTTCACATTGAATTCTAACTTATGAGAAAAATCATTATTACATAAGTCTTTGTGCTTTTATTTTATTAATGATCTCAAAACAACTCCGCCCCTAAGACGACCCACTGGCCCTCAATTAACCTACTTTACACGTTTAGTGTCATAAAAGTGTGAAGAAGGTTTAATTAAATTAAATGTTAAATTTATAGAAACACTTTTGTAGACGACTGTAAATACGTCAGATTTTCGCTTAGTTGCGAGTTGACGACAACAAAAATAGGTAAAATCGGAAGGTGCCAACTCTCCCGAGCGAGCGAGTTAATTGCAGGCGAGTTGACGAATAAGTCATATTTTCCAATGCAGGGTGAAAATTTGTTGAGCAATATTTTAAATTCGGGCTTTATTAACGAATACTCATCGTATTACGGAACTTAAAAACATCATTAAAGCAAGTATCTTCGCTTAATATTATTTGATATATTTTTTTTTACATTTGGCTACGCGCGTGGTTTACTGCGCTTTAAAATTTCGATACTTTAACGACTTTTTTTTATTACTCTTAGTGTTTATTTGCAATAATAAGTCTTTGCAATGTGATATACTACGTTTTTAAAGGTGTCCATAATAACATTAGTATTTTTGATTTGCGATTTATTAGACCGTAATGCAATCAGCATCTTGAGTAGAGCCTTAGATTAAAATATTGCCCATAATTTTGATTTCAGCCTGTATAATAAGTACCGTAAACTGTAAGCGAAGTAATGAGTTTCAGCAAGAGTTCAGCGGAAATTATAGGTGACATTATCGACGACATTTCTTAACTTGACTTAAAAATTATTATCATTTAGGTAGTACTTTCTGGTATTCTTGTTATACCGCTTTAAGCGTGTTTTAGAAATAATATGTTTATGTAATAAATAGGATGTGTATTTGTGGTTTTATTGATATTAATAGACTTTACTGTTAAGTTTTAGATATCAGGATGGTTAATGTTAATTATTTACTGTGTATAAAGTATATCTAAGGACTATCGTATAGGAATTGGTTTGTAAAGAAAAGCACAAAATCAAGACTAGGTATTTATTACCAAACTACCTCCGTTCGCAAACCCAAAGGTCTTCGTGGAGAAGAAAAAAGAGACAAACTCCACAGCAACATATTTTATCAGTACACATTATAAAATACATAATTAACAGCAATAATATTCTCATCATAATAAATATCAATTAACTTACATTTTCATTGTAGAATATTAGAACACGATGTGTAACTTTCAGCATCACACACTTGGATTCTCTTTTTTTATATCACATTAAATATACACAACACCACTTCGGACACGTCTTAACTCTTTGAACAGTTACAGCGTAATGACTACCAATATGAGGGTGCATGCATTTTTATAAACTTCGTATTGTACCCCTTCCAACAAATATTACCGCCATTACTGACCAATCACAGATCGTCAAATATTGTAGTTCAATAATTAATAAAATAAGCAATGACAAACAAATCCTGTACAGTAGAACCATTTTAAAACTTAATTACATAATATAGAAATTCAGTAAATATTTATTTGCAACCTTAACTTAATTCGGTAAATATATGAACATCAACTGATTTCGTTCGGAAATCAATTGATCGTTGTTTTAAATACATTACTACACATTCTTAATTCCTTTTTTTGCGTTGTAAAATCATAAAATGAGTCCACCGCTTACTGTCAGACTTGTACTGACTAAAATCCACGGTCTCCTTCAATACCCCTTTATGTTCCGGGATAACGGTGATGGAAATAAGTCCCGCGACCCCGACAGGCTTTGGCCCTCTGTGAGGGGGCCCCGTCAATTCTTAATTACATAGAGCCTATATACCACTTATATCTAACACGTGCTTCTGAACTGAGGGCCATATAAATAACACCTCTGATTCACGTTTAAGAAATGTATGCTTTGTGGCATCAAATTTTAACTATTTTTAACTAAAACCTTTACAAGTTTCAAGTTGATCCATGGATAAAAAAAACGGGCTCTCAGTCCAGATGCACATGGTATAGAACTATTGATAAAATTAAATGAAAGAAAAGCTAGGAGTTAGTGCACCTACCTGCATTCTATATTATGAGATTGCAACATGGACATTCTGCCCGCGTTTCTTCGCAAGACGCCGATAATTGCCGATTTATTGATCAGTTATCTATAATTCAGTTAGCACTATCCAATTACTGCTGAGCTGTAAAAAAGATGGATGAGAAACGATGGCATGTAGCTGAGATGAGGATGTTGAGATGGATGTGTGGAGTGACAAGAATGGATAAAGTGAGGAATGAGTTTCTAGGAGGAAGTTTGAAAGTGGTGCCTGTTACAGAAAAAAAATAAAGGGAATTGTCTGTTTTGGTATGGACATGTGTAATGAATGTTGATGAATGGAGAGGAAGAGGAAGGCCAAAGATAAGATGGATGAATTGTCTAAGGAATGATATGAAAGAAAAAGGAGTAAATGACACTGTGACTTCTGATAGGCGAAAATTTAAGAAAAACGTGTTGCGCCGACCCTAAGTACAAAGAGATAAGGGCAGGAAGATGACGATGTGTTATGATTTTCCAAATAAAGTTGTCATTCAACTTCAACTTAAGTATTCCGAAATTCCGAAAACGTAGATGTTGTATTTAAACTGTCACTTACGGAATACATTCTGTGATTGTACATTGGTTAATTGTTTTGAGCTCCTGATATATAGACAAAGACTATTTCAATTCAATATTAAACCGTGAAAGCTTAAAACAGTGTTTGAATAATAATAATAATTAATAATATTCCACAACTATCACACAACGCCATCTAGTCCCAAGCTAAGCAGAGCTTGTGTTATGGGTACTAGACAACTGATAAACATACTTATATATCTCTAAATACATACATATTATAGATAAATTACACCCAGACACAGAACAAATGATCATGTTTATCACACAAACATTTGTCCTGGGTGGGAATCGAACCCACGACCCCCGGCATAGCAGTCAGGGTCACTAACCACTAGACCAACAGGCAAGTCAAATGAATGCAGACTTCATCCTTAGAAATTCACTTTAGCAAGTGGCGATATTCAAAATTTTGCTCGACCTTATTGGTCAATGGAGAGAGTTTATTTACATTACTGAAAGTAGCGTAGCACGTCTCTTGCGGGAATTCGTAGCACGATAATTTGCGAAATTTCGTAGCACGTCACTAACGAGATTTCGTAGCACGTTAGTTACGAGATTTCGTTGCACTATAATTTCTTTGGAAGGCCTACGACATCGTAGACGCTGTCTACGCGGTTGATACAAAAGCAGCTACGAGTTTCTTTTCAACGATTTGCTATGAATTTATGAACAGGCAAACCACGAACTTAGTATATTAAATACCGTAGATGTAAATGTATGAAGGGTTCTTTAATAAACAAAACAAAGTATTATTTTATGTGGGGATTACATTTTTTGGGGCACCACAGTCAATTGAACAGTAAATAAACCTTGAGAAAATTTGACTAATTCTTGGCTTTCATTTGGCGTATGCATTCGTTTTGTATTAAATTTATTCATATTATAAGTCAATAATAGTTTTCTTTCTTATAAGTGAAATACGATATCCGACTGTATTTTCATCATGGCGACATCTGTCCACCTGGTTAAGTGTCTGTGTCAGCACACTCGTTGAAGGTGTTGAGCCACATTCGCCACACAGCAACGTAGTACATTATGAAGGAGGTAGATGGCGCTACCAATCACGCAAATGATGGATGGATTTTAAATATCGTTTGTACAGACGCCAGCACATCAACCTACCTCAATGTCTCTACCTCAAAATAGATTTTCAACCTTAACATAATAGTGGAAGGTTCCATTGGTAAAATTTTACAGATTTGGGTAGGTTGACCTACTGGCGTGTGGACATAAATAATGGTACTACAGTATGCAAAAAAAAACCTCTTGACTGTTTTTATTGATACTTATACGGTACCTAATTAGATCCTACACTACCTTTTTGTGTTCCCTATTGAAAATGAACTTTCTCTATTGTTTAACATATATTCGAACATTGGGATAGGTCGATGTGCCGTCTTTACCACATTGTGTCACAGTAAGGAGGCCTTTGTCCCAGCAGTGGGAACTTTATAGGCTCTTGAAACTGCTTCAGATGAAGGAAATGTTCGGGACACGATCACAACAATAAACACAAACAAGTACATAATTAACAGAATTTATTAAATAATTTGTAATTAACCTTTAAGCACCGACGTGCATTTTTTGTAACGTTAGTACCGACGTGAGGCCTGAGAGGCCGCTTACATTATGTAGTTATTTTTAAAGAAAGTTGTGATTTAAATATTTTTCTTAGCGATATAATGAAAATGAAAGGGATTTTAAGAAAAAATAAGTATAAAAAGAAAGTAACATTTTATTTTATTTAAGACTGTAATAATATTTGGCATGAGTTTTGGGGGAAAAGTCGACTTTTGGATATAAAAAATTATAACACAAAGTATAATCCTCTTAGAATAACAAAAAATAGTATTTCTTACTGAGGACGAATATAGCTTTAAGAAAAAAAATACTGTAGGAGCACCAACCTCCTGAAAAAAAAAATGTCCACTGTCGGACTACACCCTAAATTCAAAGCACAGTCAGTGCACACTTGTTGCGCGCACTGTAAACAAATGAGTTTTTTGCATGAATAACACCTAAGCGTCGATTTTCTTTTAAGTTTTGGTTGATACGAAAGACAAGTCTAGCGTGTCTTGACTTCTACTGTTTGATCTTCGGATGCCTCTGGCTTATCAGAACCAAGTACTCTTGCCGAACTCATTCTAAGTTCACGACTCAACCTTGGGTAAAAATATCTTCACTTTATGTGCTCTTATACCAACTAGCAATATTATGTTGTGGTATTTTAACAGATGATCTGTTTGGAGGTAATTTAGACCACTTATATTTATTCTTTCCTCTAACTAAATCTACCCAGCCTAGAGAACGGAACCTCTTCATCTGATGACGATGTCGGCGCGTCCAGGTGTTCAGGTTGAGCGTCTTTGGTATTAGAAATATCAGTTTTAGTATTCGTATCATGCTGTCTGTGCTCCGTACAAAAACTGACTGTGCTTCGCCAGAGTCGTCAATCTCGGATCCGCTAGAATCTTCAGCCGCGATCCAGCTCTCAATCAATCGCGCCTTATTTGGGTTAGATGCATCTATACACATCCGGGGTTTGTTTGAGTTCTGTAAATCTGTCGCAGAAGTATTTCTTTTACAACCAGAAGGTCCTGGTATATCCTTAGTTTACGATATTTGCAAAAATAACAGTTTACTGTAACAAAAAAATAAAACAAAATACTTACGTAAGTACCGACGTGAGGCCTGAGAGGCCGCGTCGGAATTTCAAATCGTAATTACTCAATAAATGCGCGTGCGCCGTTACGCCTTCTTACTTCAACATCAACGTGGGCACTGTCCTTGCAGCTACTTGAAAGCGGGAATCGGAATTCCGCGGAGAGAGGGGTAAATTGGCAAGTCAGGTGCCGGCCGGGGCCTCTCAGACCGCACGTCGGTACTTAAAGGTTAATCAAATATAAACCTAAATATTATCACATTAAAATTGTTTTTAATTACTAAGTAGACGTTGATACAACGTATTAACACAGCCATCTTGGTCTAAATAACATGTTGTTAACATAACTAAGAATTATGACGTCATAGATACTTTGTTTGGGAACAGTAGAAATTATATGCACATAAGTACATTATAATTCGTTAATTGACTGAAAAATTGTAATTAGTAAGTTAGATTATTAATAACATTCAACCAATTTTTTTTTCTTTTGTTACAAAAATTGACATAATAATTACCTATTTTATTTTTTTGTCTTTTGACAATTCAAAAGTCCTTGTGACAGGACTACTTGAAATAAATTATTTGACTTTTGATTTTTTTTTGACAGAAATCGACACTTTTTTAAATTTTAAATCGTCGTTTTGATAAAACCTTAGACCCAAGCTGTATAATAGCTATACCAAGAGATTCATTTTTAGGTCTTATGTTTTAGAAGCAGTAAGTATCGATCGATTGATTCAAGCTACGACTGCATGGAAAACTACAGTACTACTAATAAGGGTGCTTGTACACGGTGCAGGGAACCCGCGCAAGTGCCTCAACATGCTCAAGCTACATGCACCGTGTACAAGCACCCGTACATACAGCTTGCGTGCAAGAAGCCGCGTCTTTACTTGCTCCAGTCATTTGAAACATGTACAAGTACAAGTGAGTAACTTTATCAAGAGCTTGCGCATGTTACTCGCGCGGGTAACCCGTACCTTTACTTGCTCCAGTTACCTGCACCGTGTACAAGCACCCTAACTTCTAGTTGGTAAGAATTGACACATCATATGGCCCTGAACACGTGGTTAATTAGAAGGCGCTATCATCGTGCACGTATAAAACCGCACTTTTCTACAAAGCACTGTTTCTTCTGTTCCCTTAGAAGTAAACCACAAAGCCATAGAGTAGACTTAGTCATGTAAAATCGTTATTTAGCGGTTAAGACAGCGCCGGCTGACTGCTGACGGATATCCGGAGTTGTTGGGGCAATGAGTGGTTGTTCTTCGTCTGTTGAACAAAATCCGTGCCCCACGCCCACTGTAACAGAAGAGAGAAGACGGTTATTCACATATTCAAAATGTAAGGCACAATTTATAAGGACCAAGGTGAAGACATGGGATAGACCCGAAATGTAATTAACAATTTCTATAATACTACTTTGTCAGTAACCTTAATTTTTTGGTAAGACACTGACTAAAAGTGAACAAACGTATTTTACTGGATTAAATACATAAGCTATCAGAAAAAGCTATAAGTTCACAATGATGATCATCGTTAATTTCTCACAATAAGCATGTGGAGGAGAGGTGGACATTTTCCGAAAACCTTGATATCTCCAAAACAAGTCAGTTTGGTCCTCATATTATCGGGGTTAAAATAGTTTCAAATTAAGACTAGTATCACCCATTATAAGAAATTCTAATCACTCTGTATGTTGTCTTGAACAACTGAACATAAATATCATTCTTGACCCTTAAAACCAGACCACTTGAGTTGATTGAATCTCCGATGTCGGTGAAAGATATCATTGCGATTAATATAAGTAAACATGAACGACTGTCTTTTGTTGAAAAACTCTTTAATTAGGAATGTGATAACAACAGAAGATAGTAAACATATTGATCGTTTTACTCATTGAAACAAAGACACCTAGTTTTACAATTGATATTGTTTTGTATTTATACGAGTATTATCATCACGATTTAGCGTGACAGTCATGGAAACGTAAAAGATAAAATTTATGGTCATTTGTATATGTAGTAAATTTCAGTTACCACTATTGCTTGATATATTATTGGTAGACACCTAGATATGATGTTTGTGGTTGACTGAACGATATCTTCAATTTCAATCAGACGTTGATAAAGTTGTCGACTCTTTTTAACCACGAGTTAAGTATTTTATTGCACCCGATCACGGAGCAAATTTCATAGAAAAGAATTGCTTTATAGCCGGATATTCACTCTAATCGCGAACATGGATGGGGATGGGCTTAAAGAAGATTCAAGACAAAAGTTATACGCTTTACGCACTTTGGGTATAATGAGTTATATTGAGGAAAAAACACCTTTACTAATAAGTACTCAAAGCTGTTTTTTTCATTAGAACCTGTCTAAGTAGCGATTGTATGTTCCATGATGGATATCATTGAAAACATACAAATTAAAATTTTGCTTAAATCTATACTAATCTAGTTGATTTCCTCTGCAACTTGCTAATTTTAGAAACACCCGGATGCGATTTGAGAAATCCTTTTTAATAAAGTGACACAGTTACCATAAAATAAAGTGATACTAACCGTCACAACAGCGAAGATAGCTCCCAAAGAATAGCCAGCAAGCACATCACTCCAGTGATGCTTGAAGTCAGAGATCCTGGAGAGAGCGCAGAACCAGCTCAGCATCACCACGACGAACTGGATGACGTGGCGGGGGGTCCGCGTGCCGGACCAGGTCATGCGGCGTTCTAGGTACAGCTGGAAGGAGAGAACGGGTCCTTAGATAAAGAAGCAGAGATAATTGATGATGAAGAAGAAGACTTAGAAGCAGATGGAAAGTTTTGTGGATATCGATCTATATATTTGTTTATTATAAGTCCTATGCAAATGTCTTTTCTTTGGTTTGTTCGTTGAGGTCTTTGAGTTATGAGTGAGCTGCTCGAGTTACACAAATTGACAAAATGCTTGTAGTCAAAATCTATACAGATCTTTCAGCAAAAGACTATCTTAGACACAAACCTGCATGAACTTTGTATGACTATTCATAAAATATATATCTTTTAAAGTCCACACATTATATTAGTTAAGTACAATATAATGTTTGGTCTTTATAATAGACTATGACCTCAGAGTTTATTTCGGCTGTTTGTTCTCAGAGTAGTGAGGTAAGAAACACCGGCCTCATCTACTTTAAAAAATAGAGTTTAAACGTGTAAAAGTGTTTGCATAAACCTTTTTGCAAAATAAATTTCATAGAAGGTTTCAAAGAATGAAACGGAAGTGTAAGACGAGAAAACATTAGACAATGAGAGAGGATGAGATCCAGACAGAAGAAACTTGATTAATCTAGATCACAGTGCCTTGTAAATCAGGTATAATTACAGGGTCACAACTGTAAGGAGATATACCACTATTATAAGATAATGGCACGGTGTAGATACATGGCAAGCTAATTAAAGACTATGTAGGTAATGAAACAGTAGCTGATTGTACAGCATAAAATTACATAGTGGCCTTTGATAATCATGAAGATGGGATGACAATATCATCTGATTCTATGCTATAGGTAGCGTAGAGGTTAGAAGACACGGTAATAATAAAAGGTGGCTCAAAGAAAATAAAGACTGTGTCCAACTAGACGATAATTACGATACAGACGGACTACTATAAAGGATAATCATTATTCAAATCAAATCACTAGGCCAATTACAGACACTTTTGAATTATCAAAAGACATTAATTAAAACGAATACAAAAATGTTGTGGTGATAAAGTCCCAGTCACAAGACATGATAACTGGAAAAGTACTGTAGGTTTCCATTCCAAAGCGTAGATCTCTATGGAAAAGAATGGGAAGAAACTCCACGGATCAGACTACTACCACTATTAAAATAAAAGATGAAACTGTTATTTAGGAACAAACTTCATATATATTTTTTTAATCTTCATATTTCTTTTTTTGTTCGATCTTCAGTTTAAAACCAAGATAGTAAGTAGGTATCCCATAGTGATATTATCACTATGCCAAATTATAATTTTAATAATATGCCAAGTAATAAAGGAAATACTCACAGCAAGATAGATCATGGTATACGCAGCCCAGGCGGAGTGTCCACTCAAGAAACTCTTGCGCATGTCATCCATTCTGTCGTAATGGGTGCCGGTGCACGTATAGTCTGAAGACGGGATGTACCGGTTCTGCCATTCTGAAGAGGTGCAGTCTACTGAGGGTTGACATACCTGGGGAGGAGAATGGAATGGGTTTCAACAGATGTAATGAAGGCTTTATGAGACTTTTACAAGCCAGCAATGTGTGACTTTGTTTCGGTTCAAATCGCACTTTTAAAATTAAGGCAGACGAGTATTACAATATTCAGGAAGGAACTAATTGCAAATGATGATCATGATTCACGATAATCGGAAGTCGATATAAAATTAATCAAGGACTCTTTTACAATTGTAACTCGTGTGATTTGCCTTGTCATGTCAACTATCAATAATGCATCAGCCTATAATGTTCTCATCTCACTGCTGGGACTCAGGCCTCCTCACTGTGAGAGGTAGGAGACTGTTATCCACCACATGGGCCCAGTAAGGAGTGGAAGATGTCACATGTCTGCGAATTATTTGTTCTAGGACAAGAAGGTGGTTACGATGTTTTCCTGTATAGTTTTGAGAGCAGTGCTGATGAAATAAATCACACAAAGTGGGCTTGCGATGTTGTACGACCTACAACTTGTAATTTAAAACTACTACCACTGAGAAACCATTGCTCTTAATCTGTAATGCTCCAGAGGAATCATTTGATAACGGTCCACCTCAAAAAAAAAAAAGAGGCACACGTTACTATTTAATTTGAAGAAGATACGGAAACAATAATAATGATGATGACATCTTGTTATCAACATAGAAAAAAAATAAGTGATTGAATGATTTAAACAGGAAATATTTGTTGTTAACGATAGAGATAACACAATCATTTAACTGTATCGGATTTATCTAACAGTTCTTGTTATAAACTAGTTTTTTACGTCATATCATGACTACCGTTAACCTGGCTCTACTCATTTTTTATTACCGTGCTAAAATCATCAAATAAGTTCTGCCACCTAGGACAGGACGCGCCGCCCTTTACTCGCCGTCCGCATGCCCGCGCCTACGGTGCCCGGAGATCGTCTTGTGACGTCCGACGCCGTGGGCGTCCACCACCGCGGGTGGGGCGGAGGGAGGACCTTGTCCTCTCTCTCACGCGGCCCGCCTTCTCCTTCGCGAGCATGACTGCTTCGCAGAAGGAGGCCGCTTCCCACTCCATCTCGCTCCGCAGCATGGCCGCAACCAAAGCCGGGTGCGAGAGGTCTCCGCCTATCGCCGCCGTGAGGACACGTCGGTGCTCCGCTCAAGCGGGGCAATCCTGCACCGTATGCTCGACTGTGTCCTCCGGGGACCAATACCCTTAGCACGAGTTTTTAGTATTTGAGACGTAAAGTAAACCGGAACTTTGACAATTTCAAATTGACAATTTTCAATGAAAAAATTAGTTCCTTCTTCGCACACCAGAGGCGCTGTTCCATTTTTTCATACAAGAGACGCTGTAAATACTGGAAAGTATCTGAAATTTAAAATAGGGGAAACTCGTGCTAGGGGTACAGAATTCATGTTGATCCTAAAGAAGAAAGAAGGACTATTGAACCCTTTATGTTCTAGGGCCACGGTTTCACGGTTCAGACAGTCCCGTGACCTCGGCAAGCTTTTGCCTTCTTTAGCTCTACTCATAAAAACCAAAAATCAAACAGTCAGGCCTTTTTGAAATACTATACAAATAATATTTTTCCAACCATGTTGGGGTCGGCTGCTCTAAATAAAATCGGTAAGGGTTTCTACGCAGGGTATCATCAATTTGTTAGTATTTGTCGATGCACAAAGCCATACCGAATCAACGACTGCACTTTTTCGGCTTCGTTCGGTTTGTGCCGATTGGGTAATTCATTCGGGTTCCGTAGTATTTTTCAAACGAAAACGCTGACAGTCGTTCGAAGCTGCATGGTTATATGCGGCAGTCAAGCGGTTTGTGATTCCCAAATCTTCATCAGAATATATCCCGTTTTGTCCAGCTGTTGCTGTGTCGATGAATGCCAGCCAGAAACTGTGTAGCAAACCTTAATCCTGCTTGGCACAGAATTGTCTTACAACATGCTTGGTCATCCATCCACTTACTAACTTCAACAAGAATAACTCAAACCTTTAATCCAAAGATTTAGGTATCGGCAAACAAATCTAATCTCTTTTGATTACCCTTGAAAGTGCTTATTATTATGCTACTAATTGCTTCAATCGATTGTTCTGAATAAAGCATGATTAGTTTACCTTGTTGAGTGCAAGTGTGACTATTGCATTGTAAAGTAATTATAATTATAAGACTACTACCGACCTGGCTTTGGTTTTCTTATATCAAAAGTGATATGCGACAGGAATAGTATCGGAAGATTGATTACTTTTTTTATTTTGTTACTTATTTTTCCAAAAGCTAACTTTAATTAAGACTTATGGTCAAATCTATAGAGCGAATGTAGAATAAGGGAACTCGAAATTTTGAGTTTCGTTATTTAAATATCAACTTCAAAGTCTTAAGGTGGGCTACACTTAGGTGCCAAACACGAGAGGAGTGCGATCCGAGCACAAAGTGTAGTGTCATTAGTGTCAACCAACTCTTCGTACATAATGCAACTCTGACACCTTACGACTGAGTACGAACCTATGCGCATGTGTATTGACCGAAGTCGTAAGGTATCGGAGACTGGTGTCGCCTTGTGAACGAAGGGTCTTTCGAGCCCTAACCGAGTGCGCTTTGAGCGATGGTATAGTGATGAATAAAAAAAAAGGCGTTCGGGGAAACTGATTGTTGTATGCTAGTTGTACGTTCACATTTAACACTGTAAGTAGAGCAGCTCGGCTTATGCTCAACTCGTTCTCGACTTCTTACCGCTAGAAAAAATCTACATAATTCCAAAATCAACTTACATCAAAGAAATGAGGTCGTGGTCTCCCAATGACTGCTTTAGAGATGTTGACAGCTATTTCGGTGAAGCAGAGTCCGATGGAGAAGCCGACACAGGAGTTGTAGAAGCCTCGCACCCACGGCAGTATGGAGACGCCCAGACATCGCTCATCGTCACGACACTTGCGCAGGATTGCCCACTCGCATACCAGGATCTGGGGAGAAAGAAAATCATGATTTTTATTTGCAAGTTTGATTTGTATTGATGTCAAGTAGTAAAGGTTAAAAAAAAAATTGTTTTCACAAAACAAACAAAACAAAATCTAAACGATATACTAGCTGCGTGTTGCGGGTACGATTCCCGCACGGAATAATTATTTGAATGATCTGCAAGTGTTTGTTCCGTGTCTGGGTGTTTGTAAGCGTGTAAAAATGCGCCAACGATACATCCCTAAATCATCAAATGAGTCCTCCCACCCCGGGCAGGGCGGGAGGGACTGTCAGACTTGTACTGACTAAAATCCACGGTGTCCTTCGATAGCCCTTTATGTTCCGGGGTCACGGTGATGGAAATAAGTCTCGCGACCCCGGCAGGCTTTGGCCCTCTGTGAAGGGGCCCCGTCATTTTGATGACACTCTTTGACGGCGCGTCGTGTTACGCGCCGTCGACCCGGGCATGGTCCATGGTCGGACAGCGAGTTGCCCTTTACTCGCTGTCCACATGCCCGCGCCTACGGTGGCCGGAGGTCGTCTGCCGACGTCCGACGCCGTGGGCGTCTACCACTGCGGTTGGGGCGGAGGGAGGACGCTGTCCTCTCCCTCTCGCGGCCCGCCTCCTCCTTCACGAGCATTACTGCTTCGCAGAAGGAGGCGACCGCTTCCCACTCCGTAAAGAGTACTTGGAAAAAAAAACAAATATTTTTCTCTATAAAACCTTCAAACTATAAAATCCCTTATCACTGCGTATTTTAACCTTCTAATCAAGTTAATCACTGAAGTGAAACAGTTAGTAATAGGCAGTAGGCACAGTTTAAAAATAAACCACTTTAGTTCCGTCCTTCATTTTTGAAAAACATTCAGTTTCAGCTGATAAGAGAATCTGGACAGAACGAATGTTAATTTCAATTTCAAGAAAGTGATCAGCGGTATAAAAACGGCCACTTTTTTATTACGGGGTAAAATCATTAAATGAATCCTCGCACCCGGAGCACGGTGGCAGACTGTCAGACTTGTACTGACTAAAATCCACGGTGCCCTTAAATAGCCTTTTATGTTCTGGGGTCATGGTGATGGAATAAGTCCCGCGACTCCGGCAGGCTTTGGCTCTCTGAGAGGAATATCCAATGACTTTGCTGGAAATTATTTTAAGTGGCAGTTTTAGACTCACTGTGTTAAAAAGTTGAATGTGTTCTTCAATAGGTGCTAAGTCAATAGCTATTAAAATCTATGAAAGGTATAACAATAGGTAATTATGATGTTTGTAAATGAACGATTTATTATCTTTTAACACGTGCAAACAATGGTTTGATTTATAAGTTGTAGTTGTGACTAACTGGCGACCCACGCTGGCATAGACGGTTAATGGTCTACCTATGGGTTATCATAAAGGCAGTGATCTGCTGATGAAATAATTTTCAGTTCAAGAAGGTGCATTTCATCAGAAATCGACTTCTCAAGTTGTTAAAAGCATATAAGGGTTGTTATAGAAGGTTAAATTATGAAGTTAAATGAATTTGGATGATAAACGACAGGCAGAGTATTTCGGTCTATGGCAAAATCACAAAATGTGCCCATAGAGTTACAAATTGCTTTTCTGTGGCATTGGTCATGGTCCACCAGACTATAGATTAGAGAGATATACGAGTAGATTTGGGTTTAAAAAAGATGAGGTCCTGCTAATAATTCACAAGCGTCACAGTTGGTGTGGCAACTGAGGGATCGGCAGCTAAAATGCAAGTTGCAGGAACCACCAAGTTATATAACTTTTTTTTTGTAATGGCAATATCATCAAATGAGTGGCTATCCTACCCTGATCGTGCTCTAGGTGGAGCAGAAAGGTATTGGTAAATCGCACTGCATTTTTCTTAAAACCACTGCAACTTTATCTCAGATCGATTTTAAGATATCCGCTATAAGTTTTTAGCCTGACATGGTCACTATAACTATTATTTAGTTTTAAAACGGGATATTTACCATTTTTCAGTTCATCCGTGATCATGGCGCTTGCAACAGTGCCGAAATATCGGAAACTCAAAACAAATAATAAACATGGTAAATATCCCGTTTCAAAACTAAATAAAAGATATCCGCTGTTGACAGTGACTCAAATTCTATGGCCAAGTATAGACTTCTATCGATTTTCATATTTATGATGATGAACACTATCTCAAATGCACTTGTTCACAAAGACGTCTCAAGCTGGGTTACTCTTACAAAGAAATAACCCAGATACGTTACAAATACCTATTCAAGCCCGAGGATATTTTCCTCCAATTTATATTGTCAATTCAATGAGCTAAGTGCATCTAAAGGGACGTAGTTATTGTACAATGCTACTGCAGAGTGGGGAATAGTCCGGAAGGCAGACAGACAGACAATTTGTGTCAATTTCTTGCAATTACTTGTATGTATGACACTGTTTGTAGATGATACTGGTTAAATGCTGTTGCATTTAACTAGGAATGCTAGACTAGGAGGTCAAAAAAGGCTTCTTTGTCAGAATCATAATATATCTTCCGTTTATTTAGTAAAGTGTTATATTCTGTTCTATTTCTCAAGCAAGAGAGTAGATTCGCGGTATTGTCTTATCAGGTTACCGGTATCCTAGAACGTATAGGGCTATTGAAGTATTACCGTGGATTTTAGTCAGTAAGAGTCTGACAGTCCCTTCAATTCACCCAAGGTGGACTAATTGGATGATTTTAATAGGCATAAAAAAAGCTGAGTATATAACTGATCGATAAAGAATATTTGTATCATGATGATTTGTATCAAAATACATATTACGATTCAGCTGAAGTTGCTTTTTAGACCCCCTATGATTTGTTGACGTATTGTCTATGCAGATAAGCAACATTTTAGCATTTACCGTTTCCTTATTTACCTATCGTAATCAGGAAAACATAAGGACCTCGAGGTTAAATAATTACCTATAGCTAGCACAGGCCGATCTTCCGGGATAAGCCGTACTTGCCGAGGTTTGTCTGTGGATAGGTGACCATCTGTCATAGCGAGTTTCCTCCGTGCCTCGGAAAGCACTTTAAGCCGTTGGTCCCGGCTGTAATTTGTAGATCTTTGACAGTCGTTACTGTTAGTCAGAATTTCATAAGTCTGACAATATTTGCCCAGTAACTGGGTTGCGGAGCTCCGATAGGCAGTCGCTCCATGTAAAATATGATATTCAGCTGCATCTGGTAAAACTGGTAGCTGACCTCGATATAATTGGTAAAAAGCTAGGCAGATGAAACAGGAAAACTTAACATGCAATGTACTAAATTAAAATGCATTCCAAGTAAAAACCGGTATTGTGCACTAACAAAAAAAACCGGAGTTGGACGATTATATCAACAGTTTTTTGTTAAAAGCACACTGGCAGCGAAAAAAGGAACAAACAGCCAAAAATTAACAAAAAAGGTTTGTATGCGTTTGTTTATTGTTACAATGACATGACGAGACAAAAAACGATAAAACATACAGCCAAAAAGTAACAAAAAAGGTTTTTATGCATTGTTAACATGTATCATTTAACAACAGTGCAAAATATATTTAAACAAAAAGTAATTTGTTTGACAATGATTAGGCGAAATAATATTTTTGGCACGTTTTCAAAAACAAAATTGTCACTACGACTCCAGTTCTTTTTATACAACGTGTAACGTTAAAAGCGCAAAACCTCTCGTAGGGTAACTCAGCCAATGCTACTGAACAATGTAAAAATATAAAACTTTAGGAAATTCGCGAAAAAAATAATAGTTTTTCATACTGATGGGCTCGATCAATTTCTCATTTTGTATGAAAAATCTTTTTTTTTTTGCGTATTTCCAAAACTTTTATAACAAACATTGTTCAGTAACATGTGCTGAGTTACCCCACGAGAGGTTTTGCGCTTTTAACGTTACACGTTGTATATAGAAGTTCAAAAAGAGTTACAATAAAAATAAAAATTATGGGCCTCATAGCGTAATATTTTTATTGCAATTGCGATGAGGCGTAACCTGAGAGAGGCCTATGTCCAGCCTATGTCCACGAGCGATATGCCGAGTTGAAACTAAGACATTACTATCTTTTCAGCTCTATCTGACATTTCACCCTGATAAATAACAATACAACTTCGACTTTGATAGACTTATCCAAAGACAAACCTTGGCAAGAGTTGTTAAACCTTGCTTACCCATCCAAAGACAAACCTCGACAAAAGTTGCCATCATCTGACAACTCACTCTACCACTTTTTTTTTTACTTTGTAAAATCATCAAATAAGTCCTCCCACCCTTAGTGCCAGACTTGTACTGACTAAAATCCACGTTGTCCTTCAATAGCCCTTTATGTTCCGGGGTGAGGGTGATGGAATAAGTCCCGCGACCCCGGCAGGCTATGGCCTTCTGAGAGGGAGCCCCTTCATTCACTCACCACTACGCGTTCATTGGTCAAATCATTGATTTGTAAACAATTCTGTTCTACATCCGTTTACGCACTTCCTATGTATTTAAAAAAAGAAACATGAGTAATAAATAATATATAGCTCACTGAAATCAATTTGCAGTTTCAGTTATCGCAGATGTTTACAAAACTGGTGACTATGAACGATAACAATTTGACTTAGGTACGGGGTTTCGTTACAGTAATTTGTAAAGAATTTTCCTTGAATAAAGAAACGCGTAATAGTATAAGTAATTCTTACTATCGAGGTTTAAAATGGAAGTTTATATTTGGTTTCTCGATAAAATAGGTACAATACAATCTGATTATATCTATATCTGATATGAGTCATCGCATTTGTCGATTTTACATAAGAAAGATAAAAAAAAATTCGGACGTTTTCATAAAAGAGTGCATCTGTCATTACAAGAGACTAGCGGTTCCTCGCGGTTTCATCCCCGGTGCTCGACTCCTTTTGGATTTTTTGATTTGGCGGGTTTTTTTCTTAACCCAGGATACCGCGGCCCCGGAATGTAAAGGGCATCCGAAGGAACACGGGTGGATTTTAGTCAGTAAGAGTCTGACAGTCCCTTCCACCCCACCCAGGGCGGGAGGACTCATATGATGATTTTACCTCCTAAAAAAAAATACCCAGAATATCTTAATCATTAAAAAAAAGTAAGATTAACATTGGAATATTACAAATTTAATTAGTTCTGAATCTAATTATAAATGCATGTAATGTCAAGAAGTTTACAATCAATTTCTGAGTCACGTGTATAAGGTGTGGGAGACATTCCATCAACTTGAAGTAAAGTACTACTGAATTAATATTGTGCTTCGACGAACAGCGGAAATAACTAATTGTACAAACACAATTGGCATATTATTGGTCTTAAAATACGATATTATTTTACTTCGCTTGCATGAAAGGTACATTTTATGGCATTGTAAAATAATGCAGGAATTATAGTGAAATAATTTTCAAATCGAATAAGTACTTTCAGATTTTATTTTACATAATTCTCTTTTACATCTTAGATATTCAAAAACGTGTTGCGGGTTGGATCCCGGCATGGAACAAAATTTGTATGAACTGCATGCAGTTGGTTCAGGTTTGGGTGTTTGTGTAATTATGTCAGTTTCTATGTTTGTAAACGCACCCACAATACCCGAGACATTTCTAGATTGGGACAATGGTTTATTTGAAAAAAAAAAGTAATAATAAGTATACACAAATAAATGTCCATATTACTTCCAACATGAGTGTGTATGAGCGCAATATTTATCTAGTACAACTGTAATGCACATTTTCTTTAATCACGTGTACAGGCTGTGCCATTTCATCAGATTGTAATGCTAATTGAAAACAGGCTATTAAGATTACCTAGTAATTAATTTCTAATCGTGTTTTCTGAAATAGCCACAAATTGCGTACAGAGGTTTAGGTTAAGATAGATTTTTATAGAATAGTGGGTGGCCAATAGACTTTGAGACCTTTGCCCAGCAGTGGGACAATAAAGGTTAAGAAAAAAAAAATGTGGCTGGCCAACAAAGTTGACCCACCTTAACGTTATTCTGTCGTATCAATTAAGTCATATAATGGGCATGGCACATAGGTTGGGCAGTGAATATAAGTAGGTAAATAAGATAATAGTAGATTACGCAACAAGGGAGTAAAGCACTGCCTTACGTCACGGGCGTATTGAATCCCGAAGCGACACTAAGGATTCTGGGGGTGAACCTCCGTAGCGCAGCGAGGAGGTTCAAGTGTTAATTCCCGAGTGAAACGAGGGAATTAAGTTAAGAATCCTTAGTGTAGCGAGGGATTCAAGTTAGCCCAAGACAAGGCAGCTTTACTCTCGAGGAGCGTACTCTACTTTTCACACCTACTGCGAGGAAAAATAAATTCGATTTTTGAAATTTGATGTGGTACGACAACCTTCGAACGTGAAGTTGGCACCACTGCAAGCGATCAGCTGTTGCGGCCAGCGGCCGCCATTACTGATACGACTCCTTGGTGAAAGTTTTCATACGGTTTTCTTTGAGGTTCCAAATTCAAATCACATTATTCCCACGGGAATAATGAAATTCAGTACATATATTATTCCCAGCTCGAGCGAGAGGGAATAATGTCATGCTTTACAGTAGGTTTGCCTGACATATAATATGACATTTACGAGCAAGTAGTGTGAAAAAGATATTATATAGAAGCTATCAAAACTATGACCAGTGACCTAATTAGTATTTATATTATGTACTTATTATGCGCCCAGTGCGACCTTCTTTAACTGAGACGTGAACTAGCTAATTGTAGTCCATACCCTCAGTACGAGTTTTCAGTAAATGAGACGTAAAGTAAACTGGAACTTTGACACTTTCAAATTGACTTTAATTTTCAAGGAAAAAATTAGTTCCTTCTTCGCACACCAGAGGCGCTGTTACATTTTTTCATACAAGAAACGCTGTAAAAATACTGGAAAGACGCTGCAAAGTAAAAGTGCAAACTCGTGCTAGGGGTACTGTACCCTTTTTTTTTTTTTTTTTACGTGGTAAAATCATCAAATGAGACCTCCCACCCCGGGCAGGGCGAGAGGTACTGTCAGACTTGTACTGACTAAAATCCACGGTGTCCTTCAATAGCCCTTTATGTTCCGGGGTCACGGTGATGGTATAAGACCCGCAACCCCGGCAGGAGGGGTACTGTAGCCTTAGCACGAGTTTTCTGTATTTGAGATGTAAAGTAAATTGGAAATTTGACAATTCCAAAGTGACAATTTTCAAGGAAGAAATTAGTTCTTTCTTCGTACACCAGAGGCGCTGTTCCATTTTTACATACAAGAAACGCTGTAAAAATACTGGAAAGACGCTGTAAAGTAAGAGTGCAAACTCGTGCTAGGGGTGGCCTGGCCATTTCTGCGTTCCACCGGGGTTTACGCCACTGTTGGCTACCCTTATTTTCGGCACTGACTATGATCTTATGTTTCGAAGATCGGCCGCCCCGCAGGTGTGTGCAAGATTGCGTTAGAGCAGTTTCTAGGTAAATGCCTCGTATCCTACTGTTCACACTAGAAAATACTATTTAAATAGGAAACTGTCTAGAATTATGTTATTTCAATATTATGAAACAACACTTTGTTCAATCAAGCAAGCGTTAAATATTATGAATTTACTTACAGCGATTGCAGGTAGAGCCAGGCCGACGCCTCTCAATACTGGAACAGTGACGGTGTCTGACTTGTAAGGGTACATGAGACTCTGGTCCCCGCAGAAGAACCCCCTCTCGAAGGGCTGCCACAGCAGATTTGTCCCAAATATACATAGTATTACTGGAACAAACAAAAGTGACTAATTAACAACGTGTAATGTTCTCACTATCTTCTCTATAATATCAAAATGGATCGCAAAACGTCTTGACGGTAAGCTCAAATTCGAAAACGGCTGGACCGAATCGGCTATTTTTTTTTGTTGTGTTTGTTACCATCAGGACCAGGTGCCAGAGGCTGATTTTTTTTGTGTCCACATGTCCAACCGTGCCAGTTGGAAAAAAAATTGTAAAAATGTTGGCCGCTAGTTGGAAAAAATAATGTATTGGGTCTTTGGAGCCACAGGACTTGGATAAAACAAAGTGATATTCCATCAACGATAATAATGATCTAAAAAGCCTTTGTACCCAATTATTTTTCTCTGTCTACCTAGACCAGTGGTTCCTAACCTGGGGGTAATTACCCCCGCAGGGGTAAAACCGAGATTCTTGAGGGGTAACACAGGATGGCACGAAATAGTATTAAAATAGCAATAAACAAAATAATGGAACGGTAAACGTCAGCAAATTGGAACTTTACCAACGTAGAGTTCAAGCTGGTGATGTCAATGTTTACACAACTAAGTGAGCAATTAGTAAATAATAAACAAGTCTTGTTTATTTACCCCTAGCTGCTAGGGGTAAACTCAATTCCCATACTTGTTCACAGGGGTAGTGACATTGAAAAGGTTAGGAACCACTGACCTAGACAGACAGTCATGACATCAGACATCTCAAATAAAATAAAAAAGACTTGTTTGTTGACTGTAAGATTTAACAATGATGATTATAAGCCGCTTAAAATATAACAACTGTTGATTTTAACACATCGTGCTTACAATTCACGTATTAGTGATACTATTAAAAAAGTACAAAGATAAACTGTGAAAACAAAAATAAAACTAATAATTATGTTTCGATAATGGCATAATTATGCTAAAACATCTAAAGAATAGAGTACTTAGTATTTTTTAAAGTCCTATTATGCAAATAAAACAAAAAACGAGTTTCTAAGCATTTTATCTGTTTAGGACTTATTATTTTTTCTTATCTCTTAAGAAAAATAAGCTAAAATATCTTTGCCTAACTTGTTTGAAACTCGGTTTGACACGTGATCAAATATTGAACAAGTATAAACAAAATGGGATGGTGCGATTTAAAAACTTGTTAAAACTGAGGCTGAGACGAAATCAATTTTTTTACGTCGATGACATTTATTATTCAAATGTTAAATATCTAAAAATAAAGTCTTGAGCTAGGTATAAATCAGAAGATATAGTTTGCAATCCATTACCAGTTTTTTTTTAACGATGGATGGAACGCGGAGGATTTTACTCAGTACAAGACTGACAGTCCCTTCCGGTACACAGGGTGGGAGTACTCATAATTTGATGGGTTTTTTATAACCTAAAATAACGGTTGCAATTCAACTACTTTTACAGGCAGAAACCAAAGTAAATACAGCATGTGTTTTGTATTTTTATTATAGGCATGATTACCTATGATTAAAGTAAAGTAATTGCGAGTATATTTTGGACTAGCAAACGCAGCGTAGGACGTCCACCAACAAGGTGGACAGACGACCTTATAAAGGTTGCCTGAAGTCGCTGGATGCAGGCCGCTTCCAACCGGTATATGTGGAGATCAAAAGGGGAGGCCTTTGTTCAGCAGTGGACGTCCTATGGCTGAGATGATGATGATGATGATGATATTTTGTTTTGAACAATTGAAGCTAGAAGCATAAAAACCAGATAAATATCCCGGTTCAATTATCTAATGATGGTGCTTATTATAAATCAATTTTCTTTATATCTTTCATCTAACGTATACTACAAGGTAGCTTTTACAAAGGATTAGATGCAAAAAAGACTCAGTGAATTTATAAAGAATGCTGTAAAAAACACGAAAATCAACATTAAACACTAGATGATCCACACAACACAGCGCATAATTTAATCTAGATTCAATAGAATTTATCTAAGGCCAGCCACACACGGACTGCTTGATGCAGTAAGTAAACTTAAGTGCTTTAAACTGCGACCTGCGACTGCATAACAAACTAGCAGTCTACATTGTGATCAAAATACACGGTACTGCTCAAACAGTTAAATTGCTTCAGGAGCTGTTAATACTGACTGCTCGAACAGTCAACAATGACAGCTTCAAAAAGATGAATTTGACTACTCGAATAGTACGTGTAGGTTGATCACTGGCTAAGTGCTCGAGGAGTCCGTGAATGTTGAGCACTAGCTAACTGCTCAATCAGTCCAAGATTGTTGTTCACTGACTAATTGCTCAAACTGTCCGCGTGTGTGGAACACTGGATGAATATTCAAGTATGTTGATCACTGAGCAGTTACTCGAACAGCCTTTTTATGTTGATCACTGATGGCTAATAACTCGAGCAGACGTGTATGTTGATTACAGGCTTACTGCTGGAGCAGTCCTTTTATGTTGATCACTGGCTAACAGCTTTATTATCCCGTGTATGTAGATCACTGGCTGACTACTGAAAGCAGTTGATGTATGTTGATTACTGGCTTACTGCTCGAGCAGACGCGTATGTTGATTACAGGCTTACTGCTCGAACAGTCCGTGTTTGTTGACCGCTGGCTAACTGATTGAAAAATCCGTATATGTTGATCACTGGCTGACTACTCAAGCAGTCGATGTATGTTGGTTACTGGCTAACAACTCAAGCAGACGACGTATGTTGATTACTGGCTAACTCTTCAAGCAGTCCTGTTGTGTTGATCACTGGCTAATTACTCGAGCAGACGTGTATGTTGATTACAGGCTTACTGCTCGAACAGTCCGTGTTTGTTGCTCGCGGGCTAACTGATGGAAAAATCTGTATGTGTTGATCACTGGCTGACTACTCAAGCAGTCGATGTATGTTGATTACTGGCTATCTGCTCAAGGAGTCCGTGTATGTTGAGCACTGGCTAACTGAGCGGTCCGTGTATGGGCGGCCTAACCGTGTGTTTGTTCAGACATGTCACACATAAAATTTATGCTTGTTAATTCAGAAGATTGTTGTAATTATAGTAACAGACGTTACGCCATTTACAATGGATTAAGATCGGTCGATTAACTGCTAAACGGTCGGTTATTTATAAAACTTCACACGGGTGCAATTTAGTGACTACAGCGGCACCTATCTAGTTTTAAATTGTAGAGATCATCTGTTTAGGAGTCTGTGTGTTCGAATATAGTGACACGTGATTTTAATATAGATAATATTAGGATTAGCCACACTGGATTTTTAATTTATCCAGTTGATTTTACAAATTAAAATATTTTATAGAGATCCTGTCCTAATATAACGAATATAGAAATGTAATGCTCCGTTACACAATAGCTACAACTGATTTTAATTTATATTCACTTTTTATTTACTTAAATGTACAAATATGTATTCGTTACAGACCTTTTTATTGCTTTTCTTATAATTAATTGAAAAATTAACCTGAATGAATAACGCCTGCCTGTAGCACAGTTTTCAAAAATAATAAAATACCATTTCCAACCGAACATAAATTAACTCTAAATTAATTTTACGTATTCGTAACGAATTTTCTCAGTTAAAACTAATTTTTAATTTCCCACTTTTTTACAAGCTGACAGACGACTTACTAAAACTTAAATTAATATGTAAGTAAAAATAAAATAAAAACTTACGTCCAATAAGTAGGAAGCAGTCGATGACCAGTTTCCTTAGGATATGGATAGAAGAATCTTCTTTAGACATGATGCTGCGTCACTTCGGAATCCTTAATAAAATACTGCACCCTCTTCAAATATCCGTCCGGACGGATATTCACGGATACTGCCGGATACTCCCGGATACTGCCGGATACTAAGGTATTTTTTCCCTTAAGTATTTTTCTTTTTTCCCCGTGTTTACGCGTCGACGCACGCGTTTCGTCCGTCAGTGTTAACAGTCGCGTGCGTTTGACAGCGTTTCGTCGCATGCACTGTTATAGATTACCGGCCGGCGTGGCTTAAATACTGTCCTCTATCTACGACTGATAACGTCACTGGGTTATAAACAATTTAAAAAAAGCTGATTATGGAAGTGCGGGCTAAAAAATATTTTTTTTTGGAATATCGTCGCCTGAAATTGTAAGGTAAGGGATTTCTGATTGGGGACGTACTGCACTACGTCCTACTCTTCTCGCCTTTATCTATTCAATTTGTTTGCCATTTGAAAACTGGTTGACAATTTATTACCTCAGAATGAATACGTTTGTTACCAGTTTTTTTTTTTTAATGGCCTTTTAAAAAGAATTATTATTTTATATTTAGCCAAGAGTCAGATGTTCTTACATTTCTGCTGGCGTTAGGAGGCCCTCATTTAGATGACAAAAATTTTATCATCTCGAATTCTAGTTATCTAGTAAAATTAATTTAAAATCACAACAATATTACAACAAAATAGTGATGTCAAATCTGGCCCATTTGGTGGGTCCAAATGGGGGTTAAATTGGCTCTTAATTTATTTACCTAATATTTTACACGGGGAAATTTCACCGGATACAGGAGACCTATCTTTATAACTTTATTTTACAATCTAATATAATAATAACTTTATTATTGTAGGTCTCGGTAACAGTAATTTGACGCACAACGTATATGTCGTCGTACAACATATATTGCGATACAACGTCACGTCATGATAAGTCCAACCCCAGCCGTCTTTTTACTGGATAGATCATGTAACATCCAGATTATCGCGATGTGGCTAAAAATATTGTTAATTCAACGATCTAGCTTCGACTTTAAAAAAAAAAACAGGATAATCTGCTCAGTGTTTCACGTCTAGAAAAAGTAACAAACTTACTTTCAATAAGTTAACAAACAGAGTTAGTTTCGCATCTATAATAATTATTATCTAAGAAATTTTGGATTATCCTTCTGTATTTCTTTGTATGTCATGAAAAACAAGAGTTCGTTCGTCATGTAGGCATCAATGCTTTGACTGTTAATTTTTCCGCAATGTTTTCCTTGTTTTTCTTCGATTCAAAACCAGTAGGCAGGAAAATTGTTACGCGGGTTTTCAAAACATTTATGACCTACTTAAAACGTTGTACAGTACATCGGCACGGCATTAATGAATAATTTAATGAGGAAAACAGATAGGTAGGTTTAATTTATTTAGGTAATTCAGCTTTAATTTTTACTGGAGAGATATTAAAATGCCCAGATTCCGTGTTCAAAACAAAACCATTCCGTATTCCGACCGAAAAGTCTCACTTGTTCCATGGAACTAATTGCTGGTGAAACTAGTGAGAATGATTCTATGCTACCCTGGAAATAGTATAATAACTATTTAGAGAACAACGAAATAATAACTATTTATTATTATACTATTCTCTAAATACTATGCTACTAAGCATAGTATTTAGAGAATAGTATAATAATTTTGAGTGAGCAAATCCACAAATTATTTTATAAAAGGGTTAAGTTTAGTTGCTGGGGCAATCGGATCTTCTTCTGCAGCAGCGCAGGCCAGGAAGGAGATGATGGGACAAACTGCATAGGTTTCATCAGAACTGGAAAGAGGACGCGCGGCATCACAAGAAATTGAAGGAGTAGAAGGAGGCCTTTGGCCAGGAGTGGGACAGAGTAAGATTGGAAAAAAGAAAAGTGACTTTTCCGAAGAAAATTAGATTCAAGTGTGTTTATGGAAAATCAATGGAAAATAGCAATGGCAGGTTAATGAGGTTATTAAGCCATCATTAACTTATTATTCTATTATTATATCTTAGAGGAGTTATCTCAATCATCTCACGTTGTATATATATTTATATTAATATATTTATTTATATGTGTATTTATTTTATTACTTAGATTTGTTTATTTGTGTAAATTTTGCATTTTTGTTTTTTAATTTCTGTTATTTCTTTTGGCAATTTTTATATTTTTTGTGCACCTGCCATGTTATATCTCTACCTCCCTGGGTTGGCTGGTAGAGAATGCCTCAGGCATTAAGTCCGCCTTTGTACCTTTTTGTGTTGCATAAAGTATTTAATAAATAAATAAATTATTCTGTAATGAAAATGTATTAATTTCTTTTTAAAACGTACAAAAACATTATCATTTTCATAATTAAAAGTCGGTTTAAAAGCGGGACAGAGGAATTTAATTAACGTTTTTATTTTCACGATTTGTTTTTATCATGTCTGGTCTATCAGTAGGCTAGTTTCCAGCATCTATAAATTAAAGTTTAAAATCGATCGACAGCGTTATGACGGGGCCCCCTTTCAGAGGGCCAAAGCCTGGCGGGTTCGCGGGACTTATTCCATCACCGTTACCCCGTAACATGAAGGGCTATTGAAGGACATCGTGGATTTTAGTCAGTACCTACAAGTCTGACAGTGCCTCCCGTCCTGCCCGGACTGGGAGGACTCATTTGATGATTTTAAACGCAAAAAAAAAAATAGTTTCAGAGTGGTATTAATTACTCATAAGTATTTGTTTCTTAAAAGCAGCTGAACTTGATTGTATATCCCCGTGTCTTGGAAAATCCTGCACCTGTTTTCTCTGCGGTCTTTTCGATTTATTAACCGACTTCAAAAAGGAGGAGGTTTTTTAATATGTGAGTCTGCATGGTGGTTGACCGCCATTACCGATAAGAAATGGGATGACTATTTAATGTAATTTAATTTATAGTATTATTTTTTAATAATAAATATTTTTAAATAGATTATCTTATGATAAATATTTTTTAGAATCAAATGCGTCAGTACATTTTTTTTTATAAAAATAATGTTAGATAAGTGATTTATAAAAATAACACAAAGTTACATAAACTAAATTTTAGTTTTGTCTGATCATACGATAGCTTTTTTTTCGTTTACTATATAATTATGATATATTTACATAAAGAAATAACAGCGACATTTGTTCTGACGAAGAAAAACAATAAGAAGACATTTTGTACACTAAATTAACACACGCCCAGAATAAATTTTCTATCTCAAACGAAATCCTGATCCGTTTATTTGGACATGTTCCTTCACCCGTGTTCCTTCGGATGCCCGTTCCGTTACGTTCCGGGGCCTTAGTATCTTGGGTTAAGAGAAAACCCGCGACCCCAGCAGGCATTTGGCGCGAAACATGACGCGCCACCGAACCGGGCTTGGTCTTCGGTCGGACGGCGAGTTACCCATTATTCACCGTCCGCAAGCCCGCTCCGCCGCTGTGCCCTCTGCTGATCAGAGGGACACGCGTTGGAGCGCCAACACGACAGGCTATTCGCATACGGGCAAAGAGATCTCTTTAGAGAAGTTTTTGCCCGCACCCCAGGGTGCACCTGCCCGAAAAACTGGTCTTCCCCCCGGACGTATCCGAGAGGGAACTCCAGTCCACGGGCGCACGTGGAGGTTTCTTTTCTTAGCACCCCGATGTTTACTGGTTACAGACTAAAATCGGAATCAAGAATTGAGAGATCCAAAATCGATGTTCTCGTCAAATAACGTTTGTTATTTTAAGCTAAGAGCAATTTTGTAATAGTAGTGCTTCCAAAATACTCTTGTTTTCGTGAATACAGCTAATAAAAGGAAATCTCTTTACCAAGAATATTTCAATGTGTAAATACTCGTATTAAAAGACCTACTAATTAATTTTAATCTGGGAGCAAACTTTTCATCTTCTGTAAACAACAGATTACACACATAATTACAGCTGTCAAAACTTTTATTACAGAACAAGTGTGTCTGCTATGGAATTTCCTTTCAGAAACAAATACGAAGTAGTATAAAAAAATTCCACCTTTTTTTTAGGGGCGGACGGCAAGTAATGATCTGATCAACGGCGCATCTTGATCCTGGCGCGCCTCAAGGATCTGTCAGCAGACTGACGGGGTATTGTAAAACACCTGTCAGGGTCGCGCGACTGTATAAGTTTTGCGGGACTTTTAGTCAGTAAGATTCTGACATTCCCTTCTGTTGCACCCAAGGTTCGAAGGAGTTAAACATTTTTTTTTGGGAGTTGCTTTCATTTTTGACGATCGAATCACTTCTCTCTTCTGACGAATTGAGAACCTCCTTTTTTAGAAGTCGCGTAAACCTCGAATTTTAATGATTTAAAAATTACTTTAAGAGTTCATTATTGTTAAATCATCATCATCATCATCTCAGCCTAACCTAACCTAACCAATTAAAAAAATAGGGTTTTGAGACCCAGCAGATCCGGTTCTGATTGTGCTCTGTTGATCATTAAAAATCCTAAGATCTGTTTTCCGTAATAGATGGTCTTCTAGATAATATGGGTAACCCTAATGCCACCATGACACGACAACGTGGGCGCGGCATGCGGCATGGCGGACTTATTTGTTAAGTGATAACTGATGACCCTTACTTTGATTACGTTTTTTGCTGATTAAGCGTTTCAAACGGGACATTGGTCCAGTGTTTTTGTTTTTCATTATACAATTTCACGGCCTGATTAGGGATTTTAGACATCGTTATATTATTATTCTTATGAAAGGCACCTCCTTCCTTAAGAACATTCTTAAGCTAAACGACATCCGGCGCGTGCGCCTCAAAGAGCTGTCAGCAAAATGACCCCCTCTCAGAGGGCCAAAGCCTGCCGGGGTCGCGGGACTTTCTATTACCGTGACCCCGGAACATAAAGGGCTACTGAAGGCCACCGTGGATTTTAGTCAGTACAAGTCTGACAGTACCTCCCGCCCTGCCCGGGGTTGAAGGTCTCATTTGATGATTTTACCAAGCTAAAAAAAACAAAAAAAGCTAAACGACATTAAATCAGTTAAATGAGAATAATTGAACATTACTTAAATAGCACGAGTTTATAAACCTTCCCTTGTTTCGGACAAATCCAACCTTTAATATTGTTTCATTACATAAAATCCAATTGACAGTGGTATAGACTTTCAGGGACGTACAGCAAGATGGAGGCGCTTATGGCGATATATTTGTGCCTTTTGTTTAACCTTGGAATCACCAGCAACCTTAAATGACATAACAACTTAATCCTTAAATGATCGTTATCAGTTAAAGTGTGTCTGTATTTAAATCTAGAGCACCTGTATTAGAAATTATATCTAATCTGAAATTACATTTGAAGTGTTGACATGGAATGCATACATGAGTAATGAATATAGCTTCTACGCACTCCGGATCTTTGTGGGTGGTTTGCCAAAATTCCCCCCTGCCACTCCCACAAAACCAGTTTTTTTTTGTGAATTTTACCCCCTAAAGGGGTAGGTTTGTGTGAATGTTCATTATTGTAGGTGAAAAATGTCATGAACATTTCTACTTTAAAATTATATATAAGTGAAAAATAACATTATACTTACTTCGTAAGCTTTATTTGTTTGTGTTATTATAATAATTAAGAACTATAAAGCACTAAACAGTTTACACTATACAAACGGTGATAAAACTAATCTTATTCGACACCACTAGGCAACCAGATGTTTCATTATAGGTATTTAAACATAAATTTATTTAATAGATAAAAGAATTATGTTAATAAAGAAATTCGAAGAATTATGTTAATAAAGATTCTCTTATCTAATTACAAATTACAATTATTTTTCTCACAAACAATAGTTATAATTAGCATTTTTATAAGCCTATTGTGTCTGCAGGGCAAAGAAAGAATGAGTTTTTTGTATGTTTGTATCCAGGGCAAAATACTCCCTTTACTTTTCCCAGTTTCCTCTTTCTGTGTCAATGAGGGATTTTATTTTTTTCCTAGTCGATGGATAGATGGCGCTGAACTTGGTATGTTACTGCAATGAACCGAACGTCGTCATTTTTTTATTTTTTTCACTTGATTGTAAGTTTGAGATCTTAAAACGTAACGTACATGTCATGTCATTGTCAGTCACATCACATCACACCATTGGCATTTGGAAATAAATAACAACAAGGAAAAAGAAAAAAAAAATCATTGACCAGTCTTTTTAATTTATGAGTTTTTCACGCCATAAAGAAAATGTCTCAAGAGAAAAAGAAGAGAAGTCTGTGCCTCGTGGATTTGTGCAAAAATGAAGGCGTAAATCTAGTAAGGTAGTCAGTTCAACGCCATCTACAGAGTTCTTGGAAACTACTTTTTTTTAATACTCAAAAAAGAAAACTTCTTTCTCATTTGGGCCTAATCTTTTCCGTAGCAAGTTTTAAGATTACATAGTTGCAGACAGGCACAAGTCTTTGTGTAATTTTAATGTTGCATCACTCATCACCACGTGCCCATGACATGCCACGAATGGCACGTGTTCATCCAGGAGACAAAACATCAAAGACATGTGAGTTCCACTGAACTATTAGGCCCTTCGTACACAACGACGATATATTACTAGACTCGACGTGCACGATCTAAGGAACAAAATCTATTCTGTCAACACGCTGAGGTACTACGTAAGCGAGGGGGACGGGGTACTGCGTTGTGATTGGCTAACTCAAGGTCTGTTCTGTCTCAAGGTATGTTTACGGCTCACAGGATTGGTCGAAATGAGACGGATAAATATGACTTTTTTGCCTAATGTGTTGACAGACATCGGTCGCCTGTTATTAGGAGTCTAGTAATATATCGTCGTTGCCGATACCTTACGACTTTGGTATCCATTAACGCGTGTCTTTGTAAGACCCTCTATGGATCTGTATTGCGATATACGCCTGGATACAGAAGTCGCAAGGTATCGGAGACTTCCGTCGCCTATTTGTAGGAAGGGACTTAGTTTAAATGCCCAGTACGAGTCGACGTAGTGCATTCTGAAGATTCGAAAGCTTAAGTATAAGACCTTAAAAGGCCACTTTTGTGTGGGACACAGGTCCACCCCAGTTTGAGGGGTGATGGGCCAATATCTATCAAGAGTCCAGTGCGGGATTGTAAATTGATAAAAAAAAACTTTCCTGAATAACAAGGTGCAGACCCGTTTGTCTAAAAATAACCGTCTATAAATAATGTCAAGAGTACATAATTATTATTGTCGCTCATGTAAGGCTTATCTAAGTGGCATACATGAATGGAAAGAAACGTCTCGGGGGGTCATATATCGTAATAATTTATTGTGTAGATGTGGGGGAATTTAAACAATATAGGCAGAAGTATTTCCCCTTCTTTAGTTCTTTTTTTATTTGAAAAACATAATGTGACCTTAAAGGGTGAATGGGATAGACAAAAAGACGGAGTATTGTGGTGTGTGTTCTGCAGTGGTCTTCGATATCCTACTTCTTACTAATATTATAAACGTGAAAGTTTGTATGTGTGGATGGATGTTTGTTACTCTTTCACGCAAAACCACTGATCGGATTTGGCTGAAATTTGGTAAACAGATGGTTTATAAACTGGATTAACACATAGGATAGTTCTTTCTTTCACAACATGTTCTCTGTGAAAGTGATTTTTTAAGAATTTTGGACCCAACGAAATTTGGTATTTAAGTAGAATAAGACATAACTATTATCTGATATTTTCTTGCTACTTTTTTTAGAATCCAACGGGAATGTTTTGTGGTATCCAATGGGAATAAATCTCTGCAGATCGAATAAATAGTGTGCGACAAAAGAGTACATTTGTTAGTTCCAAAAAGCCAAAAGGAGATATCCCAACTAATATTATAAATGCGTAAGGTTGTTTGTCAAGCCTAAACCGCTGCAGCTGGACCGAGTTTGATAAAAATTAATAAACTAAAATGTTGACCATAACCAAATGCGAATATATGTAACAACAGTTCAAATATGTAATAAATGTTTGCTACATTATATATTTGAAGATTAAAAAGAGGTGTGTCATGATCAATATCATCGTATTATTGCGTGTGTTTACAGAAGATACAATGTTTAATACAAATGTGAGGCGATAAGAGATTCTTTGTTAATTTATAATTAAAAGTTGTTTAACGATCGGTTTGTAATTTATAATAAGCACAAATAAATGAGCTAATGAAATCTCAAAGTCAAAGTCAAATGTTTTTATTTCACATAGGCCCATGAGGGCATTTATAAAACGTCGACAAAAACGTGCTCGGTTCGGGTTGGTCGATTCCATGGAGAAGAACCGGCAAGAAACTCCATGGTTACTCTTTTAAAAATATGGTTGGTATGTCAATCTAAATCTAAAAGTAGGAAGTAAGTATGTTTTTTTCTTAATCCAAAGATTTGTGTACGAGTCTAAATATTGTAATTATGGACAGAATATTATTTAAAATCGAAAATTCGAAGACAATTTAAATAGGGGCTCGCGCGGTTGATTACAGTCCACTCCCTCTCGGAGAGAAGTAATTTTTTTTAAACGTTGCCCCCACACTAGGAATTTGTTCCTGTATCGTGGGTGCGTTGAAAAACAAGACCCGGAATAACTACTTGCAGATCATAGAAGTATTAAATCCTAGGGCTAGATCCTAGTAGTGGGTTATTATCATAGGATTACTTGCTTACGTCAGCGGGCGTTGTAATTCGTTTATTATCCCAAAAGACTATACTGCCCCAGAGTCGACGCGTGGCTTGTTCCTCGCGCGCCTTAAAGAGTATATCAGCACAAAGTCGGTCCGCCCCCTGTAGAGGACCAAAGTCTATCGGAGTCAAGGGACTTACGAGCTACCATGACTCCGGAACGTAAAGGGCTATTGAAGGACACCGTAGATTATAGTCAGTACATGTCTGACAGTCTATAGTGCCCTATGTGGGTGGACTCATTTGATGACTTTATAAAAAAAAAACGCCAGGGAGTATACCTACTGCCGGGAAAATTCAGACCCCGATTGTTTCTGTTTCAAAAATCTGTTCAGTCATTCTGACGTGCAGACATTTTATCCCTATTTACTTATACTTCAAATATTTGTTTTGAATGTCTAAACTTTTAATGAATAATCGAGATTTATTATACGTAACAATTGAGGAAAAATCGTAGTATATTTTGACTATACGCCACGGAGATATAAGTAACAGGAACATACTGTCTACCAGTTAAATGTCATTGCAACGATTCGAATTTTTGAATGTCATACGTGCCTGAGGAAACGAATCCAACACGGGGGAAAGGGAAATTCCCAACTGCACTGTTTGAGGAAAATAATTTAATTTAATAAGTTAGAACGTGTTTTTAATAAAATTGTAGTCTCGTACCTACTTGTTTGTAACAATAATTTAACAAATAAAAAAATCCAATAGAAGTAAAATTTTCACGTATTTTTAGGACAAACTTTGGCTCGCATTTCGAGGAGATTCTTTCCGCCAGAGTTCTGAGGGAAACTCCCCTCGTAAAATTGGTGAAATAAAGTATGATATTTTTTTCTTTTTAATGATACTAAACTCCAATAAAGGTTTGGCACTTGCATGCCGAGGTCGCGGAACTTATTCCATCACCGTGACCCCGGCACATAAAGGGCTATTGAAGGACACCGTGGATTTTAGTCAGTACAAGTCTGACAGTCCCTCCCGCCCTGCCCGGGGTGGGAGGACTCATTTGATCATTTTACCACGCTAAAAAAAAGGTATGGCAATTTTCAGATATTTAAATAATTTATTGATACCCCTGAAAAAAAAAATGATTCGTCAAAGCTAAGATAGTTAGTTAGAATCCGATATCGGCGGAACATTTTTTTATATATTTTGAAAAGTATAGTGATAAAAGTTAATAAAAACATTTATTTTTGTAAAAACAAGATAGTAACATACTTAACCAAAAACGTGATGATAAATCTTTATCTTGTTATTTTCAGTTTTAACGATGAACTAATTTTCAGCTTTCAGAGATATTATTAACAAAATATAGATAAAAGTACATTTTATTGTGACCGATTTGTACGTCTGTATATTTTTCATGAAGGCTTTGATGACTATAGGTATTACTATACATACGTTTATCGGGGTCCTGAAACGCAAAGGGAAACCGAAAAAATTGGGTGGACTTTTAGCCAGCGAAAGCGACTGTCAGACTCTAAAGAGGTCACAGTCCTAGCTTTCCGCTTAACCTAAGGCAGGAGGTATCGTTTGGTGACAGATTTAACGGACCCCCACAGGATTCTATCATGGTTCTAGACTTATTTTGATTAAATATGAAGACTAGGTTTTCTCATAATATCAATAATGATCTTGATAAAATTAGAAAGTTCATATATTTAATCACTAAAAGTTTGCCAGTCCCTTTCTACTCTAATAAGGGCAGGCGGGCTTTTTTGTCAATTTCACCACCAAGAAAAAAAAGGGTGGCCACACACCATCTGTCATCCATCAACAGTGTGTCATTCCTACATCACCAGCTCCGTGCCACGCCCACCCCACGCAGCAATCACATCGCGGCTCGCCGCCGATGACGCATGAGCTTGATAAGTTTGATAACACAGCTTTATTTATGTCACACAACTAGGGTTGCTAACGTCAAGATATATCTATGATACGTCCGGGTTTACGATATCGCTATAGCTTTTAGTGTGAGTAAGATGCAGTAGCAATGGCCCGGCCACGTTTGTCGAAGGACCGTCATGCAATGCAAGAAATTAGTCCTGGATTGGAAGCTGCATATCGGTAGGTAATCACACACGGTCGGATGCCTCTTAAATAAGTTAAACCGAGGACCTTTATAAATAATAATAATAAAATAATAAAAAAATCATAAGGTTGCTTAATTAGTTTGGCGTCCAAAGTGGAAAACAGGGTCTTGTTGCGCCGGTTAGGTGTTTGGTAGAAGAATACATAGACACAGAACATGTATGTATGTATGTTCATAGAATATAGCGACTGGGTAGATAGACGATCTTATTGGTCGGAAGAAACTAATCAAAAACGGAAGGCTCGTCTTGGCCCCAGATTTGGTACAGATCTATCTATATAAGAGGAGGCTAGAAGTTGTTGTTGATTTGATACTAGTTTTTTTCCAGTCCACATCCTTAAATAGTCAGAAAATGTGATTTCTGTTATTGAAAACAAAAACCTGCCTGACTAGATGCCGAGATGCCTTTAGATTCTATTAATATCTTGAAATAGACTAGAAATAAGAAACGTCGGGACAGGTTTTGCTAATTAAAATATTTTAGTCGTGCAACTACTCTAAACTACTCAGTTGCTCGTGCCTATATAACAACAGTGAGGTATTCCACTTAGGGCACCTGGCACCTGCGAAAAAATTTGACAAGAGCTTTATGTCGGGTAGGTACTAGTAGCTCAGGTGCCATTGTCAGTGGTTGCCCTAAGTGGAATATCTCATAACAGTCGCGCAGGTCGACCTCACTCGCCAAGATTAGTGTGTGGATGGGTGGGCATCTATCATAGCGAGTTTCTTCTGAGCCTCGGAAAGCACGTTGAGCCATTAGTCTCGGCTGTCATTTGTAGATCTTTGAGTCAGTCAGTCACTTAGTCAGAAGCTCTAAAGTCTGACTATAATTCTTACCATGAGGTATCGTGTTACCCAGTAACTAGTTTGTTGAGGTCCGACAGGCAGTCGCTCCATGTAAAATACTGATATTCAGCTGCATCTGGTTCGACTAGACAGACCTTGAAATGTCTGACTGCGGGTATCGTGAACCATCAGTTTCTATGTTGTGGAGGTCAGAGAGGCAGTCGTTCCAGCGGTATAGGCACCCAAGTTGCAAAAGGACAATGTCGCGAAATGGAAAAGGCAAATTTACAATTGAATTTGGATCAATTCTCTAAATGGCAAATTCCGTAAAAAAAAATAAAGATCAAAATTGTCTGCAACAAGAAGTATATTCTTGTAATTTAAATATTTCTTCTCAACTATATAGCTAAGTTTTAAGTTTTTTTTTATGGCATGCAAAATAATATATTAGCCAAGTTATAATATGTACCTACTGGAATACACCTGCAACCAGTAAGACTGGAAGCCGACCCTAGCAAAGCTAGAAAAAGGTTAGGCAAGTGACTATAAAAAGACATTTTGGACACCTAGAACATCCATTCTCAATGTTCTTATTAAAAATGGTAACCCTAAGGAACACAAGTTGTTTGTGAGACATATCGTAGTTAGTTTATCTTCACGGTTATCGGGTTGGCCTCGCGGGGTAGGTAGGGAGATGCTGCCACGGGGTATGTTAGATGATGCAATTTGTTTAACCGACTAGACATAAGAAGGAGGTTCTCAATTAAAGACGCGACTGTTTTTGTACGGAATTGTTTTGTAAACTGAATTCATTTAACATGTGGGGTTTGCCACGTGGTTTTTTACGGTGGGTTTTTTTAACCTAGCTTAGGTCCAATTTAACCTAGCAGCTGTGAAGCCAGCATTAGTTATTTGTTTTCTGAAGCGAACAAAAAAAAATCTGAGACAGTCTGAAAGCTTGAAACCAAATATACTTCGCTACATAGCTCACTGGCAAACTCCAAGTGTGAACTTTGACACTTAAGGATGCGCTAGTCGGCGGGACGAACTTGTTGGCGGGCGGGATTAAAATGCTTGTTATTTCATCCAACATCACGTATCGATAGGATGGATGAGCAGTAAGTAGCTAGGGCACTTATGCAGACATACTCCACCCTTCGACTGACTCATGAATGCGTGATTACTTTGAATAAGGAACTACTGCAACTTTTCAAAAGACCTTCGGGAATTTGGATATTATGAAAAAACTACTGAATGTATCTGTTCAAATTAAAGTTATCTGGAATTTTAAACTAATTATCTATTTCTGTATGGAAATTATTTTACAATTTACTGTCTTTTTTTGTTATTTATTTCCCCCCAAAGATTCGTTAAAATTAGGCTTAAAATAAGGAAGTTTCAACACCCATAACTAATAATAGATGTTTTTTTTTACTTTTTTGATTCCATACAGAACTAGACAATGATGAGGTGAATGTAGATCATTGTTTAATGTGAATTTATACCGTCAAATATTGGAATAATCGCGAAACTACGTTTGTATGGAAGAATGACCGACTAGGGTACCCTTAAGCCTCATTTAGACGGAACAAGAACTCGCATGCGAGTTTCTATACATTGCGGTATTTGTTTGATGAACTGAATTCGTTGTACCTACCTATAAAGCAGGGACCGAAACCGGTATCATCAATACGGGTATTTTTCGGTAACAACCTTTTTCTCTTTTACAGGTAATTTTAAAGGTTACCTATATTATTAAAGTAAATTCTTAACCGGTATTAATACCGGTAACCGAAATAAAAATTACCCCTATCTTAGACGTGCCGTCGCGTCGGCAATAGTCCAAGGGCGCGCATCGCCTGTGTGTGTGACAAAGAGTCTGGCCAACACGCGAACGCCGACCAATCACGGCCCTGGCTGGCACGGCGCACGCGCAACGCGTCTCGGCGTCTTTCATTCAGTTTGATAGCGAGTGTTAAACTGTTTGGTTGAGTTAGTTACTACCTACCATAGATATAATAAAGAAACTATCCTAGCGAGATTCTGTTGCAGAATCGAGCAACACTTATACATACAACAACATTATACAATACAATATACAACATAATAAGAAAATACCCAAGAAACAAAAATGTCATATAAGGCTTGACTTATACGACATAAAGTTGGATAGCAGTTTTATAATGATAGTGAGATGACTAGTAGGTCCTTTCATCATCATCATCATCTCAGCCATAGGACGTCCACTGCTGAACATAGGCCTCCCCTTTAGATCTCCACATACACCTGTTGGAAGCGACCTGCATCCAGCGTCTTCCGGCGACCTTTATAAGGTCGTCTGTCCACCTTGTTGGTGGACGTCTTACGCTGCGCTTCCTAGTCCGTGGTCTCCACTCTAGCACTTTTCGACCCCATCGGCCATCTGCTCTGCGAGCAATATGGCCTGCCCATTGCCACTTCAGCTTACTAATCCGGTGGGCTATGTCGGTGGCTTTAGTTCCTCTACTGATCTCCTCATTTCGGATTCGATCACGCAGAGACACACCGAGCATAGACTTCTCCATAGCTCGCTGAGCGGCTTAATTTAAGCTTTGAGATGAGGCCGATAGTGAAAGACCATGTTTCGGTGCCGTAAGTCATCACTGGTCACACACATTGGTTGAAGACTTTCGTCTTGAGGCACTGAGGTATGTCAAGACGAAAAGATATTGCGTAGTTTCCCGAACGTTGCCCAACCGAGTTGGATTCGGCGGTTGACCTCTTTCTCGAAGTTTGACCTACCTAATTGGACTACTTGTCCTAAGTAGATATATGAGTCAACAACTTCGAGTACCGAGTTTCCAACAGAGATGGGGGTGGGCACAACATTGGCATTTGACATAATTTTCGTCTTGTCCATGTTCATTTTCAAGCCCACCCGTTGTGAAACTCGGTCGAAGCCATCGAGCATCATGCTGAGTTCCTCCATCGACTTTGCCATGACTACGATGTCGTCGGCTAATCGAAGGTGAGTGATGTATTCGCCGTTGATGTTGATGCCAAGTCCTTGCCATTTCAGGAGCTTGAAGGCGTCTTCCATTGTTGCAGTAAACAGCTTCGAGGAGAACAGTTTCAGTTTCGCCTTCGTACTCTGCTCCTGTACTCGGACCGACATGGTGGCGTTATTATACAAGCACTTCAACAACTCGATGTACCGAAGACTTTAAGTACCGGTATTCCACCTGGTCTCAGAAGCTCTGAAGTGATCCCGTCTTTGCCCGGTGCCTTGTTGTTCTTAAGCTGCTTCAGGGCCACCTGAAGCAGCTTAATCCTAATTTCGTACAGACTGATGTCCGGGATATCTTCGGTATAATGTCGGGACAGCTTGGCTCTTGGAACTCCTACCAATCTGTCAACGGGCTTTGCGACCGAAGTGTATAACTGTCCATAGAACCTCTCGATCTCGCCTAAAACCTTTGTTATCTGGCTTTGCCCAATAGACTTGTCCTTTGCGAACACTTTGAGGCCTTGGTTTCGCTGTATGGTCTCTTTAACACGATTAGTATTAAAGAGACGCAGGTCGTGTCGCAAGGACTTAGATATACGTCTATTGACCTGCCTATATGACTTCGCGTCATCGAAAGACTGCAACTGTAGCAAACGTCGTTCAGCCATGAGGTTTAAGGTTTGATCGGTCAATTTCTGAGGTCTATCTTTACGGCAGGGTCTAAAAAACTTAGACCCTAACGTGCGGACAGTTTCCACTAGCCCGTAGTTGATCTCGTCCACTGAAACTAAGTTCTCAAGGCAAGCAAAGCGATTAGAGAGCTCGAGTTGAAAGCTTTCGGGGTTTTGAATATGGGACCGAGTAGGTCGGAGCGTAGACTTCATCAGGCTGGACCTTTCAAGTTTAACACTGATATTCAGCGAGCCTCTTACGATTCGGTAATGGCTACCGGTTTTCACCCTGTTGATCACAGAGACATCACTGAATATTCGTTTCTTGTCGGTCATGAAGAAGTCTATCTCGTTTCTCGTGAAACCATCGGGACTCAGCCAGGTCCATTTCCTGTGAGGCGGCTTCTGGAAGAAAGAGTTCGTCATGAAGAGTTCCTCTTTCTTCAGAAAGTCGGCCAGCCTCTGTCCCCTAGGGTACCGTTGCCCATACCCAAATTGCCCCACTCTCAACTCATCACCGCTTTTCTTGCCAAACTTTGCGTTAAAGTCCCCCATAACAACAGTGAAGTGGGTTTTGTAGCTGTAGTCTGAATGACCTTCAGTGAATATCTTTTGGATATTCTGAGTATTAGGTATACCACCCTGCTCGACACACTGTCGATGGTTATTATGTTGTTTACGAGGGACTTGTGAACGAGAAACCCGACACCACCTTGGGACTGTTAGGTAGGTCCTTTAGACGTCTTTAATTTAACTTATTAGTCTTGCGACAAATATGTCATATTAAGCTGGTCTTAGCAACGTTGGTAAGACTAAACGAAACGACGTTATATTACAATCTTAGCAAAAACGTTTGTACGACAACGCAATAGTCATACTAACGTTGTAGTCCATTAAACGTTTTGAACTGACTAAATAGGTATTTGATAAACCTTTATTTGACATCTATGTAATGTGGCAGTTGTATAGACGTTTTTACAGTGACGTTTATATAACGATCACTACCCTGTTTTACAGCGGTCAATTGGAGACTCTAAAATGACTTGGTTGTTTATTTAATACTCAAATAAAACCTATATATTACATTAGTCCATTTAATGTCATGCCCTGGCTTTAATCAAACTTGTGGTCGCATTTAAGTCAGGTTTTGACTTTAAAACGTCTAGGTCGCCATATTTACGGAACGTTTGATTTTTACAAGCTGTCATGGCGTATTTCATGATCTTGAAATAACCGTAATACGACTTTTTGTCTTTACATACTTTACAACATGTCCTACGTTTTATAAACAAACATATTTTTATTAACAAAAATATAATCATTTAAACACAAAATTGCGAAGGGGCATAAAAATTGTAACTAAATACACAAAGGTATTTAACATAAAACTATAATACCCAGTCGTACTAAACTGCATAAGAGACAGATACAGTTATTAGCGAGATACATAAATATAAGTCAAAAACACTCATCTTTTATTTCCTTGTATAAATTATTTATTTTGCACTCAAATCTCGAAACAAAACCACAAACACGTGTCACCAACAAGAAAAGGTCATTTTTAGGTAACCGATATGAAAACGGTAAAGGTTTTTTCTCGTACTTAATCAAGGTCATCTTTAGGTAACCGGTATTAATACGGTAACCTTAGTCTGGTTACCCAGATAGCGGTAACCCAAGTCTGAAAAATAACCGAAATTCTTCAATACCTGTACCGTAATTTATAAAGGTTTTCGGTCCCTGCTATAAAGTCTGCAATGTAACGCAACTCGCGTGCCAATTCTTACATCGTCTAAATGAGGCTTTAGTGAGTGACCATGTTGGATTAGCTAGCTAACGAGAATATCTTAAGACGTTACCCTGACCCTGAAACGCAAAAGGCAATTAAAGAAACAATGTGGTTTTTAGTCAGTCAAGTCTGCAAATTCGCTCCGGTTCATTCAGAGCGACTCATTTGCTGATTTTCAACTACAAAAAAGGTAGATTTGAAGCCAATAGTCAGCGCACGCGACTTTAACAATAAGGGCATAGATAGATGACGTACAATACCTATACGTAAATTGAAAAACAGTAGGCAATCCATTGGATACGTATTTTGTTGTAAACATAATATTTTCATTCATTGTTCATTCGATCGTAGGCATTGCTCATATGCCTACGAACTTACTTGCGTCACTATTTTTAAGTTAAGCGTAAATATGGCTTATTTTTGTAGAAATTGATTCTAGATATTTTGTAATTTGATGGCACGGTTGGATGAGTGATAGTCTTCAGCCCTGTTTGTTGAGTAACTAGTAAATATTTTTGTGGTGTACTGATAGATTATTCAGCACTTTTTCAGGGTCTGGCTGTTTTTTCGCCCGCTGCGATTTATTTGATAGTCACCACATCTTTAATGTTTACTGCATAGCCCCTTCAGAAAAGATGATTTTTAAGGAAATAAAAAATCATCGGCGAGTGGAATTTGATAAGCTTTAAACGTTCAAACGAGGGAACAGAAGATTCAGCTTCTGAGTGTGAGTTGCGGTGGTATAATTGGTAAGGCGTCTGGAGTACATACTTAGTACCAGAAGACTAGGGTTCAAACCCCACTCGCAGCCGAATATTTTTTTCTTTCCTTAAAAACCATCTCGATGAACGTCGCATGCGTTAATCCATTTAGAAATAATTAGTTTAAGAGCAATATAAATGATTACGTATCTAAGTTATTGCAACAATGATAATAACAACATGTAGTTAAGATATAATGTTGTTTGTAATTAATCTATTAATTACAAGTAATTTGCCGTATGTTTGCATCAAGTGATAGTGGTCACGCATTTGATCATGCTGCTGACTTCTTATGATCTTTTCTGGATAATAAAATTATGCTAATTATGCCTATGAATAATATAATTTGATAATGATCTAGTGGTAGAAAGAGCCAGTGGTCCCGGGTTCGATTTCTCATGAAATATCGTGTGGGTTTTTGGTATTTAAAACTAAAAAAACCCTTGCGCTTGGCATGTTCAGCTGAATATCTGTATTTTGCATGGAGCGACTGCCTATCGGATCCCCACAACCAGTGACTGGGTAATACGATACCCCCTGGTAAGACTGGTTGTCAGACTTGCAGAGCCTCTGACTAATAGTATCTAAGGACTGTCAAAGATCTACAATTGACAGTCGAGCTTTACGTGCTCTCAGCAGTTAGACAATTTACCCAATCATTTTAAAATCGAACTTCGTGGATACGAGATAAAATGATGTTTATTGTTCAACGTATTTGAGCTTTTGTGGTCAAGCTGTTTGGTCATTGATCACGTCATTATCCTTAACTTTGGGTTTTGTAAATATTAAGTTTAGGTACTCAATTTTAGTGTAAAAAACCACTTCTCACTTGCATGCCATAAAATATGAATACTGGGATTGCCATCAAATAAATTAATAAGAAGAACAAATGGGGAAGAAAAGATCTCGAGTGGCGACCACGGACGGACTATGCATCTAATGGTGAAGTCAGTGAAATGAAGTGAAGATGAATATGAGATATTTTTATTTGCGCGAAATAGTATATCGAGGTGTTAAATCTAAAAAGTTCTACATATTCCGCTTATCCAACATGCAAATTATTTTTAAAAGCTACTAAGTTTTATTGCCCGTAGGTACCTAGATACCTATGGTGAACATTATACATTTAATAACCAAATATATGAACAAGTACAAAAACAATAACAACAATGACAATGTAAAACACGGTAATATACACAACTTTCATCATTGGATTTTATGCTCTAGGAACTCCCTGACACTATAAAACCTTTAGCAGACAGCCATTTGTATAATTTAATTTTAAACAATCTCATATTTAGCGCATTAAATTCATCTGGTATTTTATTGTATACCCGGAGTCCCGGACACAATAAACATGCAGCTTTTAATATATTTTGCAAGCCTTGGTAAAACATAGAACTAACGCAAGCCAATAGGGTTCACGTTACTAGGTGTGATGAAAGGGGAAGGCTTTTGTTCAGCAGTGGACGTCTCCTTACTTATATGACGATGACGATGATTACCCGTAAGAGTAGGTTCAAAGAACAAAAATACACAGTTCAAAGAGTAAAGAACTTTTTCGACACACCTCTTGAAAGAAACAATGTTCATAAAATCCGCGTGAAAATTGCAAACCAAAAAAAATCCAACACGATTTTGCTCATCCGCGCGGACTGGCGGAGACGGTAAAGAGAAGCGGTGAACGCCGCTGATCCGCGGAGTCTTGCGGTGACGGATCATGATTGTAGCGTAGTGTAAGAGAATCGCGTAAATAAACCACCAATTAGTTTACTTTTCAATAGTCGTAAAGTAAAAGATAAGAGAAAAGTATAAATAGTAATAGTGCTAAAAATATACTTAACACATTGTTTTTGCGTGTAAATGAACTCTTGACTCTATTTGTTTATTTTATCTTAATATATATAAATCTCGTGTCACAATGTTTGTCCTCAATGGACTCCTAAACCACTTAACCGATTATAATAAAACTAGCTTCTGCCCGCGACTTCGTACGCGTATCCTGTTGCTTATGACAGCGACAACGGGATCGTCAAAATCTAAGATCTGAAAAGTCTATTACCCAACATCAAGAGCCCGGCAAAAAAATAATGGCTTTTGGCCAGTAGAGTACAATAATATTCATCGTCATCGAAAATCGGTCCTAAACTGTTACCGCCTTTACTGCGTGGAAGAAATCCCAGCTTATGATATTTTATAATTTGTATAATTATAAAATACTCACTATACTAATTTCACTGTATATGAAATTAGTGATAGCTTTGATTTCCATATCAGCTGTTCCATATCTTAAATTTTTATACATAAACAAATAGTGCTCATCAAGCTGAAAAACTTTTGCTAAGTCGTCATTCCTCGGGCACGCCGCAATAGCGGCGGTAAGACCCCTCTTTGAGGAGTGGCTGGAGAGACGTCACGGCGTCCTTACCTATGCGCATGACGCAGGTCCTCACCGGACACGGAAGTTTCGGGAGGTACCTGTGTCTGATGAGAAAGGAGGAAACGCCTGGGTGTCACCACTGCGAAGATCGCCCGGAGCACACAGTAGAGCACACTGTGCAAGACTGCCCAGCTTGGGCAGAGCACCGACGTGTCCTCACGGCGGCGATAGGCGGAGACCTCTCGCGCCCGGCTTGGTCGAGGACATGCTGCGGGGCTAGACGGAGTGGAAAGCGGTCACCTCCTGCGAAGCAACTATGCTCGTGAAGGAGGATGCGGGCCGCGAGAGGGAGAGGACAGCCTCCTCCCTCCGCCCCAACCGCAGTGGGTAGAAGCCCACGGCGTCGGACGTCGGCAGACGACCTCCAGCCACCGTAGGCGCGGGCATGCGGACAGTGAGTAAAGGACGACTCGCTGTCCGACCATGGACCATGCCCGGGTCGACGGCGCGTCGTGTTCCACGCCAAAGCCTGACGGGGTCGCGGGACTTATTTCCTTCACCGTGACCCCGGAACATAAAGGGCTATTGAAGGACACCGTGGATTTTAGTCAGTACAAGTCTGACAGTGGGGGTGGGAGGCCTCATTTGATGATTTTACCACGCAAAAAAAAAGACGTCATTCCTATATGTTATAGTGTAGCTGGGCTCTTGGAGTTCCACATTAGGTGTTCCAGATCTGCAATTTTTATACGTCAACAGAGAGTGCTCATCAGGCTGAACAACTTTGCTAAGAGGTCATTCCTGTACATGTTATAGGGTAGCTGTGCTCATGGAGTTCCACATTAGGTGTTCCAGATCCTCAATTTTTATACGTCAACAGAGAGTGCTCATCAGGCTGAACAACTTTGCTTAGACGTAATTCCTGTACATGTTATAGTGTAGCTGGGCTCTTGGAGTTCCACATCAGGTGTTCCAGATCTTCAATTTTATTCTCTCAGCAGAAAATGCTCATCACGAGGAACACTTTTTGCTATCGCACCATTTTTGTATCTCTTATAGTTTAGCTGGTCTGTTGCGGTTCTGCGCCAGGTGTTCAAGTTTCCAGAATAATTTATAGCCTATGTTTTGACCAGATTTAATACCTATACAACAAAAAAAGAATCATTCAAATCCGTCCAGTACTTTTTGAGTTTATCCCGGACATACATACAGACAAACAGATAAACAGACAAACAGACAAACAGATAAACAGACAAACAGACAAAAATTCTAAAAACTATATTTTTGGCTTCGGTATCGATTGTAGATCACACCCCAAGTATTCTTTTAAAAAAATATTCAATGTACAGTTTTGACTTTCCTACTATTTTATTATATGTATAGATTCGCACACCATGTGCAGTTCGATCCAACTTGAGAGATAGGATAGTTTAAATCTCAAATTTCAGACCGGGTCCTCCACCCGTGCGAAGCCGGGACGGGCCGCTAGTTATATTATATATAAAGATTGGCTTTAAATAGGTGATAGATATAAATTACAAACTTGCTAATGTAACAAAATTGCGTTTTTGATATCGATTATAGTAAAACTGACCTGTATGGCGGAGTAGTTGGCGTAGTGGCTGAGCTGACTGCTACGCTGCGTATCGCAGGTTCAATTCCCGTAAGAAACAAATATTTTTATGGCCTATCATCCATCCATCCCACCTAATATAATAAGAATTTTAATATGTGTTAACGCACTCACTAATAAATTTCAAAAAAATGACAGATCTACCCAACTTTATCTTTTAGACTTTGAACAGAAAGTGGATGCATTTTGAACTTAGATCAAAGTACTAATATTGATAATTATTCGCAAATAACTTGGATGATAAGTTGAAGATCAAGGGTGGCTGGAATTGTAGGCACATAGTCATCGCGCACGTGTTCTCAGAGTTACCACACTTCTAGTAGGACAAAACGTGTTTGACTTTTTTGACACTTACGAGTACTTGTTTGGTCCACGAAATCGAAGAAACATAATTATTGATTGGCACTTGGTAATAGTTTAGTTTTTTTTTTTTTGTGAAATACATTTTTAATATATTATTTTTGTAGATAGGTATAAGTAGCGTGTTTGTGGACAATAGATAGTGTGGATTACCTGACTTCAAGTCTGAGTTTTATTTTACTCAACGATGAAAATCAGGTTCAGTTAGCTACCCCAACGCTAAATACTTAAAAAGAAAAAAACGTATTGAAATAAATTTAAAGCTGCAGAGTAAGTATGCTGGGTTGAACCCGCTAATATATGAACTACTGGATAGATTATTATTATTATTTTTCTATCGAAAACACCTGGCTGTATAACATCACACAATGACTAATAAAAACCGAGCAAGAGGGGGTGAAACTACGGGGAATTCCTAGTTTTTTTGGTAGCAGATGATTATCTGCTACCAAAGACTCCAATAATTAAAATATAAATATTGACATGTTATTAAAAAAATGAACAAAAAGGGAATATACTAAAAATTTAATTATAATTTAATTGTTAAAATTAAAATTAAATTAAAATTTAATTGTTAGTATGGCAACGCTTTTGCAACGGGTCGAGGTGAATAGAAGTCCATTTTTATAATGTGACCACTATAAAATAAAAACATTATTACTCCTTTTCCACATCGTTTTATTTCGCTCCATCCATTGCCAGTAAAAACTTGAAAAGTTTTCTTTCTCCAAGAATTCATGGTCACCCTGGAGTTGTTTGTTATCAATTACATCTGTAGGCAGCGTTTTCTTATTTTATCAAAACAGTTATTAAACTTCTCATATTGCATCATTTCCTTCATAAATAATTTATATTTTAAGTTAAATTAATTGTAAACATAGAACGTCATTTCATATTGTATAAAATCAAAACAGTGGGTTTTGTTTCGCGGACGTCAAACAGTCAGATCAGTTTTTTTAAATACGCATCGAAATAGATAAACATTTGGTATGTTACTACTTTGTTTTTACATGTAATTTGCGCGTTTGAGTTTTGCGTTGTTTGCATTTGACCGCAACTCAACTGACTTGAACCGAGGAGTAAACTCATCTGTCAGTTGGTCAGTGGTAAAAAGTCACAAACACCCAGACCCGGAACAATTACTTGCAGATCATACAAATATTTGTCCCGTGCGGGGATCGAACCCGCGACACGCTGCGCCAGTCGATCGCTCAGCCACTGCGCCAACCGTGTTCAAAAGTTTGTTAATATGTTTTAGACGACACGGTTGGCGATGCAATTACCAGTACTTCTAATATCGTATCCAAACTATCTTCGAAAAAACAAAATAAGGCGACCTTTCCTATTTTTTTTTATTAATAATAATTTATTTTTTGGTTTCGAGGAATATGTTCCTAACAAAAGTTCTTGGCATATATGCAAATATCCATGATACAAAGGACGTTGAAAAATAAAATAAATAAACGTAATAAAAACTTAATTTTATTTCATTTTAACTAATTTACATTCAAAAATACAAATCTCTGGCTTAGGTAACTTGAAAAATATATTTATTAACAAGATAAATAATAATTTACTTAACATTATTGTACACTTTATACGCTGTTCAACAAAAAAATCTTTTTTTCAGTACTCATATAGAAAGGTATCTAGTTTTTCTTATTTTATTGTCCCTGTAATATATTTATATAGCTCACTCAATATTTTTTATCTGTCAAACTACAAAGGTTTTCGTTGTAATTATTATTTTTTGTCATAAATACACAATAATTACTAAATTCTTACACTTTATTGTAAATATTAATTTCATTTATTTGTTTTTGCACAATACTGAATTATGTTATTTTTCTGTCATTTAATTACAAAGCATACTTTTTATGGCAATTCCCTCTAATTATTTTAATTGGACGGCCGGATTTTCGAATAGGTATTACTAGGAATTTCTTTTATGTATGTTACGTAATTGAGGCACTGGCTTTTAAGCTTATCGTGGTATCTATGCCAATCTCTTTTTTTTTAATTCATATTTCTAATTACTATCTGATCTGCTGCCATGGATCTGAATAAACGATTAAGTACATTAAATTTATCAAACTCAGTCATGACCAAAAGTGCAAATGCTCATAATTGATAGAAATTTTACAGTTACATTAATAGGATTAGCTTTTCAGAAACCAGCGTTAAATGACTTAATTTAATACGTTTGTTTGTTAATGCATCCTTGGTAAGAAATACTCTAAAATTAATATGATGAAAACGCCTTTTAATAATATGCACGCAATTTTTTTCACAACAGATTATTACAACTATTGACATATAATTCAGCTAATGGGAATGAAGTCAACAACAAGATTTTATTAAGAACATAGGCCTTTTTACACAAAAATAGTTATAATGGAATGCATTTTTTCACAAAAAAACTCATTCACACAAATTAATTTAAATAAAATAGGTGTATACCACACGGGTGGCGTTCGCCTCAGTACGTTCTGAGCTTTATTTAAGACATTTTTTGTACTATTTAAGCAAACTATGCTTAATTTATGATGATATTACAGTACTTGCTTTATTTTATCATTCCACGACTAATTTTTACTAGTTTGCATTTAACTATATGGCGTTGGTATGTGCGTAAAATTGGCTAAAAATAATTTAGGTACAATTCATCACACAAATTTTATCAATGAAAATTGAAAATTGCCGCTTGCACAAGCATTAGACTGTTTCCGATTGTACTTTCCTCTCATGAAATATGGCAAATTTTTAAGCGATTAGCAAGTCTATGTATAAATTTATTCTCTAATATTTTATATAAAATTGACTAACTAGTATTTTATTTATTTAAATTAAGTAAATGAAAATATTGAAGAGCAATGAAATTATATAGATGAATTTGCATTTTCATTATAAGAAATGGGTGATATCGTTTATTGGATACTGTTTGTTAAAAAGGATATTGCCCATATTTGCTTTTAGAGGCAGGTTTTTCATACAGAAAATAAAAAGTGGTCAAAAACAAAATAGAACTTCAACGCTTCGTTTGACTCTAATTTGTTCTAATATTTACCGGATAACTAAACTTTCTAACACGGAATCGACTTAAACCGAGCAAAATAAAAAAAAAAACTGTTATAAGTTAAAGTATTATGTAAATATACCGAAAAAGACGGTTACGCTTCGGTTGTCAATCTAAATGCGACATATCTATGAGATCTGCTCAAGTCAATTCCGCGTACATAAGTCTAGTCACTTCCAAAACATTTAATCTGTTACTGTAAATAAATATAAATATAACACTGATCAAAAAAAGTTTATTTTTATAAAAACAATTCAGGATCAGTGTTTCTAAACGTTTTTTGTTAAGAATAAGGTCCTACGCTACTAGTTGGTCATCATCGTGCTAGAACGGCTCTTGGTAACGTGTTGGCAGGCAATTGTGGTTCCTCCCAGGTCGTCGGAAGAGCTTGGTACTTCTTCGGTTTCAGCACGTAGATAAACTGAAAATAAAACAAAATACAAATGATTGACGTAGTTGGAAAAAGAAGTGTAGTCATTTATACACGAACACACGTATCTATTCTGAAATATCCGGGAATCCAAGATCTCCGTTCCAAGATCGGGATACTCAGGAAGTAACCCGCTCAAATGGCTCATTATTCATCATTTCATCCTATTGCAGTCCACAGCTGGACAAAGGCCTCTCCCAGGGAGCGCCACAGCGCACGATCTCCTGTTTTTCATCCAGCCACTGCCAACCACCTTCAGGTCATCGGTCCATCTTGCCGGGGGGCGTCCCACCCTACGTTTACCTACACGCGGTCTCCATTCGAGAACCATCCTACTCCACCTATCATCGGTTCTGCGGCAGACAACGCTACAATATCTGCAACTTTGGTCTTATGCCGTAAGACAACATTCCGGATTTCATCCCTTAGTGAGACCCCAAGCATAGACCTTTCCATAGCACGCTGCGTGACATGAAGTCGGTGGGCCAGCTTGACTGACATGTTCCACGTTTCGGCTCTGTAGGTTAGGTCAAAAGACTGCCCAATTTAAATGAGACTGGATAGGTACTGAAAGAGCTATAGACCCGCAAAGCACACGATTGGTTCCCCTTTTTCTTGGCGTGATAAATTCATCATAATTATAAGTTCTCCTGCCATTCGATGTGGCGGTCAAGAGGAAGGCCTATGTTCAGCAGTGGACGTCATCCGGCTGGTGATGATGATGAAATAAAGTTAGACTTTTAGTGGCTCTATTGAAATATGCGCACAGCGACGCGTCTCGATGCAAATTGATCATAAATCCGTACGATTTATGATCAATTAGCTCATAAGTTAAGACATCTCACCGTAAGACAAGCATAGAGTGCGCCGATGATGAATCCGACAGTGACGTCACTCCAGTGATGCATGTGGTCCTGCACACGCGAGAGACCGACGAACCATGCGGCGATCATGACGGCGTACTGCAGACCGTGACGGAACAGCTTCGAGCCCCGCCATTTGCATTTCACTTGTAAGTAGAACTGTAAGAGAACGAGGTTTGAATGTTATGATACTTTAAATGGTTAAATAGTCATAACTTGAGTACATCGCTTTCCTTTTTTTTAAATTGTGATTTCAAAACATTGTGAAACATTTTTGAAAAAGATTAAGTACGGAGTTTCTTGCCCATTCTTCTCCATACAACCTACCTTTACGAATGAGTGTAGAATAAATCCTATCCCTTCCTTTTACCTTTAAATGTATTAATCGACGTTTAAAGTGCCTCTTTGATGGCCTCATTGGAATAAATGATTTGACTTTGACTTTGTTTGCTGTGAAAAGTTAAAATAAAAAGATTTCAAATAGAATCACAAACAAGTTTGCTCTCGGATGTCTTTGGTAAAATCGTCAACGAAATGAAAAACAAATCAAATAGAACTAAAAAGGGTGAAATGTCGCTTCAATCCAAATTCTTTTCATATCTTTAATTTTCTTACATGCGGACTAAAATTTTGTAATCCGTAATGATAATGACATGTTCCAAGTAAACAATAAGCGAAAAATATCCAAAAAAATAAAACCGAGATAAACTGAATAAGTTAAGAATAATGTATCCCAAAAAATAATGTATCAAAATGTTATCGGTGCAGAATCTGAATAAAAAAAAAACAATGAAATCAGCAATCAATTAAAGAAAAGAAAAATCTACGTTATAATCAGAAAGCAAGCTAGACGTATTTTATAATAAGTATTTTTATACAGTTGTATTTAGTGCATTGCTGCAAGAAAAAAGGTGCACCTTCATCGCGAGCATTCACTTGTAATGTAACATAAGGTGCGCAATTAATGCTCTATTGTCTTCGAATGATCAAATCTGTAACGTTACATTACAGGTGAATGCTCGCGGTGAGGGAGCGCCCTAAGGTTTGAGTCCTCCCACCCAGGGCAGGGCGGAAGGGACTGTCCGACTTGTCTGCCTAAAGTAGCCTTTTCCGTGGTTACGGTAGCTCGTTAATCACGCCACCTCGGCTTTGGCTCTAAGGCCCCGTCATTTTGCTGACAGCTCTTTGAGGTACGCGTGGAACGACGCGCCGTCTACCCGGGCATGGTCCATGGTCTGACAGCGAGTTGCCCATTACTTAGCAATAAAATAATAAATAACTCACAATGAAAAACACGGCGCAGTACATGGAGAAGCTGGCATGTGAGCTGGGGAATGATAGCCTGGCTTCCCTTATCCTGTCGTTGTTGTTATTACCGCAAATATAGTCATCGATATAGCCCAGAGTGTTCGTGCCAGCGCCCATAACTGGGTGAGGTCTGCAAACCTGCGAAAATGAGACAAAAATGAATAAGAAAGCAAACAAACAAGGTTTATTTGAACAAAAAATCTCTGCCCCACGCATTGAGCTATTGTTACTGCGTATAGAGACGACACCACGCGTCACCACTGTGTCCCATCCAGGATGAGTGCGCGCGCCTAGAGTACGCCACAGAGCTGTCAAACAATAGCCCCACACTAGGAATTTTTCATGTGTCGTGGGTGCGTTTACAAACAAAGAAACACACGTATACAAACACTCAGATCGGGAACAATTCATTGTAGGTCATACATAATTATATTTGTTCCGTTCAGGAATCGAACCCGCGACAAGCATTGCAGTAGTTGATCCCTCAGCCTCTTGATAATTCTTTGGATGCATGTAATAGTCGATATTTAGTAGTAGAGTCCAAAGAAAACATGAATGGATAATTAGCCTCAAGTATAACGTTGGATGCCCTGGGCGTTTCTCGCGGCGGCTGGGTCGTGAGGTAGAGGGGTAGAGGCTGTCCTCTCCCTCAAGACACCCGCCTCCTTCTATTGACACTTACATCTACAAAATGTGGCCTCAGTCTTCCAATGACGTTCTTAGCCAGGTCTGAAGTCAGTTGCTGGCATGATGCTCCGAAGGTGAAGACACCTATGGTCTGGTAACTCTCCCATACCCAGCCCGGGATCACTGCGCCAGATAGGAACTTCTCACCCATGCCATTGCCTTTCCTGTCCCGGACTATTTCGACGACGAGTACCTGGAATTCGGAATAAAGTTTTTTTAGGTCCTGTCTTCATTTGTTATTGTATAAAGTACGTGAACTTATACTTATATTAAACTAGCGGCCCGTCCCGGCTTCGCACGGATGGAGGACCCGGTCTAAAATTTGAGATTTAAACTATCCTATCTCTCAAGTTGGATCGAACTGCACATGGTGTGCGAATTTTATTATAATCGGTTAAGTGGTTTAGGAGTCCATTGAGGACAAACATTGTGACACGAGATTTATACAGGGTGAAATTGAATAGATGCGACAAATTGAAATATACAATAATACGTGTTGTCAAGAAAACATATAAAATATCAAATGTAAAATTTAAAAATAATTGGTCAGTGTTAAGCTATGAACGGCAACGTTTAATAACATGAGTGCTCGATGATTATTGAGCACTGCGATGAGTGGGACGAGATTTTTTGATACTTTAATGTTTCTTACATTTATTTTGCATATTATATGCTGGAATACCGATGATTCGTACTTAAATAAAGCTAATAACATCAATGGACCTTTTGAAAACGAAAATCGCGTAATTTTTTTTATCGGTTTAGATTGTTGAAAAAACAGTTTATAATTACTATGTTACTGTAACTGAAGCTCCCATTTCATTTTGTCGCATTTATTCAAAGTCACCCTGTATATATTAGATAATACGTTTTCTGAAACAAACATAAAAATTAACAAACATTTTCGCATTTACATTGTTATTTGTACCTTTGACTGGCCTGTTGGTCTAGTGGTTAGTGACCCTATGCCGGGGGTCGTAGGTTCGGTTCCCACCCAGAACAAATGTTTGTGTGATGAGCATGATCATTTGTTTTGTGTCTGGGTGTAATTTATCTATAATATGTATGTATTTAGAAATATATAGGTAAGTATGTTTATCAGTTGTCTAGTACCTATAACACAAGCTCTGCTTAGCTTGGGACTAAAAAGCGTTGTGTGATAGTTGTGGAATATTATTCTGTGTGTTGAAAATATTTAAAGAGTAGAAAACTTTTTCTATTAAAACAAACCTGATAGCTAAAAAAAACAGGCAACTTTTTATATTTCATACATTGTATGAAAAATCCATTTTTTTTTAGTTTTCAGCCAACCCATTAAAAGTTGTTGTTACCCAATGTAATATAATCATTAATATTGCACCAAGAAAATGATCTCCAAAATTTTGCAACATTTTTGCAAAACCAGATTTTGGTAGTGACCATTTTTGCAATGTCACTTCAGGTTAATGATCTTTACATTTCCTTATATAACGTGTTTATTTGATGAGCTAGATCGCTATATAACTAGGTTAATGCATGGATTAACTTTATGGAAGCTCGTGCGAGGTAATCTCATTTATATTTGTAGGTTGTCTCATATTTAGTAAAGTTATTATTGTTATACTTATTAAAGGTATATTTTATGAGCTTTAGGGCCGTCTTTCCACCAGAAATGTGCTATCCAGCTATGCTGTTAGAATGTAAAAGCTGGGCTCCGAAACTATGTCAGACTATGTACCCTTTTCGGCTTTTCCACTAATGCTACGCTATGTAGCGGTGCGAGTAAGATGTGCTATGACGATGCGCCGCCGCGCCGCAAAGTAGCTGCGCGAGGTAGGTGCGCAGCTCGAGCTATCCGGTGTATCGATAGTAGGGAGGACGACCTATAGCAGGCAGCCATACCACACATCCATAGCACGCAGCCATACCACACATCCATAGCACGCAGCCATACCACACATCCATAGCACGCATCCTTCCATATAAAAAACACATTTTAGTTGAATCCGTTTCCACTAGTGCTATGCTATGTGCACCAATGAATATGATTGGCGGATATCAAAGGCATCCATGACAGAAATAAAAGATAAATAAATAAATAGTAGGCTCCATCTTACCGTAACAATGATCAATCCGAAGCCTGCGCCTGCGACGGCTGCGACTGATATCGTCTCCTCCTTGTACGGCAACATGATGGATGTGTCATTGAGGAAGTACCCGCGTTCGTAGGGCTCCACCCATAGCATAATAGCCAGAAGCGGGAAGGATACTGAAAAAAAAACATGGTATTAAAATATAACGCCACTCATGGCTCCTATTGGTCGTAGCGCGATCAGATCAAATCAAATCATCATCGCCCATTCCCTGTCACAGAGAGGAGGCCTGAGTCCCGGCATGCGGCAGTGGGAACATTATAGGCCGATAATGATGATGATAGCAAAGTTTCCAAAGACGTAGAATGAGTTCTATACTATATGTTTGTATGCCTAACTTGTCATAGATTACTCGGAAGTCTAGTTTCATTATCTCAGTTCATTCATCTCATTATTTAAGACTAGCTGTTGCCAGCGGCTTCACCCGCTACAACTCAAAAATTATCCCACGGGAACATAAAATCGGGATAAAAACTATCCTATGTGTTAATCCAGGTTATAAACTATCTGTGTACCAAATTTCAGCTAAATCCGTTCAGTGGTTTTTGCGTGAAAGAATAACAAACATCCATTCGCACATAAACTTTCATGTTTATAATATTAGTAGGATCTTTGACTTGTTCAATATTTAGTTGAAGATTTTAGCGGTATTATCATAAAATATATTGGTATGTGAATTAATTTTACACGATCTTTTCTTTTATCAGTTATAGTAAACTAGAATGTGACAAAGAATTCGTGATAACGATATATTCTACTTTATCTGTAAGTGCTTATTATGTAGGCACGTAGATATATAATGTAGATAAATAGTATGCAACTATAGGTTACTTAAGTCCCATTATGCCTACAAGGAGGGGTGCTAAGACAGGAAACCTCCACGTGCGCCCGTGGACTGGAGTTCCCTCTTGGATAAGTCCGGGAGGAAGACTAGTTTTTCGGGCCGGTGCACCCTGGGATGCGGGCAAAAACTTTCCCTTAGGCCACTGTGTACTGTGTGTGTGTAAGAGGTCTCTTTGCCCGTATGCGAATAGCCTGTCGTGTGGACGCTCCAACGCGTGTCCCTCCGATCAGCAGAGGGCAGAGCTGCGGAGCGGGCTTGCGGACGGTGAGTAATGGGTAGCTCGCCGTTCGACCGAGGATCAAGCCCGGGTCGGTGGCGCGTCGTGTTTCGCGCCAAATGCCTGCTGGGGTCGCGGGTTTTTTCTTAACCCAGGATACCGCGGCCCCGGAACGTAAAGGGTATCCGAAGGAACACGGGTGGATTTTAGTCAGTAAGAGTCTGGCAGTCCCTTCCGCCCCACCCAGGGCGGACTCATTTGATGATTTTACCACCTAAAAAAAATGCCTACAAGGAGTAAATTACCTTGACGAGCGACAGCCAACTATATAGTGTTTTTTTTGTAAAACTTTGCCCCACATTACGAATTTTCGCCTAATTAAATAATAAAATAAATAAATAAATATTCCACAACTATCACACAACGCCATCTAGTCCCAAGCTAAGCAGAGCTTGTGTTATGGGTACTAGACAACTGATAAACATACTTATATATTTCTAAATACATACATATTATAGATATTATTACACCCAGACACAGAAGAAATGATCATGCTCATCACACAAACATTTGTCCTGGGTGGGAATCGAACCCACGACCCCCGGCATAGCAGTCAGGGTCACTAACCACTAGACCAACAGGCCAGTCAAAATTAAAGCCTAATTTTGTCAGACATCCTTTAATGATTAGTAAGACACTGAAATGCTCTACAATCCTTTGATAAGATCGATACCTTATCACTTGATGTAAATTATTCGGAATCCGGCAAGGATTTCAAGAAATAACATGAATAATGCCTATACGACAGGATATTAAAAGTTGTTATCAATACAAATGTCTAATCAACTTTCTTGTTATCAGTGAGTCAGCTTATCAGTAATTAATGTTATCTATGTTACATAGCGATATTATTGGCCTATAGTCGATTGGGATTGACGTAATATTTATTTATTAAAATTTTATATAATGGCGGACTGACTATGAGCTATATGTCAGTCACGTATTGTTTCATTAAAAAATATCATATTTTTTGGATCTTTGAACACAGTGGAAAATTAAAGCAATTCTTTAGATTACGAAGTATCATTATGTCGTTTTCAATATTTAATTATTGAAAAAATTAAAAATAAATAGCGACCATAGATATTAGAAAATTGGCAATGATGATGGCACGAGGTATGATAGTAATTAATGACCCCACAGCTGGGACACAGGCCTCTTTTCTAGGAGAGGGACCGGGCTGTAATATGCCACTCAAACCCAGTAAAGTTTGGTAGATGTCAGTCTGATTTTTTTGTCAGTTTCCTTCACAGTTTTAAGAGCAGTACTGATGAAACAACTTACAGTAAGTAATGCGCCTGGTTAGGTTCGAAAGACAACATGTAAGTCGGGGAAATTACTGCTTCCTACCTACATAACAAGGTAAAACAATTAAATCCTATTAGAATAACGTGTAAGGAAGTGATAAAGACTACATGATAAAACAGGGAAATCCCTAATAAAGAAAGTTCTTATCAAAGTGACTCATAAATAACTTGAAGTTGAAGAAAGTAATTCTCATTATAAATGGAGGTAGGTACTTTATGTGCTATGAATAATATTACTTTACTATCTACACCCAACACTAGCAAGCAAAAGTAGGAAATCACTTACTTGGAATTGATCAAGAATAGCTCCTTAAATAATAGCGTGTTTTCGATGAATTTGGTATCAATTTAAAGTTAACAGTTAAGCCTTTAAAATGCATTATTATTATTTAACTAGGGGGCCAATTTACGGTTTTAGAGATCAGGTCGAACTCGACAAAAAATTCTAATGACGTACTTTTTTCGACTTTTAAAATTTGCTATTCTGGGGATGTCAAACTCGCCATTTGTTTAAGGTTAACGTTAGAGTTAAGTAAAATTTGTCGAAACAATGACGTCATTAGATATTTTGGTCGATTTCAACACCATCTCTAAAACCGAAAATTGACCGCCAGATTGTGAGTGATTCCATACAAAAACGAAGCTCGTGATTGTATTATACTAAAATGTGTAACTACTGAACGGATTTAGTACACAACGTTAACCTAGATTAGCATTACCGGGGTCGTGGGACTGTCTAAACAGGTAACCGTAACCCTGGAACGTAAACAGCTTTTGATCGAGCGTGAGTTTTAGTCAGTACGACGGATATTACGACATTCAAAAAATACTCCAAGTTTTTAAGCTAAGTTTTAAGCTATTGTGTCAAACACAGACCAATCCTTGAATTTTTTTTTATTTGTGACTTCTTATGTATATTTTGGTGGTGTGATTTGTGTGTATATAATAGTTTATTCGAAACTGTTGAGTGTTCAACCTTGAACCTTGAACCTTCAGTGTCACGAAATTTTTAAAGAAAACTGGCTTAGAACTGAATAGAAAACTTGCCAAATTTTAAATCTATTTTTAATTTAGTTGTTGAAATAATGTTCAACATCACACACACATTTACAAATATATTTTTACTGACAACTCCACAATGATCCACGTTGAACTTGTAGTAAAGAGAAATAAGGGTTCCGTTTTTTTGCTTTTGAGCAACGGAACTCCAAAAACAGCGGGGAAGTACGAATACCCATTAGGTGTAGGCATTGTGATTAAGTAGATATGTATTTGTAGTACCCAGAAATCACAAGCTTGACTATGACTAAGGCTCTAGACAGACGGACCGCATTTCAACTGCTATCTAACTGCAAATTGCAGTCCGGATGCAGTTCGAATGCAGTTGAGACGACTGCAATAGAACTGCAAACCACGATGACCGTGTAATTGAACTGCAATAGGACTGATTGCAGTTAAATTGCATTCGGCGTGCAGTGGGACTGCACGCTTGGTTTGCAGTTCTATTGGAGTCGTCTCAACTGCATTCAAACTGCATCCTAACTGCAATTTGCGGTCGGATTGCAGTTGAAATGCGGTCCGTCTGTCTAGAGCCTAAGATAAGTAGTAATGATACAAACTCCTCAAAATGATTGAAACTCAACTGAAGTATTTCGACTCAAGAAAATAAACAGAACACTTGGTTCAAGTGCAAGTTTAAAATCCCCGATTCCTCTTGCCCTTGAAAAATTAATTACAGCATTACATAATGGCAAATTAAAAAGTAATGGAAGTGATGACTTAAAAACACCTTTATTATAACTGCAATAAGATCCAGAATGGAATGTTTACGAAGATAGAACTACTGAGCTGATGAAAATTGTTCATGAAAATAGAAATGCCATGTTCCACTATGAGAAATATGACGCTAGACGACTTGTTTATCTGTCTCTTTAGTAGTAGGCGCTCAGCTGCGTTTAATAAATAAAATGTCTTAAGAGGTCACAGGAACTGGGTGGATTGTAGTCAGTCACAAGACAGTCCCTTTCACTCCACCCAGAGCGGGAGGACTCATTTGATGATACTCATGATACCGTAACAACCTCCTTCGTTTTTGAAGTCTTTAAAAAGAGTGGTGAAGTAAAAATAAACACACAACCGTCACTACGTCCGTAGGTCGTGATAATTGGTAGTGCTTTCAATTAAAGTAAATGTACCATTAGCACTTATTACAGGCGTGTTTAAGTGCCAACTAGTGTCAATATTTTAACAAGATAAGCTAAGGCTACAGCTTACTGGAGACTTTAAATTGCGGATACTTTTTGTTTTCTTGTCAAATGTATAGGCTATCTTTATGACTGTGTTGAATAGTTCATTTATCGAGGAAGGCTATAGACTATACAACATCACCGTACGGCCAAAAGGAGCCGAGCAATAGGGATGAAACTAAAGCGAACAGCAGCTAGTCTTCAACAATCTCCACAGCACTCGACAGGGAGATAAAAAGTCTAAGCAGCTGGACTTATAGTATCTAGATAATAGACGTTGTTCTTCTGTAGAACACTATCGAATTTGTGAGATTTTCACTGATATCCGATTAACAAATGGCATTCTTTTGATAAAATATGTAGTATCACATATATTACGATCATCAATCTTGTAATCCAAGCAGGATTAGGCAGATATGTATGTAATCTTGGTTCAAGTATGATTTTTTTCCAGTTTAATAAATTCGTGAGCAAATGTTTTAAAATTGATCCGGGATAGCTCCTTATTAATGTCGTGACCTCACGCCCTAACCGCCGTGGGAGACGCTCAAAGCGTCAGCGTGAGTGATTCCGACAACGAGTAGTTAGTAAGCCTTTTCATACAAAACGCGACGCAAGTCTCCAATATTTGACGACTTTGGTATTCAAGCGACTATCGCAATACACAGGAACGCGTCAATGAATAACAGAGTCGTAAATTATCGGGTATCGGAGACTTTGCGTTGTGAACGAGGGGCTAACTCGCCGTCCGATCAAGGACCAGAGTCCAGACCCGAATCGACAGTGCGTCGTGTGGTCTAGCTTCTGCCCGCGACTTCGTACGCGTATCCTGTTGCTTATGCCAGCGACAACGGAATCGTCAAAATCTCAGATCTGAAAAGTCTATTACCCAACTCCAAGAGCCCGGCAAAAAAAAAATGGCTTTAGGCCAGTTAGTTAGAGTACAATAATATTCCTAAATAAAAAAACGAAAATCGGTCCTAAACTGTTACCGCCTTTACAGGTGCTATCAGAAAACTGACGGGGTCAAACGCGTTCGGAGTCAAGAAAGAAACAAATTAACAGTCTTTATACTATTATTATCTCTCACAGCATGAATCATCCGTGTTTATCAAAATATTGAGATGACAAAGTAAGTGAGACATACTGTCTATGTAAACACAAACATGGCTTAATGGTCATAGTATTTGTGAGGTTATAAAGTTAATCTGTCTCATAATGGAGCTAACCTACTTTACCAATTAAAGTAATGAATTAATTACTTTACGGCAGATTGTAAAAGGCTATGCGGACTGGGTTGTCATAGATTAGTTTGATGGGATGTTTTTTTAGACTTGTGGACTTTCTTTATGTATTTTAAATATAATTAACCTATTGACGACACGGTTGGCTCAGTGACTAAGCGATCGACTGCTGTGCAGCGTGTCGCGGGTTCGATCCCTGCACGGAACAAATATGTATTTGTATGATCTGCAAGTAATTGTTCCGGGTCTGGGTATTTGTGTATGTTTGATTCTATGTTTGTAAACGCACCCACGATACAAGAAGAAATTCTTAGTGTGATGCAACGTTTATTAAAAAAAATAAAATTGTCATGCCTATAAAAAAGGTCAGACAGGGTTTCACCCACTCGTTTCTAGAAAACCTTTTTATCTAATTAACCAATATTTTGATTGGCTTGATTGGTTGGTGTGTCTTCGATCCCCATTGATCAATAATTTATTTGCGTAAAATATAGGTACTACCGGTTGTTACAGTTGGTGGTTTAGGCAGAAACCATATTTTGCCTGTTCAGAGCATGCTTTCTTTACATTATATAGGGGTACATAATGTTCTAAGATCATGATCTCAATTAGGCAGTTGTTCCGGGTCTGGGTGTTTGTGAATTTAAATGTTTAAAGAAGTTATTTTTAGTGCGAGGCAAAAAATCTTTTAATCATATCACATCACTATTAAGTAACGATCCATCATTAATGGCATGTATGTGGAACTTTCCTATCCTTTTAAAAACTAAGTAAATGGAACTCGAGCTCATTGCTAAGTTATAGAACAGCCACACGTATCGATATTCAGGGTTAAGCCGTATTTGTCAAGATGGGTCCATACTAGTCCATAGATGGATAACCTTCCATACTTTAGTAAGAACGTTAAGCCTTGGTTTATCAATATTCTATCACAGGTCTAATTTTACCATTTGTTTCGTGTGACAATCGAACCCCCGACAAGCAGAACAGCCATAAATCGCTCAGTATTGCGCCAACTGCGCCGTCACCGTCGCATCGGTTTTGCTCCGCTGAACGAACTAATTGTTTCCTGGTTACGACCTATCTAAGTACACTGTAAAGGTCGATTACAGATGACGAGGTTTTAACTGCTTAATTGTGTAGATAGCTGACAGGTTTAGTGAAAAATGATGGAATGATACACGAAGCACTGAAAACCTTAAGGGCCGGCGCCCACTATCGACATCGGCACGCCTCGCGTTGATCATGTATCATGGGAATTTCTACTTTATTGCCGTGAAGTTAATGTCTATAATGCTTTATTGCGGGCCTTAGAGTCCCCCAATAAATGCATTAATGAATACATGAGCATAGCTTAATCAACACAAAAGTGTCATTCAAAAGGGCAGTTCAAGGAACACGGTGGAATTTAGCCAGTACGTGTCTGAACAGTCCCTTCCGCTCCAACCAGCGGGGCTACTGCGTATCTCGGTGTCTGTGTGGTGACCCTCAAATATCTGCCAAAATGTAAATTTCTTATTGGCTTTTGCATTTGCAATGAAACTGATAAATGTAAATGTTCCCTAAAATCAACTATTGTAACGATCTTGAGGCACTCCACTTTTCAACTTAGCCTTATAATAGGTATCAAGCCATTCAAGTTCAGGTTGACAACTGCTGGTCAGTGACTATCAAGTTAGCTTATAGCCCTGCGGGCGGACTCATCAAATATTCTTAGGATCTGCAAGTAGTTGTTTCGGATCTGGGTGTTTGTGTATGTGAGTTTCTATGTTTGTAAACGCACCCACGATACGGGAAGACATTTGTAGTGTAGGCTTTGTTTTGTTTTTAGGTCGATCTTCCAGGTTAAGCCGCGCTTGCCGAGGTTGGTCTGTGAATGGGTGACCATCTGTTATAGCGAGTTTCGTAAGTGCCTCGGAAAGCACGTAAAGCTGTTGGTCCCGGCTGTCATTTCTAGATTTTTGACAGTCGTTACTGTTAGTCAAAAACTCTAAAGTCTGAAAACCAGTCTTACCATGAGGTATGGTATTGCCCAGTTACTGGGTTGTGGAGGTCTGATAGTCAGTCGCTCCATGTGAAATACTGATATCCAGCTGAATCTGGTTTGACTGGAAGTCGACCCTATAGTTGGGAAAAGGCTATGCAGATGATGATGATGCTTTGTTTTGTTTTTAAAAAGTTCGTTCGGGAAGACTGCTTTAAGACAAGAGACGCTTCAGAAAGTATTTTAATCAGCTACCAAGATATTTCTAAACCCCTTATAAAGGTAAGTTCACCTTCAGACTTGAGACTTGAGACTTTAAGATCGATAGCCTCAGAAGTCAGGGCTACAGTCTGTTACTTACTTAGCGATTCTTGGCAAGGTGCCAACAATTTTTCCTCATACTACAAAGGTTACTTTTTTTCTTGTACAATCGCGGTCAATGAAAATAAAAAAAAAATATCTATTTGGTGATAGTAAGACTTCTACTGCGAATATGTTAAGAACCGCGAATGGGACGCATCTTGAATGAAAAACGTGGGACGAAGTGTGCTCATCGCTTCAAAAATATCTACCATGTTCGACAATACGTCAAACGTTCAACCTAAGCAGTAGGAGGAAATACATTTGCTTTGCAGGTGTCTATATTTCTTTGGACGTGACTGTACCTTATTGTGTGTTGAAATTATTATGATCTATTGTACTGTACTGACGCAGGTTTTCTTTTTGTCACTGTTAAGGCTCCATCATCGTCGTCATAACATAGCCTTCCAGTTGTTACCTATTCCTCATCTTCTATAATATACAAATGGATCGCTAAATGTGTTGCTAAGCCCATAATTAGAAAACGGCTGGACCGTTTCGGCTAATTCTTTTTTTATTGTGTTTGTAACCATCGGGACCGGGTTTTAGACCGGGTCTTCCACCCGTGCGAAGCCGGGACGGGCCGCTAGTGTAGTTCATAAGTCGTTTTGAAAGAAGTACATAACTAATCTCTTGAACTAAACAGCTGAACCAATTTTGAACAAATTTTCACAGATAGAAAGCTACATTATTCTTGAATGACAACATAAATATACATTTTGTTTTTGCTTTGACGACGGAGCAAGCGGAGTGCTACTACAAGCAAGTGCCTATCTTGCAACGGCTCATTCACACGAGGACGTTTGACGAAACAACTTTTTTATAGCTAGTTTTTTAAATCACGGTGCAATTATTTTTTTATGGTCGCTTCACACGCATTAGAAGTTGTATAAAAATATAGGTAGTCTCGTCATAAAATCATGGTTCACGTCCGTCTAAGAGCATGTAATTTAATTTTTTAGTTTAGACAAATTGTAAAATAACTCGATGCACACAATCGCTCCGGCAGCACTCATCAGCGCTGCCGAAGCATTGCTGCTACACATTGGTGCTGCGCTGATTCTGAGCAAGGCAGCAAGCTGACACTGCAACGCAGTAGAAAAGCATTGCTGCTCTGGCATTACTGAATACGGAAAGGTAAATGTAAACAATACAACGTTATAATGTACGTGTATATTTATGAAAATCTAGCAAAGTTCGGCATGAAATCCCTTTTTTAGCGTATTAAAATCATCAAATGAGTCCTCCCACCCAGGGCAAGGCAGTGTCCTTCAGTAGCCCTTTACGTTCCGGGGTCACGGTATTCGTTAGTCCCACGACACTGGCTCGGAATCAAACCTTAATACAAAATTATATTATAGATCTCTTAATAAAAAGAAAAAATCGATAAAGATTATTAATTTGCTTTGCTGACTACTGCATCCAAATATTTACGAATTTGCATTTTACAGCGTCACTGATGAGTGTGCATAATTTATGAGTGAATTTCAACAGGTCCTATAAAATCTTCATTTCCGTGGTTTTTTTAATCTTAAGCTTTTTAAAAAAAAAGAAACGCTCTTATTGAAGTTTTTGATAATTTATATATTCTTGCTTAATGTCTAGCAGATAACTTAAAAAACTAACGAGATATAAGGATTTAAAAATTTCGTGCCACGGCGATGAAACATGCGTGCACGGCAATGAAACAAGCGCCCACGGCAATGAAAGAACTGTGGCATGGCAATGAAAGAATCAATCAACGATGAGTACAATATATGTTAAAATTAGAACTACAATTATATTCAAACTGATTGGCAGACTTTGACAAAATAATATTATGCATCATACCGACATTTGAAAATTAAAAAAAAAATCGTCTTGTACATGTTTATTTTCAAGCCCATAGCGTTTCGCCATTGTGAAACTCAGTCGAGGCCATCAAGCATCATGCTGAGTTCCTCCATCGACTTGCCATGACTGTGATGTCGTCGGCAAATCGAAGGCGAGTGATGTATTCGCCGTTGATGTTGATGCTAAGTCCTTGTCATTCCAGGAGCTTGAAGGCGTCTTCCATTGTGGCAGTAAACAGTTTTAGGGAGATAACATCCTTCTTACGCCTCTTCTCAATGGAATCGCTTTCGTGCTCTGCTCCTGTACTCGAACCGACATGGTTGCGTTATCATACAAACACTTCAACACTTTGATGTACCGATAGTCAATACGGCATCGCTGGAGTGACTCAAGTACCAGCCATGTTTCCACCGATACGATGGCTTTCTCATAGTCCACAAACGCTACGCATATTGGCAAGTTATACTCTTCGGTCTTCTGTATAACTTGCCGCAGCGTATGGATGTGGTGTATGGAACTATAGCCTCTTCGGAAACCGGCTTGTTCGGGAGGCTAGAAGTCATCAAGTCTGACAGTCATGACTCAGAAGCATGATGGGTCTGTAGTTCTTCATTAGGCTGTTATCAACTTTTTTTAACAAAAGCACCACTTCGCCTTTGCTCCATGCTTCAGGCGTTTTGCCCTAGAACAGGACGGTATTAGTGAGCTTCTGGAGGACTTCTAAGTACCGGTATTCCACCCGCTTTCAGAAGCTCTGAAGTGACTTAGATATACGTCTATTTAGCTGCTTATATGACTACGCGTCATTGGAAGACTGCAACTGTGCAAACCTCGTTCAGACATGAGGTTTAAGGTTTGCTCGGTCAATAAGTTCTCAGGGAAAGCAAAGCGATTAGAAAGCTCGAGTTGATTTCGGGGCTCTGAATATGGGACCGAGTAGGTGGGAGCGTAGATTTCATCAGGCTGGACCTTTCAAATCAAATCTAAAGAGAGACCAGAGAGAAACAATCTAGAGTTAACTTGACGAGTTTTGTACTGTCAGTAATCGGTATTACCTGAATCGCAGGTGACAAAAGATGTTTTCTTTGCCTAATCATACCATGGCGATGAAAACACAAGTCACGGAAATGAAATACCTGGCCACGGCAATGAAACTAAATTGTTTTACAAGGCATGGCAATGAATTTTTTTTAATTTCCATGTCTTTTTTTTCATTTCCATAGCAAATTTCGGCCACGGAAACCACGGCAATGAAAACACGTCGATGAAAATCAAGGCAAAAAATATAAATAACAAAAAATCTATTAATTATTCGAAGAAATAAGCACCTCACAAATGAACATATGGGGAATGGTGTTCTATCGAATGCTTACTCATGAAGACAAACTTATTCAAATATCAGTTATATCTATCCACGGCGATGAAAGAAAATTTTTCCAGTAACATAAAAATGGATTATTTAAATGTATGGTGCGAAAACGCAGGCACGTGTGTACTTCCTTCCACGTTGAGCACTTAGGCAGCACTAATATGCAACGTTTAGCATACCGGTAGGGGGGAAGAAAGTAGTAGGTAAAACAATATCCTTGAACATGATTAGGACACGGCGATGAAGGGTAGTTCTGGGACAAGTGATTTTTTATTAACCATTCGTTGTTTTGTTTAAATATTTGAATAAATGTATTCTGTAGCAATACTTTAACTATTCATGTATCAAATAAAACGAGGTTTTAGTATAAATAACCAATAGATTTTTATCAATGTGGAATAATACACAACAAGGTGAAGTGTGGACAAACACGGCAATGAAAGATTTCGAGGTTTAATATTTTTTTTTGGAATATCCATTAATCCAATTAAATAAACATTTAGTGCTACACATAGATTAATATTTCAACTACCCGGAAAAAAAATTGAGAACGTTATAACTATGTTTTTTAGTACCGATTTCATTGATGCCACGCAATTTTCGGTCCCGGGAAATTCACTCTTATGCATAATATGACCTCATCGTTTTAACCGACGACTGTGTGAATTTTGTTCTGAGTTCGAATGCAGTTTTAGATATTAATAATTTATGTTCGACTAGCTGTTACCAGCGGCTTCACCCGCTATAACTCGAAAATTATCTCATGGGAACATAAAATCAGGATAAAAACTATTCTATGTGTTAATCCAGGTTATAAACTGTGTACCAAGTTTTAGCTAAATACGTTCAGTGGTTTTTGCGTGAAAAAGTAACAAACATACGTACATACACATTCATACATCCTCAAAAACTTTCGCATTTATAATATTAGCTAGTAGGATTACAACGTCATATATATTTCATCAAAATCGTATCATTTGATGATAAAACTCGTGTCTTTTTCTACGGGGCCGGGGGGTAGCCAGAAACTGGATAACCTGCTATCATTATCTTAATATATGTAAATCTCGTATCACAATGTTTGTCCTCAATGGACTCATAAACAACTTATCCGATTATAATAAAATTCGCACACCATGTGCAGTTCGATCCAACTTGAGAGATAAGATAGTTTAAATCTCAAATTTGAAACCGGGTTCTCCACCCGTGCGAAGCCGGGACGGGCCGCTAGTAATGTTATATGTTTAATTATGTTGTCGATAATACTCGAGGCTAGAGAAAGATGTCAATATTGTGGAGAGAAAAGACCCAAGGCTTTGGTACTTTATGCAGTTTATGACAGATAGAAGTATTCACATTAACGCTAGCTATAAGTATTTAACTTCATGCACGTGTAATAAGACTTAATTCTCATCATCGTCTGTCATTTGCTACGCGTATCGTAGCACGCGTCGTAGGCTTATATTACGCCATTTGCTACGGGCGTCGTAGCACGTTTTGTAGGCTCGTACTACGCTATATGCTATTGCTACGCGTATCGAGGTAACTAAGTACGCCATTTGCTACGCATAACATCGCTTCAAACAACGCCGTTTGCTACGCTTATCGTATGCTCAAACTTCTATCACTATTTTCCTGTTTAATTAAAATTTTTAACACAATTTGAGCTTTTCATACAGCTCGTGCCGATAACAGTAAAGACTTCCATGTTACATTGCAAACAAAAACGTTAGGAGGGGTTTAATAAAGATAAGCTTGCCCTTTATCATATTTTTATCGCCGTCCTTTATCATAAATTATGATGTAGGTCATATTGACGACAATTAACAAAGTAGATATAGATTGCTAAACGTGCAAAAATAAAGATAAGTATCTTTTTTTGAGGAAGAAAAGTACTTAGCTCCTCGCAGTTCTGGGTGAAGCGGTACGGACTGTCAGACTTGACTGAATAAAAACCAAGCAACATTGAGTTGTCCTTTGCTCCAGGGCTGCGGTAACTTGTTTCGACTGTACCGTGATTTAGGTCAATCCAAAGTAAGACAGTGGTAAGTTAACTGTTAAGTAAACTACTCATTTGTTAATATTCTATAGGTTTTAACTAATAGCTTAGATTTTAACTTGTAGTTTGCTAACTACTGATTAAATAACTGGGCATAAGGCTGAGGCTACATTAGACAGCGAACAGGTTACACGTGGTATCGCTGATGTACGGTGTAGCCATTTACGTGACCATTAATTTATTTGTTATCGCTCATGTGTCGCTGATCGCGTCGCGGCCTAGTGTAGCTTCAGCCTAATAGTTGTCTTCCTACTTATTTATTCTTTTGTTGACTGTACTAGCGCAATGCGGTGAATTCATAGGTGTAGATATTGTAAATGTATAAGACTCTGCCGCACTACACCATATGATTTACTGTTATATGTTTAATTGATAAACCAATAATGCAGGTCAATGAATACTAAATCGTGCGATATCGTGGTTCAAACTATTAAACGCAGCAGTACAGTGTGCGAAGTCCTTTACAATAAATAGTTATAACTATAACTGATATCTTAAAATTGTGAAAGTACCTAAGTTTGTTACGCCTTGTCGGCTGATTGGATTTCGATGAGATTTGCTAAATGAATAAGACCATGACATAATCGTTGGTAAGAGGATCCCCTGGGATTATTTTCGACCTGTATTTATCATAACTTGGGTAGAATTTTATATCTACTCAAAAATTATAAAGGTACTTATGCAAAAATTGACCCTGTATTTTTTATAAAGATGAAATATGCAACGAGGTTTAACTAGGTCGCGGGACTAACGAATTACCGTGACCCTGGAACGTAAAGGGCTATTGAAGGACACCGTACATTTTAGTCAGTACAAGTCTGAATCGTCTCTCAAGCTATGCCCAGGGTGGAATGTCTCATTTGATGATTTAGCCAGCATAAAAACAGAGGTTTAATTACAATGGCTTAAAACTACTTATTATCTTTCTTTTGATTGATTTACGAGGTCATTGCATTGAATGAGGAAAAAGTCATTCAAAGATAACTTTGTTTGGTTTGTAAATGACAATATAGGTAAGTAGTAAATAACAAATGTTTTAGAAGTGTTTAATTTAAATGTAAAATATTCTAAGAAAATTAGTCGTTATTTAATATCTATTTACGGGATATTTACCACATTTATTTTGTTTTGATGCTCCGTAAACATGGTAGGTACTTGCCGAAATTCAGAATGTAGGTAAATGATAAAGAAAGAAAATATGTAGTTTTTTAGTTCTAATAATAGTTTTAATTAATTATCTTAAGAGTTTACTTTTTTCAGGATATTGTTATCAGGTAGGTATTGTAAAAAAATATGACGTGAATAAATGTCTTGATTAGGTATTAGATATTTCACTTTACCACAATTATTAAAGAAAAATCTCAAAAAAGTATAACACTCATGCCTCTTATGTAAAGGTAAGTAATAACTAGGTATTGAAGCACGGAAGTACTAAAATCAAGATAAAAATAAAATCCCAACCTAACTATCTAACCATTGATTAACTGTAATCAAATTTCGACCAACGAAGGCAACAAGTTGGCAAAACAATGAAACATATGGCCAACATAACATAACCATACAATCAATTCCCACTTACCGCATATTAAGACAAAGAAGTCCAGGATAATTTTCCAAATTAACTTGTCGACCGCCATTGTTGCACTATAATAACATAATATTCACGTAAAACCTTTTTTTCACACGACCACGCTTCCTCGGCCGCAGCCAACGCGATAAAGACTGTTACAATACTGATAAAATGAGTAATCTGTGGGTAACTTTGAGTGCGTTAGTCATTGTCAAACATTGCAAAAAGCACCGTTATTGAGGTCCTTGCTCTATTATATTCCATCTTGTTTACGATAACGCGACTGTGTGGTTATGTACTCGGTTAGCAGGCTGTAAATATTGTTGACTGTGAATAAATAAGTCTGTGTATATTGATGTAAAACCTCCTTTGTTAAGTTTGAAAAAAGCGCCATCTGTGTTTTGTGTCAGGAACTGCTGTGAATGTTTGCACGTCTAGTTCGTATACGTGTGAATAGATGGCGTTAGATACATTGCTAACAGCAAATATTTTAGGAAGGATGAATAATAATAAAAAGAAAAAAAATAAACACTTTATACAGATTTATTATTATGCTTTATAAACTTTTAACCATATTAAAAATAAGTAAATAAATAGCTGCCTCAAAGCTAAAATACATCGAGAATTCTAAAGGCAGTGCATTTTAAGTTCTATTATACATTTAAAAAAATCATATAAACAAGTAATTAACTTAAAACAGTTTAAAAACTGTAGACATCTGTGTGTCAAAATGAGTAAAAATATCTTTTAACTATATTACACTTATCTAGCACCTAATTGGACCTAAAGCTAAATTTCTATGGGGTATTTGTAACAGAGATGAGCTAACTAGATAATTAGTCAATTACCGAATAAAAAAAAATAACTGGCCTAAATGCGCTGATGTAGACACTGCTTTTTTTAAATTGTCAAAGTCAGCCATATTGGAAAAAATAGCGGGAACTTTTAAGTTTCTTTAAGACTCTTATTTATGGTAATTGACTAACCAGCTGGAAACTCATCTCAGATCTATTATTCCTTTTATTTAAAAGCCTATATCACAGTATAAAAAAATACGTTTCAGTTGTCTTCGAGACTTCAGATTACGTTTACTATGACTAACATAAATACATGAACTGTGTGTACTTTATTTATTCCTCCTTATTGTCTATGGCAGGCGTGGTGGATTACGGCACTTTGGGAAAAGTTTGCCGTAATCACCCACGCAGGACAACTTCATCAGGTGCGTCCCAGAATAAAATACGTACACACATTAGTAACAAACATTTTAAATAAATGCGATTAAACCTAACTCCATATTGCGCTAAAAAGTAAAGGGTTTTTATTTAATAGGCCGAAAAAGTGGATGCAAAATATGGAGAAAGATTTCAGCTTTACAGACTTAAAATTTCGACAAAAACATACATGTGATATTTACTTAAATGTATCTTATATAAATTGTACTATAACATTATAATGTGCAACTAAGATGATCAACATTGATATGTTCATTGTTCAAAGGCTAATTGACACAAAATAAACGACTGACTGTCAAAATCGAATCAAGTAATAGATTACAATCACTCTTTAATGTTCTCACTCAGGCCTCCTATTTGTTAGCAAATGTGGGCCGTAATCCAGCAAGTGGGCCGTAATTCTCCACGACAGCCGAAATCCACCACGCGGGCCGTAATCATAGGAGCCCAATTGCGGGTTTGTGGAAGTAAGTTTCCTCGCGTTAGTGTTTTCATTCCCCAGTTTAAGAGTATAGTGGTGATGAATATTTCAAACTGGTTGTAGTTATTTTAAACAGCACTTATATTTAACTTGAGTTAAACAACCATTCATTTTTTGGCTATCATAGTTTTTTTGTGTCCATTACCATTTCAAAAAACACCAATTTATTATTTACTGTAATTTTAAGTAGTTTGGTAGATCCGACGCCATTTTATTTTAGCGTAGGCGTGCACTGGCAATAGGCAATAGGCCTTTTAAGGAAATTATTACAATCGGGGATTGCATCCAGTAAAAGATCCGTGAGATTTTGCGATAGCCACAGGCCGAAGAATAAAGTTGAACCAGCTGGACATCCAAGATTTTGCGATATCGGCAGACTGTGATTTAGAGAGATCTAGCTTGATCCGCAAGATTTTGCGATATCCACAGGCCTTAAAATAACGTTAATCTAGCAGAATCTGCAAGATATTGCGATATCGGCTGGGTGTAAAATAACACATCTAAGTCTAGCGGGATCCAGCTGGAACCGCAAGATATTGCGATATCGGCTGGGTGTAAAATAACACATCTAAGTCTAGCGGGATCCAGCTGGAACCGCAAGATATTGCGATATCGGCTGGGTGTAAAATAACACATCTAAGTCTAGCGGGATCCAGCTGGAACCGCAAGATATTGCGATATGGGCTGGATGTAAAATAACACATCTAAGTCTAGCGGGATCCAGCTGGAACCGCAAGATATTGCGATATGGGCTGGATGTAAAATAACACATCTAAGTCTAGCGGGATCCAGCTGGAACCGCAAGATATTGCGATATGGGCTGGATGTAAAATAACACATCTAAGTCTAGCGGGATCCAGCTGGAACCGCAAGATATTGCGATATCGGCTGGGTGTAAAATAACACATCTAAGTCTAGCGGGATCCAGCTGGAACCGCAAGATATTGCGATATGGGCTGGATGTAAAATAACACATCTAAGTCTAGCGGGATCCAGCTGGAACCGCAAGATATTGCGATATCGGCTGGGTGTAAAATAACACATCTAAGTCTAGCGGGATCCAGCTGGAACCGTAAGGTTTTACGATATCGGCAGGCCGTAGTTACTTTGGATTTATGAGAAGTTGGTCTAAAAATATTGTGCTAGATTGCATTCCTTTACAGCTATAGACTTTAGGCTTCTTATGTAAGTAGTATTAATAATTTAATTTTTAAATGCCAGGGGATTCTGTACCTACCTAATTTTTATCGACAAAAGAGGCCACTATTCGTTTCTTTTTCTTACTATCCACATTTTTTTTTAAATGGTGGTTGTGATTAAATGATATAGGTATGGATAACCTATCTAACTAATGCAGAAATGGGTATTCAAAAAATCTACCCTAAGTATACAATGCTCCACATCAAGTTATTCATAGCCAGTTTATCCTGGCCTCTCTTAATACGGTCTTTCGGTGTAATGAACGATCAGGTAAGTTGGTAACATAGCTCGATGTGTAAGCCGTTTATACGTATAAAAATAATATTTCAAATCTTTTGATGACTGTACTAAACATATGTACAAACTTATTAATCAAATTGTAAAACTAAATACGTGCAAGCAATATAAATTGTACTGTTTTTAAAATAATATATGTACATTTACGTTGAATGGGGTCAATTATTTAACTATTTATATACAGAATTTTTCTTTTTTTTTAGACTCACAAAGATATTTAAAAAGGGAATAATTCCGTCCTAGATTATTTTCCTTGACTTTACTTATAAAAGTTTTAACTGCTTAACATGAATTAGATGTTCTATTTTTTTTTCATTCCAAAATTAAAATCAATGTATCTAATTTTTAAGCCCTAATTTAGTTTACAACTATAAAAAAATATCTACAATATAAATAATCTGATAAATTCAACACATTGTTTCAATAAAAACCGATTCGTAATAAACTGCTGCCGAAATTATTAACGTAGTAATTTCGATCTTAGCGCCCAAAATTACTAGACCCCTCATTTTCTACTAATCCTTTGTATTACAGGGATCAAGTAATATAGCACACTTTCTGTACTATGAGAATCGATTTTTATCGACATTATTAATTTTAAAGAAAACAATATCCAACCTTTTTACAATTCCTGTCTTAAGACAGGCAACACTGACAGTCAGGCAATGGAAATAGTCTGTCAAAGTTCATCCATGATGGCGCCACTATAAGTAGGTTCCAATTTGAAAAAAGTTCAACTATTTTCAAATATAGAATTGAATTTCAAATATGGAAATATGCTGACGCCATCAGTTCAACAGTTGCCATCCACTTATGTAAAAAAACATACATAGCCTGACTAATTAATTAGACAAAATATGTGAATAATAATGTCCAATAATTTTGCTGACTCAAGCCAGCGCTAATCTACTTAAAATAAATACAGGTTGACATTTATTGGCACTCTTTCAGAAGATGAAATTACTGAAGAATATTTTTTTTTAAACGAGAATAATTCTGAAATTTTTAAAATACATATAATTTTTTTACGTTTATAAAAATAATTGTCAGTAGAAATTGTGCATAAAATAACGAAAAAGGTATTTTCACTCCTGAAAGATTTTACCAAAATTAAAGTCAAGTGTTTCTAAATAATATAATAATAATCTTAAAACAAACCGTTTCGAGTACTGTTAGTAATACTTCTAGTACCCGATAGTGTTAATTAGAAATATATACATAAATTTTCTGTTATAAACTCCTATATAACATTGCACAATCCTCAAAATATCATAATTATTTTCATCGCGGAAACATTGACTATCTATGTAATACAAATTTTTAATAATTTTGTAAACATCAAGAAAAAGTTGTGTATTTTGAAAAACAAGAAAATATAAGTCAACAGAATTAAAACTGTTTTTTTTTTTCAACAAATTTTGTCGCATATAATATAAGATGTCAGCAGATAAGAAAATAAGATTGGAAAGGTTTCAGGTCATGTTTTGTTTGGATATAATAGACCAGCTTTTTACTTAATAAAATTTTACTTCGATAGTCAAAAGTAACGCAATGTTTAATATCATAAAACTCTGATCACACACTCCAAAAAAGAAGCGTAGATTCTCTATCTATGCAAAACCCAAAATAAATACACAAACTCAAAGACAACTCAAAAATATAGATACTCTATGTACCATAGAGCTGTCATTTTGACAGCAGCACTCAAATGACTTAAAAGTTACAAGTTTATAATTTTCAGCTACTATTTTGTCCTTGGCCGTAACTGAGTAACGCAAAAATATGTACACTGTCTGTCTTTTAAAACGTTAATATAAACGTTATAGAGAAATATTGTATTTACAAACTTTTATAATAGATTCAGCACATAATTTTTGCCCCATATTCGCTATCACCTATAGAATATAATAGAATAGAAATTTATTTTGCAAACATGGGTGGTACAATAAGGTGTTAAAAATGTATTATAGTTTTGCCATATTTTACCATTCGGTATGCTACCTTTTGTTCCATGCAAAAATTATAAAAAATGGATTCATTTTTTTGGGGAAATGACTCCTTGGGTGGACCATAGGGGACTGTCAGACCCTCGCCTTCCATCATCCCTTTGCGGTCCAGAACCTCGGTAATCTCTTAAGAAATATTCACAACCCTGGTCCGTATTTGTTCAACTTGAATGCAGGTCTAGCATTTAGTACTGAATTTATGATAAAAGTTTTCGTGAAGAAATCCTTTACATCTAATTGCAAGTCTTTTTGAGAGGCGGTACCAGAATGTACCCAGGGTAAGTCATGAAATCATGACTAATTTCGAAGGAAAAAGTTAATCATAATAGCAATAAGAAGAAATCAGTATATAACACAAAACAACGCGTTACTCAGTCGGAATAGAGTTCATTATTAACCGTCAAATTCACAACACTCACATCAAAAAATTGTGCTCACTTGAGTCAAAGTTCACTGTTCTTTCGACTGACTGACGGACTGACAGGCAGATTGACAGGCAGACTGACAGGCATCGATGTACTCGTGGGATATCCACGAGACAGTTGGTTGTTCGTATCATAGTTCTTCAGCATCGCTTTCGTATCGGGAGCTGGTGGGAGATGACTGTCAAACCTGTACTCGGGTGTTTCCGTTGGTGACTCGAAGCTCAGCTTCGTGGCTGTGCTGCCGTGATCGTGGAGTCTTGCGGAGGTTTGAGACGAAGGCGAACTGGAAATAATGGAATGGACATATTATAAACATCTATGTTTAGCCGTAGGCTGTCAACGACGTTTTTTTGTTGCTTCATACCGGGGTGAAGTCTGACATCGGGTCATACTTGTGTGTTGTTATGTTTCTTTAGTATTCTATTGTAGTTAGTATTCTATTTTAGTAACCTTCCTCTAAATAATGGCGCATTGCTGGGCCATTGACTGCTGCGCTGCGAGTTGCGGTTGGATTCCCGCAGGAATTACATGTTCTGTGTGAATGAGTCTTAATTTTTGTTAACGCACCCACAATGAGAAGCTCCTAGATTGGGGCAACGTTCCAAAAAAAAAAAATAGAAAAAAGATACTCACAATAACAATAGCATAAAGCAAGCCAATGCAGACTCCAGCAAGCACATCACTCCAGTGATGCTTGTAGTCCGACACGCGGGTCATGAATGTGAACCAGGCGAACAACATCAGCACGAACTGAATGCCGTGCTTGATCAGCTTGGAACCGCGCCAGGTGAAGCGCTTTTGAAGGTACATCTGTAAGAAATAGGATGTGTAGTTATCGTACTTAAAAGCTATGCTTCAAGTGGTCAAAAAAGAAATGGAAAGCAATATTAAAGACCATAGGTGGCATTTCATGTTGGGGTCGAGGTATTGCTAAGCAAATACTACTATATGAACTAAAAGGGCAACCGAAGAGACAGGGTGGAACTTTTAGTCCATAAAAGTTTAATAGTCCTTTTAGCCCAAGTGGAAACTACGTATTTTTCCTACTCTTTCATTTGTTTTCTGATTAATTTGGTTGCAGGATTCATGACAGTTAAATTAATTCTCCGGAACACGTCGAGCTTTATTGGCGTTTTACTGGTGGTTGCCACTGTCGATTCTGGCTTTTTGAGTAGTTGCAAATAGTTTAGGAAGAGGGCAATGGGATTGCCCAAAAAAAAGAATTTATGTTTTTGGGGTTCTTCATAGTTACTTTTAAGACGAGAGTTAATGTGTTTGTAAACTTATATGATTCTTTTCCAGTCGTGCTGACGGATATCTTTTTACCCAGTAACTGGGTTGTGCAGGACACAAATTAATGTTCTCTTTTTGGTTCTGAGAAAAAATGGAGCTCGTTTCCCCACAATATTTTCCTTCACCGTTTGAAAGTAGTGATGTTGAAATAAACTAATTAAATCCATCCTGCAGCTAAGCAGCGTATGTTGAGCAATAAGTAATGGGTATGTGTGCTGCTTTAATTACAGGCTCATTTCAACATTGTCACTAAGGTTGGTGACTTGTTTCTAGCCCCTGGGGTATTGCACGAGTCTCTATAGATTGCGGTAACCACTTTCCATCGTGGAAGCCGATGGGTTGTAAGCCAAGCTATGTATTATATAAAAATAAATAGAAAAGTCATAAAGTAATACCAATTGGTGTAGGTTGGACACAGTGAACATGTGACGATCAGGGATGACACGTATGTGTCGCTCTCAGTTGGGATTCAGCTATATATCAGTATTTTACGTGGTGCGGCTGGCTATCTGACCTCCGCAACCCAATAACTGGGTAATACTATACCCCTTGGTAAGCCTGGCTGTCATTGTTAAAGATTTACAAATAACTGCCGCGACCAATGGTTTTATGTGCTTTCCGAGGCAATGAGGAAACTCGCTATGATAGATGGTCACCACAAACCAACCTCGGCGGTTTAAACTGGAAGGTCGGTCTGTGCGTCTATAATTATTAAGCTACCAGCTTAAACAAATTATTCATAGGAAGAGAACAGCGTCCACCTCACGAGTCAGGCGTAGGGGGCGACGGTTCGAGAAAAAAGTAAAACGACGGGGCCTCCTTAGAGGGCCAAAACTTGCATGGGTCGGCGGACTAATGAATTACCGTCACCCCGGAACGTAAAGGGCTTTTGGAAAACACCGTGGATTTTAGTCATTACAAGTCTGACAGTCCCTGTCCTCGGTGGGAACACTCATTTGATGATTTTACTGTAATAAAAAATTGGTGAGGCCATGTTTTTCAAAGTTTCAGATACTTACGGAGAAATACAACATGGTGTAAGCAGAGAAGGAGGAATGTCCACTGGGGAAGGACAGCCTCATCTCTTTCTTCAGTTTCTCGTTGTCAGCAAGACAGGTGAACACCTCGATGTACCGCCATTTGTTAGCTTCTAGATTACAGTCAATATCTGGCTTGCATACCTGGAAAGATGAAAGAAGATTGGTTAGTGATTTGCTTCATTGATACCACTTAAAGTATTTACGTCTAAGAACACAGGATATAACTGTATTTCCCTTCTTTTGGATGGCTAATATATTGGCTATATAAAGAAAAATGGGCAAAACGTCCCATACCTTGTAACATTTCCATCTATATATCAAATGAAAGCATTTAAAAAGTGTATCATTTCATTGTATGGCAGCAAACCTGTAAACCATGGGAGAAAAAAGTTATTGATACTTGAAAGTCAAAATACCAACGAAACATAATGTTAGGCAGAAGTCGTGTATGTCGTAAATTATGTAATGCAGTAATGCATCGTTGATGTTTCTGTATTTAAAAAATGCCAGGAGAGGGGGGGGACATCTTTATTTAACCGATGAGCGCAATGGTAGAGTTTGCCGTCAAATAAAGAAGAAAAATAAGAAAAACGTTTATTTGTGAGCTGGAACACACAACAAAAAAAATAAAGAAAAATTAATAAAAAAGAACATGATAACAAATCATGATGATGTCAGTATGAGAAATGTCACATAATACGCAAAAATAATAAAACTTTCTAGTTTCTTTAACCGATTCTCGGACTACCTTTCTCGACCACGGTTCTGTGCCATAACGATTGGGTACACTATGGAAGTAGAAGAAAGGCGTCAACTATTGTGTTACGTGTTCGCGATCTTTATTTCGAGTCAGAATTCGTCATAGTGTGTTATTATGAAAATATTTTATGGAAGATCGGCCGGAATTCACAGAGTTTATAATGTAACACATTGATTTCAAACATGTCAGTTGTAATATTTTATTATAGCGTTTTTGATAAATAATAAGGTGTTATCACCACGAGCTAGAGCTAATCGCAGCGATATTATCGTCGTGCCACATATTTCCATTACTCTATATTAACGTGTCTCTACACGGCGATGTTCATAGATTTTCACATGGTAATGATGGGTACAAGCGTTGGTGCTACGCATCATTATTTTCATACAATTATCACTACTAAGTACTATGATTTTCTTTTAAAGAGTACGAAGTGGGTGACACTTGAGGTCCGGTTATGTCAACGATGTTACTCTTTCTTATGATCTGTACAAATATTATTATGAGAAAAAGCTAAGAGCAATGTTTTCTTCTGAAAATCGAAATTCATCTTTTGTCATAAAAATCTCAATAACTTTTTTCTCCCATAGTTTACAGGTTCGCTGTCATACAATAAAATGATACACTTTTCACGTACTTTTATTTGATATATGGATGGGAGTGTTACAAGGAAAGGGACGGGGTCAATACATTTCTGCCCATTCTTCTTTAAAACAAAATTATAGATGCCAAAATCCATAGATGAATCAATTTAAACATACGCATTTTTAACATTCAGTACCTATTAAGGCACAAATTTACTATGTTTTCTATTCTTTAAATGATTTACAACGGCCCTAGAACGCAAACAGTAATTGAAGGAATAGGGGTTTAGTCAGTCTGACAGTGCCGCTCTATCCAGAACGAGAGAAATCATTCGATAATTCTAAAACCCCGTTTGAAAGACCTAGGATATCTTCTCAAAACATACCTAAACAATCAAATTTTGAGAAACCGAAGACAAAAAGACTTCTCTAATTCTTTAACCAGATACCAAACCGCCTGTCAATCCATAAAATGCTTTAACGCACGGAGCCTATAAAACCCAGGTTCAATTTATTGTTCTGGCAAATAGTCAAAAAGAATGGAATAGTGACAGCAAAGTCGATAGTGAAATATTTTATTCACAATAAAACTTCATAACATAGTGTCCATCTGTTTATTTACTGTTTAAAAATACAAACAGAATACTAGAATTTTCAAGGTTATAAAAACAAGAGATGTAAATATAATGATTGGGTCAGTAACATCTGTTTCTAAAATGGATTCCACTTACGACTGTGAAATAGGGGGAAACCCAGTTCCTAAGGACTTCCACGAAACGGTTCGATTCTGACGCAATTTTTAAAACATATCGGAGTGAGTATTTGAATCGATGCGTGGTAAACTGGTAACTCAGATTGTGTTTTTCCAAATATGTATTTCAGCAAGAAAATTATTCGTATCCCCGATGCCTAAATGTAACAGGAGTAGACCGTAGAAGAAGGAAAAGAAAGTCTACACTAGTCACTAGTAGCCATATTGTCAACAAGATTTTATCCGCGGTGTCTGTCACCAAGCCCCTTCGTACACTAGGCGACGACCTGCCTACCTGTGTACGAATCTGTATCAAAGTCAAAGTCAAATCATTTATTTCAATTAGGCCATCAAAGAGGCACTTTTAAACGTCGAATTAAAATTAAGGAAATGGGATGGGATGGGATTGATTCTACACCCATTCGCAAAGGTAGGTTGTATGAAGAAGAATGGGCAAGAAACTCCATACTTACTCTTTTTATAAATGTTTTACAATATTTTTTTACATCATTGAAATAAATAATGTAAAAGCAATGTACCTTGAAAATCTAAACAAAACATGATTAAAAAATAAAATAATAGAGAATAAAGAAAATAGCAAAAAGGTACATGGTGTTCACATTTTAACAAAATATTGCAATTAAAGCTATTTTACAAATACAATTTATGGAGTGTGTGAGCATTCAAATTTCAACCAGCTTGATTCTGTATTTGAATAGCGATGAGTATGGATTTGAATAGCGATAGTCACTTGGATACCGAAGTTGTAAGGTATCGGAGACTTCCGTCGCCTAGTGTACGTAGAGGCTAAGTGGTAAAATTATCCCACGGAATATATTAGGGTAAGATATTCTGTACATTATTTCAGACTATAGCTTATAGCTGAACAAAATTTCATCAGTATTGCCGTTATGACGTGATCGCATTTATAATATAAAGTTAGAAATTAGTAAAAAGTAAAATGATGGAGCTTGGTATGTAAAGAATGGTTGCCATCTACTGCACCTACAGACCAAACAAGGCAATGTGGCTTAACTTTGAAGATCGACCCGTGTGACTTTAATAATTTAGCCAGGAGCTCCTCTTCAATAATTATTTTCAAACCAGTGTCATAGTAATTTCGTAATTCGTCAGTAAATCACCTCCGCACATTCATACACCTACAATAGTTTTATTTTTAAGGTCGCACAAACTTTCACTTAGTTTTAAAACCAGAACAGGCGCTATTGTTTTACGAATATGTCTGGAAACTAGCGAAATATATGCAAATACGTTTTTTGTATTGTCAACACAAATTTCTATAACGAGCCTGTACTGAATACATTATTTTGATTTTGAACAGAAAACAGCTCAACAATTCCTAGATTTTTCTGTAAACCGTGGCGTTAGTTGACTTTGAAAAAAAGAAGATTAACGGTATATATGACTTTATTGTCGATGAATCAACTAAAGCAATTTGAGAAACGATCATCCAGTTAAAACTTTGATGTGAATTATACTTTAACAACAGTTTAACGAGAGTAAATTAATAAAACTTGCATGACACACATGCAACATGAAATACGGCAACAGCATCAATTCATTACTTCCAAATGTTAACGATACAACGCTATCATTCAATCAGGAAACACTTCTTTATGAACCTGTTTCAATTCGCCAGAACTTGTTTGGTAATAAAGCCATTACAAAAAAGAAGATATCAATAACTTCACTAATTTTTATGTTTCGGAAGTATTACAAGAATTCGATAGACATAGAAATGTATCACTTATAAACATTCTTTTGATTGCCATCAAATAAGATTAAACTATTGCCATAAAATATAAGCGTAGATGTAGATAATGGTTCAAGATTTGTAGAAACTGAACCACTGACGAGTCGGAATACAATTTATAATCAGTAAATATTTATAGTGTCAGAAGATTGGCCTACTATAAATAATATAAATATTGCAATTAACTAGGAAAAACAGGCAAAGAAAGGTTTGAACTTCTAAAGGGGGTTGTCTTCAAATCTATCAGGATGCAGATGCTTTTCGGGATTTTACACCAGCCTCCTATTAATTCTTCACAATCCAGTAAAGAACCAGTGACGCCTAGCTAAGACTGGTTGTCAACCTTTCGAGGTAAAGCAGGCTAAAAATAATTAATAATGCTCAAAATGTGTCTACAGTACAAGTTTCTTAACGTAAGAACTACAGAATTTAATAACCGCTTATCATTCAAGCACGTCGAACAAGTCAATTAAGAGAAACAGTTAACTGCGGCGCTTGTAAGCTTAACGGCTTATCGATAAACTATCGATACTTATATGCATTGCGATATTCTAATGCGAAACTTGTTTGATCCGTGATTTTACGCTTTTCTGTTGTGGCATTAAAACTGATTGGTGTACAGTTAAAGGGAAAATCACATAATCCTATGCAAAGAAGAAGAAAGAGAAAGACTGTGGATTTCGCAAATAGTTTCTAATTTACTGCCTATGGTGAAGGTTGTAAAGCAATAAGAATATCATCCATATAATGGTTTAATTAAAATTACTCTATAATGCATTTCATTTATCTTGCATGCATCCACTTATTATTTAAAGAAGTCCATAAATTGGATATCAAAACATCCAAGTATAAACATCAACAGCGTAACAATTAACCATGCAAAATACCATCGGATTATTTGATGGAAAGCCGTGCGTATCTCCAATTAAGGGTCGCTGTCAGCTTCACGCAAAACGTTGTAAATCATCCGACAATTAATATCATTTTGCTTTAAAACAATCTCTTGATTGACGTCTGCCCCCGAGACATGTATTCTTGCCTTACTTTTGCTTGATACTTAAGTACATTTTAAACTCTGAGATCTGTACTTATCCTTTTTTTAGAAATGCAATTTGATTTAAGTGTAATTTGATAATATAATAGCAAATTATTATAGTCTGAGACCATTTCTAAAGTGTGTAATGGCTGAACGGAATTTATTGACATTTCAATTCATCGGGCTCTAGTTTCGGATTGCGTGTCTGATTAATTCTTATTTTATGCGTAAACATTCACTTAAATGTCCGATTCGAATATATTGTGTATTTTATGACATCTGCATAAAATGTAACGAAATACTAGGCAAACAGTGCAAATATATATCAGAATTATTCTTATTTACGAGTCCATAAACTTTGGTATTTCCTTTTGTTTTATGTATTACTCTATCTTCTATGATAAGCTACGGCTTTGAAATATATTTAGCGGCTTGCCTACATTCCAAAGATATTTTTGTATTCAAATATTTTGCTACTTCTTAAACATGATGAAAGCTCTATTTTTTCCAACATCTCGTGATAAAATTCCATGCTGACCTGAAAAAACATGACAAAGGTATTTTCTATCGATAAGTTTATGCCAAAAAAACAGGCCATTTTTACCGCCTGCACGTAATTTTTACACAAAGAGATCTTGAAACAGAATTTTAAAAAACTCGACTTTAGTAATTTTTTTAGGATACTCGCATTAACTTTAATACTTGCTGCCACAACATTCATGCGTCGTCATTAATCCATCCTTAGAACTAATTCCAATTCACTTAGTTTATTACACTCACGTCTGCAAAACTAAGTGCCCTTAGCAGAAACCTATAACAACGCGAACAACTTAAAATAACACTAAATGGAAATAGGTGAATTACATGCTAAAACGGCTAGTCTAAATTCCAGTACACATCGGCAAACACGGTTAAAAGTGAGCATTGTTACCGGTCATCGGGCTGCCAAGAATGTTGTCATCATAGTCAACAATAGATTCTTTATTTCACAACTTGAGCTTAAAGTCAGTACACTCAGCACTTACAATATTGACTTCTTCACGCCTTAAGCTATTGCAATTTTACTTCACCATATTGATATTGCAAAAGTAACTGTCTACACTCTACGTCGTAGCATACATGAACAGGTTGAATTTAAACGCGTATAAAATGTCGGAAATTTATAATTCTGTTTACAATCTCGATAACATGCTGTTAAGTGGTTTTATGTGCTTTTTTCGCCATTTATGGGCGAGTCAATCATCCAATCAAGTTAGCGCCCCTTCACTGGCCTAAAAACGAGTTCGTCAGTTAAGGCTGGAGCTAAAATGATGGTGGTAAGGTTTTTGCTTGTATTTTTATGGTCATTTTTCCTTACTAGGTGAACTGCTCCAGGCAACTTAATATAGACGATGTGGTTAAAAGAAAATAAAGGTAAATGCTACTGCGCGTCTTCGTAATTGTATGGAAAGTGATGGGGTGGAATATTTGTGGGCGAGACGTGCAAATATTCATACATATACCTAGAGGAGTACCATTGACGGATCATTGACGCTTGCAAAAAGAATGCTTGGTTAAAAAGTTTTTGACGAGCCTCAATTATCTAGTTGACAGCCCAAATTGATGAGTATGCCCGTTCAAAGCATTTAAAAAATACTTAATACCAAAAATCGTTCAACATTTACCTTGCAAAGATAAATAAACGACTATACAGACATTACTACTTAAAAATGTTTAAAGATCAAAGTTAATCCTTACACTTAGCGCATCTATTGTTAGTTTCTCTCTATCTATCTCTGTTGGAGATAGATAGAGAGAAACTTGAAAGCCTTGTCTCTTTGACTGTAAACATGTCACCGCCTTCGTTGACGTGACCTTTATCAACTTTAGCCTTTCGCCTACCACCTACAGCACTTACAGATAATTGGCACTGAGTGGTGGCAATGAAATCAATTACGATATCTATTAGTTACCGTTTACATGCATTTTCTCCTTAAAGGAAACTGAGCTTCCAATTGACCCGAAATTACTGTTTAGTCTATTATGCTGTCCTTTCTTGTGTCTACCTGGAGCTTACGAGAATAGTTCATGGCAAGGTGTAAAGATTTACCAGTCAGTTACATTGGTTGCGATGCTGTGTCACTGTCAATTCAGAATGCAATGGATGTTCTCAAGTGATGCTCCTTGCTGGGGCTATTTTATTGCGCATACGTCTTTTTCCATTATTGTGATGTGGTTTTATTATTTGAACTGGTGAAATGCGGTTATACTCACACCTCTGTCATTATAGGTTACCGTTAATAGCTAGGACGTTATGGCTTATTTTGATATTCTTCCTTCTATAGTAATTTGAGGTCTTATTATTATTATGCGCAGGAGTACTAGATTTTTATTTAATTTCAATATCGTTTTCAAAATCATTTCGCGATTTTAGTGTTAAACAATATCACCTATTGTAGCATTTCCTTTTCTGGATTCGTGCATTGTTTTAAAATTATCTTGTTCTACGAAAGCATTTTTATAAATTTTCAATTCACCATAATAATTCATCTCTACAAACTTCACCTTAACAACAACATTATGCGAAATATCACAAAATTGGTTGGTTTTTTACCGAGCTTTTTATAAACAGGTAAAGTATTTATTTTTCGTGTTTCGCATACTAAAGTCGTTCGGTAATTTAGTGATTACCAACAAGGCAACAAGAGGGGCGGGGAAGCTGCCTTCGGCAAGAAGGCAGTACTTCAGAATTGCGTGAGAAACACGTTGCATGGAAATAGAATGCTGGAGAAATTGATTTTTACTTATATTTGGTTATTTTTTGCCGTTTTTATTTAAGTGGCGTTTTGAGTACGTTAATATAAATTGGTTCTGGTGTTTTACGTAAATACGACACAACAAATCGTGTTCCGTGCAAATAAATTAAATGCCATAAAATCTTCTACAGGGCCCGGCGAAGATGCGAGAATAAGCAAATCTTCAAAAATCGCGACTAGCAATTTTATTGAGATTCTAATAGTATACTTGTAACAAAGATTTCGAGTGAGAGCAGAAAAATGTGATACGAAAAGGCAAGAGAAAAAATACTGAGCAGAAGGTGAAACAGGGCTATCAATGATGATGAAGATGTCTGAAATATTGACGAACGCAAAATTGTAAACAATTTAAAATTAAAACAAGACTCAACCATAGCCTGCTTCACTCAAGTTTCTGTACCAGATTTTTTGTTGTTACTGCACTGTAATCATCACCCAATTCACCAAAACACCTGTAACCACCACCTTCCAAACATCTTCATAAAACCCTTATCTCGCACTCTCCACTTAGAGCTGCATTATTTATACAAATTAATTCCTCCATGTTAAATTTATGGCGCCATATAACCGCTAAGTCAGGGACCGAAAGAGCCGTGAAAACGTTAATGTCGAGTATTATGGCAGTTTTATGTGCAAGAGTCGGTGTTTGGACTTTCCCTCTCTTCGTGGTATAGTGAGACCGCAAGTTCTATACCGCTTATAAAGTAAGACTTTTCTTCAGATATTTTATCTCATGTACTTCTAATAAGGTTTACTGCTTGAAACAAACTATGTATGTTACCGCTGCATTACGATGTGAAGCGCGATAGACCGCTCCCGGGTTTTGCCTCTGAAGCACCAAAGGAGAGCGGTACAACACTAGTGGTCACACTATAACAATTTTATCATTATCTCCCTCCTTGTTGTCGCTGCATGAATTAAAGAGATAAGATGATGGACAGGTTATCTTTATAGGGACGTCTATGCAAAGTTAGTAGACCTACATGGTTGTAAGTGAATTTGTAATTTTATCAATAAAAGTCAGGTTATCGCAGAATTGATGTGGTGACAAGAGTCTTAATAAGAAATTGTAGAAGTTATCAAATTAATAACCTACCTAAACTTTTCCTACTATGTTGGAATCAGATGTTGGGTAATACCATATTCTTTGGTAATGCTAGTTGTCAGATTTTCGGGTTCCAAATAGATGTAAAGACTGTCATAGATTTAGAAATGGGAATTGGGCCCGAACGTGGTACAAACGGCAAAGTTCAGTTGACCAAAGAGGTTCAGATTTCCCAAATACTAGCAGCAAGTATATACATTGAAACAGAAATGGTAAACGTACTAACCAAACACATATCATCAACGAAATAATTAGCAGGGACTGCTGCTCTGCTGACGGCTAATCAGCTGGGACCAACGTATTCGGAATTTCGTTGGTCAACAATCACGACAAGCTAATATTTCATGAAAAATTATGACTCCCTGTCACCGCTGCACTCATCATACTTTCCATGGACGGAAACCAAGTACAACAAATTACCATTTTTATCGCAGAATACATTGACACAGTTGAAGAACACGTTTCACTTGTAAGGGAATTAAACTGGTGAATATTCACATGGACGGGAACGGTTAGTGTTCAGCCGATGAGAATCTACGGTTTGGTGAACGACAATCGTGATCGCTTGTGCAGGGCCGGAATGTTACAAACGATTAAAAAAATCACGTTTTGAAGAGAACTAAAGATTGGAATTCATAACTTTGTTCAACGGAAGTTTATCATTAATTAAACGGAAATCACTTCACTCGTGTCGGAAGATATCACTAATAACGATATGTGTGATAAAAGACAAGTTTTTAAATAACTTATACTGACCCACAGTTGGGTAATGGGCTAGCCTAAATCCTTCTATGAGATTTTCCCTTGTAAATTCTTGAACCAATCCTCGTAGTACAGATGTAATGAAAAAATTAATTCACTGAAGTGCTTGTAGATTAGGTACTATTCAATCATGTGACTGAGGGAATGAGTAGGAAAGTTATGGAGGACAACTAAAGGAAAGTCTTATCGCAATAATGCCCTCCATTAATGTTAGAGATAATCATTAAAACGATAAGACTTCCATTGCAAATAGAATTACAAAAATTGTCGACACCAATTAGCCTCAACCAAAACTAATATAATTTGAAACGAATCACACAATATTAAAAGCTCGACAGCTTCATTAACTGTACATCATCATCATCATCATCTCAGCCATAGGACGTCCACTGCTGAACATAGGCCTCCCCTTTTGATCGCCACAAGTACCGGTTGGAAGCGACCTGCATCCAGCGTCTTCCGGCGACCTTCATAAGGTCGTCTGTCCACCTTGTTGGTGGACGTCCTACGCTGCGCTTGCTAGTCCGTGGTCTCCACTCTAGCACTTTTCGACCCCATCTGCCATCCGCTCTGCGAGCAATATGGCCTGCCCATTGCCACTTCAGCTTGCTAATCCGGTGGGCTATATCGGTGACTTTAGTTCGTCTACGGATCTCCTCATTTCGGATTCGATCACGCAGAGAAACACCGAGCATAGCCCTCTCCATAGCTCGCTGAGCGACTTTGAGCTTTGAGATGAGGCCGATAGTGAAAGACCACGTTTCGGTGCCGTAACTCATCACTGGTAACACACATTGGTTGAAGACTTTCGTCTTGAGGCACTGAGGTATATCGGACGAAAAGACACTGCGTAGTTTCCCGAACGCTGCCCAACCGAGTTGGATTCGGCGGCTGACCTCTTTCTCGAAGTTGGATCTACCTAATTGGACTACTTGTCCTAAGTAGATATATGAGTCAACAACTTCGAGTACCGAGTTTCCAACAGAGACTGGGGTGGGCACAACATTGGCATTTGACATAATTTTTGTCTTGTCCATGTTCATTTTCAAGCCCACCCGTTGCGAAACTCGGTCGAGGCCATCGAGCATCATGCTGAGTTCCTCCATCGACTTTGCCATGACTACGATGTCGTCGGCAAACCGAAGGTGAGTGATGTACTCGCCATTGATGTTGATGCCAAGTCCTTGCCATTCCAGGAGTTTGAAGGCGTCTTCCATTGCGGCAGTAAACAGTTTAGGGGAGATAACATCCCCCTGTCTGACGCCTCTTCTCAATGGAATCGCCTTCGTACTCTGCTCCTGTACTCGGACCGACATGGTGGCGTTATTATACAAACACTTCAACACCTCGATGTACCGACAGTCAATACGGCATCGCTGGAGTGACTCAAGCACCGCCCATGTTTCCACCGAATCGAAGGCTTTCTCATAGTCCACAAACGCTAAGCATAATGGCAAGTTATACTCCTCGGTCTTCTGTATAACTTGCCGCAGCGTATGGATGTGGTCTATGGTACTATAGCCTCTTCGGAAACCGGCTTGTTCGGGAGGCTGGAAGTCATCAAGTCTGTGTTCGAGACGGTTCGTGATAACCCTTGAAAACAGCTTATAAACATGACTCAGAAGCGTGATGGGTCTGTAGTTCTTCAATAGGCTGTTATCACCTTTTTTGAAGAACAGCACCACCTCACCTCTGCTCCATGCTTCGGGCGTTTTGCCCTCGAACAGGACGGTATTAAAGAGTTTCTGGAGGACTTTAAGTACCGGTGTTCCACCCGCTCTCAGAAGCTCTGAGGTGATTCCGTCCTCGCCCGGCGCCTTGTTGTTCTTAAGCTGTTTCAGGGCCATCCTAATCTCGTACAGACTGATGTCCGGGATATCTTCGGTATAATGTCGGGACAGCTTGGCTCTTGGATCTCCTACCAAGCTGTCAACGGGCTTTGCGACCGAAGTGTATAACTGTCTATAGAACCTCTCGATCTCACCTAAAACCTCTGCTTTGGTCGACGCTATGCTGCCATCCTCCCGTTTCAGCTTTGTCATCTGGCTTTGCCCAATAGACTTGCCCTTCGCGAACACTTTGGAGCCTTGGTTTCGCTGTATGGTCTCTTTAACACGATTCGTATTAAAGAGACGCAGGTCGTGCCGCAAGGACTTAGATATACGTCTATTGAGCTGCCTATATGACTTCGCGTCATCGGAAGACTGCAACTGTAGCAAACGTCGTTCAGCCATGAGGTTTAAGGTTTGATCGGTCAATTTCTGAGGTCTATCTTTACGGCCGGGTCTAAAAAACTTAGACCCTACCGTGCGGACAGTTTCCACTAGCCCGTCGTTGATCTCGTCCACTGAAACTAAGTTCTCAAGGCAAGCAAAGCGATTAGAGAGCTCGAGTTGAAAACTTTCGGGGTTTTGAATATGGGACCGAGTAGGTCGGAGCGTAGACTTCATCAGGTTGGACCTTTCAAGTTTAACATTGATATTCAGCGAGCCTCTTACGATTCGGTGATCGCTACCGGTTTTCACCCTGTTGATCACAGAGACATCACTGAATATCCGTTTCTTGTCAATCATGAAGAAGTCTATCTCGTTTCTCGTGGAACCATCGGGACTCAGCCAGGTCCATTTCCTGTGAGGCGGCTTCTGGAAGAAAGAGTTCATCATGAAGAGTTCTTCTTTCTCCAGAAAGTCGGCCAGCCTCTGTCCCCTAGGGTTCCGTTGCCCATACCCAAATTGCCCCACTCTCAACTCATCACCGCTTTTCTTGCCCAACTTTGCGTTAAAGTCCCCCATAACAACAGTGAAGTGAGTTTTTGAGCTATGTATGGCCCTACTTACGTCCTCATACATAGTCTCTACTTCCTCATCGGAGTGTGACGAGGTCGGTGCGTATACCTGAATGACCTTCAGCGAATATCTTTTGGATATTCTGAGTATTAGGTATACCACCCTGCTCGACACACTGTCGATGGTTATTATGTTGTTAACGAGGGACTTGTGAACGAGAAACCCGACACCACCTTGGGACTGTTGGTCGCCCTCCCGGTAGTAGAGCAAGTTACCAGACTTCAGGGTTACGGTGTCCTCCCCCTCTCTACGGACTTCGCATAACCCCATAATGTCCCAGTGTAACTTGCTCAGCTCCTCTTCCAGCTCGCAGATCTTTTCGTCAGTCCTCAATGTGCGTACGTTGTGTGTTACCAGGGCCAGTCGTCGTGGGGGTGGGTAGCTGGATCTCTTCCGGAGATTCTTAGCACCCCCTGCTCCGCCGTTACCTTGACCGCTACCCGCGTCAGGGATAGCGGAGCTGCCGGGGACTGGGGGCCTGGTTTCTGTGGTTCTCATGATAGGGGGTAATTTGCCTTAATCGCCACGCTTGGCAGGCGGGTTGGCGATCGCAGTGAGGATGTGCAGTACACGGAGGACGCTGCTGCCCGACCTCCGGTTTGTCCCTTAGTCGCCTCTTACGACACCCACGGGATGATTTGGGGGAGCGCAATTCTAAGCCGGCGCCCCACGGCCCACTACCAACAACTAACTGTACATATACTAACCAATTACCATCAATTTGCATCAAAATACACTACATCATTTGATTCTAACGGTGTAAGAAACACCGTGACCAATTGCGTATAACCATGATAAAAGCTAACATATTAGACGCCTCCAGGCATAACGATGGTGTAGATAAGTTTATGGTATTTGTCATTTTGATACGCATTACTAATTTGGAATTTGCCGCAGGTGTAAAGGTTGATGCATGTGTTTCAATCAATGAAGTTCTTTTAAGTAGGAAGGTAGAAATAACTGTAATGTCTATGGAAGACCGAGTTTCAATGAGGATTGTCATTGTAGGAAGTGCGATGTTGGTGAAGTTTATAAAATCTATAAATATTTTTGTTGAACTGGATAGTTTTGCAGTACCCCGAAACGCAAAGGGCTATTGAAGGACACCGTGGATTTTAGTCAGCACAAGTCTGACAGTCAAAAATCATCATATCTGCCCTGGCAGATGATTTTTGACTGTCAGACTCCCAGGGGGTGAGGGACAGATTTGATGACTTTACAGGACACTTTTGATGATTTTACCACGCTAAAAAAAAAGATATTATACAACCTGCATAAAATAGATTTCAACATCAGCATCATTTTCTGCAGTCCAAATTATTGGCGGCGCTGCATTTATTCTGTTATCATATTCCATAAAACGGTGAGTCAGGATAACGAAGCTAAAATTTGAATTCCCTCTCTGGTCACCTACATCGACTACGTAAAATCAGAAGCGAGTCAATTATCGGAAACAATCGCTGTAGTATGCGTCGTCACGTGCGCGTACGCAGGCTTATTGATCTCTGGTCACGACCTGACGGCACGAGTATTGAATATAGTCCTATCAGTGAGAGTCATAGCCCACCATGGAAAGGTGTAGAAGGTTCAATAAGTATTTCTTTCGAAAATGATAACGTATTTGCCAAAATACCTGTTAGCATTCTAGACACTAAGGAACTTTCACTATTTAAAAATAAATTACGAACATTTTTAATTGATAAAGCATACTGCACGATCCAAGATTTCCTGAATTGTTGACATCATTTATTAATTCCACTGTATTTTGACATGTATAAGTATTGACCATAAGATAGTTTCACTGTACTTTTACATATATAATTACTAAATTCACCATCTCTAGTAATATGAATGTTAATATTGAACTATATAATTATTGTATGCCTATTAGGCAGGACATATTGATACATTATTATATTGTTAAGACCTGTAACTTACTTATGCCCACAATAAAGATACTTTGACTTTGACTTTGAAAAATATCTTTTGTGTCTTGGGTCATGGCATGAAATGCTCATCATGCTTTCGTAGCTGCTTGGCCATCACCATCGTCATCAGTCAACCATGAGAGTTTTTACAATTAGCTGCCTGAGAATAGGACTCTCTTTATTTTGTATTTCATTTGCAACAACTTCAAGTGCGTGAGAATCTGAATGGGCTTCTAGGACTATGACGAATAAGGTTAAAAGTTCCTCATCCCCTATAGAAATGAGAAAAGATCAGTCGACCAGGCGGGAGTTGTGATTGGACGGCTACTGCCCCACAGCTTTAGACTGTTTTAATTATCCTTTTTTTTCTAATCTCGGGAGTACTCTGATTTCCCGATCTAAGATTTTGATGTTAGTTCTTAATTTGACCACAGATAGCTGCAGTGCTTTTGTACTATTTCGCTACAAGGACACTGCTCCAGCAATACCTGCTTTGTTATTATAAAGTGTATCTTCTGCAAATGTTCTATTCGGTGTCCATAGACACGATAATGATAAAGCATTGTTTTCGAACGAGGGTATTACCTTTGTGCCTGTCGAAGAATATTGAGTGGTGTCCGACTGCAAATTGGTGCAGTACCATGCTTTGTGACGTCATCAATTTAATATGGTATAAAGCTTATGTTGGTACTTTGATGTTTATAAATGGTAAGTCTGATGAGAGTGTCAAAATTGTTCCACTTTCACATAAATTATTAAAGCCACTTACGTTGGAAATGTAGTAAAATTATTCTAACCTACATTTTATGAAACAGTTAATATGAACGTAGCTGATACATATGAACTTGAAACAAAACGAGATATACAAGATTGTTGATTGAACCATTAATATTTAAATCTCAATTGATGCTGTTCCATTAATAAACCAATTCGTAGTACCAAATAAAATATTTAGATAGATTAATGTTAAAAACTACAAGCGCAATGAAAATGAAGTGAGTTGAAAGACCACAACAAGTATAATGTATTGGATGATGCAGAATGCACTTTAGCTATTTTTGTAGATTCATCTAAGATTTTATCTTTACTACAAGGTACAAGCTATCATAATCAACGTAACAAGAATTTAATCACGAACCTATTTAAGCGGAAGGAAAGATTTTCTCGATAAGGATCTCTGTAAGGCTTATGGCGCAAATTGCACAGCCTTATCGGCTCGCGTTGGACCGAGACTTATAATGCCATGTTGAATTGATTCACTTGGTTGTGCAGCGTGGTGAATTTCAATTTTAATCAACGGCTTGATCGCTCGTTATGTGGAGAGTTTGCTGGGTTTAACTTGTGTTATGTGGAGTAACTAGCTGTTTGCTTTAGACGTGCTTTGCATATCAATCATAGATCAAGTTTGAGATTCGAAAAAATACGTGTAATCGCGCATGTTGCGACACGATAGTTTACTAGTTACTTGTCAAATTGTAAAGAGTTTGGCCTTTGAAACTTGTATTAATTAAGATTTTTATCCCCGTATTTGGGCATGTGCTCTAAGCATCTTCATCTAATTTCTCGACCGAATCGATCTTTAAATTATTTCACACAGAATTACTTCGATCCCAAAAACCCTCACTGAGTTTTAGTGTGTGTTTTTAGTACTTGGGATTGTGTTTTAGTAGTATTAACATCATAAGCTCCATCCTGCTTATGCTATGGAGTCACTCTTTGCTTGCTGTGGAACTCAATTGCTAAATGAGGAAAACAGACGCCTAGACAAGATGTCATTTAATCCGCAAGAAACACTTCCTTGAAAACAACAATTTTGAAAACTTTTACCTGGCCATAATATACTCTAAATATGGCCTAAGACTTGTCAAAGATGTAGGGAATGTCAGTGGTTATAGAAGGCAAAGGCGATAACTCAACAAATGTATGTTTCGAGAAAACAGAGTGCATGGAGGATTTTTACTTGAGAACCGCACGACTGATTTGGCTCTTATGTGTTTTTTGTTCAAAATTGCCAGGACAACTTTTGTTTCCAGATTTTATATGTGAAAAGTTTAATGATATTTTTATATTATTGTTATTTCAGTTTCAAGGCTAGTTTAGTACAAGCAGTCGGCTAAAAATTCATCTTGAAACTATTTACAAGAAAGTGCTTTCCTAAATATTTTAATAAGATTCGATTATTCCCAAATCTTATAAGAGATGTTGATGATACAAGTAATCAGGCTGCCAGGTGAAAAAAGAAAACCCAATTTTCGATTTTTAAGAGATAAGTAAGTACTGCTTTCTTGCTTACAAGAGCAGCTATGCTCCAAGCATGCGGAATTAAAGTAAAAGCCGTTCCTCGTTGGAGGCAGGAGATTAAGATCACGTCATGACACGAGTGTTAGACAGGCGAGGCGTAACTAAATGTATCAAAGATATGATACCTACGAGAAATGTTTAGATTTTCTCCGGACAAGCTATGGGCGTGTGGATCGTGGAGGAAATTATATGGAGTATTAAGTCGATCTGATTTTGCACTTTTAATGATATTGACGTTAATAAAGGCAAAGGCATTGTTTTGCATGAAAAAGAATAAAGGTTTTCAAGTAGAAATCAGCCTTTGATGCAGTTTTGACAAAGCTTGCAGTGTGAAAATAAGGTCTAGTGACAATAGTTCGGTTAGTCTGATTGACCGAACTAATACATTTTTTCTGTGGCTGTAGTTTGGTTGATTTAAATCATGTAATGACACTCTTTACTGGTAGAAGTTCTGCAAAGCTTAACCAAAGTAATGCAACTGTTTTGTGGCAGAAGTTTGGTTGATAAAAATCACCGAACTAATGATACTCTTTAATCGCAGAAGTTGTTGATAAAATCACCGAAATGATACTCTTTAGTGGCTGGTTCACAGTATTTTGGAAAATGAAATAGTTTTGTTTTCGTGGAGAGGAGGTATGTGTCCTAAGTAGGAACTAACAACGGAACTGGGGCCTTACCACAAGCTCTTAACGCGATCTATTTTATGACCTAAATTGAACTTTTCTTCTAATTCTTACCATAACAACAGCTTAACGTTCAATCTAGTAGGCCATGCCATCTGACAGCGAGTATGCCAAACCGAGTTGCAAGTTTTGGTTTCATTCATTCAATTTTGTACTGGTTTGGTACCATGACGTCTTCTATCAGCTCAACTGAAACGCTCAAACTGTCAAAATAAGTAATCCAATAAAAGTTACTATTTCTTTAGCATAAACTGAAACGTTTGATGAATTATTGATGAATATCAAGTTTTTTAGAGGATGTTTTACAAAAACCAACGTAATTTTACTTTAATCTTTCTTACATAGTTATAATACCTATCCTACATACATTTTTTCAACCGCATTTGGTTTTTCTAATAGTCTAATGATTTATGTTTATTGAGTTTCTGAACGTAAGAGGCTCCAGCTTTGCGGTCAGTTGTACCCCTTCAATAACGATGATGCCGAATTCATGAGACGTTACCAGTCTATCCAAAGAAACCAAGTCTGTCAAAGTAATTTGAAACGTTTTTGGTGAAAAAGAGACAACGCTATTTAATATTAGCGTTGTCTCTTTCTTACTAAAAACGTTTCAGCTGCAAATTGCGATCTTTCATTCACTTATAACAATCCAAATATCGCCGAGCGTATTGGACGTCAGGGTACGACTTTTAGCGTTGCAGTTTATGAACTCAAACTGAAATGTCTTGCTTTTTAATCGTTTTGAATTAGTTGGTGGTAGGCTTGCTGCTAACCACTATGTTACTGTAATGAGGCATTAGTGTCAAATTAGTCGAGAGGTCAGAACTAGACCTTGTCATTATTTCTAAAATACTGCACAAAACACACTTTTGTTAAATAAATTCTCTTTGTTAAGTTCTGTGTTTACATCTAAATAGTTTACCAAGAAAAGCACGCTTCTTGAATTTACAAATACTTGTAACAGTGCTAGGAAAAATGATGTCATAGATTTTAAGATGTTAGTGGCGTAGTGTTGACCTTTAGGTAAGCAGGTAAGGTCAAAATGTCTGACTAATTGAATAGCTTTTAAAAAGTTGAAATACTAAGTTATGATGTCAACTTTTTGCTTTTGGTTTTTGATAAATACTACAAGCTTTTTGCTGAAATTTAGAATGTTATAGCTTTAACATTCGCAATAATAAACCACATTTTGGCGTACCAATGTTTTCTACAGTGGCTATTTGTTTTTTTTATGTCAGTTTTTTTTATACCAGACCATAAATAAGAACTTCATAGACACAATTATTTGAAAGTTAGACACTTATTCCATATCAAAAAAGAAATTGTTAGTACTTAATGGCGACTTTCCAAATGCTATCTATATATAATTCCATATCATTACCTAAATCGACGTTATCGAATATTTGAAATTGAAATAGCAACTCAAATAAGAAGAAATAAACGATCAAGGGTGACCGTGAAGCATGCTAATGGTTCTGTACATTTAAAATTCAGTTCTTGTACTAGATTGAACTTTTGATAGTATTGTTTCAAAAGAACAATGTAATTTATAAACTGCAGTAACTGAATTTATTACATTAGTTTATGAGATGAATTAATGCTGTTTAAATTATGAAGTTTTAATAAATAAAATGGAATTTTAGCAAGGTCACTTTTATAGCTTTTTGCGAATGTAGTTAAAGCAAGCCAATTCTTCATTGTGAACCGTCATTGAACTGAATTTAAATTAAAATGACATCTAAACTGAGTCGAAAATCACCCAGGAGAATAAAGTGAAGCTGACCATAATGATAAATCTATACATATAATAAAATAGTAGGAAAGTCAAAACTGTACATTGAATATTTTTTAAAAAGAATACTTGGGGTGTGATCTACAATCGATACCGAATCCAAGAATATAGTTTTTAGAATTTTTGTCTGTTTGTCTGTTTATCTGTTTGTCTGTTTGTCTGTATGTATGTCCGGGATAAACTCAAAAAGTACTGGACGGATTTGAATTATTCTTTTTTTGTTGTATAGGTATTAAATCTGGTCAAAACATAGGCTATAAATTATTCTGAAAACTTGAACACCTGGCGCAGAACCGCAACAGACCAGCTAAACTATAAGAGATACAAAAATGGTGCGATAGCAAAAAGTGTTCCACGTGATGAGCATTTTCTGCTGAGAGAATAAAATTGAAGATCTGGAACACCTGATGTGGAACTCCAAGAGCCCAGCTACACTATAACATGTACAGGAATGACGTCTAATCAAAGTTGTTCAGCCTGATAAGCACTCTCTGTTCACGTATAAAAATTGAGGATCTGGAACACCTAATGTGGGTCTCCAAGAGCCCAGCTACACTATAACATGTACAGGAATGACGTCTTAGCAAAGTTGTTCAGCCTGATGAGCACTCTCTGTTGACGTATAAAAATTGAAGATCTGGAACACCTAATGTGGAACTCCAAGAGCCCAGCTACACTATAACATATAGGAATGACGTCTTTTTTTTTGCGTGGTAAAATCATCAAATGAGGCCTCCCACCCCCACTGTCAGACTTGTACTGACTAAAATCCACGGTGTCTTTCAATAGCCCTTTATGTTCCGGGGTCACGGTGAAGGAAATAAGTCCCGCGACCCCGTCAGGCTTTGACCCTCTTTGAGGGGGCCCCGTCATTTTGCTGACGCTCTTTAGGCGCGCGGGGAAGACGACGCGCCGTCGACCCGGGCATGGTCCATGGTCGGACAGCGAATTGTCCTTTACTCACTGTCCGCATGCCCGCGCCTACGGTGGCTGGAGGTCGTCTGCCGACGTCCAACGCCGTGGGCGTCTACCCACTGCGGTTGGGGCGGAGGGAGGACGCTGTCCTCTCCCTCTCGCGGCCCGCCCCCTCCTTCACGAGCATAGCTGCTTGCTTGTTGCTATAGAAGGAGGTGACCGCTTTCCACTCCGTCTCGCCCCGCAGCATGTCCTCGACCAATGCCGGGAGTGCCTGGGATTTCTTCCACGCAGTAAAGGCGGTAACAGTTGGGGACCGATTTTCGATGACGATGAATATTATTGTACTCTACTGGCCAAAAGCCATTATTTTTTTTGCCGGGCTCTTGGAGTTGGGTAATAGACTTTTCAGATCTTAGATTTTGACGATCCCGTTGTCGCTGGCATAAGCAACAGAATACGCGCACGAAGTCGCGGGCAGAAGCTAGTACTAAATATATGAAAGTCCGCTTTGCTTATCCAAACACTATAATTCAAATAATTCAACTGCAAATGTCTTGCACAGAGTCAACGATTCTAACATTTTGACAGAATTACAGTCAAGAAAATGAGGTTCTTTAATATTTGTGCCCGCGGAACCCTAAGAAGGCCAGGAATGGTTCCATTTACAGACGTCCGTGAGTGTTAAAATATTATGGCAGTTATGATACAGCGTATTATAACGCCTACAGCGCGCTGGGGTCTGACAGAACCGGTATGAGATAGGAAATCTAAGATGCAATTATAGAAATGTTATGTTCAATTTTGCGATATATGAATGTTAATGTTTATGTTATGATGAAGGTAGGTATGTGGTTTTCTTGGAATTTTCTTATGAGAAGGATAAAAACCTTGATTTAGGAATAAAACGTTTTTAGTTATATTTTCTCACGGAAACATGTTTAAATTATGCAAAAGTAACTTTGTCTCCCTGTTCCCTTATCTTATCAAACCGTCACCGTCATAACTAATTTCGGAATGAATTGATATTGACAATCTCAAAGGTAACATCAACTGGGATGGATAAAATTTAGCCCAGAACGTTCTCGCTGGATAATTTTCGATCTAAACGAGAAGCCGAACCGCGTGTAACAGTTGGTGTTATCAAAATATGATGACATCAAAAACGCATTAAACATTGCAAGTATGTTTCAAAATTACTTTTTTACAGTTATTCATATACATCAGGACAGTCTCATAATTTTACGAGAGTAACGAATCAAATATAAATTGCTTGACCTTTCAGGTCAGCACATAAAAAACTTTTTGGTTTAAACTTTTCCAGTTACATTTTGTAATCGTAAAACTTAAACAAGCATGGAAACGACGTGTGTAATAAAAAACGCCATAGGAAACATAATGGGACTTTACTGAGTGCACGAATACTAAAATAACATCAAGCAACAGCATTTTATGAATAGTTTATTATTCTTGTTTAAAGCGCATCAAAAGATTATTATAACACAGAAAACTGAATGAGTTTAAAAAAAAACATTTGTTTAAGCTGTTTTTAAGAATTCTATTGCGTTTCGAGACAACTTGTGGATAGATTTATTTAGTGCATAGTGAAAAGTTAGCAAACAGCTAGGTACTCTAAAAGTGAAAATATTCTGTTCGCGGTTTTAAATCGTTATAGTGCAGTAAGTATAGGTACACAATAGACAGCTCCTTATAATGAAATTAACCGGAATATTAGAACTGCCTATAGTAAGAAAGAGGAAACTACTCGAAAGAGGCAGAGACCAAAGAATACTCTAAAGTATAAAGACAAACGAGACAAGGAGGTGGGCAGGAGGACACTCCAAGATGTCCAGAGATAGACTGTGAACTTCTAGATCGATTGATTGAGGGAGCAAAAGAGGTCATGCACAAAGAGGACACCCGAATCCCAGAACAAACATGCCAAATACCACATCATCAAAAATCAATAAAACTAAATCAGAAACGATTAGCATAAACATCCAATAACAAGTCAATGGTACTCGATTGATGGATATGACGCAAACACACACAATAGCACCACCGATTGATACAGACGAATGAAACCTGAATGGACTATCAACACGTAGAAGGATCGTATTAGCCGTAATTAGGTGCCAAATGGTTTGTGGGGGTTTGGTGTCAGGCAAAATTGGTAGTAGTATGGAAGTAATGGTGGAGTGATTTGAGATCATAATGATGAATTTGATGATTATGATGTTAATGAAGGTCCGGATACAGTCAAGGCAGTCATAACTATAGACAAATAGATAGACGTAAAGACAGACAAACGTAGACAGTCGGTATTGATGTAAGAACGTAGGCACTCTTTCTTAGTTATCATCATTTTCTTGCCCTTATTCTATTCTATTTAAGGTCGGCAACGGTTGGATGGACAAAACATGGTCTTCTTCAATTGTTCCAAGATGTCCATTCGTATTATTCCTCACAAAATCCATCAATGTCAGTCAAGGAAAATCCTTAAAATTATCAAATGAAGGATCGTATTTGTAGAATCAGTTCAGATGCTTTAATCTTAAATGCTAGCTTCTTTAGCCGAGCTACTAAGCTGTAGAATGACACTAATGTCATCATAACAAAGGTGTAATAGATTGCAACAAAAACTGGTGCGTTTGACATTGAGACACGCAATGTGGGCGCTGATTATTCCAAGGTGAACACTAAAAAAACTAGCAAATAATACAATTGTAGTAGGATGAGGATTGTGTCGCAGAACTTTGGTATTCTGAGACTAACATAAAAAAAATGAATCATAGTAGGTAGAATGGAATAATTCCGATAGTTTTAAACTAAAATAAGGCAAATAAAAAATCTTAGAAACCCTACAGTCACGCAGCAAAATCAATCGTAATAAAAAAATGCGATGACTATTTTCGAGACCCTGCATCGAGAGTAAGACTGCGATGCATTGTCATCATGTAACTACTTCGTCTGAGAAAACTTACACCACAAAATACGCGCCCCTTATCCTCTAAGGATAGGGACAAGGCCCCCATTTTGTTATGTTTTAAGTCACATGTAATACGAGGGAAATATTTAGGAGAATTCTTTTGCTGGGGGGCAAAAGAGAAACCCCAAACATTTCTTGTCATAATAGCCTTTGTCAAGTGCGCTCTTGCCATTCCAAGTATAATAGGAAGTACCCAACAACTATTGGCGTGACCATCGTCCATAGACATTAAAGTGACCCATTTCCTTCATTGAATAGCATAGCTTCCAATTTGTTTCAAGTGGAACAATCTGTGATAATGACAGACGATTTCATGTACCTAACCTTAGTTCACTGTTGACAGTGTGGCGGCTAACCATTTAGTAAGGGACGACCCTAATTAAGATGGGTCTAAGAATTTCCTTGCACTTAGATAGGATTAGGATTAGACAAGGTTGTTTTGCAATGATGGCTTACAACGTGTAGTAGAGAGAGGCAAATGATCGCCTCGAATATTGATTGCTGGTACGTCACATATGCCAAAGTTACTTATTGAATCTCTATACTCTTTTTTTTTGCCACAAATGTGTGTTCCAATCAATACCCGTTCTTTCACAGAGGGAGTAATATCTATGCTGTTATCTGTAAGCTTATTGCCGGCCCGTGAATATTCAACATAAAGATCATAAATGCAGTTTTAAGATTAAGATTTACCAAGTTATCATGAAAGACTCTAACCTCACCCATAACCTTGTCAGGTTCGTTCGACTTCCTCAAATGTAACTAAATATCCCGTTCATTAAATTATTTCTGACCAAAACAGAAACTGATCCTACACAAAGGAAACCACTAATTAGAATTTAATAACAACAGTTTTGTTTAACATAACTCCTTTGTACCAATTCAGTAAAACAATTTTGAAGACGTGTCTAAAACCAAAACATGCGCTTGCGCGTGTAAGAGGACCACGGGATATACAACATGGATTATTAAGGTGAGGTATTTAAGGGGTGGCGTATAGTAAAGAGTGGTACAGTTGATCTGCGCAACAAACATTTTTTGAAAAAATGAGGGTATATAGTTTCATAACAATCTGTTGAAAAGGAAGGTAACCAGTAACCAGACGGGTGCGGTGTCTATACCCGAAGAACTTTAATTGCACGATGAAGGATAGGAAAAGGAAGAAGAAGAAAACAGAAAGTTCTCCACCAAGTTGATTTATCGCATCCGCTAAATAAGTCCTTTTTAAAAAAAATCAAACCGACGAAACATCGAACTGAAAAGAAAAAAATAAATTTTGAGGCGGCGCCAAACAAACATATAAATTAACAATGTGAAGAGAGCAGAATAGCTCGTTGTATAGCTTGTCGTAGTTGAATAGCTCGTCGTAGCTATTCGTTGATTGTTTCTTTGGCGCAGCCTCAAAATTTATTTTTTTCTTTTCATTTCGATGTTTCGTCGGTTTGATTTTTTTTTAAAAAGGACTTATTTTTTACTTTTGAGTTTCCTATCTCGTGTCATATTATATAGCAGAGATGTGGAGAACATAACATGATGGCGTCACCATCATCAGATCAACTGCAGCTGTTAAGGATCTCTAGCTACTGCCCTCTGTCACCATCCTCAGACCCTCGATGACAATTATAACCCAGCTAGGTATAAAGTTTTCATCAAGACTAGTGAAATGAGCCCAAACACGATAAGGGCGCTGTTAACTGTTGAGGACCTCTTGCCCCTGTTATCCGTCACCATCTTCTGACCCTCGATGGCAATGATACCTCAGCTAAGTCTAAAGTTCTCATCAAGCTGAGTGAAATGAGCCCACTTCACAAAATAACAGGGATCTGGAGTTGATCTGATGATGGTGACGCCATCATGTTATGTTCTCCACATCTCTGCTATATAATAATGTCCTCAGAACTACAATTGTTAACTTTATTTCAACAGAATCGGTTCATAATTGAAAATTCTGTAGGAAGATTGACAATTAATTCTTTTTTTTCTACCCTTAGAGGCCGACTTCAGTTTTGAAATTTAAATGGGACCAACTTTGAGATATACTCTTTCCAACTAAAAATTTTACTAAAACTAAAAAAGAATTTTTGAAATCGGACCACGTTAGGAAAAGTTATGCGTGGTCATACATAAAAAAAAAATTTTATTCGCCGGTTAAAAAGATGATTATAGATTGGGAAATTCAACACCTAATCCACATAGGGGTTAGAATTCAGTATGAAAATCACAAACTGTAGAGTACACAATCGATTTGGTAACAGTAGATTATATCGCTATTTTTGCAAACGACGTGGGAGTCGAAAGAAGCTCAGATTTGAGCGATATGTAAATACGATGAGGATAATCGCATTCCGTCAATCATACTATGATGAACAGTTCGTAAGAGTTTATATTTTAAATCAATCAAGGTAGAAAAACAGGGTTAAAGTTGTTGTTGAAGCCCAAGTATTTCGGGATCGAAATGGGATATAAAACAATGAGAGCATTATTTGTTTTGCAAGAAAGTAAACGGCATTTTGAGTCTACAATGGCAGCTTTATTACATGATTGTAGATACTTTACAAACGGTAGATTTATTTGTTTCTACAGGAAAAACAATAATTGATTATTGGAATAACGTTTGAGTAACAATAGCGGATAAGTTATCCGATATAGCGAAGCAAAAACAAGAGAGATTCAACTACAAAGTCAATTTGTGGAAATTGTACGAACTTATCGTCTTGACTCGATTATATTCAACACGATGATTCCTTACAAGGATTACAACAAAATGTATGTTCTAAAACTTTCCAACATTTTGATTTTGATTTGGCGGACCAATTGAAAAAGCTCTGGCAATATTGGGTAGTGTTGTGGGCCAATATTGGTGTTAACTAACATAATGATTGATTGGTCTTGGAGGTATTACATACAGGGGGAAGCTCGAACGATTCCATTTAAGGGGGTTTGTGTACTTCAACAGAATTCGCTAGATTTCAAAAAGCGAATATGCCAAATACTAAAATTAATCGGTCTTTAATCGGCCCGTGTCGATCGGCAGATGCAGTTCGACATCAGCTTAATTCAGATTAATTGCTGAATCGTGATCACGTTAGTGCGGTACAGTTCAATCGAAACTATATTCCGATCGCATATCTACTGCTATTACGGGTTAAACAGAAACATAACAACATAAATATGCTGGTAGTTATTTGCACACAAAATTCCGCAGATCATTCTAGCTAATCAAAGTTATACACATAGTCAGATTCCCTTTAACAGTTAGTCAAACATAACCTAAATCGGTGCACCCGATGGCAAACGCTGACGTCACGTCACCCACAATTGGTGACGGACAGACAAACTATGACAACAGTAATTGAGGACTCGTAGCAGAAACAACATCATCATTATGTGCTTGGAGTGTTAGCAGAAGAAATGACTCGTGATATTTGTAGTGTTTTGTAAGACTAGTGTTTGGTCAAGACTCATTGGAGACAGTTAAATGAAGGGAGCTGAAGTAAACAAGCATAATATTAACAGTCATTATGTTGGTACAGACGAGAAAAAGAAATTTCGACTTTATGAGAGCCTAAATTAGAATACCGGTATAGCCTTTTCCTACCCAAATCAATCCAACTGTATGCAATTGAATAGTCTTTTAGTGAACCTTGTAACATTTGACCGGTCGAAAAAATTGATAAGTCAATAATCAGAAATATGTACCGAGATTATTAAGAACCTCCAAAGCTCCTTACTAAATAAAGATATTTTAAAACTGCAAGACATAAGCGCTTATTTGTATCCATTAGGCAAAACCTTGCTTCAATAAACAATCTGCCGTCTCTAAAGTTCACTTAAACCCTACAATGCATTCATTGCTCCACAATGCATCCTCGTCCTGTCTTAAGTTTTTTTATTCGCATCGAACCATTAACACTGCTGTTCCCCTTTTGTTTAGTAATCACGACCAATTGTTAGTAATAAAAGTGCAGCATCAACAATCACTCAATCAGCTGCGCAGGGGCACATCGACGCTTTTGTTTTAGCTGTTTGCGTGTTGGATTTCAAGAGGTCCTTATTGGAATTGGGGGACTTCTCAATAAGATCAAGATGAACGAAACGAGGGGTCATGTGAACACGTGTTCGAAAAACAAGCATCTTCATTTATATATATTTCGAAATCTCAGTCTATGTCGATGAAGAACTAATAAAAGTGGAACATAAAAATCTACCCTTGTGCTTTAACAAACTATAAAAAAGTTAGAAGACACACAGTAGCAAAAAATCTGCAACAAAAGCGGTAAGGATGCCGCCCATCCTGACATCAGGTGTGAAATAAAAAATAAATAAAAGGAATGATACAGGTAACTTGTACAATGCACAAAACACACGACAATCTTCATCTATTTGAAAAAGCAAAAGAGAAGAATAATAAAATAGAACAATTTCACGGTGATTCCACTAATCCCTATGGGCAACCATGACCGTGGCACCACAAAAGGTGTAAGAGAGACAGACATGAATTCATTCAAGCCGACAGACATTGTGAACACAAAACCAAAATCCAAAGAACCCCTGATTGCATTCAGTGTAAAAGATGAGAAATAAAATTCAAAAGGTCACAATAAAATGGATGGTATAAGGTCATACGAAGGGGGAATGCTAACAAATCAACGCGTTCACAATGGAAGCGCTATATTTTCGTAGGGGCAACACTGATGCGTCATAACTTTTAATTAAAATGGAACATTAATATGGGGCCGACTGGCAAAATAGGTCCAAGTGTGAATGAGAGAACATCAATGGACATTGACGTGTAATTGTGAGGAAAGGCGAATGCGGAGATTGGGCTATAATAAATTGTATGGGATGATATTGGAAATGATGTCACGCGTGATTTTGAAAGGGATCCCGCTGACAGCACCCTTTGTGTTGGCTGTGATAATGATGTAGCTGCATTACCTACACGGTTATAAATTACGAGCACATTATTAACAAGCAAACTACATTGAAGAACAAAGGAATGAATTGTTGATTGAAAAATCATTAAGCTTTTTTTTTCCAGTCCCTCCCGCCCTGCCCGGGGTTGGAGGACTCATTTGATGATTTTACCACGCCAAAAAAAAAGCTTTTTTTTTGCTTTTAACATTGGTGGCAATTTTATAGACACTAACAATATTATTACAGGTATAATTATCACTTTTACCAGGTATTCTACTCTACGTTCTCAAGGTACTTACTTTACTGTTATGCCACCTGCTACTATAAAATGAAATGACAAAACTACCATAAAACATAGAAGATGAGCCTATTCGTAATATCAAATAACAGCTACTTACAGAACACGATATACCCAATTATTTATAGCATTTAGCCGGAATACATATGGCCCGTTCGAAATGTCACTTAGAAAACATAGGAGCACATATTGAAGCCGTAAAAAGGAATGATCTCATTTACCATGAACTAATGTTTCTGATATCAGTGAAGCTTTAAACAGGTTTATTTAAACCTCGATTGTAAGTGAAGGAGAGGTTTTATATGGAGACGATAAAATACAGGAGTTAAAGTTTTAAACGAAGTACGATTTATGGGCTATGACCATAAAAATAAAATGGGGCCAAATTGGAATAGAAGAAATGGTACAAGAACAGAGAGATAGGTGTGAAAGTATCAGCTTTATACATCAAGTGATTATTAAAAGATTAACTTTTATTGTTTTGATTGGACAATGCTGTTTCTATCAATAAATTACGTTTTGAATTTTTATTCCTAATTACGACTGCATCTTTTAAAACATCTTTTTTAACGTTTGCATGGAAACTTAAGTATCTTCATTTAGTTACCTATTGCATTCCAGGAATGCTTTTGCAGTATATTGTTACGGCCAGTCATAAGAAAAGTCTATTACTAGAAACTATTCCTGCAAAATAGTGTTGTAAAAGTTAATGCTTATGTCGTCACATGTAATAGCTTTCGTAGACATTTAATGTGGCAAATAGTTTTTAGCTGGGTTCCTTATATTTGCAGTTATTGGAAAAATAGATTTTTGAAATGGCTTTTCCTTGAATAACTTTGGGATACTTGAACATTGTAGTTCATAAACATTTCCAATAAATTGTGGGTCCTCAAAGATTGACTTTGTACAATGCAAAGTTTGACTTCAAATATCGCACATTTATGTAGTTTATACAGATTTAACTGAACGTGACTTTAGTACTGTTTTATTTAGAATCTTTTGTTTCTTCTTGTCGAGCATTGTACGAGTATCTTTCAATAACGCCCTTAATTTGAAAAGCAACTATTTCAATTTCGTTAAGTTCATGTCTATTCTTTTAATTTATAAGGCATTCTTGTCATTTTAAGTACCTATTGTTATAGCTGTTTAAGCATTAAGCTTATGAGAAAGGGTATTTGTAAAAGAAAATACTAGCACCATAATTATTTATGCCAAATAGGATACAGGATTTAACAATATTAACATTAGTATTGCATCGGCACTTCCTTGGGTGTTTCTAGTATATAAGTCCCGATAACAAGCGTCTATTACAAAGGCCGTTAGCCAACCCATAACATAAACAGAGTCCTGGATTCTGTCCATTTAATTCTTGGCTTTTCCGTTCGTAACCGCAATTAGACTTTGATATCTGACACTGATACTATATTATATCTCTTGATAGCCTTGAATGTTACTATCATTCCAATTCAGTATTCCAAGTTATAATAGCATGAAATAATGGTAATAGGTCAACTGATTGAAGGCGGGTCTTAAGCCATTTAATAAACAACTAGTATTTAGTATGCACCATAACTTCAGATTATTATGTTCTGATCACGAATTATGATTAACAAACAAGAGTATTGTGAAATTATTTGTAACTGAAACCCACACGAAGTATTAGATATCTGGTAGTTAACTTTCCCATAACAGATACAAAAGGCCCCATTATCGTTCCTTTAGGAACACCTCGACCAAATACCTCAGAGGTATTTTAATATGAACTTAATACATTTAGCAAAATATAAGATTCATTTAGCCCGATATAGATATACTATAAAATGGTCTATGAATGGATTTGGTATGAAAACAATATTAATATTTCATGATCGACAGATTCATTTGTTCGACTTAAAGCTAAATATACGTACATACAAAGGAACACCGTGTATTTCTATAAACTGCGGCTCGTTTCTTCTTTTAGAACTAATACAACAAGGAACCACAATGGGTCATGAAACTAATATTATTTATAGAAAACAAAACGGTCGCACTTTAAAACACATAAAATAATACAGCCAGGAAGCGGGTAAGACGTTAATAAAAAGAAATTGCCTTTACTCGACACTAAACAACTTTACGAGTAAAAAGGCGCCTTAGAAACAGCGGGAAGTGAATAGTAAAGGAAATAGTTACCACCAGATGCAGAAGTAATGCAATTTTACAAAATGCCTCTGAAGTCTTTATTATTGCCTGCGAATGGTCTCCATGGAATTGCTGACATGTTGACGGCAGAAGGTTAGATGTGCAAGGTATCAAACAATTTTTTTTTGTTTCTCCTTTTCGACTACATACTTTTTTATTTAAAAGTTCAGTTTGTTTGTCTCAGTTACATTGTTCGTATTAAAACCGAGTGCTTTTGTAATAAAAAAATATCCTTTTAGAAGTCAATAACACGCATAAACTAATAAGTTTGTGCGTAGGACGAATCATAAATGGATGCAGCGGTTCCCAAATCGCTTGTCTCGTGGCCATGAAGAAACTAAATGAGACCATTGACCTACACAGCATAAGATACATTGAACATAACATCTTAAAAGGAAATAAGGAGATTAAAGGGAAAATTTTAAGTATTAAGTGCATTATTTACTTCAACACAATGAGAGATTACGGTGAAACTTCAGATAAAATCGAGTTGTTTTGTTTCAAGAACAAACGTTGGGCTTATCTGATGGTTAAGGAAATTCCGTATTTGGAAAGATAGTTTCTCGATTCGGATTTACCAAGTCATCCTTCACTACAAGCTTAACGTTTAAGTTTTTTTATTTTAATTTGATTAATGAAAATCTGTTCTGTCTTTGATAAATTGCCACTTATATTTTTCTTCTTGTTGCTAAGCTGTTATAGTATCATTTTCATTATTTTTTCTTGTCTTATCATATGATTTTACATTAAAAGCATTGCGAGTTTCATAAACATCAACACGTTTGATAGTTTCAATAAGTAATTGTTCATCATTGATTTCATGAATGCTTTATTACAGGTTCTTCACTTTAAAATTCTTGTCCGAGCAATAAACCCGTTTGCAATTCTCATCTGTGGGTTTGGATTAGGAATAGCGGGATTCAGGCTAAAGGTTACTGTTTTAATTGGGCGTATCTGTTTTACGATTGATTGCAATAAAAGTACTTGAGCGGATATCCTTCCATAAATTAGGTATTTAGAACGAAATTTTATGAGTTAGTTCTCGTTCACACAGAGTTCGTTTTACAGGTCCGCTTTACCGTTTACGTTTTCATTCGGCGATGACGTATACCGTTGTTAGAGCTAGTTCATGCACAAGATAAAAAGGATCCAGTATAATTTACAGCAGTCCTTTTTACTGGATCGGTTTACTTTTTATTAGGTGATGACGTATTTTTTTATATGAGCGAGTTCACATACATGACAGTATTACGGATCCATAGAAGCGGTACCGTCACGTGTGAGAACATCACCTTCAGTGCGATGGATCCTATAAGGTGACGGATCCTGTAAAATCGGTTCGTATGTGTGAATGAGTCCTTATGTTATTTTAAATTATATTTTTGTAAAGTAAGACTACAGATCATGCTTAATATAACCAAACTTTAAAATTCCCATTGCTGGGACACATGCCATTATGAGAGTTATAACTGCCTAGTATGGTTTAGTGGTAACGGTCACGACTTATGAGTTGTGGGTCGTTAGGTTGAAATCCTGGGTTCGACACATTAATTTGCGTAATTTATTTCATTACCATTGGCATCATATCAAAACCGGCGAAGGAAAATATGGCAAGGTGACTGCTTGTCTATGATCCTATCATTCGAAGACATGTGACATCTAATACTGGGCCACTCCTTACAGGAAGGAGGCCTGTGTCCTACCAGTGGAAACTTTTATAGGCTGATTGAGCAAGTCTAGCAATTTATTCTATAGCTTGACTGACTACATTAGTCCCACATACATACATCAAAGAAATTAGATATTTATCGTCGTGCAAACTGTCAATTTAAAGTTACGGATTAAACTTTAAGTACCAACTGGTTACATAGGCTAACTCTTTGCTAACCTGTTTACTACATAAGTGCCGACTCTGCTTATGTATTACCTGTAAGAGCTCGTACACACAGAAGTCCGTTTTACAGATCCGCTTTATCGAGTTCACACAGTACCCTTAGCACGAGTTTTCAGTAAATGAGTCGTAAAGTAAACTGGAACTTTGACACTTTCAAATTGACACTCTTCAAGGAAAAAATTAGTTCCTTCTTCGCACACCAGAGGCGGTGTTCCATTTTTTCATACAAGAAACGCTGTAAATACTATAAAGTAAAAGAGTGAAAACTCGTGCTAAGGGTTCTGATGACAGTACTACGAATCCAGTAAAATATACTGATGCGGTAAAATTTTCAGCAGTTCGCTATACAGGAACGGTGTATCGTTTAGATTTTTATTCGGCGATGATGTATGTTATTGAACGAGTTCACAAAACGTTATCGTAAATTCAGTATGTAGGGGAACCTGTTGTACCTTGGCACTATATGTACCTAGGCCATTAGGCTCGTTTTAAATGTTGCCGCAATGCTAAATTGTTATAGTTTTGGTATTCGGTACATCACTACCAACTATTCAATGTGCAGTTAGTCACTTACCGCCATTAAGCAGGTGTTTGGTGTTACCGACGTCAAAAGTTTTTTTCACGAGACAAGTAAGTATTCCTAATTTACTTTGCAGTCTGATAGCTCTCAACGTATTATAATTGTCACTTAACTTGTATATGCTATTGATTCTTTAGTTTAGTAAGTGTTAAAATAATCATAAACTTGCGGGATAAGTAACCTCAAAATATTTGAAATCCACCCATTTTGTTGAAGTTGGAGTGGTGTTGAACCTCGGTCACTGTCGATCAGTTGTACCTTGGCAGTGGCCAAGGTACATCTGATCTAATTATTTCATATTCCGGTAATACATTCCTATTCAAATAAATTTATTATTTCAGGAATCATGCCTAAAAGCAAAGAGAAGAAGAAAAGAACGCCAGTTGAACTATTTAAATATTTTTAACTGACTTCAAAACAAAAAGTAGGTTCTCAGTTCGACCTGTATGTTTGTTTGTGTGTATGTCCGCGATTATTTCACGTTTGGCTGAATCGATTTTGATGCGGTTTTCAGTTAAGTGTTCGTTACCTTCTGGAGAAGATTTTAGTATATAACACTAATGGATATTAAGTGACGTTGCCCTTAAGGATACATTTTTCTTCACTGAGATTATAGATTTTCAAAGTCGATTGTATGTTTGTCCACTATTATCTCGCTTTTGGCTGAACCGAAAAAGAAATTTGACAGATTGGGGTAGCTTGATGTACTGGCGTATGTATGTAATAATTTTAAAATTTGTCATGTGATAAAACAGTAATTAAAAGTTTGTGATATTTTTGTTTAAAAATTTTGTTTTTTAAGAAAAAAAATACGATTATTGCTTTGATTTTATTCAAAATTTGCTAGTTATTTTTTGTTAAATATTTCACTAGACCGAAGAAGATGATTTTGGCTATGAAAAGTTAATAGTTTTCTTAAATTACCCCCCAATTCTCGTTGTGTCCTAGGTACACCGTAGTACTGGCCGAGGTACATAGGGTTTGTTGTACCTCGGCCTTAATTACCATTTTTTTTAAGTATATAAAACACATGTTAGTATGGCATATACATTCTCGATATTTTTGTGGTGAATACTCAAATAATTGACCTTTCAAAATATGCAAATATGGTTTGCATACAACACGTCGAATCTCAGTAAAAAAATAATATCTGAAAAACTGTCCTAGGTACAACAGGTTCCCCTACATCATCTTCAAGTGACGGATCCGTTAAAAACGATCCTGTAAATACGGATGCTCTGTGTGAATGGGCCCTTAAGTGGGTGCCTAGTTACGCAATGCCACATACATAGGATTGGTTTCCTGAAGATTTTTGCTTGTTTAATTACTTAATTAGAGAAAGGGCAAACGTATGAATATGTAAGTATGATAAAGATGTAGACATTACTAAGCATTTTATGATGTTTGCACTGTAGGGGTTTAGATTGAGAAACTAACTCCTGTTTAATTTCTTTCTTGCAAAATAGGCTTGATACTGACTAATAAATCATACCCATTCGTAGGTCTGTGAAGTTATTTTTTAAACAATATGCCATTAATTTTTTCAACTCTGTTTTCCAACACTTAATAAAAATAAAAGTGGAATCTTTCCGAAGAAACCTTTAAAACATCTAGCAATTAAATTTTATTTAGTCGATCGTGCATGTGATCCCCAAAACGATTTAATCACTTCTAGCAAACAAATCTACATAAAATAGTGAATTAAATAAATCATATAAAAACAAGCAATTTATATATTTCATTTAAACGTGTTAATGAAGATAATTCGGTAACGTTCACTCCAACAATGCGTAATCATGCAATTCCAATTCAGCATTCAACGGCTACAAATATTTTATTAGCCAGTACCACTGAATATAAATAACTATTTAACATGGCTTCGTCATAGCCCATTCATGGTAATAGGTACTAACGTTGTGGGAAACCTCAGGAATCGATCCGAGATCCATATTAATGCTGCTTGAGAGTTTGAGGAGGTAACACTATAAGAACGGACTGCCCTTTTTTTTGGAGTGGTGATTTATCAGATTATATACTGGAATATCAGAAATGGAGCCCTGAGACAGCAAGGTGTGGTCGCGGCAGGCCTAGAAGAAGATGGCGAGGCGTTTTGGATAGCTTTCTTGTGAATTAGCGTGAAGAGGCACACCGTCGAGACCAGTGGAAGGAAAGGCCGGATTGTAAAGAAAGAAAGAAAGAAAAGAGATTTATTGGGACACACAGGACAAAATAAACAAAATTTCATGAATAGAAACAACAGAGAAAAACAAAAATCAATAAAAGAAAAACAAAGGTAAAACAAAATAAAAAAACAAACAATTTAACCCTGTGCGAGGCCAAAAGGCTACTTTTTCAGCATGTCATGGATTGTCAGACTCTTAGCGCTCGTTCAGACACGACGGGAACCGCGCGATTATAGAATCGCATGGAAATCGCGCGGGTCTTATTTATATGAGTTAGTTAGTAAACGTTCCGACATAACCGCGTGGTTAATCAAGCCGCGCGGTTACCGCAACCCAACCGCCAGAAAATAGAATCGCGCTGCTTCCGCGCTTTTCTATTACAATGGAGTCTTTACTTCGCGTTCAGTTGCGTTGCGGATACCGCGCGGTGAGCACGTCACTGTTCGTGAGTTCGCCATGGATCGTTTCGACACTGAACTATTTATTGATGAGGCGGAGAAGAGACCTGCAATATGGGACATTCAGTGTGATGATTACTCAAATAAAATTATCAAGAACCGAGCTTGGCAAGAATGTTACGAACTGACCATGTACTAGTCGGTCACGTAATATTGGATGCACCCAATACCGCCTTTTTCTTTTCTTTTTTTTAAGGAGCAACCACAGTAAACACACTTCTTCATCGACCTCCATTTTGAAACTGACGCTAACCCGCACGAAATCGCATACTAACCGCGCGTGTCTGAATAGCTTCACAATTTTGCGGTTTGAAACCGCGCGATTCGTAAACGCACGATTCCCGCATGTCTGAACGCAGGCTTACTGACTAAAAATTCACCCTGTTTCTTCAATTGCCATATAAGTTCCAGTTACATTTACAGACAGTATCTAGAAAGGACTGTCCTGACACAAAGTTATTGTCTTCGTGATCATTTCTATGGTTCTCCTAAATATTTAAGTTATCTTTAACATCGACAGTGTCGGTGATCTGGTGGTTACTCAAAGTGCTTCTATTAGTTTTTGCATTTCGTACCTACCTATAATAAGAGAATCAAACGGAAGTATCATTCGATGATCAACCAAAGGACTGGTATCAGAAAGTGGTCTACTGTACGGTCTACAGTCAAAACACGATTCGGAAACAATTCGGTAACGGTGAGGTGTGCGATGTCAAACAAGATTCAATAAATTATAGAAGAAATGGGAGACGCAATTTGAGTAGTGTAGTGACGCAAGTGATGACACGTTTTCTTTCAAAAGTTGTGCCTCCAGTCAAGATCAGCAATCATCGTGTGTAGCCCCCATTACTATGCATGACAGGTGGTCTTCCAGAAATTAAAAAAACAAGAAAAAAACATATTTTCTTGTACGTGTTCACGTATTAATCACTTAAGGCGACTTGGAATATAAATGGCGTATTTATTTATTGATTAAAATGGGAGTGTATTGGTGTTTTATTGTTTTGTATAAGTAATTTATATTTTAATGCGAAGATGTAAGAGGCATATTGAAGTGAGTAATGGAAAATTTTGCAAGATAATGCGTGGCAAATTAATTGTTTGTGTACGTGGTTGCATCAGGTGAAGATCTATGGGATATTAATTTTCTATTGTAAAGTAGCTGCCTGATGTTAAAAAAAAATGTCTGACAGTTTTGCGAAGTGGACACCATATAAAGCTGTTTAGGTTTTTAACAAAATATTGCGTTTTGTAACAAGCAATGATGTTTCTTGAAGTCGCCGCAGGCCGTTGCGTTCTTGCGCGCAGCCTTGGTGGCTTTATTACACGTTGAGAAATAAGTTACATGACAATTAAAAACAAAACTATAAAAAATGACAGAAAATTCCCTGATCTTTTCAATCAACGGCCCAAGAAAAGTAAGCATTTAAATAAGGAAAAATCAACCAGGAAATGTGACAGCGAATGTGATTCGTGGACATATTTACAGAGAACATTGTTCTAACATAAGCGTGGGATGAAATGGACCATAAAACGCCAACCAACGAGCCACTCCAAGCGATATTACGATAACCAACTTAACTGTGCAGCTGGACAACTGAAAATCATTCTAAATTCAACCTTATGGAGACGTAAATAAAGATTTGGGGCTGGAGAAAAGGTAGTTTAGAGTTTTGTGGAGATATCAGGCAGATGGAACGAGGCTTATTGACAGATTGTCAAGCTCTCGAACTTGAATTAAGATTAGGGAAGCATCTTTTCGTATCTTAAGAGAAAATTGTTAAGATATTTTGGAGATTATATAGGACTTGATGAACTTTCTATCTTACCAGCTTATACCATTGCCATGCCCACGCTAATTTCCTAATTTATCAAAGGTAATGTCGTACCGGGATAAAAAGTACCCAGGATAAAAATTATCTGTGTACCAAAACCCAAATTCGTTAAGGAGTTTTTGTGTGGAATAGATAGGTACATCTATCCTCACAAACTTTTGCAGTTATAATAAAAATATTATAGGTAGTAAGATTGCTCTTTGGATCCATAAGATCAGTCAAAGTAATGTAGTACTAAATGTTCTACGTTTTTTTTCTTAACAAAAATACCTAGATTCAAACTATTTTTAACTTATATGATCATGCACGTCGCCATAGCGGCGCTAAAATGAATATAAATATTCAAATAGTAGGTATGGACACCAAAAAACTGTATAATACTCGTAAATGCATCGTTTACACTCCTATTACAATAACTACAGTTCCTTATCTACTTCATGATGTCAGAAATATTTATAAAGAACTTGTAGTATTTATTCAATACTTCCAAACCAGTCGGTCTTGCCAAGGAGTATTGTTACCCAGTAACTTGGTTCTAGAGGTCCGCGTCCGAAAGTTCCACTTAAAATACAGGAGCATCTGTTTAAAATGGAAAAGTGTGGATTATGGAGCGACTTCGTCTCGAACCACCAACAATCAGAGACATAACTCTTTAAAGAGACATCACGAAACTTTGGTAGTGACATCACTATCAAATGGGGATTAGCTTTCTCTAAACCTTAACGTGATACTAAATATGATACCCCTTAGTAAGACTGAGCCAGATGACTGCCAGATCTACAAACAACCGGGACCAACGGCTTTAAATGCTTTCAGAGACAAAGAGAAAACACGGAACGTAATTGATGGTCAGCCATCTACAGATCGACCTTGATGATCTACCTTTGCGGCAGTTATAATTGAGCCAAAACCATGGGTGGTCTGATAACGTAAAACATTGTACAGAATTCATAAATAATTCAACAATTACTACCAGATGTAAACACTTAACCGTTGACCCAAAAATATAATTATTTTTTTCTTTTTAAAAGCTCTTCATCACGGTTGACATTACCGAATATGTTACCAGTTAAAACAAAGTGGTATCGGTGCATTCGGTACCGATTCGATTCAATTACAAACTCATGTTACAAAACAAATCCAATTAACTGGATGGTGGGGTGCGTGTTATAAGCGAACAGCGATTTTTCAGAGCCGAAAAGCCTGTAGCGATTTGTACATGCACTACGGGCTTTAGACAATAGAACATATATTTTTAATAGTAACGTAGTCTACGTTACTAAACCGAAAATTAGTGTAAGTCTGTTTATGTAAGTGTATCGTGAGTCGTGTTGGTGGGACTGTATGAAAAGGTAGTCATGAATTTATTCAATCAGCAATATTGATAAATAGCTAACAAATGGCACGAAGGAGAGAGGAGGCTATACGAAAGACTTTATTACAGAAAACAAGATAAATTACCTATTATTTAATTTTATCTTCATTTTGCAAATATTTAATAAAAAGATGCAATTAAATATTAAGACTGTTCCATATAAAATAAACATTATTAGAATTTAATAAAACGGACGTACAAACGATATACAACGTGTAACGTTAAAAGCGCAAAACCTCTCGTGGGGTAACTCAGCATATGTTACTGAACAATGTTTGTTATAAAACTTTTGGAAATTCGCAAAAAAAAAACGATTTTTCATACAAAATGCGAAATTGATCGAACCCATCAGTATGAAAAACTATTTTTTTTTCGCGAATTTCCTAAAGTTTTATATTTTTACATTGTTCTGTAGCATTGGCTGAGTTACCCCACGAGAGGTTTTGCGCTTTTAACGTTACACGTTGTTTATGAATCAAGCAACTGAAGAAACAGTAAGAATTTTACTCACGTAAAAGTGAAACCGCAAGTCTTCTACACCTTGTACCACACTTGAATTCAGATGGCGTTTCAATCGTCGGCGGCTAGATAGCGCTAATTGATCGTTTGAGACGCGCCGCTAATGCGCTCGAGAACACTACGAGTACGGAACGATGACCTGAAGGGCTTTGATTTAAAATTTAAATCTTAAGATTTGAACAATTTAAATATTTAATATTGATACACTGAGAGTGTCAGCGGTGGAAACATTCATAAGTTAAGTTGACTTTACCCGCGGTTTCACCCCCGCTGCTCGGTTCCTAGCCAAGTCTTCCTTGATAAATGGACTATCAATCACAACTATATTTTTATATTTGAAGCAGTGGTTTCTTAGATGCTGATCTAAGGTATAAACATACTCGTTACCTCTATAATATTAGTACAGATTAATATGCATAATGGTAAGAACAATACTTCTTCGTTAGTCTAGTGGTCTCATGTCAAGTATTATTGGGTTCCTTTCCCGGTAGCTGCCACAAATTCAGAACGTTTTGTGTCCAATCACAAAAATAACTAAAGTTAGTGCTTTGCCTAGGAATCACATTGTAAAGCAAGCTATGGCCAGCAGAAATTTGAAAACAATATTATTTAAGGGATACTGGGAATTTATAAAATAGTTATGGAAGCGAATTTAAGATTTATTAGAAACTACTGCCATTGACAACAATAGGTGCCTACTCAAAGTGTATTACTGCAGAATTGTCTACAATTAAAACAATAGCACTAAATACAAAGTACTTCACATAAATCTCCTTCTACTAGTTACCACACAAGCACATGTTTATCTTTATCGACAAATCATAATTCACAACAATACTAAATAAGGACGTGACACATGACCTATTCGATAAGTATAAAAATATATCGATTGAGCGTAAAATGAACCATGGTTCAAGATTACCGACCGCACCGATAAGAACGTGCGAATCGATGAAAATAAATACCGTATCGATATGGATCAATGCCTTGTTTATGGTTTAAGTGTTTGGTCGCGGGACTTATACCATCACCGTGACCCCGGAACATAAAGGGCTATTGAAGGACACCGTGGATTTTAGTCAGTACAAGTCTGACAGTCCCTCCCGCCCTGCCCGGGGTGGGAGGCCTCATCTGATGATTTTACCACGTAAAAAAAAAAGTGGTTTAAGTGTTTAATGTAGTATGGCAAGTTGGCAACACGCGTTTATTTACTAAAGAGCTTCAGCAATCAACTCAGATTAGGAGCTTACTTTTGAGCAAATAAATCAGATTAGGGAAACTTAGAGAAATGGCTATAAAAATTTCATGACATCATCATTAACACTGTTAATTGTTCCCACAGCTGGGACGAAGACGTCGTCTTTGGCATTGAAAATGGGCTGCAATCCACTACGTGGACAAGTGCAATTTTGTGGATTTCCTTCAAATAAAAAGTAAAATCGGTTCATGACACCGTTGGAGGCCCACGTTGCCACGATATAAACGTTAATCATTAAAAGATGGAAAATTGAAATGCAATACAAATCAAATTATATAAATTAAAGGTCAGGTTTGTATGAAAGTAGAAATAAATCGAATCTAAGAATATCAAAAAGCATTAAATATAAGTGTGAGAAAACAGAGCGAAAGACATGTATTTTGTTAGAAGGTACTTTATTTATGATACAAGGTGATAAAATATAGACAACATTGAGTATTTCAATGTTATGAAATAGCTAAGGCAGTAAATTATTACAAAAATTTGATTGTTGAGTGATTTATTTTCAAAGATCGTATTTGTAAATGTATGTCAAGAATGATAATCTAAATTCTTATTGTGATTGATCAAGTATAAAACGCACTTAAAACATGCCACCCACGTGGAGATCACTAAATTTTATTTGCGATGGTATCGTATTTCTTAGAGAAAATAAACCAATAGCCAATATTCATGAAATCTATTTTAACGACGAAGATTCATGTTCTGATTCTGTTTTCCATCGATAAATCTGTTGTCGAATATCTCCACTTCGAATTCTAATTAGAGCAAATAAAACTTTTGTGTCAGTAGCATCTTAATTAACAGAACAAACAATAATTTCATCAATTCCGTTCTAATGAGTTCAAAATCTGATAATGAATCTGAATCGAGAAGGAAGCTTAATGGATTTATAACTAAAACTAAACTTATAGTTGACGAAAATAAAATATGAGAGGGCAATAAATCTGTAACCTCCAACAATTTGTACCGCACGTGTCCAAGAATATCTTTTAATAAACTAAAACAGGACGATGCGCAGGATTGCCAGACGTCGCAGACATTTGTCAAGGAGTAAAGAGTTCAAATAAAATAAGTTTTTACAGTCTCGCGGTAAATGATACTGGCGATGTAAAGGGATAAATTGATGCGAAAAGGAAATCAAATGAAGGATTTGTGTTGCGTGAATGATTTGCGTTTTTTGATATAAAAGATCATTTCTTTATGATCCGGGAATAAAAAGTACACACATAAAATTATTTTAGGATTTGGCGCAAAATCTTTTTAATAGTGTGTACAAAAAAAGTAAACGAACCCATCAGCAAAAGCATAATCATAACACAATTCAAAATGTAAATCACGATTCTTTTGAATAACAACGACTGCCAGAAATCTCTTGAGATCTCTAATATTGACATAGTACGAATCTATAATGTTTCCCTACTCAGCAATAAAGATGCATCACGTCTTGCTAAACTCCCTAGAGAGGCATCAGGACTCTAGCAAAATTCGTCTAAATTGTGTCACATCGTGCCTACCACAACAAACACTTTCGCGAATCATTGTTATTCAAAGTGACATAAAAAATAAACAAACTAAATGACATGACACATTTAAACGATGCAGAGTACCTAAATACACATCAAAGTGAAACCGAAACGCATTCTGACAAGCGGATTCAGGAAATAAATGTTATTGGAGATGACGATGGACGTTTTCCAAAAGAGGACACAAAAGACACTGTGACAAACAAAACTCTACTTGACAATGCTGAAGCTCCGAGTGCTAGCTGTCAAAGAACAGACTCTGTGTTTAATTTAAGTGTGTTCGAAGTGGTTTTTTTGTATAGATAAAAGTAGTAAGCCCATATGGTAGTTCACGCTTGGCATGTTAGGGGAACGATGGTACGTGACACAATATTAAAAATAATATCTATTGAAGAATTTAATAACAAAGGTATTACCGCTGAACAGTTTCCGATCACGTTGGTGATTTTAATACAAAAAGAGTATAGAGATGGTAATGTAAACGTGCGTCTGTTGCGATATTTAAAATGAATATTTTTTTTTATACGACGCTTTATGCATAACGAGACCGCGGGGCTATTTTGCGTGGTACTGATTTTTAATAATGTTATTAATATTGGCGAGAGCCACGACGATACTTGTGAAGAATTCACTTACAGGTCTTTACATTTTAAGTAGGAGTCAATTAATGGTCAACAACTAATCGAATCGAACAAAACAAACAATACATTGAAACCAAGAAAAGCATGGACACATATGGAAGAAGACCCAGGATTAAGACAGAATATAAAACGGTATTCAATGAATGAAAAGAACCACTCAAACAATGAAAACAAACCAACGTGAGACCGCCAAAACACTCATTCTCAATTAAAATCAAATCCGATCTAAAAATAACTGCACGTCACATCAGACATGTCGTTTTGTGCGCCGGCGCAGTGTCACACGTCACCGGCCAAGCGTAAACCGTTTCAAACGCACCCTTATTTGTGTTAACCCTTTTTGCCGTTACTAATACGATTTCTTGTTATCCTTTTGTTACTAAATTGGTTTCTAATATTAGACTTAGGTGAGATGAAATTAAAATATCGATGAGTTTAATTTGTCTATCATGTTTATTTGTATTGCGACAGTTAACATTCTTATAAATTCTTTCTTCATCTTCTAGTGCCTCTACAGTTAATGAAGATTTATCATCAGCTCCCAATATTTCTTCTTTTCTTTTTAAGATTTTGTAACCAATTGTGGATTCGCCCTGACCGTCTGCTTGTCCAACCACATTCTATTATTCAGATTGTAGGAAATTAAAAATAGATGGTGCATCAACCTTAGCTGCTAATTGAGTAATAAAAATTACCTTTAACAAGATTCAATCTTGGCAACTATTAATCAAGTCCGAAGATAAATTTTTCCATCACATTTATCAAAAGAATCCTCGACTCAATCTTAGAATAATTTCCCATGATCCTTTATAGGTAGACTTGCATTAATTCATAACCGCCCATAACTAAAGATTTATCAACCCAATAAATTGATTGAGGAAATAAAGTCTCAACTAAAATGATTGAAAGCAATTAATCAATCTAAAGACAAACTTGAAACTTCATTAAATCCGACATTCTGATAGATATATTGATCAAGCTTTGGTAGTAGGCGTGAAGACTTGGCATAAACGTTTTGTAATTAATGGCACAGATCGACTGGCTTCATAAATATGAAGTTCTATATCAAGTTCATGGCCGAGATTTATTTGAAAAATATGATTTTATTTATAAAGCAAAAAATGTAACACACTATTACAAAGAGGCCTTTTCCGGGCTTCTTTTTTTTTACATAGGCTTTTGGTGATACAAAATAGTGCACATAAAATCAATACACAGTTTTCAGGGTAGATATCAAAGATGTGATAGATATTTGGGTAGATCAATGATGAAATTGCCATTTTGGGGGACTTTCTTTTGTAAATTGACTTTCAAATACTCCTAATTAGCAACCTATTTTAAATTCTGATTTTGCCAATAGTGAAAATATGACGTCTGTGCATCCTTAATCTATTTTTATATTTGTTACAATCAGACAAACACGAATAACACACCAAAGCTTTAATAAAAATATTAAAGAAGACAAAGCTTACTAAACACAAAGCTTAAAGGGAAAGCTAAAATCAAAGGTAGACATATCCACAGTGATAGTAATAAGATTAAAATAGACAAAGATGTCCAAAGCGTTAGTAACGAGGCTAAAGTAGGCAAAGGTGACTAAATTCAAATGGACAGTAACGCAGACTATATGCCGCCTGCGCTCAGCCAGTAAGTCAAAATCACACGGTCGCGAGCGGCGAAGCGCGTAGCCGCATAAGCATTATTTATACCGTCAGGTACTTAGATGAGAAAACATACAGAGATGAAATTGGGGAGTCTCCGCTGGGGAAGAATATTTCCTAAGCCAAGTCCTGCCGAGAAAACAAACAGCCCGCCTGTTATTCTCGAAGAGTTTTAGAAATATATTTTTTTAATTTTGCGCCAATAATTCAGCGGAGTAGAAATTCTATCTTTATGTAGATTTAAACTTAGCAGTATAGGCCGATGGAAAGGAAACACTATTTTGAATCTAGCAACGGAAATGTCAAAAATTAACGAAGTTATAATTTTAAGATATAAATGACTAAAAAAACGATTAAATTAAGTGATAACGATTTAATTTATAATTATTAGGTATCATTAAAATATCAAGGCTAATTTTATTGATATTAACGGTAAAAGTAAAATACGACTGTTTCTAGAGGCAATAAAAATAGCTAAATATTAATCTGTTAGCCTCAATATAATGGCAGTTATAGAAAGTTATGTCAGTTTTAATTGGTCTCCAATTAATACAAATATTGATTGTCCAATCCAAACACCGGTCGTTATAATGCCTATCCGATCTATGAATGAATAATTATGCCAATAACAAGCACTAGCTAACAAGCTTCAGAATTTAGCGTGTTAAACGTGTTCTGCTAATTTGGACAAATAATCTAAGTTGTCGACCAAATATTAAAAGTTTAAGGAAAAAACAGGACAAAATTGAACTAGGCGAAATACTAAGAAAAGAATATGGAACACATTTAACGAATAAAGACATTATCTACTACGAGTATGTTTATATCCGAAAGTCTGTTACATTTTACGGTCTTCCAATGAAATGCACTCACATTTTATCCATTGACTTACAATTATTAGACCAGGATCTAAAAGACAGATTTTGGGATGCTTCAAAATCGCGAATGAGCCGTGTGAGGCAAAAGAGACTTTCACACTCTAACTGATAGAAGGCAAACCTTTTATAATACCCAACCCTTTAAGACAGTGCCGTGACCCTGGACTTGGTAGATCTAGAATTATCACTTATATGTGTACAGTATTATGACATCATTTCTTTATTAACGGACAAAGTTGCAGACAAAATCGCATACGACGATGATCATAAATACTATAAAGAAAAGAAAGGAAAAGACGTTAATCTTAATATTTATATCAATAGCACTGATTTCTAAGGTGTGTTCGGGCACGTTCGAAACGAAGCTCCTTATGTTTTCAAAGCTTATTTACAAGAACCACCCAGACTACAAAACGTCCTAAGAGAGTGCACAGTAAATATAGAGTGGACATCGCGAAGCTTAACTTGAAATAATTTAGATGGCTCCGGGGATTTCTGCAGATTCGTGGCGAAATATACTTACTAAGTTACTGAGCTTTGTTAAGTCCAAGCTTTATTAAAGTGAAAATTATGTTGGAAGAGACGTTTTGCGGTAAGGTTTTAAGTTTATCACATAACATGTAACGTATGGCAAACTCATGGATTATTTTGAAGTAGACGCGTTGTTTGTAAATGTGACGTATGTGTAAATGTAAAAGTATACTGTAACAACAACAACAACAACAAAATAACCCAACCCAATACGTTTACGTGACAATCATGCAGTGCATACGCAGCGTCGTGCAGGCGACTTTTACGCGATAGAGCACCGCATCCAAACTCTACGTTTTACGCATTTTTTACGTAATATTTGCATATCACACGCTGACAATTATGAATAAGCGTCTACTATTTCCATAACAGACAATAACTTTGGCAACAGTAGCGCCCCACGCGACAAAATAATAGTTTATCAATTACATCATCGCAATGCTATAAAACGGACATAAAGCGATAAATATAGGCATGACGAGGACATAGGATCTATGACCTGACTGACTGTTGCCCACGAGTAAAGATGCTATTAAGTGATTAGGTAAAAGGCGATCTATGTCATGAATGAAAACTAATATTGCCACAAACATCATTGATATTGTGGCATTGTTCTGTTACAGAGTCCATGGTTTTTTGGAGTGCGTGTGGAACATTATCTAATTAGTTTTGCTCTGGGTGGAGCGGAAGAGACTGTCACACTCGTACTGACTAAAACCACCCCGTTTCTTCCATTGCCCTGTGTTCAAGGAGTTGCAGTAATCCCTTAAGACATAGCCGTGACTATGACAGGTATTTGGCCTGAGTTGCTGACAGCTTGCGGCGCGCGGTGATCATAATGCGCAGTCGATTCGGGCCTGTTTCTTAATCGGACGGTGAGCTATTCATTACTTAGCGTCCGAAAGCCTGCGCCTAAAATGCTCATAAATAGCCCCAGTAGAAATCTTTTGGTAGGTATCTAAGGATATATTTTACATTGATTTTCCAGTTTTCAATGTTCATTTTTCTCCAACGTCATTACTACCATTCATAGTGGCCTAAGTGCATTAGTAAATCTTCAGGCCATATTACGCGGTTACTTCATAAGCCGTAGTACTACTAAACTGCGAAGTCCTTTTGTTCCAAACCAGGCCATCCCAGCTAGGTCCCACCCCAGATTTAATGCAAATACAGCTGGAGCAGCTGTCCTAAGAACAGTGCCTATTTGACATGCAATTTCAAACTAATTGATACGTCGATTCTCAAGTGGATCTAATTAGATAAACGTTGAGGTCAAGCGAATTATACAAAGTGCATGGATGGGTTTAGTGCAGTGGGCACTGCGTTTTGCAGATCTGCGGTAGAATTTGAGGCTAATTGGTAAGTTGGTCGATTTGGGTCCGTGTGGTGGGTTATGGCCCACTCCATCTTACAGAGAGTAGGCCGTTAAAGGCTGATAATGATGGATAGCCGATAAGTGTGAGTAAATCTGGCAATTTGGAGATCGTGGAGAACTTATGCAGTGCGGAACTAGTTATTCATATTAGATATATTCTTACTACTCCAGAAAAGAGCACTACTCTGACCGAAATACTGACAACAATTGAAAATCACGTAACCGAGCCGCGAAAACGAGCGAAAAACATGTTGAAGTTGCCGAAAAATAAGTGGAAATGACCGTAAAAAATGCCAAAAAGTAAGTGAATATGATGTAGGAATTGCCAGAAAGTAGAAATCATGTTGAAATTGCCAAAAAGTATGTGAAAAACGTAAAAAGAACCCAAAACGCTAGAAAGAAGAAGTACGCAGCAATGTATTAACATTAACATATAGAAGTTGCCGAAATAACTGGTCAGAAGAACTATGCAGTATTGCATTAACCGGAAGACTTCACACCATTAAACCAAAAAAGGACCACAAAGCCAAATCAAATGTGGCAACCCAATCATTAACACTCTAACTGGTCAAAGTAAACAGTTTACCAAGCCAATATAGCCCATTCAGTTAGAATAGTTTACATTTACGGGCATTCCGTGCTTAAATGTTAGTTTATAGCTCAAATAGTAGCAATTTGCTAGTCCGCTGCTTACGATCACTGTAATGAGCCGTTTCCTCAATTGACTTGCAACTTGTGTGGGATTTGTACTGATGTACGGATATAGTGACAGTTATACTGATTTATTTCACGCTTTTGTGATAGTCCTAACTCCTAGTAGATTTTATGAATTATATGTAAGAAAGAAAGAAAAAGGTTTTTTAACAGGAGCACACAGCATAAACAAAGAAACATTATGATTAAAACCAGGATAAAAATAAAGATAATATAAAATTGTGTGGCCCAAGGGTATTTTAGGATGAAATATATCTGGAAGTTTTCATAAAAGCAGAATTCAGTTGCTGAAAATATTGCAAGACAAAGCCGCAGTGATAAGAAAAATGACAGCGGGTCTAATATGGCCCATGATTCACTTCGTCAATTACCAGCAACGCCTAAAATTACATTTTAATCTGAAAAAAAGAAGTCATTAAAAAAAAAACAATTAATCGTTGAACCCATACCTCGCCATCGCTGAAAAAAAAAACAACTTCTCGGAAATTATAGGCAATAGACACACCTCTAATATTAAAAACACGTGTTTCCAAGATATAGGTTTACTAATAACGATGTTATGGTTTTTAACCGCGGTCATTAAGAAAACCGTCACCGGTGCGCACACGCCGTAAATATAAACTCTCTAAATGTTTTACGACCATTAGTAATTGTTTTACGAGTGTATAAAAATATATATTTCTTAGACGTGGTTTTAGTACTGAAACTGTACTTTTTCTTTGCTCGTACTGCGACGCATGATAAAATATCTTTGGATTTTTGGCAATGTGAAACATATCAGGTAAGATAATTATTCTACTGGAACACAACTGTCAAGAAATTAGAGAAAATAATGTAATGTTTCTAAAAAAAATAATGTATAATTTATGGTCGAAAGCAAATAGGAACAGTTTGGTCTTAGTTCAACGCAAAGACCATAAAATCAAGATTTTATAAGATTAGATCATAGATTTTAAAAATCAAGTAAGTTTGATTTCAACTTTCAAAAATGTAGTCTACATTATTTTTAATATTCTTTGGCTGACTAATGACTGCGGTCTCTGGTTAAATTTAAATATTTTGGTTTCCTAGCACTTCGCCGTAACCATGAGTAACTGACAGAACAATCGCCTATTGAATACGTAATTTAAAGAAAGTTTGACTTGAAACATCTTTCTTAGAAGATCATGTATTTGACAACCTGGAGACCTCTGCACCTAACTGGAACTATGACTCTATTCTGGAGAACCTGTTAAATTATTTTTCAAAATAAGCGTATAATTAACCGAATACTTTCCTTCTTAGAAACGGCTATTACACGACCGACATAAAAAAAAATAACTCCGCGATAAATTGAGATGTAACGGAAAATAAATTGACTGTCATCTAGTTGTTAATTATATGTATAATCGGAAAGATTATAGGTTCAATGTTGAACACTTCATAAGCTCGTAACGTGGCAGCTTTACTAGATTTATATTATGATTCAAGCAGTCCTATGATAATAGTGCGTATGTAAGTACGAAAATCACGGATAAAATATGACGAAAAGTTGGTGTACTAGGTAGATTATTGTCTAACCATTAGGAGACAACAATCGTTGTTAAAGTATATAATAAACTAAAACAGAACGGAATGAAAGAATGACAGGACAATAAAATACACTATGCAAACAAGTACAATCAAAGTCACGAGTAAAAATCTTCCCATACGTAACACTCCAATCTCTAAGAACAAATTAAACATACTATCTCATATTTACTTTGATACATACGTGGAAACCTGCACGTTCAACATAGCTGCACGTGTTATAATCACAGAAAACAATGAAAACACAATATTACTCTTGTCGAGACTGTTCAATGTTATAACTTGCGTATGATTATGTTTACTTGAAGAGAAATTAGTTCTTGATAAGCGTAAAATTCATGTAGAACTAAGAGTAAGGAGTAATGACATAGATGTGAGAGGTCTAATAAAACAAGGACCTGAAGTTGTAAAAAGAGCACACAAGAATTTTTATGAGGCGGAAAGGAAAAGACCAGAAACTGTACAGCAATTCGGAGTAGAAACTCAGAACGTTAACAAAGATGGTTCAGTTGGAACAGAAGGGAATCAAGAAGAAGGTAGAAGAATTGTTTAACACGTTTAAAATAAGTGTGAAGTTAATATTTGTTGTTTGACAAAGCTGTATGCACTTGACATAATTTGTAACGAGTAAAACACGTTGGCACCGTGTCCAATTTAAATCTGTTTTGCGATAATATGTAAATCTATAATTGTCCATTAAAGTTCCAAGGGATAAGCTTGACTTGACAAAGACCTAATAGTTAGGTAGCCAATGCTGAATCTGGATTATGACCTACTAAAGCCACGTTTGCATTGGATAAGCCCGGAACGTGCCAAGTCTGGCTGGCAGAATTCACTGGCGCGTGTTGGCTCCAGTACAATGGAAGAAAATGTGACAACCTCAAAACTTTTTTTTTTTTTTTTTTTATCGTGGTAAAATCATCAAATGAGACCTCCAACCCCGGGCAGGGCGGGAGGTACTGTCAGACTTGTACTGACTAAAATCCACGGTGTCCTTCAGTAGCCCTTTATGTTCCGGGGTCACGGTAATAGAAATAAATCCCGCGACCCCGGCAGGCTTTGGCCCTCTGAGAGGGGGCCCCGTCATTTTTTGCTGACAGCTCTTTGAGGCGCGCGTGGAACACGACGCGCCGTCGACCCGGGCATGGTCCATGGTCGGACAGCGAGTTGCCCTTTACTCGCTGTCCGCATGCCCGCGCCTACGGTGGCCGGAGATCGTCTTGCGACGTACGGCGCCGTGGGCGTACACCACTGCGGAACCTCAAAACTTGCCTAATGGTAAAACAAATGAAAATCACTTACATCAAAGAAATGCGGCCTCAGTCTTCCTATGGTGTACTTGGCGACGTCGGTGGTGAGTTGCTGGCAGGCGCAACCGAAGAGAAATACGCCGATGACTTGGTAGGCCTCCCAGACCCAGGCGGGAATCTCCCGGCCTAGAACTTTGCGGGAGCGCCCACCTACGTAATCTCGTAGTCTTATCCATTCCGTGAGGCACATCTGCGAAAGAAGGAAAACATACTTTAAATATATTGCCAAATAGTTCTGAATTCTTTTATCTTTTAATATCTTTAGACACGCATAAAGAATTCTAGCAGGTGCCACTTTGTGATGAAGAAATTCGAAAGCTTCGGTTAAATCCAGAAATAGGTAAATTTATTGATGGCGAAGATATAAAATATCTAAAATAAAATAAAAACGAAACATTGTTTTACGCTCGTAGTATACAAAAAGCTTCTGACAGCAGTGACTTACTACCATGTCGACAATATTAATTAAATGCTAAAATCGAAATGATAGAAAAAACGATCTCAGTTAAATGTTTTGAAAACTCGTATCCGACAGAAAGATTGAAACGTTAAAAACTGTTGACACAGTTTTTTACACAACGTAAGGCGACTACCATTATACGCATGTACCAATATTGGCTGTATGCCAACATCATTAATTAATAATTACTAACTAATCATCAGTAGGCGGTCTGCATACAGATGAGGCGAAGGCGTTGAGGCGTGACTTAGCTAAGTTATTGAACGGAGCTGTTATTACATCTCACGAGAAATCATATGCACAACAAAAATGTAGAATGCATGTACACAAACTAGCTATTGACCACGTCTTCACTCGCATACTTGTTACTAAGAATGTAATTAATAATTATATCCGTAATTATATACGTAAGGATATCGTAAGTACCAATTTGTTAAATAAGTTACAGAATCGGATCAGCAGTTCCGAAAATTACTTCTCATATTCTAACAATATGCACCTATTTTTAAGTGAAGAAGATGCGTCACCTCTCATCCTTTAATGTGTTGAACAATCAAAATAAGTATGACATAAGCCTTTCCCCTTTATTAGAATAAGTTGGTTCGTTTTGGCTGCGGTACATCCTGTTCCTTGGCAATGTTTTTTTGGCTGATGACACAACAGTCCACGACAGACATTGATTTGAACTTGAACTTCAGTGTCTCCATTTTGTTCAAGCTTAGGATGCTTTGGTTCTTCATGTTTTATAACTTGGACAAACAACTGTATAATCCTATAAACTTCATCATATCGAAATAATAATTTTGCTGTCCCATATTTGGCCCTCAAATCTTAAGTAAGCAAAAAATTACCTGTGCCATTATTCTTTACAAAAAACTTTAAATGATACAAGGTCTTGGCATTTCCCCAAACTGAATTTGGAGCATTTCCCTCGTAATTACATAGCTATTACATATTGTGTGTGTCGTAACTGGCCTTGTGCCTGATACGGTGCAGGGTCGGGTCGCACGCGCATGGAATATCATACCATATATGAACCGTTGCTGATTTATCTGCCTCGTTACCATATTGATTTCTGAGCAGCAGAAAATCTAGTCTCTACATGGAGGTTGGTAGATCGTATATCTGAATTCCTATTAAGAGAAGCTATTTATGTTTTAGGAGATGTTCGTGGGGCTAAATTTAGAACTGGATAGTTATGGGTTTCGTGAGTAAAATTCATGTTCATAGACGAATACGATTCGCGATATCTCCGCGTGAAGCTTGTAAAACAGGTAAGGGAGTCTATTTATCGTCAGTTACTGTGTTGTGAGTTAGACAGTTGCATGTTTGGACCTATTATAGGTGAATGTCTCAAAAATGGTACTGCTTGTTAACTGACGCATGCATTTGATAGTTGTTTTATTTGCGATCATCGAGACCACACTTTTGATGGTAGTAATGTTTGCGTTTAATGTGTAGTGGCGTACATTAGGAGAGTCCAATGTGGCGTACATTACTGAGTCCTACCTTGAGCTACAGTATACATTGACTTCCAAATTGCATAAGTAGGCAATTTAATAAAGACTCAGATCGCAAACAAACACCAGACGTGAAATTCCCTAACTGCCGAGCCGAAATGCGCCTCAGTAGCTACTAGTACACCCACATTTCGCTTGCGACCTGTCTAGGTTTCAGCTTTATTATCTACACAATCACGACACCCCATATCCCTAACTTTATGAGCTACATTACCACATTATATTTCGCATATCCGCAACTCTAATAGGGTCACTACCCACATGAGTTCCCGTTACTGGGTTTCATGACAATTTTGCATATGTTATCTTCAAGCCGGGAACTTGATATCGAAAATGGTCCTAGATTTGTTGCAATTCTATAATTTTTTATGTGAGATTTGTGTCAATGAAGGATATAATATAACATATTAGGCCTGTTATCTCCGAAAGGTTAAGCAAAGGTGTTTCTAATAGTACTCTCACATTTCGCCAGTTATTTTGAAGTCCAAGTGATAGGAGGTCACCCTATTGACATCAAACAGCCACAAATCAAGGATCCACGGGTGCTGCATAGAAAATTTTGGTAGAAAAATCAATACCATTTTTCCTGAACTCGATATTGAACTCAGCCATTGCCTTAAACTCAGCAGCCACTCTTGCAACTACTAAATCAACGACGTATACTGGAGACACCATGAAATAAGAGAAATTATGTGGAGGCAAAGTTCTACTGAAGGTCCTCTGATATCTTTGTTAATTCTATCAATTGACAAGTAAATAATGCTTCAGATTGTTTATCACCAACACATACGATTGCAAATATATTATGTTACTCAATATTTACTTTGCAAACATCTGAAATTGGGTCAAGTTGATCCTCTGTACATTTGCTTATTGTACTCTGTTGGTACATGGATGTTTTATTGTCATAGTAACTGCATTATGTATAAGTCGCGAGCTATTGATGTTTTGTTTCAAACACCGCTCCGTTGTAACTAAATTACACGGACTGAAACAATCTATACTATTACTGTCTATCTGATAATAACTTTTCACGCTTTCAGCCTTAAAAGCTGGATGAATTTGGATTAGACCGTGAACCAGATCAAAGTAGAACTAAGGGCTGTTAATCCCGGTAAAGACTTCTCGTGACTCAATTTCCAACCACCAAGCAAGCCCAGTCCTAGGCAAAGATTAGTCAACCTTAAAGTTTCTACGGTTTGCCATCAACACTTGCATACAGAAAAAAAAACAAAGGTGAAATCCGGTATTCCATTAATAAGACAAAGAAACTGAACCACGAGCAGCAGAAAGTTGCAAATACAGTACCGGTTTATAATAGCGAACTGTTATTACTTATGCACTATTTCACAGTGATTAAAGCTCAGCATTGTTTGCATACACATTGTTTTCATCAAAGTTAATAACACTGTGTTCGTAATTAGAGAGAGGGTCTTGATTGAATTGTGAATCGAGTGTTGATGCTTTAGAAATGCATATAACACAAGCTAAAATGGTTTTAGTAACAGAAGTAAAATTCAAGTTTTCAAAAATTGCATTTTACGACATTGTATGGTAGCCCTGACAATACAGTATGGAAGCGATGACCTCTCTGACAGAGGCACAAAGACAAAAAGTAAAACAATGATCGGATATCCAGCGGATTCAGGAAATTAGGAAGACATCGAAGATTTATGTGATGAGAACAAAGTCATACGAGGCAGATCATAGCATTTTATTAAATGTAGCAGCAAAGAAAGACATCACATACAACAATCCAATTAACAGATCGATCCATGGTGAGTCGACCCGGCGGTTAATGAAGCAAACGAATTGTTAAGAGGAGACCGCGCATAGGCAAACCAATGTTAGATGTCTCACTAAATGAAGTGTCAACCATAAACAGAAGAGCAGGTCTGACTGGGTAAGGAAACGCGAAGGACCGGGTGCTGCGTCTCAATTTAGGAGGCATATTATTTCAAGAAGTAGACTGTGATAGGCTCAGCCAACATCAGAATGTCAAGTTCCCGTAAAAGGTTTGTTCCCAAGCCCACTTTCAGTAGAACTCACAATTTCCTTAAAAGGCTAGGTTTATTACCAAACCCAGTAACAGTACAAGCTATTATCACTTTCCAATAACCAATAAACATAGCAATTCTCACCGCAGCAGACGAACAACAAACATTACATAAGAACCAGATGATCTTGCGCCCGCGCCGCTTTCAAGGGCGTAAAACATAAACAGTGAGTCATAATGAACTTGTTAGTGCCTTGACCGTGTGACGGTAGTATGAATTTCTCTTATATGGACATTGTTTTAAAAATTTTAGTAATTTTAATCTCAAAAGTTTCTCAGTACAAAATATGGCTAAAAGTGAGAGAGTCAGTAGTCTTTATTAGATTTCATCTACAAGGTGGCTTAAAGAGAAGTCTAAAGAATAAGACAAATGCTTGGTCGATAACAAATAAATTGGGAAAAGATGCTGATGAAATATAATGAAGTATCAATAGTATTGATAGCGATTAATCAGAGTGAAAAAATCATAAGAAGACAAAAGATTCCTCAGACATAAAGTTGAACCAGTAACACCTTTGAGACTCTTCGAGACTTAAAAAATCCAAGAGTCAAAAGAGAATAGATTGAATGAAGAAACAGAATAATAGAACTAAAGCTAGTGTACAGATACTCCATAGATATCTGTGAGAAACTGCGTAAATTGTATTGTTCTCTATAAAGACTTGGCAAATCTCGGTGTATTTATCAATGCAAGATTTGTTAGAAGTGTGTGTAATCGCACGTAGTAAATAACGGCTAAAGGTCGCCGTAAATTAGAAGATTAGTGTCAATACTGACAAGACACTTTAACCCATCGGCGCTAGCCGTGATAAGGAGCTCCTCAGTAGGAAAATAGCTACCTTTTTTTAGCTATTCCGATAAGCTTAAAAGGCCGTAATTACAGCAAACAGGGAGCCCAAATGACCACTTTGGCAAAACGATAATACTATGAATTGCGTATTTGAAAAATAACAATTTATCCAAACTGCTTTTTGACGTCGTCACGGTCGGCGCAATGGCTAAGCGATCTGCTGTAGAGTCCGGTATTGCAGCAGAGAAACTTTTAGGCAATCTGTGATCGGGGGTCCAATTTTCGAACTGAAAAAATATCTGTATCATTTACAAGATATTCTTGGTCTAGCTGTTTATGAGCGTGAGTTTCAATTTTCTAAACGCAACCCACGAAGGAGGATTCTTAGTGTTGGGCATTATTTTTTTAAATACCAAAGTCATTGTACTGAACCTTTGGCAAAATCAAAATATTAACCGTTCTACAGTACTACTGATTAGTCACGAATGTTTTTCAATATCTATTGAAGGTACATCGTTCCCCATGAGGAGTTGGCCGCAAAAGAAAGAGAAAGATAAGGCAGCGTGTAAATGGATGCTAATGGCTCCCAGATAACGTGTGCAAACAAGATTCTTTAGTGTTTAGCATAGACACGTACCAGTACATTAACCTACTCGCCTGCCAAATTCATTTTTAACTTTTATAACAACATTCGAAGGTTCATAATCGATTGGAAAGAATTGACAAGTTTGGGGTAGGTTGTCTGTACGTACTAAGTTGGTGTTCAAGGCAATATAAGGACCCGATTGTTGTTGAGGAACTGTGAATGTTAGAGAAGACGTCGTAAACTTAAAAGAGAAAATCAAAGTAGAAAATCATTAAGGTTGGTAATCAGCACCTGTTGCAGGTTAAACTGTACAAGCCATCTCATTTAAATGATTTACCTTACTGTAACCCGCGAAAATATTGTAGGTATCTCAAATCAGATTAAGATCCATTTTTTTTAACGGTTGTTTCGATTGGATATCTTTTAGGAAGACTCTCTAGATGAAGATCGGGAGCAAGATTACAACCGAGATAAGATAAGACAGCACACATTTTGATCAGAAAATTGTATTCCATCCATCCATTCCATGATGGAAATACCGTCTCGTCTAATTAAAAGATATTTCCTTCTATTGCTCTCCAATTAGTTGATTCACAGTACTTTACGATTCTCAGTAACGATAAACATCTACATCGCTCTGATAACTAATAGAGACATACTCGTGAATCAATCATACGCCTTGGATATTTATTAGTTTTCACAAAGGAGAAAGTTTAGCGTTTAAGACATATTTACGGTGATAACTTTGGTATGTCTTGATTGAAAGTCAACGCTTCAGCTGTGGGAATTCCAGTATTCTAGCTAGATTAATTTCTCGATAAAATTAATTTATAGTTTATCCAGTTAATTTTTTTTTGGACACTGCAGTTTTCTTAACCACTGTAACTCCTGAAAGCCAGAATCAACAATAGCAACCACCAGAAAAGCGTCGGGACGCACAGAATCTCTTAACTATCTTAGATCCCGCAACGCAGTTAATGAGAACATAATAGCGAAGGAGAATGCGCAATTTCACCCTAGATCAAAGGCTTATTTATGCTTCTTATACCTTGAAATATCGCTTTTAGCAATAATACATTGTACTTTTACCTAATTTTATAATTTCCACGTTGTGCCTGTTATCTGTATAGTTAATGTAAGCATTAAACTGTATTCTATTTATTGATCAGAAAAACGTGGAACCTCCTTTTGGCATACGAAGATGTACAAATCAAATAAACTACACTAATCCTTCTCAGAAATGTGTCGCTTCGCTCTTAATATTGTTACGACTGCGTCTATAAAGTATAATTTTAATGAGCCTTTTAATTAAGCAGGTCCTGCTAGTACCCCGGAATTAAATAACCTATGGCAATATTTCACGACGCAAACACCGCTTAATGAAAGTATTTTAACGAACGTTCAAGCTTCTTACCCTAATTGCACACTTGGTGCAATTAAATCATAATGCAATTACCTAGTACACGAGCAGCGTACACTATAATAATTGCAAAATAGTCCTTTGAATTAATGGTCCTGCAACAAATGGTATGTATTTTCATGATGAGAAATGCGCTAACGAAGCTAAATAATAAGAGGGACTAGACAAGTGGTATTCGCTTTCAAAACGTTTCATAAAGATCTATTCGATTTTCATACAGAATCAATAAATACATTTTTTTATTTTGCGTTCATCTTTGTGGATTACTTTTCACAGTTCCTCAGGTAGTGCTACGCTTCGAATTAATATCATCTGCCTTACGGCCAAGTCTTTTCCAGAACAAGTTCAGATAGGTGATCCATACCAGTAAGTGTAACGGAATACCAGTATTTAACATGGAGCGACTGCCTATCTGATCTTCGCTTTTTAAGTCTGGCTGTTAAACCTATGAGTCTACCCGAAAATCTCAGAATAACTTAACATTGTCATCATCTTCCTTCTGCTGTTCCATTTTATTTCGGGTCAGCATAACAGAAATACTAATTATACCATATTTAATAATGCAAATGAACACAATTACGCATAACAGCAATTAGAAGAAAACGAAAAGCACCAAGAAGCCATTGACTGTACACTTTCCATTAACCATTCATTATTTTAAACTGCAGCTTGTACAGATGAATATATTAGCGGCACGCTAACTGCGCTAATTTTACCAAGCCATTTTCTTGCCAATTAACCTATATGCAGTATGTATATGCAATTATCTATGTAGTTGCATAAACATGTCTTGTCTCTAAAGTTAAGTTTGAAAGGGCAAGCGAGGTTTCTGTCTTCTCAGTATGGGGTTAAAAGACGTCCAAGGGTGATTCCTGCTGGGTGCTGGCAAAAATTAACGATATAGACTATTGAATGCTTTAGCTTGACATAATTCTGCTGCTAGCCAGCATGGGCTCCTGCTGGATGTCATGAGGCAAGAAAATTTAGTGTGACGACATTTGGAAATTGGTTTGCCTTTCTGTTTCAATATTGGTAACCCTTTCATTTTATAGGCCACGACGCTTTTATGTGGAACTTGCTTCCTGCCCTAGCTCTGCTAGGATACTTTTGCAAAAAAAAAATATATAGCCATGTTATTTCCTGACGATGCAACTTTTTGGCAGCATTTTTAAAATAATGACCCAATAGTTTTTGAGTTGACTTATTACAGAAATACAAATCTTTTCTCTTTCCAATGCTGGTGAAAATTTAATGCTAGAATTCCCAAGATATAAAACAGGTTCCATGAAAACAAAACATAATGAATATATCATCTATACGAAAGGCAACTTCCATTTCATTGCCAAGATTAATGATAAATAGTTATTAGTTTATAGATTCCTATCTCTAAAACTACACCTCTTCACATTCCCAGACTCAGGCTACTACAGAATTACGTCGACATTCTCTCGTAATATGCCATCAATTAATATACACAACTATTAATAAAATAAATACACAATTTATTTTATTAATAGACATTGTTTATTTATAAATGCTGCGCTAAAATAGCGTGCGGACATGATTTACTGCGTTCATGCAAACGACGAGGGAGAGAATCGCATGAATTCACATGTAATATTCATTGATGCATCGACCCGAGAACTTGTTTTTATAGGACATACCGAAGGAGCAATGGAGCAAGTTGAACGAACGTCAGATAAAAGATACGCTTTCCTCCCGATACGGATACTGCAATCATCTTGATTTAAATGTATCATTCTGACTTTAATGTACGCGATATGAGCAAATACGAGTAGTCTGGGAAAGATGAACGATTTGTGCGTACTACAATGTCAGGTTTATTGAAAACAAGTGTGCGTGCGAGTGTTTTTTCATCAAGCGAACATCAGACTTGTTTATCCGCAATCAAAGCATGCTTTATTTAATTTATTATTAGTAATTGACTTTGATTATGGTTAGTCAGAATTGCCATATTTACTAAGGCACTATATTATTTTACAATTTAACAGATTTCAATATCTATCGCCCAGCTATTTACATAGACTTTTCCCCTAAAAGTCCACTATCTACACCAAGAAAGATTTCGAAACCATTTCCAAAAGATTAAGACTTATCTTTTATTTCTCGTTCTGGTATTTACTTTGAAGCAACAACGTTATCTTTACCACACTTTACGGCCGCCTTCGAGAATTCTTGTTACAAAGTACGGAACCAAAACCAGAAAGGATTATTGACAAAATAGCTGTAATAACCGTAGCTTAGGATTAACATGCTATTTCTGTAGAAGAAGCAACACGTGTAGAGTTAAATGTGTTAATTTAAAGGTCCCAAATGATTGAGAAAACAAAAGCAAGGAAGGTGCGGATAATCATGAAGATTTGGAAAACAAATAAAATAAAACAGGAACAAAAAGGATTATTGACGATGCTTGCAATAACCGTAGATAAGGATTAACACAGTATTTCTGTAGAAGTAGCAACACATGTAAAAGTGTAAGATGTTTGCTTAAAGTATCTAGATCTTGGAAAGACAAGAGCATTAATGGTACGGATAATTCTGAAGATTGCGAAAGCAAATGAAATAAAACTGCAACAGAAACGATTATTGACGAAATCATTGTAAAAACTGCTACTTTTGCTAAACAGTAACACGTGGTGCAGTTTTACATGTTAACTTAAAGGTTTCAGATGATTTAGTAGACAAAATCAATAAAATTGGGGATAAAACTGAGGATTCGAAAACCAATGGAATTTAAGTTAAGGAAAATGTAGCAAAACCTGTAAAACATAACAAGGAGCATTCACAGAATCAATTCTCAAAGCTAAAGATAATAGTCTAATCTTCATAGAAATGTCCGTGTTATGGGTGTTTACACACATTTACATACACAGGGAGAGTATTGAACGCTTTTCGAATATAAAGTAGAAATTAGAATCATAATACCGAGAGTGTAATGTCAAGGACTCGCCTTGGCATCTGGTAATGCTCGAAATACTTACTTACCTACATAAAATAGGACTTGGGGATCACTATGCTAATATTGTAGGTGAATTATGGATGATACTCGGAATTTTTATTTTGGCTAGTGAATTTGATTTCTTCTTTTGTATTAGTTGCTCTCATTGGGGTCTATGTTTTTAAAACACCCGTTGGCAGATATACATTCAATAGTCAAATCAAAATCAAAATCAAATAATTTATTTCAAGTAGGCCTGCTAGAGGCACTTTTGAATTGTCAAAAGACAAAAAATAATTAGGTAACATAAAATAGTTATGGTGCTACAGTCCCAGTCACAAGACATAAAAACGAGTGAAAGTACCGTAGGTGCTCATTCCAAAGCGTTGATCTCTATGGAGAAGAACGAGCAAGAAACTCCATGGACACTCTTTTTCAATAGCCAAAATTATAACAGAATCTTTGTTACATCATTCATCTTGAGATGGTGCATAATGTGAGAACGATGTAGCAAGTAAAAGGTGTCCATAGGAAAATATAAAATAGACAATTCAAGAAATATAAATCCTTAAAATAGACCGTGGTAGCTAAGAGATGACCAGTCACGACTGACGGCGCCCGTTCACGAACATGACACATGCATCAGCACCATTCAGCTCAACCATTTTGAAGGGAACTAAATGATCCGAAACACGCGCCACCGCCAGCGAGACATTTGAGTGAGCATGACATACTCTCAACCACCAGGGTTATTCAAGTCAATAAAAGACGTGGGTATCTAATCATTGAAATTTCTAAGTACATAGTACTCACACAATGCTTGCTATTAAACTATATAATACTAGAAAGATTGACTCTATACAATACAAGTATCGTTATACAATCTTCATCAGCTCCGACAATAGTACCAAGAGATACCCTACGACTGTCAAACAAAATAAAAATACACACACAGAGAAAAAAAAAACCATTACATAACTAAATCAGGAAAAATAAAAATTTACTAAAACAACATATCAGCTAGCAATTTTGGTTAAATCGTATAATTAAACGTTAAATGGCAGATCTAGGAAAGAGGACGGTAACTTGTTATAAAAAGTTATACCAATCCCAACGAATGAATTATGCACCTTATGAAGCCGATGAAAAGGAACACGAAGTTTGTGCTTATTCCTAGTATTAAAGTTATGGATATCATTATTTTTACTGAACTGGTGAATGTTTTGCCTGATATATAAAATGTTGGCGAATATGTATTGTGACGCCACTGTGAGAATTCCAATCTCTTTAAAGAAATCTTTTAGAGAATCTCGCGCACCTAGTTGGTAAATGGCACGAACCGCTCGTTTCTGGAGTACGAATATATTTTGGATATCAGCGGCTTTGCCCCACAGCAGAATACCATAGGACATGACGCTGTGAAAATAACTAAAATAGACTAATCTTGCTGTGTCAACGTCAGTGTATTGTCTTACCTTCCGAACAGCGTAGGCGGCCGAACTAAGCCTACCTGCTAGTTTCGATATATGTTGACCCCATTGTAATTTTGAATCTACTGTTATACCCAGAAACACAACTGAATCGACAGTTTCAAGCTCTACATTACCGAGGACGATGCTGGGACCCAGGTTTCTAACATTGGGTAAAGTGAACTTTATGCATTTGGTCTTCTTGGCATTGAGTACAAGGTTATTTGTTGTGAACCAATCTGTCACCCTCGACAGCGCGTTGTTCACGTCTTCAAACTCTTGTCTATTCCTATCTACTTTAAAGATCAGAGAAGTGTCATCTGCAAACAGTACTACATCGCAGATATTCTTCAAATAGTATGGTAGATCGTTAATATAAACCAGGAATAAAAACGGACCGAGTATTGAGCCTTGAGGTACACCTAGCTGAACAGGTAACCTGGAAGATTTCGCGCCACTAACATCGACACATTGAAATCTATTACACAAATATGACTCAATTACATTGAGGGCTTCATTCTGAACACCGTAATAACGAAGTTTACGCAAAAGTGTATCGTGTTGTACGCAATCGAAGGCTTTAGAGAGATCACAGAAAACACCAATTGCATTTTGCGACTTCTCCCATGCATCAAATATGTGTTTCAACAAAGCAACACCCGCATCTGTAGTCGAACGGCCTTTTGTGAACCCGTATTGATCATTATGAAGAAGACCATTTAAATTAAAATGACGAAGTAACTGTCTGAGTATTAACTTTTCAAATATTTTGCTGAATGCAGGTAGAATAGAAATTGGCCTGAAATTACCAATATTATTTTTACAGCCAGATTTAAATAAAGGGATGACTTTACTGCTCTTCATGAGATCAGGGAAAGTACCCAAGTCAACGCACTTATTGAAAGTAATAGCAAGATAGGGGGCTACAATGTCGATTATATTGCTCAAAAGTTTAACAGAAATACCCCAGTAATCACCTGTGTTTTTAGACTTGAGTGAATTAAAAACATTAACCACATCATGGGGCGCTACATGTTCGAATCTTAATACCTGACTACATTTAGGGACGCTACTTTGCAAGAGGTGTTCAGCCTTAGATGGTGACGAACTTAAGGAGCGAGTCGTAGTTGCAGGAATGCTGGCAAAAAACTCATTAAATGCCTCAGCTACGTCAGCTGGTTTATTGACTAATTTATTATCAACCATGATCTCAAGTTGATTTTCTTGTTTGAGTGATTTACATCATCATCATCTGCCCGATTTTATTTCTATGTTTACTGAATTCAGCCGAATACCAGTATTTTACGTGGAGCAACACGTTATCTGAACTCTTCAACCCAGAAACTGAGTCATACAATACCCCTTGATAAGTCTGATTGTCAGACTTCCAGCTTCTGATTCACTGGTAATAACTGTCAAACACCTGCATATCAAACTTATGAACACTGTCAGATTTGAAAATTATATCAGCTAAACGTACTTTTTGAGTCACGCAAACTCAGTACCTATGTAATAACGGTCACCCATCTACAGACTAACCTTGACAACCGCTTCTTAACCTAGAACATCGAACTGTGCGGTTATTATTATTTCGCCACGAGCGTCAGTTTAAACATGATTCAATATTATCGCGTGTATTTGCTTTTATAACACATGTTTGTTGATAATGTTCAATAGGATGACCTATATTTAGTTTATTTAATATCTGCTTGAATGAATCTGATTATTTGTCTAGCGTGTTTGATAATGTTATCAAATACGCGATAGATGTTGTTGATTTTATCAACACTTTCTTTATATTTAATTTGCTCGCGTTTGTTAAGCTTTTCAGTTGTGCTGAATTTATCAACCTGCAATTGTTCCAGGACCACTGCTCTGAAAATAGTGAAGAGAAACATCGCGAGGAAACCCGTACTAGGCCCGCGTGCTTAATTACAGCCCATTCTCTGTCACAAAGAGGAGGCCTGCTTTCCAACAGTGGGAACATTACAGGCTGTTTTATGTAATTGGGTGAAAATACAGTTACAGCCACAAACCATAAGAAAACACAAGATCTTAAGACATTCTTGTTAAAATTCCGAGACTATTTTACGATGCAGATAGTAATCACAAAAACAATGCATGCTAAAGTTTGCATGCGACTTATTTGCTCATAAAACCGATGAGGCATGTCAATGACATTGCAGCCAGCGTGTGTGCGAACTATTATTACGGCAAGTTGCGAAATTGTAGCTGAAAGTATTTAGACTTCATCGCATGTAACTGTTATATGTAATATGATGGTTCTCTTCTGAGTTTATATCTCTGTTTCATCTTGAAGGTTTATTTGTACTCTTCTCTACATATTTCTTCTTTTTGGTGTGATAATTCCATATTCTAGCAGGGCTATTTAAGCGGCCTCTGAAAACTCCACAGGTCTCTGACGTGGCTTTTTTGTTATGATATTATAAAGTTCGGGTTTCCTCATGATATGTTCCTTCACTGATATCAGTGAAGTGCAAGATAAACTTGGTAAGTTCAAATGCATTGAAAAAGACAGTACCCTAGTTTGAATTCACAACACACTGGCATGAGAGGTAAGGATCAACTACTTGTATCTTCTTGTAATTGAAAACAAGGCTTACGAAGAACTAAACAAAATGGGCATAATACATATAATAGTAGCAACGAACATAATCATCTACAATATAGATCTATGACACGATAACACTTCCGTAGCTGTTCACAGTCACCGTACATTTTCATGTTGACTTTGTTAGAACAATAGGCTTCGACCCAGAAAATAACCGTACGATGAAAAACCTCATTTACTTTATCGTCAACCTACCGCTAAAACTAACTGAGAACTTTTGGTCTTGTTACAAAGATTAGAGGCGGCCGGTCATAGCTGGATGAGGGGACCTGGTGATCAAGTGGTATGGCGTGCGATTGGAGAAGCCTATGTACAGCAGTGTACTGTAAGATGATGATGATGACGACAGAGATTTTTCATGAAGTATTTCTCAGTTCAGGAAGGCTTTAGTGAATAAAGTTTGATAGTCTTTTTTACTTCACCCAGAGCGGAAGGACCCGTCGGATGATTTTCCACCCAAAAAAAGTCAGTTTCGTCCGAACGGTACATCAAAAACATCATAAGCAAGTTAATATTCATAGAACAAAATATTATCATCTTAAAGACATTGGGTCCATATTTGATTATGACTAGGAAATATTGTAACAAACAGATCTTACTATCTATTTAGCAGTTCCGGGTAAAATAACTTCACAGTTTGCCAAGTAAACGCTTTCGGAACAAGTAGTGCCAACTATTTGTCGAGAGATAACCTAGACAAGAATTTTAGGAATGAAGTAAACACGGAAATATTTTTGTAGGATTATGAACCTAATGGCAAAGATGTAACGTCTCGTTGATTACATACACAGTTTAATTACTGTCTCAAGGTTCACAAGATCAAAAGACTTGTTTTAATTGAAATATTTGAGGAAACAAGATTGCCACGTCGGTTTGAGGCCGCAAGGGCAGTTGCTTAGCTTTAAGTCTTGAATTCTATTCCCGAACGTAGTTTTCCATCAGGATTTTTTCAGTCGTAGTTGGTTATCTAGATAGCACGCCTGGATAGTGGCAAAAAAGGGTCTCCTAAATCATACGGAGCTGAACGAAACTGGCAAACGCTACTAACGCTTTGTTTTTGCTTGGTAAAATCATCAAATGAATCCTCCCACCCCGGGCAGGGCAGGAGGGACTATCAGACTTCTACCGACTAAAATCCACGGTGTCCTTCAGTAGCCCTTTATGTTCCGGGGGTGATGGAAATAATTCCCGCAACCCCGGCAGACTTTGGCCCTCTGTGAGCGGGCCCCGTCATTTTGCTGATGCTCTTTGAGGCGCGCGTGGAACACAACGCGCCGTCAACCCACTACTAACAACGCTTTAAGTATACTTCTGACTAATTTTGCGGAATATCAAAACGCGTGTACTTCTTTTTTATTCTGAAGAAGAAAAAAAATCAAATATGTGGGAGAAGTAGTGTACAGCTAACACGTGCTAGTATTGTTTTTGGCACCGGTGCATCAAGTGCCGTCGGCGACAAGGAATGCCCCCAATCCAAAGTTGTGTAATGAATGAGAACAGTCCGAATTAACTCCTACTGACGGCTTAGACTGCCAGACTCCGTTTACTACGGTTCCGATATACATTCACTTCCGAGTGTTAATTCAAGATACCCGATCATTAATTAAATAACTGTCAATACTGTAGTGGCAAATTTCGAAAAAGAAATCAATAGAGACAGCTCAGTCTACACAGAGACAAACTCCGACAAACGAGACATTACCACAATTTGAAAAACTGTCGCACCACGTAGGCGATTCGGCATGGACAACGAGAAAGTAGAGAAATGATTCGAATCAATTATAGTAATCATAGAATCAAATAATTAAACCAAACTCTTACGAATTAAGAAACAATCGCCACAATTTTTATCACTGAAACACTGTTTATTTAATGAGATCATTTTATTCACAAACAATCGTGAGTTCAGTGCAAATCTAGTCTGTTTCAACATTTTTATGATGATATTAAAGACTATAAGTTAATAGTCGACAAAGAAGTTTGTTTATTCTTAGTCAGGAATTCGGCTTATTGTCTGAAAACTGAAACAGGTTTTGTTGAAATTTTTTACCTGCAATCATCAAACGGTAGTAGTATAGCGTATCGTTTTTATAATATCATCAGTTTCTTTTTCACAATTTCGTATCAATCTAATCATCATCTGCCTTCTCCAACAATTTTTGGGTAATCGCCCCAGTCTAACTGAATATCAGTGTATGTCTATCTGATCCTCACATCTTCTATGTTTTTTATTAATTTATTTTACGTGGCCGGATTCTTTTAACCACCAGCAATAAATATAGATTCAAAATCAACTAAAGCTTTTTATACGAAGTCTTTCGCAACATATCCTTCAAATAAGCCGTTAGCTCTTCATATAACCGTCATTAAGAACACGAAATAACAATAAAATTAAAAGGTTCACACATGCTGCATTAACTCTTTTAAAATTATACTGTTATCTACTTCGCAACGACTGTTTATCGTATTTTTAAGCACTTGGCGACCACCACCAATTATTTTTACGATCCCACCATTAATTATCGTAGTGTGTGGTCTACGAATTACCACAATCTATATCAACAATTTAATTAATTTAGTAGAAAAAAAAATTTGCTAGGTTTTAAAACGAAATTGATAAGATACGACGTATTAATGTCACACGTTGAAACTCGTTAATATTTGTAGAATCGTGTACCTAGATAATTATGTACAAGGACAATTAAACAATAATTCGAAATAAAATATTACTGATACATTAATACACCTAAAACAGATGGCTTAAAACATGCGTCAAGTGTTTTTCCACAATGAAAATGTCTGCTCTAATTTATTCCTAATTGCAAGAACAGATCTGCTGTGCGATTATTTCAGAATGTGCGTACGTGTTTACTGTCATGTCAATTTCGAATAAATCCATCTCAAAGAGATAAAGAATATTGCTCTATAATTGTGTATAATTGGCATGGCAGCTCATAATATACGATATCTAGAAGAAGATGAAGACACTTATGACATCATAAAGAATGTAAAGAAATAAAATAAATAAGTACCATTTGGTGTGACAAAAGAGATGCAGAATCCAAGATCTGGCAGTTTTCCATTAACTAAACTACAAGAGACGGAATAGAAGAAAACAAAGAAGCTTAAAAAGAAAAAGCAAATCTAGAAACAAAAACCTTTGATTCAAACAGATGCCAAGTTGTTGACGTAGTTACGGAAAATAAACGGACGTGACAGAATTATAAACATAGAAAATGCTAATGTGGAAATGATTCGGTTACTGATAACAGAGTTAAAAATAGACGAGTAATAGAAACTTATTTTCAAACAGTAGGAAACAACCTTGATAACAATTTCGATGAGAATTAAGCACCCACATAGAGTTGTGCCAAAATTGTGTTAGTATTGTAAACGATCATTGTCATTGTATCATCAAAAGCGTGGTGGGCTGATGATATTGTCGGCAAAACAGGGGGAACCTGCTGAAAAGGTGAAGTTTGGCAAAAAAGTGCATGATTTAGCACGTATTTTTCCTCAATGGATTATCCTTTTTTTTTTTTATCGTGGTAAAATCATCAAATGAGACCTCCAACCCCGGGCAGGGCGGGAGGTACTGTCAGACTTGTACTGACTAAAATCCACGGTGTCCTTCAGTAGCCCTTTATGTTCCGGGGTCACGGTAATAGAAATAAGTCCCGCGACCCCGGCAGGCTTTGGCCCTCTGAGAGGGGGCCGTCCGTCATTTTACTGACAGCTCTTTGAGGCGCGCGTGGAACACGACGCGCCGTCGACCCGGGCATGGTCCATGGTCGGACAGCGAGTTGCTCTTTACTCGCTGTCCGCATGCCCAATGGATTATCCTTGGAGGGACATTACCAGAGAGAGAGAGCTAACCAAAGCGTGAGCAACGATGCTGGGTCCACTAGGTTCTACAAGAGGTATACTTTAAGGTCTTCATAGTTATCGCATAATCACCCTTTTCCACGTCTATTTTAGCAATTTCACCATCAGCAATATTCAACTTTGCAAGAACATCAAGGAAAACTTCATTTTGTCGTGAGTAACTCTCTAGTTTTACAGTTCAAACAGTTTTTATACACAAAAATAAATGCGTTCAATCGTTATTCTTGCACCGGAACGATTTAGTGGGTGTTAAGATATTTTAGTAAAACGCAAGTGACATTGGACCAGTGTAACGATTTTCAGAAATACGACGGTGACGTAATATGTAAATAATACAGAATTAGACGGCTGAGACTTTCCGAAAAAGTTTCTTTTTTTTGTCAGAAAAGATATGACTTGAAGATTCACCTACGACAAACCCAATATTGATGTTGGATTACTTTTACAAATGCTTTTCTGACGAATTGATTACATATTCAAAGGTTTGGTCGGATTAGATAATTTAATGCTAGTAGAAAATATCAAATGGAACCATGATATCAATCAGTAAAGCAATAAGTCACACAATAAACGATTTATAGCAGGTAAGATTAATGGCGAGATTGAAGATATTCAACGTAAAGACAAAAGTAGAAAAAAAGTAAAACATTGGCATTGACATTTTTGGCACTTGTACTAAACAAGCATTGTGGAGACACAATACAAAAAAGTAATATCAACTTGGGAGGTATAAAACCCAGATGACCTACAACATTAAATTATTAATAACGATTTAAATACTTCAGTATCAACGCTCAATGACGAAATGTCCATTAGTCTAGATAACATTTGGCTTATTGTTTCAGGAATTGTACTCAAGTTTAGCTGTTAATTATTTTTTATTTTAGAAGCTGACAATTTATGTACATATTTTTTATGCATACGCGGACCTTTTTCAGATCAACAAAATCAGACTTTGGCAAGGTATAAAAATTCAATGCTTCTTAACTTCCTTATTAGAAAAATATTTGTGTGACGCTGCCGATTCAAACTTTTGGATTATTCAATAATACTTAATATGCCAAACATAAAATAAAAGCGAGCATTAATATTGAGAAAGTCAGACAATATTTAAGAAACAATCTGGGAACAATTTATGCCACCTCTTACATCATAGTCATCATTACCAACAGTAGCAGACTCAGTAGCATATTTAATAAAATAACTAATAATCCCTTCTCCAGTATCAAAATTTTCATCAACATGAACAAAGCCACCTTTATCACCACCATTATGAAATACAGCTGTAAAGCGAACTCAAAGCTTATAAAAACTATATAGAACAGATAATCGAGTATCGACTGGCACAGTGCCAAACGACGCCATTGTAGCGGTCAAGGCTGATGGAACGGTGAGCTTCAAATAAATATTAGTGACAATCTTATGAAGTGTTGTGAGTAAACTTCTAAATGTTGTAGAACTGAACGGTCTTGTAAAAGAAGAGATGGATCAGAATTACAATAGCTTTGTAAAAGTAAATTGTAACTGTTTTGTGGAGATGAAATGAGCAGTTGATTTATGTAAAATTTTAGAATTCAGATTAATTCAGACGGATAGGTAGGCGACTTCGCTCCAACAGTTGAAAATAAACTAAGCAGTTTATGAAGATAAAGCATGACTTTTAAACAAGAAGTACATTTATCAGCAAAACAACAGCTTTTCAAACTTTAGAGCACACCAAAATTTTATAAATAACGTCTAGGCACAAGCAAATCAAGAAACTTGGTACTGCCTAAGCTCCTAACTGTAGTGTAATGTCAAAATCCACCTAGCAACCACATTGTATATCAAGTACTTTGCAATCGAACAAGCAATAAAAGTTCCAATATATTAAAGTAAAGGCTTGTTACGCACGGCACTAAAATTTAATATCATTATTTAACGCAACCATGTTCACCCTGGGGTAGCCATTAATATTTATACTGCCATTGACACACAAAACCTTTTAGCACTAGTGTAATGTAAGGGACAGGTCCATTGTTCTAAGTATTAAGATAGGATGCAAGATAGTACCGTGGATTAGTTGATTTTGGGAAAGCTTTCGCAACATTGTTGTTAGATATCAAATACGGTACAGATACAAGTACGATACGAGTAAGCAAATTAAAGAGATAACTAATAAGAAAATAGAGTTGCAGATTTCGGATGAGAAATTGTATTTGAATGTGATAATAAGGGTAACAGATATGCCACTGTTGCACAATTGATACCTGCACGGTGTAGAAATTGATGACATTAATATCTGGGTCGATTCAGTATGAATTACAAGCTGAACCCTAAGAAGAGTTTCAGAAGATTATACTGGAGGAGAAAGCATTCTAGATGACATAGACCTAACGGCAAACAGACACGTAAAAAATCGTAGAGGTGTATCGAAAACTGCATGTGTTTATAAGGGCGATAGTAATCACAAAATCTTATTCCCAGTACCAAGAGACTAAACACGAAAGCAATAAGTTGATTCGCACATAAAACAGGCTACACGATCAATAAATGCCAATAACAGTGCCCCACAGAGTACTCAGAACTGAACCCACGTTCGGTAAGGTCAAAGTCATGGTTAGTATAAATATTGGTCTCTGCGGATCATTGCCCAACCTTCACGGTACAGTAATTGGAGTATGTCATCAACGTTATTGAGGTACCTTTGTGTTTTATTGAGGATATTAGTCATAATGGCATGATTATCTACAATTTGTTGTATATTGTCTGTAGTTATGACTGGTAACTTTCTTTTTTCAAGCCAATTTGAATTTGATTGATATCGTATTGTTGGAAAGCTGTACCTACAAAGCTGTTGACATTAGACTTTTTTTAAATAATAAAAGGACACTTGGACCTTTTAGACGTGATTTACTACTGGTTGCTGATAACCACCTAAGTGACAACTGTCAACTCCTAGTAAAATCGAGCTACCTCCACAAATGCAGTTGCGTGCAGCTATGTCACCAAATGCTTAGTTAAGTATCAGGAAGTGATTGAAATGGTATAAAATATAAGAGTTTATAATGACCCGTTATTATTTCAATGTATAATTACCATGATTGTATTCCACTTGCATAAACTGATTTGATGCAAAAAGAAATAAATCAATTACAATTTCATTGTACTCATAACTTAAACTGGAAATTATAATGCATTGTTTTATTGCAGGTTAAGTAATTTCTTGTGAAACTGATAACTAAGTTGACAATTATTTTAATTACAAGGAATAAATTAGTGCGGTAGGCTGAGATTGCGAGAGAGTATGTCTAGCAGTGGACTGTGACGGTGTTTTTAGTTACGTTATTTATGTATGTGTCGGGGTGACTCCCGAAATTCAATCAATCTGAATCCAAATCCCGTCCTTTCAATTTTTACGGCTGTTCTGGTCAAAAAACCTAAAGACTCGGATAGGCACATTCGGTCGATATAAGCTTATGGACAAAGATCCAACTGAAGACACAACCAAGATAGATTGGATATTAATTTCCAGCATGAGTCAAATAAAGTTGCAAGATTGTGTAAAGGTAAAGGGAAAACCACAAGCACGCACTGTTAAACTGGCAGAGCAAGATAAGACAATAGAAAACATAATTACAATAATAAAACAATTACATATAAAAACAATAAACACAATTATAATAATCAGGCTCCCTGTTGTTAACTAGAGATAGCAGTAGACTGATTTATAAAGATAAGTAATGATTAGACAATTAAACTATGCAACCATGGTGACAGTCTTTCTAATGCAGACAAAAGAATGAAAGCGTAAAATCGTTGCTATGATTCAAACAATTTCTTTTACATTATCTTTTTCATTAGAAATGGAAACAATAGAATAGACTTCTTTAAATTCATGTAACAGTTAAATGTTTCTGATTATTACATCAAATCTTTCTATTGCATCTTCAGTTTCGAGCTTTCTTAGTATTGATGTGTCTTCGCCTATATGGGTTTTTAACATCCTAGTTGCGGGACTGTCTTAAAAGAGCACCGCGGCTCTGTATTGCAAATGACAACTGAGGAAACAGTTTCGTTTTTGGTCTGACAGACATTTCCGCTCCGCTTGCGGGAGGACTCATTTGATCATTTTCCAACCATAAAAAAGTGTTATTAACGCTATAGTGTATGTTGGGTCTTTCCTAAAATTACCAAGTCTTTAACGATTAAAACAATAACAGTCTCGTTAAAAAACGTTCATTACTGTCAAGTGATACTAGAAAAGTAGAGTAACGTGTTAATTACTTCATTTTTAACATGCTCAAGATTTACGCCACGTCAAAGAAACACCATATTAGTATGCTATCTACAAAACTCGGTACTAGCATACATTCCACCTGAATGAAAGAATTGTAATAACAGATGAATAGTTTCGCAGATCAGCAGCACTTGGTTTAGAAGACGAATTAGGTGATGTTTGTGGTGACTGGTCATCTTCCTGACCTTGGTTTGTAATCTATTGTTATTATTAAATTCATTTAATTTTACTTAGATATTGTTGTTTTTCTTGTGTATAATAGTGATATGGCACACTCACAGACAGATTTGTTGCTGGTGAGCATATTCTTCCCAGCTTAAAAACTAGAAAGTGGCGAAGGCGCTATTATGTGAAATTCAGCTTCATAAAATGCAAATTTTAGCAAATATTGATTAAAATACTTTCAATTCTGTTTAAAAAAATCCTTACAAGTATTAAAGCCTGCAGCTACGATAATAACTGCAATAACGATCGTCATATTTGCGAGATATATTTATTCAACAGAACCATTCCCGGATTGCTGGTACTATTAAAGCGAACAAGCCTTAAAACAGCAAAATAGTATTTGGCGCACGCCCATTAATTTAAAAGCAAATAACTCTATTCACAAATTCTTGCATAAACGGAAATAGGAAAATTAAAATAATTAATGTAACCGTAGTATCCACAAAAACATGAAAAAGGCGTGAGCGTACGGCCTAGTCTTTTAAAACAGCATATATGAAAACATTAAACCGAACTAGTAAAACAACTTAAAGACTTTAGAAAAGCAACATAAAATACTCCAGTAAACTAGTTTCTTACATCAACAAATTCAAAATTCGTACTAATAGATCCGTGTCAGGATTTCTGAACGGTTCGCACTCACGCTAGGAATCCAACAAATGGTATTAATACAAAACACAAATCACTTGGACAAACATTCAGCTCGTTTGGTATCAAAGGCGGAATCTAAATCAGCATAGTACAGACATTCAACATTGCTGTTAAGACAGTGTACGCTGTAGTGCCTGTAGTGCGAGATAAACGACGTGCCAGTATTCTGGTAAGATAATGTAATGCTGTTTAATTTATTTTTCATTACGTTTACAGCTTATAAGCCCGTTGACAAGGGTGAGAAATATTGGCATGATCTTACATGAAAGATGGGTAATGTAATGTGTAATGGCTAAGCTAAGTATGATCACGCTGAAAGAATTGGGTGGGTCAAGTCAGAATTAGAAGCAGCCAATCCACAAAAAGTGGAACAACTGGAAGGAGTCCGTTGCCCAGATGTAGGGCAGACTAAACTAAGAAAGTTTGAACTAGACTTGGCATCCTTGTGAATGAATGAAATTCATTGGACAGTAACAATTTTAAATCCATTCATGCAGGAAATCAAATTAGGCAGGCACTAGAAACTATCACTGATCCAATTAAAAGACATATCGAATCATGAAAGGCAATTTTCAACCCTATCATTAACGATAAATTATTAACAGTTAGTCACGATAAACATACCATAAACGCTGATGTTGATAATTAAGTGCCTAATTTCGGTACGGAACTTAATGAGAGGAAATCTAATAGTGCCCATAATAATAGTAAGGTAGAACGTATAGCTGTAGCTGTAGAGGATGTATTATTTTATTGCCAGAAAGCAATTGAACCTATAATTCAGGTCAATGGAAACAATTGTAATATAATTAATGGGATTGAAAAGTGATTGCGATATGGTGAAAGTAAAGGGCTGAATCGTGCAGAAACATTCAATCATCGAGTTAGATCGTGCTGGTAATTATATGGAAACCATGCACTTAAAGGTAATGGAAAGGGCACAGGCAATAATTATGTTCCAATTGATATGGTTAAGTCTAAAATTGATCAGGCCTCTCGCTACTATTTTCTTATTGATGCCAATTTTCTCTTTGTTACAGCCGAGTATTTTAGGGAACGTGCACGTACTTCGAGCAATCAGGTCAATCACTTGACCAGAAATTAAGCAAAAAGTAGCTCAGATAAAGAAAAACATCAACAGAATAATTTTTGCCTTTAGTGGTATATTCTACTTTTAGGTTCAATCATCTCACGCGGTTCGCCGCAATTCCATTTTGCTTTACCAAGACCGCTCGGCCGCTCTTTTTACTGAGTCCAACTACCTCGACAAAAAACCTGAGCAAATTGCTAAACGCCTGCAGAGTTTTTTCTCCATACAACTACATATCGTCCGAAGATTTATTTATTGTAGCAATCGGAGCTTTTAAATGAAATGTTCACTCAACGCTAAGCTATCTTTATCCACCGTTTAATTCATTATAATCGATCAAACCTGTTATAAATCTTGAATGAACTTGTCTCTATTCAAGTGTTAATAAACAGTGAAGCTATTAATTCATTTTTTATTTTTGTTATCTGTATGAATAAAACTTATTTCCAATTCAATTGATTTACATCTTCTCATCGAAATTTATCGTTATCCTATCTATAAAATATGACTTGCTGACCTGGTAATCGTAAACGCGTTCAAAGACCAAATCAACTGAACCTAAGCGACACCAACCGAATCAAGAAGTTGCTAAAAGAAAGATACTATCATTTTACAAAAAAAAAAAGGCAACCAAAGTCGGGAGCAAAACACAGTCGGTAATCAGCGAACAAAAAAATCTAATCGAATACCGGATGGTCTGGCAAATAAATAACACAAGTACATTAACGGACATGTACACCAGCCGATTGATCTCGAGGTCTTGTTTATGTCAGTAAAAAAACTTACCAATAAAGCAATTTACTGTTTAAAGGTTGTTGATTTTAATGTCACAAAATAGGCGACTTCTGAACAAAATAATGACGATATCGCATCGCATGTGATCTAGTTCTCGATAATGATACGTTCCAGTAATTACGGAGATCAATCTTTTTGTGCGCATAGTTTGAGTCTGTTAACAACATGTGTGGTTGCCGATATAATGTTACTTCTCCAAGATTGCTTTCAAAGGGCAACTGATACGAGGTTTAAAGTTCCAGCACATATTTATGTGACAGTTTTAAATTAATTTAAAGTGATCTTTGCGAAATGGTTTGCATAAGGTTCTTGAACAATGTGACACTGTACAGATGTATGTCCTTAGTTGATAACGTTTAAAATAAAAATATACGTTGCAGTGCATCGTCCATTAATACCAAATCTGTACCGAAAAAGGCCACCTACGTAGAAATGAACACAGGGTTGGCTCTTATCGTAGAATTAAAAAAGAGATTGGTAAAAGATAATCTTAAAAAATCGAATCCCTTTTCGCAATCCGACCGAAAACTAATAGCCTTTCGATAGTAATATCGTGTTTTGATTTTTTTGACTTATTCGTCAACTCGCCTGCAATTAACTCGCTCGCTCGGGCGAGTTGGCACCTTCCGATTTTACCTATTTTTGTTGTCGTCAACTCGCAACTGACCGAAAAATGGTACAGTCATCTATAAAAGTGTTATAATAAATTAATAAAGAAACCTACTTTATAGTATGAGGCGCTGTAAGATTTGAGTTTGAATATTTGAAAACTTACCCACGATATAGGAGAAATCCCAAGCGTGGGGCAAAGACACCTTGTCAACTATCTGGTATTTTATATTAGTTGTATTTTTGTAAAAACAGAGTAAAATACCTGTATACTATGAAGTACCTTTATTTAATTATTAAAAATAACACCTTTTCGTGCAAGCCTAGTACTTTTGTGATAAATAGATTATGCCCAAAACTTGTATGTTAAGCCAGAACTGTTAAAATGAAAAATACCACCTTGATTTTATGCATTCCTAGTACATTTTTGGGTATTGAGAATTTTTTAGTTTTGAAGACCGTTCGTTGTGCGGCATGAAAACCTTCACCATGATTCTGTTCTCCTAGTACTTTTTGTTCTAATTCTTCATTTAATTTCGGCACAAAAACCTTCTTCATGATCCTGTTCTCCTGGTACTTTCTGATTAGATTTCACATTGAATTCTAACTTATGAGAAAAATCAGTATTACATAAGTCTTTGTGCTTATATTTTATCAATGATCTCAAAACAACTCCGCCCATAAGACGACCCACTGGCCCTCAATTAACCTACTTTACACGTTTAGTGTCATAAACGTGTGAAGAAGGTTTAATTAAATTAAATTTTAAATTTATAGAAACACTTTTGTAGACGACTGTAAATACGTCAGATTTTCGCTTAGTTGCGAGTTGACGACAACAAAAATAGGTAAAATCGGAAGGTGCCAACTCGCCCGAGCGAGCGAGTTAATTGCAGGCGAGTTGACGAATAAGTCATTTTTTTAAATAATCTACTTAAAGAATTTTTAGAATTTGTATTTGCAATACAAGTCCTAAACATACCAAACTGATTAAATTCGATTTAACGTTAGAATGATTTCGAGGTATCAATTCCAGCAATCACAGAATTAACAAATACGCGTGAAAAGCACAACCTTGATTTTGCAATCACAAAGTCGTGTGAAAAAACAACAAAACTAGCACCAAAAATAAACGCGAAATGGAAAATGTGCAATCTTTCCCGCATAAAAGGACAAATCGGATCTATAATTAACAGACCAAGGCCGATCGTCAATGTCCGATATTTATTTATAGCTATTTAAGTGGGTTCGATCGATAAAGACGTGGGAATCGAACCCACTTGTCCTGTTAAACGTATCTTCTTTGAAAGCGATGGACAAGAACGATTAGAAGGGATCGGGTCCGATTGTGACGATAACACTGCAGAGGATTATGTTACTGTTTGTATTGAATACATTAATTTAAATGGTGAGAAAAGTGTAAAAGCTAAAGATAACGGTGTTAAAGCCAAACTGCATTACATAGAAACTCAAACTCCAAGAGACACAAAACTAAAAGTTATTGAACTTCGTTTGAACAAACAATTTTGTTAATTACGATCTTGTGAGACCAGAGGAACGTTGAAGATTTACTTTTAATAGGGACGAGTAAATCTGGTACTATGCACGCGAGAACTGCAGACAATAATTTATTTATCTGCATAACAACTAAAGGCTTTGAGGTTCTGATACTGCCAAGTCTAGAACAAAATTTAAATATTTCTAATCTTTACATTGATCCTAAGACTATAACTGCACTGGCCTTTAACTAAAGCTTACAAACACAAGCTAATGAGGCAAAATAGATTATAAGATTGACAGACTCGCACTGAATTATTTACCAGCTTGCATTGAATAAATTAATACAAATAGTGTTAATGATGGTACTATAAGATAAAATATCCCTTTTAAGGCATGGAAGGATACGCAGAATACTTGAATATGAGCTGTTGTTGATGCCGAGCATTCAATATTTTCTCATTTACATAGTTAATTCATGATCGACAAGACAGGTGACACAAACCGTTAAGGACTTTGTAATGACACGTGTGGTAGCTATGTCAATGTGTTAGAAGATGCACAGAACTTTAATAAACATTTTTAATGATAGATATAATAAAGAAGTATATGCGCTGTTAGTACACTTGAAGGAGCATTTATGAGCATCTACTTAGCTTGGAAGCTAATATCAATAAAATTGGTAATAAAATAGAGGTGGGTATCCCGTCATCAATATAAGGGAGCGTAATGAACATTACCTAGGCACACGTTAAAAGACAATATTACAGATACTAATGACAACATGAAAAAAAAGAAACTTTTATTTTAGTAGTTTTTTCCAAATCTGGGGTCGCGAGGTCGGAGCAGACCACGAAGGATATGGCATGACGAATTTGATGCCTTCCTTGAAAATCGGAAGGAAATAGTACACAATGGAATACGTTGGATGGAATGGAAGGAAGCCTTTGCCCAGCGGTGGGACAGTACAAGTTAATGATGATAAAAAATAATTCCCAAAACTATCTTAGCAATTTACAGTCATTGCTGAAGTATTAAATCCAGTAGCAGAGTGTAACAAAGTCTTGATCGTTAAAATTAAGTACGTTGGTAAATATCAATATTACGACTGTCAGATATTTGTCAGAACTATAAAATTTATGTGTTTGCTAATATTATAGCAACGGCGTTATGTAAATGATTTAAGTAGTAGACAGTTAGTATTAGAGTTGATGTATTATAAACCGATAATATAATTGGGATAGAAGGCAACTCACCTCGTAACAATAAATACGGTAAAACAGAATAAAACAAAGCAAGAATTACTTTAGAAATGGCTATTGTTACTGAAATCAACATACACCAGATAGTATAGAAACATTTTAAATTAGACCAAGTAAATATTGAAGAAGCTTCCAAGTTACGAGGAATCGCCTCGAAGCAACATAAACAACCCAATGCCCTTTAGGATCTTGTGTGGGAGGATTTACCAATAAATTTATCGTATTTTACTGTAAAGGCGACTGCAATAGGTAATACAGTCCAAATCATACGCTTAGTACCGTGAGAAAATATCGAACAGACAATAAATATAAGCATCTTGAGCACTTGGATTTTCAATAGACGTAATAAAATCACCAATTTAGAAGAGCAAATCACACAGAAAAATATTGAACTTGAAAATTTTCAATGTTTGGTCGTAAAAGTCACATAATGAGATACCAAATAAGGTTCTTTATCAGGCCAATAGTGAAGAGTTGACCAAACATTGGTCATATTTGTCATTCGAATTCTAATCGAACTAAAATATGTTATGCCAAACAAGTTGGGCCAACATTGGAGAGATAAGTGTATGGACACAGAAATTATGAGCAAACAATGATCGATGGCCCACTAAAGCTGTATTGACAAACTATGGTAAATAGAAAAAATAACACTCTCATTTCGGAGATCTAGTTCGATGTGAAAGCGTACTGATTTCAGTGCACATAACCGCATAAATATATTTGATGTTGATAGGATTAGATGTAAAATGTATGTCACGCCAACTTTTGAAAACAATAAAACAGGAATCATAAAGACATAAAGGATGGCGAGACAAAAACGACGAACAGTGGACAGCGTTTGAACCCGAATCGAAGGATTTGATTGTTAATAAGAAATTACTTTGCCCAGCAGAGGCGTAAAAAAGGTTTATAGTAACAGTAATAAAAGTAGTAATTTCACTAACCGTAATAGCAGGAAGGCCAAGTCCAATCATGTACAGCATAACATTGGTGACAGTAGATTCTCTGTAGGGGTGCTTAAGGGACTCATCATCGCAGAAGAAACCCCTTTTGTAAGGGGTGCCCCAGAGGTAGAAGACTAGGATCAAGAATCCAACTGTAACAAAGAGAAAACCGAATTAGCTCATCATCAGAATCACAACAAATAAAAATACCACAAAAAAAAACGTTAATTTGCATAATTTAACCGAAATAGACCTTTGCGACCTGACCTAGGTGAAGCCCAGAGACATAACAGTAGATATAAAAGAATGTTAGTCAAAATACACAATAAATAAAGCAGTAGACTAAAGGTATTTTGAAAGGCGAGGTGTCAACAGAGATATCTTTGTTATCGCTTACGAGTCTTACGACTGTGAAACTTATTACTAATCTGTGTTTGTGGTCTTTATTTTGTAAGTTTATTACTCAAACTATTAATAATTTTGTAGATGAAACTGTCGATATACAATTACTGTCCGAATTGATCATCCTTATTTCAGAAAAAGAAACGTGCTCTACTGGATATTGGCATCTCCCATGCGCCATATTGTATCTTTTGCTTGTTATGCTTTTGTTTTCAACTTTAATGTTCCCACTGCAGGGAGATAGGCTCTAGGAGATTCTCTCTGTGGCAGGAGTGAATTCTTATCAACATGGGCTCAGTGCGGATTGTTCCAATAAAATAATATTGAATAATTCCATAACTCTAAGCTTTGATTTGTTTGTAGAAAGTCCTTTAGCAAATGAACTAACAATAAATCTTAGAAGTTCATAAATAATAATCCTCTGTCCATCGTTTATCATAATCTGAGCCTTGTCTTAGTTGTCTTCACTGGAGTATTCACAACTGTTTATATCTTTATGTATGACAACAGCTGCGAGAATGTTAGCACCTTATAAATCATCTTACTGTTATATCGTCGTGTCTAAAACTGCTGTCCGTTTGTAAGTCTTCCGAACTACTATTCTACGGGTAGAATCAGTTTATAAGTTTAAGAAACATTTTTTTTTTGTTTTATTTTTCCCATATTTCGGTTCTGTTGCAAGCGCCATGATCAATTGAATCTAGATCAAAACAATAATAAACATGGTAAACATCCCGTTTTACATTATGTGTGACCACGTCAGTTTAAAATTATAAAAATAAGTAAAGGAATAAGCAACCAGGGATTGCCATTCCGGGTTACTACCGAGTAGACGGAATAACGTATACTTTGCCTGTTTTGGCAATTCGAAACCATATACTACAAAAACGCTTTGCGACAATAAGACAAGAACGAGGACTAGAATAATTTAGACTTGTCTATTATCACGAATAAACAGTAGCTGTGGTACTAAATTCTCTTCGAAAACAAAACAAACATGAAAGCGAACCTGCAGGCGATGGTATAAACAATAAGTAGCAAAATGAGGCGCCATAAATCATATAAGTATAGATTTACCGTCATACTAGCAGTCGCAGAGTGGATTAACTTTATAAATAGACTCGAGATTAACTCAGATTAATGTCGTGGACAACGAGACTATTGATTAACGAGCTTATTTATTCAACAAGTCAAACAAGGCGAAAACTTATTAGGGCTGCAAGACAGGAATGCGTAACACAATAGATTTATGCGGCGCCTAAGAATTTGGTCTGGTAACAGTAACAAGATGTTAATGTATACCTTTTGTAATTATCAGCATGCAATGTACATTAATTTTAAACAGACAAACAACATATATGATGATGAATTTGAATTACGTAAAACTACTGCAATAGATGTTATATGATGAAACGCAAATAACAAAATGTGATAAGAAATTACATCACCAGAACTGAATGTTTTGTTTTATTTAAACACAAGATAGTGAAAAATGAACGCAGAGCATTGGTTAATTATCATCTTGAAATTGAGAGAGGTACGGTTATCCAATTTATATAACCACAGAAGAAATGATGCAACACTCGCAACAAAATTTGACAAGAAATTACAGCATTTGAACTTAGAATTTGTTTTCAAAATTCAATACAAATAACGAAGTCAGAGTTTTGGTAAACTGTAAACAACGGCTGAAGTAGAAAAAGATGAAACAGCAGCAACAAATACAGGATAAGAAATTACATCATGCTATGTTGATGAAATTATATTTAAAACTTTACATACAGTTAAAATTATGAAATCAAGTAAAAAGTCATAAAGTGTTAACTAAATCCCGTATTAAAACAATCTTAATGCACAGGCTGCATTTTATTATCTTAATCTTATTTATACACCGGTTAAAGTCACATTAAAGTATCAAATACAACTGTTGTAGAAGTTAAATGGCAATATGAGGAAGACTAAAGATTTACGGAGACAGACGGTTAGATAGCTGTACTTAAATCCACGGGGGACACGAAGGTTTGAGCTCAATTAATTTAACGTTGGCGAACATTTCAAAAGCTCAGGACAGGGCTGAGTGACGAGCATTGAGAGAAGCCTTTATACAGCAGTGGGTGAATACAGACTGATGATAATAACCATTTCCAATAGTACAGTATACCAAATAAAAATTCCAAAGAGGTTGTACAGATTGGAAGCTTATTTGTAAGTTCGTCAGTTGCTAATAGAAAATATTATTAAAAGTAAGTAATATTATAAGAGCAAGTTATAAAAGTAAGGAATGTTATTAAATATTATAAATAAGTATTTATTAAAAAGAAATTAGAATTACTTAAACTCAAAACGTTTAAGGAAAGGTTTGTAAGTCCCATTGTAGTTATAAATCAACTATGAGAAAAAGATTCGAGCCCGGAGGCGTTAAAACCTAAATAGTTATGGTGTGACCATATTCCGCCACAAAAACTAATATAGACTTAATAGGTTACTGGTGCGGCAACAATAATTTGTTCTTACTAAAGCCTGTTTAACGTGAGTGCCAATATTAATGTAAGTCCTGCTATTTGTGAGTCGAAGACATGCAGGAAGCACGAACTACATCTTTTTAAACTACAGAAATGAAAACACGATGTAAAAACAAGTTCCAAAGTATAAAATAATAGGGATTCCAAATACAAGACTAGTACAAAAGTTAACAGAAATACAAACACTAAAAGGAACAATCATAAAGAAGTAGTAGGAACAGTTAACAACAATATTTTTGTACACATTAATGTTTTAATTGTCCTTGTAGTAGAAACAAACGGAACTGTTAAAATACTACACCAAGCGATAAAAACAATTAAAACAACATGCTCTATATTTTATAGTAGAAAAAAAATACACAGACAACACATCATAAATCACATACTATGTGTTCAAGCAATAAATCTGAGCAGGCAATTAACGTTCCTAAAATGTTATACATAAAAGATCAAAATTGACTGACTGTTGTCAGAGTGGAATTTAAATTGGAAGAAGACTAACCCCATTTGGTACAAAATTAACTATTGAGTATTGTTTCACGGATTGTTGGTTGTCCAAACATTATGGATGGACAAAAAACAGCAGGTACCACAAATGGGGTGGCCGTGGAGATAGATCGGTGGATACGTCATGGTAACATCAAAATAACAGCTCTGGAGGTAACTTAATGATATAAATAGGGGTTTGTTTAATTTACACAGTTTTTTTGTGGCAAGAGCAGGTGTCAATTTTGAAGACCAATTTATTTGGAATTTTATGAGCAGAAAAGAGAATAGATAGGATAGAAAAACGATATCATAATGCGTGATACAAAGTGACTTAATTTGTATTCTAATTTAAGTAAACCAAGTATGAATACATATCACATTTCAAGCCAACAAAAGACACACTTGTAATAAAATACTATTGTTTGTAGAAATATTCTGTAAAAATACTTTTAAACGACCAAAACTGGTCCTCAATTTTATTTTCATAATTTATTTTTGAGTCATCATACAATATTATTAACATCAACTCGAAAAATCCAAATTTTGTAACCTAAACCAACAATCAGTCAGTCATCTTATTTTAAAACACTTCCAGTAAGCTTACACAATACACAATGCTAAAAGGACTCGGTTTTGTTATTGATCTGGTTAAAAATAACAAACACCTTTTTATGGCTGCCATTATCGAGTTACAGCTGCTTCTATAAACAAGTGAGTGGACTAGGCTTCCAGCTGGTCGGAGGATATTATAACTGTCTACGAGACAAAGATCGCAGATTTTGTCAATAAGATTTGGCTGGGCGATATTGGGGAAGTATGACAAGTAGTCGGATAGATAGTTGTCCGCGATAATTTCATATTGAGAAACGAACGATATATACGAATAATTATTTGAAAACAGGGACAATAGTTTGCGGCAGTAGACATTTTTTTCGAAACAAAGGCAAGATTTCGGAGTTTAATTATGGCCTGTAATGGCAATGAGGTACCTTTATAATAATAAGTACACTACACGTGTTATAGATCAAAAGACACACCCTGTGTCTTGCCACATAGGTGTGTTAAGAAACGAAGTACGGACTTTGAATCAAGGACATGCATTTAAACCTGCTAAGTAGATCATTCTAAGTGAATACGCAGCAAATATATTTAGTAATTGTCTAGACATTGAACACAAAAAAGAAATAGAAATAGTTTATTACTCTCCTAACCTTGAATCTTGTCACAAATCAAGCAACCGTATCAAAAACCTAACAAACGCAAGACCTGCAATTAAAACTAATTGCGAAACACACAATAAAAACCGAATTATGTCAGAATTACGTGCCTACAAAGGAGGGCAGCGTAGTAAAATTACGAGTACGAACCGATACGGTTTGTTAGAAATAACAATGAAATTGCTGAACAAAAAACAGTACTACATCAAATCTTCATGCTTTCCAATCAGGTCAGTGGGACTGCTACTGTGATAGTAGAAATGCTTTGTAAGAATCAAAAAATATAATGTACTTCAGAAACTAGAGAAGAATTTGAAGTATTAGCAGCTATAGATGTATTTTCAGACATCCTTGCAGTGGCGTCAAACCATAAAGGATGACAATGTTACAATGATAAACATTCATACATTAGTACGGTTCTGTGGTATCTTGTCTACAATCGAAGACCTTCACAACAAAACGCTGATGATAACCTGATGGTATCGCCAATATAATGAGTCCATTTCTCACTAATCTTGCCACCTTCTCACTAATTGATACCTATTCGGATAATGTAATTAATTTCTTTGAAAATTCAACATTTTTGAATAATCATAATGTAATACCTGATGAAGGTTCTGACCTCAAAGAGATAGTAACGAAGTCTGATAGCAGGGAATAAGGTGACATGACACCTTTTAAAGAGAGTGAAACTGTCATACGCTGATATTGACCTAAAACATGCTATTTAGAAACCGTTCAGACAGCCGAGAACTACACAGTGATATCCCGAGGAAAATACAAATACATATCTAACAGTAGGTTTGTCCTTTTAGTTTTTATGTGGTGAATAATCAAGTTATTTAATGTGTTTAATAGAATAATGACCAACACTTATTATATAGATTTTCCTAACAATAAAATGGTTTCTAATAATTGCTTCAGTCTCTAGAAAAACCCTACAGATATTTTTTATGACTGTACGTCATCATTCTCGTCAGACCTACTTAATCGTGAAAGTAATCGACCAATAACATAAAAGCGTTAGCCTACTACAAAAAACCCTACTAGCCACGTAATTTGACTAACCTTTCCTAATTATATTAGGGTCGGCTTCAAGTCTAACCGAATGCAGCTGAATAACAGTGTTCTACATGAAGCGACTGCCAATATGACCCTCAGTACCCAGTAAGTACTGGGCCATACGATACTCCGTGGTAACTGCTCGTGAGAATTTGGGACCACTATTTATAACAATCAAGTCAATGATTTACAAATGACAGCTGGCACCAACGGCTTAACGTACTTTCTGAAGTACGGAGAAACTCGGCATGTGATGGCCCATATCTTTACGCTTGAAAAGCAACCCATGTATCTCTCATCACCCCCAGAGAATGTCTAGGCTAGACATCAACAGAATGTCTAGCCTAGACATTCTCTAAAAACCCTTAATAGGTACATTTTATTTGATTATCATCTACGTCATTCATAATCGCGACAAAATCAGTGGCGCGTTGCCGCTTCATGTTCCTACAGTTACTATCCAAATAACAACAGTAATACTACTTATGGAAACTATTAAAGCTACTAGTTAAAGACAATTCTTCGTCCGTAATGCCTCTTCTTATTTTGCTAATAACTGCAGAATCGATACGATACATAGAGAACGAAGATAAGATGATCAGCTAATATAGCATCGAGTAATTCTGTTTTTCATATTCTAGCTAACGATCCCCGAAAAATCGGACGGAAGAGTTGATGTGGCGAGAATTGATGATAGATTACCTATAGACATGCGATAGTAATTTCATTCTGGTTTAACCCAAAAGCGGTATCGAACTATTTCCATAGATGCGTCACCAACGCCAAAGTCCAAGAAACCAACGTGTTGGAATTTAAAGAAATCTTGATTGAATGATGACCGGCACCTATCGTATGTTACCATTGTACAGCTTAAAACATACATACTAAATGAGACTTCGATGAGTCTCGACCGATTAGCGAAGGCATAAGTGCAAAGCAACTACTTGAAACCCTTGGCGTGAAGACTGAGGATTAAAACTTGATCCAATTGCGGTTTGTAGTGACAGGGGGACAGTTACCTAGTCTTAAACAGATATAAGGGATTAAGTGCCTGGTATTTACTATTTCCCAGTAAACTGTAACTAACTAACGCTATAGACTTAACAAAACATACAATATAAATACTTATAGATTATTTTACTTCAGACTACATTAAAAATGTTCTTGATTTACGAGTACCAGATTGGATTACATCGCTGACTTTGGCCTCCTGACGAATATTAACGACTATTGCTCTGATTCGCCAAACAAATGTAGACCCATTAATGTGCTCAAATGAGTCAGACGGTCAAATTGCAATTGACCCTCCCAAATCTAAATTGAGATAGTAGTTTTAGAAAAGGGTTCTAAGAAACAATAAATTATTTCCGCAACGTATCAGAAGGAAAAAACATGCTATAAAGATCGTAAGCAACAATTTTGTGCTGCGAACGAACGTCCATTGAATGACAATGAAATGAATGAATTATTCACAATTGAAGGCTTCCAATGTCAATCCCATTATGTAAGTGACATCGCTATAACCGTAAAGTGTGGCGTTAGCTGATGTATTAATTGTATAAATACGTGGTAAGAATACGACAATAATTCTAGTTTAAAAGATGGCGTAGAAGTCTATGACTAGAAATGGAAACGAGCAAGTTATGATTTATATCTCATCTGCAGTCTCACCCTTGCTCGCGGATTTTCTGCGTCGCCGTCATTAGAAATACAAATCAATGATAAATTCCAGTCACCAGGTATAAATTACAACCCGTGAGTAAATTTGCTCAGTGACACTTCACCAATCTGATGTTCAGTTATAATTGCTAAGATGGAATTGAACATGGGCTGATTGATAATTTGTTAGGGAGATGAGATTGCAGATAAATGACCTTAGATATTTACGGTAGATGGATCCCCTTTACACATCTGTAGCATTTATCTTACTTCAAAGTTCAAGCAAACCTTTTAGTAGTTCTTTCCTCCCTACACCATCAACATCAGATCTTGGTGTTACATCGTCATCTGTTATGTAATTATATTTCCAACCTTATATTTAAGCAAATTCTACCATTGCAGTCTCCAAACATTCTACACCCTCAAGTATCGTCACAATTCTCGTCCCATTCGCATTAATTATAACCATGAATGCTGCATCTAGCAATAGTGAGAATTATTTACCATACACTTGCTAAATCCTATTCAAGAGTAATTCACATTCAGGACAGGAACACAGGTAATCCTCAATTATACAGGCTCAATGATATTTAGCACCACCTGCTACATCTGGCATGAGCTACCGGTATTGCATGGAAGACTGCCAAGATTTGACCATTAAGAAATAATCGATTTTACATGGTTGTTCTGTGAGAAATATTAGAAACTTAACTTGGATTTATTAGATAGGCTAGACAAAGAACCAAATCTGAGGCTCAGTCCCATTAAAAACAAAATATTTGTTACTTAGAGACTGAAACAAGCAGTTATGAATCAAATCAAATTAGGTATTCAAAGATACGAAAAAAAACAGAATCTGACTTATGGTTTAAGTGAGTTTGGTTCAGGTTTGCATTTTATTTCGGTCTTACAACATAGTCTCTTTTATTTAAGGTAAAGGATTGGTGACCTCTCACGGCCACATCTGTAGGGGCTTCCCTAAGATTTAACATAACAAGTTTGACTAGTTCATTACAATATTTTTTCAAAAGGCTGCTGACGAATTTTTGAGATAAAACATCAGTGTTTCCTCTTACATAAATTAAAATAGATATTCTCTTCTATCCTTTTGTAGTAAGCCTCAGTACATTACCAGACCGGTCTAAGCCTGATTTATTATTTTATATTATCTACTGATCCCGTGAAAGGAATTTGACCCGAGTCCTATGCATATGCAAATATCCTTGAAAATCACGAGCGTTGAAAATATTTGCGTAGGCACGTGCTTGGTTTATAATATGCATTCTCATTTGGTTACATAGAACTTCATAGAGATGAGAGAGACTTCATGGGAGATGATTTAGCAGATAATAATTTTGCAAAATATTTTTTGGAGTACAAATGTGGAGGGCTGGAGGTCAAGGAAAACGAAAATAAGCACAGAAGTTATGGATCGGGTGTGTGATATTGGTTAGATGTATACTGAAATGGCAACTAATAGAGAAAGAAATATATGCTGCACGGATTAAAAATAAACTGTCTCTACGGCTAGAGGAAGATAATAATAATATTTTCACATAGCATCATTATGAGTAAGTTAATGTCAAGTTAAGACTGAATCAAAAAAATAAATAAATTCTTCAGTTACTCCAATATTAGAGAATAATCTTATCCCAGAACTGACACGATAAAGACTTTTTTTTTATCGTGGTAAAATCATCAAATGAGTCCTCCCACCCCGGGCAGGGCGGGAGGGACTGTCAGACTTGTACTGACTAAAATCCACGGTGTCGTTCAATAGACGATAAAGACTTACAATAATAGTAAGCGTGAAAATGCGACACCGCCAAGTTCAACAAAAAAAGTATCACCTTGCGAGCCACACGATAAATTAACTCAAGATAAGAATCTATACAACACACTTCCCATTCACAAACTACACGTACTATCTAAACATCCTATAGATGCATCCCAGTAAGGCCATAAAACCGCAGTGAGTCACTAGCGGTCTCCGCTGTCACTACAAATTGGGCCATTGACCTGGCTGTTGCATAATGAGGCCGTAATCTTAGATTATGGGTGAAACAAACCACACGTAAAAGAATATCAGTGTGTTAACACCTTATCTTTTGCGGAGAACTTGGATCATGTTTTTGTATTTTATGACTTTTATCTTCTTACAGTTTTGTAGCTTTTTAGTGTTGTACTTACTTATTTGTTTGCAGTTTTGCATTAATTTAGCCACCGTGCTTTTTGTTGTAACCATCTCAATTAGTACTACTAAAGAAGTGAGATCGTAAATATAATTTTGAACATTTTTTTCCTGATCTCCACTCTTCCAATTGAATCCGTGTTTATTCGTGCTATCCTAGACTAAACTAGAATCATTAACTGATTTTTTGCAATAGTTTGCGCATCTTCATTTCTTACACTTATTTCACCGTTATATCTTATATCAATCTTATTTATTTAATGTTTTACAGATATTTTATTATCTTTACTTGAATGTTGTTTTACTTTTTCATCTTGTTCTGTACCAATTTTAATGCCATCAAAATTAAAATCGTAGATTTTAATAGTTCTGATAACATTTTATGTGTTTCTTTAAATAAATAAATTATTTTGATCGAAACTTAAGTAAGCACGAGTACATATTTGATCAAAGCCAGGTTTAAAGCTATTAGAAAATATTTTACCGTAACTAATGTTTGTTTCATTCAACATATTATAACTCTAAATATACATCTGATAGAAGAAATAATTCTGATGAGGATGTTGCTTTCTAACCAATTTCGGCAATATAACTATGTATTTAGTTGCTCCTTTATGTTTTCTATTTAAAAACCTAAATTATAATTAGAATACCAATGGATGGTCGAAGAACATTAAAAAAAAACATCAATTGATAACCCCAGTTACGAACAAACGTGTTTCTAAGGGTGTAACCACATCATGACGCGGATTCCACCAAAATTTTGTTGCACTTAAAAGTCATTATCTCCAGTCATCAAACTCTTCGTAAGGACGAAGAGCGATAGACAGGTTGCTGCAATTGCTGGAGAAAAATAGGTAAACTAAATATGCAATCTTGTAAAAAAAACTTTCATAATGAAATGAGAATGGGAAACTTGCCCCAGTATCCTGAAGCGTCAATCGATAGATCTCTTCAAGACTGACGAGCAAAATCAATCTTCGTCGGATTTGTAATGCCCTTAAACAGTGCACATGCTCTGCTCATCAAAGCCCATTACATAAACAAATTAATTACACTTAAATACAACTAATCATCGCCTTTTCAGATGAAAAGAACATCCGAAGTTAACCTAAACAAAAATACTCAGCCATGAAAGACGAGATCAAAATATTTTTAACTCGTCACAATTATAATTTTAGTACGAAATTTTATATGGTAGAGGAAGTGTTTAAACTTCAAAGTGCATTCATGAGAAATGTTAAAAATGTAAACGATATACGATACAGAATCGATGTTAAGATATTTTTTTACGATGATTGTATAAATATTAATTAGATTCTTACGTAATTATTAATTACATCCATGCTGCTTAGGGAATTTTGAACAGTTCACTATTAACATATTAAGTGTTGTATTCATTAGTGTTAATTCAGTTAATTTGACTTCTTTAAGTGTAGTCTCACGTGAACTGAGCTTAGTCCGATTCGTCAATAAACAAGTATCAAAGACTAAGCCTGAGCGTAGTGAGCATTTTTTTCGTCTTTAAAGGCTCCTGTTGTTTAGCACTAATAAGGTACGTACTACGTCGGTATTACCCTTAGCATGCTATAAACTATAAGTGTACACATTTTTAACCTTACAGGACGACCGTTAGTCGAAGGTTCCGCAGCTCTCCAGCTATAAGAGACATCTAAAACTATTACTCTGTTGGAATTCAAACTGTACGGTATATTCAGTATACGGTTGTGTTTATAAAAATCCACATTAAGGCATTTTTATTACTTGCTAAATGCTACTGGTAACAATAGATAACGAAAACATCACCTCTAATTAGTGAAAAAAAAATATTTAAAGTAATAAATTGAGGGACCCCACGGTCATTAATTTAATGGTCATTTGTCATCCTATTTCTCACAGAATTGAGAACATCCCACATATAACTGTGAATGTAGCTCCGTCTGTCGGTCTGTATGTTACTATTTCCTGCTTAAACGGCTAGCGAAAATAGGATATTTGGCACTGGTAAAAAAAAAACTTTGACTTGAATTCTATTTTTGTAAATTTCCATATATTTATCACAGTCCGATCTTTAAGGTTAAGCCACGCTTGCCAAGGTTAACCTGTGGAAGGGTGACCAACTGCCATAGCGAGTTCCCTCCGTGCTTCGGAAAGCACGTAAAGCCGTTGGATCCAGCTGTCATTTGTAGAATTTTGACAGTCGTTACTATTAGTCAGATATTGTTAAAATCTGAGGTTCGATAGACAGTCGCTCCATGTAAAATACTGATATACAGCTGCATCTGGTTCGACTGTATGCCGACCACAATGTAGTTGGGAAAAGGCTACGCAGATGATAAGTTAAAAAAATTCAATGATAACCATCCTTGATGTGATAGTGCATTAATCCAACATCTCTAACGGTAAAGCCTCCACATTACATACTTGTTTATAGCATCAAGATCAAGTTACGATATTGAATACCATAGACAGCTATTTAGTGCAAATGTCAGTTGTCACACCTTGCATTTGTCACTGTCGAATTTGAAGGGCGCACCTTGGGCGTATCTTACATACGTCTAATGATACCAGCGCAAGAATGTAGATAGACTGATAATTAAGGATTATTTCATGTTTAAGATTTTTGTATCGGTCATAACTCATAATGCCCATTGCATAAGAATACGGTACTTTACTGCATAAATAAATTGAAAATCTATTTAGTCCGTCAGTAATAATACTGAAAAATAATGGACACGTATTTTTTGTTTTTTTAAAACAATGAATATTGACAAAGATAAAACGCTTCTAAATTCGGGAGTGGGGGCTTGTGACGTCATTACGCTTGTAAAATTGTACCGACTGAGTGACGTTTTGTGATTTTTAGAAGTGTTGTATCTTCGTCAATTTTGGTTTGTGTGAAAAAAGAAAAAATACGGGTCTAATATTTTTTAATAATCTATATTTCGACCTAATACATTTTTTTGAGTAAAATACCCTATTTAAATCAGCCAGTTATATTTTCATTGCTCGTTCAAAAGCCTCTGTTTCGTGAGAGCCTGCTCAAACTAGGTTTCTTCCAACTATTACCTTTTTCATTATCTGTACCGACTTCAGTTTCAACACAGTCAATTGTAAAAAATTACGTTTGCACAATTTCCATCAGCCAATACTGCCATCAATTCAATTCTTATCACGATGCCAGAAGATTGTTCAAAAATAACATAGATCTTGGTGGTCTAAATATTTCTTTTATCTAAGCTTTCTGACATAAAAAGCCCATGGCTCAACTTAAAGCTGTATCTTCCTTAGCGACTATCCAAGCTGCACAAGACCAAGCCAAACAGAAACCACTACTGTGGAACTACCCCGATCTAGTCACTGATAAGGACACGCATTAACGCCACTTCAAACAGGTAATCTGGGTCAGAGCAATGACATCACGACATACGCTGAGCGCACACTTACGTCTTTTAGTGGTCAGACTATTTATATATATTTGGAGGATTTCTTTTGTCGCACGTGACGCTTATGGAAGCAATGCTGGTACATCAAAACAAGCAGAAGCGTAAAATTTAGGCCAATTAATTACAAAGAAGAAGACATAAAAGTTTAAGACTTTTATTTTTTTAATGAAATTGAATCAGCGATCGAAGTTAATCAACAGGTCAAAAAAGAGTACCCTGTTATTAGTAATGATGAGAACTGCGTCTACTGAATACGAGAAAAAACAAGCATTAAGAGACATAATGTTTTGAAGACAAGGGAAATCCTATCGCAGCGTCAATCGTACTAATATGTGCTAGTTCTTAAATTAAAGTTTCATCATTTGAACTTTATCATGAAGAGAACTTAAATTTTAAAAGCAACTAATCTGACTATCTCATTGTTGCCAAACGAGGGTCATTGACTGTAGTGTGTACAGACATTAATGACTGTATTATTTTAGCAGATGTATGGTCAGCTAACCTATTGCAACCACCAGCCGGTTTCACGGATGTCTTTAAATCGCCGCAATTGCAGATTGTTGAATAAATATTCTCTGAGTCGTGCGAATGATAAGTTGAAAGGACATAAAAGACGTTTGCATGAATGACTTTTACGCCGTTTCTAGCTTTTAGTATTCGCAATAGTTGATTGAATAGGTATTGTTAACCAACTAACTGTGTCAACAAAGTCTATAGATTCGGCACAGTTTCTATTAAAGTTCGTTTCATAACTAGATAATGTTCTTGAGACACTCAGTCAGAGAAGTCTCCGTGTAAAGAGGATAAAGGTAGCCTGGACAACTGTCTGCCTTTTGAGGGAAGACTTATGTCGAGAACCGAGGCTGAGGCAATTAATGTTGAAGTACCGTATTTCGCAGATATGTTAGCTTGGTCACAACAGCTGTGAATTGAATAAGATGTGGCCAGAAGGCGTCTTGAAACGGTAGGTCTAAATATTAATGCTATATTGAGCGACAAAGATTATAATGAATAAATAAGGATGCTGTATTTTAATGTAATCTTAACACCCACGGTAACCACAAACACATTTTTCCGTATATTGATTCTGAGAACTGTCACCATTTGTTTCTAGACACATACCTACTTAGGAACACCTGTACGACCTTTAGGGAATTCAGAGGCATATTTAGCAACAGCCGTAAACTTACCCATGATGTCATAAGTCCCACATGATAGGGGCGAGGCATTCCAAAATTTTCCATTCAGACATGAATTTCGCGAGTGTGTGTTTAAACAACTGTTTTTAAAACAAAAGAATAAATTATACACTATGCTCGTTGTCTTTGGGATTTCAGTTTTATTTGAATAGCATTGGTATATGTTATGACCTTGTGTTCTAAAGACGACAAAAATAATATAGTTGGTCTGACATTCATAAACGAAGGATTAATTCTCTTTTGATTATTTTAGTAGAATTAACGTTACACACCTTTATCTGACAACAAAAGTGCAACTGAACGCTGTCGAGCAAAATGGAAGAGCTGCAGCTTTCAAAATATCGCAAGTATAAACAAAACAAGAATGGCCCAAAAACACTGCCTTGTGGCACGACATAATTTATTTCCCTTTACGGGAACAAAGGGAAATAATCTTCACGTTTTCACAACTTTACACGTGCCAAGATTTTGTTTAGTCTACATCCGAATACCATTACAAGCTCATAAGAAAATAATACATAACATTAATCAACATTTTATCTACTACTACAATATGAAACGCTTCATAAACATCATTACCTACGGCGTCTACAACTCTATTGACAAAACTTCAATATTCACAAAACTACAGTTGGACCAACAGCCGCTGATCAAATAAAAATACGACCACACAGCATCACAGTTACGTAGACAAGACAAGCATATCTTGAATATTCTCTCTGTCGTAATAGTAAAGAAAGGTTGCATTCTATTATGCTTCGGAGATGTTTGATAACATGATTTTTGAATTGTCAAGTAATTTGTTGGGTTGGAGGAGTTTAAAGATGGTCGTCTTTGAGACCTATTTGAATTAAACCTGATAGGGAAAAGCTAACAGCTTCCGCTTTGTGCGTTTATGAAACACTCTTTTGAGGTATATTTCAAAACTCTCAAGCGTGATTATCATAACATTTCCATATTCATCAAGAGGAAATCTACAGCAGTAGGATTCACATGCAGTTTAATGCCACAGCGAACGTCTTTATAAAAAACCTCGTTCGATATTTGCATAATGTTTTCACCATCGATAAAACTATTGTTCTCCCGCAATTCGATACAGCATTCGATCCTTTAGTGCGTACCTTAAGAACCTTTACAAATACTAATTAGGCCTAAAGCACATTTAAAACAATACGCATACCAATTGTTGCAATAAAACTCCATACTAAAGTTGTATCGAAACATTAATCTTAAGCTACACAATTGAGGTGTCCAGTTACTGAGGCGATATATGGGTAATTCTATTTAATATGTTGTGTGTGGCAGCTTTCAAATAAAAACATTGCTGGATGAATGGTCCCGCTGTTTCCTTTCGACGTCCTATTACGTACTGTGATGGCGATTGTAACTGTATGGAAACCACAGCTAATATGAGAGACAAAAGTTAAAAATTTGTCCCGATCGACAGAAATATACCTAATATTAACAACATTTATTTTTACCTTATGTTTTCGAATGCATTTTTCCTTATTTTGTAAACAAACTTACTACTATGACTAAGTGATGATCAGAGTTTGTGAAGCACGTGTTCTTACATCATGACACTAAGTTTGCTACTATTATGAATACAATAAAATTATTAGAATGGTTTTTATTGGTCTATTAGTTTGGACAGCAAAAACCTTGCCAAATTTTATTAAAAACGACTGACAACAATAGGTTCGCTCATTTTTATATTATGGATCTTGATGCATTTTTGGTGACCGGTATAATTTTATTTGAAAAAACATCCGAAATATTAACACGCTACGTCAGAAACTTCACATGAAATATTCTTCATCTTCAAGGGAAAATCCTAATCTTAAAATTTTTCAACATTTCCAGTAGAAATCATGAACACTCATTACTTACAGAATGATTCAACGATATCATCGTCTGATTCTAAGGAATACCTGCCAAATATGTGTGTAATATTATTACAATGAATCACCCGCCTTATCATCGAATTGATATGTTTACGATTGATAAGAGAGTACAGTAACTGCATAGATTAGCTCTAATCGTTTAAATCAAAGGTTTTACATCCGAGTAAAGATAAATACATCTGTACTTAGTTCCTTGGACAGTCATGTGAAATAGATGGACCTCACTTGTAGTTATTGAAGCTCAAACGATTGATTTTGTAGTCTACTCTTATATCCTAGGACATCATAAAGAAATAATCATAACGTAGTCTTAATAGCCTATTGCCTATTATAGGCTTGACAATTTCTACCACACACTCGAAAAAAAACACCATGATACTTATCTAACCCCACACAAACCATAACCATTACATCTCAAACACTATCACCATTAATACCAACTAGTTTAATAACCATCAAAACATACGACACGTAATAGGGCCGTTGGTCATTCAATGTAGTCGATCGCGCAATGACCCCGCTCCTGCGCGAGCGCCGGGAAGCCGCACCATTTGTTTTCGGGATATAATCGACCAATAACTGTTCGGCCCTTCGTTCACTAGGCGACTCCAGTTTCCGATACCTTACGACTTCAGTATCCAGGCGACTCTCGCAATAGAAATCCATATACGTTCGTACACATGCTCGCGACGCACGACGCCAATCGCGCGCTACCTATCTGTTGACATCGCCGCTACTTGAGTTTCTGCGACTTTCAAGATGGCGGAACAATTTATTTACCATTATTAATTATATTCACACAATAAAGGGTTCCGTAGCATATTCTTGAATCACTTTTGGAAAGTAAGTATTTTAAAATGTTAAAAAAATATTCACTCAATATTCAATCCTCGTAATACATCTTAATTTGGTATGCAGTTTAATAAAAAAATTGGGAGAGAGAGTTTTTTTTTCTATTTCATTGAATAAAATTGATTACGAATAAAGTATTATTTTTACAATCCTCAAAATAAGCATTTTCATTTGATGTCACATTCATGATGCTGTTTACAATTTTTTTTCATTGTTGTCCCTGCGATGTCTATGTTGTTTTAAGATCATAGGACTACTGTAAAATTTCTTGTAATCTATATACAAAGGACTTCTATTATTTGTATCTTTTTCATAATTACAAATATACTCAGTATTTTCGGAGATAATACAGAAAGACATTTGAGCAATAGAAACTGATATGTTTGGAAATGCCATACCTACCTACTTAACTGTTCTAAATGTTGAGTATTTTTTATTTTCTTGGTGTACTGTGTGCACTTGTGGCGTGTGCCAATAAACGTTTTTTCTTTCTTTCTATGTATTCAATAGATAAATATTTACAAGTTAATCGGTCAAAAAAGTTCACAGAAAATTAACTGTGAAGGGCGGACGGTCACACGACTTAGGTATCTAATAAAGATTCCGTTTTTTCTTTCGAACCTACGGATCCCTAAAAATATATTTTGACGTCACAGTCATGTGTCAGACATTTTATAAATTCATAATCTTGACCACCCATCATGACCCTTTGACGGGGCGCTAGTGTCTATGTCGTTACATCAAATTGCATTATAAAAATTTAATACCTCGAATTTTCCGCAGGTCATGAGTAGTTACGAAACTATAGTATCGGCAACTTGCGTCGCGTCGTGTACGAAGGTTCGTACACAACGCTACGCAAGTTTCCGATGCCTTACGATTTGGTTTCCAGGAGACTATCGCAATACAAATCCTTAGAGGCTTATTTTGGTGATGCGTCGCCGACTCTAGCCACGCGCGACTCCATTTATCAAGATCGCGGATACCCAAGTCTGCGCGATTTATAACCGACGAAAAATTTGTATCTAAGTATTATTTCAAACTTTATTATTAAACATCTTTGTATCTGAAGTAGAAAAATATCCTTGTTTGTATCATTACAATTAATAATAATATTATTCCACAACTATCACACAACGTCATCTAGTCCCAAGCTAAGCAGAGCTTGTGTTAAGGGTACAAGACAACTGAAAAAAATACTTTATTTTCTAAATACATAAATATTATAGATAAATTACTCTCAGACACAGAACAAAAATGATCGTGATCATCACACATACATCCTGGGTGGGAATCGAACCCACGACCTCAGGCATAGCAGTCAGGGCCACTAACCACTAGACTAACAGGCTCGTCAAATTCAAAAGAATATTCTAAATATATTATGGAATACTTAAGCTTTTTTTTACGTGGTAAAATCATCAAATGAGTCCTCCCACCCCGGTCAGGGCGGGAGGGACTGTCAGACTCGTAGTAACCAAAATCCACGGTATCCTTCAATAGCCCTTTATGTTCCAGGGTCACGGTAATGAGATAAGTCCCGCGACCCCGGAACATAAAGGGCTATTGAAGGACACCGTGGATTTTAGTCAGTACAAGTCTGACAGTCCCTCCCGCCCTGCCCGGGGTGGGAGGACTCGTTTGATGATTTTTTTTTACCACGCAAAAAAAAACAAGGGGCAGGAAGATGATGATGAAACTTCACTGATAACAAATTAATAAATAACACCTAGTACCTACCTACTTACTATAACAGAGAATTCTTTTTTTTGTACATTTTATACAAAACAAATAGAAAAAAAATGGAATAAAACTCTAAAAAACAAGTGAAACACGAAAACAGCAAAATTCTATCTTTACCTGGGGATTGAACCCATGGTCACCACCATGAAAGTCAAAGCATAAACAAATCGAGCTACCTTGTAGCAGAATCGCGCGGCGAAATTATGAACCATATTCTTTCTCAATATTTTTGCATGAAAATACATTTTTCTCCGCGCCAATTTTAAATTCCAAAAAATTGAAATTGGAATGCGCCCGCCATTTTTAAAATTAACAGCATTTATTTTATGCAATGAGATGTACATTTTGTGATTTGTACAATGTATTATTAAGGTTGAATATAGAATGGTGGCCGAATAGACGATTTGAGTCTTACGACTCGAGTCGCCGCTGTGTACGGATCATGCGCTACTAGAGTCGCGCGACTTAGGTATTCGACTGGAGTATCGGATACCCGAGTCGCCTTGTGTACGAAGGGCCTTCGTGTCGATGACTTGCGTTTGGAGGGTTGGGGAATGGAGCTGTTGTTAATTAAAAATGCAGTAAAATTACGGTTAAATTTAACTTTTAAAGTGGTTTAAGTTGACTGCTAAGATCATCTTTTGCATCTGTGGAACGTGTTGTACTTTTAACTTGCAATATTTTTCCTTGAATTACTTGCTCAGTCATTGATCACAAAAAAGCACAATACTGACAGAACTGAAATGAATGGAGGAGTGGACTTTGCCCAAGATCGACAAAGATAGGGAAAACAAAAAAAATAGATCATTCATCCGGACAATATAGTGTTTCTTAGCTTATCAAACTAATGACAAGCTATGTTAGGATCGACTGGAACCATCTCTATTCTCGTCTTGTTCTTACTGTCCATGTAATGGTTTTCCGAAGGCATGAGAAAGCACCTTAAATGCCCCATAACTGCTCACATTAGATGGTATGATAGGCAAGATCTTGATGCCTTTAAATGCATCGCTATGCATTTCGATTTTAGGGATAATGATCAACTAATGACTCTTCGATTTCAAATTTTATGACTGTGCAGTAGCGGGATTGGAAGCTCATTTCAGATTTTAATAGAAAATGTAAAAATAATCTATTGAATGTTTATTTTAGATAATAACTTAAATCAACCACTTCCAAATATAACTATAACAGCAAGACTGCATAATTTCCTAAAACATGAAACAGTAGGCGAAGCATAAGCATAACGTAGACAGAACATCATAATTACTAGCACCTTAAACGGAAAATAGGCATTTAACATAACAGCGTAGGTCGACAATATTGTTAAATTATGTAAATACAAACACGGATGCAAAGCTTAAAGACTTTTAGGTCTCTAGAAGACCTGCCACTCCTGAACCCCGACGATGGAACGAATTTTTATTAGTTACAGTTTTTTATTCCGGAAGACATTTTGAAAATATTAATGTTTAGTATTGTCAAATCGCAATCCGTGCAAAGGCGTGCATGGGCGGGTCACTTGTTGAACAATAAAATAATATACGCTTATGCCCGTAAGCAGAGCATGAAAGCTGGAAGTGTATCCGAGCCCAAGTGTTAGTGATTCATCGCTCCCGGGCAAAGTGTCGGTCTTGAAGATTGCAGATAAGGGCACGAACACGATTCCTAATTCAATGTTACTACCGAAATAGCATACATCTTAAACTAAGAACTTAAGAAGAAATTTTATAGAAAACCTTTAATACTGAGGCCAATATTAACAATACGAGTAGTGTAGAAAAATAAGTTAAATATCAAGAGACAGATGATGATAAGAAAAATAACAATGACACATATAAAAATAACAATATACAGAACTTAATACTTGCAAATGAATCGGCAGACAAAACTTACAACAACAACATAACTGAACAATTTAACATAAATTACAATAACACGCCATTGTAAGCAAACTGATTTCTACAAACAACTGTTGTTCCTGCCGCCGAGATTCTGTTGAATATTTTAAAAGTTAGGGAGCTTGTTTTATTTTTAGAAACTAACTGTATGAGTATTGACGCCCACGAAAGTGTTCGGGATAACCAACTAGAGTCAATAGTTAAACACGCATTGATAAAAGGAACTATGAAGGAATAAGTTGATAATACAACACTTCCAGAAAAACTCAAAATAAATGATATTATTAAAAACAGTGTTAATTGCAAGAACATTTTTTCGTCAACAGCATTAAGAAATAATATTATTGTCCTATTTAAAACCAACAAACACATATTTTTGCCAAATAAAACTAAAAATAAAGATCAAGATACTGACTCCTTGTACACCATAATTGGTCTATTAAAACGAGCAATTAATCAAAATTATAGCACAATTGCACCGACAGAGTACATACAATGACCATTGATCTTAATTAAAGTTATAAAGTTATGTCAGTTTAATTACGAAAATGACTGTATTGATGCAACAGTTATTTCTAACTGCAAACGCTGTAATGCAAAATTCTTCAAGTGAAATAGGGCGGAAAATATTGAAGAAGATTTATGATCATTCGTGACTTCAAAAGGCAGAAATAACCTGTGAAAACTACATTTAGATCGCTAGACTCATGACCAAAACAGAAATAAAGAATTGGTCTTGCAGCATTATTCATTTACATACACGAAAAACATTTTTGAAAATTGGACTTCGACAGAAAAACAACTCGTTACACTAGGTATCTATTTTTCATTTGGACAACCTGAATTGTATCCGTACACCAAATAAATACTAATGCAACAAAGCCTTTGTAAGAAATCCAAGAATTCATTATTTTTTCACATTTATTCAAAGTGGACCACCAACCGCTTTACTTAAAGACGACACTTACGTTTTGCATATCAATAAGCAAGAAGAATAAACAAATGTGCTGAATGAAAAAATCAACAATCATGTAGGTCCCAGCAATTCTTGTATAAAATAACGATAAAACTCAACTAGCCTTTTGAGAATATCAATAGAGGATCATTAACACTGTATCATTAAAACATTTAGAAGCAAATTAGTGATTGAATACTGCAACACTGGTTCAGAAACTTTTAAAATTCAATTCATAGCCAAAATCAAACGTGATTGAATTGTTTGTTGCAAATTGATTGACAATAGAATTATAAACAATTGATTTCATCATAGGATATGCCATAAATCAGCCCAAAATATAGCCGTTGGGTCCTGAATAACAAATATTAAAACGCAATAGTATAAAATATTGGACTGCGTTTCGAGAATTTCAAGTACTCAATTTTGGTGGGACGGACTTGCAAATTTGAAACGATTGAATTTGACAATTAAATTAAGTCAAGACGTGTATTCTGGCTCGCATTTGCACAAATGTGGACGAGTGATAAATCTGGAAGGACTTAAACGTGTAGGACTACTAAATACATGTGAGGCTTTCAAGGAACTCCTAGTTATGTTCGTAATGAACTCAAACCTGTATCTAGAGAAGTAACTAAGAAACCATACGTCGTAAATCAGACTGAATTATTGCAGGCCCAACCTTACATTAAGAATATTGAAAACTAAGTAGGTGCAGCACGGAATAATTAAAGGAGTAGGGCTCTAACTGGCATAACTTATAAACCAATATCAAAACGGAAATTACTAGGATTTCTCTTCTCTGTTGAAAGACCCCCGGACACACCTTTACCAACTGCCATGCCCATACATTCATCTTTTATCATCGATAAAACTTTCCCAGCCGTACATCATTCAGTTTCCGACTATAAATATCAGAGTATACCACAGTGGTTCTAATTCACGTTTCTATTCACACCACAATAAAACAGTCGTTAATATACACCGGCCTTTATGTCCCCCCTAGTGGGTAGTTGTAAAACGACCACATTAAAGTGGAGAGTTTGTTCAGTGAAGGGAAACGAATCTCTGACACCTACGCTAAAGGGAGCTATTTATTTGATTTCCAGAGAAGATATGAAGTTATGGATGCTTCAACATTTAGACATGCAACACGGTAAGTAGTTATATTAACTGCCAAAGAGAAAGCAGTGTTTGAAACCACAGAAGTTAAATTATATGCAGTGACAGATGACAAAGTAACTGTTGTTCATAAGCTGAATATAGAAATCAAAGCTAAGAAGACAAATGGTATGAAATTGAATGGTGATTTATGAGTTTAACTCCTTGTTGTAGATGCTATCGAGTTGCCTTTGTTACACAAAGTCATGTTTCATCATTAACATCAGAAACAGAAGACGATCAAAGTTCGTTTTGTACGGATTCAACATCTATGTGCATTGCATTTCATACTTTTTGTTCTGAAAAATTAGAGCTTAAAAAAACTTATTCTATACCTTACCTCTTTTTTTTTTTTTTTTTTTTAACGTGGTAAAATCATCAAATGAGCTACATATATCGACGTGTTGCTTGTCCAGTATTGTAGTTTCTGTCACCTGTGTCTTTGATAATCTATTATTAACTGCATGAATTTTGGGACAAACAGATATAAACTTGTTGCCATTTCGCCATCGATCGCCTAATAAATATTGCTTTTTTATAAAGATACCAGTAGAAGTACCAAATGCAACCAATATCCACAGTTCAAACCCATCAAAACCACGTGCTCCAATATAATGTTCCGTATTTACAGATCACAGTATTGTACCGAGATTTGTAACTCCTTTACGTTCAAAAGCACTTAGGTGACTCATACAACTGAACTTGACAAGGGCCATGTCCAGGTCAATATCGAAGTTATTGGATCTTGGATCAATAACCCACCCTTTCTCTTCAACTATGTGAAACTTGAGCTTGTAAGTATGTGAAACGATAGTTATGGAAATATTCAGATGCCCGAACACGAGCGCTCATTGTAAACGTGATGAAAATATTTAATTTTTAACTCTGTTACCTTTTTTTTTTGGCGAAAACGCTATTTATCCCCCATGGATATACCAGAAATTGAAAAATTGTACGAAAAACGAGTACTTTTAAATGTACATTGGGCACTCCTTCTAGCGCCTCAGATGTTTTGGCGTCATAAATTTAACAATATTGGAATTAGAGTGACAATGAGAACACTTACAGGAAGGATACTCTTTATTTCTAAACTACGGAAGTTATAATAAACTTTACAAAGTCCCACTCTTTGAAATTGATATTTACTGCTAAGGTATTGGTTTCGATCACCAAATAAATTTCTTTGAAAAAACCAACCCAATTAAAATCCTCACCACAAACGCTTATGGTTTCACCAAACACCATAAGCCATAATGATACTAACAACGTTAAAATAAACAAACAAGACACGGCAGATCAAAGTAAAAGTACTAATTAACATAAAAACACAAATCAACATCTACTTAATAAACGTAACATTAATTACAAGCGGTAGGTAAGTAACATTGACACTGGTGCCGCTAATGAGTCAAAAGCGATGCGCTTGCGCTCCTCAGATAAAGTATAGGCTACACGCCTACTGACGTGTAACAAATAGGGATGCACTATACTTGCATTCGTGTCGATGATTTTATGTTAATTTGTTTGCGCTCCAGAATTGTAGGTGTAAAGTGTTAGAAAAATTTTAGAAATGTTGAATATTTTGTTGAAATAACTGAACATGCAGTTAAGATGCAAGCATTTAACGCATAACATTTGTAACAATCCAAAATAAGGAGTATCGCATATTGTTACATCGATTGTCTCGAGAATCACTACTAACGAGCTACAGTTCATATGTAAATCATATACGGAGTAAAAATTAGAACATATTATTGGTGAAGTTAGGTAAATAATAATGAGTGGGTAGTGAACAAATAAATGGCGCGTATGATTTTGAACATTTTTTGATCAGAAAAATGGTTGATAGCAAAAAAAATAATAGAATAATAACAATACTGGTTAAAGGAAAAGGGAGAATCTCCTTATAATGTATTAATTATTTTCGGTATTCAATTATTAAATGGTAAAAATTAAAAAGGAGAAATTATATTGTAGTAACATTAATTCGTATGTATAAAATAAAGGAAACATGGATTAAAGTTAAAACCCTTAGTAACTATTTAATAACAACAGTACCTAACACTATACTATTTTATTTTATTTAATATTATGATCAATTAATCGACTTGGGGAAAACAATAACCAAAACTACTTTACATAGAATGGGTATTAAAGGCATGCAAAAATAACTTCTCGAATTAAAATGTTTTAAAAACATTTTCTTACTGCAACCTGCCTCAGTTGACGCGTAACTTTATACTGATTAGAAATACCATCAACAATGTACCCAGGTAATATGCTGTCAATAAATACATGAAAAACGATGTTATCACTTAATTCTCCTCCCTAATCATTGTAATTATCAGTCAGCCATGTTTTACGACCAATTACTTTCTTTTAATGTACCCTTACTTTATTGTCATCCGCTGCATCGTATTTTTAAATTAAATTTATGTTTTCATTTGGTTCTTGTTTTTCTTCTTCCCCATAAACTTTTTCATAGCTGAGTGTCTGATAAAACTATTTAAATTTAACTGCTAGGGAGGTAATTCTTTCTCTACGCTGCGCTACTTGTAAGTAGCTTAAGTGCCGATTACATCATGATTACACTTTTTTGAGTCAAGGATATAATTTATAAATGTTACTTTCATATCAGAAAGATCATCTATAACGTCATGCATTCCATTTTTTATCTTCATTGATTATCTTTACAATTAGTACCTACTATTTACTTAAAGCATTCATTTCGTCTGTGTCGTTTTGGATCAAATTAAGTTCAACCATATTTTCAATACTGTCGGTTGGATATGCCGCATTATAATCTACAACTCGTAGAGGCGGTACAGGCGTGTCAGTGCCAACCCCATCATTAATAATCCGAGCCATACTGCAGATATCATCAGGGCTTTTACCAATTGTTCGAGTATGCTCGTGTACTTTATTGGAACCATAACCCACAAATACAAACATATCAGTTTCTAAGAAAGCTTTGGAGACAATAATAGATGGAAACCTTTCATCTTTACAAATAATGTTGTCGACTATCATCACTTATGAGAATAAAAACTTTATACCTTAAAGGGAATAGTAGAATAAAAAGACTTGAAGTAATCTAGGCAAAGGTCAGAAACTTAATGAGCTTTCAAAATGAAAACTTGCCACAATAAATAACTTTAATTGCAAAATTTGTCTCTGCCAGTGTATAATTTGTTAAATGAATCAAAATTTTCAAAGGGGGCACCTGACAAGAACAAAACATTGTAAACGCGTACTGCACTCATTCATTTTGTCGTCGGCCGCAAATCGTATTTCATGCCGTCTGAGCTAAACACCTTAAACTATGCGATCCTTTTACTTTAACCCTAGGCCTTATTACCTAGCAACAGAGTTGAATTGAGCAGATGAAGATTCTCAGCACTTTTTTTTTTTTTTTTTTTTTTTTTTTTTTTTTTTTTTTTTTTTTTTTACGTGGTAAAATCATCCAATGAGGCCTCCCACCCCGGGCAGGGCGGGAGGGACTGTCAGACTTGTACTGACTAAAATCCACGGTGTCCTTCAGTAGCCTTGTTTGTGTGCCGGAGTCGCGGTGTACGTATGTCCCGCGATTCTCAGCACTTAGGTCCTAATATACTTTAACAGATATCGCGATAAGGGTAAGTTCGAATCGCGTGGGTGTAGCATTAAGAAGTCATAAATCTTAAGCAGAGCATTAATTATTTCACATCTCGGAAGATGGAGCACAAAAGAGTTTTATTTCATTAGACAGTGAGATAAGACCCAATGTTGATTTATTGATTCTGATCGGATCTTTGTCGTAATTTAACTGGACACTTCCTGCTAAAGGATTTGAGTCCTCTTAGTCCTTTTTTTGGGACGCGTAGAATTCGTGGGTTGTTTCTTTTATATTTAACAAGTTCGTCTAATAACATCAGGTTTGAGAGATTAAGACACCTGTACGTTGTCGAAGGCACAATAGATCCATCTCAGGAATTTGATAATCGTCTCAATTAACAATGAAAGTTTTTCGGTCCTGGTTTCCGTCCTATCTTTATTGAGCGGTCAACGTTTGATAACTTAAGTAAGACTATTGGTAGAGACCCGAATTTTATATAATCAAGCCAGGAGTAGTTGTATTCGTAGTTGCTGGCCTTAATGCATCACGCCTAAATAATAGAACACTGAACGTTTCGCAGAATAATGTTTGTTTGACAAAACATTTATACTAAAATCTACAGGAGACGGAAATATCTGGTGCCCCAATTCTAAGTTTGCCAGAATCCATCCAAATGAAATTTATGTTCCTCTCAATCTACTATTACTAAAATGCTTTTAACGTGACACAATTTTGATATTAAACAGCTCATCAGCTTTATTACTAGCTTCCTCTTTGCCTTTCTCATTCCCTGGTTGCTATGACAATTAAATGCACGGATGTGATCATTTCGTAACATCCTCAGAAGTGGCAAATGTGGTATTAAGGGCAATATAACGTTGTGAATTGTAGCGAAAACTGAGATAGGTGGGCTTAAGTAGTGGGTACTGTACGGTAGATTACGCTAATGCAGCGTGAACCTTGTTTACAGGCACCGAGTAATTCAATGCACAAGATACCACTTGATATAGAGCCAAGAGAAAAGGTGGAACATATTTTTAAATTAAATTCTGAACCGACATTTATAGCTGTGCAAGTTTAAATTGAAAACGAAGATATTAAAGCGGCGGTAAACTTCAATTAATGTGTCGATGATAACGTTGAGTTTAATGGAGATAAAAACGAGTATAGATTTAATAAGACTAGGGAGGTTTTGAAGCCGCGGGCGTCGGGAACGGGCGGTTGAATTAATAAGTACCTGAGTGAGAAAAATACATAAATACGTTTTAATTAAACTGTAAGATCATTTTGGTGCGAAGACGTATTTCAGCTTAAATAAGGATAAAGATAAAGAAATGATAATAATCATTAATTCAAATTGATTCTGGCTAACACCAACAATATCATACTACTAATGTTAGTTCTGACAACTCAGAAGCTTATTGAAGTCATCAAAACCAAAAACATATCGTTAATAATTGTGTGCTTTCAAACAATATTTGTAAACAAAACATATTGTGTTGTGTGCACTAATGTTTATCTATGTGTCACAATGTGATTACAGCATGTGATATAACGGCAAACACTTAACTAAAAACCATTGACACAAATGTTTTTGGTCTAAATTGTTTGTTAGCACTTCCGTAAAAAGTCTTTGTGTTTTACCATCCTAAGCAATTACTTGAGCAATTTCTTTTGGAATGATGGGTGTGCCTTAAGTTGCTTAGTACAATTTGTCACCACCTCTTCAAGACACAATATCGGAGACGGAGTTTATTTTAAGTGCAGTCTAGTGTGCGGCATCTTAGAAGCTGTGATTCACTTTTATCATCTGTAATCTTTGTATTAGTCGAGATTCTTAATGTTATCGGCCACTGTCCACCCACTTCATTCATTTCATTATTGATTATATCTTATAGAACAAAGCAACAACAATCTACCATGAGAATGCCTTGGATAATATTCTTACCAATTAACTACTCCAATTGCTATACATTTTAAAAACCCATATCCCTTTTACCCTTTCCCCCCGAATTGGATTAGGATATTGAATTTCCTTCCACTCCATCATTTAATTGATTGAGTTCAGCGTGTAATTTCAGCCAGGAGTCAGCCCACGTAGCCAGGATGGTATCGTTTAGGAGGCACACCATCAATTGAGAGCAGACGCAATTGCAGGAGATTGATTAGGATAAATAAGGATATGATTGATGCAACAAAGGAGGTGAACGAGGAAAATGGAGTAATAGTTCCATGAAACCTTGTAGATGTATCTACATAACCAAGTGACAGTCATAATAAAACAAACATTTAGCGAGGTAAAAATGTGTGTATCTAGGAAAAAGATAACGAAACTGTTAATTAACAGGAAATACATGATGAAGGAAATGAGATAAAGAAACTCATGTTTATAATAAGCAATAGTAATGCAAATTCATTCTCCGGGACACGTCGAGCTTCATTGTCTTTCGGCGCTTTTCTGGTGGTTGCCACTGTTGATTCTGGCTCTCAGGAGTTGCAGTGGTTTGGGAACAGTGTGGTGGGTTTGTCCCAATAATGCAAAATGTGGTTATGAGAAACGGTACGTAGTTAAGTATAAAAAAAAGAAGGTTTTAAATTACGAAACCATTTTCAATATACCTCAAGAAACTGCATAAGATATATCAGATCTCCTCAGATGTAAGATAGACCATAAAGATTTATAAAATACAACTATACAACAAACAGGTCAACCAATCAGTAAAGTGGTCATTAAAATACAAAATTCCTAATGATTAAATATGGACGATTAACTTTCGGATGCAAGACATGCAGGTGTAAGTGCGGTACGGATACCGCAGCTGATAATGCAGGTAGATACAAATATTGATACAAGGCATACCACGTGGGAACGACCGACGTACTACGCTAGTATGTGCGTGGCAAAGATTAGGGAAAAAACAGATGCGGAGATAGGCATGGAATGAAGGAAACTGCATGGTGTGAGGAAAATCTTTTGTATTGGTGGCGTAAACGTTCTTTTATATCATAAAGGTAACAAGCATACGGTCCGCTTTATGGAAAGTGGTCACCTTACCGTGTCTGCAACACCAGAGGTATTGCTTGCGCGACTATTGCCGACCCTGCAACTTTTCCATGCCCCTTTTTGGGGGTGTGAAGAAAGTAGGAATAGAAAGAAAATAAAGCCCTAGGCCCACAATTACAAGGAAAACTTATAAGAATACAATGGAAAAGAACGAACCATGTGCCCCACGCCTATACCAAATAGGCTTAGTTCAGCAAAAAGCCAGACCAGTGCCTAACGCTGGTTTTCAACTAAGCCTTGAGAAGCGTTAATTTATATTGTAATGAAGCAAAATTAGTGTTGAAAATTACTAAAAATAATTGCATAAGTTGGTTTCTGTAAGTTGTATTCATAAATGCTACTAATATAAGATGTATGATTGCATAATTTGCACGGGATCATAAATGTGTCACTATGTCATAGGATCTTATCGCAGAGGTCATCAGAAACATTAAAATTAGTCTCATTACTATCAACAACCAATTATACTTGACACCTTTTAATGAGTCTGTAGCAGTAATATGAAATAAAGTAAGGAGTATTGATAATGCTGTTGGATTTTAAACTTTCATAACTGAATCGAAGATTGGAAATCCAACAGCGTCTCCATGTCTTTTATAGCATTTTATACGACGAAGTTTGACATAGAGATTAGCAGGAACACTGATATTGATGACGTAATAAGAGACACGTGCTCTCTAAGTATTCAAACAACTCAAACGCTAATATTATGGTAAAATAGTCAATACCTAGTTTCCACTCAAACAGTTGAAATGCGCATAATAATGAGTTCTATACTAATAGCTAAAAGACGTAAATACGTGTAAAAAATCACTTTTCGAAAAAACTGATTCTCATTTTTGGAAATATGTCGCTTGGAATATAGATGGCTCTTGGAAAACTTTTTAATTTCCAAACGGCATTAGGTATCCGCGTGGTGGATAACGGCCCTCTTCCTCTCACAGGAGGCCTGTGTCCCAGCAATGGGAACATTATAAGCTGATGATGATTATTAGGTACCTCTACCAGTGTGGTGTGGACGACATAATTTTAAAATCAGAACAATTTTTTTACCGATAGGCTCTCGCTAGTCCGCTAGCACAAAAAAGCAAAGGTCGACGGTTTAGCACGCTTGCTAAGAAGTTTTTTTTTATTGGAACAAACCCTCCACACTATTCCCAAACCACTGCAACTCCTGAGAGCCAAAATCAACAGTGGCAACCACCAGAAAAGCCCGAGACAATGAAGTTCGACGTGTCCCGGAGAATAGTGAAGGAGTAGGAAAAGAAGTAACATTACTGGAAATATAAATTTTCTATCTAAAGAAAGCAGGAATGGAGACAGGATAAAAGCTCCTGGAACGTACTGAGGGAGGCTTTTTCCCAGCTGTGGGACAGCATAGCCCAATTTAAAAAAGGAACTGCACAAAACGCACAACTCGTTCAAATCGTACGTAAGTACATACGAGTACCACATTGCTGCTATTTCAAGGACTACCTACCTTGACGTGACACACGCGTAATTAGTAAAACAAGTACCAATAAGTTACATTAGACGCTAGACATCGTTACATAATTAATAATTAACATTCAATCAAGCAGGGTTAAAAGAAAACTAATTATAGACCTAACGAGATAATGAGCCAGATATTAATTGCTACAAGTACTGAATATTCGTAACTAATTTATGCGTGTGAATTAATTAGCTTGTACTTTCTCGTGCCATGCTTTTTTTTCTTGTTACCGTACCATGAAAACATGATTATGTATTTAAATTATTATGATTAGTCTATATTCCGAGTACCTACATTTTATGGAAATTAACTATTTATCCAATTAACTACCAACTTATATAGCCGTACTTTTCTTTATTTTTGGACTAAGGACCCACACTGTTCCTTAATTTTTGCCCTTTTTGTCCCAGGGCCACGGCCTTTTAAAGACAGTCCCGCGACCCCGGCAGGCTAATCTAAATTACCTTTCAATTATTAATTACCTTTGCATACAAGTACTAAAATTAAATTGCACATAAATCATTAAGGCCAGGCTATTAATAAACATAATTACTGGGACGTCTAATTATCATTTACATTGTTATTGCACATTAGAGTATATGTCAAATGGACTAAATAGGACATCTAATTACGTCACAGGCATACAGAAATTATTATCTATGAAGTTGAACAATAATTACTTCCTGTTAATCTTCTTTACATAGTTGTAATATCTGTCTATCTATACTTGCATAACTTCCGAACGACTGCATAAAATTGGATCATATTTTTTGTTGTGTTTGTATTTTAGATATTCAGAAAATCTGGAATTCTGGAAACCACGGGGTTAGTAGGCTGGTGGTGGGTTGGCTGAAAATTTGAACCAAAGCTGGGGCAAGTTGCTAGTGGAGTGAAACCCTAATTATTTCAAAAATTTCACAACACACGTCTGTATTCTTAGAAAAGTTACCTTAAGAACTGAAACTTTTTGTCAGACTCATTGAGTTGATGTAGTGACTGAGTGAGCTCATTGCCCTCAACTGGTCACAAATTTAGATAAATAAACACGCAACTAAATTGACCAATCTGGGAATGAAACCCAGGAACATATGATGAACAGTACCATTGGCGACCACTAGTTCAACAGCGACTTTTTTTTATGATTTTGCTATTGACTCTAGTCTAGATCAGAGTTGACAGAGACAAAGCCTGCCATGGAGCGAACTTACCCACAAGAAAAATGTTCACTCCAACTTTGTTAAAAATAAGTCAAAAATCTATTCACAACAGTCCAAATTCTTCATAATTATGAAGCTGTACAAGTGGCCCATCTGCAAATATTTATCCTAATCTTTGACAACGTCAAACGTCAATTGTCAATAAAAGACATGCCGTTTAATTAATCATAAACGCAGCATATTTGAGTGAAATACCGCAAAGTTGGTCGCAATACCCTGCCCACTTAGAAGTGTTAAGTAAGTACTTAAGAACAACTTAACCGTATATTAGCTGGGTTTCGGAGAAATTCACTGATCTACAGACATACAGGCGCAGTTAAATACAAACAGGTGTGTGGGAGATAAAAGTTTAAAGCGCTTTTTTTTGTTGTTTTTCAAAAACTTGTGTGATCTTGGGATTGGTTATGGTACTTATGATTCTTGATTTTCAATGCCACTTTGTTATTCGGTAAAAAAAAATGATGAGATCATCTAATCAGATGAGACCTAAAATCGGGAGATATAAACACAAAAATATCAGTAATTTTTCCATTTTTTTTTTGTATCAAAATCTAAAAGAAATCGAAACACTTTTCGTAGACACAACACAGCATTAGGCTTCTTTAAACATTATGAGACTAATTTATAAATAACGGAAGATGGACAAGCCTTCATCTAACTCTAACTCTTAGCGCGATTGCAAGGGTTACGTCATGTCCTAATCTAAACATGAGTTTGAAACATTCGAACACCCGAACTTCGCAATTTTTTTAATGAGTTTCTTTTGACGACCACACTTGGGCGCAGTGGCTAAGCGATTAGTTGCTACACTGAAATTTCGCTGGTTTGAGTACCGCACGGAACAAACATTAGTATGACCTACAGGTCTGCACACATCAAACAAGATAAATTATTATCAATATGAAAAGCATTGGGATAGCAAATATGTTAACTCTTACGCAATTCTAAGAGGTGATCTTCCTGGCTTAATCGTAGCCTTTAAGGATCCTCAGGTATCCAACAATTAGAAAGAAAATTGCACACAAGAACTACACGATAGTTTCAACTTGTTCCACCCATTCGATGGAATACGTACTTAAGTTAATTAGCGCATACAACGAGAATTCTTGAAAGTAACTACTGCAAATAAACATCTACAAAATGACTATATAATGAATGTCCATTTATTTATTAAATAAGATGAAAGATTCCAGGACAAACTTGTTTTATTAACTGTAAAGATAGTGTTTTGCCCAGCAATGGGACAGTTTAATAAGAAAAGGTAGAGGCCTGATAGGAGAAGGAAAAATGTTGATTATTGTCAACGTAGGGCCCTAGCGTCTACTGTGACGAGTTTGATTGATTGATTTTAATATTGGAAGCTCGTTTCTGAACTGGATTCTGGCAGCATTGAAATTGACAGCTGTCACGTCCAACTTATAAAATGATAAGCCTTTAACATTACAAAGATTTTGTATTTTTATATCGGTCTCTACTGAAGCGCCCGAGCATCTAACATACAGAAAATGTACAGGCTTTCCACTTGGCTTCCCCCGAGGGGACGCAGATACCGGAATAGTCGAAAGGTCAGCATTTAGTACCTACCACAGAGAAAGTTTGCAAATCAAAATGTCAGGCCGACAGCACAGAATGTGGGGACACTGATAGATTAACACAATTTGGAAATTAGGCAACTGTTCTCAAAATCCGAATTTGGTCATCTAATCTAATCGAGAAGTTATCCGAAATTAATGCAGAGTACTGCACTTCTGTAAATTCTGGTTAACTTATCCGATTTGACAAAACAGGCCTTAATACCACCAGAAATAAATTATTTCAAGACGTACTTTTAAACGTCACTCACAAATACTCACAATCCCCGCCAACAAAGAAAGACCGCGAGATTTAAAATTAAAATTGGAACGCGTTTTACTTTTTAAATTCTCACACGGCACGGCATCCTGCCATCCTGCCTGTCATACGCGAGCCTACTTAACGGATACGTTTAATCTGACAGGTCGGACGCGTAGGATGTTTTGACAGCAAGCCAATTACCTGCCACTTTGTTTGGCGGGCCCTGTACGCAATGTTTCACATCCTGCGGACCTGGATTTTGATTTGGGGTGAGGTGGGTAGATAACCTGGGAGAGTATCTACGGCAACTTTGGATTGTGGATTGTTCTATCAGGACTTTATATAGATCCATGTTATATCGATCCTTTAGAGAGATTTTGGATTGGTTTGACTTTTATTTGTTATTGATCGAAATAAGAATTATAGACACTACCTTAGAGATCCTTTCAGCTAAGACCAATTCCTGCTTAACGTGCAAATTCTCTTCTAGAAAGTTGTTATTTTTGGAGGAAGGAATTATAAGACTTCTGCCGCTCTGGTCGGAACGGAAGGTAGTCTTAAACTTTTACTGACTAAAAACTCACTTCCTTCAGTGCTTTCTAGTGCTGCGGTAACTCTTCCAAATAATGCCGCAACACTAAGAGATGTCGCAAAAAATATGTCTCTGTCACTTGAAATAGCCAAATATCTTTGCATTTTTTTTAGAAATCATATCGTTTGCCTTTTTGTTTGAGGAGCTCGTGGCTAAATAATTACAGCCGCACAGGCCGATCTTCCGGGTCAAGCCGCGCTTGCCTAGGTTGGTCTGTGGATGGGTGACCATCTTTCATAGCGAGTTTCCTCCGTGCCTCGGAAAGCACGTAAAGTCGTTGGTCCCGGCTGTCATTTGTAGATCTTTGACAGTCGTTACTGTTAGTCAGAAGCTCTAAAAGTCTGACAACCAGTCTTACCATGGGGTATAGTATTACCCAGTTACTGGGTTGTGGAGGTCCGACAGGCAGTCGCTCCATGTAAAATACTGATATCCAGCTGAATCTGGTTCGACTGGAAGCCGACCCCAATATAGTTGGGAAAAGGCTAGGCAGATGATGATATCGTTTGCCTTCTTCATAAACACACTAGATGTTGATGAAAGTCTACACAATAAAATCAGCACGAAAAACACATGAGATTTTTTCAAAAATCCATAAAACTTCGATGGACAAAGCGTGGGAATTCAGAAGTGAATGGTGGTGCTAAATAGCACATTACTAAACACAAATACTAAAATAGCTAAGCGAGTTAGCTTAAACACGCGATCTCGTTTATGGTGGTTTGTTAAAGCTGGCTGCAAATGAAAATGCGAAGGTTTGGTTTAGAACTCTCTTGATCGCCTGTAGGGAGTTTAAGGCCTACGATACACATGTCAGTAACTTGCATAAAAGTATGCAAGAAGTTGGCATCCCACTGTATCACTTACCAATCAGAAGTCGTATCTCTTAAGATACGACTTAAGTTGATCAATGAGAAGTTGTGCTATTACGCTTACGTAATAGCACAACTTCTCATTGGTGAAAATACAGTGGGATGCCAGTTACTTGCATACTTTTTTGCAAGTTACTGGCATGTGTATCGTAGGCATAAGGACAAGCATAACCTATTAATAATTATCATAAATCTGAAGAGTTTGCCTGTTTGGTTGAACGTTCTTATCTCTGGAGCGAATGGTTCGAATTGAAAAAATATATACCTACTTGGTGGATTATCCATCTATCGAGGCAGGGTAAAAAACAACACGCTACCAATAGGAGTCGAGCGACGGGGCTGAAATCACGGGGATCAGCTAGTTAGCCTATCATTTCGAGAAGTGATAGATATTAAATAAAAACCATGTTTCTATGGGTGCAAGGTGCAAACCCACGATATTGAATAAGAAACTCAGGCCCGTTAGTGATTCAGACCCTCCTCGCACCCTCATTAAAGCAGTGGAAGCTCATGTCTGATGTTCAAAATAGAATGATCGTATGCTATACGAGGCTAAAGACTTTAATTTTTGTTTTGACCTTGCCCCCAAGACGACCTAAAGAGGATAACATACGGGACTACGCGATAAAGCAGTAAAACCAATAAGTAGGTACATTATTATAACTATAATAATATGAAGATAAGCAGATTCTTGTTTTGGTTAACATTTATTGTTATCTCGAGTAAGTCATTTTTCCTTAAAAAGATATTAACAATATTTTATTTCTAAGAGCAAAAGTATGGAAACAACGACCATACTTGGAATTGATCTGGGATACCTCCTTAAATAACGGAATGATTTGAATGAATTTGGTACTTATCAATTTAAAGTTAACAGTTATGCCTTTGAAATGGTAACTTCTTTTTATTATTCTTAACTAGTTTTTAAGATAATCAGCTAGCAAATCAGAAATCGAGACCTTCTATTCTGCACTAACAAATGCAATAAAAACCCACTCAAACAACAATTTAATAGTAATGGGGGATTTTAATGCTAGAACAGGGGAAAGAAGAGACGGAGAGGAAATTATACTAGGTCCATACTCTTCAGGAACAAGGACAAGGAATGGCGAAATGCTAGTACAATTGGCTTATGAAAACAACCTGAAAATATTAAACAGTTTTTACAAAAAACGTCAGAACAATAGATGGACATGGATACACCCAGATGGCTACCATAAAAACGAAATAGACTACATCCTAACAAATAAATGTAACAAGTTCCCAAGATTGTAGAGTTATTAACAACATTAATTTTAACAGCAACCACAGAATGGTTAGAACCAAACTTCAAATTGAACTATGCAAGAAAACCCGACCTTTTATGCTAAAGAAAATCAATAACGTTGTATTGGAAAGTACCAAAATATTAAAAGAGAAACTAGAACACTTTATTGAAAATACACAAGAATTAGACATACAGAACAAATACGAAGAGTTCCAAAATCTTCTGTACACAAATAAAAGGAGAAAAACAGAAGTCGGAAACGAGAAAATAAAATGGATAGGGAACCAAACTAAAGATCTCCTACAATCCAGAGCAAAACTAATGTCATACCCTAACAAGTCAAAAACCACAAGGAAGGAGATAACAAGCATAAGTAATAAAATCAAAACACAAATGAGGAAAGATCGTCAAAAATACAGATTAGAGCAACTGGAAAAATGCATAAAGAGTACTGGAGGCATCAAAAAAGTAAATAAACAACTTTTAGAGAAACATAATTGGGTAACAAATTTAGTGAATAAGAACCACAAATGCGAAAGGCGTCGTCCGGAAATCTTGTCTATAGCTACTAGCTTTTTCACTGAACTCTATAAAAAGAAAAATATAATACAACCAACAATCCTAACAGGAGGAAACGAAGTACCGGACATAATTCCAACAGAAATAAACAAAGCTATAGCAACACAAAGAAAAGATAAAGCTCCAGGATCAGACGGTATTACCAACGAGTTCCTCATACTTAATAAATACCATCTAATACCGATTTTTAAACATCTTTTTGATGAAGTATTACATAGCGAAATAATACCGGACCAATGGACAACGTCGACGATAATACTTCTGCACAAAAAGGGGGATAAAAATAACATAAATAATTATAGACCTATCAGCCTGTCGTCAAATATTTACAAAATCTTCGCTAAAATATTATTAGGAAGAATATCTAAAACATTGGATGATAACCAGCCAAGAGAGCAGGCAGGATTTAGAAGCGGGTACTCTACGTTAGATCACATCCATGTTATCAAACAGCTATTTGAAAAAAGCAAAGAATTCAATTGTACCTTCTATTGCTGTTTTGTGGACTACAGTAAGGCTTTCGATACAATCGAGCATGAAACGATCTGGAAAGCACTTAAGAACCAAGGAGTCGAACACAAATATATAAGGATCCTAAAAAACATTTATGACAATAGTAAAGCTAAAATTAAATTAGGGAACCAAGGAAAAGAGATCAAAATAGAAAGAGGGGTGCGCCAAGGCGACCCACTCTCACCGAAGCTGTTCACGGCAGTTCTAGAAGAGATCTTTCGTCACTTGGACTGGGAAAAGTGTGGGCTGTTGAGAAATGGTGAAAACCTGTCACACTTAAGATTCGCAGATGACCTGATAATCCTCTCGCCAACGAGCGAAGGCCTACAGACGATGTTGAATGACTTAGATAAAGAAAGTCGTAAGGTAGGATTAGTCATGAACACACCAAAGCTATGACCAATGGGAAGCAAGAACCTATCAAGATCAATAACAACTTAATTGACTATGTCAATGAATACATTTACCTGGGTCAAATAATATCTCATTCCGATTTAACTACAAAAGAAATTGACAGACGCATAGCGAATGCTTGGAAACAGTACTGGAGTCTAAAAGAAATTATGAAAAACAGTGAAACTAAGATAGCTATCAAACAGAAACTTTTTGAAACCTGCATACTTCCAGTACTTACATATGGATGCCAAACTTGGGCTCTTACAAAAATACATAACAAAAAGCTAGAAACTTGTCAGAACTCAATGGAAAGGAGCATGTTAGGTAAAAGACTGTCTGATAGAATAAGAATTGCAACAATTAAGAAACACACAAAAACAAAAGATGTTATAAAAACAATAAGAAAGCTAAAATGGAGATGGTCAGGCCACACAATCAGAGGAAGTGAAAAATGGTCAAAATTAGTCATGAACTGGTTCACAAATCACAAGAAGAGGAAACGAGGCAGACCATTTCGACGATGGGTTGATGACATCAAAGCCATAGCAGGTGGAACATGGACAAGAGTGGCTAAGGACAGAGAGCAATGGCGACAGTTGGAGGAGGCCTTTGTCAATTACTGACATACAGATTAGGAACTTGAAGAAAAATTAAAAACAAATCGGTGCATTATTGTGAAATGTTATTGAAACATGTTTGTATCCAACTATAAAGTGTAACATACTATTTTGTCTGAATAAATGCTATTTACATTTACAGTTTTTAAGAACTCAAGATCGCGGGGAATCGCTGGAAATGCTTCAATACTTATGCTCGCTAGTTTACTACAAGTTACGTTACGCTACACAGATAGCAATCAGATTAATTTAATAAGTAACATATTGCTACTGGCAACCTTGAACTGGAATTACACATAAGAAATCGTAATTGTTAACAGATTTAAATCTTCCTTCTCTAGGGTTCAACCTTGCGGGACTGTCAAAATATGGTACCGCGACGCTGGAATTCATAGGGCAACAACCAAAGGAAAAGGGTGGACTCTGAGAATAGTCCCTTCTACTCCTCCCAGGGTGGGAGGACCCATGTGAGGATTTTACAAACTTCTGGATATTATTTAACTCTTTCATACTATTCAGGAGTTCATGATAATTTCATAGCATTTTGGATTTAGGTATTTCATTTTCTAAATCTTATCAACATGCAAAATACAGCCAGCTCTGAAATGTCATATTTACAAAATAAAATATTAAGATCTTTTCAAAACTAAAGTGCAACAAGTACCATAACATAAATCAAAGTTTTATTAAAGTAGGTATTTATTTTTATTTTGAAATATTTAACAGAAAAATCTAATACAAATCTAAAAATAGCAATATAAAATACATCAAGCAACAATATAACAAAATGGAATATTTCCAAGTACACTGTTTGAATGGGAATGTGACTGGTCAATCAATGGGGCCACTGTGTTGAGACAGTGCAATGCAACCATCGGTTTAACATGTTAATGTGTCAGTAAACTCTGTTATGTCAGTCGTTATTAGCTGGGGAAACAAGGAGTTTGTATTATCTGCATCCACCTCTTTTGTTAAAATAAATTATGACTGGCTGGTAACAAAGTTCACACTTCAATTTTTTTTTTGTTTTTTTTTAGACCAGGTTGTTTTCAAATCTTTACCAGCCATGACTTTTTTTAAACCATAGAGCTCGAGTTATTTTTTTGTAGGATTATTAGAATTTTACCTTGGCAAACTATTGTTATCGAAGTTTTCAGTACAAATAAATTAAGAATTATTATTCTGGTTTAGTTTATCAAACTCAGTTACATGTGGCGTTAAGTAATTTAGATACGAGCAGTCTTTCCTATAAAGTTTCCTTAATACTAAATACCTACATTTTATGTATGAATTGAAGGGCAAACAATCAGAATCTAACACAGTGAGTTGAATCGGGTATCCGAGAAATCAAAAATATGTATGTTTGTGTTTTATATAAAATATTTTTAGTATTGTGTATATTTATTTACCTGTATAGAATTATAGATAATGGCTTAATAAGTTGGATATGATTATGATAATGATATTTGTAATGATCTACAGGTAGTTCCAAGTAATACTGTTATTATGTCCATTAAAACTCCGAGATTTACGTAAATCCGTTTATTGAGCTGAGTAGCAAGTCACAGTACAAAACAATATAAGTAACGCCAACCTACCCTCGACTTAGCGAATATTTTATAAAAGAATATTACACAAGTTTGAAGGTACCCACGTTATTACATATATGACATACCTTTCCCCCAAGTATGTGAAACATAATAATAATATGAAAACATATAAACTTAATAATAAAGTACAAAACTTACATAATATCAATGAATCTTAATATTATAACATTTATTTAATATATTATAATAACTATGTATTTTAATTACAACATATACTCAAAATTTGGAGCTGGCCTAGTATAGGGAGTTTTTCCATGGAAAACGAGTTTATTTCTAATTTTACCGCCTGAAAAACTAGGATCTGACTCTAATGGAATACCTAACATTTCAGCCCATTTGTCTGCGCTAGGTACCTCTATCATTTCCTCACTCTCCGGTATATCCGATTCAAACTGATCCCTTTCCTGATAGTGTCCTTCCCCATAACTTTGTTCTACAGTGTCCCTTTCTTCAGTCTGTCCTAATTCTTCATTAGTAATCTGTGTCTCTGAATCTGGTACATTATGTTGTTTAACTAACTGATCTATATGCCTACTGACTACAATTCCTTCTCCCGTTTCAACTCGATAACTGGCTGGACCATCTTTGCTTACTACAGTACCTGGTAACCAGCGAGGGCCACTACTAAAATTCCTGTACATAACCTTCTTCCCTACGTCTGTCTGTCTGTTTTTCTTTTGACTATTTCTTAAGATTTGACTTTCTCTATTTTTACGTGTTTGATCATGTGGATTAATAGTGTCTAGCAATGTGCGGATCCGTCTGTTAAACAAAAGCTCTGCTGGACTTTTGTTAGTAGCCGCACATGGAGTTGCCCTAAGTCCTAAAAGCATGGTTGGAATTTTAACATCCCAGGACATACCGTCCATTTTACGTAATTTATCTTTAACTGTCTGCACCATACGTTCTGCCAAGCCATTAGTGGATGGGTGAAAAGGTGCAGACGTAATGTGTTTAATCTTGTTAGCTTCTAGGAATGTCTTCATCTCAGAAGAAACAAAAGGAGTACCGTTGTCCGATACTAGTGTCTCACACAGTCCATGGATAGAGAAAATCATTCTCAAGTGCCTAATGACGGTGGCTGAAGTCATATTATTGACAATGAAGATTTCGGGCCATTTCGAATATGCGTCAACTATTATCAAAAAAGTTTTATTTTGGAAAGGTCCCGCAAAATCTATATTTAATCTAGACCAAGGCTTCACTGGCATCACCCACTCGTAACTAGTTTTTGGTGGCATATGCCGGTTTTCAGAACATTGATTGCAAGTTTGCACCAAACCCTCAATGTCGTCATTTAACCGTGGCCACCAAACATAACTTCTGGCGAGTGATTTAGTTTGAACAATTCCACTGTGCGTTTTGTGAAGAGCACGTAGAACTGCTTCACGAAGCGTCGGCGGCACTACTACGCGGCAGCCTAGGAGGATGCAATCCTCATGCAACGACAACTCCGCCCGATGCAGCCAGTATGGACGTAGCTGATCATCTGATAATTTGGCCGGCCAACCACATAGAATGTGATGACTAACTCGATTTAGAACATTGTCCTGTTTTGTAGCATGTGCTATTTTATCTACATTGATCGGGAAGTCATCAGGGGCCTCTGCCATCAGCAGTATGTCACAGAGCTGTGGTTCAGCTTGTTCAGGAACAGGCTGTGGCCAGCGACTCAGTCCATCAGCATGACCTATCTGTGTTCCTGGTTTATGTATAATGTCATAACTATAGGAAGTTAATATCAAAGCTATTCGTGTCAAACGGGGTGATAGAACATGAGGTATGGGCCTCTTGGGGTCAAAAATGCCTAACAATGGTTTATGGTCAGTGACTATCGTAAAAGACCTACCCATCAAGTAATTCTGGAATTTATTTATGCCAAACATTATAGCGGTTGCTTCTTTGTCAAGTTGCGAGTAACGACGCTCGTGCGTATGTAATGTCCTAGATCCCATGGCAATAGGACGCTCATGTCCGTCCTCCATGATGTGGGACAAGACAGCTCCCGCTCCGTACTCTGAACTGTCGCAGGTAAGGACCAGCGGCTTGTTCAGGTCATAGTGTACAAGTGTCAGATCAGAAGAGAGTAAACGCTTAGCAGTATTGAAACTGGCCTGTTCTCGGTCAGTCCATACCCATTTCTGCGATTTGTCGAGCAATCTATGTAAAGGCTCTAATATCGTAGCCTTATGAGCTACGAACCTCTCATAAAAGTTGTATAAACCAAGAAATGCTTGTAACTGTTGGACATTTTTAGGTTCTGGTGTATTGAGTATGGACTCGACCTTACTCGATGCTGGGTGAATCCCGTCAGCATCGATAACAAAACCCAAAAATTCCACTCGCTCCTTCGCGAACTTGCATTTGTCCTTATTGAGACGTAAACCCGCTTTCTCAATACGTCCTAATACAATGTCTAGACGCTGCGTCATCTCCGCCATGGTACGGCCGCTGACGATGACGTCATCAATCAGCACAGCCACACCAGGCACACCCGCCAGCAACGCTGTCATTAGCCGTTGAAAAATTCCAGGGCATGCTTTCACGCCGAATGCTAGCCTATGTACAGTGTACAGACCTTTGCACGTGTTTAATGTTAAAAGACGAGACGTTTCGTCCGTAACGACCACTTGTGTATATGCGCGATCAAGGTCTAATGTTGTATAAAATACTCCCCCGGATATAATTGCGAAAATTTCACTAGCTGTAGGCATTGGGTAAGTATCGGTTTCAGTAGCCTGATTCACCGTACTACGATAATCGCCGCACAGACGGACCGCACCGTTCTTTTTTATTATTGGGACTACCGGGGTGGCCCATTCTGAATATGACACGGGTCGCAAAACATTTTCGCTTACCAATCGATCTATCTCTTGTTCAACCCTAGCTTTAATAGCGAACGGTACCGGCCTAGCTTTCAAAAACTTAGGTATTGCATTCGGTTTCAAATGAATCGCTACGGGGTCTCCACGGTAAGTACCGAGTTCGTCCTTGAAAACCTCCCCATACTTGGTTAATAATGCATTCGTTGCTGACAATTCAATATCTAAAATTTTATTAAACTTTATAGAAATTTCGAGGGGCTCAAACCAATCACGTCCAATTAAATTTGGCCCTAAACCTCTAGCCACTATTACATTTAAATTAGTTTTAATGTCTTTATACATAACCGAGACTGTCGCTTGTCCAATGACCGAAACCTGTGAGTCGTTCCAGGTGCGCAGCCGAGTGTTCATGGGCCGGGGCGCGGCGACGCGCGGCTTTAGGAGTGCCCACGTGCGCTCGTTGACCAGTGAGAATGCGGCGCCCGAGTCCACTTCCATGTCCACAGCCACGTCATTCAGCAACACGCGTAGCTTGTAGGCAGGCACGCGCGTGTTCGCGCCCTCGAAGTTGTAAATCCCATTCAGCTGCACGTCAGAGTGCACAACTTCAGCGTGGTTTAACGTTCCTGAGGTACTTTTCTTTTTAGAAGTACAGATTTTCTCAATATGACCTTTTTTCTTGCAAAAATGACACACTGCATTGATAAAACGGCATTCACTACCGTGACGATCTCCGCATCTGTAGCAAAGACGAACATTTGTTTTGGTTTTCAACGCGTTGACATCCATCGGCTCAGGCGGGGGCGGCGCACACGGCGCGGCGGTATCGAGACGTGCCGGCGTGGTCGCGTGCCCGGCGATCTGCATCATGCGCGCGTCCCTCCCCGCGGACTCAGCAGACACCATGGCGTCAACGACGTCCTTGTACTCTAGATTGTCTTTCTTCAACAGCTCGTACTGCAGTTTGCGATCGCTCATGCCACACACTAATCTGTCCCGCAGCATGCGTTCAAGATTTGGAAAATTACAGTTGGTACTGATTTTTCTTAATTGAGCGATATAATCCATTGCCGTCTCGTCCTTTGTTTGATCACGATGGTAAAATTTGTATGACATTGATATTTCATTTGGTTTTGGGCTATAATGTTTGGTCAAAACATCTATAACTTCCGGAAAGGTCACTTCACTTGATTTTTTTGGAGTAATTAAAGCAAGAACAGTATCGAAAGTCTGAGCACCACATATCGTAAAAAAGTTAGCTTTTTTAACCGAATCGAGGACGATTCCACTGGCTTCAAAGCAATAATTGAGTCGAGTTATGTAACTGTCCCAATTGTCTGTTTTCACATTGAACTCTTGAAACTTCACTAATTTTCGATCCATAGTTCACAATTAACACTCGTCGCCACTATTATGTCCATTAAAACTCCGAGATTTACGTAAATCCGTTTATTGAGCTGAGTAGCAAGTCACAGTACAAAACAATATAAGTAACGCCAACCTACCCTCGACTTAGCGAATATTTTATAAAAGAATATTACACAAGTTTGAAGGTACCCACGTTATTACATATATGACAACTGTAAATGTGTGTGAGGTTCAATATTTGTAAATATACACAGGATACAAAAATCATTTCTAGTATTTTTTTGATGATTAATAATGTTATGGAATGCAACATCAGACAAAAATGTACCTATCAGACAAATATTGGTTTTAAATAGTGAAGTAAAAAATAATGTATATAAATGATTTAAATTAGATCTAGAATTATCAGGCTCATATTCACTGTTTATCAGAAATGTTTTTTTTTTTTTTACTAGCATTTAATAATGGTAACGGACGAATTCATTTCAATGATATAAAGTGTGAGTGTGACATATTTGTTAATACGAGTAGCATAGACGTAATTTATTGTTTTTAATCGGATATAGAATGTATAATAATGTAGGTTAAATAGAAAACTAGTATCTTTAGATTGAATTATTTTCATTGTAAAAGCAACTGTAAGTAATTATAATTTTGCTCTGAATTGCATAATGTACCTTACTCACATAGAAAATAAACATTTAGTCAGCAAATAATCCGCAAGAATGCTGTTTTTGCTTTTGCGCTGAGTAAGTTTTTAGTACTTTAGACTGTTAATTTATTTGTAATTAAAATAAGAATTATTTATGAACTGTCTAGCCTGAGACACAGGGTTAACCTAGTTCAGGCAAATCTGCAACTGTGCTCTCTTCTAATTTTTAAGATATTTTGTTGTAAATGTGTTCCTTTTTTATAAATAAACGAAATTTGATTTGATTTGATATAGGCTATAGGCTCTTCCAGGGCTTTGGTAACCTTAAGACATTCTCGCAATCTATGCTAGGGGGTTTGGCCTAATCATGTTAGTAATTTGTATGTTATGTTTACAATCCTTGACCAGAATTTGTAACATACTATTACATTTTTACACCATGAATTTCATACACCAATGATGATTGTAAGTTCATTAGTAAATTGTAATAATGTCTTCAAAAAATTGTGATTAGTAAAGACATGCAACTAATTAAGTAATCATGTGGTTGTAGGTATGAATGGCTATGACTCATACCAACAAATATGAATAAATTCATTCAATAATTTGGTCAGTTATGTAACTATTCAAATATTATTTAAACCTAGTTAGAATAACTTGCAACACTTTTGTTTGCAAAGTAGCGTGATAATTAGCCCGATCTAAGGCTGATAAAAAATTTTAGGCACGAGTTTTTTAATGTCATTGAGTCTAGTCTACATTATTTTAATCTTTTCTTTTTATACAGTGTATTTAATGAGATTTTTTTATTTCAATGACGTTTATAAATATTTAGTAGATTACTGAAAACATTGTTGATAACTTAATCGTACAAATATGTATAGTTCGCACGATGATAGTAGAATCAGCTGCCGGTTACACTAAAAACAAGTCGTATTTGTGAATTCCCATGTTTTTTTCTGCATAGCATCCTACACCAATAATGTAATCAATCAAATTAAATAAAAAAACACTCACCAATAAATAGAATGGTGAAATCCAAAATGACTTTTCGCAAAATAAACTTTGAATCTCTGTCTATTTTGATTGTGTTGCTACGAGAGTTCGTTTTTCGATCATTTCTTTCCATTTTAACTTATTTTTATTCTAAACTACAGTCAGAAAATAACATAAACACTCTCACTGCGAACGAATTCACGATTTTGCAACGTCAAAACGTTTGTGAAAATTTGACAAAGATCACACGTCAGACATCGGGCGCATGCGCTCGCGGACTGGTGCGTTCGGAAACAGCCGGTACGTTTGCGGAGCTCGCTACTCTATTCATGTCGTTTATTTATTGTTGTTACTGTTGACAGCCGGCGACTAGCCGCGGTTTGGGTTATTGCAACTTTCGATCTTATTGTAAACAAAGTGGTTTTTGCGAGATAATATATGTTAATAAATAGTCAGATAATGTTGTAGTCTCAAGGTCAACTTTTTTTACGTACACTTACTTAATAAAAGCTGACATAAATCTTTACTCAATATGCCGTTTTGTTCAACACAGCCACTTTTATGTGGATTAATTCTTCTAGGCTTCCAATGAAAGTTTACCATTTTAATTACAGTTTTGAACATAGGTACTCCCAATTTATTATCCTCCGTTTAGCACAGTTACTTGCACCTTAAACCATAATTTATGCTTTCCCGCCCATCCAAATAGATGCCATGTTCGTTTTCTAGCACGCCCGGATTCACCTGAATAGCACTATTTTAACATGGAGTGATGGTTTCTGTAACAGCCATCCAATGATACCGCATACCCTTACTAAGGCTGGTTGTCACTCCCGCAATATCGATCAAATTCTCTATTGGAAAAAAAAAAACATTGCCGGGACCGAAAGCAAAATCATAGGTAGCTAAGGATGAAGCCATAAAATATCAATTTTATAAACTAAATTGATTTTACGCTCAAAACATTCTGAACATGATAACGCATGACTTATTTTTCTAGTTTCACAAATCCCGAACGAACCGTGAAAGATTGGATGCGACAAAGACCCTTTTAATCCTTTTTTTTAAGTTGTTTTTTTTTTCTGTGGAAGGAATGCCGCTGATCAGTAGCTATTGAGACGACACCTGTGTATTTACTATTATTTATTTATTACCCTTTAAACTGTTTTGTATCTATTTAGCTGCGTTCCCAGCATGGCAGTAAAGATTTCAGATAACGTAGATTTGTTGAACGATTAGGTACAAGAAAAGTAGATAGGTACCTACATACTATGATGTGATGATACAATAGTTTAATTTTGTAATTATTTTACTAGGTACCTACCTACTTGTCCGCCACCATCCCACTACTCAGCTAGGCTAAGGTCGGTTTAAGCTAAATCAAGGCGTTATCAAAATATTGACAAACCAGTAAGTCGTGCTGATAAGAGATTCACAGAGACAAGAAAAGATCAGGATTGGGATTGAGATATAAATATTATAGGTTATTTTTAGCGGTAAAAAGTAGGTAAGTATTCCTATTCTCTCCTACCCCAAAAAAAACGCAATTCGAGTAGCAATTAATTACTTTGCACATTTAAATATTTAATTGAGACGGGCGAAGCGTGTAACGACCATATCTTAAAAGTTAACTAGGTGCAGTACAGATGCCAGCAGATAAACCTGCCTCAATCTGTCTTTCTTTAATTGAGTTTCAACTTTAACACAAACGAAGAAGCTTCATTTTCGAATTGAAAAATGGTGGTGTCTGTAACTCAAAATGATATTCATGAAAAAAAATTATTCACAAAAGTTTTGTTAGATGTGGAATAGAAGAGATAAATGAAGAAAACAAATTAGCTGACATTCATAGGCACTTTGAAGAAAGTCTTTTAACATATTAATTCATACCTATTAAAATAATATGTACTTTACTTACTAAGACAGACCTACGCCTACTCGGTGTGGATGGATGGCGTAGCGAGACCGAATTTAGATGTCGCCTGCACTCGCGACAGCCACAAACAACGACGATATATTACTAGACTCCGCATGCACGATCTAAGGAACAAAAACTATTCTGTCAACTCGCTGAGGTACTACGTAAGCGAGGGAGACGGGGTACTGCGTTGTGATTGGCTAACTCAAGGTATGTTTACGGCTCACAGGAGTGGTCGAAATAAGAAGGATATACTTAAGACTTTTTTGCCTAATGTGTTGACAGACATTGGTCGCCTGTTATTAGGAGTCTAGTAATATATCGTCGTTGGTCACAAACGCCGCCACAAGAGGTTAGAAGCGCCTACAGAATAGCCGAAGCGCGCGACAGCCATTTGTCGCCGGTCACCGGTGATCGACACTTGTGGTCGTTGGCTGCTACTGTTTTTCACCATTGCATGCAGTATCATAATGGACTCGGACGTTTAGGTATATTCGACGACGATATTAAAATGAATAACATACTACGTGCGTGCGTTGCCGTCGACTCTCAGCAGGTGGCAAGACAAACTGCGAGGCCGTTTTCTTTCAGAACGAAAAATATGATTTGCCCTCAGTGATCGTGCGAGGCCCTCTTGTTGTAAGATGACTTGGCACCTCAAGACACCTATACCAAAATTTGGCTGTCTGCGACATCAGCTTTCCGAGGCATTATTTGAAAAAAAAAACCTTGCCCCATACTAGGCATATCTCCTGTTTCGTGGGAGCGTTTACAAACTTAAGTATATACTCACATTCACAAACGCCCAGACCCGGAACAACTACTTGTAGATCATACAAATATTTCCCCGTGTGGGGTTCGAACCCGCGACACGCAGCGCAGCAGTCCAATCGGTCAGCCAGTGTGCTAACTGTGCTGCCCTAACTTGCCCTCGCTGGTCGCTCATCGCACCAAGTACTCTATACCAAATGTAAGGCCCTTCGTTCACAAGGCGACGCCAGTTTCCGATACCTTACGACTTCAGTATCCAGGTGACTCTCGCAATAGAAATCCATATACGTTCGTATACACATACTCGCGACGCGCGACATCGCCACTACTATAGTCGCGCGACTTGGGCACGGTAATATAATCATACAGTACCCCAACTTCATACAAACGGACGAAAAGCGAGCTATACCTACGCGCTTCGATGTCGGGGCGCGCTCGGGGTGCAGACAGTCACGGCTGTACCGCAGTGTCGAGCGGACGGTGTGTTGGTTTTTTAACAGTAACCGCGTGTTTTTATCTCTAAAAATCAGTTCGAGTACATATCTAATAAGACGAGTAGTTTAATTAAGCTTTATATTAGAATGCGGATTTATTATACTTTAAAATTTAACAATAAAGCATTTCGTACGACTCAGTCGTGGCGTAAATATTTTTCGGTCTCAAATACTTCTATAATATATCGGACTTTATAAGCCCGATTTGTTTTTCAAACAAAAACAGGATTTTTTAAATGAAATCTACCAATCAAAAAACAACACGCATTTTTATTGAACACTTCCTATTCATTATACAAAGTATTTCATTTATTTATATAAAAAAGTATATTTACAATCACAAGACTAAAATAGAAACAGAAAGTACGCAAAGGCAAATGTTATTAAAATGTTGTAGACGGGTAGCCCTAACGCATGTTTACGTACCGCGCGGCTGTAGGTATTTAAATCTGTCTGGCGGCCGAGTTACGCTACTGTATGATTATTATACTGTGACTTGGGTATTCGACTGGAGTATTGGATACCGGAGTCGCCTTGTGTACGAAGGGCCTAATAATTGTCAGGGACATCAGATTTACAAGGCTTTTTGACTCTTTCAGTTCCCAGTTACAAATAAATCGTACCTTTAGCAGGTACTTTATAAAATGACTACTAGCTGTTCCTCGCGGTTTCACTCGCTGCACGGTTCCCATTGGTCGTAGCGTGATGTTATAAAATATATCCTATAGCCTCAATAAATAGACTATCAACACAAAAAAAAGAATTCGTACCAATGGTTCCTGAGATTAAGGCGTTCAACCAAACAAACTAGCAAACTTTAGGTTTAAGAACAACTTTATTTCTCATAAGAATTACATAGTTTATTCACTTCTGAGAAATACACTAAAATTACATTTTATAATTAGAGCGCACAGATTATGTGGGTACACAGCTAAATATTAACCTAAACTTGATCACAACTTTAACAAAACACAACATGGAAGTAGTTTGATTTTTTACTGGATGTGGCATTGATAGCATAGTCTGTTATGAGCAGGTTCGTTACCATTTTGTTTTTAGTTTATTAATATTTATATTTTTTTTTTTAGTACATACAATATTTATAATATATATTTTATTTCGAGTAGATATTTTTTTTATGTAAGTAATTACAAATGTATTTTGTAATATGTAGTTCATCTTTATTTTTTAAACTTATTTGTATGTATTAAATGTGTGGACTTTTAGTAACTTTTTGAACCGGGCATAACTTTTTTCTCCTTTGATTAGTGATGGTAATTTATTATAGATTGTAACACCCTCAAACTCCAAATTTCTTCTCCCGTAGTTAGTTCTTGGAGGGCGGGTCACTAAGTAACTAGCACGCCTTAAGTTAATCTTTCGTGTTTGTTGTTTTGTTACAAAGCTTAAATTGGAATGGATTTCCTTATTTAATATTTTACGTATTAGAATACATGTGTGGTATATGTAGGTTTGTTTTATATTCATTATTTTTGTTTCCTCGTATATCTTATTAGTTGGTGTCCGAAATGGGTAGTTGAATAAAATTTTAATTAATCTATTTTGAACTCGTTGAATTGGTTCTATATTAGTTTTCGCTGCAGTACCCCAGATTTCAATGAGGTAGTCGATATGAGGCTTAACCAGAGAATTATAAATGAAAAAAAACTTTACAGTTTTCTAATACTTAATTTAAGTTTATATATGATTATTTATTAGTTTAGTTTTTATTAGTTTGGTTTATCTATATATATAAAAATGAAACCCGTTTTCCGTTGTCACGACATAACATGAAAACGGCTTGACCGATTCGGATAATTATTTTTTTGTTGTGTTTGTAACCATCGGGACCGGGTTTTAGACCGGGTCCTCCACCCGTGCAAAGCCGGGACGGGCCGCTAGTTTATTAATATTTAGATAATGATTTGTTGGGGATGTTAGAAGTCAAATAATTATAGTTTTAAATATACTTTGTTTATACGAAAGCTAACAAAAAAAGAAGCACTAATCATTTATTGCAAATTATAAGCAGTCAGTATTTCACACAGTAGTTACGTAAATGTGGGTGTGGGTATTAATTAGGTAGATAAAATATCACAATAAACATATTAAATATAGTCATCATAGGTGTTATTAGTCACCCAGCTAAACATCTGGCTAAACTTGGCGATTCAAAGAAAACTTTTCGTGTTTAGAGTTCTGTACCTGTAAGGAAAAAACGGCATCTTATAGGATCACTTACGACCCGTTCACGACCATTTCCCTGTGAGCGGTAGTGCGGGGCATCGAGTGGTAACATCAAATGTATAGAAATGTTTGAAACACGCCATGAGGCGCCATCGTACCTACAGTTACCGAATTGCCTTATACGCCCGCACAATCCCAATTTAGCGCAGTGGTTGAGCGACGAGCTGCTTCGCTGCGTGTCGCGGATTGGTACGACAATCAATACAAAAATAGTGAGGGACGTTAAGATCTGCTTGTTTTCATAAAAAGTACCTACTTGAAAGGTTGTATTGTAGTGCATTAAACTGATTTAAATTGATACTCTTTACTTCACGCAGCGACGGATTTATTAGTTTCCAACACCGACTTCGCACAAGCGTTCCAATTTCCAATTGAAATAAAATTAGGTTTGCTTAAGTTACATACAGCCCCATTAGATTTATTTATTAAGCTATTTATTAGGTACTGCTGATTACTAGTCCATGGTGCGTAGGTACTACGGTATATAAAAATGTAACAAGAAGTAGAAATCAAGCATAAGTTGTAGCTGTATCAACATTTTAGTACTCTAACCTGCTGACCCACATTTTATTCTAATTTCTGGTGTGGCATTATAAGTAATTCTCGTTGTAAAAGCATTTAAAATACCTTGGAATAAAGTAACTGGGTTGGGAGCCCATAACAATAAATTATATGTTTAATGTTTAGAAACAGCATGTAAAATACACACATTCATATAATTATATTCATTTAAAAAAATTCGAAGGGTTTCTCAACATTAAATGCTCATAAGAATTGAGAATAGTGCCATCTATACATCTCTAAGTGAACTGATGCCGCGACATCTATCTTTATATTGTAAAACTACTTGCAAAACTCCTCAACTTCGTTTATCGTCGTATTGGTTTTTTTCTAATAGATGGCGCTTTTAAACACACATCAGTTTATTCATTGCAGAAATAGATGGCGTTTTATTAAAATGGGTAGTTTACTCTTACATAGATATACATAGAGGACGCTACTTAAATATTCACCACTTTCGGAATGAAATGAAATATTACCTGCAAATCAAATCAAATCAAATCATTTATTTCAAATAAGCCAGTGAAGCACTTTGAATTGTCAAAGACGAATAAAATAATATTAAACACTACAAAAAAATATGGTGCTACAGTCCCAGTCACACGACATTACTTGTATGTGAATCGTACAACAACTACCTACCTCCATCAAGATTAGCTAGAAGACAAGAAATGTGATACTCGGCGCATGCAAAGAAATTAATGAGAATAGCACTCAGTCACATTTTTTGTCTAGCAAGTTAAAAAGGGGAACACCCAAATACTCCGAAATATTTTATTCCGAATTTCGATATTCCGATTTTCAAAACTCCGAATATCATAATACCTAAAAATTACAATATCTATTATTAAGAATCTCGAAATTTATTTGACCGAAAGTCGTATGTCCGATTTCATCGTTTTCCGATTTTCACATTTTCGAAAAATTTAATGCTCGATGAGTTCTCATTCCGAAAAATGAAACTCCGATTTTCAATATTCCGAATAAACTGTTTTTTTCGGAATATTGAAAATCGGAGTTTCGTTTCTCATTCTACAAAGTCTGCTACGAATTGCTGCAAAACTACACGCTAGCATGCTAGCAGCTACGTGTAGCAGTAGTGCTGGCTACACGTAGCTGTGTCTACCATAACCCTAGAGTGTTATTTAAGCCTGTCTAGGCGCGGAGTGGCGAGGCGTATCCTATAAACTTTCACTGTTTGCCATCAGGATTGTTAATGTTATTAGGAGAACTTAGGTTCCAAGAGCGAGCGAAGCGAGCTCGGGACTTGGGGCGCCCCGACTCGGACAGGTGTTAGGTTACTTTAAACCTTGCTCACGAAATAGGAGCCCCGCGAAGCGGGGCTTCGTCGATCTACCTTGGTAGGAGGTGGTCAACAAATTGAATTAAAACGTTAAATTATCGGAATTCTAATAATCGGAATTCGTGTTTTTGATGTTTCGGAAAATTATTATTCGGAATTTTTGATATTCGGTCTTTTGAAACTGGGTATTTTGAAAATCGTAATTATAAATGTTAGAAATATTGACATTTCGGAATTATGAAAATAGAAATAATGATCAATCGGAGTTGTTATATTAGGAATTTCGAACCATTCGGAATTATGAAAATCGGTATTATGAAATTCGTATTTATGAATTTCAGAATTAAGTTTTTCGTATTATCGTAGTGTACCCGTTTAAAGGAATAGGTATCGAGATGGGGTGAGCAGGGGGACGCATTGAGTCTTACTTTACGCACATTTTATTAAGTAGTTATGCATAGTTTATGAAAACTGTAACAGGCCGATGTCTGTCATCAAACTTCGACTAGCGACCCACCCCGGCTCTGCACGGGTGTAATCTCTACTATTTTAGGTATGCATGTTTTATACTTATTTATAGACCTTCCTCTTGAATCACTCTATCTTTAAAAAAACCGCATCAAAATCCGTTGAGTAGTAGTTTTAGAGATCTAAGCATACACAGGGAGAGACAGATAGAGAGAAGCGACTTTGTTTTATAATACCTACTATGTAGTGATAATAAAGGAAACCTAATAACAAAACTACAGTTTTTAGAATTTTTACTTGTCTGAACAAGTGAACAATCAGTGATAATCATTATTATGACAGAATAATCATACGAAGGTCATGAATACGCTATCATAAAGAGCGTGAAACCATTCGGAAACGCGCAAGCAGCAGTGACGGATTAACCCTTAATCAAATTAAGCAATTGCCTAGGGCATCACGTCTTGGGGGGCACCAGAAGAAGCACAAAAAATTCTATGGACGGGTTTTTTGTTGTGCTTCTTCTTTTGGTGCCCCCCATGGGCATCACTTCTCATCACGTCACCAAAAAAGTTACTAAAACTACTTAAATTTTCTAGCTCGCTTCGCTCGCTAATCCAATATGCGTAGACTTCGTTATTTCATTTATTGCATACAAAAGAAAGGTACATAAAAAAAATCGGCACTTCCCTATAAGGCTCATGTTACTTACTTACTACACGAAGTTTGGGGGTAGGAGGAACACAGTAGGAAGTTCCTCGCTACCCGGTAAAAAGGAAGGTACCTTCCAACCAGACGGGTGTTGTGTCTGGTGGGCTTTCTGCCCGACATTCATATTCGGAATTTTTCTTTTTATACTTAGTATGCTGTAAACTTTGATTGCGCGATGTAGGCATTTTGCATAGATAGTGGATTGGAGTGGATTTTGGATAGTGGAAGACGGCAACAGACGTCGCGAGGTGATTTCCGGTCAGTAGGAAAAATGTGAATGACGAATAATGGGTGACTCGCCGTCCGTTCATGGACCGTTAACGGGTCGACGGCGCGTCGTGTTCCACGCACACCTCAAAGAGCTGTCGCAAACTGACGGTGCCCCCCTTCAGATGATCAAAGACTGCCGGGTTCGCCGGACTATCTCATCAAGTTATTGTAATCATGGAACGTAAAGGGCTATTGAAGGATCACGGTGGATTTTATTCTGGACAAGTCTGACAGTCTCTCCCGTCCCGCGCTGGGTAGGAGGACCCATTTGATATAGGTATTTAACCACGATAAAAAAAAAACCTGTGGATAGGGGGCACCAAAGGCTTTAACTGCTTAGGGCATCACATAGTCTTAATCCGTCACTGGCAAGCAGCTATGATATTGCAGACGGGAAGAACAGTGACCGCTTTCCATCAATCTCCGCAGTCTTAGATCGAATTCCGGAGGTTACCTCCGTTACAGAATGATGTCATCAGCCTATGCTTGCTTGCCATCTTTAGCATCTTTAGCGTCAGTTCACACTGAGAGGCTCCGTGACGCATCGATACTGGAAATGTGTAGATATCTTTTCGTGTAGATACCTAGTAAATAAAGTTAGATTTTGAGTCACGTAGGTATCAGTGTGAACCCTAAAGTATTAAAAAAATGTATTTGCTAAAGTTACCCTTTTTAAGCCTTTCAATCCACGTAACAGAAAATTCAATTCAGTCAACCGAACTACATAAAAATAAAGATATTCCAACAACTGATACCACCTACTCAAAGTAGATGTTAGATCTTAAGCTCAACAAAGTTTGCTTGTCTACCGCCTGGTCGCAGTAATCCAGCTCAAGAGCTAAGCTAAGCTAAGCTGAGCAGAGCTAAGCTGTCTTCGGTAGATATTGAAATGTTTGCTCTTGTCGGGCAAAGATGGATTACCTGCGAGCACTTGTTTGCTTATGAGTAGTACGGTAGAATATTTCGTAGGATAACAATGTTGTTTGTGGTTTAAACTGATTGAAGCCTTGAAGTGTAGGTTTATACTAATCTGCCTAGCCTTTTACCAACTATATTGGGGTCGGGTTCCACTTGAAACAAATGCAGATGATCTTGTTACATCAACGAGTATGTATTGGCTGTGGAAAACCGTTAAACATAAGGTTCTTAGATTTATGCATTATCACATCATGGATGGATATCATTGAATTTTTTTTAGCATTATCATCTGTCTAGTCTTTTCCCAACTTTCCCAGATGCAGCTGAATATCAGTATTTTACATGGAGCGACTGCCTATCGCACCTCCACAACCCAGTAACTGGTTAATACGATACCCCATGGTAAGACTGGTTATCAGACTTTAGTGCTTCTGACTAACGGTAACGACTGCCAAAGATCAACAAATTACAGCCTACCTACGGCTTTATGTGCTTTCCAAGGCAAGAAGGAAACTATAACAATGGTCACCCATACTACCCCGCCGAATATCTCCGTAATAACTAGTTCCAACGAAAAAACTCATTGTGTTATTTATATAAGTTAGACATGTCTGTCTGTATGCATGTGTGCCTATCTGTGACTTCTTAGTTTCATTCATTATTTTAGATTTTCAATTTTTATTATGGGAAAAAGTTTCAGCAGTGAAAAATCATGTATTATAGAAACTTCCCCAACGCATAGAGAATCTTTGGAGCTATTAATCCCTGGGATATTCCTATAAGTTTTAAAGTTAGAAACTATAATTTAATTTCAATGTCATTTGTTGCCATAACTGAGCAAGAAAAGTGGTTACAACTTTTGAACAAATAAAAATCCAGCGTGGATATAGGTAACTATCTAGTGATAGTTTTTTGTCTCCATACCGAATCGATTATATCTAAATATTTGTCAATAATTATTTGATTAATTAAAAAACATCCCATAATGATAATATGCGCACTGCAAATCAGTGGAACTTTCTACCCTGCGTCTGTATTTTCGAATGCATAGATACAACCCGCATGTCTTCAAAGTTAGAGTGAACAGGCTTCTTCTGGTTAAGCTCACTCCATCGTCGACTTTTTCTCTGTCACCTTTGAGCTAGATTAGAGTCAAGAGTATACCTATCGTCCACTTTAAATAGTAGGTAACTATTTCTGCACGAAACTGTAGATTTGAATTATTTGAAGGAGAGCCGCGGTGGTGGCGGTATCACCAAAGTTTTTCCTCGTATTTTCCTCTAAGTATAGATTCTTTCTTTTTTAACATCTACATTAAAGCTAAAGATTTTTTCACAATAACATTATGTAATCATAATTATACACACACCAGCAAAATTAGGGGAACACTAAATAAAGATTGCATTTTTATCAAATCTTTCGTTGATTCGATCAGTGTTTACATTTTTTAGGTTCCTACCCAGATAATATACGGCATTAGGACACATATTGACAGGTTTTAACAGTCCAACAGAAATTATACCCTCTTTTAGGCAGTCAGCGCTTGAGTGTTTTTGTTCTGAAAGTTCGTTTTTGCAGTTAATTTTTGCCCTAACTCATGTTGTGGTGTCTGTATGGTGAGTACACATTGTATTGCATACAAAATGAATGATTTGGCTGTAACAGAAGTTGCTAAAGCTGTGACAATGATCAAGGAAGGTCATTACTACCGCTCAGTTAGTCGAATATATAAATATATTTATCCAAAGTCATGTGCAATGGTACAGGCAGATTGGATCTTATGTAAAGTGACTCACACAAGGCAAAAATCGCGCAACGAGTCCCACAGAGTACCTTTTTATAAAAATGTAAACTCTGAGAAATCGTCCTCTAAGGCTGTTCAGGCCCTAAATCTCCTGGAAGACGTGCATGACGTGCGTGATAGTGATAAAAGAGTGAGAAAAAGGTTAAATGAAGTTGATTTGAAGTCAAACATGCCAGAATTACAGTAAGAAATACAGATTTTTTTTTTGTCTGTCACAGTATTCAGGTTGGCGTAGTGGTAAAGCGATTGGCCGATGCTCGATACCCGCTCGAAACTATTATTTTTAACCTACAAGTAGTTGTTCCGGGTCTCCTTGTTTCTGAATGTGAATTTAAATATTTGTAAATGCGACCACGATGCAGCAGTCTCATACAAAAGCCATAGGTCAAGCGCTATCGTAATACCTATATTGTCTCAATCAATTTTTAACAAAGTCTCTCACCCAGAGAATGAAGCCAACATTAAAAGCAATAAGTACATTTAAACTCCATTTAAACGGCTGTTCCACGACCTGCACGCTCAAGTATTTAGTACCAGTTGCAGATATGAACATAAGAAAATAAAGAAGAGATATCTCAGCAAACCCCGAGTCAACGCGACGCTACTCACGACGTAAATCAAATCAGGATAAGGGAAATTCCTTACCTTTAACGTAAAAAAATGAATTAAATAAAGTACCTATCCACAAATACAGATTTGAGCGGAAAGGAGATGCAAGTCTTAGCAGCGAGGGTGATCCCGGAGAAGTGTCTTCCCTGCTAGGAAAATTGCTCGTCATAAACAAGTGACAGTTCAACTATGATAGACTATCGCAATCTTAAATGAGGCGTCTCCCATAGAACAGTACCTGGACCTCAAGCGTTGGGGAGACGGAATATAAAGAAGTAGTTTAGTGTTTCACACAGATTACGAAAAAAAAAAAACTGAACTTGCTTCCTCAACCCTAAAAAAATAAAAAAGAAGCCGTGTTCGCCCTAAGAACACAATAAAAAGCCAGTACTATACCAGCCAATATTCATAGAGCAACACAAAAATACACGATAATATCGCCACCGAAATCCGAAAGCCGCGACAAAATAAATAACGCTCTTACCAAAAGCGCTCAACACAAATAAGCAAAAATATTCACCAAATCCTAACTTTGTATCACAAATTCTGTACAACGGAATCCCGCGAAAATTCGTTCATTAAAGCCAACAATGCCTTCAGACGGGTACATACAAATAACCGACCGAGTCCAATTTAAATAACAGGCTCGCAAAGCTGAAAAACAAGCCTTAACCGAAGTTGGGAATAAATTAGCAACCCCCCTTGAACACCCCCTTACCCCAATGTGTACATTGTGCAAAATATTATTTGCCTTGCCAGACAATAATAGGATCTAATGCCACGCCCTGACATGTTAGCTTTTGGGAGCTCCGCCCACTGAAATCTCGTCGGCAATTGGTGTACTTTTATCTCTATCCCTATCTTTGCTGTGTTCTGGCTCGCTCCCTCGTGTAGCTTTTCCCTCAACGCCCGAGGGGTAAATGTTATGGTAGGAAACATATACGAGGGTTTTCTAGTACCGCGCTCGCATTGTCATGCCGCTTTCACGAAAATTTTTTACGCAACTTTTATTTGAAGATATCTACCTGAATGGAGTACTAGAATTCGTTTTATGAGATTTTTTTTCGATACGCGAGTCTTTTAACGGATTACGGGATGAGGATGTCTCTGCAAACAGTTTTATTCGTAACGTGTTGGATTTTATTTTATCTTGCTTTGAGTTTGGGTCTTTTGAATTTTCAGTAGACTTGATTCGCTTATTGTTTATTAGTAAAAATGCGACAACTCATTATCGGGTATTAATATTGTACTGTGGGCAGGTTTTACTGGTTGTCTTATTGAATTTAATTATTATAAATTCTAATTATATTAAAATTAATTGTTATATTCTTAATAAAAATCTTTCAACAGGGCCAATTACACGATACCAAATAAGCTAGTACGAAAAATTCAGTAGCACGCAAAAGAAAACTAAAAATAAACAAACATTAACACAAAACTAAAAATAAATACCACAACAAAGTCGAATCGATAAACGCGAAGCGGCCTAATAATTATTAGTCGACGGCCTGAAATTCATGCACAAAGCTCCGACCCGCAGTAATAATAACGACAATTGTTGTGTTTAGTGGAACGTAAACGCGGGCCGGTGCGCGGGCCGGGAGGGGGGAAGCCGGGGGGTGCGTCCGTGGGCGGAGTCTCCGGGGGCAGAGCCTCCACGCGCGAGGGCGAAGCCGCAGTCCGCGCCGCGACACGCGCCACAACGCACCTCTGACATGTGACCGAAAGCATGGAAGATTGTGATCTTGCCCAATACCGCGATATGATCATCGAGGGCGAACTACCGTTGGACCTGCGACCGCCGCCGCGGTTGTACCTGCCGCACTACTTGCGTGACGAACGCGACCCTGACTACCCTCAAGACGACACATACGTCTCCGTAGACGAGGACACTCCTGAGGTGCCGCCAGCGTCCAGCGACTCAGAGCGGTACGACGCCTCCAGTCCGACGGAATCAAAACCATCCACACCAAAGAAACCAAAGCAGAAGTCCTCATCACAGCTCATCAAGCCGCCTTACTCCTACATCGCACTCATCACGATGGCCATCCTGCAGTCTCCACACAAGAAACTGACACTCAGTGGGATCTGTGAGTTCATCATGACGAGGTTTCCATACTATAGAGAAAAGTTTCCCGCGTGGCAGAACTCGATCAGGCACAACTTGAGTCTGAACGATTGTTTTATAAAGATACCGAGAGAGCCGGGGAATCCTGGGAAAGGGAATTACTGGACGTTAGATCCTTTGGCTGAAGATATGTTTGATAATGGGAGTTTCTTGAGGAGGAGGAAGCGGTATAAGAGGCCGGCGCCGTCACTGCAGCATGCACACGCGGTGGTGGCGATGCTGGCGCGGGAGGCCTACGCGCCATTGCTGCCGCTACCGTGCTACCTCCCGCCGACGCCACTGCTGTCACTGCCTCGCCCGCCGCCGTCAACACTCCGACCCGTCCCGTTACCGCCACGCGTCGCTGAAACAACGGAACCACGAAGTAAGCGATCCCGAAATGGGTTTTCTATCGAATCCATCATCGGTTCCCAGGAAAGCTCAATGAACGAGCCGAGGAGAAGTGCCTTCTCGCCTCTTCACCAAACCAACTGCCCGCCGGACGACTGGGCCAGATGAATGTATCTAAACGGGTACGGTTCTAGTCCATCCCCGTTTTAAAATGTCCCGACGGACGCGTGGGCCTCGCAAGTAGACTGATGTGTTCTGACAAGAATGAGGTGTTCGTAAAGTGATATACGATGAACAATATTGTAAAAATAATGTAAATTTTTTGAGGGGTGTCGATTTCCTATGTTTGCTTAGGATTGCCAAATAATGTAAATGTTACCATTCCACAATTCCGTTTATTGCCGTGTGAGTATTTTTTCTTCAGCTGAAATAATAGATATTTTTATTTTTTGTGGATAAAATGTTAAATACCTCATGTAGCATTTTTCTCGTAATAGTTGGTACTGGAATTGAGTTAAAAACGTAGCAAAAAGATTTAAATAACTTTGTTTCTTTTTTTAACAAAATTTTAGTTAATTTGACAGTAAACTTAAATTACTTAATTCATAAGAAATACTGGAACAAAAAATGTACAGATTACTAAACTAAAAGTTCGTTTTTTTTAATCCAACTGTCAGTTTTTGTAATTGTTTTCAAATGTTTTTCCCGTAACTAAATTAACAACAATTTTAGTAATAAAAATATTACTGACCGCGAAGATTTTTGTTTAGTTTTTATTTTTTAAACTCTTTTATTATGTGCCAAAATGTGTATAAAAAAGAAATACGAGTATTATTTAAGTATTTTTTTTAAGTATTCAAATCATTATTTTGTAAGATTTGTCAAAAAAATAGTGATCTATAAATAAGTCTAGTCATTCTATGTACAAAGTAGGGTCAAGTTGTAAATGTAAGTATTATTTAAGTCTTCATGTAAATATTAACTTAAGTATTGTAAGTAAACTATTGTCAGTCGACATTAAATGCGGTAATTATATTAAAAACTGAATAACGCAGTAATTATTCTTTCTGACGGTAAATATTTGTGAATTGTGAAAAGTGTGGATCAAATTTTTTTTTTTTAATACCAAATTCTATACTAGCGAATTTTCGCCTTGAAAGCTTTTTAGGACCAAAATAAATTATTTTTTGGGAACCACTTGAAGTTGACAGTGGCAATATTATAATTTAAATTATTGTTATTAAGTAAAAAGCGTTTAGTGTAAAGTGGTACCAGTATTTGTACTAAACGCTTTACAAGTGGTTGAAAAAGTTGAAAATTCTAATTAATTTAAAAAAGGCTGTTTATTACTTAATACATCCATTTTAGACTGTCTTTATTATTTACATAAAAAATTATCTTATTTATTAGAATACTTTAAGCAAGAACTATAATGTACCGATTTTGACAAAATTACACGGATGAATTTGGCACAAATACATCATTATTTAGAAGAAGTGGAGAGAAAGCATTTAAATTTTTCAAGATTAAGTTTTAAACAATTTAGCCATAATTTTTTGACTTTTAACTTTGACTACTAGTACAATTGAAATGCTTGTAGATAATTCATATTTTTACCCTATTTAATGTCTACTGCCACCATTGCAATATTTCTTGTAAAAACAACTGATTTGGTTCAAAAGAGCCGTGATGTGTATCTAAATGTTATCATAAACTGTAGCTATTTTGTGTAACATCGTATTTTTAAGGAAGAAATATAAAATAATGTGAATGATAGTTTTTCGTTTCATTTTATTTTTGGTAAGTCTTGCTGAAGCGAAAGTTAATCAAGAGAAATCGTCAGAAACCGACTTATTAAAAAAACATTTTTTTTTAATTATATTTTTTAAATCACACTAGTATTATTAACAATTATTATGATGATGAATTATAGAGCAGTGGTGGCCCAGTGGTATCGGTCCCGACTTACGAGTTGTAGGTCGTGGGTTCGAACCCAGCTTGGCGCATTACTTTGTGTAATTTATTTCATCACCACTGCTCTCAAAACGGTGAAGGAAAACATCGTGAGGAAACCGGCATGTCCTACTTAGAACCAAAAATTCGAAGATATGTGACATCTACCAATCCGCACTAGGCCCGCGTTATGGCCCACTCCCTCTCTCAGAGAGGAGGCCTGTGTCCCAGCAGTGGGAACATTATAGGCTGATGATGATGATGAATGATGTAACAAAAGTTCTGTAATAATTTCGGCGATTGAAAAATAGTGTCCATGGAGTTTTTTGCTCATTCTTCTCCATAGAGACCTACGCTTTGGAATTAGCACCTACGGTTCTTTCACAGTTTGTATGTCTTGTGACTGGGACTGTAGCACCATAACTATTTTTGTACTAGTTTTATTTTATGTCTCTTGACAATTTAAAAGTGCCCGTAATTGGCTTATTTGAATTAAATGATTTGATTTGATTAGTATCCTTTTCAAAAAAAATATGAATGCTCCCGTTATCAGTCTTTTCGGCTGTGTTTCTTGTAGGCATAAGACAATTTATTTTCTAAACGTCTTTTCAATATGCACATCTCTTCACGTTTAGGGAAGTAAAATTGTCTAAAATCTGTTTTGTGTGCAGTCTGTGCTCAGACAAAGAGTGAAGCGGTAGGGACTGTCAGACTTGTACTGACCCACACATGAATTGCCTGTTGCGTAACAGGACCTCTTAAGACATTCCTGCAATCCTGGCTGACTAATGTAGCTGTTCTAATATCATCCAATAACTTGTAGTCACTAAAATCCTCGGTGATCCTTCAATAGCCCTTTTTGTATCAGGGCCACGATTACCAGGTGAGACAGTCCCGAGACCCCGGCAGGTACTTGACTTCAGATTTATATATATATCGGGCAACATGGAATCTGGCTAGAACATTGCAAGCTGAAATTCAACCCGTTTATAATTTGAGTTTGGTTTGCTCTTCATTCTAGTCTAGCTCAAAGGTGACTGTGTTTACGACCGAGCGAGTTTCCTCTGAACATTTTTGTAAATAATGCGGACAGATTTTTTAAGACATTTGGATCCATTTTTAGAAATATTTGGATCCATTTTTCATTTTCAATCTTTCAGAAGACAAACCAATGTTAGGCTAAACTAGAAGCAAAAATGTTGCCTCTTTTTATGAAAATCACGCGACCGGAGTTGTATATATGACATACTTGCTCGTAAATGTCAAATTATATATCAGGCAACCCTACTGTAAAGCAAGTCATTGTTCCCTCTCGCTCGAACCGGGCAATAATATATGTACTGAATTTCATTATAATACATTACTGAATTCCCGTGGGAATAATGTGATTTGAATTTGGAACCTCAAATAAAACCGTACGAAAACTTTCACCAAAGAGTTGTATCAATCATGGCGGCTGCTGGCCGCAACAGCTGATCGGTTGCAGTGGTGCCAACTTCACGAAATTTGATGTAGTACGAAGGTTTTCGTACCACATCAAATTTCAAAAATCTAATTTGTTTCCTCGCAGTAGGTGTGAAAAGCAGAGTACGCTTCTCGGGAGTAAAGCTGCCTTGTCTTGGGCCAACTTGAATCCCTCGCTACACTAAGGATTCTTAACTTAATTCCCTCGTTTCACTCGGGAATTAACACTTGAACCTCCTCGCTGCGCTACGGAGGTTCACCTCCAGAATCCTTAGTGTCGCGTCGGGATTCAATACGCCCGTGACGTAAGGCAATGCTTTACTCCCTTGTTGCGTAATCTACTATTATATCAAAATATTGACAATAAGTCGTAAAGTCGATTCCTGTGTATCTTACAATACAACTACTCTCTTACTTTAATTTTCTGAAGAATTCAAGTCCTGTTAAGGTTTTGTGATAAGTTTTTATACTTAGGTCAAAAAGTTTTAAATTTTCGATTTTCCAGTCATACTGTTTTTTTGTTTTTCTGTATATTATTGTTAAATATAATTCGGCTGTATAAGAAAAAAAAATATGGATGAACATCGTGAAACTTTAAAAACACGAGGAAAAAGAGGTTGTAGGTATATGTGTCCATCTATGGCACCGTAGCTCTTAAACGGTTGAACCAATTTGCATGATTTTTTTTTTCAATGGATCTTTCGATTGTTAATTCTAAGACATGTTTTATATTACAGGATCAGCCTTTTCACTCTCGTTAGCTCTTTTGTTATGCGTTGCGAGTGTTTACATATTTTTAATTTAATCAATTAACTTTTTGGCACAAGAAATATCTATAGCTACGTCTTCAAAAATTTAAACTCCATGAAAATTCACAAATACGTGACAAAAATAATATCAAAATACAATAAAATTCCAAACATTCCTACAAGATTCAAGGTTCAAACCTAAACCTCGACGTGTGAGGTGCGCTACCGTCAACAAACACTTCAAGTCCGGGACAGCGAAAGCTCCCGGATTACGGAGCTTATCACCGCGGGCCGGTGATAACGCGAATTACGTCACTAACCTCTAATACTTGCTGTTGGGTGGTCTAGCTACCTCATAGAGAAGTTAAAATTGTCGTAGAAATGTTCCGTTTTAAGAAAATTCATACTTTTTTTTTGCATGGTAAAATCATCATACGCGTCCTCCCACCCCGGGCAAGGTGGGAGGGACTGTCAGACTTGTACTGACTAAAATCCATGGTGTCCTTCGGTAGCCCTTTGTGTACCGGGGTCGCGGTATACGTAGGTATATCCCGCAACCCCGGCAAGGGAAAATGTATACTAATATTATAAAGCAGAAGAGATGAGAAGGTTGGTTGAACGGGCAATCTCAGGAACTACTGGTTGGAATTGAAAAAATCTTTTTGTGTTCGATAGTCCATTTATCTAGGAAGACTATAGGTTATTATAATATCATGCTGTCACCAATGGGAGTGCAGCAGCAGTAATTCATAAAAACACATTTATCTTAAATTACGCTAAAATTAAGCGCCTTATACACGGTCCATCTTGCTGGACGTCCCGCCAAGATGACGCACGATGTACGACATAAAAACACCGTGAATAGGCTTGATGTACGTCAATAATTATTATTATTAATTGTTTGCGGGATGTGCCCGACCCATTTTTCATCCAGCGAGCACCCCTACCACCACGAACGTCGTGCAGATGGACAGTGAATAACGTGGACGTACGTCAGAGCAGTCCAGCATCGTGCATGCTTAATCGTGTATAGGCTTGCTGTACAGCAGATTTTCATCCAAAACCTCTTGCAATTTTTTTCTCACTTGTTTTGCAGCTGTCAACATTAAAAGAACTAGCTATTTTTGGCGTTTTGTTAAAACAGCTGGCATTTAAAATTAATAGTACACGTTCTCTCTTTTAATTTGTCCGATTTATTCTGCTCGCTTGATGCCCGCACGATAGTGTGGATGCTACATCCAGCACCGCGACCTTGAGCTGACGTACAGCCGTGATAGATCGTGTATAAGGCGCTTTAAGTTGGAGGACTGGAATTCGAAGAGCGGCTGAAGAAACATCGTTTTTTTTACTCTGTCAAGTCTGACAGTCCTTTCTGCTACTTCTAGACGGGGATGATTTTATTTTAAGCGTTGCCTCACACTTGGAATTTCTTCCTGTATCGTGGGTGCTTTTACAAACATAGAAACTCACAAACAATTAATTTGATCATGTCCCACCCTAAAATATGCTGAAATAACCTGATACTAATAATACCTGTTACTTTATGTATCTACAGTACTTACTACACGTAAGTAGGATTGCCATCTCAAAAATTTAGGAACTAGGACAAGACGCGTGAAAACCCCGGATTTTAGAGTCCAGAATCCGGACTTGAGTCGAAGTGTACACCGTGGCAACTACGTCTGGGACGGTAAAATGTGCGTGTGTCGTGGGCGGCACAAGACTTTAAATTGTTAAACCCGGACTACTTATGACAACGACGATATATTACTAGACTCCGCATTCACGATCTGAGGAACAAAAACTATTCTGTCAACTCGCTGAGGTACTACGTAAGCGAGGGGGACGGGATACTGCGTTGTGATTGGTTAACTCAAAGTCTGTTCTGTCTCAAGGTATGTTTACGGCTCACAGGAGTGGTCGAAATAACACGGATATAAGACTTTTTGTCTAATGTGTTGACAGACATCGGTCGCCTTGTATTAGGAGTCTAGTACAAAATCGTCGTTGACTTATGAAGTCCTCGCCTTACGCTCCCCGGATGCCCTCTAAACTAGGACAAATCCGGGGACGGATGGCTACCCTACATAAATGGTATCATAAATTAATTAGGTATCTTAAAACCTATATACTGAACTGATGAAATTATTTTTTTCCCAATATAGAACAAAACATCATTAGCAAGTTACAGACTATAATTTATTTTCAAATAATGTCCTTGCGATTGTGTTCAATACCAGAAGGTATTCAATTTGAAAATTTATGATTATTAAAATAAATTATTTTTATAACATCTTGCAGACATATCAAGGTCGGACGTTTTGTTGTTTCAGATGTAGGTAGGTTCTATAAAATCATATTCTTTCAGGTATTAATTTACTTATAGTTTCCATGGCAGTTACTAACAGGATGCCATTGTTCTCGAGACTTGTAGTAGCAACTGTACAGATAAAAAAAAATGTAATCACTAGAATGGGCTGTTTTTTTTTTAAATTTAGTGAAAAAACAATTGAATTGCAATTTATATTCTAAATCTATATTTTTGAATTAAATATCTAATAAACCAAAAAGGAGACGTATTAAGTACCAATATCTACCGTAAAAATAACTTTCAACATTGTAGTTTTTTACAGGCTCTATAGTCGTTTGATCCCGCTCAGATGGGACCCGCGGGTCCATAGATATATTAAAATATTTCTTTGCGCGGGTCTCAGTATTATTTATATAAAACATTAAAGATTTTTAAGATTGAGATGCGTCACTATAAGATGCTGTCAATTATTACGTAACAACTTAATGCTTCGAGTACTGAGATTCCAGACACAATTGATTTTCAATTGTTATGGATCACGATCGTGGTCTTAGGGAGTGGACGTATTAAGATAGGAAGTCGCTTAAGTATTACATGGATAAGACTTGGTATTACATGGATCTCACAACTTTTTACCGTAGAACAACTGAGTTGCGAGACTTGGTTTTTTTGACAAGTATTGTTTTTTTGTGTCTCATTTCTTTTTGTATTTTGTAGACAGTTCTACTTTTTTTCTTTTCGGTACCTTCTACTTATATTTACCAGCAAGTTCATTGTACATTAAGAAAATTTGACTATAAGTGGTAGCACTGGTAGCCTGATGTGCTTTGTCCGTAGGTAGGTAATCCATCCTTTGCGGAATTAATTTGCATGACGGGAATTATTTGCTCGATTTGGCAGGGGCACTACCGTGCGCCTATATTTATATGTGATTATGAAGTTATTTAAGCAGTTATGTACCTATCTAGAAAACTGGACCAAAATTGAAAAAAAATATTCGACTTGGCGGGGGCACTACCGTGCCCCCAAATATTTTAGTTTTTCCTTGATTCATAAACCAAACACTACTTATATTCCAAATTTGAAGCTTCTAGGTCTGCTAGAAGTGCCTTAGAATTTTGATGATCGGTGATGACTCACCGATCATCAAAATTCCGTCAGTGAGTGAGTGACAAAATTAAGAAACTTTGAACCGTTATAATTCTTAAACTACTGGTTCAAATTGAATGAAATTTGAAATATACCGTGTCTTTACAATGCCTGCATGGTTGTTTAAAATTCAGTCTTCTAGTTTTATCCACAACGAAGTTACAGGGGGTCGAAAATGGCCTGAATTGCTTCGAGAAAAGGATGGTACGGCCGTGCCGCTTTTTTGCTCGACTTGGTGGGGGCACTGCCGTGTCCCCAGATAGTAAGTAGGTAGTAAAATTATTTAAATATTTTTGTTTCGCTAAGTTGATTTTTACATACTTAACCTACAAAATGTTGAGTCACAAACCTGGCCCCGGCAGTTTATAATCAAAAAAATCTGTTTAATTGGAATCCTGTGTTTTTTTTTTCATTTTAGCGAAAATAACGAATATCATTTTATTTCTATAGATATATAAAATTATATTCTTTTATATATTATGATGAACTAACACTTGTATTTATAATACGTATAAGGTAGGCGCCACAAATATAACTCTTTTATATATACTTACTTCACTTATAAAGGAAATATTTAAATACATACCCAATGGAATTAAATAACAATGTTTATTTTGTACCAGAATAAATTCAACACTTGTTTTAATTTAATTAAAATATTTCTTTATTTAAGTGTCCTTGTTTCAGAAAAAGACTTTTATTTATGGAAAATTTTCGTAGTGTATTTTTGAAAAACAAAATATTTGTAATATGACCTTTATAAAAAAAGGTATGTTTTTTCGCATAACGATAGTTCCTAGCTGAGCAACCAACAGCTATGTCTTTTCACCCAGACTGGGTAGAACTACCTGCCGGTCATACAAACATTTTATTATTCAAGGAACGAAAAATTGACCTGCGAGCAGGGTTCGAACCTGCGTCTTCTGGATAGGTACTCCCAGGGCCGTTTTATCCATTAGGCACTATAGGCAACTGCCTAGGGGCCCCGCCACGTTCAGGGGCCCCTGTGCTACAGGGAAAAGAATGGGCAATGTAACTTAAACAGTAAAAATTTAATTTGAAAATTTGCTCTGTACATTACATCGACGCTATTTTAGTACATTTCGGAACGCATTCCAATAATATGATGATATACCCAGGATAGTAAAAAACAGCGTAATTTTGAATTTTGTTTTTAACGAAAAAATTAGAAGAGGGTAGGGAGCCCTGGATGAGCATTGCCTAGGGGCCCCGACAGGCATAACCCGGCCCTGGGTACTCCAGACGCCTTAACCAATTAGGCCATCGCAACCACTTACACTCGAAGACCTAATTGGACTCGATGGCCTAATTGGTTAAGGCGTCTGGAGTACTTATCCAGAAGACGCAGGTTCGATCCCTGCTCGTAGCTCAATTTTTCGTTCCTTGAAAAATATCTTTGCGAAGACGCGACGCAGGCGTTATTGCGTATAAAAATACAGGCTCTGCCTAGTTCGGCTACAGATGACTATACAATAAAATATGATTACTTTTAGCCTGCTAAAATTTATGTAAAAGTATGTTTAAGTTTTCTTTAAATAAATATTATTATTAAATACAAATATTGTTCTGTGCAGGGATCGAATTCTCGACACGCTGCGCAGCAGTCGATCACTCAACCTAAAGGTGATTTTCACATGATCATTGATATACTTATCGCGCTCGTCCGCGTGATGTGCTCCGCGCGTAGAAGAGAGATAATTTCTGCTCGTCCGCGCGGTCCAATGATATTATATTAAAAAGGTGTAGATACGTTATACGCGCTCAGAAAGTGACGCGCTCAAATGTGGTCAATTGACAAACCTTGACCATACCTATTTGTCTCTTTTTAACTTGCGATGCCATCCTACTTTAGCGACTAATCGTGATGTAGTGTGCTATTGCAATATTTAGTTATTCATGTGTGCGTTAGTGTGCCGTTTTTGAAGATAGAATGCCGTGTAGGTAATGTATTATAATATAATTGGCGTGGTCCTACCTAACCGCGCGGATGGGCGGATTTCATCTCACTGTTAGGCCTCAACTGAACCGGGCGGACACGGTGGAGAGCGGATCTTTAGCCTCATAGGTAATAGAAGCCGGTCATGTCTCGCGTCCGTCCCTGATTCAGGTCATGGTACTACGTAGCGAGGAATTGTAAAAAGTGGCCTCGGGGATTGGGAAGGACCAGGCCTGAGTAGATGGCGTTCCCAAACAGACGGGGCCTGATGCCAAATGTCTGCCAGTGTCGCGGGAATGTCTTAAGAGATTGCCGCGAGCCTTTATTAAGCCTTTAGGCAATTGATGGATGGAAGGCCGTTTTTTAATCAATTAAATTTTATGGTCCGTTCCGCTCCACCCAGAGGATTTACTTATGATGATTATTTTTTATAACTATATTGAAGAAAAAAATAATTACTTTTCAGGATAATATTATTATTATAAATTCCAATGAGACGTGAGTGTGAGTGAGTTCTGCATCTGGTCTGTCCGATCAATATGTTATGTGAAAACGGGCTATGCGCACTTCGTCCCATTTGAGCTCCACCAGCACGTTCGTACTTGGTCCCATTCTCGGTTCGTCCCAATTCTCAGTGGGTCCCATTCGCAGTTCGCCCCATGAAAACAGTTATATTGCAAGAGGTATGTTAAAACCGCCCGGTGATTTTGCGATTCATCCATCCACATTTTTCAAGTATTTCACATAGTGCACCTGCTGACAATAACACTAGACTTGCTGGCACCTTATCCATTCCACACAACGACGATATATTACTAGACTTCTAATAACAGGCGACCGATGTCAGTCAACACATTAGGCAAAAAAGTCTTATATCCGTCTTATTTCGACCACTTCTGTGAGCCGTAAACATACCTTGAAACAGAAAAGACCTTGAGTTTGCCAATCACAACGCAGTACCCCGCCCCCCTCGCTTACCTCAGCGAGTTGACAGAATAGTTCTTGATCCTTAGATCGTGCATGCGGAGTCTAGTAATATATCGTCGTTGATTCCACATAAGGCTCCTGTCAAAATTTTTCGCACGTGGTAGGTGCCCAAAATGGAATACCTCACATTTTCAACCTACATAATTTCCTCTCATCATTAATTTGACAAGACCTCGACATACTCGTGTGCGCATGACATTTCGCAATAGTCAAACAGCATACGAAACTCGTAAATAAAACTAGCCACAGTTTTGTGTTGTATGAAAAAACAAACCTTAGTGTTTGTTTAGAGATCTGTGTACTTGTGGTGACAAAAGTATATAAATCTTTAAGTTTTTTTAAAGCATTGCCCCACACTTGGATTTTCTCCTGTATCTTGGGTGCATTTAAAACATAGAAACTGACAAACACCCAGAGCCGGAATAACTACTTTTAGATCATACAAATATTTGCTCCATGCGGGGATCGAACCCGCGAGACGCTGCACAGCAGTCCAATCGCTCAGCCACTGCGGTAATCGTGTCGTCAAAATGGGATGAAAGTTTATATTTCTTTCTCGATACTTGAAACTTCGAATGTATGTAGACTTATAATTTATGATTGGATATATTTTTGTGTTCAATGATCAGAAAAATAAATTATATGTAAGAAAATCTTTGAAAAAACAACTAGGTAAGACTAGTTTAAACCGGTGAACAACTAAACCATAACACCGTTGTAACCGACTGTACAGCACGCAATGCGAGTAATTTAATGTTAAACCAACACAAGAAGTGTTCTCGTTTAAAAACATTGTGACATTTTGTGACAACTCGACGAGTTATGATAGTGTATCGTAGTGCAGATTAGAAATACGACTTTTTGAAAGTTTCCTTAGTGGTGTTTTTTTTTTTGTTCAAGTCAGGCATTATATTGTCTTTGGGTCAGGTATATGATGAAAATATACCAATACGGTGGATTGTTTTTTATTTACGTGATTTATGTGTACAAAAGTTAATAGGTATTGGACTGAGTATTCATTCAGTTTCTTGTAAGATCAATTTATTAACTCTGATGATTTATTGGCATTAAGTGTTGCATCGTATAATTTATTTGTAAATTGTAATGCCACATTAAAGTGATATTTTATTAATCGAATAGATAATGAGTACAGTAATAATAAAAATAGCTTTCTTCACTATTCTACAAATATTTTAACGATTCCTTTGATATTATCATTTATAATAAAGGTTACAAATTTCTATAAAGATGAAAATTACATTATTCCTATAAAGATGAAAATTATTTTCACTTTACAGATCTACGCAAAATGGCGAACTAGAAAATTCTAAAAAAGCCAAAAATTTTAACTTTTCCAGCTACACATGAGATTCATCATAACTCAAGTACCATAAGTACTTATAAAAACACTGTGAACCAGCACATTTAGTGCGATTACTTAATTTACAACTAGTTTACTTGTGTTATCTTTATTTTTCGTAACACTGCAGTAAGAGCATTGTCTGATAACTCCAGATTGACACACGAAGAATTTGGTAAGACAAATAATGTGCTCCAATTCTTTTTATGTTATTTGTGTTTAAATTTTTAGTGGAGTTTCTTGCCCATTTTTCTCCATACGAACCTTCCCATGCGAATGGGTGTAGAATCAATTCCATCCCATCCCATTTCCTTTAACGTTTTTTCGTTTAAAAGTGCCTTCGTGAGCCTATGCATACTACGTTTATTAAACGCGCCGTTGACGCGCGTTTGTAGCGATACAGACGCGCTGCAAACGCGCGTTTGACACTTTGTATCGCGACAACGAACTACTCTGTACCCTTAGCACGAGTTTTCAGTATTTGAGACGTAAAGTAAATTGGAACTTTGACTTTAGTTTCTTCTTCGCACACCAGAGGAGCTGTTCCTTTTTTTTTCATACAAGAAACGCTGTAAATCGTGAAAAACTCTGTAAAGTAAAACAATGAAAACTAGTGCTACTGTTTGACAAAAAAGCGCCGTCGATGCGCGTTTCCAAAACGCACGTCGCCGGCGCGTTTAAAAAACGTAGTGTGCATAGGCCCTTTAATGACCTGATTGAAATAAATGATTTGACTTTGAAACATCGACCTACTATAGCTATTTCTTCTGTGTCGTAGGCTTTTACAAACATTGAAACTCACATACACAAACGCCCAGACTCCGAATAACTACTTGTATGCCAGTCAAATACCTGTTCCGTGCTCAAACACGCGACCCGCTGAACAGAAGTCCATCGCTCAGCCACCACTGCTCTCCATATCTATCTTAAACTTTCTTGCACAGTCACTAGAAAAACAATTGACAGACTGAAACTATACGCTCTGGTATAATATTTGTACAAAAGTAGCACTATATACAGTAACTTCTATTATATTATATTTAATTCAAGGTTGGACATACATTGTTATGTATTTGTGTATGTTAAACATAATACTTGTGATTGTAGGTAATTTATGTTTCTAATATTAGAAACATAAATTACCTATAACTGTGTGTAGATCTTGATAGGACGAAATATAAACTTTTCGTTAGTTTTTTCCTCTTTTTTTTATCGTTGTAAAATCATCAAATGATTCTTCCCACCCCGGGCAGGGCGGGAGGGACTGTCAGACTTGTACTGACTAAAATCCACGGTGTCCTTCTATAGCCCTTTATGTTCCGGGGTCACGGTAAGGAAATAAGTCCCGTGAAACTTTTTAGATACTGGGCAGCTGGAATCGATGAGATTACATTTTCGTGCTATTTAACATTCAAAGTACCTACTAACTTTTGACTGTTTGCATTGACTTGACGGCACTGATAGAACAGTGTCTGAGACATCGAATGCGCAGCGTGTCGCCGCGAGTTTGATCCCCGCACAGAATATATATATTAATCCCCGTGCGTGTTCGACCTACAAGTTGTGCCAGGTCTGGGCGTTTGTATTGTTTCTATGTTTTTAAACGCACACACGACATAGGATAAAATTCCTGAAAGAAAAAGTCTTTTTACAAAATAGATGAGGTCAGTGTTTCGTAACTGACTACTCTGAGAAGAAATAGTCTAAACAGACTCAGAGGTCACTATCACTTTTTGTAATCCAAGAAACTAAAAGAAGTTTTCTTATGGAATTGAGTGCATTATTACAGCCTTTTATGGGTTGGCAGATACAGTGTTGAACTGGCCATATAACGCAAATGTAAATTAGATCAAATTTAACAATTCTTTCAGTTTATCTAAAAGATTAAGTTTGCACACATGATGGAAAATCTTATTCTCCAAATTGTTATGTGTGCGGTGTTATTGAAGACGTGCATCACCTGATGGTGGAATGTGTCCGTTACAATACCGATCGAGAACTGTTCATAGGAACTTACAACTTGAGCACAACTAATGTGGGTATGCTCCACGAGACGTTGTCCTCTCCATTGTCGGAAGCCGCTAAAGCGCTGTTTATGTTATTTAGTCGTAAGTAAGCCATAACTAGTAAGTAGATGTAGTTTAGTTTAAGGTAGGTTACGATGGAATTGACATGTACTTTAGGTATAAAAATTCCTTAAATAAATAGAAAAAAAAATAATATATGGTTGAACCCAATTTTATACAAGCATTCCATTTATTTTTCTGTCTTGTGATCAGTCACCCAGGCCATTCCGGCCTAGTCCGACCCTGGGCCGGAGTCACATGTTGTCGAATTTTTGGTTCTAGATAAAAACATGTTTTACACGAGATTTTTTCAACTCACTAATCACGCACTTCTAATCACACTACAATAACAACATAAGTACCAAGTATCATCACAAACAGAGCTAAACAAACAGTAATTTCTCCGTTATTTGTTAAACAAATATTTAGCAACACTTGTGTGTTAAGACAACAGGCATTAACAACATTGTAACAACAATAATAATTAAATTAGACGTTTGTTTTAACGCGTCGAGTGCGGATCCTAGTGATAGATAGATAATTGTGTTTGTTCTGTCATTGTGAAATGTTGCTGTGGAATCTTTTGATGATTTTGTAGTAGTTGAGCCCTTGGATAGTTGGCAAGTGGTCTACAGTCAATTCACAAATCTTTAACTTCTGACAACCTTACATCATTAAAATACCGTTTAATATTATTTTAAGTAGGTACATTTGTAAAACCCAAAAAAATAATTAAACCTTGAACTTTGGAATTGAATTTCCTGTAAGAGACTGTGTTACCTTGTGGTATTTAAGTCAATCAAGAGTGAATAAGTTACTTCTTTGCAAGCTGTTCTCACCATCGACCACATGAAAGATGAAGAAATCATAACATACTTTTGACTGTCATTGATGACTGGAAGCATCCAAAGTGATCATATCAATCGTGACAGAGGCATATTAGCATTAGTTTTTCATTACATTCTTACGTGGTTATTTCTTTTATTTTAAATCTGACCCAGTGAGACATTTAAAATATAGTAAACTCGCAATGAATTAAATTTGTATAAAAATTAAACGCAAATTTCAAAGATTTTCTTTGGAAAGAAAAAACTAACCGCGACGGGCGTCGGGCGTACTGAATTCGAAGGTTGCAGGTTCGAATCCTGCACGCGGTTCGAATATTTTTTCCAAAGAAAATCTTTGAATAAAAACTGTTTAGAAACACATGCGGTGAATTGGACTGTTGACACTTGTACACTAACTTATCACAGTAAATTTTTAAGTTAGTCAACTACAAATATCTTCTAAAAAGAATTTTTCTAGCTCTGAAATCATTACAGGTCATGAAGGTACTAGGTTCTAATCAGTGACGTCACAACTTGCAATGGGAGAATCGAGTTTTGACAGCTCATAAAAAGTGTCTCAATTGGTTGAGGGTTCTAAATTAACCCTAAATAAACCCTATTGGACAATGTCGAATAGACTGCATATCAATTGCATAGAATGCAAACTCTCTCCTTCATAGACGTATTTGTCACATATACATTCACATATTCATATACATTCATCCTTCCGGATATGAAATACATCTTTATCCTCACCCAATCGACTATTAACAGACTCCCCACAGTTCCTAACACATATCAGTTGTACTGCGCATAATTTGAATTGTAAAGTTAACGCAATGCGCGCACAATTGATCGCAGTGCGGCTTGTTTAGGGCGCATAATCGCTTTGTGTTTCGGATTGCCAGAGATTAAGTGTGTGCAGACGGTATACTGATCCATGAGAGTTTGAGTGACATGAGTATTTTTTATGTTTGTATGATCTGTCTAGAACAAAGTATGAATATATTAGATGGAGTTTGAAACCGGGGCTTGTTACAGAAAAATGGAACAGCGTTACAATTGGTTGCAAAATTAGTGGAAACCACATGATAACATTGAGGATACGGTTGGCACAGTGGCTGAGTGTTCAACTGGTGCGCAGCGTGTCGCGGGCTTAATCCTCGGGCGGGACAAAAATTTGAATGAACAGCAAATAGTTGTTGCGGGTCTGAGTGTTTGCATATGTGATTTTCTGTTTATAAACGCACCCACGATACAGGAAGAAATTCCTAGTGTAGGAGCAACGATTTTTTAAGATCATAAAAAATGTCTTTATTTTTGCAAAGCCTGCCTTTTAGCTGACTGTGACTTGTTCCTTTCAATGGATAAAATATTGTGAAATTGCTTGTATATGATGACCTATCTAATATTTCAGACCAAAACACAGCATGTGTATTCAACATTGCCTGTTAGACAGCTTATTTGTTTATGAAAAATATGATTTCGTCGAAAGTATATTCATAAAAACATCCATAGGTATTTTAGTCGCTATACTGCAACTATCCTCTCAGAGTACACCCCATAACTTTCTACCTACTGCCACATCTACACGACACAACCCCTATACTTCACAATAATGCCCTAACAAATGTATCTACATACATATTATGACGTGGGCACTCAAGTGGGCACAATTGTACTGAGCCACTCGACCACATGTACCATATCTTATTGAATTTGTTATTTGAAGATGTTTTTTTCCCACTTCAATGGTTCTGAGGACGTACTTAGCTCAGCTACTGTGCATAATATGAGAATAATTGTGAATGTGTCATGTTTTGTTGTTGAGAAGTGATGGTGGTTGGATTTTAACTTTCGATTTTGTAAAGGCGAAAGTTTTGGACGCATTTTTTTTACTCAATTATTTTTGAATGGCTAAATAAAGATCAAAAGCTTGAAAATACAAAGATAAAACGCATTGAAATCGAAAAATGGATACTCGTTCGTGACGTAAAAATCCAATAAAAAATGTACTTGGTTGTGACAAAATTCTGATTTTATAAGTGTCTGAGTCAATTTTGGTTAACATATTCTGTATATGTTAACCAAAATTGACGAAGACAACAAGTTTGCCGTATAAGATTACTTCCCAGAATTTGTTCCCTATTAGCAACACTATCGAACGGTGTATAATACAGGGTGTGATTTTTTTCCAATATTCGTTCGGGTTCGATTCGTGGCCAGGATTTTTGATTTTTCTAAAATCCAATGATTAGTTTTCGTCAAAATCGGCCTCGAGACTCCTTTCTATGTTTTTCGATATTCCTCATAGTTTCGAAAATAGCCATCCACGCCCAGTTGAAAAAATTACCCTGTATAATAAAAGAAAAAGTACGGGTCAAGTATTTTTTGATAATATAATTAATTAGATTTTTTAATAAAATTCCTATGTATTTTCAATCTGGCCTTTATCTAGCCACTAAAGTCAGTATTTTTTATCGTGGTAAAATCATCAAATGAGTCCCCTCTGGAACCTGGGACGAGTTGGGAGAGACTTGTACTGACTAAAATCCACGGTGATCCTTCGATAGCCCTTTACGTTCCAGGGTTACGATTACCTGATGAGACATCTTACCATCTAAGGGGAGATTGCTGACAGCTCTTTGATATAGTCAGTCAGTCTGAACTATAAATCTGACATTTAATCCTATACGATTTTTTTATATGATATTTTTCAAAACAAATACATACACATCACAAGCAAGGTATTGTTCGACACATATTCAATCAATTCGTCGGCAAATTGTTTTCTGAAAGTCCCTTGAAGGGATGTTTATTAGATTTACCGAAGGGCCGACATCCCTTTCCATATAATCCTTATATTGTGTACTATGTAAAGATACTGGGATTGAGCTCTAATATCAAAATGTTCATGTTTGTAAGCTACCGTTTTTATGAGTATTTTTTTATATGGAAAGGGTTGGTTGGTTTTTAATTACTGTTCATATTTTGGTAATTCATTGAGGTAATTATCAGTGATTAAAACCTAAAAAAAAAACTACTAATGTAATAAACTAGCGATCCGCTCTGGCTTCGCACGGGTGCAATTTTATGTCTTTATGCTTTTTCTTCTTTTTCATGTTTGTATGACTTCCTTGGGCTTTGGAAGGAACTAGGGCACCACAGCGAAAGTTTTTTTTTTTAGGTGGTAAAATCATCAAATGAGTCCTCCCGCCCTGGGTGGGGCGGAAGGGACTGTCAGACTCTTACTGACTAAAATCCACCCGTGTTCCTTTGGATGCCCTTTACGTTCCAGGGCCGCGGTATCCTGGGTTAAGAAAAAACCCGCGACCCCAGCAGGCATTTGGCGCGAAACACGGCGCGCCACCGACCCGGGCTTGGTCCTCGGTCGGACGGCGAGCTACCCATTACTCACCGTCCGCAAGCCCGCTCCGCCGCTGTGCCCTCTGCTGATCAGAGGGACACGCGTTGGAGCGTCCACACGACAGGCTATTCGCATACGGGCAAAGAGACCCCTTAGGCACACAGTGCCTAAGGAAGAGTTTTTGCCCGCATCCCAGGGTGCACCGGCCCGAAACACTGGTCTTCCCCCCGGACATATCCGAGAGGGAACTCCAGTCCACGGGCGCACGTGGAGGTTTCCTGTCTTAGCACCCCACCACCGCGAAAGTTGGAAAGAGCTAGTAATCAATATAAATAATAACAAAAGCAACTAAAGAATAATCTAGCTTCCTACTCATCATCATCATTATCAGCCTATAATGTTCCCACTGCTGGGACACAGGCCTCCTCTCTGTGAGAGGGAGTGGGCCATAATCCACCACGCGGGCCCAGTGCGGGTTATAACTACAGCTGCCTACTAATAAATAATAAATAAATAAAAAGCCTTTTATTCGCTTTCTACTAGCCTCCTACTAGTGAAAGTATTTTCAAAATCGGTTCACTAATTCTTCCTACAAACAAACTTACAAACTTTAACTCCTTAAATATATATTATTAGTACACTAACTAAAAAAAAACGAAATTGTTGTTATAATACGCTTTGAAAAACTTCGCCTACTACGATGCTACAATATTGCTACGGCGTAGCGCGTCGTAGCACCCGCTTTGTACAAAATAGTGGTAAATGCATTTCATGTACTCGTAAATATTTTAGTCATGTATAATTTTTTTTTTGTAGTTTATTGCAAACAAATGAAGAAGGCTGTGAGAGTTAGAAAAATAACAAAAATAATAATAGGTAGAAGAGTACTCATTGTCACTTAGCTTAAGCTAAGTAAGGTATCTAATACAAAATGGTTTTAAAAGTCTTTTAATTTACAATAATTAACGTCATTTACCGTTATTGTTGCCCTAGTGTAAAACGTTCATACTAGTGTCACGTTAATAGTTTTTAATATCCTTACCGAATCAAAAGATCAATATCCATTAAAGACTAAACAATCGAAAAGAACGCTCAATGAAAAAATAAATAAAGGTATTTAAAATCCAATTTACTATGCAAATGAGTGAAACAGAACTATTAAGTGCAAGCCACCTAGTGTCTCAGTTGACGCACCCCACAAATATTACATTCAAAATTAAGAGTCCTGTGCACGTCTATCTGAATTAAACGCATCTCACTTACACCCTTATGCAAAACCACTATCATAAAACACAAAGAAAATTCAACTTTAAAACTTTAAATATAAAGTTTAAAACTTCTCAGCAATTTCAATGACAATGGGTGTACGTTTGATCGTGGTATTATCCTCACAATAGTGTTCCGCATTGAAGCTACGTTGACAAATTGTTGACAATGGATTTTCGACTTTAATGTTGGAGGATAAGGTTGTCTTTTATCCTGGTTCAGTGATAATACCGCCGCGGGGGTCGAAAAATCCGGCCCTTGATAGTGACGCCCCGTGAAGTAAGCTATGATCTGTTCGTATGCTGAAATGTTGTAGATAAAGTTTGAAAATGTGGTAGTTTGGAAAAAGTCCGAAGACTTTGAAATTTTGCAGGTTGGTCGTTGTGGCGATACGAATACGAAGGTGTAGGTAAGTACAGCAGTTTGTTAATTGGAACGGACGGATGGTAGGTACAGGTAATGACACAGAATATCTAATAGAATGGTAATGATAAATAATTGGAAACCAATAATATTAAGTCGTAGCAGTGATATTTTCAAGAAGTTTGACTGTCTTTTTTTTACGTGGTGTTATCGAAAAAAAAACCGCGGTGTCCTTCAATAGCCCTTTATGTTCCGAGGTCACAGTAATGAAATGAGTCCCGCGACCCCGGCAGTTGGCCTCAGTGTTTATTTCTGAATCTTTCCCAGAAGCAAAACGCACGCTACGCTTTGTTTGAAAATGCATGCATGCAAGCTGTAGATAATTATTAGTCATTTTAACTGAAAATAATAAAAAAAATGAATTGTCCAATTTCTCACTTCCACCACAACACAGATTAGAGCCTATGAATAGAAGTAATGAAATAAATATTATGCCGGTGTGGGGCAAATTGTACGACGCCCGGCTGCACAAACCCCCAATTTAACGCTGCCCGGCCATTTCGCAAAACACCCGATTGTGTGTGTTTAAGGAGCGTGGATAATTTGCACCGCGTGAGATTGGGTGGAAACTAACTACCGGTAGTTTTGTAAGCCGTGATATGTCTTATGATGTGTGAAGTCGCCTTTATGTGGCTTTTAAATAAGAGTAGTGATAGTTCTTTGGTTGACATGTTTTTTGTTGCTTCTATACTGTCGTTTGAGCAGCTTGTAACCGTGGGTACTTTCTTTAACCATACTGGTTGATGGGCGATGTCTTTGTTAACCATTGCTGTTTTAAGATTCTAGTCCATTCTGTCTAAGTTCCAAATAGTTTTTTATTATGTTCCGTCGGTGCGCAGGAGTTCCAGTGCCTTCTGAGCGAGCTCGTTTCATCTTTGGCCTCATCTTTGCTTCTATGCTAGATTGAGTACGGGACTGTCTCATCAGGCAGGAACGTACAAGGCTATTGAAGGATCACCATGGATGGTTAGTACGAGTCTGACAGTCGCACCCGTCCCACACTTAGCAGAAAAATTCATTTGGTGATTTTACCCAAGAGCCTATATAAAATTTGAACGTAAAATCTTAGAATAAAAAAGGCCTTTTATCCATTAAAATGTAACTAACAGTTTTATTGTCTTTAAATACAATATTACTTTTAAAAAAATTTCTAAATTAAAATACATAAACTGCATTGCTCATCACCCAGTCCGTTAATTCGTTCCCCAATATGAAACTCAACCCTAAAATGTCGCCGCTCTCATTTAAATCTTATTTGTAGTTTTTAGTTTACAAAGTCAATAGTTCAGCACTTTTTGGGGACGCGTTGGAGAAAGTAATCCTGTGGGAGTGTAGCTTGTTTGCACACTTGAGTCCATTGTGTTAGATTAACGATAATATTTGTCAAATAAAAAATTGTGAATTGTTTTTTACACGCAATGGCATTTTCTTTTAGCGTAATGAGGATTGAAAAGGAGGAGTGAAAAGTGAAATTGAAACATACTTCTGCAGTTAAAGATTTCATAAAATCGGGCACAAACACATTATTTCCAACCCTTTTAACAACAGAATCTACTATATAGAGAAAGTATCAAAGCTTTATTCTCATACCTGCCACAATGCAACAAAGCTCGGCGAGTTCCGGAGAAATAACTAAATTGTGTTGAATCCTGCCATGAAAATCGTCAGCATGAACTTATAGGGAGTTAAAAAAACATAATGTTTACTTCAATCCTTATAAAGTATGAAATAGGACCGAGCTAAGCTAGGGCACACAAATAAAAACTTACATCCTAACCTCTGTTATAAACACCACAGTTGCCTAGATCTTAACACTAAAATTGTCTAATGCTTTGTAGAAGTTATGAATCCATAATATTATGCTATAAATAGCTTATCTTAAATTTTCCTCTTTTCCTTTCATTTTCCAAGTAAAACTAAAATCCGGTAAGCTACACAGCGCCCGCGCCGTCGGAGGGTTACAGCAGTTGTTTGCAGTACTGCTTACTGTTGCAGTACAGATGGGAGCATTCTCATAGACAACTCAGCTGTACAACAAATAACACTTGTTTAAGTTACATCCATTATTCTACTGTTTTCTGTTGTTGTTGGATTTCTGGATGAAATTGATTTTTTTTTAATGAAATTTGTTTTGCAATTTTGTACTTTTTCCCTCTAACTTTGTAGACATTCGGTTTGTATACGTTCAGAAACAGACACAGGTTGTGTGTTCTACTCTTTTTTCGACGAATTGCAAGAGTGATCAGTATAATGTTGATGAGTGGAGAGGAAGAGGAAGACCGAAGAAAAGATTGATGAATTGTCTAAGGAGTGATATGAAAGAAAAGGGAGTAAATGATACTGTGCGCCGACCCCAAGTCAAACGGGATAAGGGTAGGAAGATGATGATTATGATTCCCTAATGTAAAGGACTTTAATAATATCTACAATAGAAAAATGTTGCAAACTCTTTATAGAACAGGAATATTTTTTTATGTTAGGATTTATTTTACTATTTTCCACAATAGATTAAATAGTTTAACGCTTAAAGAATAGAGAGAACAATGGTTTAAATATATTTCTATGCAGTTCTCACTTCGAGTTATGCATTTAATAAGCCTGAAGCAACAGCGTTCATTGACGTCATTGCGGCCTATTAGGTACTTATAAGTCTCATAAATACTTGTCATACAGACCCTCATTTTTAGATGTGAGGTTGGATTTAAGTTTCTAAAGTATGAAAAACTGTATCAAAAATCATGGCATGGCGTGGTAAGTAATACGAAATCTGGAAAAAGGCTGGAGCATGAAGATGTTGTATGATTATGAGCCATTTTTTTTAGCGTGGTAAAATCATCAAATGAGTCCTCCAAACCCGGGCAGGGCTGGAGGGACTGTCAGACTTGTACTGACTAAAATCCACGGTATACTTCAGTAGCCCTTTATGTTCCGGGGTCACGGTAATAGAAATAAGTCCCGCGACCATTATGAGACACTTACGAGTACTAATTTTTTTTAATGTGTTGAAATCATCAAATGAGTCCTTGCACCCATGTTGGAACCAAAGGGACTGCCTGACTCTTACTTACTAAAAATCTACCCTCGTCCTTGGGTTGCCCTTTGCGTTTTTCGAGACAGTCCCGCGACCATTGCAGACAAAGGGACTGTCTCCATTTTTCAGGATTCACTTGATGATTTTTACGTTGCAAAAAAAATTGCAATCCCAAAGGTACTATCGTCCTAACAATATACCCAGATGTAGCACATAATCGAGTCATAAGCACCAACTAAGCCGCGTGCACACTGCAGGTGTCACACCGTCGCGTCGGTGGCGACTGACTTAATCTCACTTGTGTTGCGCTTAGCGCTCACTTCAGACGTGTCATCGCACTGAAAGCCACTATTTTTGTTCCAGCTAGGGAGGGGAATTGGAAAGAAGGGATTTTTCAGGTTATAACGATGTTCTTTAGTAGTAGGTTGTTAAAGAAAAACCGCAGCGGCAGATCTGTTCGAAGGTAGTTTAACCTTCGCCCCCCTTAGACGGCCAAAGCCTGCCGGGGTCGTGCCCGTCAGATAGCTGACACCTCTTAGAGGCGCGCGTAGAACACGACGTGCCATCGACCATGGGCATGGTCCATGATCGGACGACGAGTTTCCCATTACTCGCCGAAACTTACTGCCTGCATTCTAAGACGCATACAACCGGAATCTCTGCAAAGTTAGTGTGAACAGGCAGGGCTGTTCATTCTTACGCGGAAGGATCTGGGTATCTGGCCTACCTCGCCCGTGTGTGCGCGGTGCCAACTGAAAACTGCATTATGGGTGTCTTTTGCCCAGCAATGCTGAGTTGATAACCCTTTTGGTGTGGGCCATGCTTGACAAAATTCTTATTATATTTTTAATTTTCTGTGTGTGTCTAAAGTCGCAATCATGTAATTAAAATTATATACCTATAAATAAATGTTATTCTATTCTATTCTATTCTATTCTACCTAAGCTCACCTCATCGAAGACTTTATCTCTATCACTGACTAGACTAGACTAAAGTCAAGATCAAATCGATTTCAAATATAATGTATACGTATTGAAAAAATATCGTCAATATCGCTGAAAATCTTTGTAGACGCTTTATTTTTTCAGTACCTTTACGCTGATCGAATTTCGGTAAACACTGCAGTCTCTTATTTCATACATACAAAAAAAATCTAATCCTAGTTCGTCGATATAGTACAGTCACAACCAGTTCGCTAACGGTAGCGAGAGAGCCGGTTTATTTGCGCTTATATTGTGTGGACACAATACTTCAGAAGGATCATGTCGCGAGTCGCGACTGTACCTAAGTACTCTACAGATATATGTATACTGATATTGATGAACCAGTATTTGTATAAAATATGGAGGTGGGTAGGATATATGTATTATATTTAAGAAGCATATTAATTTTTTTTTTGCGTGGTTAATCATCAAATGAGTCTCCTCACCCGGGCAGGGCGGGAGGAACTGTCAGACTTGTACTGACTAAAATTCATGGTGTCTTTCAGTAGCCCTTTGTGTACCGGAGTCGCGGCATATGTGTGTCCCGCAAACCCGGCAGGCTCTGGCCCTCTAAAGGGGGAGCCCCGTCACTATGCTGACGCTCTTTGAGGCGCGCGTGGAACACAACGCGCCGTCGACCTGGGCATGGTCCATGGTCGGACAGCGAGTTGCCCTTCACTCGTCGCCCGCTTGCTCGAGAAGCATATTGTAATATTGTATAGGAAATATATTTAACATAAACAATTATATGTCACGGCTCTTCCATGTGATCAGATGCTGCTGTAAGAAATAATTTGTATGCAAAGTGGTCTGTAACGCAGCAATTTTTGACCGGTAAAATTACATAACACAGCCCATAACTCAATCATGAATTTGTTGATTAATTGTTAAGTAAAACGGTAATATTTATAAAAAAAAAACTAGAAATAAATATTAAAATATGAATCATAAAAAATAACAACTCAAACTAGGTGCAATATGTGCTAACAATAATATTGTGTCATTAACACCGACTTAATTATAGCAGAAGAAAGAAAAGACGAAATATATTTATTTAGTTGCAAGTAATTGACGTGCATAGCATTACAAACATAACACATAATTATAATAAAAACATTCACCAACATTTACCTATTATTTTAAGCACGATTTTTCTTATAAATTGAAATAAAAACAAATGCGAAATTATTGTCCTTCTTCGCTTTGTAGGAAGCACCTTTTCTTTTCAGACTTGTATAGGACAATAATAAAAAAAACATTAGCTACGTCTATAAAATAAATGTAGACCTATAACGTCTAAATCCTGCATCCATAACATAATTTTCAGGCATTTCTTCATATATTCACGGCTTCAAAGTCTGAAAGACGTATTATTATTATTTTATTTAAGTATTTTATGTTCCATGGTTAATTTTGTTTAAGTATGTAATATTATTTGTATGTCTCCTATAAAGAATATAAGTGAAAAAAAGAAAATTAAGAATCATTGAAAAATAAAATAGTTTTTCTTTCTCGACGTGTGATGTGAAAAATATAAAATTCTTTAGATCTTTGCCCAGTAGTGGACTAAGATGTGTAGAAAATACACACTTTCCAAAATCTGTTGTCTCTACCTGAAAAATCTGTCAATCTTTCTATATTTTATTTATTTCATGACAAAAATAAATAATACCCTCGTGAACATCACAACAAACATCAAAATAAAGCCTCGTTCAGACGCAATAAGTGTTAGCGATTGATAAAAAGGCGTCGATTGATTACGTTGACACGTGTCATGGCGGACAACAAAGAACATGGACGGTGACATGGGACATCAAAAGTGTGTCGATTACATGTCGTTTCACACTACGTTGGATACCAAAGTGTTTTGTTAATTTAGGAATGTAATTTCCGCTAGTGTTGATTGTGAGGGCTTTATTTGTTTTATTTAGGGTTCCGCAGCCTTGTAAGTAAGAGATTACAAAACAATCAGGTACCTTTTACAATAGATGTAGTTGGGATCCGATTTGATTTTTAAAAATGTGTGTAACAAATATCTTCATAATTATGTGAATTGCCAGCTCCAGTCATGCGTAGTAAATTTCTGTGATAATAAGTACTTTAACTCTCTTATTCTTTCAGATTAAAGATACCCCTTCTTTCACGTTTCTCACTCCTTGTTCTTTGTTTCTGAAACAAGAAGGCAAAAACTAGAATTCAGACTATAAATGAGTGAATTTCAACAGGTCCTATAAAATCTTCATTTCCGTGGTTTTTTTTATCTTAAGCTTTTTTAAAAAAAAGAAACGCTCTTATTAAAGTTTTTGATAATTTATATATTCTTGCTTAATGTCTAGCAGATAACTTAAAAAACTAACGAGATATAAGTATTTAAAAATTTCGTGCCACGGCGATGAAACATGCGTGCACGGCAATGAAACAAGCGCCCACGGCAATGAAAGAACTGTGGCATGGCAATGAAAGAATCAATTAACGATGAGTACAATATATGTTAAAATTAGAACTACAATTATATTCAAACTGATTGGCAGACTTTGACAAAATAATATTATGCATCATACCGTTATTTGAAATTAAAAAAAAAAATCGTCTTGTACACGTTTATTTTCAAGCCCATAGCCCACCCATTGTGAAACTCAGTCGAGGCCATCAAGCATCATGCTGAGTTCCTCCATCGACTTGCCATGACTATGATGGCGTCGGCAAATCGAAGGTGAGTGATGTATTCGCCGTTGATGTTGATGCTAAGTCCTTGTCATTCCAGGAGCTTGAAAGCGTCTTCCATTGTGGCAGTAAACAGTTTCAGGGAGATAACATCCTTCTTACGCCTCTTCTCAATGGAATCGCCTTCGTGCTCTGCTCCTGTACTCGAAACGACGTGGTGGCGTTATCATACAAACACTTCAACACTTTGATGTACCGATAGTCAATACGGCATCGCTGGAGTGACTCAAGTACCACCCATGTTTCCACCGATACGATGGCTTTCTCATAGTCCACAAACGCTAAGCATAATGGCAAGTTATACTCTTCGGTCTTCTGTATAACTTGCCGCAGCGTATGGATGGTGTATGGTACTATAGCCTCTTCGGAAACCGGCTTGTTTGGGAGGCTAGAAGTCATCAAGTCTGACAGTCATGACTCAGAAGCATGATGGGTCTGTAGTTCTTCAATAGGCTGTTATCAACTTTTTTTAAGAAAAGCACCACTTCACCTTTGCTCCATGCTTCAGGCGTTTTGCCCTAGAACAGGACGGTATTAGTGAGCTTCTGGAGGACTTTAAGTACCGGTATTCCACCCGCTTTCAGAAGCTCTGAAGTGACTTAGATATACGCCTATTTAGCTGCTTATATGACTTTGCGTCATTGGAAGACTGCAACTGTAGCAAACCTCGTTCAGACATGAGGTTTAAGGTTGGTCGGTCAATATGTTCTCAGGGAAAGCGAAGCGATTAGAAAGCTCGAGTTGATTTCGGGGTTCTGAATATGGGACCGAGTAGGTGGGAGCGTAGACTTCATCAGGCTGGACCTTTCATTGATATTCAGTGAGCCTCTTTCGATTCGGTGATCGCCACCGGTTTTTACCCTGTTGATCTCAGAGACATCACTGAATTGAAACTGCTTGCGTGTGTGAGTGTATTTACGTGTGATAAAGTACCAAATGTTACGTCATTTTGTAAGGTTAACATGAAAACATCTTTTTGTAGTTGACTGTATAGTAAAAACTCATCAAATCTAAAGAGAGACCAGAGAGAAACAATCTAGAGTTAACTTGACGAGTTTTGTACTGTCAGTAATCGGTATTACCTGAACCGCAGGTGACTAAACATGTTTTCTTTGCCTGATCATACCATGGCGATGAAAACACAAGTCACGGAAATGAAATACCTGGCCACGGCAATGAAGCTAAATTGTTTTACAAGGCATGGCAATGAAATTTTTTTAATTGCCATGTCTTTTTTTTCATTTCCATAGCAAATTTCGGCCACGGAAACCACGGCAATGAAAACACGTCGATGAAAATCAAGGCTAAAAATATAAATAACAAAAAATCTATTAATTATTCGAAGAAATAAGCACCTCACAAATGAACATATGAGGAATGGTGTTCTATCGAATGCTTACTCATGAAGACAAACTTATTCAAATATCAGTTATATCTATCCACGGCGATGAAAGAAAATTTTTCCAGTAACATAAAAATTGATTATTTAAATTTATGGTGCGAAAACGCAGGCACGTGGGTACTTCCTTCCACGTTGAGCACTTAGGCAACACTAATGTGCAACGTTTAGCATACCGGTAGGGGGGAAGAAAGTAGTAGGTAAAACAATATCCTTGAACATGATTAGGACACGGCGATGAAGGGTAGTTCTGGGACAAGTGATTTTTTATTAACCATTCGTTGTTTTGTTTAAATATTTGAATAAATGTATTCTGTAGCAATACTTTAACTATTCATGTATCAAATAAAACGAGGTTTTAGTATAAATAACCAATAGGTTTTTATCAATGTGGAATAATACACAACAAGGTGAAGTGTGGACAAACACGGCAATGAAAGATTTCGAGGTTTAATTTTTTTTTTTGGAATATCCATTAATCCAATTAAATAAACATTTAGTGCTACACATAGATTACTATTTCACCTACCCGGAAAAAAATTGAGAACGTTATAGCTATGTTTTTTAGGACCGATTTCATCGATGCCACGCAATTTTCGGTCCCGGGAAATTCACTCAAATATGATCTAATGATTATTTAGTAAATATTTCCTGTGAAATAAACTGCTTGTCACATCCTCAAATTAAACGAAATATCACTGTATCTATAGCAAACACTCCAAAATACAAATTACAACAAACATTCTGATCGTATATGCCAAGTACGTGTAATTAATACAGTCCCCGTGTCGCCGCGAGGGTATTTGCGATTCGCACTGTCGCACTGACGCGCAGTCGCGTGTCTGAGCCCGCCCTTATGATGGCTTTAAGCGTGTAGTGACAATCGCGATTTATTTGCTAAGTTGAAGGGGTATTTAGTTATAGGTTTAGCTGGAGTCTTGGGGTTTTATGAGGGGTAGACATGTAAAATCTGATCCGTGAAACATTAAAAAAGGATTATTTAATTCCATAGCAGTAGGTAGGCGAATTTCATGGACTGAGTTCAATGGTGGCCAATAGCTATAGGCCTCTCAAGCCAAGAGCCTACGACCCATCTCTTGTCTACCATACATCTAGTCTACTAACCTCTTTTAAAACTTGGCCATCCAGCCAAATAGCCTCTCAAACCATGTTACCGCTTACTCCATCAGCTAATTGATTGGATAGCTAAAACTATCAAATTGGTGAACAGTATTATTATTTTAATACTAAAGTCCTCCAAGAAATTAAGGCGTAGGTACACCATGTAGTCACGTTCTTCCTCGTTGATTCTCAAAACGTGCGTTAAAAAAACGCCCGATGTGAACCAGCTCAAAATAAAAGAACTACTGCCACTTTCATTGGTGAAATTTTCCCTTATAATGCAGTTTTAAAACCAGTACCCCTAGCACGAGTTTTCACTATTTTACTTTACAGTCTTTCCAGTATTTACAGCGTTTCTTGTATGAAAAAATGGATCAGCGCCTCTGGTGTGCGAAGAAGGAACAAATTTTTTCCTTGAAAATCGTCAATTTGAAATTGTCAAAGTTCCAGTTTACTTTACGTCTCAAATACTGAAAACTCGTGCTAAGGGTACAGTTTAAATAGTTGCATACTGCATCTACATACCTAAGTATCATTCTAGCACATATGTAAGGCAATTAATGTAACGTTGAAACACGCTTAAACTAATTGAGTAGATAGTTTCGAGATCTCACCAGAGAGAGTCTAACTGACATCAGTATGTAGGTTAGTGGTAAGTCTTGGGTACAAATGCATAATGTATGCTACTATAAGGGCTCCTGTACACGATGCCACCGCTGCGCTGCCACCGCTCCGCCACGTTTGCGATGCGGCGACGACGCGACGGCGCGGCGGCGCGGTGGTGGCGGTAGCTCAGCGGCGACATCGTGTTCATGAGCCCTAAATGTCATGTCGCGTATTATACCAAAGTTAGCTCAGACTGACCTTTTTAAGAGTAGTGGTGGCCCAGTGACTTATAAGTTCTAGCATCATAGCACCAGAAGTGTGGCCAGTGATATGCAGCAGAGTAGATAGTGATTTCGAACCCAGCCAGTCGCTACTTTGTATAATTTATTGCAATAACACTGCCCTCCGCCCGACATGTTCTAAAACCAAAAAGACATCTGACATCTACTTACCCGAACTGGGCACGCTTGCTGGGTTTTGGCCCACTCCCTCTCACAGATAGGAGGCCTGTGTCCAAGCAGTGACAACATTTGTAGACTGACGATGATGATGAAGCGTAGACTAAGATGGCTAATTGACCTGGACTCATGTTTTTATCATCTGCTATGTATTTTTCTAAGAAGGCGTTCACTCCATGTAAAATTCTGGTATTCAGTTCCAAAGCATTATGTAATTAGTTAGGAAAGCCAAGATATGATGAGTCACACTTCTTTAATTTGCTAAAAATTTAAAATTTAAGTAACAAAGTAACGTAAAACATTCCATTCTTCCACAGCAAAATGGTCCGTAATAAAAACGTTTAACGTTATAGCATTAAGTAGTTAGTAATGAGCGGAGCGAGCGGAGCGGAGCGGGATGAGCACCGGCTGTAATAAGTGTTAACTCACCAATCATGAATATTGTACACCCCATTCGTCTGGTGGTATGTTCAGATTGAGATACAGTGGGATTTTCAGTCATATTTTTAAGATTTCCTTACTTTTGAACGGCTGTGTTCGAGGCTTTTACTAGTCTAGGCTGAAACTACAATGCGGAAAGAAAAAACTTCTTTCTAATCATAAAATAACTGCTTTTGCAAATAATGGAATCGCCTGTTTAAAATACGGTCTAACCCTTCTTTCTATTTATCTAATCCCTAATGTTTAATTGTCCAACGGAACATTCGGCCGACATCGACAGTTTAATTTATAAAAATAAAAAATAAAATGCCCAGACTACTATGATCCTTTCTCAAAACATCCATTTCTCAAACATATTTTTGTCCTCCATCTGAAACAAAAATTGCAATTTTTTTGTTGTTTATCTTGTATTTCCACTCCAGCCTCTCAATCCGAACGCCACAAAACAGAATGGACCCGCTGAATCTGTCAGCGTTTTTAATAATTGAAATATTTATAATTGCGCGGCAGCTCAACGTTTCATTGCGTGACGATGAAAAATAAAGTGTCGTTTACTGCTATTATTGTTTTTTCCTTTGCCTTTCTGTCTTAATGAACTGTTCTTCAACTTAATAGGATATTGTCTTGGTTATATTTTGTGGGGGATTTTGTTCTTATAAGGGTTGAAAAGTATGAAGTCATACTTCAAAACATCATAGAGTTGGTTAAGAAAAGTTATCTTATACGAGCGAGCACCACTGGTCTAGGAAAAAGTAAGAAAAAAATTGCCAGAATGTCGATGGCTGTTATAAATAATATGAGTACAGGAAGAACAAAGAATTGATGGATATAGACCATTTGTGATATGTTTATAGTCAGAAAAAAGGTACTTGTTGAGATGAAGTAGGTATGTTAGTAAAAGACAAAGAAGTAAGGCAAGCCATGCTGTTGTAATCTGAAATAAACTGGGCTAAGGACAGGCGATTGGGCATTTGGCAATAGTAGATTGGGTGTGAAACCGTATTTATTCAACTTATTGACTAGATATTTTTAATGTTTAATCAGTAGTAAGAAAATTAAATATTAGCAGGCCCAGAGAACTTTACTTTCTGTAGAATTATATCGTCGTTGTTTCTCACTAGTCAAATCAAGATAAAATTTCAATATTTTTATGACGCTTCCAAATGACTGCTTTATAAAAAAAAACCCTAAAAAACATGTTTGTTACTTCATCAAAACACCCCAATTTTAACGGCAAATTGAACGGCAATTATCGCAACACCATCTTAATATTAGAGAGATCAATTCCCATTGCACGTGGCACACTTCAAGCCCGATATTACATTTTTATTTGCCTCGCCCCCCTTCAAAAGTTGTCAACATGTAACGACCGAACTATACTGGGGTAACATTACATTTGACAGCAAAAACATAAGCCAATATAAACCTTATGTCTAAGAAGCTAAAAGTAAGGGTCTGACTGATAAAATTGCTACAGAAAATTGAACTCTCAGTGGATGTAACAAGAAGGTGCTTGTCGAAGTATAGTCCGCAAAACGTAAGTTGGCATAGATGTCTGTTTTTCGTTTGCACAACGGATATTAGTGTGCCAAAGTAGAGAACTATTTGCACATGTACTTTGTGATGTTCCCATGGAAATCGTATTAGGATTTTGTTGTTTTTGAATTTTGGACGCGTTACGGCTTTAAAGCTTTTTAGTAAACCATAGCAGATTTAATTGTGATGTGAAAATTGCTAAGTTGCAGCCAAGAAATGTACCAATAAATCTTTTCTGTTTTTTGTTGCCTGAGTGGCGGACTTCTAATCGCCTCCATAAATGATATTTATTTTGCAAATAGGTTTTCGCAAACACTTTTACATGTCAAAACACTTTTTTTGTAACTAGATGAGGCCGGTGTTTCGTACCTGACTACTCTGAGAAGAAATATCCGAAACAAACTCAGAGGTCATCGTATCTTTTAAAGTCCAGACATTAAATAGGTTAAATCATGCTAAGATCCTGCAGGTTTGTGACCATCCAAAGCCAAGGTGAACCAGTGATCGTGGGTTTCACACTCAGGACCAAAATCAGCTTTCAACTGGTGAAAGATTTTTTTAAAACTGTTTAGTGTTTTTTGGGTTATTCCAATGGTTATTCCTTCTGAGTTATTCATTACAAACATACACTCACAGAAATACAAATACTTACTCTTTTTATAATACTTATTAGTGTAGATTTATTTAACTATTTTTTTACAATAAACAATATGTGAAACGAAAACAGAATATAATACTAGAGTACAAAGATATTACTTATATTCTTGTTAAAGAAATTATTGCCAACTGAAAAAAAAAAAGTTTAAAATAATGAATTATGAAAAAGAAACAGTAGTGAATCAAACCTAAATCAAAGTTACTTCACTCATTTTCGTCCACATTTTCCTTCTTCAAAAATAAACAAAACCCGAACAAAAAAGGCGCGTTAAAAAAAAGGTTTTTTACCGTTTTTCCTTTTTTTTAAAGAGCTCGAACGGGGCTTAATCAACGAAGTATTTCATTAAGACCTTATCGGATAGAAAGAGCCTGAAAGAATAGAGCCTCACATTCTTTCGCGGCTCTCTCTTGTTATGAAGAATGTTCATTTTATAACTGGCGTTTGTCTTAAATTCTTTCGTCTTTTGTTTTTTTTTAACGGCTTTTTGTTTTCTTATTTTATTGAGCTGGGGGTTGGTATGTGTGCGTGAGTGTATGTGTGCGTGTGCGTGTAAAAACTTAGCTATACTACAGTATTCTGTCGCTATACGTAAATATTACGATAATGTTTACTAATCTATACTAATATTATAAAGATGATGAGTTTGTTTAGTTAAAGGCTCTAATCTTAGGCACTGGTTTGATTTGAAACGTTCATTTTGTGTTGGATAGTCCATTTATCGTTACATTTCAGCAAAAGTATGAAATCAGTTTCTTGTAATTGATTCGGGAAAACTCCTTAAATAATGGTGTGATTAGGATGACAATTTAAAGTTAACAATAAAACCTTTAAATTGGTACTATTTATATTATTCTTAAATCGTTATCAAGTTCGAATCAAAGTACCTAAGTGATTCAATACTTTTGCTCGAGAGTGTAAACCTAGGAGGGACATAATAATATTGGCAATCAAGTCCATGCAGCAACTGAGAACTCTGAACAACATTCTTCAGTGGATATTAACTCGATTTTTCAGCTTTTTTTCCTTCATTTATTGAAGGGAAAATACGAAACGAATATATTTGTAGAGGTAACCGGCTCAATTTATTTTGCTGCAAAATTAAAGAGAAGCGAATATTTGTAAAGAAGTCTTTAAAAGTATTATCAACTGTGTAATTTATTAACTGTTAAATTTTCCGAGAATCCACGAAAAGTTTCTGGAAGACACGCGAAATGTATTTTAGATCATATCTAAATTGTGCGTTACACAATAAAATAAGATTATTATGCTTAAATACCAATTTTTAAAAAAACATTAGCTTGAACCTGAAGCCTGCCAGGACTCATTCCATCACCGTGACCCCAGAACTTTATGTTCTGTGGTCACGGCCAACGACCAACTACCAGACCCTTACAGACTAAAACGACTCTGTTCTTCCAGATGATTTTTGTTGCAGGCTTGCAAATAATAAAGCTAAAATACGAAAAATCCACAATTTACGATCTACCAACAAAACACCTACTTTAAAAAGTAAATAAATAATCCACTCCTGTCCATTACTGTACAATTGTACATAATATGCACCAGTAGGGTGGCAACGCGATGCACTGTCGATAGTATCGACCCGCTAAGTGATTTGTCCGCTTGCATGCATTATTGATGTGCAACGGGCCCATTTCCCAATTCACTCCAAACTCGATACACCCTGTATATACCTATATATACCTATAGATAGTAGTCTATATACGGGGTGAATTGAGGATTTAATTAGAGGTTTGTAGGTAGATTTTTAGAATTAGTTTGGACAGTAAATATCCTGGATTTTTGATCGGTAAAATTGACTTAGTCTCAGTGACTAAAGGCGTCGCGGCAGATATCGTAGAAGGTGGCGGGACGAGCTTGACAAAACCAATGACCAGTGGTCCACTTTGGCCCTGGATCGTGAAAACTGGAGATCATGGGAAGAGGTCTTTGTCCAGCAGTAGGATGATGTAGGCTAACAGTATCCGTATCTAAAATCCATTTTTGGTGGTTTTAAAATCATAAATTGAAGTCTTGAGTCTTAGGTAGAGCGGAAGGGACTGTCATGCTCATACTGACTAAAACCACCCTGTCTCTTAGGTTGCCCTTTGTGTTCCAGGGTTATTTTGTTTAGACGGGCCTGCCACCAACCTTACTAACTTCGCTTTAGTCTTTCAAATAAAATAGAAAAATATATAATAATAAATATTTTTTATGCATTAAGAATGTTTCGTATGTAATCAAACCAAAAATACGTTGGCATGACATGCGGATACTAAACTAAATTTATATCATTTGCCAATAATGATAATTTACTGTAATGCGTTTTCGCAAATTGTAAAATTAACGGATCTTTAAAAGATGAACGAGATCAAAACGTTTCGTTATCTAATCTTAATATATATAAATCTCGTGTCACAATGTTTGTCCTCAATGGACTCCTAAACCACTTAACCGTTTATAATAAACTTCGCACACCATGTGCAGTTCGATCCAACTTGAGAGATAGGATAGTTTAAATCTCAAATTTTAGACCGGGTCCTCCACCCGTGCGAAGCCGGGACGGGCCGCTAGTACCTATATAAAATTCTCGTGTCACAGTTTTCGTTGCCATACTCCTCCGAAACGGCTTGACCGATTTTGATGAAATTTTTTGTGCTTATCCGGTATCTATGAGAATCGGCCAACATCTATTTTTCATACCCCTAAGTGAAAAATAATTTATATTACAAAACAACGTTTGCCGGGTCAGCTAGTCTAAGTATAAAAACTACATCATGGTAAGAATGTTAGTATATACTTACTTTATTATAATTCCTCAATTCATTCTCCCAAACATTCTTCAACAATTGATTAAACAGCAAGCTGGTTAAAATATAAAATTCGCTTAATTACATGCAAAATGTACGTGTAGTAGTAACTTGAGTGATGAATAATTCATCAAAGTATTAATTTGCAACCCAAATTCTTGGCAGTACCCTCTAATAAATTGCTTTAATCTTTAATAAAGAGTTCAATGGAAAGTGAAGAGCTTGCTGATGGAGTTTGAGGTTTTTTTTTTTCATTTATACAGGTTATGACCAGTTTTAAGTGACAATTAAGCTGACAGAAGACCGAAAATACAAGTTCCTGAGTAGCAAAACAAAAAATCAGTATGGTACCCCTTTTTTTTTTTATAGTTTTAAAATCATCAAATGAGACCTCCCACCCCGGGCAGGGCGAGAGGTACTGTCAGCCTTGTACTGACTAAAATCCACGGTGTCCTTCAATAGCCCTTTATGTTCCGGGGTCACGGTGATGGTATAAGACCCGCGACCCCGGCAGGCTTTAGCCCTCTGAGAGGGGGCCTCGTCATTATGCTGACGCTCTTTGAGGCGCGCGTGGAACACGACGCGCCGTCGACCCGGGAGTATGGTACCCCTAGGACGACTTTTCACTCTTTTATTTTACAGCGTCTTTCCAGTATTTACAGCGTTTCTTGTATGGACAAATGGAATAGCGTCTCTGGTGTGCGAAGAAAGAACTAATTTTTTTCATTGAAAATTGTCAGTTTGAAATTATCAAAGTTCCAGTTTACTTTACGTCTCAAATACTGAAAACTCGTGCTAAGAGTATAGTTTAGATTAGGTCCACTATAGGGCATATAGTAGCTAAGTATGAAACCCGTAGTTTCAGTCCAAGTTACGGGCGTTTCCCAATCCATATCACTTACGGATATAAGATGAGCTTTATTGTGTATTTAGTTTTATTCTATCGTTCCTTTAATACAAAACCACACTGTGTAACTAGTAACTCATCTAGATCAAAGGAATTTGTGAACAAAGAACCATAACATAAGGTTTGTTCACATAAAGGAGAGAATAAAAACTTTGGACATCAATTATGTCCAATACCTACGTTAATAATATCTACGGTACCTTCACAGTTTTTATGTCTTGTGACTGAGACTGTAGCAACATAACTATTTTTGAACTGTTTTTGTCTTTTGACAATTCAAAAGTGCCTTAACTGGGCTACTTTTGATTTTACCAACCCTACATAAAATTAAACGCTTAATGCTAAACCCCGCAAGCGAAAACCACAACATCTGTGAACGTTTTCTTAAGATGTTTTAACAACATAAAATTATTAACATACCAAAATAATTCTACCCCAAAAGAAGCCATCATAACCACCAACAAACCATCTTTCAATACTCCGCCATCTATAAAGGCAGCATCACACACAACATTACGACATCCAAACATAAAACATACAACAGTATCGATCGCCCCAAGCCGCACTGTCTTCAAAGCCACATCCGCCCAATTGCGTGCACATAGTTCAAGCGCAGTGCAACTCGGCGATTCAATTTGAATCGGAGACAAGGGATGGGAGGGTGACAGGGGGTGGTTAGGGGGGAGGGGGCGACTGACGACGCCGCGCTGATGGCTAAATCGTGTTCGATTCGCACCTGTGATGTGTGGTGGTCTGAATGAGGCTTTACTTCGTGGATGAAGTTATTTATATTTTAAGATGGTTTTAGTGGCTTATGTGTTTTAGGGCTTATGCCTTTGTTAACTTTGGGAGGCTTTGTCATGACGTAGGTACCTACTAATGTGCTGTTATAAAAGTTTATCGCGGGCCTGCAACGCAAAAGGAATCTCAAGGAACAGGTTAGTCAAATCTGTCAGTCCATTCCGGTCAAACCAAGGCAGGAGAACACATTGTTGATTGCCAAACCCATAATATGATTACAACAGGCAACAACTTTCAACATTGAATGTCAAAACGAATGTCAGTCTTCAAAACGGCCGTCCTTCATCATTTCATAGTGTTTTCGCCATGAAGAAGTGACGGAAAACATTTGCCAGAAACACACCTCTCCATTTCAATCCAGTGTCCATTCTACGTCTGGATCTTATAGATCTAGCCGGCTAAACTTAGCAGTATCATATTTTACATAATTTTGACAAAGTAATGAATTATCAAACGATCCAATTATTTTATGATTTTTGCGTAATAAATTGCTCAAACGATACTAATGCTCAATCGATCATCATTGGAGGGTAATGCAAAACAAGATTAATTTAGAAGTGAAATTGACTTCACAAATCAAATCTCCAAAAAATTCAAGTAGAGCATCTTCCCAGCCGTTCGCTCCATCCGACACTAGCGACACGACACGCTAGGACCGCAATGTTCGCCACGGTAAACTGTCACCTCCTCGGCTCTCGACGTTAACCGAAGCACTCGCGGCCACAAGTTTCTCCAACAACTTCGTAAGTTGCGAAGCGAATATCGAAAAGAACTTTCGACTAGTACCTAGTTCCGGGTCACTGATGTTCCACTATTGGTATTTAATACAAGTTTTATAGGAAATGCAGTTGAATCTCGGTTTTAAAGGCGGTTGTTAAGGTTGAGTTTTGTTTGAAAGTTTGGTGTGAAGTAGCAGCTAATAGGAAAGTTTTAGATTGGTAATTAGTTGGTAGGATAAAAGTTTTGCAATCTCAGGTGGGTTAAGTAAGGGATTTTGTATTGATTTTTAAATAATTAAATCTCTAATGAACTTTTACTCAGGCTCTAGTTATGTGGGAATTGGTTTCGGGTAGGTATAGCTTTTGAAAAAGCTTCGCTTGTCCCCGACCAAATGTCTAATTTCAACTTTTATGCAAAACTAATGAACCGCCTAAAATTTTCGTTTTCATACTTACAATCATCAAAAACGGTTCAGCAGTTAAGGCGTGAAGAGCTAACAAACAAACAAATTTACTTTGGCATTAATTATTAGCATTGAATTTAATTTATAAAATTTACATTATGGATCGCGGACTCTGAACTCAATTTTAACCGTTATTTTCCTTTCTGTTAATTATAAAATGTGTTCACTCTTGGCATTTATCTAGCTCGGAAACAAAGACGAGGCATAAGGTAGACCGAGCTGATACAATTTTTAGGAAGTGAACTCCTGCGCATCGACGAAACACAGTAAAAACTGTTTGGCCGGCTCCAAAGATGTAGGTAACATATAATAATTTTGTCGTAATCTTGCCCACAGAAATTCTACTTAAATGAAAATCTTATGACACCGTTTCCTCCAAGCGTCCTGAAAACATTTATTTTTCCTTGCCAGTTCAAAAAAATAATCATACAAATCCCGGAAAAATATCCACGTATCTACACAAAACGGGTAAAAATATCCAGGAAAAAAATACCGACATGTAACAACAAAATACTCCAAGAAGAAATAAAACAAGATAGAGCTCCGAGCAAAATTAAATTTCGTACCATATTATTTTCTTCGCAAAATTCATTATCCATTTACGGTTTCACAGGCAATTGTTTTAATCCGATAGCGGGAGCGGCCCAATGTGGAATGAAATAATTTAATAGCCCCCCTCCGCCCCCCCACTCGGATCCAAGATGGCGGCGGGGCGGGGCCGGAGGTGGGGCGTGCCGCCTCATTTGAATTTCGAACGCGAGCTTTGCGAACGTGTGTTCGGATGGGTTTTCGGCCAATTAATTTGTCGGTAATTCGTTTTCTGCGTGAATCGTGTGATGGCTTCATTGTTATTTAATAGCTGGTTTTTATTTGAGGGATGGTTACAAAATCTTTTGTCCCTTTTTTTTTTGGGTATTTATTTTTTGTTGCACATTTTTAGGGGAATGAATAATAGAAGCGGTTACAGATTTTTTATCTTGCAATGAATTTATTGTCATTAAAATATATTTTTTACGTCTTACAATTGACTAACATGCCACTGTTATTTTTAATCACACAAAAAAAAAGCATTCTAAAAACAAAACCTCGAAATAATTTCTAGAAACTCCACTTAAACTCCAACTCAACTAAAACACTACAATGAACACCGTTCTAAAAAGACAGCCACCTCAAAGTGCTCAAAAACCTAATCCGAGTCACCTCGAAGTACAGAAACAAGTCGCAATTTTTCTGAGCCTCATAATACGTCCTGGCAAACAGAGCATTGTGAGAAGTTTCACAATATTATGTGGAGTGGTGTAATGCCGACACAAAGGCTTCTCCCAGCTCGGTAAATAACGCTTTGTTCTACGAAGCCAAATTTTGACAATCACTAGCTCTCTCTCATATAGCTATGTACACGGGCGGTTGGCAAAGATTAGACACGGAGAGGTGATGTCTAGCGAAGGGTTATTTAAAAAAAATGTTAAAATGTTCTGCGGGTCTAAAACGGCTACTTAGCAATATTCCTAATGATTCATAATAATTGAAGAATAATTAACGTCGTGGGGCGATCTCCGGCCAGCGTAGGCGCAGGCATGCGGGCGGCTAATAAAGGGCAAGTCGCTGTCCGACCATGGATCATGCCAGGGTCGACGGCGCGTTGTGTTACACACGCGCCTCAAAGAGCCGGGGTTGCGGGACATACGTATACCGGAATCCGGTACTCAAAGGGCTCTTGAAGGACACCATTGATTTTAGTCAGTACAAGTCTGACAGTCCCTTCTGGGAGGACTCATTTGATGTTTTTACCACGTAAAAAAAGGCAACACGGCTTCTTCCAGTTGTGAAGTCCCTTCATTTTCCGGGACACGTAGAGCTTAATTTTCTCGGCGCTGGTGGTTGCCACTGTTGATTCTGGCTTTCAGGAGTTACAGCGGTTTGAGAACATAGTATAATGATGTGTCCCAAAAAATAATATGACGCTTTCAAGTTTCAAGTGAATCATTAGAATTATTGGACGTTATTATAAAGTGGACGTTTCAAATCCGCTGTTACCTTTTGGGGTGGGTGGGATTCTACTCTTAGCAGACCGACTGGTGATGTCTGAGGGATTCCACTTGCGGTGGTAGACCTCACCGGGGGAGTCTGCCTCGCGATCACCATCCTGTCGGAGTCCGGCACCAAACAGTTTTTACTGTGTTCCGGGGATGCGCAGGAGTTGTAGTTCCCCCTGGGGGACCTCGATCTAGATTAAGGGTAAGAGAAGATTCATTTTATATACATAGGTTTGTAGAAAAAAAAACTTTAGGATAAATAAAAATGTTGTACCGTTACACATTCAGAAAAATAAATTAAAGATCATTAAATGAATAATGACGATAACCCAGAGGTTAAATAAACTGTTTAAATAAGTATTAGTTAGTCAGTTATTCAATTGATAAAACCCAAGTATTGTTGAAACAATATTTCACACCACCTGCTCGTAAATGTCGATATCTCAAACAAACCTTGTGTAAAGCATTCAATATTACCTAAGGCTCGAGCCGAGCAGTAGGCACCTAATATTGTAACTCATTATAATTATGTATATTTATATAAAAAATAGTATGGACACTTTTTACAATAAAATCTCTTTGTAGGTTTTAACAGTCGTCGACAATCAAAATAATTAAGTAAATTACCGAAAAATGTATGTGAAGTTATAAGAAAAACTAATGAGTTTTGAAATCAGGCTTTACTTTGCGGAAATCCATTCTTTAAAATAAATCTATAATATAAAAATGAGTCGCAAAATGTGTTGCTAAGCTTGAAAACGGGTGGAAAGATTCGGCTAATTCTTTTTTTGTTGCGTTTGTAACCATCAGGACCGGGTTTTAGATGTCTTCGATCCGTGCGAAGCCGGGCCGGGCCGCTAGTGAAAAATATATCTAGTTCTTGCGGAATTTTTAGAAACATTAATAATTTAAATAAATTAAAAAAGGAAAATCTTACAACAAAAAATAATCCCATCAAAAACAATACTTGTCAAAAAAACCAAGTCTCGCAACTCAGTTGTTCTACGGTAAAAAGTTGTGAGATCCATGTAATACCAAGTCTTATCCATGTAAATATATTGACTCGGCCATCGCATGAAAACACGTGTTAATTAAATTATTTAGTGCGATGACCAAGTCAATATATTTACATGGATAAGACTTGTTATTACATGGATCTCACAACTTTTTACCGTAGAACAACTGAGTTGCGAGACTTGGTTTTTTTGACAAGTATTTCTTTTGATGGGATCTCATTTCTTTTTGTATTTTGTAGACAGAGCTTGATGTGCTTTGTCCGTAGGTAGGTAATCCATCCTTTGCGGAATTAATTTGCATGACGGGAATTTTTTGCTCGATTTGGCAGGGGCACTACCGTGCCCCTATATTTATATGTGATTATGAAGTTATTTAAGCAGTTATGTACCTTTATAGAAAACTGGACCAAAATTGAAAAATTTTACTCGACTTGGCGGGGGCACTACCGTGCCCCCAAATATTTTAGTTTTTCCTTGATTCATACACCAAACACTACTTATATTCCAAATTTGAAACTTCTAGGTCTGCTAGAAGTGCCTTAGAATTTTGATGATCGGTGAGTGAGTGAGTGAGTGACAAAATTAAGAAACTTTGACCCGTTATAATTCTTAAACTACTGGTTCAAATTGAATGAAATTTGAAATATACCGTGTCTTTACAATGCCTGCATGGTTACTGAAAATTCAGTCTTCTAGTTTTATCCACAACGAAGTTACAGGGGGTCGAAAATGGCCTGAATTGCTTCGAGAAAAGGATGGTACGGCCGTGCCGCTTTTTTGCTCGACTTGGTGGGGGCACTGCCGTGCCCCCAGATGATAACAACAATTAAAATAAGCGCCGGACCTTATTCTTCATCTTCTGAAAATGACTTTTGAAGTTAGCTACATAAAAAAGTGAAAAAAAAAACACAAACGAAAAACGTCCCATCTGAAAATTTAAAACATCCAACATAATCTGTGTCAGTTTTCCCCTGTGTGAGTGTAGAGGCAGGGAGACGAGGGTGGCAGCAGGGGACGCACCGCCGGTTCAATGTTGACAATTGATGGATATCTCTTGTCTTGAAAAGGCAGGATTAATGCTCTGTCTCGGAGAGTACAATAGTGGCGATTCTTGAAGGATTACGCACTTGAGAGCGTGAAGATGTGCTCCAAAGAATGAGGAATGTTGACCGACAATGGTGGGAGTATATTTTTTATGGTGACAACTTCCTACAGTTGATTTTGTTTGAGGAAATTGTGAGAGAAACGGAGAAAATGTTTTAGCCTGGAATTATTTTCATTACCGTTATTTCAGAGGACTGGCCTATTTTTTTGTTAAAGGATCAGCATTGCTATCCAACGTGGTAATGCTGACAGTGATCTACTCTCCCCATTGACAGCGATGTGGATTAATTTTTTGGCGCCCTATAAATTTTAATTTAAGTTTTAATTTGGTCATTTTTGACCAAAGTATTTCTTTTAATTTTAGTTTTTAAATATAATAAAGATTTATGTCAATTTATCAAAATATAGTGTTCAGAGTTTTGAATACAAAAATATTGCCTACCTACATTGTTTTATTAGAAACCCTAAACTACACTAAATTCACAGTTGTAAAATTGACATTAATTTTATAAGATATACATTCTGAGTGATTAAACAAAGCTAATTAGCTAAACAAAAACCCACGAAGGATAAAATTTGAGTTAAGAAAAAGATACTAAAATCCAGCCAAAAATAAAATACCAAATAACATTGTCATTTCTGCTTTGCAAGAGATAAATATATCTACTAGGTCCGGCGGCGGCGCCCATCCTTATAAATACTTGTATATATTTTTATTGTGTCGCGTCGCCAACATAGACGGTACGGGGAATAGGAAAGCAAAAAGTTCAGAAAACTTACAGTAAATATGTAGCTATGATAGGCATTTTATTTTTACCTTGGTACCTTTGCCCCACACTAGGTATTTTTCCTGTATCGTGGGTGCGTTTAAAAAAATAAAAAGTCACAAACACACTTGTATAATTATTAATTAATTATACTTCTTATTTTTATACATCTTTTCATAATACCTATTATGTAATATCTATTATTTATATAATAATAGGGAGAAGGCCTTTTGCCATCAAATCAACCTGGTAATAGTCGATACTCTGTAGTTTCATCTTCGCTTTTAATTTTTTTTAATGATCTCGTTTGTTTTTTGACTTCTTGAATTGTCACGGGAATTTCATGTGTGTGCAAAGTTTAACAAGAATCGATTCAGTAGAAGTGCGGCTGAAAAGGCTTGCAAACAGTAATTCACAGTTGAAACACACTATTTTAAGAGGCCAGTTAAATAAAATAAAATTTATTCATTGAAAACTGTCATATCGATGGTAGCGGAACTTAAGAAATTACCGAGACCCTGGACCCTAAAGGGCTATTGAATACTAGTCAGATATACCTTATCTTGGATATAAGTCAGTACGAGTGTGGTACGAGTCAGACAGTCCCTCCGGCCCTGCCCTGGGTGGGAGGACTCATTTGATGAAAAATAAAAGAAGCATAACGATATTATATATGACGTTCGAATCAGTTAAAATATTTCGGTAATAATACAAATACTTTAGTAGATATACGTTTTATACCTAAGCCTTTGAATCCAACAAGATATTATAACAATACCACAAAATCAAGTGTGAAATATATTCACAATACCACATAAGACAACTGAACCAACAATTGACATACTACGTATACCTAATTGATTTAAGTAAATTTAATCTAATGAAAACATGGAAAAACACTGTGTTTTGTCAAACTAAAATATTTTACAACAGAGTCACAAGTTAAACAGACCTTCAAAAATGTGGTCAAGTGACAAACTCAGGCCTATAATTAACATAAACACAGCTGGTGGCATTCCTGCATGACGTCGTAACGCGAAATTAGGTCCACTGTTGAACGAGATCGCGGTAGACGACTTGTAAAGCCGTCTCTTTCCCACTATGGAACTCGCTTTAAGCCCCTTCGTACACTAGGCGACGCAAGTCTCCGATACCTTACGACTTTGACATCCATTGACGAGTGCGTGTTTACGAACTTCTATGGATTGTATTGCGATAGTGGCCTGGATACCGATAAGATATCGGAGACTTGCGTCGCCTTGTGTACGAAGGGCCTAAGACGTCATGGTAGGCCCTTTAATGGTCATAAGGTTGAAAATCCTCTGAAGACACCTAGCTACTTCAGCGCTGCTTTGACGCTGAGTCTAAGGAATATAGCTGGTTTCATAAAAATATAACTTGTAGAAGTCTGAGGTTGGACTCAACTAGATGTTTTGCTGATCCTTTTATCTAGATTAGATTTCATTAAATCCTCAATCCTGGGCTGTGAAAATGATGGATGAGAAACGACTGTGGAGCGGAGACGAGAATGCTGAGATGAATGTGTGCAGTGACAAGAATGGCTAAAGTAAGGAATGAGTTTATAAGGGGAAGTTTGAAAGTGGCGCCTGTTACAGAAAATCTGTCATGATATAGACATGTGATGAGGGATGACACTCAAGTGACTAAGAGACTGATGAGTATGAATGTTGATAGATGGGGAGGAAGAGGAAGGCCACAAGCAGCAATATAATAATTTGGCAAATAAATAATATTTTGTGTGGTCGTGTCGTGTAACACTGCGTGTTGTGACGTATCCTGCCGCGAAAACGCTTGAAGACTACACCCTTCTGCCAAAAATCTGCGCTGAAGTACTTATCAAGATGTTTTGTAAGAAACTGCCAGTGACGTGGTAGTAAGACAGGCACAACTAACCATAATAACGTCCAATAACACAATACCTTACAACTTAAACATCACTTCAACGGTACGAAACAAAGACCCAAATCACGCTTGGTCCGGTGACAAGCCAACATTATCGTTGACAACGTTTATTGCGATCTATATATACAAATATGTTGTCTAGTCTCGGCATTTGTCCCTCCAGCACTACATTATTGACTCGTCCAATAAGCGTGCAATGTCCGCGCGCCTTTTATCAGCTATCTGCTGGGTTAGGGTGGAGACGGATCTTGCTAAAATTCTGGAAATGTAGAGAATTCTGCTGTTTTAATTTTGATGGATAGTTTAACATATTTAATTCACTCGGAAAACCTGCGTTTTGGGTAATTATGATGAAATATATTGATACGGCCAAATGTCTACTAGAGCCATGAGAATTTCTACAAAGGTTACCGTGACTTGGAACGGAGTAGAACTTCTATTTCAGTTTTCTGCTTCCTCAAAAAGGAAAGCGGTTACTGTTACTGTCAGCCTGTATCATCCCACTGCTTAGCAAAGGCCTCTCTCCATGACATCCAACTATTCCGATGTAAGGCTAGTGAGCCACTGGTTGTTAGTTTTATCCAGCGGTGCTCATGTAAAAATTAAAAAAAACTAGTGTAAGGATTCGACAACACAGAACTTGTATGTCGTGACAGGCTAGAGCGAAGAGAAAAATGAGAATCGAGTTGTTCAATAAGGTACTTTTCACACCACTTGTTCGTAAATGTCAAATTATATGTCAGGCAAACCGTACTGTAAAGCAAGCCATTGTTCCCTCTCGGAGTCAGTGGCATAATATGGCTTTTATGATACCAGCCATATGCCACTATTTATGATGAAGTTTTATGAAGATACAGCCAATGCTTGTCAATTGAATTACCACATTTGCGTAGATTGGCGATTACTTGACACTCTGTCTTGGCTAAAATAGGTACTTTTGAATTTCTAGCTTTCCTCTAGACACCTACCTACTTAAAAGTGTATTTTTTATTTTAAAGCATACATCTTTGTTTCTGAGCTGCAAATGCCTAAAAATCTATTCCGTCTCCACTCTAACCGACCCTGATGGTCTCCTTATCCTGCAAATTCCGTCGCGTGATTAAATGAGCCGCCGGCCATCGCCATATTGCCGGTCGCGAATACATGTGCCGACGAGGATTGCCTCCCCCACTACTTCAACCCCACTAGAATATGGATGGTGTGTCTCCGGAATCTTTGTTAGTGGTCAAATGGACAATATTTGTTGCTCATAACTATTTCTATGGTGTTTTCTTACGTTTGTAGTGCTTGTTTGGTATTTTGTTGGCGTGTTAGTCATTGCCGGAGTTTGTTGTGCACGTCCTTAGTGCTTGGAATTTAATTTATTTAATTTTATATCCTTAAAAATTCTTTGACAAACAAACAAAGTCTAGAAACTGTCAGTTGATGCACAAGACCTTAATGTAATATGAAAGACGGGTACTTTTTGAAATTTATCGCATAAAGGAGGAATGAAAAATCGTACACATAGGAAAGAAAATTGTCGCCGTAGAAGAATCTCATCAGAGTTATGAAAAGAACATTTTTAAAGAAAATATTAAGGCTGTATGTATAAGTACTCAATTGAAACAGAGCGCTAAAAACGTGTTTCTGACATTGAAATTGAAAACCAATTACCGACGAGTTATGGTAGGTTTAACACATACATAAATAACGCATCAGTTCCACTGCGGCTGTTCAAACATAAGACTATATTATATATAATATAACAATACGTATTAACCCTTAATTTGGCACCGTAAAGTATACTTAACATAACTTTTGAAAAAATCTAGATGTCAAATTTTCTTCCGTGATTTCAAATTTTATGGGCTAGGAATATTTCAATGATAGTTAATTTTAGTAGGAAAAAGTTTCTACCGGCCTGTCAATATTTTCCTTGACAGTAGCGAAACAGAAAGGACAATGAGACAATGTCATGTGTGACCCATAAATGTAAATATTTATTTTTGTTGGGGTTTGGTCTAGTTTTGATACATATTTTGCTTATTTCTATTTATTTATTGTGTAATCAATAGGTTAAAAATATAAGAAATCCATTCTTCACCTGGATATGAACACGAGGAGTCAGTGAATTTGATTGTTAACTTGTATACTCAACAAAATTCGATGGTGAGTAATCTTGTTCTGTAAAGTATACTCAACAAATCTGCATGGTGAGACTTATTGAAATAGCAGTTTTAGCACTTTTTCTAATGAAATGATGCATTCTCAGTCAGGTAATTGATTCCCCTCTACAATTTACACAAATTTTGGCTTTTGCGCCACTAGTGCCACTACCAACATGTACTACAGCTACTAGCAAATCGTCGGAGACAGAAAGGCTGTGTTCTGTCTGCACTTCACTTCACTTAACCTGATCCAGATAGCCCCTGTACCCAAAACGACAATGTAATCAAGTTTAAATGGTCTCATAGAAGTTTCCTTCATTGTGCGGAAGTAGATCCAGAAAAGTGCGAAAGCTCTAGGGTCCCGATAGAAAGAAAGAATTCAATTATTTCATCGATTTCAGTTCTGACAATCTGTTTGATGAAATTTGTGCCAAAACTAATGGTTACTTATGGTGTTAACTAAGTGAAAATTGTTTACTACATAGAAATACTGCATGTAAACATTATTTTATATACATATTATATAATATTATATACATTTTAATTCTTTAGCCATAGGATTTTGTTAAGTATACTTTACGTTCGTTTTCAGGAAACACTTCATGTAATATTTTTTTTATTATTTTTCCCGTAAAGTTTGAATGCATATTAACGCAATATATTAACGCCAACTTTCTACTTCAACTTTTTTGGTCTTACCAAATTAAGGGCTAAGCATAAATGATTATGCGCGTGGAGGCGCAGCGCCGGGGCGTGACCCCGCTGCCTCGAGAAGTCGAGGCGCGGCGGGAAGAGCTCCGGCGCGATCTCAGGGCAGTATGGAGGGCACGACTGTCGCGACCGACGGCCGGGCACGCCGCAATAGCGGCGATAAGACAAGACCCCTCTTTGAGGAGTGGCTGGAGAGACGTCACGGCGTCCTAAGCTTCCGCTTGACGCAGGTCCTCACCGGACACGGATGTTTCGGGAGGTACCTGTGTCTTATGAGAAAGGAAGAAACGCCTGGGTGTCACCACTGCGTAGATCGCCCGGAGGACACAGTCGAGCATACGGTGCAGGATTGCCCCGCTTGGGCGGAGCACCGACGTGTCCTCACGGCGGCGATAGGCGGAGACCTCTCGCGCCCAGCACTGGTCGCGGCCATGCTGCGGGGCGAGACGGAGTGGGAAGCGGTCGCCTCCTTCTGCGAAGCAGTCATGCTCGCGAAGGAGGAGGCGGGCCGCGTGAGAGAGAGGACAAGGTCCTCCCTCCGCCCCACCCGCGGTGGTGGACGCCCACGGCGTCGGACGTCGCAAGACGATCTCCGGCCACCGTAGGCGCGGGCATGCGGGCGGCGAGTAAAGGGCAACTCGCCGCCCGACCATGGACCATGCCCGGGTCGACGGCGCGTCGTGTTCCACGCGCGCCTCAAAGAGCTGTCAGCAAAATGACGGGGCCCCCTCTCAGAGGGCCAAAGCCTGCCGGGGTTGCGGGACTCATACCATCACCGTGACCCCGGAACATAAAGGGCTACTGAAGAACACCGTGGATTTTAGTCAGTACAAGTCTGACAGTACCTCTCGCCCTGCCCGGGGTGAGAGGTCTCATTTGATGATTTTACCACGTAAAAAAAAAAAAAAAAAAAAAAAAAGCATAAATGATTATAGGTATTATTAGTGACAATTTTTATAATATCATAAAAATATGATACCTTCTTAGCAACGTCTTTGAATAACACAATGTAATAACAGTTGGTTTTAATGAAAACCGTTTTCTATTTAAACAATATAATGACGCAAAACAAAGTTAAATAAAAATATTAACTTTACTTTTTATGTATTGAATACCTAAATAGTTAACTTATGTATGGATTACGAACAGTTAACTTACATTATGAATTGAGACCGTTGGAAGGAATAGAGGGAGGCCTTTGCCCAGCAGTGGGGTAGTATGCTAGTATATAATAATGTTGATGTTCCATACATTATATTAAGATTTTAGGATTGGCAAAGAGCTGCATCTTTGTTGCAAATTGAATTATATTCTACCAGCCCGGGGCAAGAAAGGTGCGCTATAAAGATAAATTATATGTATTGAAATCTTTCTTTTGAAGCACTCTATCTATTGCTCAAAACCGCTTTAAAATCCATTGCGTACTTTGAAAGATCTAACCGTACAAACGTCACAGTGGGAAGCGACTTTGTTTTTACCCGAGTTCGACAAAGCAAAATGCAGAGAAAATTGTATTCCACGAATAGATATACCCGTTATAATGAATTGAACATACTATATTGTCAGAGGGGGTCCCTAAACGCATCAATAAAAATTTTACATGTAATTACTTATCACTTCAAAAACAATTTTTCTCATAATTTCTTTAGTCAAATTATTACTTTGCTAATAAACTTTTCAAATAATTGTAATGCATGTCATGTTTGGGATCTGAAAATTTGAAATATAATAAGACAAAAGTACAACTAGTACTTTTGTCAATTTTTATGAAGCCAAATAATGTCAGTTGACAAATCATTTCAACGCAAAAAAAATAAGTCAATAGCAGGGTTTAAAGGCACCTAACAAGTAGGGGATGAGATGGGAGGATTAGTGACCTTATTTCACTTGCTTCCTCTGCTCTAAATAAGTTAAAAAAATAACATGAACCAATCAGAATTTCTTCATCCATCCCCAAAACCAAACAACACTTTTCCCCTGAAAACCTGAATCAGAGGAGGTATCAACACAAAACATAGACAAAGTATGCTCAGATTTCCCGGTCAATATTCTGCGACGGCCATTTGCAAAGGTCCGACGGTACCATTAACCTTCTAAATTCATTAGGTGAGTGCCGAATGGATTGCTTTTGGGAAAAAATGTTTCTTTGGACACGTCCTTGTATTAATGTGTTAGGGTTGCTGTTGTCTGTGGGTATAGATATATTTTGTAGGGAAAAGGAGTCGTTTTGTTTCTCGCGAGGGCTCTGGTTTTTTTTTAATTGATTAAGTACGTGCATTTTTTTTTTTTGAGGCAGCTGTTAGCTATTGAAATTTTTAGTATGATTTTGTTTGCTAGCGGGTTATATAACTATTATTGTTTTTTTACTTGACTGTACCGATCATTTGTTGGAGCACGGACCATAAGTCCTCAAAGCTAGTCCCCGTCCTCCTGACAGGTGGAGAAAATAGTTTGAGCACGAGTCTGCATCTACACCATTTTTTATTCGCCGTGAAGCCAGACACACATTAAATTGACATACAAATCATAAACCTCTATTTGATGAGGTGTTTTTGAAGCTTTCCATACTCAACTTTGTTATAAAAAGAACTTTTATTCATATTAGTGTATCGTTTAGACTGTGATCAGTTACATCGATAACTTTGACAGTCTTCAACCCCTGAGAGAAAAGCCACAAACAATCACTCCAACATGACTCCTTCAAGCGTATACCTCACGTCCAACTTAACCCCAATATCATCCAAATAGGCACTATCTACTAAACTATACAAAATCCAACAACTCCGCTATATAATACGATATAATACAGTGAATAGCGTCGTATTTATATGAAGGCAAACATTTACGACAAAGTAATACGGCCGATGGTGGCTGGTACATTTTTCAGAGTAACAAAGCGAATATTGGAGAGACTCCACAAAGGGCACGCGGCGGCACTGGCATTTGAGGGTTGGGGGGATGTCGATAAGTGGAGTGTCGATAAATTGAATTTTAAGAGCTAGCAATAGTGTTAAAGAGCTGTGTCATTGGTGTAGTTAAAAGTTAATTCTGTTCATTTAAGTTACATGTTTGCAATCAATCTTCTATCTATCTATCTACTATCTATCTTCTTCTATCTCTATAATATAAAAATGGATCGCTAAATGTGTTGCTAAGCTCATAACTCAAAAACGACTGGACCGATATGGCTAATTATTTTTTTGTTGTGTTTGTAACCATCAGGACCAGGTTATAGAAGGTGATTTTTTTTTGTATCCACATGTCCACCCGTGCTAAGTATTAAATAAATATTGCAACTAAGTACTCAACTCCATAAAATAAATGACAGGAGAGTTCTTGTTATGCTATGCGTAAATTAATGGTACGATTCCACCAAAATAGTGTGGAGGGTATTCTACAAGTTTCAACAGCCACTTATCGATATAATCCCATCCCTAGCGACTGACTCAGCTCCCTCCCGAGTGCCTCATGGTTACATACGTAGGTGTAATTGTTGGTAAGTACATTTTTCTTTGAGGTTACTCTCTATTAAACGCTCAAAGTGAAATGGGACGCAATGGCTGTTACCTTCAAAGGTGTACCAGGGCTCCAAAGGTCGGCCAAGCTTAATTGTTCCTCAATTATAATGAAAATTTCATACGAGGTACAGTCAAAGGGCTGAGTGGTCCTGGGCGGTTGTTCAGGTTGACTGTGGGTGTGATCCTGGTGTGGGTTAAGGAATCTGTTGAATTTCTATTTTTAGGACAAGTAAGGCGTGCTGTTTTTGGAAATGGGATTCTTTGAGAGAAATGTCAGGTGACTTCAGTTAAGGGTGATAGTCACCTGAGTTTTATTCGGCACTCGCCTTTTCTTAGGTATTCAAAACGTAAAGGTATGGTTTAGAACATAATGTTCTTTGTGAAAAGTGAGACAGGGTGGTTTATCTGTTTTCTGTTTTAAATGTTATCCATTTTATTGATTATTTATGCCTAAATGTTGTTAAACTCCCTACCAATGTGTCTCTAAAGGCAATTAAGGAAAACTGATTACTACTGACGTACAATTTTCTCCGTCGGAAAAGCGAAGGGAATGCGTGCAAAGCCGTTTGTCTTATTACAATTACAAGTTCGTTTATATAAAAAGTTTTATTTTAAACTAGCTGTGCCCGCGACTTCGTTCGCGTGGATGTCGGAATTGAACAATGTATTTTTTAGTTCTAAGCGCTTAATTCAGGCCACGTTTTTCATATAAGCCCTGTATTTAGAATTTTCGTAGATTTATCAAGAATATTTGACACTTCTATTCCAGGTTTATGAAGGACTGTTTTCCTAATGCCCGCTCTATGCACTCCACTCTCCTCCGCTCCACTCCCCTCCGCTCCAGTCCATTCCAGTCCATTCCAGTCCATTCCAGTCCATTCCAGTCCATTCCAGTCCATTCCAGTCCATTCCAGTCCATTCCAGTCCATTCCAGTCCATTCCAGTCCATTCCAGTCCATTCCAGTCCATTCCAGTCCATTCCAGTCCATTCCAGTCCATTCCAGTCCATTCCAGTCCATTCCAGTCCATTCCAGTCCATTCCAGTCCATTCCAGTCCATTCCAGTCCATTCCAGTCCATTCCAGTCCATTCCAGTCCATTCCAGTCCATTCCAGTCCATTCCAGTCCATTCCAGTCCATTCCAGTCCATTCCAGTCCATTCCAGTCCATTCCAGTCCATTCCAGTCCATTCCAGTCCATTCCAGTCCATTCCAGTCCATTCCAGTCCATTCCAGTCCATTCCAGTCCATTCCAGTCCATTCCAGTCCATTCCAGTCCATTCCAGTCCATTCCAGTCCATTCCAGTCCATTCCAGTCCATTCCAGTCCATTCCAGTCCATTCCAGTCCATTCCAGTCCATTCCAGTCCATTCCAGTCCATTCCAGTCCATTCCAGTCCATTCCAGTCCATTCCAGTCCATTCCAGTCCATTCCAGTCCATTCCAGTCCATTCCAGTCCATTCCAGTCCATTCCAGTCCATCCATTCCAGTCCATTCAGTTATTGAATAATGTAGTTTTTCTATTAGAAGTTAGATCGCGCGACTGACGTACGAAATCAATGTGTGAGACCAAAGTGCACCCGTAATTTTACTTCTGAAACACTTTAAATTCAAATATCTTTTGATAGACTGAACCGATTCCCATGAAACAAAAACTAAATTCCTCTTCAAGTTACGCTTAATCGTTGTGTATAAAAGTTATCTACATTAATTTCGTACATTTTACGTGATACCTGGACAAATAAACATACAAACAGACAAACAGACAAACAGATAAACAGACAAACAGACAAAAATTCTAAAAATGCTAGAAATGGGTTCTATTGGTTGTCCTTTAATACCTTGGCTATATTTTTTGAGTTTTAATTCAATGTACAAAAATAAATTTTCTACAGTTTTATTATATGTAATAGATAGATGACATAAAAATTGTATACAAACAATATATTGAATTGTACTTTTTAATTATACCTAAACTTTTTCTTTATACAAGTTTAACAATAACTTACATATTTATTTATTAATTTCTATTAACACTCTACAAAATATATATCTAGGTATAAAGCCTTACTTAATTTATGTTAATAAACACAACAACAAAAAAATATTCAAAAAATCAAACTGCCTTTAAAAATCACCTTTTAAAAGTGTAAAATAACTATCATTCGGAAAACGGTAGCTTTATTTTTTAATTCAATTCGAGAAGCAGCTAGTTGTTTTTTTATTAAATATTTTTTTACATTCGAATTGAGAACCTCCTCCTTTTGGGAAGTCGGTAAAAAACACTATTACATACTCAAAATTCCCATAACAAAAAGATCATAAAAACCGAATCATAATTTTACAATTGTTTACAAAACATCTGTAGTTAGTTCAGCCCCTTGCTTGGTAATTAATTTTCTCATAATAAAACGTTAATAATCCTTCGCATTACGAACAGTTGCTTACCCTACTGTAAATATTTACAAAGCGTCATATGTTTGCAGTGATTTTATATCGTAAATCTCTTTAAAGATTCTTTTTAAATATGTGGCGATGTTCTCTTGTGGCATGTGAAAATGTAGGTAATTTATATCTGATGTACCGAATGCAATGCAATTAAATTACTTTATGAAGTTTAATACAAACTTATAGATAAAACGAGTAAGTTACAAATCTTAACATGTAGAAATAAACATTTATTTATATTAAAATTTATATTATTTTTTTAGGCACACGACCGCGCAGTGCCTGCCTTCGTATAAACGCCAAGTAAGTAAATATATATTAATATTTACTCGATGTTTTGAATTTATTTACGTATAATATTTATGTTCGACATAAATTAAATAAAAATCGCTAAAATGTTTCTAATGTATTTGCGATTAAAAAATCAGTGTGTTGATTTTACATTTCGGTACATCACTCTATCACTCGTGCTAGCGCCTTCAGTATAATCTTCAGATTTATCATTCAGGTAAAAGTTCGACATACACACCTACTTTAACCTGAATAAGTAAATAAAAAAGTAAAACTGTTCTGAATAATAACCCCGTTAACATCCACTATAAAATCAAATACTACTAGAAAATAGCTCATGCATTTTCTAAACTGCCTAGATCTAAAAAAGTGTAAATAGCAGTAAGAAGTACCGACGACTATCATGATCATCGTTCAAAAACTTTCCTCTACCATAAAAAAGGTCTTCTTCAACTCGCTTCCATACAAACAAGACCATACCTCCTTGCTCTAAACGCAAATTCATAACACTAGTGTTTTACAAACAACGAAACGAATCCATAAACAATAAAGCTTGCATTAATAATCATAACCAATACTTATCTTTACGGGCAATATTAACTGGGAACGCCATCTGTCGACAGATTTAAACATCGAACTACTACCAACTTAATAATACACTCTTAACTACAAAAATACAATCGATTTTGAACCGTATGTATGTGAGATAAAGGTGGTGGTAGGATTTGGGGAGGTGATGAAATATTTTTGTGAAGTATTAAAGTCAAAATGTAGAGATGAATCGCGGGTGGTCATACCAGCTGCGATGACACCGAAGGCGCGAGGGGCCCTAAAATGTGTTTCGGTGTTTGTAAAAGAAATAGGGTATCATAATTTAACTGAAGTTATTACTTTTCATTTACACTACATGACGCAAATTAAATGTTACTACAGATATTTAATAAAAATAAGTATAAAGTATTCTCGACTTATTGAATTACTTAATTAAAAACATTAATAACAAACAGATAATAAAGGAAATCAAAAAGTTTCTTATTAGGATCTTCCACTTCGAAACGTAACACAACTAACAATACTTAATAATTATTTTATTTCAGTAACAAACCTATAAATTGATTCACTGTAGGTATTAACAAAACAGTTTGGAGAGTTTGTTTTTTAATAACACAATGAGGGATTTTATTTTTATGTTTTCCCTAGTCGATGGATAGATGGCGGTGAACTTGGTATGTTACTGCAATGAGCGGAACGTCACGTCATTTTTTGTTTTTTTTTTCACTTGGATGTAATTTTGAGACCGTAAAACGTAAAATACATGTCATGTCATTGGCATTTGAAAATAAATAACAAGGAAAAAGAAAAAAATATTCATTTACCAGTCTTTTTAATTTATGAGTTTTCCACGCCATAAAGAAAATGTCCCAAGAGAAAAAGAAGAGAAGTCTGTGCCTCGTGGATTTGTGCAAAAATGATGGCATACATATAGTAACGTCAGTAATATTGTCAGTTCAACGCCATCTACAGAGTTCTTGGAAATTACTTTTTTTTAATACTCAAAAAAGAAACTTCTCATTGTATTGATGTCAGAAACTGAATAGAAAAAAAAAACAGCTTTGAAATTCGGCACACGGACACCGCAGCATTTTAGTGGCCCGCCCGACCTCATAGCTAGCAAGCAGGAATCAAATCCACTACGATCCGATTCATTAAACACTTGCACAGAACAAGTGTCAGTAATAGGATTATGTTTTATTGGGCACTGTCATGCACGTGGTTGGCTAAAATATTTTAATTTAATTTGGATGAATAAAAAGAAAAGCAATCGATAAACGGGAAAATCAGTGGTCTTGTCACAAGACCATGGGTTATGCTTTCACAGATCACTTGTGAAAGCGAAACCCACCATGGCGGACACTTGTAGGTATTATTATCGGCATTATCTTTACACTGCTGGAAGAAAGGCTCTAAAACACATAGAATAAGTTTTATCCCAGTAGATAATAAATTCACAGGAGATCGAACAGAGAGAGAGACAGAAGCAGCTCGCAACAGCTATAGTTTTCAATAATTTCATTCAAGTTTATAAGACAATAGGACAAAATTTAAAAATAATTCTTTTTGTATACCAAAATGGATAAATGCTCAACATTCGCTTCTGCAAAATTTCAGGGAAACCCGAATTTCGGTTCGGTTAGGTTCCTTTAGTCCCTGCAAAAAGAAATAGAAGCCCTTCTAAGCGGGGCTTCGTCGACTCTGCTGAGGACGATTTGTTTTCCTATTATGGAAAATAGGTTAATTTCTACAATACTATAGGATACACAATTCGGTGAGCATTAATCCATTCTGGCAAGTATTTTGATTGTTTGGATTTAAAATAGGTACGTTTCTCGTAGGCGTTTAAAAACTCAAGTCATTAAAAGAATCCAGCGGCAGTAAAGACAAAATAATTAATATTTATTTATTTATGCAACCAATAAAAGCATAATAATCCCACGCCATTCTGAAACATCACGCCCTTGCCATTTGGGGGTGAACAGAGGGTCCAAATGATCGGGTATTTTGTCAGAAAGACAGATAATAAATTAAAGTATTAGTACATATTGAACGTTATTGATATTTGTTGGTTAAACTGGCCTACTTGTGGCATATGGATGAACTATTAATTTATTATTATAGCTTCTGCCGGTTTTGATTGTTGAAAAGAGTTTAAACAAAGTAGGGTAGATAAATTAATGTATGGATGACTTGCATGTGTGAGGTTTATGAGTTTATGATACATAGCTCCTATGTAATTAATAATAGAAATAAATTTAAAACTACGATCAACTGATTTCCGAACGAAAACAGTTGATAGTCAAATTTTGTATCGAATTTAATAAAGGTTACAAATAAATAATAACTAAATTTCTTAATGATGTAATCAAGTTTTAAAAAGGTTCTACTACATAGGATTTGTTTATTATTGCTTATTTTATTAGTTATTTAGCTAAAATGTATGGCAATCCGTGATTGGTTAGTAATGGCGGTAATATTTGTTGGAAGTGGTACAATTCTAAGTTTAAAAAAAAAACAGATGTACCCTCACATTGGTGGTCATTATTATTCAATTGTTATATGAGATAAGCTGTGCCCTAAGTGGTGTTCTGTGTAATTAACTGTGATATAATAATAGAGAATCCAAGGTGTGGTGCCGAAAGTTATAATTTGTGTCCTAATGTTCTGCAATGAAAATGTAAGTTAACCGATACTTATTGTGATCTGAATATTACTGATATTGTTTGTCTTATAAAAATGTGTGTACTGGTAAAATAAATGTTGCCGTGGAGTTTCTTTCTCAGTTCTTCTCCACGAAGACCAAGGATTTGCGAATAGAGGTAGCTTGGTAGTAAATACCAAGTCGTGATTTTGTGCTTTCCTTTATAGACACAAGTCCTTAGGAAATACTTTGCATATAGTAAATTAATAGCAGTAACCATCCTGGCACCGAAAACTTTACAATAAAGTCCATATTAATGTCAATAAAACCAGAAATACCCATCCTATTTTTTAACACAAACATCCTATTTCTAACACTTTTTATTTGAAAACTAATCTTTCCCGTGACTTTATACGGGTCGAATTAAACAATCTGAATAAGTCTATTATTGGCATCATATCCTGTGAATATGAACTATCTGGTGCATCGGAAACCAACTCAAAAAAACGACGAAACACTTCGAGAAAAGGTAGGTAGTGCCCTTGCGCTTCGCTTGGCTCGTCTTGACAGATAAGTTTATTCCTATAGTAAGAACCTCCTCCTTTTTGAAGTCTGCTATAAATATAAGCCAGTAGATTCATGTTTTGACCCAGAAGTCAGCAGCATGTAGCAATTACCTACACCGGTGAAAACTGCATTAAACTCCTTACATTTTGCGTGTTGCGTGCTTATATATGTATATGCAGACGAATAACTCCGCCTTTGTTCTTCCATGTGCAAGAAGTTTTTTAATAAATAAATAACTGCTGTTTTGACATAAGTTGCTCTAATGAAGACATTATGGGTATTAGTTTTTCTTTAATATTTCCTTCACATCATCAGTCATCACGGCTCTTGTAATAGTGCCGAAATATAAAAAAAAACATGGTAAATATCTTATTTAAGTTCTAGTTATGACAGAAGCAAGCTAAGACTTACTCAACAAAGCTGCCGCACCCCTAATAATTTAAACTTAATAGTCATTGTTATCCAACTCAAATAATTTGATTTAGGTGATAATGATTTATGTGTTTACCCAGATTTAACGATTTGTGGTCAACATTGTATTATTGTGGTCAGTGTGGGAACTAAACGGTTATTAGATACTATTATTAAAATGATGAGATTTAAAGCAATTTATACATTGAGGGGTTCTCGGTTAAACTGTCTGAAATTATAAGAACTCATAGATTAAATTGTTAAGCCAAGTATCATACGTAGGTAGGTACCTACTTATAGTTTTTATTACCTTATTTATATTCCAGTTCAACAATTTTTCGGTACCCAAAGTTAGAAAGAAAATTGCGTTTATTGGCACTTGTGCTAAAACTTAAAACTAAAACAATACAAATTTAATAAAAATTAATGCCAAAGGGCCTCAGCTCAGCATAATGTCAGGTGGCAACACGAAGTTTGCCACCTGACGCTGATTTTCAGCTGCAGCCCACGAGTGCCATACGCTCGAAAACAAATACCTGTTTATAATATACATTATATAATTACAAGATTTGAAAAAAAAATCGCTGGGAAAACAGTAAATATTAAATAATTATAATTATTAACCACATTTTTATACTTACAAAAATATTCAGTGCACAGTGTACTTACCTACAATTAACTAAGTGGGTACCTAGGATCATACCTCAAAAAACGGACCCAATATTAATAATAATACAATACACTCATACAAAAATAAAAATAAGTTACTAAATTACATTACAGGTTTTTACGTTAATAAGTTACATTACAGGTTTTTCAAATAGCTGACATGTCGGCTCGAATATCTTCAAACTCTTTTTGGTGAGTTAGTAAAAATTGCCGTTAGTAAAAGTTAACAAGCCCGGCGGCGCTAGTTTTTATTGGCAGTTTGGCACTGATTGTTTTCAGTGACACGAAGATTAAAAAAATGAAACTTTCTCGTATATTAGGTAGTGTAGGTACTATCTACTTTAGAAACAGGAAAAACAAATCCATTTTTTTTAGAAATGACAAAGCCTTACATAATCTCATGAATTTCTTCTTTAAACAAAATGGATACGGATAAAATACCTACATAAGTAGGGGAACCTGTTGTACCTAGGACTGTTTTTCAGATATTATTTTTTTACTGAGATTCGACGTGTTGTATACAAACCATATTTGCATATTTTGAAAGGTCAATTATTTGAGTATTCACCACAAAAATATCGAGAATGTATATGCCATACTAACATGTGTTTTATATACTTAAAAAAAAATGGTATTTAAGGCCGAGGTACAACAAACCCTATGTACCTCGGCCAGTACTATGGTGTACCTAGGACACAACGAGAATTGGGGGGTAATTTAAGAAAACTATTAACTTTTCATAGCCTAAATCATCTTATTCGGTCTAATGAAATATTTAACAAAAAATAACTAGCAAATTGTGAATAAAATCAAAGCAATAATGGTATTTTTATTTTCTTAAAAAACAAAATGCTTAAACAAAAATATCACAAACTTTTAATCACTGTTTTATCACATGACAAATTTTAAAATTATTACATACATACGCCAGTACATCAAGCTACCCTAATCTGTCAAATTTCTTTTTCGGTTCAGCCAAAAGCGAGATAATAGTGGACAAACATATAATCGACTTTGAAAATCTACAATCTCAGTGAACAAAAATGAAGTTTTAAGGGCAACGTCACGGAATATCCATTAGTGTTATATACTAAAACCTTCTCCAGAAGGTAACGAACACTTATCTGAAAACCGCATCAAAATCTATTCAGCCAATCGTGAAATAATCGCGGACATACACACAAACAAACATACAGGTCGAACTGAGAACCTACTTTTTGTTTTGAAGTCAGTTAAAAATATTTAAATAGTTTAACTGGCGTTCTTTTCTTCTTCTCTTTGCTTTTAGGCATGATTCCTGAAATAATAAATGTATTTGAATAGGAATGTATTACCGGAACATGAAATAATTTGATCAGTTGTACCTTGGCCACTGCCAAGGTACAACTGATCGACAGTGACCGAGGTTCAACACCACTCCAACTTCAACAAAATGGGTGGATTTCAAATGTTTTGAGGTTACTTATCCCGCAAGTTTATGATTATTTTAACACTTACTAATCTAAAGAACCAATAGCATATACAAGTTAAGTGACAATTATAATACGTTGAGAGCTATCAGACTGCAAAGTAAATTAGGAATACCTACTTGTTTCGTGAAAAAAAGTTTTGACGTCGATAACACCAAACACCTGCTTAATGGCGGTAAGTGACTTACTGCACATTGAATAGTTGGTAGTGATGTACCGAATACCAAAACTATAACAATTTAGCATTGCGGCAACATTTAAAACGACCCTAATGGCCTAGGTACATATAGTGCCAAGGTACAACAGGTTCCCCTACCTAGTTATCTACTTACTTCTGATCTGATATTCGTATGATTATGATCAAAATGTCAGATGTTATCAAAGAAAAAAATCAAACAAAAAAATAATTCTGCCTCTCATAATAAAATTATCGACAATAAAATGCTCCAAACAACTGTAAATGACATAAAATCAAATAAAAACGAGCGATATACAAATAATACCGTTTTAAACGCACCACTTGTGTTAAACAATAGGTTATATTGGCGCCAAAACGGGGTGCGTTCCCGCCACTTGACCATCTGTGAGTTTTTTTTTTATTCAAAGCAGTAGCAATGGTCGGACTGCATTCAGCTTTAAGAATACAATTTTGAGTTTATCTACTTCCATAGTTTTGCTTTAGTTGTTTTTTATATATATCACGGTTGGCGCAGTGGTTGAGTGATAGACTGCTGCGCAGGTGTGACGCGGGTTCGATCTCCTCTTGAAACAAATGATTGAATGACCTACAAGTAGTTGTTCCTGGTCTGTGTGTGTGTTTCTATATTTGTAAACGCGCCCACGACACAGGAGAAATTCCGAGTGCAAAAAGAATCAAAAAATTGTTTTAAGCCAATGCTAACAAAGCTTAAAAAATATTTATTGTCGCTTTTATAGTAAAACAACTTTGGCTCTAGCTTTCTCCCAAGATTAGTGGTGGGCCAAAAAACGCCGACGACTGAAAACTGAAGCGTCAAGCATGAACCTCAATAGCAAAGGTTCAGCGTTGGACTGGCGAAAATATTCGAGGTGGCGATTGGATTGAAGACACCAATTTGAAAGCCGGATACAGCCTATACGGGCTACTTTTCGGGGATACCCGCAAGTAGTAGATAGGATCAGAGGCCTACGTATGCTAGTTTTCACCTCCTGCCATCTAAACGTAAACTAGATCAGATAAGTACGCTAAGGTAGTGCATTCGTAAAACTGAAGAGGAAATTGTTGAATCTGAGCAGGAAACTAGAAAATTTCTGAACAGCGACAACCCGAGCCTGGCGTAGACATCAGTGTACCTTTGACCCAGTCCGACCATTGCATTGTATTACCCGAACTTCGCACTTTATTGGCCAGGTACATATGCAGGAACAGGTAACCTAAGACCTACAGGGGTCCTAAAACATATGTATGTTTTAGGCCCCTTATATAGAAAGGGCTGGGCGTGCACACAAGATTAGGATACTTAAAATGATTGACTTAAGATCAATATTCTTTCATCCTACGTGTTTGTTGAATAAAATGACATACAGCAACAAACGCATACATATGTACATTTAAGATAGGCTGTTAAACTCATTATCTTTCGCAGTCGGGTAATAAAACCTAGATATCCTTCCCTTTCAAGTAATGAGACAGCAACAATGAATTCAAACAAATTAAAAATTATTTAAGTGTAATGCATTTTATTGTCAGCACTTTAGCATTAGTGAGGGGACGCAAGGGATGTGAGGGATTAAAGCATAGCTTGCAATGAAGGGGTGGTTTTGATCACAGCTCGTCAGGGGGTGAAATTTATAACTGTGGTCAATTGGTGTGTGATAAACGGTTCTATTCATATTCTTAGTTTGGAAGGACATTTAAAGGACTTTGTTTTCATGTTTTTTTTATTGTTTATTAACTAAGAAACCTACTTTAGAGAGGTATAATAAAAAACATATTAGGTGCTTTGGTACATTGAGCCTATCACTTCACTAGCTATACCTACTTTAGTATATTAACAGTAAGATGTGACCGGCCGATCACGTGACGGACCGTGCCCGGGTCGTCGGTGCGTCGTGTTCCACAAGCCTGTCAAAGAACTGTCAGAAATCCGACGAGGCTTCCAAGTCTGTCTTGATCGCGGGACATTATCTGAAACAGGGTAACCGTGATGCGTGACCCTGAAACCAAAAGAGTTTTTGATGGAACAACTAATAAAACTAAATTCATGGCGAATCTACCAAAAGGTTGCGCTAGTCAGGGCACAACTAATTAAAAAAAAATGCGAGATGATGATTGCACCCCAACCGAGCTACGGACATACTTGGGTCAAACGTGCCCGTCACAACTCACAAGTATGACCCTAACAAGTTGTCTTTTTTCATAATATTTTAATAACTGCACCTCACATCGCCATCTATCGGTGTTAGCTGGTCTCGGTTTTATTTCCTGTCCAGTTCTTCGTAGAATGGAACGCAAATGAATCATTCGGAAATTGTAAGATTGATATTTGAACGTCTTTTGGCTGGTATTTTGCCTCTCAGGCACTTGAAGTTTTACTAGTTCGAGCAATACTACAAGTGCACGTTTATAATATACTGCTTTTTTACTATCACATATTTTCAATTGTGTTTCTTGCAGTTCATAACGACGTTTCTGAACTGTAATCGTTACGTCATCGTTTTGACAATCAACAGTGACATTGGACTATAGATTGAGGTTATCAATTCAATTTTCAGGAAATAATCTGCGTAATCTTGTTAATTAAGACTAAAAGTATGTGTAAATAAGTGATTTTTATAAATAACAGTAAGCATAATTTTATAAAAATGTGGCAGTTAATGCAAATGAACTCATGCCAGCTTGTTAGACAGAGGTAAATATTAGTGTACAAGTTACAACTTACTGCGACGAATAATCATGAATTATACATGCACACTTACATGCAACTTTTCTTTCAGGTTACTGACAGCCAAAAGCAATGTATACTTTACAAATTTTATGAAAAGCAAGCCATCAAATGTCGTAAAACGATACTTTTCTGAAGTCAAAACATCGTCGAAGAAAAATTCAAAACCAGGATTATTACTGCTTTGTAGTCCGTGGAAGTTATGTACGGGGGTCAGTTTGGCACTCGGGGCTCGTTATTTGTTGGGCAACGGCCCAGCATACTGTAAAGCCGTAAAACTTCCTACAAGGGTAGTGCAGAGAAGGCCGAATGTAGATGAAGATACTGCTAAGTTTGACTGGGAGAAGTTTCTCTCTTATCTCCAGCCATACAGTCTGCTGTTAGCTGCTGCTGTTGCGGTAAGCTACTACAAGTTTTAGTAACCCTGTTACCAAATTTGAATTGATGTACAAGTGTATTTGATGTATTTGATGTGACTCTTTGTGACTATAATTTTTTGCACTCTATTAAATTTTTACTTGATTAAATTAATTCTCTTTATCAGCTAATGAAATTATCATTATTTTTTCTAATCATAATTAAGATCTGCCTGTTGTGAATCATGAAATGTGTCACTTGGTATAGCAATTTTTTTTACTCATTTTTATATTTTAGTAAATAGAAAATGATTTTTAGCAGAAGAATGTTAATTTTATTTAGGGTCTATATTTTAATTTAACATTAATTTGATCCATATTTTCTTTGATTCCAGTCAGCTTTAATGGTAGCATTTTTGAATGTCTACATCCCAGTGTTATTAGGAGAAGTGGTGAATGTACTAGCAAATCAGCGAGCGAACCCTGCCTCCGACTTTCTTGAGAACATCAAAGTGCCAGCACTTAAACTCATGGGATTATATATGGGACAGGTGAATTATATATTAATCTTTATAAATACAAAAAGCAAATACTGTACTTTAGTCTCACTAAATCTCAAAAATGGTTTGATGTTTTGAATCACACATGCCATCTTTTTTGGGTTGTTAACATCATCAAATGAATCCTAGCCCTGCGCCCGTGGGTGAAATGCGAGAAACCGTTAGACATTAACCGTACTACAAAAAAGTTTAACGTCTGTTAGTAGTAGTGGCAATACTTGTCTAAAAGAACTGTCACCTGCAAAATGGCATTTGACATTGATATAAGGGTCATTTGCTGTCACACTTTTATGGACAAGTCTTCAACAGATGTTAAACTGTTTTGTTAAATGTTTTTTCTTTCTTTCTTTTGTAGTAAGACGGTCATTATCTAAAATCCCACCCTTTCTGAGTTTGACAGCCACAACCCAGTATATGAGAGGCCTAGCCGCAGAGGATTATCCTCTGGGCCATCACGAGATTAACCAATCATTAGGTTCCAGATAGTTCCACATCTACGCAGTAATCCTTAAAAAAATCTATCTTTTTCAGGCATTTTTCACATTCATGTATATCCACTTACTGTCACAAATTGGTGAGAGTGTGGCTGCGAAGATGAAACAGGACTTGTTTGAGTCCATACTCAGGCAAGACATGACATTCTTTGACCAGGAGAGGACCGGCGAGCTGGTCAATAGGTATGATGATGTTGTTATTGCTTTGTACGTCTTGTACCTGCATTCTTGGGCCTTTATTGTGGATTATAGTCCAGTTTCTCTCACAGAGACAAGGCCTGTGTCCCAATAGTGGGGTCATAATATATGGGCTATTTATAAAAAATATCTGTTCAACTGTCAATTTTTTCTCTGTGTAAAAATTCAAATATTCACTTTGTCATCACAATGAGGGATTTTCTTTTTTTTGTTTCCCTAGTGAATGGATAGATGGCGCTGAACTTGGTATGTTACTGCTATGAACGGAACGTCGTCATTTTTTGATTTTTTTCACTTGATTGTAATTTTGAGATTTTAAAACGTAACGTACATGTCATGTCATTGTCAGTCACATCACATCACACAATTGGCATTTGGAAATAAATAACAACTAGGAAAAAGAAAAAAATATTTATTGACCAGTCTTTTTAATTTATGAGTTTTCCACGCCATTAAGAAAATGTCCCGAGAAAAAAAGAAGAGAAGTCTGTTCCACATGGATTTGTGCAAAAATGAAGGCATAAATCTAGTAACGTAGTCAGTTCAACGCCATCTACAGAGTTCTTGGAAACTACTTTTTTTTTAATACTCGAAAAAGAAAGCTTCTCATTCGTAAACATTTTTGTTTGTATATGTTGGCGTTTATAATATTAAGTGTTATGTAATTTCAGGCTTACAGTAGATGTACAAGATTTCAAGAGCTCATTCAAGCAGACAATTTCTGGTGGAATGAGGGCCATAACCCAGGTAATAATTATTTAATATTTACTGTTGTCCCAACTATTTTTTTCACGTGGGTTTTTTGTTCAAAAAGTGCAAATCTCGTAATTAAATAAGTAATGTAAGTATATTATATCACGTATTTGTTTTCGGGCGTATGGCACTGGCAACTTCGTGTTGCCATTGCCAACTGACAAATATGCTGAGCTGAGGCCCTTTGGCATTAATTTTTATTAGTATTGTTTTAGTTTTAAGTTTTAGCACAAGTGCCAATAAACACAATTTTGTTTCTTTTCTTTCTTTCTAATCGATTAATTTCTAAAATCCACTTGCGGTGTAGTGATGCAAAGTGATGGTGCTGCGACACGGGTTCGATTCCCAGTGTCAGTAAGATATTTTCCATGAGAATTTAACATAACTAGCGAAAACATCATCCACCTTACGTTAGGGTCGACTTCCAATCATACTAGGTGCCAATAAATATCAATATTTTACATGGGTTGTCTGCTTATCTGATCTTCACAACCCAGTAATATGGTAAGACTGGTAGTTAGACTTACGAGTTTCTGTCTAACGGTAACAACTGTCAAAGATCTGCAAATGACAACAGGGGCCAACGATTTCCGAGGCACGATAGAAAGTCACTGTGATATATGGTCACCCATCCATAGACCAATCTCGGTAGGAGCCGCTTTACCTCGGAGATCTGGGAACCGTGAGTTTGTTTTTTTAATTCTGCTGTGATTACAGTCACGATGTTTTTTAATTCCAGATAGTAGGATCGTCAGTAAGTCTCCTAGTCATATCTCCTCAACTGACGGGTCTGACGCTGCTCTGCGTACCCTCGGTGGTCATCGGCGGTACCTTCATCGGGTCACTGCTTAGGAAGCTGTCCAGAGAGGCGCAGACGCAGGTATTAACTTCTTGTTTTCGGGGACATCATCAAATGATATGTTAAGACTAGTGTCGGCCCGGGGTCGCGGGACTAACGAATAGCGTGACCCCGGAACGTAAAGGGCTATAGAAGGACACCGTGATTTTTATTTTTGTACATGTCTGACAGTCCCTCCTGCCCTGCTCTGGATGGGAGGACTCATTTGAGGATATGGAAAAACCAACTCAATATTTTATGTTCGCAGGCGTCTTATACGTGTTCTATAATATGAAAATATTTGATTTTCATTACTTAATTTTTGAAAAATCAGTTATTCATGAGCACAAAAAATACGTGCCGTGACATTACACCATTCAGTGGAATAGATAATAAAGATCAGTTTCTGGGAAGTAAAATGTTGAATAAGTATAAAAAAAACAAACTTCCAACCTTGTATATCTATTTTTAGGTAGAAAAATCAACGCTAGTAGCAGAGGAAGCGATATCAAACATGCGCACAGTTCGAGCATTCGCCGGCGAAGAAAATGAGGCTCGTATATTTGCGCAGGAGTGCAAGGCGGCCGCTGCACTGAACATGGAGTTAGGACTTGGGATTGGACTGTTCCAGGCTGGGACTAACTTATTTTTAAATGGGTATGTGAGACCTAACATCTTTATGGTGTTTTAGTTCAATCGTTTCTCGTTTGCTCACCAGACCCACCCTTCGACCCTTACCTGCCCAAGGGCCCGTAAGGCCTTTTCCACAGACGGGATCGCTGGACTGTCTAAACAGGTAATCGCGACCCTGGAACTTAAAGGGCTATTGAAGGAACACCATGGATTTTTGATTTTTTTTTCGCTCTATCCAGGGTGGGAGAAATCATTTAATGATTTTACCACGGTAAAAAATCCTTGCTGGTATTGGCAGCAGATATGCGATCTGATTGCATACACGCATCGCATCCTATCGTGAAATCATGATAGAAATTTCGGGACTTTAGCATCAATTCCATCTATAGAGGTTTCTCATTTATCCAGCTCCACTAACCTACGTTTCATTGTATATCCAAATCCATTACAGAATCTATGGATTGTCAGATGCGGCATCAACAATTCAGGTCATCTCTGACACCAAATTCTTAAAAAAAGGCTGATACAATATAATTATTTTTCTTTATGTTTCAGCATGGTTTTAGGTACTATGTTTATGGGCGGCCATCTTATGTCATCTGGTCAAATGTCAGCCGGTGACGTCATGGCTTTCTTAGTGAACGCGCAAACTGTTCAGCGATCAATTGCACAGTTGTCACTTCTGTTCGGATCTGTGGTGAAGGGAATCAGCGCTGGAGGACGTGTGTTTGAGGTTAGTTCTTATTGCTTTTAGGAAAGGGTTCATATTTGAATGACCACAGTCATTCTTAGTGTTTGTGAGGTTAGTTCTTATTGCTTTAGAACTAGGTTTCATATTTGGGAGACAAAAATCTTTCTTGGTTCCTGACTTTAATGCTTTAGTGATAGGATTCAATTTACAGTGGACATTGACACTATTAGACTGTGTTCTATGACAGTATTAGCCGTGGTTTTGTTACTGGACGACATGTATTTTAGGTTAGATCTTAGTGCATTAAGATAGGGCACATATTTGACTGACAACAGTTAAATTACTTAATAAACACACAATCTGTCCAAAACCAGTCAATCAGTTGCCAGTATTGTTCGGCCTGATTTTAAACCGTATGTCCTCAGTTACAAGGTTCGTTTTAAAATTACAAAAGTAATTCTTAATAAAAAGTTAAATCAATCGTCATACGACTCATCGTTGATTCGATGTTTAAATCCCTCCTTTCTTAGTAATAAGTTTCACTTTCAAATACAACTACTAATAGTTGTATGAATTGCATCTTTAAACTCGTAGTCATAAAGTTCATTTTTTAACGCACATTGTAATATTGCAGTACATCAACAAGAAACCAACGATGGACCAATCAGGGAAGGCGGTGATCAAGTACCATGAGTTCCATGGTGATATAGAATTCAAAGATGTCAACTTCTCATACCCTAATAGACCTGAAGCGGTGAGTATTTGCCTTTAGTAATAAGGTTTGATTCACTATTATTAGAAGCGGCACCGTGTGCACTTTTTCTGTGAAATCATGTTACATTTTTTTTTAAGAAAATTGATATGTCACTTAACTAACGGCTTACGCAATGATTATACTTTTAATGATTTTAGAGCTACAAAAAATCTAAAGTGATAATTTATATTTTTTTTTTTTTTTTTTTTTTTTTTTTTCGGTTTTCAGACCTAGTAAACCTAGTGTATTTTTGGAGAACTTTATTTTTGGAATTATTGGCCGCTTGTAAAGTTTGATAAGGACGCGCAACTCCCCGACAACACTTGCTTAGACCTTGATCATTTATTTCTGAAGTAGAAAAGAATAAGCTCTGCTGGCCCCTGTTCTACTTAGTAGCCGTATTTGGAATCACTAGACCAACGAATCAGTCGAGTCAGGCAGCAAACCTATATAATATTTTGTACTTTCAGATCGTATTGCAGAACTTCAACCTAAAGATCCCAGCTGGCAAAACTGTGGCACTCGTAGGCACGTCCGGCAGTGGCAAGACTACGATTGGTTCTCTATTAGAAAGGTAATATAATTTGTAAAATACTCGAGACACGATATTTTGTGGTTGAGTTCCTTCGAAATAGTTCGACCGATAGATATAGATTATACCGATCGATAGATATAGATAGATAGATATGGATAAATTATTAAAAAAAAATGAGCTTAGGGTACCAGAGAGGAACCTCCTAACAATGCGCGCCGTGTCCAAAAGATTAGCTTTCTGAATCAGGCCCTTCATCCAGATGCCTAACGAGAGCCTCTTTAGATGTTGGTCGAAGCTCTTGGCAATTAAGCCGTGGGCCGACACGACTATCGGCAATAACGAGCGCTGGATCCCACATATCGACAACCTCGCGAGCCAAATCAATATCCTTGATTTGCTTATCTTTCTCAGCTTTCACGAGGTTCTCGTCATGCGGGACGGTTATGTCAACCATGTTGACATACTGACACTGTGCGCCGCTCTGATCGATCCACCACCACTATATCAGATCTATTAGCTACAATAGTCCTGTCAGTGATGATGGATTGATCCCATTACAGTGGACAATTGCCACTTTTAAGAACTGTATCTTGTGTACTTCTTATTATTGTTTGTGTCTTCCAAGCTAGATACTCAAATGTCAAAAAACTTTAGGTTCTACGATGTAAACGAGGGCAATGTCACAATTGATGGCATCGACGTTCGAGACATGGACGGGAAGTGGCTCCGAGGACGAGCACTCGGCATCATCAGTCAGGAGCCGGTGTTGTTCGCCACCAGCGTCAGGGAGAACATCCGGTATGGACGACCGGAAGCCAGCGATGATGAGGTGATGTATCATTCAATTTGTTATTTTTCAAAGCAGGGCAAACTTTCAACCACTGAGATTTTTTTCCGTTTCGTTGGTACGTTTACAAACGTTGAAACTCACATACACAAAAACCCAGACCCACAGGAAGAGGAGGAGAGACTAAAGAGTTATCTCGGCTATGGAACGCAAAAGGTGTCTGAAAGAGCAAGATAGTTTTTGCTCCGCTCCTTTTCCTGCATCCAGATCTGGGGACTCTCTTGATGATTCTCCTAGCTAAAAATGGGATAATTGAGGGATGTGTTGTGTGGGGTCCGAACGAACTTCGAAGTTGGGTTAGGTTAGTTTGTCCACAGGAGCAAAGCGAGAATGCGAATAAAATTGCTCTCAATCAAAGTCTCCGCTCCTCTTCAGTGGTGCTATTGGTTAATATTTCTTGTCGTAGTCTTAGTTTGGATGAAATAAATAAAGTTTTGTTTCAATTCACTTGATTCATACTAACCTTATTTTACTCTCTCAATATTCCAGGTGTACCGAGCAGCTCAAACAGCCAACGCTCACAGCTTCATCCAGGGCTTCCCTGACGGATACGACACACTCGTGGGAGAGAGAGGGACGTCCCTCAGTGGAGGACAGAAGCAGAGGATAGCCATCGCCAGAGCTGTGCTCAAGAACCCTCCTGTTATTATTTTGGATGAGGCTACTAGGTACGTACAAGTAGCGCAGTATTAAATGGTCTTTATAATCAGCAGTATCAGCTTCATCAACATCGGCGTTATTATTTGGACCATTAGTGGAGTTATCTCATTCATCTCACGTTGTATATATATATTTATTTATATGTGTATTTATTTTATAACTTAGATTTGTTTGTTTGTGTAAATTTTGCATTTTTGTTTTTTAATTTCTGTTATTTCTTTTGGCAATTTTTATTTTTTAGCATAAAGTATTAAATAAATAAATAAATAAATCAGCCGATAAATGTTCCCACTGCTGGGACACAGGCCTCCTCTCTGAGAGGGAGTGGGCCGTAATCCACCGCGCAAGGTTCTAGGGTTGCCGGTTTCCTCATGCTGTTTTCCTTCACCGTTTTGAGAGCAGTAGTGATCAAACGAATAACACAAAGTAATGCGCCTGGCTTTTGATCGAATTCATGACATCACTGCACTGAGTCGACGGCGCGTCGTGTTCCACGCGCGCCTCAAAGAGCGTCAGCATAATGACGAGGCCCCCTCTCAGAGGGCTAAAGCCTGCCGGGGTCGCGGGACTTATACCATCACCGTGACCCCGGAACATAAAGGGCTATTGAAGGACACCGTCACTCATCTGATGATGTTACCACGTAAAAAAAAAATGACACCACTGCACTGCTCAGAACTTGTGCGACAGAGATAACGCACTACAAACCGCCTATATGTCTCCACTTTCGCAATTAGCGAAATCGACCTTTCGGTTTAAGAAAAAGATTCTTTTCCAGCATTAGTTAAGGGGTTAAACTAGTTATTTTAAGTGATTTGCAGTTCAAATAGGTCTTAAAAGCCAAATAAAAAAACAAAGTTCCCCAGAACGCCCTTATTATTTTGTTGATGTTATTTTTGTTTAATTTTTCAGCGCCCTTGACTCGGAAAGCGAGAAACTGGTGCAAAAAGCTCTAGAAACAGCTGCTAAGGGTCGCACAGTGTTGGTGATCGCGCATCGACTGTCCACCATTATGAATGCGGACCTTATTGTCGTACTCAACAAGGGAAAAATCGTGGAGGTGAGTTGACAAAGAAATACCAGCGGGTTGCCATTTTTTCACTTCATATCGTCTGCTTCCGCAGTCAAAAACAAACGGTGTTGTTATTCTTTTAAGTTGACCAGCAGGGGGAAATCTGCGGCAGTTGATCTCCGGCCACCGTAGGCGCGGGCATGCGGACAGCGAGTAAAGGGTAACTCGCTGTCCAACTATGGACCATGCCCGGGTCGACAACGCGTCGTGTTCCACGGGCGCCTCAAAGAGCTGTCAGCAAAATGACGAGGCCCCCTCACAGAGGGCCTCGTCATTTTGCTCAAAGCCTGCCGGGGCCGCGGGACTTATTTCCATCACCGTGACCCCGGAACATAAAGGGCTATTGAACGACACCGTAGATTTTAGTCAGTACAAGTCTGACAGTCCCTTCCGCACCTGCCCGGGGTGGGAGGACTCATTTGATGATATTACCACGCAAAAAAAAAGGGGGAAATCTGAATTCGTACTTTTACGCAGTCTTTCCATATCTTTATACGGAAAGACTTTCTTAACAAAAACTTGAGCTCTTTGGTTTTTTTTTGTTATCGTTTTTGTTGACGTTCAGCTATATTCCATGTAGTGCTAATTTCAATGTAACGAAAGAAAAAAAAGAGATGGTCCAAAAATGTATGGAGCCTGGGCTCAGTCTATGTACACCATGTGTAAAAATAGCTTTTAAATACATAAACCGTTTTTAATTGTTGATTTTCTTTAATTTCACTTCGTTTAATTGTGCTTTTAAATTAACTTTGTCAAGGATAACAACACTCGACAAAAAATCAAACATGGTGGATCTGACAGTATTACGTTTATTTTGACAAAATTTGACAATGACATTTGATTGACGTTTAGAAACTGGCATAAAGATCCAAAAAAACAATTTTTGATCTCAAGAATCTTGGGTTTCGATAAAAATAATCGTACCTACAGGATATTTTAAAATAAATACAAACATTACAAACTCCGAAAAACATGAATTTTATCAAGATAAATCTGCAAACGTCACTGCATAGAAATGTCAAAGTTGTCACGTCATAATAAACGTCAAATAGTACTGTCATGGCCGCCCTATGATGGGGTTGTCGTGCTAAAAAACGCACCTAATTATCATTGTTTAACAACCAAACCCGTCTTCAAATGATTTTTTCAGTATTTTTATGAAATTCCCCTATCCCCTATTTTTTTCCTATTTATTGATACGGTGTACATAGACTGAGCCCAGAATTAAACATCTCCTTTGGGCAACGGAAGTTGGTCAGATTTTAGAAACAAAGAAAAATAAAAGTTTGTTTGGCAGACGGGAGCAATCAAATAAACGAACGAATAAAAAAAAACATGATATTAAAAGAATTATAAGTTAAAAGCCTAAACATCGGAAGAAGAATAACAAAGATATAACATTCTGTGTCCCACAACTACGTCAAATAGGTCCAGTTCAGAAAATTGTTGACATTCGAGCATGGTTTAAAAAAAAAAAAATTTTTTTAATGAGTTTTCTTTTTCGAGTATTAAAAAGAAAAGTAGTTTCCAAGAACTCTGTAGATGGCGTTGAACTGACTACGTTACTAGATTTATGCCTTCATTTTTGCACAAATCCGCGAGGAACAGACTTCTCTTCTTTTTCTCTTGGGACATTTTCTTTATGGCGTGGAAAACTCATAAATTAAAAAGAATGGTCAATGAATATTTTTTTCTTTTTCCTTGTTGTTATTTATTTCCAAATACCAATGGTGTGATGTGATGTGACTGACAATGACATGACATGTACGTTACGTTTTAAGATCTCAAAATTTCAATCAAGTGAAAAAAAATCAAAAAATGACGACGTTCCGTTCATTGCAGTAACATACCAAGTTCAGCGCCATCTATCCATCGACTAGGGAAACAATCAAAAGAAAATCCCTCATTACTTTTAATTTGTATTCCATCTTTTTAATTCCAGATGGGTACCCACACTCAGTTGAAGAAACAGAAAGGTTTTTACTGGAATTTAATAAGACAACAGGATCCGGATGAGAAAGACAAGTTATTATGAAACGATGATGTTGAGTAGCTAAAGTATAGTAGTTCCTATTGATGTAGGTCTACCTAAGTACCTACCCTAGAAAAAGTATAGTATGAAGATATACGAAAGTTGATTTGATTTGATACTTTAGTACAGATCGTAGAGTAACCCTCCATAACACGTGCCCGTTTCGGACGCGATTGCTCGCGCGCTCTAAATATGTCGAATTTTAGTTTTAGCGTGAAATTACTAACAACTAAATTAATAATTTGGGACTTATCCAATTACCGTGACCCTGGAACGTAAGTAAAGGGCTATTGAAGGGCATCGTGAATTTTAGTCAGTACAAGTCTGACAATTCCTCCCGCTCTGCCCTGGGTGGAAGGATTTATTCGAAGATTTTACCACGATAGAAAAAAAAAACTAACAAATGGGGTCACGGAGGTCGCTGCTGAGATGCTAATAGTGATCCTTAGTAGTAATAGAAAAATATTGTGTGTGCCTCTAAATACACATTATTCAAATTACAAATTCCCGAAATGCATGTGTTCTACTATAGTAAAACGCGTAATGGAGTGTTAACGAAAAGGGCAATAAACATCATGACAATATCAAATAATCAAATCAAGAATCGAATCAAATCGACTAATTAATAAAAAATATTATTAGATATTAATTATATTGCACCAGGCTTCAAGCACTCTGAATATAGTTCTGTGTAATGTCTTTAGTTGGAGTAAGCGTAAATATATGAATAACAGTACATAGTACGTCCAATGTAGTTACCGTAGGAGCATAGATAATATAATACTAGGTAGAAGTAAAGAAATGTTCACACTAAGAGTTAACATATAGTTTGAGCCAGATAAGTGTGTAATAAAATTCGTTGACCCCCATGTACCAATGTATTCCAATATTTCAACACCATTCGAAAAAATGTAAAGAAAGTGTCGTAACACGATCAAAATTAAGGAATCGTGGTAAGAGGCGACCGTGACCTTACATTTTATTTTGAAATTCGAACGATGGTATAATGGATTTCTAACGATGCGTTGTTAGGATCAATGACTTTTATTCCAGACTTATATGACGAGGACTATAGTAATTGTGAGTTTTGCCGAACTATAGGTCAACACCACCCAAAAAAAATGTGTTGTATTTTCATAGCTAAGCTCTACTCTGAAGGTACAATTTCAATTAATCCTATACCAATTAAGCATTAATTTGGGTGTTGTTTAGTGTGAGAGAAAATGGGCAAAAATATGGCTGTTAGTTAGAAATAATTGAAAGCTTGTACTGTAGATGTAAGTAAATTATTTGCCTTAAATCAATAATTCTGTTGTATGAATATTAAGCAAACTTGTTACCTGAGGTCAACTCGACGAAGACCGTCTGGCGGGTAAGATCGTACAATAAGTAATACAACAAGGTCTGAATAACCACAGCAAGACAATTCGAACTACAAAAAAATAAGTTTTAACAGTTTAAATGTACCATTTTTTTCATTTAGTTGCTGTAGTTATTCAGACTTTGTTTACTGCTTATTGTACGGTCCTACCCGCCAGACCGGTCTTCGTCGAGTTGACCCTATGTATAATATATATTATGTAGTTTTAGCAAAATCTTACTCAGAACTTCAAGGCTGAGATCTGTAAGCGTTACTTAGTATTTAATTATATATTTTCGCGTGCTTTCTCTTGCACCTTTATTTTGACAGATGTGGGTCAGTAACAGCTTAAGGGTCAGCTGGGTCAGCTCAGACCGAGACGCGGTGACTGCGCGCACATTTCAATAGAGCTACTCAAAAACTCTATTTCCTATACGAAAAGATACACCTTTGGCAACACAGCGCGGCGCCGCACTGAATTTTAATAGCGGCTCAAAATATAACTTTATTTACTACACGATAAGATACACATTTGCAGTATCGTTGCGTCACGTCGCGCCGCGACGCTTCTCGGTGTGAACTGATCGTAATGCGTTACCAAAGTATTTGCATACTAATATTTATAAAACTCAGCCTTGGAGGCATTCTCTTCGTTACTAAACGTAAACTGTAAGGATTATTAATATCCGTAAAAAATACTATTAATAGTTATCCACTAAATTGTGCAATAATTATGATAAATTCCAGCACAACAGACGAAGAATTATTCTGTAATTGTTATGGGCCTGCCTTGGGTTGACGTCTTTAAAAGTAGATGACGCGAGGTGACGTCGAGATGTAATAACGCTAAAGAGACAAAGTGACGCTTTTGACTTACAGTGACATTTATGAGGCAAGGTGGCTACGATGATGCAAGCCATGAGGTGGCTGCAATCAAGCGAGGTGACGTCTTTAACTTAAAGATGCGATGTAGCAGTAAGGCATGTGTTGCCGATAACACATTAACTATTGATACCTAAGACTCGCTGGCGTGTCGATGGAGGATGGAGGTGACGTTGATGAGACGAAGTGACGTCGATGAGACGAGGTGACGTCGATGGAGAAAAGTGACGTCGATGAGACGAAGTGACGTCGATTGGGAAAAGTGACACAGATGAGACGAAGTGACGTCGATTAGGAAAAGTGACGCCGATGATTTAAGGTGCTGTCAAAGAGCCTAGATGATGGCAGTGACTACGATACTCTTCTCATTTCCACTGGATGCAATCGGGTGACGATTAAGTGCATACACAATACAGCTCGTATACTAATTTTTGTTTACAGTGTAATGTTACATAGGTAGCTACCCTAAGTGCTCATGATTAGGTGTAAGGATATTTAATTTATTTAAGCAATAAATAATGTATTGTTAATCTGTTAATTATTTTTATTAGGCAAGTAAAGTTTTAAGGTGGTCGCACATATATCAGCCCTGTACGCACTGCGTTATATGACATAATGACGTCATCGTCATCAGCATTATTCTAATGTTGACAGCATTTTTCCATTTCATACAACGAATTTTGAATAGAGTTGTGTGTGTGTGTGGCGCCTACGGTGCTGACAAATGCGATCAGCTTTACCCTATAGTGGAGTCAATATGTGGGTATAGTTTAATTGTTTGTAGGTAAAGGTTTAGGGGAAAAATATCAGTGAAAGAAATAATGCGTACAGAGGTTTTAGCCTGAGCGCGTTGGTAAACGTAAAGTAAATACGAGTACTTCGATTTTGAAAATTATAATAAAATATATAATTGAATATTATAATAAAATGCCTGCACGCAACGACGATATATTAATAGACTCCGCATGCACGATCTAAGGAACAAAAACTATTCTGCCAACTCGCTGAGGTACTACGTAAGCAAGGGGGACGAGGTACTGCGTTGTGATTGGCTAACTCGAGGGCTGTTCTGTCTCAAGGTATGTTTACGGCTCACAGGATTGGTCGAAATAAGACGGATATAAGACTTTTTTGCCTAATGTGTTGACAGACATCGGTCGCCTGTTATTAGGAGTCTAGTAATATATCGTCGTTGCTTGCACGTTTCCCAATCCGTTAATTAAAGTGTTCTCATATTATGAATTTATTTATAGCTATGAGGAATATTGGTTGGACTTTTCTCCAAAAATTGGACTTAAATTCCTAAAGGACAATAGTATTTTTGAGAAAAAATGACCATATTTACTTTGCCTTAATATCCCTCACTCTTGTGATAGCGCTTCGAGATTTGTAAAAACAAAAGAACAGTGTCTAAAATGGCCACTTTAAGCAATATTCCTAATGATTCATTTCGTGCATATCCAGCAAAATCATCACGAAGTGAATTATTTGGAATATTGCTAAGTGACCCGTTTTAGATCCGGAGACTTTTGTTTGGATTCCGAAAAGAGTTTACTCTGTTTAATTTTGAGAAGATTTTAAAATGTGTTTGTTTTTTAATCATGGTGTGGTAAAAGATATCGAGAGAATAAAATGTTGTTACCAATATTGTGTTTTATTGTAATTCATGACCTTCCAATAAACTTACCCCCAAAATAAGGGGGTTATTTCGAAGGTGAAAGTATAAATATATTTTAATAATAATATTTTTTCTAAAGTTATAACTCAATGTGACATCTAAGCAGAAAGTACCAGGAGAAGGTTTTGTTGCCGAAATTAAATGAGGTATCGGAACAAAAAGTACTAGGAGAACAGAATCATGCAAAAGGTGTTTGGTCTTGAAAACTAAAAATGTCTTTCGGCGAATACTCAATACCCAGAAATATACTAGGACTGCATAAATTCAAGGTGGTATTTTTCATTTTAATTCTGTCCCAACACAAGTTTTGGGCAAAATATATTTATGATAAAAGTACTAGGCTTGCATGAAATTTAGGTGGTATTTCAATCATAAGGTAAGCAGAAAGTACCAGGAGAAAGGATCATCAAGAATGTTTTGGTGCCGCAATTAAATGAGGGATCTGAATAAAAAGTACTAGGAGAACAGAATCATGCAGAAGGTGTTCGTTCGGTCTTGAAATATAAAAGTGTCTTTCGGCGAATGCTCAAAACCCAGAAATGTACTAGGATTGCATAAATTCAAGGTGGTATTTTTCATAGCAGTTCTGTCCCAACATACAAGTTTTGGGCAAAATATATTTATGATAAGTACTAGGCTTGCATGGAATTTAGGTGGTATTTAAATCATTTAAAGGTAATCAGAAAGTACCAGGAGAAAGGATCATGAAGAATGTTTTGGTGCCGAAATTGAATGAGGGATCTGAACAAAAAGTACTAGGAGAACAGAATCATGCAGGTGTTCATGCCACCCCACGGTCTTCAAAACTAAAAATGTCTGTCGGCGAATACTCAATACCGAATAATGTACTAGGATTGCATAAATTCAAGGCGAAATTTTTCATTTTGACAGTTCTGTCCCAACATACAAGTTTTGGGTACCTCCCTAAAATAGTTTTCGTCCTAAAATAGTTTATAGTTTTCTTCTAGTTTTTTACGATCCGTTTTCGAGTTGATATATTGTGTGCTGTGACCTTGGGTAACAAACATTTATCCATTTATCCTTACGAACTTCCGCATTTAGATTACACTGAAAATAAAGACCTAAATAAAGAAACAAAACACAAAATCCAAGGAAATTTATTATTTATTGCATACATGATCACCGAAATATTATTTACATTAAATGATTTTAGTAACACTGATGAATTTATTTACAAATTAACTAATAGTAGGACTAATTTACTATGTTATTATACTAGACATAAATAGACCCTTTACGAAGTTCTAAGCCAAGCATTTCTATACATCAAAATGAGAAAAAAATATTGCTGGTAGTTACTTTTTGGTGTCAATAAAGTAGTTTTAGCGGTAAGGCATAATAAACATAGATTTTTTTTCTACCATGTTTTTCATAGCCATGCTTATGATAAGGATGACATATTAAACCTTTCTACATTGTGACATTGTGTCTGTTTTGAGGAAAGAAAAATTCAGCAGCGAGTGGTACTTGAACCCGCGTCTTCTGGATGATTACACCAGACGCTTTACCAATTAGGCCATCACAACACACTCGTTTGAAGCTCAATCTTTCATTCCCTTGTATCTATATAAATTGCGAACAATTGCGTATAAAATACAATATTTTTTCTGAAAATTAAATTTATCCAGACTGAAATTATATATTGCAAAGATAGACGTGCAAGTCTTCGAACTTCTTTAAAGATTAATTTACACCTTTCATTATAATTATATCGTGGTATATTTACAAGAAATAACAAACTTTTAGAATCAAACGTTCAAATCTTAATTCAAGTATACTTGTGGTATATTACATTACTATTCTAGTCTATGGTTTTACCATAGGCTTTATGGTAATGGCGTATCTAATGGTAAATTATATTTTGACTTTGGCTATAAGACATCTGAATATATATAAAACCTATTTTTTTCCCACCTTGTCTTCGCAGATTGCATTTTTTTAAAAACAGCGCTATCTGTCGACTCTAACTGTGGACATTAACAAAATTTCACTGTATGTCGTTGGTTTGTTTTTGAGATTACCTTGTACGAATATACTGACATACGACTGTTGTTTTTTTTTAACCGACTTCAAAAAGAAGCAGGTTATCAATTCGACGGTATGTTTTTTTTTTTTTTTTTTCGTGTGTTTGTTACGCGATTTCTCCGGCGATTGTGGACCGATTTTCAAAATTCTTTTTTTGTTCGAAAGGAGATGCTTTCGGAGTGGTCCCATATTTACCAAGTCAAGATCTGATGAATGGATCATGGAGAAATCGAGGGCAACCCTCAAATTTTATAGGCCCACGTATAGTTTTTCGCAAATAATATGAAGTAATTTAAGTATTTGCGTATGGTAATCATAATCTCATGTAGCTGAGCTGATGATGGAAGGTACAACTCCTTAACAGTAAGAAGCAGGCATCGACTGATTTAGTTTGTGTTCGCTTATCTCGGGAACTACAAGTCCGATTTAAGTCATTCTTTTTTTGTTATACTAGGTATTGTTCAACTGAGGGAACACTGCAAGTTTCATCAAAATCGGTTCAGTAGTTTTTGAGATAGGGAATTTTATTAGCTAATTTTGTACATGACCGATGTTATTACCGGTGTTACGGATTACAAAATACTAGTGCACATGTAAGAAAATGATGTACCTATTTGACAAGAATTTGGGTTGAATATTTAAACTAAAAAGAGTAAAATAAAAGCTTTTTCAAAAAAAAATGTAACCGCCTTCAAAACCAACCACTAAAAAAGGGTAAAATAACCTACAAAATAACTTTTCTTTCGGAAGTCGGTGGCAAAAAAGACAATGAAATAAAAACCACCGACTTCCAAAAGAAAAGTTATTTTGTAGGTTATTTTACCCTTTTTTAGTGGTTGGTTTTGAAGGCGGTTACATTTTTTTTTGAAAAAGCTTTTATTTGCTTATTTATTCGTTAGAAGGCTCTTTCTGAAATGTAAAAAGCATTGTTTCATTTGGTATTAATATTACTACTTACTGTAGTGTAGTAGTATTTTAATTAGTTTATTTTTAATGGTATTAAATAGCTCCTAAATTTAAAATAATAAAACCGCATCAGAATCGGCTTAGCCAAACGGGGGATAATCGCGGATAAACTAGCATATATACAGTTCGAAATGAGAACCTCCATTTTTAAGTCGGCTAAAAATATTATTCAGATGTTTTATAACCTAGTCAATTGTTACAATAAATTACCTAAATTAGAAATATCTTAATTTTAATTCCTGAGAATGTACCATTAATTAATACAATATCCATGAATCGATAAGGTCGAAGATGCTTTGACAAATTTTGAAAGAAATTGAAATATTTATTTTATAAAAATTCTGGCACAGAACATGTTATTCTTATAATGACTTCAGCTTTTTACACTTCGTACGTATAATTTAATTGACCTCATTTTGAAATCTGTTTTGAGATGAAAATTGCCTACACTGTTGATTATTAACCTACTTTAAAACAATATTTTAATATTAGAAAAGGTATTTTTAATTACAAATAACTGATTTTTCAGGTAAAATTTTAAATGACGACTTTAAAAAATGAATGGAATAATTGTAAAAAAAACATTGTTTAAGTTACATTTGTGGGTCAAATTAAATCAAAAGAAAAATAAACTTCAAACAAAATCTTAAATGTATTGTATGTTAAATGTATGTATGTATTTATTATTTACATTTTAATGATTGAAACAATTACCTACATATTATGACCATTATTTTATTTACATACGAGTTTCAGAATTGTTTATAATTTTTGAGCATAATTTTAATGATGACAGGATGTTTTCACTTAATTGTTAACACTTTTTAATAATTTTGTAGCTTAATTTCTGAGAACAACAATTTATTTTTAATTTTATAATTATTCGAATCTTAAGGGTTGGATTCCAATGTTCTTACAATTATTCTATTTTTATAGTTGAATATTAGGGTGTGTATACATTTGTGAACACGGTACTTTTTTACAAGGTAGGTACTTTTAGTGTTCATAAGTGTGCACATACCTTTACAGAAAAAATCCTGTTTCTTGTAAAACTTTCTGAATAAAGCTTTTGGGAATATTTGATTACGAAAACGTCAAAAATCTCACAATATTATTACTAAGAAGTTGTTTAACTGTACAATATCGAGCCTATAATAGATACAGTCTAAATAAATCTAAGTAAGTAACTAAGTTACGTCATTATATTTGTTACTTTATCTAAGTAATGTTACAATCAACTTATTTTACAATTCAATGATTGGTTTATTTTAAATATTTAGTTAATTATTATTATTATTTATTATTCTACGTTGGCACTGTATGAGGACAATCTTAGACTTCTGATATTATACTATAAATAAATTATGACTTGAAATAAATGATTTCGGTAATTATTTCGTGGTTATAAAATGCACTTATGCAACCAACATACAAGACTTCAGGCGACGCGTTTGTTTTACTATGACTTTCAACTAAGAATGCGATGGCCTGACCGCCATACTGTGATGTCGTAGCTGTCACGTCGAACAAGATAGACAGGGTCATCAAAAAAAATCTAAATAACAATTGGCAGTAAAGCCAATGAAAAAAAAAATTAAACAAGCGTTATTGACTTTCTAAGAAGGTCTAGTCAATTTACAAATTTCATAAAAAAATATTTTTTTTTGTTAAATAATACTCGTAATTCAACACTTGCACGAAATTAAATAAAAATAGTAATAAGATGAAAGAATATTAATTTAACAGATAAGACTAATGATTATAAAATATAACCAGTTGAATCTATTTTTTTGGGTAACCGTACTTTTAGATTGACGTTGACGTTAATGTGGAGGTTATTGACCCTCGTATTTTTATTTGAAACGCCTAGTACTTTCTTTGGTTTAGGGTCCGCTCGCCCCTTGGATCTTGCCCCTTATGATTAAAATGACCGACTCGCCCCCTTCACTTTTAGATACGCTGACTCGCCCCCGATTGTTAATAAGTTAAAAGTACTGTAAGCAACACAAGTTTTTAAATATTTAAACAAATGTTGTTTGCTTACAACTTCGAGCGTCTATTCCCATTTCTCCCTACTGGCTTTAACACCAGTGAGGCGAGGCTATTAGAAGCTAACAAAAAATATTAGGGTAGCATGAGTTCAAGGTAGTCTGTATTTAAATAATTCTAAAGTTTACCTGAAACTGCCTTGTTCTTTGACTATCCAACAAAAGTACTAGGCTAACATAAATACAAAGTGATAGTCATATTTTTGGGTAGATATAAAGATTACCTGAAATTGTCTTGTGCAAAATTAACCAGCAAAAGTACTAGGCTAGCATAAGCCCAAAACCGGTATGTATTTATATAATTCGGGTAGGTAGTTTATTAGTTGAATGTTTTTTTAAATCATGAACTGGGTCCGGGTTGGCTAAGGTTAGGTTAGGTTCGGAATCGACCCAGAAATATTTTAAAAAATACCATTTTGAACTTATGCTAGCCTAGTACTTTTGCTGGTAAGTGAATGAACAAGATAATTTCGGGTAATCGACCCAGAAATATTTAAATAAATAGCACTTTGAACACATGATAGCCTAGTACTTCTGGTAGTAAGTGAATGAACAAGACAATTTCAGTTAATTTTTTAACTTTGAACTTATGCTTGCTTAGTACTATTGCTGATTACAGCCATTGTCTAATTGTCCTTATTTTCGCGATATCTTTAGTTTTTTTGCGAAAATGTGGTCTCACAAATTGTCTTACGACGTAATACAACTCTCTCAACAGGTAGCACAAACCATCAAACAATCACAAGTATCACGACGATTTTGTGAGATTACAAATATAGTTGACTAAAGTACCTAATCAAACTTAGTGTTATTCTTACTGTAAGCATTTTTCTGTCTGACTGTACCTTTCTTGGTTGAATTTCAATGGAAATGCCGCAAGGGGCGAGTGGGTACACCAAAATAATTATTTTAATGTCAATTTTCAACTCGCCCCTTCATAAGGGGCGAATGGGTACACCAAAATAAATAAATACGGGGCGAGTCGGTCATTTTAATCATAAGGGGCAAGATCCAAGGGGCGAGCGGACCCTACACCCTTTCTTTTGTCACGTGACACGTCGCGCTTGTTTTAAACTAAATTGGAGTAATATTCTACGAAAAGTGATTTTGGTTCCTCGAATTATTTATTGAGCAGTCATAATGGGAGTATTTGAAATGTATGTGGAATAATTTTCTGTAACCTACAAATTCGTATTGCTCATGCTGTATGTTTTGTCATGGTCATTCCAACTACGCCTTTTTATGTGCAAACCCCTAAATTAAATGTACAGAACATTGTCAAACTGAAACAATGTGTGTCAGTTAGGCCCTTCTTACACAAGGCGACGCAAGTCTCCGATACCTTACGACTTTGACATCCATTGACGCGTGCCTGTATACAATCCTCTATGGATTTGTACTGCGGTAGTCACCTGAATACCAAAGTCGTAAGGTATCGGAGACTTGCATCGCCTAGTGTAAGAAGGGGCTTAGACCTTTACATGCACTTTAGGAAAGAAGATGACGTGTGGCCCAGGAGCGGATTGTCCAGGTCGCCTATTATGTGCGAGGTTGTGAATTCAAGCCTGGACATACCTACATATTTTAAAAGTTTATCTGACATTGGTGAAAGAAAATATCGGACTTCTAAGCAATATGTTACAGGCCCGTGGGATTTCTGAGATACGGGTTAAATACAAAAAAAATGACTATAGAGTGTCACATGATCACATCAAAAAAAGAAAGATGTTTCACTAACATCTTTCTTTTTTATGTGAGGATGTGGTTTGAACCCCTATGGAACAAATATTTATACGGGCTACTGTTAATTGTTCCGGGTCCTGCCTGTTTGCTATGTGAGCTTCTGTATCGTGATAAAACTGTTATGTATGTCACGTATACAGGAGAGATTTCTAGCGCAATTCTCCAGGAGTGAATTTTGCATCTACAAGACGTTTCTTCCAATCCCTTTCCTCTCTTAAACAAAAAGCATGAGCAACACTTCCCCCCTTCTCTACCTATCTCCCTCTCATACAGTGCCACATGACGTCTCTCCTCCCGTTCTACCGTCATCGGAGGCCGAAGTGCAGCAGCACAGACGTCAGCAACAGCAGGCAGGTGCCGCTCGTCGTGATGCCGTGGATAGCGCTCGTGTTGCGACGGAGGATGGCCGCCATCTTGTTACCTGGAATGGAGAGGGGTTGAGGATTAATATTGGCACCAAATTAGTCCTCCCGCCTTAAGTGGAGCAGAAGGGAATGTCAGACTAACTAAAAGTCCTCCTTTTTTCTTCGGTTTCTGAAGTCACTTTTGGGCCACGATATTCTGCTTAGACAGTCAACCCCAGCTGGTGGGTCCAAAGGGGGCCGGGCAGTTTGCTGACAGCTCGTTGAGCTGTGACTAGCTTTGTCTAGTGCCTTCCGTCATACGTCCAAAGGTGCCATTGTCACATCTTCTAGCAACTAAACTAAAAGGTTTTCTCCAGTAGTATATCCTATAATGTTCCCACTGGTAGGACATAGGCCTCTATGTGACAACGCGAGCCAATTGCGTGTTGACAGACGTTACATATCTTCGAAATATCGATCCCAAGACATACCGGTTTCCTCAAGATGTTTTCCTCACCGTTTTGAGAGCAGTGGTGATGAAATAAATGACACAAAGTAATGCGTCTGGCTGGGTTTGAACTATCACTCGCCAGTTCGAGCTGTTACCGCTTGGCTACTCTGTTCCTTAGTAATTATGTTCATAATAAGGGCTAATACTGTTCTAATACTTATACTCATAATTAAGTCTGTAAGAAGGTAATACTCACTGCCTTCAGAAACGAAGACATGTATGGAAGCAGGCTCGGTGTTGCTGGCACTGCAGGTGTAATTCCCGGAGTCCTTGAGCGTGGCCCCGCGGACCGTGAGCCGGGACTGTGTGCGGGCCCCGGGCTCTGTCTCCACTGTGATCCCGCCCCGGGTCGCGTCGTAGTTGATCATGCGGTCATTGTGGTACCAGAATACGTATTGTGGCGGGGTTGGGCTCTGGAAAAGGAAAAACCAGAGTTGTCAAAACGAAGTCATTCAAATTATTTGAAAATAAAACGTTCTGACATTCTCTTTTACATAGGACTGCCCTTGAGCTTAATAATTATGCCCTTTCTCATTTCATACTGGTTTGGTTTAGGAAAGAGAAGCGGCGACATAAAAGCCCCAGCAGTTACATTTTTAATGCAATAGCGTATTTGACTGTAAAAATCTAATTAGTCGGTCCGTCAGTTACATTATTTATCAAAATATACTTGACCCGTATTTTTTCTTTTGTTACGTAAACCAAAATTAACGAAGTTATTATGAAAATTGGTCCAATATTACAAACATGAGTGGCGCGAAAGCGACTATTCCCTTAGTTTCCCTTTTCGTTCGAAAACTGCGCTAACTCCTTACGACATTCCCGCGACTCTTTCAATTTGGAGCTCAAGTTTAATTTGAAACGTTTCCACCATAACCTCATTAACTTCAAGGCCGAATAAACACAAAAATCCAATCGATTTCCGAAAGAAAAGCCTTCATAAACGCCACAAATGAGGCCTCACATCAACCGTCCCTTTAGGAATGGAAATAAAAACGAACCGATTTTTACGACGGGACCTCGACACGTCACTTCGGTTGTAAACATTGTGAGTATGTGAGCAGTAAAATGAGTGACGTCGATAGAAAACACCGTGTTTTTTATTGATACTAAGATTTATTTTCTCCGGTCGTTAGATGCGGAGGACATTATAAAACATCGTAAAAACACCTGATTTTTTAATCTTCGACAAAGTTTAGGGTCGCGGTACTGTGATAAAAAGGATATCCCAAGAAACAGCTTGCTTGGATTTGAAGTGCAAGACTCTGACAGCTCTCTTCGCTGTACCCTGAGTGGAAGGACTCATTTGGTAATTTGAGAAAGAGAGAATGATGCGATGAAGCCCCGCAATGCAGGGTTTTTTCGGCCCTACGTAAGAAGGTGAACCCACCAGGTAATTTGTCCAAAATAGCACTAAAATTTATTTAAATTTTATTTTAAATCTTAAGTAATACACCCAGTCGGGGGCTCAGACAAAAACTTACAGTATTTGATTCGTAATAACGGGGTTTACTCCAACATTGTTGAAATGCTGCCTTCGTTGGCTCAGATGACCCAAAGTTTACCGTTAATATAAGGTTTAAGAACAACTTTATTTCTCATAAGAATTACATAGTTAATTCACTTATTGAGAAATACACTAACATTTTATAATAAGAGCGTACAGATTATGTGGGTACACAGATAAATATTAACCTAAGCTCGATCATAACTTTAACAAAACTGACAAAACAAAACATGGATTTTTACTGATTTATATCGAACATTACCCATAACACAACACAAACACTACTACTAAATCTACGATGCGAAACTACAACATTTAAATCGCATCAATGATTCTCCATTTTGGCAGAACACCGGTACAATTAGGAGCAGGGCATTAATTACTGCACCCAACTTGAATTAAGCGATTAATGTTCACGCCCATCGGAGCACTAATCTATCGAATGTGCATTGTTGCATAAACCAAGAGCTTAAATGCTATGTCTATTTAGAGTCAGAGACGTTAATCGATACGTGAGTAGACTAACAACCGATTTAGTACGTATAATGGTTCATTCAGATAGAATCCGTCCGTTATTGATTCATCAAAAAACATGCTAAGATGACGACACACGGTCGCGGGTCTTATACCATCACCGCGACCCCGGAACATAAAGGGCTATTGAAGGACACCGTTGATTTTAGTCAGTACAAGTCTGACAGTCCCTCCCGCCCTGCCCGGGGTGGCAGGCCTCATCTGATGATTTTACCACGTAAAAAAAAAAGTCGACTACACACACATGATTAATTGTCGACGAAACACGATACCATGACGGATGGATTGATTAGTATCGTTATTCCTATAGATCAGAGGGATTAGATACAGGTCCATAAGAAAAAAACTTGACACCTTTCATGAGTTTTGACAACACACTAATAATAAGGCTAACTGGCCATAGTTTCACGATCTTACCAATACCTAAGCCGATTATTATTATTGCCCAATAGTGATAAGAGAGTGATTTGAAGTAGAAAACGTCAGAAAATATCGATCGAAACGGACGGACTCATGCTTAGAGAGACCCCTGTTCCATCGCAAAAATTCGATGAAACGATTCGTGTTTTTTAAAAGATGGTACGTGATTTAAGACGTGTCTTTTCACGATCTGAAATGCGTGTGATTACTTCAAAAAGTATTGCCATCGTCAGAAAAAATGATGAATCGTGAAAAAACACGTTTCGTCAATCCTTGTCGTGTGAGAGAGCTGTAACACAACATCTTATTATCATGTTTGTAATCCTCAAAGGATAAAGGAGGTAAGGGAGTAACTGAGGTCTTGAGAACACCTCTGTTTAATCCGTTGAGGGGAAATGTGGGTCAGTAGTACACCCACATATCGCCAGTTATGCTCTCCCTTGTAATCGGGGTTGCGATCAACCGGTTTTTGGCTAATAATAATAATATGCCTATTTGATCTCTATAACCCCGTGTTGGGGTAACACCCCTTAGTAAGCGTATTTGTCATACATCAAATATAGATCCTCCATCGGTAATTTAATACATTTGAGCGGTGGCGTAACTAGGCCAGAAAGGGCCTCGTATTTTGAGCCCGACCTGTTTGGGGCCCTTCCAATCTAAGTGTATAGTTTAGTAAGCAGAATAAAGAAAACACCATCTCGTATAGCTAATGCTGATTTCCATAGATAAAATATCCCATTAACAGAATTCAGAAGGGAGCTAGAAGTTGAGAATTCTAACCGTTCCGATTAAAGCTCATTTATCCATGGTCGCGGGACTGATGAGACAGACTCGCAAGACGCTGGTTCCAGTTTGTCGGATGCCCGTGAAGATTGGGGGCGTGTATCCTTGATACGGTGTTAGCAACGCCCCTGTTGTGTATTACTCTTATTTATGTGTAAATTATACACCACAGATTACCTACAAAGGGCACCACGGCCATGGAACGGAAAAGGCAAGTGAAGGAACCGTGACCGCCCGGAGGTCGTTCCGGGAACTTCCATCATAGTGGTGATACCTAGTATCTATTTTCATCTAACACGGCAAATCTGTTAATTTAGCACATTCAACTCTCTTTGTTTTCATACTGTCCATTGTCATTTTGGCAACAAGGTTCGCATTCTAAAATTTTATGGGCAATAACAATTTTCCCTGGCCGTAAAATGTGAACACGAGGGGCGATTATAAAACAAAACTGAAGTGTTAGTACGGGATGTAAAGCAAATAACAAACGTGATTTTTAAATTAAAAAAACCTGCCTGTCGTGGGTTCGATTCCTGTATGAAACAAATAATTGGATGAACAACAAATAGTTGTTTCAACTCTTGGTGTTTTATGAGTTGTGTTTTGTCCACGACACAGGAGAAATTGCTAGTGTGAAGCAACATTTAAAAAAAAGTTTCCTACAAACATATTAACATAATGCTGTGGATTTATTTAAATCTATAACTGATTGGGCTTTCCGACACATATTTTACCAATTTTTTAAAGGTAATATGTATTTTCGTTGCATGGCATATTTACTTCACATTTACTTCACGCACTCGTGCTTTAGCTTTGCAGTTTGTAATGGCAGCTTTTTGCACGATATTATTAATTCAGTTGTTGAAAACATGCTTTAAAAATCTTTTTGTTTTTCCCAAATCCTGTTTCTAAATACATTGCATAATTCTAACAGCATAAAGGAACATACACGAGCAATTAAACTTTACTACATCCGACGTCCGATATACTGTGGGCAGTCTACCATACTAACCTAATTCTCACAACTTCATTTTAGAACACAGCTGAGAGGATAGAGAATTAAAGAGAGAGATAGATATTAATATCATAATGTAAATTGCAATTCGCAATTTTTGAGGAGTTCGTGGCTAAATCATTACAACCGATCTATCCGACTATCTGACAGCGAGTTTCCTCCGTGCCCCGGAAGGCACGTAAAATCGTTGTTTCGACTGACATTTGTAGATATCTGACAGGCGTTACTGGCTAGTCAGAAGCTCTAAAGTCAGACAACCAGTCTAACCATGGAGTACCTACCGTATAACGGAGTAATTACTGGGTTGTGTGGTAAAATACTGATATTCATCTGGTTCGACTGGAAGACCCCAATGTAGTTGGGAAATTTTATCTCGCAAACACTTTAAGACGTCAAAAAATATCATTTTAAAACAAAAATCTAGAAGAGGTCGGTGGCTCGTCTCTCTCAGTCATTCTGAGAATAACAAAACGCAAGAAACTCCGAGGTCATTAGACTTTTAAAGTCTAGACATTAATGACATTAAGGCCCGTAGCACAGAACATCCCTGATGATCCAAGTTTTACTTGAAACTACTTTCAACCAATCAAATGGCTTGAATCTAGTTTTAAGTATTGCTTGAGTTGACGGGGCCCCCTCACAGAGGGCCAAAGCCTGCCGGGGTCGCGGGATTTATTTCCTCACCGTGACCCCGGAATATAAAGGGCTAATGAAGAACACCGTGGATTTTAGTCAGTACAAGTCTGGCAGTACCTCTCGCCCTGCCCGGGGTGGGAGGTCTCATTTGATGATTTAACCACGTAAAAAAAAAAAAGTATTGCTTGAGTATTGAGTGATGTTTTGTAACACGGGACTTAATGTCAATGTCGGTCAACGCGCGATCGCATTCTGTAAGACTGTCCGAGAAAATTCTGATTCTTGTATTCTATCAGAAATTACGACCCGACAACTTTTACAACAGAAAATATACACCACAGTGCCTTCTAACGAGTATCAAAACTTTATTGACAGACAGAACTTTTCACAGTATGCAGTTGCACTAAGGCTAAGGCTCAGGCATTTGTTCAATAAAGAACATCTTCCAGCTGTTGATGTTGAACGTTATATTACAATGGTTCTATAGGAGGCAACCACTAACTACATAATATTTGAAACTGTGGGTGAAAAATAAGTGAACAAAATTCCTTTCAACACAGCTATCTCGCACATTCTGTTGCATCACACGAGACCAACCAATATAAATCTAGATAACCAACTACCCTCTTTTACCGTCGCCTTTAAAACGAAAATACCCAACTAAGAGGCGGTAAATCGATACATTGCCACCGCAAACTCGACCTTATTTCTTGTAATTAAACCGAGCGATCCTACACACTTCCCTGGCTAAGCTTCCTCGTTAAGAAAAATAATGTTTTAAAAAGAAAAAGGTTCGAGCGAAAATATTATTTTTTTGTGAAACAAGCAATTAGTCCGCTCTATAATTTGCGCGGGAATTTTTTAAGATCGTTTCTAATTGTTTTTTCTTTCTTTTATTTTGAAGTAGGTTAAGGATTCTTGTGTTTGTGGATTTTGTGGATCGTAATGTTAATGGAGAATGAGATTTTTTGTGGTTTTCTGTTGTTATTAAATTACCTAGCTTCCATCTCTGTGTGCAATGAAAATAGAGACCAGAGCCAAGAAGATTTTTGAGAGAACTGAACTTTCACTATGGCTTTTAGGTTGATTAAACATTTGATATATGTATTGGAAGTTGGCTTAAATAATATGAACTTTAAATGGTACCAAGAGGTACTTACGTCGACTCGAACTGATAGCTGATATATCCTGCTTAAAGGTGAAATAGAATAATGCAGTGATATCTTAAAACACATCACTCTATAAAATTACCCGTTAAAGTCAAATCAAATTGCCCGGAGATTCAGGCAACCATCTTTTCATAGACTAACTATTGAAATAACAGCAGAGTACTTGAAAGTCGGGTAAAAATCTATACCAATATTATAAAGCTGAAGAGTTTGTTTGCGCAAATCTCAGGTTTGCTCTCGCTCTCTCATCTCATTATAATTTGGTACAAATTAAAAAATATTTTTGTATTGGATACTCCATTTATCCAGGAAGGCTAACGGCTATATGTATAACATCACGACACGACCAAAAAATAAGTGAGGAACAGCTAGTTATGTTAAAAATCTGATAAACTTGACGGCACGGTTGGCGCAGTGTGTCGAGGGTTCGACTCCCGGACGGAATAAATATATGACTATTTCTGTATGTGAGTTTCTATGTTTGTAAACGCACCAACGATAGAGGACGAAATTCCTAGTGTGGGGAGAAATTAAAAAAAAAGTTATTACCTTTTCCACAATGCAAATAAGATGTATGACGCTGCCGAGATCCACGTGGTGTTCTCCGGAGCCCAGGATGAAGGCCTCTGGCACCACTATCTGGAGTCGCACGTAGTGAGACACGATGCCTGTCCGGGTTGACACCTGGAATACAAAGCAGAGCCGATTTTATTTCTAGTAGAATTAGTAGGGTGATTTTTGGTAAAAGTTTATATCATTATTTCTTAGTTTTCGCCTTCGTGGGTTACCCCACGTGTGAGTTTCTTGCTTCTTGTGAGTGAGATCATACCAAGCCATATCATGGTGACTGGTGAAATGTGTTTAGCATGATTTTGCGGGACTGTTGGAGGTCGCAGGACCGCCTTGGGCTCACTGGACTGTCTGTAAAGGTTATCCCTGCAACGCAAAAGGAAAGACAAGGAACAAGGTGGTTTTTAGTTAGTAGAGTGCCAATCCCTTTCGGTCCACCCAAGACGGAGAGGACTCTTGAGATGATTTTACCACATTGAAAAGGGTTCAGCAGGCACCCCAGTAATTTCTTCAACCTTCGTCTTGAAGGTTGCTGTCACAAGAGACGATTGAGTAATCCATAACCGAGTTTTAATAATTATAGTTCGGGTGCAAGGATTTTTGGGTTGAATTGACAACACTTACTCTTGAAAACCTTTGGACCCCTAGATTTTCTGCCGTATTTAATTGCTTTTGACGGTATTGTCATAACAAAAATATTCTCATTATGAAATTCAACATTCAAGTGGGCTTAAATTGTTTTACAGCGAACTTCAAAGAAAAAAAGTACTCGTTTCTGGAAAACTCTGCTGACAAAATATATTAATGGATGTGAAAATTCAGTCCAGAATTTGTTTATTTGGCAACAAAGGGAATTTATTAGCAGAAGCTACACGAAACTAAATATTTTTTTTCATAAAACAATGTTATTAGAAATTCCAAAGCTATTTTTGTTGTATTTGAATGAATTGCTTTAAAGATTCTCGCCCACTGACTGCTGCGATGCAAACGCAAAATGGCCGCGTTATTGTCGCGAAGCTGTCTCGCTGTATGCATTAACATAACGTTAGTGCCACGCTACCGCAATTCTGTATCAATATCTACATACTATCGCAATGAAAACGCGGTTCAGCATCGTTACAGAAATGCACTTGACTCTGTCTGCATTCTTCGTTTCCGTGACGTTATCAGAAAATTGTCGCGCTTTGTGTGTATATTTGCGATACATATTCGATGCTGATGCTGATGCGCTTTTACTTTGTTCCTCGCTTAGTAAATATTGAATGGTTTAATAACAGATGAAATTTAAAAAATGCAATTTTTTGAAACACGCGACAAAATAAAGATCGTAATACATTTGAAAAAAAAAGAGAATAATAATTTTAAAGAAAATACGGACAACTTATGATGAAAGATTCGTCATAAGTGCCTATGCTGTATGTTATAACTTCCACATTTTGATACTGACATTATCAAATGATTTAATAAAACAGACAAAGCACACACTTTTACATTTTTAATTAAACGTGGTCGATAATTTTTACACTTCAATCCAATGTAATATCTACTTAGTTTTATCAACACGTCCGAGAATTCCCTTATAATTTATCGCAACTTTTCTTAGTTTAGCGATTTCAACTGGACGTGGGTAGTCTAATGTGTGGGTAATCTTTAGATTCGACTACTCACGTCCAGTTGAACCCTCTCTGAATAGTTTATAGCAGGTACAGAATGTCGCAGTGGGCGACAGGCTTAACACACTGCTCGGATCGCTGAAGCTTGACAAAAATACAGCTACTAAAAACGTAAAAGGCGATACAATTCACGAAAAAAATTACAGAAAAAATATTCGTACGTTTAGATTTATTCGGCTTTTTAGTGAGGTAGGCGCCTATCTACCTTGAATATTCTTTGGTAGAAAAGTCGTTGTTTTTCATACTCACAACTGTATGAATTCTACGAGCAGGTGTTTGTAAGAATAACCCGGGTAATAACTATGGAGTGTTTTTGGTGTTCAAGCCAGAAATTAAGATGATCTGTTAGCAGCTGCTAGCAAAAACATGTTTTAAAATATTTAAGCTTATTGTGAGTGTTTTAAAGTCCTAATTTGTACTGTACTGAAAATTACGGACACTCTCACAAGACACCAGTCTTGTGAGAGTGTCCGTAATTTTTCGTAATGTCTGATAACAAATCTTATCAAGAGGTATTGTATGAACCTGTCACTAAGTTGTGGAGGTGAGGTAGGTAGTCGCTTAATGTAAAATACAAATATTTGATAGCCGTTCGATATAGTTGGGAAAATAATTGGCAAATGATTGGTAATCTAATCGAATTAGTTCCACCGAACACTTACAGGGACTTTAAAATTGCCAAGGAGGTGGTCTGATAGTCTTACAGTCTTCATTTTGATAACATGTGTGACCAAATTTCCATTCCAAATACGAATTCAATCGTGCTAAAGTACCTTCCACTTCTCGCACTCGCATTAAAATAACAACGTAGCACTCAACTCCACAAAAAACCTTAAGATAGTCATACAAGGATGTGCCATTATACAATTGGGGGTGTAAGGGAGATACTTCACCCCCCTTAAGAACCCGAAGTGTAAGTTGTGAAATCATTTTCGTTATGTAAATCGAGCACGATACCATCTGCATACGGTGTACGTTTCGTTCTAAAATATCCGACGCCATCTTGATTTTCAAATCTTGTTATTTTTATTGTTTCAGGGGGAATACGAGGCAGGAAGTTAATCCTGTATATTGGGGGAATCAGAGATATTCTTGAGTATTGCTATCATCGAGGGGTTCTTTTAAATTCCGTCGGGTAATTTATGGGGTTGTTAATTTTTCAGTTCATTTGTATTGAAAGGTTTAGGGATGAATGGGATCATGGGATTTTGTGTGTTGAGTTGGTTCAATGTGAAGATCAGTGTTGAACTAGGAGGTCACTGATTTATTGTTGTAAGATTCGAAATGTTCACTTTTTTTTTTGTTTTCTTCAAGTTGAGGCTTAAGAAGCAAAAATTATGTTGAGCAAAAAACCTAGATTCATCATTTAAAATTGGTGCCTCGAAAAATCGTGAGATATATGCTCACTGGAAAGTTTAGTTTTCTGAAGAACAGTGCCCCCACACTAGGATTTTATAAAGTTTTTATTATACACTTTTTACTTCAGTTTTCAACCCAAATTATTCAACATTATCATCAGCCTATAATGTTCCCACTGCTGGGACACAGGCCTTCTCTCAGCGAGAGGGAAGAAAACCACCGACCGAATTGAGAACTCTTTTTTGAAGGCGATTTAAAAGTTACGAAGTGCAGTCCCTATCCATCCACATTATATTTAATACACGAGTTACCTGCTTATTATTCCACGAACAATATAACACCTTAACATTCTCACCATCCCAACTCGTCTCAAGTTTAAAGCGAATGGAGTAAAATAGGTCACTATGTCAGCAGTAAACTTGTAACTACGGTAACTGGCCGTCGCGTATGTATTCACTAAAAGTCACTTTATTGTAGTTCACTATACTACTGGTAACCTATACTTGTTTCACAAGGTTTTAGTGACTTGACATAACATTTCCATTAAATGGAAAATGAATGTGCATTTATTAATTTTAATTTTATATACACAAGGCAGACTTAACGCGTTACAGTGAGCCACACGATTTTGGTCTTAGTGGTGAGTGGTGCGGCGGGAGACGCGAATGAGACATTAATTAGAGGTATGCAATTTCACCCCGGGCGGCGCTTCGTGGCATGTTGCAAACATTCGATCTTACTGGCCTTACTGCTCCTCGCCCCACGCTAAGTCACCGCTCACAGCGGCAAGGTCGTGGATGGGCCGTTAAAACGTTCATTAAAACTTAAAACGGAATATTTATTATTTGTTTGTTGTGCTTGTAATTATCCGGCCTTTGTTTGTTCTACATTTCGTTCTCGTCGTTTTACTTTCACAATAATATGTGAAAAAAAAATTAGTACGAAATCGGCTAATAATAATTAAAAATGGAAATTGGGATGTGGATTCAGCAGTCATTGTGCCGATAGTCGTGTCGGTCCATGGATTAATCGCCAAGAGCCTCGACCAACATCTCAGGAGGCTCTCGTTAGGCAGCTGGATCAAGGGCCAGATTCAGAGAGCAGTTCTTCTGGATACGGCGCGCATTTTTCGGAGATTCCTTACTCTGGAGCCCTGACTGCCGGTAGCTTGGACTCTGTTCCCGATACCGGTAGGCCACTATTACCTATTTATATTTTTAAATGTTTTTATTTTATTTTCTTGTTTTTGTAAAAATATTAAAAAATGTAGATGAATAAGGAAAAATAAATAAATAAAGGAGATTAAAAATGAATAATGGTGAACACCGCATCAAATTTTATTGCGCAGTTTAACTTTACAATAATGAAAGTACTAAACTGGTGAATTTTACGTTTCCTGCTACGTCGCAGCTAGTTTTCTGAAACTAAAAAATAATGAGACTAAGTATAGTCTCATTATTTTTTAGTTTCAGAAAAACTAGCTGCGACATGGAAATCACTCTATAGAAAGATATATAGCTGTAGCAATAATTTTGTAGAAAGATCATAACAAATACTGAATTACAAAAGGCAATTCTAAGCCATGACAATACACTATACCGGATACTCCGGAAGGACCGGTCGTTACGGTTTATAATGCATCGGAATGGAAGCTGAAACGTACCGAACCATCCATCCTTATGCATTGATAATACTCAAAGTGCTCGTACAATAAGGCTACGAGTATGGATACTCACACGATACAGCTGCTCCGCGCGGAGAGGCGGTTGGCCGCGCGTACCGACGTTTTAAATGCGATGAGGTCTGCTTATAATTATGTTTCTTTTGGTATTTAAATGTTCCACAAAATATTCCACAACGTAGTGACGAAAGGTGATCAAGTGGACATGTTGAAATAGTCTCGCTGCAGCTTTTTTGAAGTTTTGTTGAATTACTGACGTAATTTGGTTCGGTTATTATTTGTTCGTGTTTTTTATTCTTGCAAGTCAGTATCAACCACGTGGCCGATAAGGACACACTTTAATTAAACTACTTATATCGCTGTGCCTTAGCAGGGTTCATGTAGGAAAACTAGTTGTCTACTACATGAATTCAATAATTAGCTCTAATGTTTTATTTAAATAATTCCCTCCACTTCTTCCACTTCTTATGAGACCGTGAATCCTCCTAAAATCTAAATGATGATGAAAAAAGTCCCTGTTACTTTTACTATTTATTATATTTAAAATACTAAATAGGTATTGTGCGCCCGCCCACCTCGTTTCATCCAACGCGACGTGTGACCCGCTTCAACACTCGATCTCACGTAGACGCAGTATCGTGTGATAATTACTTAAGCTTTCATACGATAAAGAAAACAAAGTGTCGCCATAAATTCGTGCTCAATTTCAAACTCTAAATAACTTCTAAACAAAAAAGAAATACGACGTTAATATTTCGTCTGATATAACGCAGAGCCTTACCCCGAGTAATATCGCCCCAATATCGATAATTTTACGCCTGAATGGAATATATTCTTCAAAGAGAAACAATCAAAGTATTGATAACGTCGATACCGCTTCCAACACAAGAGGTGTGCACACTGAACAAGTCTTGTTCGGTTATTTCTTTGAGGGTATCCGCAATAAAATTATTCGGAAGGGCCTGGAATTGCTGATTTATGTAGCTTTCAGAATAAACATGGTTTTATAGTGGTTTTAGTCGTAGGTTACTGCAACCCTGGAACGCAAAGGCATTTGGAGGGACATGGTGTATTTTTTGATAGAAAGAATCTGAAAGTTTCCGCAACTCTACCGAGGGCGTTAGTCCTAATCTGACATGATCTATTTTATAGTGGTGAGTATATTTGAGAAATTCCATATGGCATAACCAAAGAAGGCTTTGTCTAGACGGGGAATAGAACCAAGAAACACTTACTTCGCAGTCCAAAGAGGCAGTCTGTAATATCCGTATGAAATTCGTAAAAATATTTTTTTTTCCAAGGCAACGTTATTCTGATATCGGGACTTATTTCCATCACCGTGATCCCAGAACGTAAAGGGCTATTGAAGAACACCGTGGATTTTAGTCAGTACAAGTCTAACAGTCCCTCCCGCCCTGCCCGGGGTGGGAGGACTCATTTGATGATTTTACCACGAAAAAAAAAGAAAAAAGGGTAACGTTATTCTGGGACACATTCGACCAGTAATTTTGGCGTGAAAGAGAAACAAACATTCATCCATCCATATACACTATCGCATTTACCGCCAGACAGTACTGAATCATACCGGCCTCAACTAATGTATAGGAGCTTTAATACGAATTCAATTTCTAACTATTGTTTCTGAGATCTTATCGATACGGAGTCACTTCTACCTGTGCTTGTACAGACAACTGTCGTTTGACTCGACGTTTGATGTCATAATTGTTTCAATAAATAGGGCATCATGGCGGCTCTGTGTTTTAAAACTAGGTAAAGGCCGTTTGATGTAAGGTTTCTTGACGGTAGCAAGGTAACAACGGCAACGTGTAAAATATTCAGTGTATTTATTATTATATAGATACCTCCACAACTCGCAATAACTGGGTGATATGATACCCCTTGGTAAGACTAGTTGTTAGACTACTCTTACCATGTCTCTACTAGCCTACTCTCTAAGTACGTCAACGAAGACAGGTACAGATAGCGCGCGAGTTGAATGCAGTCGGGGTCTGAGGTGAAGAGCCCCCCGCTACCCGCACGCCCCACCTCACGCGCCTGCAGTGTAGTACTTTGCCATCCTTGTCAACAGCACTACCGCATTCCTAAGCTCTGCATTCAACTCGCGCGCTTAGTGTAGATAGAATACTCTTTATAATACACTACTTTACTCGGTTACTCAAAACTTTTCAATGAACCTATTATCATGTATGACTCCTTGGCTGTAACAGAACGAATCATATTGGAAATTACTAGAGAGACCTGCTAAAGAGCCCAAAACTTAATTCTCAAACTGGCACTTGGCCAATGAAGTAGCAGTATTGTAAGTTTTATCACAACATTTTACCAATTTGAAGATTTTTTCTCTTTGTCGTAAGAAGGTGTAGCCAACACCTAGGGTCAGAGTTAATAAAACCACCTCTGGGAACCCCAAAAGGCCTTTGACATGGCTATTGATTGATTGATGATTTTTCCTTCTCCGATATTACTGAAGTCCGAAATAAACATAGACTCATTTTATTCAACAATGAACAGAATATAAACATTAGAAATAGCAAAAAAAAAAATGCCTTAATCTCCTAATCCCAACATTGCTAACTCAGCTCTCCCCGAAACACAATTTACGTCGAAAATAAAAGCTTGTTGTGTGTGTAAACATAGTTTACAAGTAACAATGTGTTCTACTGGAGCCTACAAAACAATCAGGGGGGACGTGACAGGACTCAACATGACGCTGTAATGTAGACCACACTGTATCAAACAGTACAGAAGGTTTATTTGTAAATATGTCGCTTTTGTTTGGTAAGAATGCTGATCCAAATAAATTGTAACATACTTGTGCATTGCCAGGGTCGCGGGACTAAGAAGCTACCGTGACACCGGAACGTAAATGGGCTATTGAAGGACACTGTGGATTTTAGTATAAGTCTGACACCTACCGTGACCCCGGAAAGTAAAGGGCTATTGAAGGACACCATGAATTTTAGTAAGTACAAGTCTAACAGTCCCTCCTACCCTGCCCTGGCTGTGTGGACATATTCGACGAACAAATGTCTCGTCTGGTTTAGTAATAACCAGCAAATAGATCGATCTTAAATGTTACTTTAATTAACGCTTGTCGGATTACTTGCCGTCCGATCCTGGACTAAGCTCGCGTAGACGTCCCACGAGAACCTCAAATAGCTGTCAGAAATCTGACGGGAACTCTTAGAGGGTCCCCTCTAAGCCTGACGGGATTGCGGCACTGTCCTAACAATGACCCTGGAACGTAAAGGACTATTGAAGTACACCGTGGATTTAAGTCAGTACAAGTCTGACAGTCACTCCCGTCCAGCCCTGGGTGGGACGACTCATTTGATGACTTTACCACGATAAAAAAAGGGGCTCATTTGATAATTTTCCACCTCCAAACAAATCATAAACTACTCAGCCTTACTTCAAACATAAATCAGCAAGCAAGATTGAAAGATTATTTTAAACATCACATACTGATTTTCTGCTTAAAATTTACTATGGTGTCTCCATTATACCTTTGAAACAATACCTTACATCTTGTGCAAATATCATTAATGTCTTCCAGAAAATTCATTAGCATTACATTTCCCCAGCCTTAGTGTTTAGGGTTCCGTGGTAAAAAGGTGAAATAGGATCCTATTACAAAGACTCCGCTGTCCGTCTGTCTGTCAACTGTTTGTATCTCATCTACCGTCATAGTTGGACAATTGAAAATTTCACAGATAATGTATTTCTGTTGCCGTTTCACAACGAAATACTAAAAACAGAATTATATATAATACTAAAAAAAATTATAAAGGGCCTTTGGTCGCGGGGCTCTCTTGGGTCGCAGTATTGTCTCTTCAAGTAACCGTGACCCTGGAAAGTAAAGGGCTATTGAATGATCGCCGTGGATTGTCAGTATAAGTCTGACAGTCCCTTTAGCACCGCCCTGGGTATGAGGACTCATTTGATGATTTTACCATTAAACAGACATTTTTTTATAGATATTGGTACGGAACCCTTCTTGCTAGAGTCCGACTCGCACTTGACCGGTTTTTGTAATTCATTAAGATGTGAGGAGGAAAAAGTTAAGCGTAAAGTAATTCTGTTTCAGAAAGTCGTTAGTATTCTTCGAAACAATGACAACTTGCTAGGCCTTATTTAGATTTCAGTGAAAGTTTAGGAACATGACGAGAATAAATCGAGATTCCACTGAAAATGTATTTTTGACTGGATGTCTACAAAGACATAATATAGCTAGCTTCTGCCTACCCATATAGAATATGAGACGAGTCCTCACATTCAGGACGGGAAGGACTGTCGGACTTGTACTGATTAAAATCCACGGTGACCTTCAATAGCCCTTTACGTTCCGGGGCCACTGTTACTCGTTAGTCCTGTGACCCCGGCGGTGTAGGTCTTCCTTGGGCGTCCCTCCCAATTATACCACTGCCTTATAAATTCCTTTTCATTTCATTTTTATTTTTTTTCGTTCGGCAACTTTTTCCATATTATCCTCATTCCTCAATTTATCTTTTAAAAACATTGAAAAGTGTAAACTTTAAATGACTAAGATATTTGAATTTAATTAGTCTACAAAACTAAAGTGTGAATGCATATTTGTAGTCACTGTTAATAGCTACGCGGTGCTACAAGATACTACGACGCTACGAAATTGCTACGACGCTACGGAAGTGCTACGAGGCGGCTACGAAATAGATCTTGTAGCACAGAGGAGCTTGCTTGTACGAAATGCTGCATTTCCCGCATAATAGGTTCGGGATTATTCGAGAAATTATATAAGCTGTTCACTTAATGTAATGGCTACACATACATATAAGATTTTCACATAAAAAAAAACTTAAAGAAAAACAAGGTGTTTTACTTTTTCTAATTTATTTTTTAAGTTTTTACGTGCAACCGTTCTAGAACTAAATAATTACTAAGCGCAGTGGCTGCACGATCGATTATAGCTGCACTGCGTGTCGACTCGATTCCCACACCGTAAATATATTAACGAAAAATATCAAAAATAAATGGTACAGGACTTTGATGCTCGAGTCTGACTCGAAACTGCCAACGGGTTCTTTAATAGGAAGCTATCCAAGGCCATCAAAGCAATATCACTCTCAATAAATAATTACGTTCTCGGTGAGAACCTGTGAATTTTATTTAATACCGTTCCTGATAAATTTTGTTGCCTCAACAAAGATTTTACGACCAAAACCAAGCATGAAAATCGAAATTTATGGAGTGCAAAATTTATACTCAATAACATATAAGATACCTAAATATTCCGTAGTATGGCCGCGGTCATCACTTAACGACATTGCTACGAGGCGCTACGAGATGCTACGAGGCTACGAGAGAGCTACGCCGTAGCTAGAAGCTTGCATAAACTAAATGTCGTTAGTGACCATACTAGTTATAGGTTGGAAACTATGTAGGTTGTATTATTTAGTGTTATGTAATGTAAGATGAAGGGTGATAGCTTACTGATATTATTATACGCGTTAGATCGGTGTTACTGTTCTACACTGTCTCACATGAATGATGTAACAAAGAGTCCATGTCCATGGAGTTTCTTGCCCGTTCTTCTCCATAGAGATCTACTTCTTGGAATGGGCATATACGGTACTTTCATAATCATTATATCGTGTGACTGGGACTCTAGCACCATAATTTTGTAGTTTTTAATTTTTATTATTTTTGTCTTTGACAATACAAAAGTGCCTGTAACTGGCCAACTTGAAATGAATGCTTTGATTTTTTTTTAATATATTTATTAAAAAAAAAAATCTTGCCCCACACTAGGAATTTCTCCAGTATAGTGGGTGCGTTTACAAAAATAGAAACTCATATACACAAACACCCAGACCCGGAACAACTAATTGCAGATATTACAAATATTTTAATCCGTGCGGGAATCGAACCCGCCACACTCAGCGCAGCAGTCGAATTGCTCAGCCACTGCGCCAAACGTGTCGAAAAATTAAGTGGTGGATGTTTGAATACTTATTATTACATGATAATAAGTATTCAAGTATTGATGATCGTCACTCTGTTAGAGTTGAGCAATGAACTCAAGTCACTTGTAAGAATCATCAACAGCCTATAAATGTTCCCACTGCTGGGACACAGACCTCCTCTCTGAGAGAGGGAGTGGGCCATAATCCACCACGCGGGCCCAGTGCGGGTTGGTGGATGTCACATATCTTCGAATGGTTGGTTCTAGGACATGCCGGTTTCTTACGATGTTTTCCTTCACCGTTTTGAGAGCAGTGGTGACGAAATAAATTACACACAAGTAATGCGCCTGACTGGATTCGAACCCACGACCTACAACTCGTAAGTCGGGGCCGATACCACTGGGCCACCACTGCTCACATTCTTGTAAGAATACCAGTGTGGGGCAGCGTATATCTTTTTTAAGGTTCTAGAATCACAAAATGAGTCCTCCCGCTTTGGGTGGAGTGGAGGGGACTGCCAGACTCGAACTGACTTAAACCTACCGTTTACCTTGCCATTTACGTTCCAGGGACAGGATAGCTTGTTTAAACAGTCCCTTGACCTAAGGGGGCAGCTTTAGTCTCCAAGTGGCCGAAGAAGAGAACATAACCTACTTTGAAATAGGTATAATATACAAATATAATTTTGTTTTGTTGAAAAGTACATTGGTGATTGAATTTGAGTAATACCCATAACTTCAATCAATAAATGTAACTACCTACTAAAAGAGCCGTATCTTAGTAAATATTGAAGTCAATTTACTCTAGTAGCAATGGTATCTAGAAAGCCAATGTTTTTTCTAGACAATTTCATTACTAGAATGTCAAGATAATAGAATTGTATAGAAAAAGTAATCCGTTATTGGTTTTACTATACAAATATACGTGTAGGCAGTTATATATTAGATAGACTGGCCTGTTGGTCTAGTGGTTAGTGACCCTGACTGCTATGCCGGGGGTTGTGGGTTCGATTCCCACCCAGGTCAAATGTTTGTGTGATGAGCATGATCTTTTGTTCTGTGTCTAATTTATCTATAATATGTTTGTATTTTTTTAGAAATATATAAGTATGTTTATCAGTTGTCTAGTACCCATAGCACAAGCTCTGCTTAGCTTAGTACTAGATGGCGTTGTGTGATAGTTGTGGAATTAAAAAAAAAAAACTATTACATATTTATTTTGTTTAATTCATTTTATAGCAGTAATTAAAGTGAAAAAGCTGAAAAGAAACTTATTTTTTTTTGCACTAATTAGTTGCTCATTAAAAATAATAAATATAATGGAATGAAAAGTAGACAAAAGCTTCTATTCAGTTAATAATATGTTAGGTTAATTAAAACCACGACTTTTTAGCTTTATTTTTAATTTAAATGAGTTTATTTTCTCTTTCAAACATTTACTACATAATAACAAACATTGTTTAATAAAAACAACAAAATAAAGTAATTGAATTTATTAGTTTTTGACTAACATTTTTAATTAATTAAAAGCAGTGAGATAATAAATGCATCAGTCATAAAATGTGCGTCGCTTTTATTGCTATAAGCACAACAAATATGATCATCGTCACACCATCACAGCTAATCTCCTAAGCGATGTGATTATCACAACATCCCCTAGGATTATACAGGGTGACGCTAAAACTCAACGACAAACATTCACGACCCGATCCGATGTCGCATGAACCGTAAAACCGGGGATTTATTAAAATCAACCCTGTTTCATAACAAACGCAAGAAAATCAGATTCCAACCCGTTTTTACCGATCTTAATTGATTTTTCCAAACGTTTCGACCGAAGCCGGCACGAAATATAACAAAGGGTGATTCAATTTTGCGTGGATAATTTTTTTCGGGGCGAATTTAATTCCGTCGTTAATTAAAAATTTCGCTTCGTATATACAGGGGATTACTTTACGATTTCTATAAATTTTATTTGCTGCGAAATATTATGGGGGTTCCACGGGTGAAAATCGCAATCAGTCAGTATATTTTCGAGGTTTTTATTGCGTTTATTTATTCAGCAAATTTTTTTCGCGGGCGAATTGTTCGGCGTTGACTTTTTAAATTGCATCGTCATGGTGTATTGTTTATTGGGTAAGCGAGGTGAAAATTTGATTCATTACAGCATTTATTGTGGGAAAAGAATAATGATAATGGCTTTTTTGATTCAGTGGTGATGCAGGTATATTTTTGCTTTAGGGATTTCGCAGTTCGAGATTTTCGGAGAAAATTTAGAGACACTCATACATAAACACAAGGTTTTTAATTGCATTAAATATTTCTTTCGCCTTATCCCTGTTCTTATATCATATCTTATTATTACTATAAATATGAAAGTTTGTGAGGATGTTTGGATGGATGGATGTTTATTACGTTTTGACGCGATATCAGCTAATCTACACAACCTAGGTTACATCGGATAGTATTTATTTCCCAGTATGCCTATCTCCCTTTAGAGGGCCAAAACCTGCCAGTGTCGCGGGACTCACGAATTACCGTGACCCCGGAACGTAAAGGGCTATTAAAAGCCACAGTGGATTTAAGTCAGTACGAGTCTGACAGTCCCTCTCGTCCCTGCAATGGGTGGCGCAGTCATTCGATGATTTTAGCAAGCAAAAAAAAAGTATTCCAATCCACTACGTCAAATATCGAATACTACGCATGCGCAGCTGCGGGCATCATCTTTTTAAGGATGATACGAACGAAGAGGAGGTTCTCTTCGTTCTCTTTATGTTTGCAGGGTTTTTGTATTCGAAAATGAAGAGAAATTGTTTATCAACTCTTTGAAGTTAACAGTTACATTTATTCGTAATTATTATGTTATACTTAAAAATAATAACAATACGCCGAAAAGTAAAAAAAACTGGTCAAGAGTGAGTGGGAGTTGAGCACGAAGCGTTCCGTACCATTATCTATAAAAACGGGAGATAGAATTGGAAGTTTCCTTTAAATTTTTGTTTTATTTTAAGTTAATTATTTATTTTAAATTGAACATAACAAAATATTTTATAAATATTGAGCGTCGACCTGTTGCCGTTGTCACTATCGACCAAAAATGAGCAAAAAAATCACGTTTGTTTCATCGGAGCCCCTATGTTTCTTTAATTCTGTTTTATTTTTTGTATGTGTCTTATAGCAGCAACATAAATAAATCTGTGAAAATTTCAACTGTTTCACTGTCAGTATTCATGAGATACAGCCTCTTGACAGACGGACAGTCCAGTCTTGGTAATAGTGTCCTGTTTTACCCTTTAGAAACGGAACCCTAAAAAGACAACGATACTCAATATTATCAAAGAGGTCATTACTTTTTTAATAACGACGGTTTTCGGAGAAAATGTATGTATTCGATACATTTTTCCTTTTAAACGATTACATTATATGAAAGATCTTTTTAAATGACTGTTTATTATAATAAGAATACTCACAAAGAGTAATTATGAAGCTTTTTTGTGTTGTTTATGATTTTTGGTGTATGTGTGTGTAACGCTACATGTCTTCTAGCGTGTGTCTAAAACCACATTTTTCTTTTTCTTAGTGAAGAAACTGGACGTGATTTGAACAGGGGTTTGTCCAGTGGGAGTTTGAACAGCAGGGTGCCCACTGCTGTGCAAACTTATTTCACTAGTACAATAATATTTCGGATTACGATTTACTTGAAAAAAATCCTATGAGATAATCGAAGTACCTACACAGGAATGACTTCGAAAAAACAACAAACGCGTACATTGATAAATGCGTACATTTACTTATCTTTGTAAAAAGAAAATTGTGAATAATCGTTAGAAATTGCTTGCTAGATAAATAATCTCAGCTAACAAAATCCTAAGCACAAAAACAAGACACGTCCCAGCCATCATTTGTTTTTGTTTCAAGACTAAAATGCGATCTCTCCTCAAAACATCTAAACTAGCTTCCATTTGCATTACAGCGCCGTTTCATTTAATGCAGCAGAACACGGTATAAACGAAACTACAACGATATTACTATTTAGTTAGAGAACAACGACACTTGCCTGCGATTAGGGGCAGTTCACACTGACGCGGCGCGGCACTCCCACTTTTTAACATAGAGATTCAGTATGGGAATTTTTAACTTTTGGCTTTATGTAGGAGTTTGTGAGTATCAAAACCAGGCAAGTATCAATGTATTTTTAAAATCATAATTGATGTCAGATGTGAAAGAAATTTAGTAAGGACACTTTTTTTTTACTTGGTAAAATCATCAAATTATTTCTCCCACCCCTTACTGTCTTGTACTGACTAAAATCCAAAGTGTCCTTCAATAGCCCTTTATGTTCCGGGGTCACGGTGATGGTATAAGTCCCGCGACCCCGTGTTCCCTGAGGATAGTGAAAAGACCACAACATCACACGAAAAAGATTACAAAGTAAGAACACAAAGCTGTATTCATTTCACTGATGGAATGGTGGAAACTGCGGCCGGAACAAAGACAATTTCCGTAGATAGCAGCTTCATGGACGGCTCAGACTTCAAGTGTTTATGCGGTAGCCAACATAGATAAATATATCACTTTCTTTCTTGTACCGCATGTGACACATTTAAGGTTTTTTTAAACGGGGACTTTTAGCGGATTCTGTTTAATAGCATTATTGTCCACTACAAACTACATTGGCCACAAAATTACTAAGTCATCCACGAATCAAATAAATTGATTGATCTGAAAATGAAAAACATTACTAGTATACTATTACACTATATCATCATCAGCCTGTATTCGTGGACTGCTGGATATAGTTCTCTTCCAATTTCTGGCATTCACCTGCATCCGATTAAACTAGAAAGGCGAGGCATAAAGACGCATAGTCGCGTCTCGTCTCGTCTCGCTGTGAACAAATCCTTATCTCGAGATACAACGACACTTGCTCGCGCGCCTACGATTACCGTTCCAAATTGCTTTTGCCTAAATTTAATTTCGCCACAACCATTTTGAGACCGAGTTTAGACTTAGTTAGGACCGTTTTGGATTATTATTATTATTGTATCTATATATATAAAAATGAAACCCGTTTTCCGTTGTCACGACATAACATGAAAACGGCTTGACCGATTCGGATAATTATTTTTTTGTTGTGTTTGTAACCATCGGGACCGGGTTTTAGAGCGGGTCCTCCATCCGTGCGAAGCCGGGACGGGCCGCTAGTAAGTAAATGGATATTGAATTTGAAGTTATTAGCTCAAGTGCATTTTAGAAAATAATTTAGATTTTATAAGAATGTAATTTAAGACTCGTTTTTACATTAGCTTATGTCGTTGCCTGTGTGATGTTTGATTATTTTCTTGCTGGAAGAGACATTCTGCGATAAAATGTATCTTATGTATTAATCCATGACAGAAACTATCTATATGCTAAATTTTATTCAAAACCGTTCAATAATTTTTGTGTGAAAGCGTCCAAACATCTATCCATCCTAACTAACATATTCGCTTTTATAGTAGTACTCAGAAAGATAAAAAATGAAAACTATTTTAGTCTCTGTATACATAATGTGACCGTGTTCAAGCGGCAAGCGTGCTTCATCGCCAACCACAATTAGACGAGATGATCGTCAAATAAAAACAAAAGGCGATCTTAAAAAAAAATACCAAAATGTTTACTTATGTATTTCCAAAGAATTACCCGAAGCTAAAATGCGGAGCTAAAAGAAAAGCAATAAATTTCTCTGTTGCATTTTAAAAGGAAATATTAGCTTTTTATATTGGCAGCCATAAGTAATTACAAATGGAATGTAATCAAGATTTCCTTCCATCGAGTCCGTTTGCATTATCTCTTTCTAAAATAAAATTTATTTATTTTTCGATGCCTTGTAATATTTTAATTTAGTTTTTGGTTTATGTACAGTTTTTTTTGTTTGTAATATATTTAGGTTAAATTTATTTATTATTGTAGTTTATTTACAATTGTATTTAAAAAAAATCAATAATATAAAAATCTTGCATCTCATTCTTACCTGACACTCGTAGGTGCCGTTGTCTCTCTTCTGCACGAACTTGATCTGCAGCGTCCAGTCTTCTGAACCTTCTCCATGTAACACCTGGAAAGAAGATACAACATTATTACATCATCATCATTCTTCTTAACTTCTTCATCTTCTACCTGTCGCTAAAATACAAGGAACTGGCGGAGAAAACGTTTTATTGGACTGTTTTCAAGGGTCTGTTATTCAAACTGAACTTTTTAAGGGACTGGTATAAAGTCTCTATTATCTGAATAACAGACTCTTGGAAACAGTCCCATATAACAGTCCCGAACCTATGAGGGTTGTAGGACTTTCCTTCAGGGTATTACGGCCCTGGCAATATGCGTTGACAAGACGTGTGTAAATACCCTGTTTAAAAGCACGTGAACACGGTTGGTTTATTCTGTAAGAGTCTGACAGTTCCTATCGCTTCAATAAGAGCGGGAGGACTCATTAGCTGATTTTAAACTCTTGAAAATGGGGAACAGCTTTTATTTGTTTTTGCAGTTCAAATCGTGCTAAGTTCAGCCTAATTTTAATGAATCACTTTTGATTTCTGTCTCGTATGTTGAAATACTTAGACCCTTAAGTATTTCAATAGTAACCAGTGTATTTTGTACTGAAACCAGCAGGTCAACCCACCCTAATCTGTTTAATCTTACCAATCAATCCACATTTCTTTCCAGGTTTTGGTTGTATATTTGATGGGAACACCCAAATACTCCGAAATGTTTTATTCCGAATTTCGATATTCCGATTTTCAAGACTCCGAATATCATAATACCTAAAAATTACAATATCTATTATAAAGAATCTCGAAACTTATTTGACCGAAAGTCGTATGTCCGATTTCTTCGTTTTCCGATTTTCACATATTCGAAAAATGTAATGCTCGATGAGTTCTCATTCTGAAAAACGAAACTCCGATTTTCAATATTCCGAATAAACAGATTTTTTCGGAATATTGAAAATTGGAGTTTTGTTTCTCATTCTACAAAGTCTGCTACGAATTGCTGCAAAACTGGCTACACGTAGTTGTGTCTACCGTAATCCTGGACCTGTTATTTAAGCCTGTGTAGGCGCGGAGTGGCGAGGCGTATCCTATAAACCTTCACTGTTTGCCTTCACGATTGTTGTTGTTTTTAGGAGAACTTAGGATCCAAGAGCGAGCGAAGCGAGCTCTGGACTTGAGACACCCCGACTCGGACAGGTTAGGTTCGAAGGGGATGGCGGGGTCTGAAAGACCCCGTATTAGGTTACTTTAAGCCTTGCTCACAGAAATAGGAGCCCCGCGAAGCGGGGCTCCGTCGATCTATGTACCTTCGTAGGTGGTGGTCAACAAATTGAATTAAAATATTAAATTATCGGAATTCTAATTAATCGGAACTTTAATAATCGGAATTCGTGTTTTTGATGTTTCGGAAAATTATTATTCGGAATTTTTGATATTCGGTCTTTTGAAACTCGGTATTTTGAAAATCGTAATTATAAAGATGATTTTTGAGGAAAGAAAAATTTTAGATTGCAAGTGGGATTCGAACCCGCGTCTTCTGGATAGATTCCAGACGCCTTAACCAACTAGGCCATTGCAATCCACACTTGCAAGCCGAAATTCTCTTTTCCTTGTTAACGTTTCATGGTAGCGTGGCGCCATCTCTTGGATTAGTGTTTAACTAACTTCCACCCAACACGTTGACATTACAGCCAAATCAATGTTGTATAATGAGATAGCGTCTACCAAACTAATTAATTATTTTTATACGCATTAACGCATGCGATGCGCATCGTAAAGATGATGATTTGTCTTTCCTCAAAAATCATCTTTATAATTACGATTTTCAAAATACCGAGTTTCAAAAGACCGAATATCAAAAATTCCGAATATCGAAAATTTTAGATTGCAAGTGGGATCCCACTTGCAATCAAAATTTTTCTTGCGTTAATGCGTATAAAAATAATTAATTCGTAATTATAAACGTTAGAAATATTGAAATTTCGGAATTATGAAAACAGAAATAATGATCAATCGGAGTTGTTATTATTAGGAATTTTGAACCATTCGGAATGATGAAAATCGGTATTTTGAAAATCCTATTTATGAATTTTGGAATTAAGTTTTTCGTATTATCGTAGTTTACCCGAATACAATTAAAGTTTCGAGTCAACCAAGAAGCATTTTAGATTTAGACACTGGACACTAACAAATTGTTGCATTTTATTGTCCATGGTTGATTCTTGAGGGCATGCGGGCGGCAAGAAAAGGGCAACTCGCCGCCGGACCATGGACCATGCCCGTGTCGACGGCGCGTCGTGTTCCACGCGCGCCTCAAAGAGCTGTCAGCAAAGTGACGGGGCCCGCTCTCAGAGGGCTAAAGCCTGCCGGGGTCGCGGGACTCATACCGTCACCGTGACCCCGGAACATAAAGGGCTATTGAAGGACACCGTGGATTTTAGTCAGTACAAGTCTGACAGTCCCTCCTACCCTGCCCGGGGTGGGAGGCCTCATATGATGATTTTAACAAGTTAAAAAAAAAATAACTTAAATAATGGTCGATTCTCGAAGATAGCCTGGGTGAAAGTCATTAGTGTCCAATACAGGTTACAAAAACAAGAAAATATTCACAATTTTAGTTCCTTTAAAGTTTCTTGTTTTACTTCGAAAACAAGCTTACACGACAAAACTTGAAAATACTGAGAAATTCCGCTTCCAATTCGCAGTTTGGCATCGCATGGGTGATATAGGAACAAAATCCAAATTCTGTCTGAATCTGCGAAAATACAGTTCTCAAATTCGGTTCGGGTCAATGCACATTGTTTTACGATCTCCAATCGGGTAAGTAGAGTAACGATCCTAGGAAATAGTACATAAAACAAAAAACTAGGGCCGAGATGTATAAACGTTGCTTAAACGTTTTAACTAAGCCCCTTCGCACACTAGTCGACGCAAGTCGTCTACTGTACCTTACGACTTTGTTATTCAGCAGGCGTAGCATGGCGCCGCAGAAAGGGGTTTTATCGACGGAAGAAAAGACAAAATTACAGAACCTAGAAATAATTTTAGCGTTTTAAGCATGGTAATGTAAAAAATATAGAAAATAAACATTGTATTCTTCAATATTGTACAAATGGTGTCATATTTGTGCGAAAAAACTGTTGTTTTGTACAGAAATAACAATATAACTTTGTCTATTCTTGGTAGAATAGAGATAGAATCGCCATGCTATGCGTGCTGGTGTCTATCTCAATACAAATCCATAGAAGTTTGTGCACAGGCATGTGTTAGAAATAGGATGTGGGTGTAATAAATAGGATTAGTATTTCTGGTTTTATTGACATTATTATGGACTTAATTGTAAAGTTTTCAGTGCCAGGATGGTTACCTACTGTTATTAATTTACTACATGTAAAGTATATTCTAAGGACTTGTATATATGAATGGGTCTATTAAGGAAAGCACAAAATCACGACTAGGTATTTACTACCAAGCTACCTCTGTTCGCAAATCCTAGGTCTTTGTGGAGAAGAATAGAGAAAGAAACTCCTCGGCAACGTATATTTTACCAGTAATAAGACATACATACAATATCTGTAATATTCAGATCATAATAAGTATCGGTTAACTTACATTTTCATTGCAGAACAGGACACAAATTATAACTTTCGGCACCACACCTTGGATTCTATTATTATATCACATTAATTACACAGAACACCAGTTAGGGCACAGCTTATCTCATTTAACAATTAAATAATAATGACCACCAATGTGAGGGTACATCTGTTTTTTTTTAAGAATTGTACCACTTCCAACAAATATTACCGCCATTACTAACCAATCACAGATTGCCATACATTTTAGCTAAATAACTAATGAAATAAGCAATAATTAACAAGTCCTATGTAGTAGAACCTTTTTAAAACTTGATTACATCATTTAGAAATTTAGTTATTATTTATTTGTAACCTTTATTAAATTCGATACAAAATTTGACTATCAACTGTTTTCGTTCGGAAATCAGTTGATCGTAGTTTTAGATATATTTCTATTATTAATTATAAAGGAGCTATGTATCATAAATTCATAAATCTAACACACTAACTTGCGACGTGTAGTGTACGAAGGGGTTTTGCGTTATTCTCATCACTGTTACCCATTAATAGTTTTTTAAGTATATTTGTTTAGAATAATAATATGTATTAGTTTATAGTTATTGTTTTATATATTTGTGTATTGTATTTTATAGGCCTTTTAGATGCCTGAAATAAAGCATAAATAAATAAATAATAAATATACTGGCTCATGTCACGTGCTCAGTGACCTTTATAGTCCTCGTCTATGGCTTGTTTTACACCTACCACACTACGTCGCAGCGACAAATAAAGTCTATAATACGAATCTTGGATTGAAATGAATTTAATACTCAAGAGACACTGGCAACACAGTCAAGTTTGATCCACCTAGAAACGAACCCATCACCCGTAGCACTTTAATCACTGATCGAGAGTCTGACTCACAATTATTTTTCCCTAAGTTAGTTAATTAAAAAGTGCGCTCCGCTAACTCAATGCTGAGACGGACGAATCTCATCAAATCAACTGTCAATTTGACGTTTAAATGAATCGGACTTTTAAAAAAATGGCGATGGTAGAAAGTTGTTAAAACTGAGGCGTGAAATTATCGAGAGGAAATATTAATTAAAAAAGGAGGAGGAAGGAATTAAATATGGTAATTTAGCAACTTTTATGTCGACGTAAAAGTTGATGGAGGGCGATTTTTTTGCGTCAGAATTAGTAACGCGTTATCAAATTGAATTTTAATTGAATTAGAACGAAATTCTTTTTTTTTGTGTAATGGATGGCCAATCACATAAAAGATTTTGAAGGTACCGAATTTATTGCTTTTTTAAATCATAGTTCGTATGACTAATGTTATGTTGTCTTGAGAGGAAAAAATAGCAACCTAATACATGTTCAATACATGATTTATTTATCACCTTTGATCTAAAAACATAACATGGCTTTACTTACCAAACAGGACAAAATGTACTTACTAAGCTTATCACTGGCTCTTGTGTTACTAGACCGAATGATTATGAGCCTACGTAATTACCTACTAAATATGGAATACACAGAGAGGGAGTTTACTGTATCCCAGCTTTTGTGCATCCAAAGGATTCCGACTACTAATCTCCTAACGCTTTTGAGCTCAGTGCAACCCATTAACCCTGTTGACTCCAGCAAATTGTACCGAAAGCTCCACAGCAGCTATTTCCCTATCATTTTCAGAGCAACACGGATATAATACGCAGTAATCCTATGTCCAAGCTGAACAAGCCAGCAAAGATGACGTCGGCTAAATTCGGGAGCACGAACGTTGCCGAAGCCAGTTAGGTTGACGCCACACTGATAAATCAACGACGATATATTACTAGACACCGCATGCACGATTTAAGGAACAAAAACTATTCTGTCAACTCGCTGAGGTACTACGTAAGCGAGGGGGACAGGGTACTGCGTTGTGATTGGCTAACTCAAGGTCTATTCTGTCTCAAGGTATGTTTACGGCTCACAGGATTGGTCAAAATAAGACGGATATAAGACTTTGTTGCCTAATGTGTTGACAGATATCGGTCGCCTGTTATTAAGAGCCTAGTAATATATCGTCGTTGTGATAAATAGTCAGCGCATAAATTGTTGCGGATCTGATTCAGGTGGCCACCACGTCATAAAGTGAGGGGAAGAGACAGAGCTATACAATTCGTCTAGTGCCATCTCGTTCCCACACTGGAACTACTCTGGCTTTAAGGGCGCTCCCTCACCGCGAGCATTCACCTGTAATGTAACGTTACAGAATTGAACATTCGAAGAAAATAGAGCATCAAATTGCGCACTTTCATGTTACATTACAGGTGAATGTTCGAGGTGAGGGACCGCCTTAAGACGTCATGGTAGGACACCTTGTAGACACATTTGATTTGGTACTTCCATGAATCAACAAGACGGTTTCCAAGAAAATTGGTACACAATATGTCACAGGCAAATCGTTTAACTCCGTTCCATTTCAAATCGGGATCATGCGATTCGAGCTTAGCCGAGCGATATTTCTCCGAAAATAAATATGGCTGATCTGAATTACACATACCTAACCAAGGCATGGTTTTAGTATTAGAATGGGCACTTTACGGCACACAGAATCTCTCATATTTAAGATCTCCTTCTTTTGAAGTCGGTTTAAAACAATCCTAAATAAGGTAGGCTCGAATCTCCATAATTTAGGATTCCTTTACAAACGAGAAGCCATTTCAATTCGACTGTATTTTTTTAAATGTTTGTTAATTCCTAACTTAACTGGCATCTTCAAATTTAAGGCACGAATATTCTTTTTTTGTGATATCGTTATCGAAACCTTGAAAGTAATGGAGGGTTCATATCTAACGGAACATCCGTCGCGTATTATCGGTCGCGGAACGCCAGATCAGACTAATATATAGAAAAACAATTGACCGTTCACACTCAACCGAAGATACGTTAGTGCGTCAAAGAACATTCGATGATACACTCGACGGATGTTCCGTCAGATATAAACCCTCCCTAACTCCAAAATCAAAGGTCTTAGCTGTGTGACCTCGGCTTTAGGTAGGTAGTAGATTTCTAGACCGTGATCGAATCGCCTGACGCAGCACAAATCAGAAACGACGCGTCAATGACGAATTGAGGCCGACGAGACCCGAAAATAGCCGGAAAACACCGAAACAACCGCTCGGCCATAACTTGTAATAGGATATTTTTTTGTTGTATAAAATGAGTTTTTGCGGCGACGTCGCCGTCGATATGAAAAGTGTGTCAGCGGTTTCTCGAAGGCAATTTTTCTTAGTTCTGTTTATGATTTTACGTTGAGTATAGTATAGAGGGAAATAATGAAATAGAGGAGGGAGAGAGCGTTGTATATGTTTTATATTCTGCTTGAGTTATGTGGTGCAGATGTCAGATTTCTTTGCATGACGCATCTGGGTTTGGAAGGATATAATTCTTTCTTCATTACTTGCGAAAATAGATTATGTTTTATGTTCTCGGTTTACAGTGGTTGTTAATAAGGTACCTCCATACCTCCTCCTCCAGTGTCAGTACCTTTGGACACGTTCGTGAACAGTTAGCGATCATACAGTGTCTCATAGTGGCCTTCTCCACAATGGAGAGAGATTCCATACATACAATGAGCGAATGAGCGGAAAAGTGATTCTGCTAGCGTACAGTCGCGACTCGACATGGCACAGACTCGTTGTGTTATTTTGGGAGTTCAATTGGTTCCTGAACGAATGTGTTTGACGGCGCGTCACGTTTCGCGACGGGCGCGATTTACGTTGACGTTTCGCTCGCACTTAGCCACATAATATTACAACGAACGTTACAATTACAAGTTAAGTAGTCACGCGAATCGTGTCGACTACATATTTTCCCACGCCCGCAGTCGGCTGAACTAAACTAAAGCGTGTTTTAATTCTCACTGTTATTATTAACGAACTATTTACTCACGGCACATTGTTACTGTTATGAAATGTCGCATTTTATGTTATTTCCTCGTTTTGATTACGTTTTAGATTTTATTTATTTATTTTAATGTTACTTTTCTCGCTTTAGAGCGTTAGGTAATTGATTTGGAGAAGCGCAGACAATTCGCTGTTTAGAAACGCATTTTAGAATGCGCTTAGCAAAGGATTGAAACTCTCTGTCTGTATCTGTATTTCGGAACGCATGCAGCACTCCTCTCTTTAAAATTAGAGTGAAAAGGCTTGGTCACCCCTGACCTAGACTAGAGTCCAGAGTACTAATACATTGTTTCGCAAAAATTAGGTGCACAGATAGAAATAATATAACCTAGATTACTATATAGAACAGTTTATCCCAATTTCACGTTCTTATGAGATAATTTTATCGTTCCAACGGGCCAAGCAGCTGTCAACAGCTATTTATTTCATTAAACGATTGATAAGGACATGTTATTCAACTTTTTAAGTTTCTTATTTAAAAATTAACTTATCCAGTAAAAGTAAACATATTAACGAATTTCAGGATTCTCTTTCAGGTCTCGTCGAAGGCCTGGAGTTAATTTCATTAGCACTTATTAAGTCACCCTCTTAATACGTTTTTCACGACCTGATACTAGGCACAGAATTAGGACGCTCTTAAAAGCGATTAGGTACTTTCGGTACCCTACCTAAATACCTAATTATATTGGATTTAGTCTTCTTATTAATTCTTTATAGAGTACTAAGCGTTAGCTTTACACTGGTACTCAATAACTGATAGATTAAGGGTACTTTATCAGCTGGCGCGATGGCTGAGAGATCGGCTGATGCCCTGCGTATATTTGTATGTTCTTTATTACAAGGGACTTTAAAAATGATGATGAATGCCTATCTGACCTTCACAACGCAGTAACTGGGTAATATGATACCCATTAGTAAGATTAGTTGTCAGACTTTCGAGCTTCAAACTAAAATTAACGACTGTCAAAGATCTACGAATGACAGCCGAGACCAACGGTTTTATGTGCTTTCCAAGGACGGTGGAAACTCGCTATGGTAGATGGTCACCCACCCCTCCGGGGTATGAACTGCTTAACCTTAAAGTTGACATGTGCCGGCGTTAATATTTATCCCTGAGCTCCAAGTAAAAAAATAATACTTACAATACGAAATGTAGGTGTACTAGGTAACTACACTTCTTTCTAAACCTTCGCGTGTGAAATAACAGTGCATTTATAGTTTAGTAAAAAACGAACGAAAAAGAATTTACTACAAGCTAAAACAGACCCAATTCACGCGGATACGCACTGCGCATTTTAACCAGGCGGCATAACAATTTCGGAATGTAGGGCACGTTCACAAAATTACGTCAAAAAATGCATCTCTATCTGTCATGGCGATAAGGATCGCTCTTACAGCTTGACACGGATTTGGCTTCAGCCAAGCACATTCTCATTTATGCCGTGTTGTACGGAATTGCATCTGCGTTTATTGCGCTGTTAAGTAAAGAGGGCCGGAGCTAGGGGGGCACATCGTGGGGTAATGCATGACCTAAAATTCCATAGATGTTTTAAGGCCCTACCTTTATATAATTATGTATTTTTTTATTTATTTATTATCGCGATTCTGGAAATGTCCTGCTGGATAAAACGAATGACACTTTGCCATCTTGGTAATTGAACCCAGAACTTTATGAACACCTGGTCGGGCTAGCGACTATTACACCAACGAGGCATACTATTACTAAAACTTAATGTAAATGTGATGGAAGAAACAAATACGACTAGAGAACCAGCTCTTTCTTAATTAAATTCTGAACAAGTCATTCGGCTCAATCATTTAGTCTAGTAGCACTAGGCCAAAGAACCGCCACATTGTATGGCAACGCTGCCAGCGTTCTAAGTACTATTCCCGTTGAGAGTGATGTGGACATATTTTTGACGCCTTTGAAGGTTTTTCTCTTTTGTGCTTTGTATAGTTTGTATGCAACACTAACTAGATAATAACGATAATTAACATTTTTAATTTTTACGTTTTTACCCTACTTAGTTCAACCCTAGCTACGGCCCTGGACAAGTGACATGTATAGCTGTAAAGCTGGCTGTGTGAGGCGTTGGGTTTATTGTGTGGGGTTATTCTAGGTCAGGCGGTGTCTGTGTGTGGGGGAGTCGGTATTGTTTGAACATCGTTTTGTGGAAACGTTCCGAAGAACACGAAGTCGTAATTGAAAAATGAATAGGTTTTCTTAACTACCTTTATTAATAGCAGGTAGGTACTTTTATTTCAACTCCGCGAAAATCCTATTGATTTTTATTTCCTTACCTACAGAGGCTACATAAGTTATGTAAGACGGGGCCCCCCTCACAGAGGGCCAAAGTCTGCCGGGGTCGCGGGACTTATTTCCATCACCGTGACCCCGGAACATGAAGGGCTATTGAAGGACGCCGTGGATTTTAGTCAGGACAAGTCTGACAGTCCCTCCCGCCCTGCCCGGGGTGGGAGGACTCATTCAACAAAGACACATCAAAAAAGTTTGGGCAATTACTAATTTGACGTTTTCAATTCATGTGTGTGTTGTGGGAATTTAAATAATTTTTTCAAAGAAAACCTGATATAATCTCTAAAGAAATATAAAAGCACTTAGCTCTAGGAAACTTTTATAACATCTGACAAGTGACAACGTCTTTCACAAAGGTCTAGATAATTTTTTTCAGTATTATTTTTTTAGTATTTTAAATCTTATTTGAGCAAAGAATATAATAAAATTACTTTAGCCTGAATCTTTTAAGATTAATAGGATTTATAGTAATACGTTGGTATTATCATTAAATTATTCCTAAATCCTACACCCCCCGGGTCGACGGCGCGTCGTGTTCCACGCGCGCCTCAAAGAGCTGTCAGCAAATGACGGGGCCCCCTCACAGAAGGCCAAAGCCTGCCGGGTCGCGGGATTTATTTCCTTACCGTGACCCCGGAACATAAAGGGCTATTGAAGGACACCGTGGATTTTAGTCAGTACAAGTCTGTCAGTACCTCTCGCCCTGCCCGGGGTGGGAGGTCTCATTTGATGATTTTACAACGTAAAAAAAAAAACCTACATCCAACAGAAAGTCTTACTAAAGCTAACAGTAACCAATTAAATTAGACCCCTCTCAAAATTAAAAGCCCACTGCAAAATAGAATCTAACGACATAATACGGTACACGGGAGTGCGAGTTGCATGGCCAATGCACTCTAAATTGTTCCTAAATTGGTTGACCGCAAAATTAACGCCCTCAAAATGCTAACGAATATGTGATCCAACGACCACTGTGGTCGAATTTGAGCTGGAATGTGCTAGAATTAGGGATAATTCAGCCATCATTGAAATTTTGGGAGCCAGTAGCACGTGTAATTATTTTAGAATAACGCTTCGTACGATCTGATGCGTGAATTTGGATCGTACGGTATTAGTATTAGGGTGCAGGAGAATTTGATTACGTTAATTTGAATGTTCGATATTAGCAAGTTGCGATTGTAAAATTTTCGTGACGTACTCAGAAAGTCATCTAACTTTTATAGAAGATAGTAGAGACAAACAATACCACGCTAATATTATAAAGAGGATTAATATTTTGTATTTTTGTGTGTTTGTTTGTAATGAATAAACTCAAAAACTGCTGTGCTGATTTCAAAAATGTTTTGCTAAAGCTAAATTAACCCTGAGCAACATTAGGCCACCCATGCAAAGCCGGGACGGGCTGCTAGTCTTGTGTAAATGAAGAACTCTACTCATTGCTTAATAATTACAGTCGCATAGCCTGCAAGCGCCTGACTGTCTTGGACTGTGTATAGGTGACCACCCATCACAGTTTCCCTCGTGCCTCAGAAAGCATGGAAAGCCGTAGTGCCCGGCTCTCTTTTGACTTTGACGGTGGTTACTTGTAGTCAGAAGCTCAAAATCTTACAACCAGTCTTACAAAGGGATGCCCCTTTGTATTACCATGTCAATGGGTTGTAGAAGTCAGATATGTTGTCGCTCCATGCATATACCTCCTGCTCTTGCATCTGTTTCAATCAATTTGCACAGTCTCGAAAAAATTTAGCTACTTGTATGCAAATGTGATGTCATATTTGTTTGTTATACTTGTCAAATGAAAACGTACCCTAACTGAACATACATAAACTAAATTGTACTCTGTGTAAACAGCATTTTCATCTCAAAATTTAATCTAAACATACTTGATTAACATTTCTGACTAACTCGAACAACACACCTACGCATTGTATTCAATTTCCAACTGTTTTGCGCCCATCCGTTTAGAAACGGAGGCACTGTATCAACTTCTTATCTACCACAAACACACGAGAACAATCCACAAGTTTGTATGGAAGTTTCTATGAAACTTTGTATGGAAGTTGCCCGGGCAAGTTTGCAGGCGTCGGGGCTTCGCATGCACTGTTTCAAGGTCTTTCAAAGTCTTTGTGTAGTTGCAAGGTTTGAGGAAATGGAAAATAATAGAAATGTTGTGTTCTGTATTGATTGTGTTTTGTTTTCAGTTCGATTGAATCGTGCGTTAGATTGATGTACTGTGTGTTTGAATTAAGAATAGGACGGCCTTGGTGCCATAAGATTGTGATGAGAATAAACTTGTGACTTTTTCAGAAGATCTCGTGGGCTGCAGTTGAAAAGTGCTGCTGAGCTGCAGTCAAGTAGTAGACTTTGTGCTGCCATTTGGCATTATGCTGAACTGAGGCCCTTTGGCATTCAAAGATTAGTTTTGTTTTTTAATTCGTTTTATGTTTTGATGCTAATAAACTCAATTTTCTTTCATTTCACAGAATCGCGCTGTATGCAAACCTATTGTTAATAGATACGCGGAGTAGGCATATGTTCTTTTTTTTCTTCAGAGCAGAGGGAAGCTTAACTTAGAGGGGACGCCCCATAAAAATAGAGATTATATTTTTACTTCTTGCTACGCACTCCATTTTCCATGCAGTAGTTTTGGCGAGATTTTAGGAAATGCCAGAGTATGCACACAGTACTAGCTGTGGTACTAGCGCAGGTAGTAAATTATATATTTAGTAAAATATACACAACACATCGTCTCTGACTTTTATTTAAGACAATCACAACATATCTAACTTATGTTCTAAGTCAACATGTGACAGATTTACCTTCTTTTTAACTTAATACTTCATTTTCTGTGATTTATTACTTAAGTATTTTTAAGAAGAACCTGTTTTTGTTTTGATTTTAGATTTAAGGTAAGTATATAGTCTTTTTACTTGTGTAAGCTTGTAAATGGCACATATCAGTGCAATTGTTGTTAATAATTTATGTATTAGTCTGTAAGCTTTCCGAACATTAAATAAATAAATAAATAAACATAAATTAGCTTTACGGCCAGCAAGGATGAGTATCAACTCCTTCAACAGACATACATGTACGTAAAAACATACAGACAAAAATTCTAAAAACTGTTGTGTTTACACTTACCTGAAACCTTTCATCATTGGTGTATGTGAATTTCCCGGAGCTCAGGATGTGCCAGTCTCTTTTTCTGATCCACGATACTTGCTGAAACACGAAAAAAAAAATTAAACTAAGTATAATTACATAACATTATGGTTCTGTTTCGTAATGGGTTAACCAAAGGTGGTATATATTTTTTTTTTTAGACAGCCTTGGCTAATATTTTACGATGAGAACCCCCCTTAAAGGGCCAAACCCTGGGATCACGGGAATATGAATAACAGTAGCTCCGGAACTTAAAGGGTTATTGAAGGACACCGTGGATTTTAGTTAGTACAAGTCTGACAGTCTATCCCACCCTGCCCTTGGTAGGAGGACTCATTTGATGATTTTACCACGATAAAAAAAAATACCACAGTATTAAAAAACCGTGCTAATACTATAAATGTGGCAATGTGGATACTATAAAAGGCAACAGCTAGTATCTATGTTTAGTACATCTTTCTGGGATATATTTAAGCTAAATAAACCTTTCAGAGCATTTGCTCTAGTTTGCAGAAACCGCATGAAAATTAATTGTGCAGTTTAGAAGATCTATATGACCACACAGATGTTGAAAGCGACTTTATTGTATACTGAGTAAGACAGTAAGTAGAGTGATGTATAGGTTTGAATAACCCTGGAAATTAATAATGTATTTCGGTTGACATCTTGATCCTTTGTCTCTTAATTACCTATGGACCGAATTTTACCTATCCGAGTTTTAAAGAAATCTAACATACGACGTGTAAAAGTGTTGATATTAACCTACTTGCAAAAATTAATATCATTTAATTTCATTTCATAAAACATTAAAATAGATCGATATTCGGATTGAGATAGGATATTAATTTCGGCGTCACGCGTATGTACTAGACGCTTCTTATGACTCAAGTCTTAATTTTTGTCTTGGAAGAGAATAAGTCACTAAGCATTGCCATACAACGTGGCAACTCTGCCAGTTTTTTGGGCACATTACTAATTTTAACGCCATTGATTATTCTCAAAGTAGGTTTGGCAACTTTCATGTGTTTAAAACTGATGCTGCAGTGATTTTTCTATACTTTCCATTCCTACGGTACAAGGTCTATATACCAGGTAATAAAACTTCCATTGCGCGGCACAAGGTTTATATACCCTGTAACATTTAAAAAACTTAAATCCTTTTATAAGCTGATACATATTTATCTCTTTCTAACACAGAATCAAATTGAAAGTTATGCCTCCTGCACGACAAGGAAGTCTATGCTTTCTTAGTCGCACTGTGAGCCTGGCGTATGCATGATGTTTAGACCTGGTATCGCACTCAACGTGTTAATCGATTTTATTTATACTTACATACAGCTAGTACTTAACAGACACAGTTTTTAATAAAAATAGGAGTGCCACAATTACTGGCATGTGTAATATTAACCCTCGGGGAATGAGCGGCGGCGACAACGCACAAATTGTCTGGCCGTGTCAATGTCGTGCGAAATTACAGGTTGACACACCACAAAATACGTTGCGAAGATTAACAATGGGACTTATTTGTTACTGCTAAATGTTCGCCCCTTTGATTATAATATTTAGTTTAATTTAGCACTTGAATTTGTTAACACTCATCATCTTCCTGCCCTTATCCCATTTTACTTGGGGTCGGCGCAACATGTTTTTTTCTTCCATTCTCCCCTATCAAACGTCACCGAATCATTTACTCCTTTTTCATTCATATCATCCCTTACACAATCCATCCATCTTTTCTTTGGCCTTCCCCTTCCTCTCCATCCATCAACATTCATACTCATCACTCTCTTAGCCACATGAGTCTCATCCCTCCTCATCACATGTCCATACCAAGACAGACGACTTCCTTTCATTTTTTCTGTTACAGGTGCTACTTTCAAACTTCCTCTTATAAACGTATTCCTTACTTTATCCATTCTTGTCACTCCACACATCCATCTCAACATCCTCATCTCTGCAACATGCAATCGTTTCTCATCCATCTTTTTCACAGCCCAGCATTCCGATCCATACAATACGACAGGTCTAATCACGGATTTGTATATTTTCCCCTTTAACTTGAGGGGCATCCGTGGGTCGCAAGTTGTTCCGGTGACCTGTCGCCATTTCATCCATCCCGAGTTGATCCGGTGTGTTATGTCCCGGTCTACATCGCCATCTCCTTGAACAAGCGAACCGAGGTACCGAAAGTCGGAACAGATCGGTATGGGCGTTCCGGCAAGGGTAATGGGCACAGGACTGGAGAGACCGCCAAAATCGCAAAACAAATATTCTGTTTTGGTTCTGCTCAATTTCAGGCCAACATTCTCCAGTCTTTGCCACCACACCTCCAATCTGCTCTGGACCTCTAGACCGCTCTCGGAGATCAGCACAATATCGTCGGCAAACAGCATGCACCAGGGGGCCTCTTCCTGGATGTCCGACGTCAGAGCATCCATTATCATCAGGAAGAGGTACGGGCTGAGAGCCGAACCCTGGTGCAAGCCAACCGCGACATTGAAGCTGCCGGTAGTGCCTGCTGTAGACCGGACTTGGGTACTGCATCGATTATACATTGCACGGATCAACTGTACATACTTCCCAGGCACACTTTTCTCCTTAAGGGCCCACCACAGAACCTCACGAGGCACCCGGTCGTATGCCTTTTCCAGGTCGACGAACACCATGTGCAAGTTTTTATGCGCACCTCTGTATTTCTCGCACAGTTGGCGGATAGCGAAGATGGCATCCGTCGTACCCCGACCAGGCATAAAACCGAATTGGTTCTGTGAAATTTCACTCTCCTCTCTCAGTCGCCTTTCAATAACTTTCTCCCAAACTTTCATACTGTGTGAAATTAGCTTTATTCCTCTATAATTATTGCATTCCAGCACATCACCTTTGTTTTTAAAAATGGGCACTAGCGAACTATTGCACCATTCGTCAGGTATGGTTTCTTCCAGCAACAACTTATTGAAGAATAAAGCTAACCACGTCCAACCATTCATTCGCAATATTTTCCACACTTCAACCGGTATTCCATCCGGTCCTAATGCCTTACCATTCTTCATTCCACTTACCGCATTCCTCACTTCATCCACACTTATTCTTCTTACTAACCCCTTATTTACCGGTTTATTTTCAAGCACTCCACTCCAGTCATTCTCCTCATTCATCAGTCTTTCAAAGTAATCCTTCCACCTCTTTTTTATTTTCTCATTTTCTGACAGGATCATTCCAGCATCATCTTTTACACACTTTACCTGACAGACATCCCTCGCCTTTCTCTCCCTAGCTCTAGCAAGCCGGTAAAGTTGTTTTTGGCCTGCTGGGGTATCCAAGGTGTCATAGAGCTTTTCTTGGGCATTTGCTTTTGCTATAGCCACAGCTCTTTTGGCTTTTTTCTTAAGACTATCATACTCATTCTTTCTTTCAGCTTTCAAACTAACATGCTCATCACCAATGCTCTGCCATTCCTTAAATTTCTTCTTTTTTTCCCTCAAAACATTCTGTACCTCTGTCGACCACCACCATGTATCCCTATCTATCGTGCCCCTTCCTTTCGTCTCTCCCAAAATATCTTTTGCTTGAATATCTTTTGCTTGAATTTGTTAACACTGTGAGACAGTATTTAAATGCTAAACAGTTTTTAATTGCATAGGTTTAAATTATTAGATTCACTCCACGACAAGATCATGTTTCTGTTTTGTTACTTCAAAAGTCATTCATTTGAAGTATACTGACTGATATAGAAGTTTTTGAAAGTTCTATATCAGTCAGTATAATTGTTTGCAGTATACGTTTCCCGTTTTATTTATATTTAGTTTAGCCACGGTCTGGCGTGGAATCTAATTGCTGCAAATACAAATAACTAGTATGATACTAGTGCTGCTTTAGGCGCCATTTTTGCAATATGGCGGCGCGTCCGACAAAGACATGAGGTTGCAAAGTTGCAATTCCCCATCACATTTAGACGCACCTTAAATGAACAAAATCGCTTTGATAACCAATTGTATATTTTTCATCATAGGTCAAAGTTACTAAGTGAGTGATAGCTAAGAGTTGAGGCATCAATGTCAAAAAGACTTAACAACTTCTAATCAGATTTATCACTTTTGCTCCGATTAAGTTTATCACTTTTACGACGACAAAGTTATCTATAGTGCTGTAATTCTTTTGCCTTTTATGTTAGGCTTTATTGGGAGGATTTTATTATTCCTTTTATTTGTTTCATTCAAAATGGTTTGAGGGGATATCATTTACAATCTCTACAGATCATGATGGAATCTTAACGTAATCTTTGTCTACAATTGTTACCTTATAATTTAAATAGTTACTTTATTAACAAAATGTCTCGTAAATCCAATGAGACTCTGGGGGCCGATTCTCGGTTTTAGAGATGGTGTCGAACTCGACAAAAAATTCTAATGACGTCATTGTTTCGACAAATTTTACTGAATTCTAACGTTAGCCTTCGACAAATGGCGAATATGACATTCCCATGAATAGCAACTTTGTCGAAAAAATTACGTCATTCGAATTTTTTGTCGAGTTCGTCACCATCTCTAAAACCGAGAATTGGCCCCCTGGTACCCGGGAGAAGTAGGTATTGGTAAGACTCTCTGTCAGATTCCATAAGAAATAGAATGTAGGAGTCTGGTTGATGGCAGTATGATGGCCCAATTGCCAGGATTAAATACATAATGTGAGTGTACTACAGTGTACATTGCCTATCGTTTTGCAGATGTCAATTCAATCATCTGCCTAGCCTTTTCCCAACAGTGACCAATCTGACACCGTAGATTCAAGTCAGAATATCAGTATTTTACATGAAGCGACGGTCTATATAACCTCCAAAATCTAGTAAGTGGGTTTACCCGACCCATACAATAGTCACAGATTTGTATTTATTTCCTGTTTACCTCCGTAGGTCACAAAGCTGGTTCAAAATTTTTAGATTAAGCTAACTAGATTCTTTTTCTAGATTAGTAAATAAAAAGTAATTCGTACTCACCCCTCTTTCACTCAAGTGCCCCACTAAACAGTGGAGGTAGGCAGTCCCTCCCAGCTGAGCGGTGATATTGCTGACTGTGTTGTTGGCTGTGACGTCAGCAGCAGGCTGCACGCCCGCGCGCCAGCCGCGAGCTCTTGACGTGCCGTGGTGTCCTGGTACCGAGAAAATGGAGTTTATAGAGAAAATCATAATTTGAAAAAGAGTGGGATTGTTATTTTTTGTACTGCTTTTAGAGGGTGTGCCAGGAGCGAGAGGCAGCTTTCAGAAGCCTATTAAATGTTTGAAATGAAACGATGTTCCAACCGGGGTGGTTGATGAATGCATAGAAGACAAAATAATGTTGTTTTATTACGCGAGTTCTTGGTGTGAGTGTCATAACATCGTAGTAGCTCTTTTAGCCACGGTATCAGACGGTATAGGGTGTTACGCTGGCTATTAAGCAATTGCTTGTCAGCATAGAGATCTATATTGCAACTCTATAGCAGTAATGGTTAAATCCTACTAATATTATAAACGTGAAAGTTTGTATGTGTGGATGGATGTTTGTTACTCTTTCACGCAAAAACTACTGAACGGATTTGGCTGAAATATAGTTTTTATCCCGATTTTATGTTCCCGTGGGATAATTTTGGAGTTGCCGTTGGCAACAGCTAGTGTATACAATAAACTAAATAAACCGTGTAGGTGTACTGCAACATCATCAACATAATTTAGTCCTGCTTCCTCAATGATGATTGAAATTACGTGTTTCTTATTAAGATTTAAGCTTTAAGGCATTTGCTCTGGAATGAGACAGAATAAACTTCTTAAAAAATCTGTTAAAAATCCTTATCAGTAATATTATTGCCCCGGAACGACCATGAAATTAAAATTTAACTAACAAAAAAAAAATACAGCAACAATGAATAAAACTACCCACCATCATCAGGTGATAATTTCTCATCATTATTACAACATTAATATTAAAATAAATTATGTTAATAAGGTTTCTCATCACAATCGGGCCCATTTATTAACTTATTAGTCATTCTGTAATTAATTCAGCGGCGTTACCATAATAAACCTGAGGTCGATGACGGTTATTGGCAAATATAAACTTATCTTGCCAATACAGAACAGCTTTATGGTGACAAAAATTATGAGAATGTGTTTTTTACTATCAATGGCACTCAGAATACATAATACTTAATAACTTTAATTCAAAAAGATTCCTCGATCACTGGTATTTGTTTTCTTTTTTAAAAACGTTGCCCACACTATGAAATTTTCCTGTGTCGTGTCGTGGGTGCGTTTACAAACATAGAAACTCACATACAAAAACCCAGACCATCATCATCTGCCTGCCTTTTCCCAACTATATTGGGGTCGGCTTCCAGTCGAACCAGATGCAGCTGGATATCAGCATTATAACCAGCCTATTATAATTTTCCCACAATTGAGACACAGGCCAGGGATATTGCTTACGAGCCATTTTAGATCCTCAGATCTCTTAAAGCTTCTACGGTAAGAGTGGAAGGTATACTCACGTATGTCTCCGGTGGAAGATGTGAAGAGAGGCAGCATGCAGAAGATGGCTGCCGCAAGCTGTATGCCCATGCCGCCAGTCTGTCGCCATCTCATCTGAAACAAGCAAAAGAAATAATTGTCAATATGTATTGATTTTGTTTTTAATCTATTGCATAGCTATCTTCTATCGCGGGCTGGAAACCTACTTTTAAAATTCTCCTACAACTAAGAAGTTCTTTATTAGAGTAGTGTACCACAAACATTTTAAACAAATGATATTCTCGTTAGTATAAAAATAAATGTTATGCAATAGCTTCACCGCGGCAGTTTCGGGAGTGCCACATGTATTTTTTTTAACATTTATGATAGACTTGCGTTTGCCACCATCCCGCTTGATACTTATAGTAAGCAATGATGTGGTCGACGGCTGAAGCGCGTCTTCCTAAAGGAAACCTATTCAATTTTGACTTAAAAATCCCAAGGTTTTATCAAGAAATTAGGTCAGATGAACTCTCACTGTGTTTGTAATAGCACTGAGCTTCTCACTGCACAACGTTGTGAGTATAATACAAGCCCGAGCAATGTGTCTTTTTCAATGTATAATGACAGACGAAACGCACATGTATACTGTAACTCATCAACAGCCTATAACGTTCCCACTGCTGGGACACAGGCCTCCTCCCTGAGAGAGGGAGTGGGCCATAATCCACCACGCGGGCCCATTGCGGATAGGTAGATGTCACATATCTTCGAATTTTTGGTTCTAAGACATGCCGGTTTCCTCACGATGTTTTCCTTCACCGTTTTGAGAGCAGTGATGACGAAATAAATTACACAAAGTAATGCGCCTGACGGGGTTCGAACCTACGACCTACAACTTGTAAGTCGCGGCCGATACCACTGGGCCACCACTACTCGACACTACTACTGTAACTATAAAGTGTAAAATCGATCATTGAAACAGATTGGAGTAGCTTGATGTGCTATTGTACGTACTTTCTAAGTTTATCTTTGACATCACTTACATAAATGCAGGAAAATAACTTGAGGAAACCTGAACATAAATCAATACTAGCTGGTCGACCGAGCTCTTCCAGAGAGCAATTAGAAAAATAATTCTTTAAAAAAAAAAAACAAAAATTGCGGCCACGGAACGTAAAGGGCATCCGAAGGAACACGGGTGGATTTTAGTCAGTAAGAGTCTGATAGTCCCTTCCGCTCCACCCAGGGCGGGAGGACTCATTAGATGACTTTACCACCTAAAAAAAAAAAACATGAAAGAAAAAGGCATGACAGAGAGAGCCAGATTAATTAACACCAAGCTGCGGGCTTGTACAGAAAGTCTGTAAAACATCTCTCGTTAACAGAGAGTTTTAGCCACGTCTACGCAGCGTATACGTCCAACTCGCTGCTGCACAAACATTAACCACGAATACATAAGCCAAACTTTAGAACATAAACGTTATCAAAGCTAGAGAACATCTAGTTCAGACAATATCTCTGTTTATTCTTGGGTTATAGTTCGACGCGGGTTTCAGAGTAGCCAATCAATACCTTTGATGCTTCCTAGGCGGGGAGATAGTGATTGAGTTTTTGATGTTATGGCAACAGTATATCCATTATTAAAATTTATGTAAATAAGAAAAAATAATAATGGTTCTTGCAATATATTTTTTTGTTTGAATAGTTGCATCGGTGCAACGTTGCGAATTAAAGGGTTAAGCGAATGAGAAGAGTGCTTTTTTTAATTTTTTTTTCTTTTTGATTTAAAGTATTGTTGGGTTTTTTTGAAAAAGGAGTCATTACTTTAAAAAATACTTGGTTGTTGTTTTTTCCTGTTCTAACACAGTTCATTTCAAAGTCTGCTTGTAAAAGTTTTTTTTTATAATGTACCAATTTGTATGAACTCTTGTAATATTATGTTTTACCCTCATATTGTTTCTTGTGTGTATATCAATTAAACTATAGATGTTATATTATTTCAAAATTTCTTGATCTAATAACCTCTCGTTTCAAGCAAAAACAAGAAAAATTAACATTTATTCAGTACAAAGTAAATGTGTGAATAATCAACTTTGTTAAAAAATGTATAGTTTAAACTTTGCATGCAATGAATGCATGCTGGTAGACACAATTGTAATTTTATTTTATTCTGAAAATAGCGGACACGCGATGAAAACGAACGGTAGTTGACATTTTAATCAATGCAACAAAAAATATTGTTGGAATTTCATTATTCTGTAATTTGTTCACTGTCATCCAGAAAACCCTGTAGACATATTGTTGTACTGCTTTTGTTTCACTTAATTTTTGTTTCAACGTATTTAAATGAATGATAATTATCTTCCAAATATTTAACCAAGGTCAATCGAAGGACCAGTGTGATTTTTAGTCGGTATGGGTCTGACAGACTGACAGGGTCGCGGGTCAGGTAACTGTGACCCTGTAACTTAAATGGCTATTTAAGAATCACCGTGGATTTTCGACAAGTCTGACAGTCCCTCCTGTTACATGTCATGTCATCTTGGAGATTACTCATTTGATTTTACCACGAAAAAAGAGATTTTAACAGATCCTTTGGCTCCACCCAGGGCCTTAAAAAGATCTCGTTAGATCACTATATTATAATACTAAAAGTCGGTTAAGCGATATATGCGTGAAACCGTAACTACAAAAAGATATACATCTGTTGACCGATGGTCTAAAAAAAGTGTAACTGCAAAATGACCGTTACATCAATGTGAACTGACATTTTGAAGTTGACAGTTTTTTTAAACAAGTGGTTATCACAATGTTTCTTTCTTGTAGCAAGACGGCTATAACATAAAGTAAGTCTAAGTTTGCAATCTTAAAGAATATCTAGCTCCTAGTCTATGAGTAGCGGAAAGCAACATTATACCCAAGACGATATATATATCTTTAACTAAGTCCAAAATCAGTTTCCGCTCCATCTCGTGTTGCCAATCAGTTACCAAGGACGAGAAGGAATACAATATACGAAGGTATGTATACATAGTAGGACAAATACGACACTTTAAGGCGGGTACCGACAGGCGTTACGGGGCGTAATGTAATGTCGTGTTACACAAGGAGTGTCATATAGCTTTTCTTTTTATCGTGGTGAAATCATCAAATGAGTCCTTCTACCCAGGACGGCAGGTAGGACTACCAGACTTGTACTGACTAAAATCTACGGTAATCCTTCAATGGCCCTTTACGTTCCAGGGTCACGGTTACGTGATGAGACAGTTCTGCGACCTAGGCAGGATTTGGCCCTCTAAGGGCCTGCCCCACAGCTCACCCCTTGTTTTCACCAAGAAACAAGTTATATATACTAGTTTGAGACAAAACTTGTAGAACACTAACTTGTCAAGATATAATTGTTTCTTTTAAACATGTATTGAGAGCGTTTAAAACGTTCGAATCCTAAATAACTACACATTAGGGGGTTGTTGTTTTGTCAAAAACTTAATTCGCCACGAAAAAAAGTATGTGTAAATTAGCCACAGTTTTTGTTTAGAGTAAATTCGCCCCATTTATTTTTTCAGTACGGATAGCAGAACAATTACTTAATAAAACCCAGCACAAACCTACAGAAAAGGAAGACACAATGTGGAATCTGAACAGAAAGTACTAGTAGAACCGGATCATGGAGGTGTGGGTGCCGCCGTCTTCAGTAAAAATTATGAGAAATGAAGATTTGTGGCCAATTTACAATAACAAAATCTAGCTGTGGCAAAAAACTCTCAATGTATGAGGTTTGAAAACTGTGGAAAACTTACATCAACTATTATGAGGAAAGAGATCGCCAAGAGATACAAGCGGCTCCTTACGATACGGCCTGTAATTCTCGTCTGTACTCAGCCCTATACATATTTGTATGAATACAATGTTGTCAACACGGATATTGGAAACACCCGGACTACGCAGTAGGTACAGGTTAAGGTTTTTGTAAAAGGAGTGATTACTTTTCGCGGCACCCTGTCTTCAAAAGGGGGATGCTCTTTTTTGTGGAGACAGAGTGGTTTTTGCGCAGTGAGAATGTGACGGTTCCTTCTCCTCCAACAGGACGGTACGAATCATAATGATTTGTAAAACGCGTAAAAAATTACAGCAATAATTTAAAGTACTTATCTATTTAAGTATAAGGATCACTATTGTATGTTGATTGCTGTATTTTTAATCAGATATTTTAAAAATATACCAATCAACATACATCAGGATTTTAAATGAGGAATTTTGTTGTTATTTGTCGTCAGGTATTTGTGTACAATTTAATATCATCCGTAATTTAACTAAATTATTATAAACACATTATCTTATTTTGAGGCGAAAATGAAAGATGGCACTGAACTCAGAATAGGTATAATAATCAAAACCTACAATACGTTTATAAAACAATTTATTTCCGTATTCAACCTATAGCCAAAATTCCCCTCAAGTTTTACTAACCTACTTAAGTAACAAGATAAAAATAAGATTTTAGGCCTAGAAAAGCCGGACCTCTACAGAGATTGATGTACCGTTGATTATGTTCCATCCAGAATAATCCTGTTACCCTCCAAACCAAATTACATTTAGATTGATTCGCGGTTTGCTCGTAAAATTGCAATTCTCTAAGGTCAAGACTATATGTATAAAAACTGTCAGAAGTTTCAATTGATTTGGTTGTCGGAGGTTTGTCCAGATTCTTAAGCCCGTTGTACACATTGGGCCAATGCATTGGGTCAGCGTATTGGGCCAGCGTGTACACCTACTTGGCGGTATGTTGGTAGTTGGAGGAAGTATTGGCTTGCCAACCGAATATTGTCGGTTTTTCGTGCACCAATCAAAGCATCTTGGCGTGCTTCGCAACAATGTTCACACGTTGGCCCAATGTGTAAACAGCGACATTTAGAATTCATTATTTTGGCCTAACATGCTGGCCCAATGCCTTGGCCCAATGTGTTCAACGGCCTTTAGAGGCCACTGAAAATTGAAGCCAAAAACACGGCAGCAAAATTACTCTCGTATTTCGATTCCTACGTAAAACAAGTGAACATCACCATGGAAAACATTGAAATGTGTGCTTGGCGCTCACTCACACATTTATAAAAAGTGGCTTCACTATAACGTTACGTTTTGTTTCAAACTTGGAATCTAGACATTTTATAATCTAAGGTTAGAGGTGATATAATAGTTTTTTTATTCGTCTTCGAAAGAAAGCATGCATGTTTGTCCGTTATTAACTTGGGTTTGGCAGAACTCATTTTATTGCAGGTCTTAGAAAAGTGTTCGTTACTTTCTGGAAAATGTGAGAGATCTACCAATTCTTGTAAATTAGATATTGCGTTTTCATAAAAAAAATATTAAAACCTAAGAAAGTACAGACGCTAGCCCAGCAACCTTTCTCAATCTGTTTTTATTTTAAAGATTTTCAACCTTATCACAATATTGTTAATGTTAGATTGATAAAAATTTGGCAGCTTCGGGTACGTTGACATGCTGGCGTCTTTTTTTTTATCGTGGTAAAATCATAAAATGAGTCCTCCCACCCCGAGCAGGGCGAGAGGGACTGTCAGACTTGTATTGACTAAAATCCACGGTGTCCTTCAATAACCCTTTATGTTCCGGGGTCACGATGGTATAAGTCCCGCGACGCCGGCAGGCTTTAGCCCTCACATGCTGGCGTCTGTACTTAAAAAGATTATGGTAAATATAAAACTTGATACACACACAGTCTTTGATTCACATCTCTGTCAAATCCATCGTACACTAGGATCGATTTGATAGCCCACCGACTTCGGGCAAAGCCTGTAGCCCCAGAATTAATGCAGTATCTAAATTGCTCATATTATGTAGAGAGATGTCACCACATTACTAGCATAGTTATGCATGCAAACATTACCTACGTGTTATCGAACTTGCTTGCATAATGTCGAACCGGACTGCATTTGGTATTTTAGCACAGAGTTGAGTTTGGTTGCGAATACCAAACGTTACAGAGAAAGGAAAATAGTGCTTGATTTCGACGACTATTGATGCAATAACAAATAATAACAGTATTCGACCCAGAATCGACTTGAACTGGCCAAAATAAATTTAAGACTTTGTAAATAACAAAAACGAAAATGCCGTGCCAAACTAAATTCGCTAAATGTAACAAATAACTATTTATGGTTTTTTTTAGGTTGGTAAAGCCACCCCGGGCAGGGCGGCAGGGATTTTGGCGGGAATTGTCGTTTACTGTCGTATGCTGTTTGACTAAGGCCCCAGGTCATGTTTCAAAGTGCTTGTATTTCAGGTAAACGACAAATATTTCTTCATTACTGTCAATTATTAGAAGCAAACCTTCTTCACCTTTTTTTATTTAGTCTCGAAACGAACTCTTGACAAAGACAGGAGATAGGATTTGTCAAGTTATCCGATTCTCGTTTGATTGATTAAGTGCCGAAGTATTTTGAAGGATATCGTTCCTTTTCTTCGATTCTTTTGCTTGATTTTTTTCGGGAAGACATGGTTGTAAGTAATCCAGTTTCATGTTTTTATGTCGATTGGTGAGTTATGGCACTATTTTTCGTGCCTTTATTGATAGTTTTCATAAATAATTCTAGAGTCTAGAGGCTAAATTATTACAGTCGATTGTTAAAAAGAGTTTGTTTTTAATGATGGTATGGTTGGCGCAGTGGCTGATTGAGCGACTATCTCCGGTTTGATTCCCGCACGGAATAAGTATTTGTATGACAAGTAATTGTTAAGTATCTGGGTGTTTTTGTATGCAAGATTAAATTTTTGTAAAAACACTCACATTACAGGATATCTAATGTATCTTTTTTAGAGTTGGGCAACATTTTTTTAAAATAAATAAAAGACGAGCCAAAATTTCAAATTAAATGCAAATGATGAAAAAAAAAACTATGTTTTTTGTCACTATAATTATGCGTAATAGCCAGAAATCCATCCTTTTTGTCTCAGTTGGATAAAATAGCAAATAAGAAAATTCCAAGTAAAGATTTCTAGCACCAGACCAGGATTTATAAATCTCCATCCAATCTCTGATTTATTATTCTAGTTATCTGTTGTCAAATAGGCGCCTTGAAGCTACGATTTATGGACATTACTTTGAGAATTGGTTTTATTTTCTCTAGATCTAAATCAGGACCTTTTATTTTAATAGTGAATAAGAGAAGGTCATAATGTCGACCCTGTAATACCCTTAAGGTCACATAGAGATGTCTCTAATAGAATACATATATTTCACCTGTTATCTTTAAGACTGCCTTCATGCTAGCATTTGTCAAACGCCACGAAAACGTCGCGTTGTCGTCTTGGCCATATTAGTACGCTCTGACCTTCAAATTGAACACAAACCTCAAGCTTAGCAGTTGCACTGTGACCACTACACCATAGGTCGCTAGATTGTCTCATCACGTCATCCCTTAAAGGGCCATTGAAGGACCGTAGATTTTAATCAGTACAAGTCTTACAGGCCTTCTCCTTCGCCCTGGGTGGGAGCCGTGAGGACTCATTTGATGATTTTACTACATAAAAAACCACCAGACCATTGCTCTATCTCTTTGTAAACGCACTATATAATAGTTGGCGTAACAAAAATAAAATAGGTGGGTCGAATCGTATCAACCATAGCTGTTTACCCCGGGAAACAGCATCACAAATTACTTGTAATCTACGGTGACAGTTCAACGATCCCTTTGGTCGTGGAGGTCTCACCAAGGAGATTTGATAATCGCCCAAGAAGTTTGGTGGCCACGTGCGCACGCTACCAGAAATTTTACCGTTAATACTATGTGGTACGTCAGTGTGGTTTTGCTTTGCCATAGAATCGGGAGAGCATTGCTATTGAATATCATTGCGTGTTCTGCATGAGTCCAATACTAAACAGTTTTTACTGAGTACTGTCGGTTCACAGGAGATCCCTCAATCTAAGCTATCGTTTTTGCTCCTAGGCTAAATTGAGACCAAAAGCAAAGACGAAGTAAATAAAAAATAAATAAAAAGAAAAACTCTCAAACTTCAATTTGTAATGTAATTCTCTTTTACACAAAAATCCAATACGTACAGGCACCAGCAAAAGTTTTAGCATCGTGTTTTCTTCAAAAGTTTGGTCTGACAAGTAAAGTCCAAGTCTTTCCGTGTCGTATGCGAGTGTACTCGTACAACAAATCAGAACTTTGATGAGTTCGTACCGTTCGCCGTCAATTTTGTCAAAGGAGAGAGATATATTTTCTATGTGTATGCTATTTTATACTTTGGAATAGTAGTTTGAAAGTTTATTTTACAATGTATTACTTGTACAAAACAACAAAGGAGATTGAGCAAACTACTAGGGCACTTGGTTGCGCTCCCTTTGATACAGTATGGTAGTGAAAATTGGACACAAGTTAGGCTTATTGACATACTTCAAAGCAACGTTAAATACAGGTTGATATTTTGTGGACTTTTTCCAAAAAAACATAATTTACTCAGGATATTATTTGAGGTTATGTTAGACGTCAAAACAATATCGTTTTGAAACCGTACCTATTTAAATTGGTACACATTGATACTGCAATATTACTTAATGTAAAAAAATAAGATTTTGATATGTAGGTTATTATTGGGCGTTTTTCCATTAGCTGGCCGGCACCGGCACAGTCGCCGACGCCATGCCGATGCCTGCGAAGCAAAAATGTACGAAAATGAATGACTCGCTTTTGCACTTATTATATTATAATAGGTACAAACATTTAGTAGTGCCGGTGGCGGGCCGGCTAATGGAAAAACGTCCATTATACTAGGTATCATGAAGGAATATACTTGCCGTAGTAGAAATCCATATATTTAAAAGATTAACCATGGCATCCGTTGTCTCTCTCATTTGACGATTAGGCAGTGGATGCGATAATAACAAAGAACAATTTACACAGCGCGACATATTTTTTACTGTCCCGAAGAAATCAACGTAGACGTATACTACAGATTCATTATAACAGCGCACTACAGGGTCCAATTGCTCGATGTATAAACACGTGGAGATACTCGACACGAATATTAGTTCAGATTATATCAGAGAAAAGCAAGAAATAGTAGTTCGCCGGTAATAACGAAATCAAAACCAAACAAACACGAAAATAATGAGTTTGACTTTGACAACTGACACTTCATGGAATAGTGTTGGACACATCAGTCAATTACGATATCATAATCATAATCGATTATTTTTTTACTTTTATTATAAGACCTCAATATATGTTATCATAAAATAAATCATATTAGAGTTTTTAGAAAAACAATAATAAAAGCTTTTAAGGTAGACTTTAGGGACACTAGTAGATTTTTCAATTGTTTTACGATTCTATTTTAAGTTTAATCGATCGATTCTGGTAACGTAGCCCTTCACTATACCGGAACAAATGTATAATAGTAATTACTAATAATATTGAAAATAAAAACCCCACAAATGATTTAAGTGAATTTGTGCCAAAACAAATTTAAAATAATAACATGATTTATGGATTTGCTTAAGTGTCCATACGCTTCAAAAAGCGATATTAAAAGTGCTCTTTCTCCTTTATAGCGGTATAATTTCCGTTTCTTTTTCAGCATAACTTTCAAAGCAAAAATCTATAATATTGTTTATCGCAATAGAGTACTGGGATGTTTTCTATGATCCTAGGACGCCTTCCTCCTGCCGGGGTCGCAGGACTGTCTAAGTCAGATTCCATGGCCCTGAAACGCAAGGGACAACCTGAAAGGAATAGCATATAGGGTGAACTTTTAGTCAGCAAAATTCAATAACTTCCACTACAACTAGAGCGTGGGTCGCGGGACACACGTATACCGCGACTCCGGTACATAAAGGGCTATTGAAGGACACCGTGGATTGTAGTCAGTACGAGTCTGACAGTCCCTCCTTCTCTGCCCTGGGTGGGAGGACTCATTTGATGATTTTACCATGCTAAAAAAAACATCTAGAGCATCATTTCTCTCAGTCGCCCTTGCCATTACTCGCAAATATCGCATTATCTAATTATAGAATTTTAAGCCGAAACGTGTGTATAGAAATTAGGCACCTCATTGTCTAACTAAATAACATTCTTACCCAAACATTATTATATACCGACATTATCACAGGATAATAACTGTCGTGTTAAACCTTTGTTTAACAAAATAAATACCCGGTAATTCCGAGATACGTGAAGTCCTTAGAGGTTTTCCTAACAATGTCAAATTTGATACAGGATATATTTACATACACGGTTCGCTGGCTTCGAAATATTGAGTGTGGTTTTGGAATATGAGCTTAATTATGTGTGTTAAAGTGTTGAAATAAGATATTTTTGAGGTAATTATGTGTTTCAAGGTGGTAAAATTTACTTGTAAAGTACTTTTGTTGAGAATAGATAAATAATTTAAATTATATGGGACTCTGCCCCATGTTGGCTTCCAGTCAAACCGGATTCAGCTAGATAGCAGTATTTACATAGAGCCACTGCCTGTTGGACCTCCATAACCCAGTTACTTAGTAATACTATACCCTATGGTAAGACTGGTTGTCAGACTTTAGAGTTTCTGAGACAGTAATGACTGTCAAAGATCTGCAAATGTCATCCGGGACCAAGGACTTTACGTGCTTTTCGAGGCACGGAGGAAACTCGCTATGACAGATGGGCACCCATCCACAGACCAACCTCGGCAAGCGCGGCTTCACCTGGAAGATCGGCCTGTGGGGCTGTAATTATTTAGCCACGAGCTCGTCATTTTTGATGATTTTACCACGGTACCCAATAGTCATAAGCTATATACAGACAATACGTTTAATTATTTTCAAATCTACGCTTATATAAGCTATAAAAGCTTATCTAACTATAAAAGCTAGCTATAAAAGCTTGCCAAAAAAAGGTAACTAAATATTTGTTACTTTTCAATTCGTTAAACTGTTGTATAGTAACTTTTAACTAGTTCTCTGGTTTGTATTGACGGTCGTCGGTCAGTTTTTGATAGTTAACTTTTTTACTTATTTGTAATTTTTTACTGGTTTGGAAACTGAAGCATTGAGTGATTTACAACTATTATTACTGTAATAAATACTTAAGAAGGGAAATAGTTCTTGAATCAAAATGTTTTACATTATCTTACTAGTCTGCAGGTCAGAGTCTCACCTGAAATGTGCACTTGTAATGTTCATAACTTTACTTTACGAGACTTTTAGACATAGCATGGGTGATAGCAAAAAGAAAGTGGAAGTGGGCGGGCCATATATGCCGTAGACTGGATGGAAGATGGGGCAGGAAAGTGTTGGAATGGAGACCACGAACGGGAAAGAGGAATGTAGGGAGCCAACCGACTAGGTGGACAGACGATCTTGTTAAAGTGGCCGGAAGAAACTGGATAGCCATAACACAAAACCGCCAGAAGTGGAAAGATTTGGAAGAGACCTACACCCAGCATTGGGTGACTAAAGGTTGAAGAAGAATTTCATAATAAAGATTTGTCTATCGTGTATTGTTTTAAGTTAGGAAATAAATTGCTTTCTGCATATCTCTATAGGAACATACTAGTCAGTCCGCGTATTTTCTTAAAATGGGATCTCCCTTTCCTTTTGAACTTAGGATTATATAATAGCTTTGTTAAATGGCCATTGACCACTGGCCGGCCACTATTGTACTAATAAGGAGTGTCATCCCTGTCCCTGTGTTAGTCCCTGTGCGGGACTAACGAATTACCGTGGCCCCGACAGGTAAATGGCTTTTGAAGGACACCGTGGATTTTAGTCAGTACAAGTCTGACTATCCCTCCTGCTCTGCCCTGGCTAGGAGGAATAAATTGATGATTTTACAAAGCTATAAAAAAAGTCTAAACTCATGAATTTCATGCCTGTACTTTTCCATAGAGATTTACACTTTGGAATAAAAACCTACAAGTCTTTCACAGTTATAATGTCTTGTAATTGGGACTGTAATTCCATTATTATTTTTATCTTTTGAATAATTTAAAAAGTGCCTGTAACTAGCATATTTTGCTCTGAATTTAGTTATTAAATAAATATATATAGGTTAAACTTAACTGTGACGTCATACTTATCTACTTACCGTCACTTTGGTGGTTTTAGACCAAATCTAAAGCTTTAGTGATTCTATTGAACATCAACATTACGAAACAGGACTGCCTCAGGGGTTTCTAGACCCTCAAAGAGAACACTGGCTTAACATTTAGATCTTGTACTTATAGCCTGAGGGCACATCACACAAAGATATTGCGCAGAATCGGGCTTTTAGGCCTTTGTCTGAATGTAGGTAGACATCTAATCATCACCATAACGTTATGTTTGTAAATCTTGAAGATAAAGGCAGAGGAGCAACTGAGAAGTCCTATTTATTTCGCCAGTTTTTTTTATCAAGTCCCATTTTAATTGGTTAGTCTTTTGTCGTCAATTGGGCACATATCCCATGTGCCTGAGTGTTGCAGACTTGATTAAAGTATCTCTGAGGCTAATTTCAATAAATCTGTTCTGACGTGATTGTGTAATAATCATCCATATTCATAAACTTAGTCATAAATCAAAATTGTTGGAAGTTGGTGACTTTGTTTCTTAAATCCTTGTCTTTTTCGTCACCATAATTACTTTTGATCAAAGTTATTTTTGACGTTTTTGTGTTTTTTTAGAAGTCAGTTTCATTTTTTCAAAAAGGTTTTATTGTGCCTTTTTTAGTGGTGTGTTAACAATTCATAAGTATGCGATAGAAGCCATCGCCGTAGATTTTTTTTAATTTATGGTAGAGTTCCGTTGATTTCTCCAAGATCCTATCACTAGATCCTGACCTGATTACCATGGGACCACCTGTAAAGTATACCCTTTCAAACAATAGAAGAATTTTCCCAATAAATTCAAGCGTCATCAAGAAATCGCAGAACTTAAAAAAAAAAACCAACCAATTGATAACCTCCTACATTTTTCGAAGTCGGCTAAAAATGGAACAGCCTGTCTAACCCCTTGAACAAAAATCTTCAAACCACTTACACAATAAGAGAGTTAACCTACCCTTTTTTAAATCCATGAGTCTACCTCCGCAAGGGTCCTCAAATTACAGTGCCTACTACAAACCAAACAATTCAATAGGCGACCATAAATAAAACTTATTATAAGGCAACCGCAATAAAAATAAATCTTCCATAATACCAGACGTATAAAATAGAAAATCATTGAAATAAATTACAGGTTTTCAGCTCGGCCAGTACTTGTTGTAAAGGTGTGTACAGGTTTTGGGTATTTACTTGTTTAGTACTTTATGGGGTACGAGTAACAGGGTGTAAAATAACAGGGAGTACAAGTAACAGGGTAAAATATTAGCTGTGGATTCTCCAACCATACGCATACGGAGAATCCTCTCTCTCTTCGATTTCAAATCTACGCTGTGTGGGAAGAGCCTGGGATTACGAATTGTTCCCTCCGCAAGACGGGAAAAACGCGTGTCTTACGACAAAATCCATCGTTCTTGTTGGTAGGTACCTCTTCAGAATCCAACTACAAATATATAGCGGCCATGTCCACTCGTGAAAGTCCAGCGTTATGTTATTCTGCGATTCGACCGCGAATGGAAGCCAGTTATTGTCTGCAGGGTCGGCAATACTCAAACACTGTCTCCGGTGATGAAGGTAGGCTACTAACTGTTTTCCAATCAAGCAAGTCGTATTCTTCTTTTACGTATACAATTTTAGAAGATGGGTGCCCTGTCTGGTCGCCTATATCCGATAGTTCGGTCTAATTTTGCCATTATATGCTTAAGTTACGAATTAGTTCTTCATTTCCTTTAAGGTGAATGCTCCAACCAGCCTGCGAAATTCAAAATTTCTTGTGTTTTTTGCAATTCGCAGACTATTTCTAGGTTTTATTTTGATTAAAATATCATTCGCGGTTGTAAGACGTATGTAGTTACAGAATTATAATCATCAAAGTCACCAATACAACCCTCCAAGTTCATAAAGCCCTAGAAATGACTTTTTCTGTTCTTTTTTTTGTTCCTAGGGTTTTATGAACTTGGAGGGTTGTATTAAATAAAACCCAGCAAAGGCCTGCAAATTTCGCGGGCTGGTTGGAGCATTCCCCTTAATGTATTTGTCATTCTGGTAGACAATGGACAACTTGGTGTTGTACTTTCGTTTGTACGAGTATTGTAGTATTTGTTAGTAACATTAACATGAACTGTTGTGTACTCTCCTTAATATTTATTAACTGCAAACGGCCTATGATTGTGCGGTAATATGGCCGCGGGAAATTCGCCTGGTTAGTCCAAATGTGGGTTTCAGGGCAATTGATTATTGTTCTGTTGGAACTAGCACGCGAATAAATAAAGGCCGGCTTAAGACTTGAAAGAGGTAGGTAGTTAGTTATTTGAAGTTTAATGCACGTTTAAATTGAGTTTATTTTCGCTAATTTTGTTTTTTTAGAGTATGGTATGGGTATAATCTTCTCGGTTATAACATTAATTGAATATATAAATGTTCATCGTAACTCTATCGCAGTGGTGGAGGTTTATTTTTCCCGTCCATAACCAGTGGTGACAAAGCCAGTGGAGACTGCCTAAGACTGGGATGGTTGTTACTCTTTGGGGGGAAGCTTATATCCAACAGTGGACGGCTATTGGTTGAAGATGATGATGACAATCTTTATTTGCTTGTTTATTACTTTTATCTGACTTCGGCGATGATGGAGGATTCGATTCGATTCAGGTGAAATTACCAAAAGTGAACTTTGTAAGTAATAAAATAAAGCCCATTTGCGACACAACTCACTAAGTGGGAAAAATGTATTTATGTCATATTATTTGTGCCATTTTCAAAAGATATTAAGAAAACTATATTATGTTTAAAAATATTAAAGTTTCCCTACACTAGATATTATATTTCTGCTGTATCGTGGGCGTGGGTGCATTAACACATATTTTAACTGGCATTTATAGCTTATTATGTATTGGTAAAATATCAATGTGGTATACACGAATGAAAATATAGGTTAATTAGGCACGAAATTTCATTCAAAATAAGGTACAATTCCCATATATTAATTGATCCTGTATATAAATACTGCTATAGGCGTCAAAACTACAGCAGTGTTCCTAATTGAAAAATAATTGACCTATTAGTGACTTGAACACGAACACTAATATTATGGGTTACTCATAGTGACGGGAATCCAAAACATTGTCAGCAATTTTCCTAAATTATTTGATAATTTCTGTGTCATTATATTTATTGTGGTTTCAAAATCGCTGTCCGACTCCTATTGGGTGTAGCGTGATGTTTTTGTGAGCAGTGGTGACCCAGTGGTATCGGTTCCGACTTACGAGTTGTAGGTCGTGGGTTCGAACCCAGCTTGGCGCATTACTTTGTGTAATTTATTTCATCAGCACTGCTCTCAAAACGGTGAAGGAAAACATCGTGAGGAAACCGGCATGTCCTAGAACCATCAAGACATTTGTGACATCTGCCAATCCGCACTGGGCCCGGGTGGTGTGGCCCACTCCCTCTCACAAAAGAGGAGGCCTGTGTCCCAGCAGTGGGAACGTTATAGGCTGATGATGATGATGATGTGATGTTTTATAGCCCTTAGTATGCCTCGATAAACTGACTATCGTATAAGTACAAAAATATTTTTTCAATTCATAACATTAATGTTTCTCAGATTAGCGCGTCGCTCAACCAAGCTTTATAAAATTAGTATTATGTACATTTATTCATGACTTACGAGTAAATGGTTTCTATGGCTCACTAACAACCTGCCGGGGTCGCGGGTCTTATACCATCACCGTGACCCCGGAACATAAAGGGCTATTGATGGACACCGTGGATTTTAGTCAAAACAAGTCTGACAGTCCCTCCCGCCCTGCCCGGGGTGGGAGGCTTCATCTGATGATTTTACCACGTAATAAAAAAAAATGGCTCACTAACAAAACTCATCATTAGTTTGTACAAAATAAAATAACGAAATTCCATTCGTTTTTTGGAAGGCTGCAAAATCATGAAAATAAATGAGTCCTCTTGATTGACTAAAAATAGTAGCAACCTTGTAGCAAAAAAAAACTTTTTCGGAATTTTCCTACTTACAACATAATTATAATTTAATAACCTTTTAATTCTTTAAAATTCCACTTAACTCATCAAAAAGAGAACACAGTACCCGCCATAAATATTCATCTGACCTAAATAAAGATGGCGGGGTCCATACCCGCAGCGGATGGGACATATTTGTATAATATAGTCCATAATTTTCACGGTTCAACTCATTTCAGTGATCAAAGCTTACCTAATCGTTTGGGTCGGTTTGACCATTAAATAGAGTGGTCACCACCAGCTATCGAAGGATATAAATAGATGCTAGAAATTGGTGTATACTGGGTTATTATTTTATGACTACAATGGTTCTATAAAGGCATGATACAATGGTAACTTGGTAAAATAAGAATATGTTATGTGCTAAGCTATTGCATAGCTTTTGCAAAACTAACGAAAATACCTGACACCACGCATAGTCTAACGTGTTTTCAGTTCGGGAGACTTCGGCAATCATAAAAATATCCGTTATTATGTCAATTTACTTTTTCTTACTGATTCTAAACGGCCAGCTACAAAAGGAGTTTTTACAATGAAACCTACTTTTAAATTCTCTTACAACAAAGAAGCTTTTTATTACATAGACCAGGCCGCGTAGAAGACATCCGTATGCAAAATATGAGGACCGAGTTTTGAGTTTTTTAATATATTTTTAGGATTGTCAAGATATATATTTTCGATGTTGCCAGCAATTATCGTGGTCCAAAAAAAAAATCCGCACTTCGGTCTCAGATCAATAAAATGTTGATATTTATGGGTTTTGATCTGAATAAATTTCATATGATATGGCATTACGTACTGATTACTTTATTATGACGAGACCTTGATAAAATGATTGGAAAATATAGTAGAAAAACATATAAATACATAATTATCTATATATTTAAAATAATAGGGTATAGTCGTAAGCCTCGCCTACAGCTGAAATTGCTAAACGTAGAAACTTGGGTTTTGGACAATAGTTGCAGTCTACCATTTAGGGGGGCATAAAGACGGGATTTTGTGAAAATCGTCCTCTAAAGGTGTGAAAAGGGGTGAAAACTACGGTATGAAAAATCCTATTCCTTGGGTTTATACATTTGAAACTAGTCATGAATAAGAAAACAAGTAAATAAAATAGATTGGCACTTTTAATTTTTTTAAACTACCCTCCATTAGTGATCTAATCGATGTTAAAGTTTGTATGGAAAAATCATAACGCGTGATCCGATTACTTTGAAAATTAGTATTTATATAAGAAAACAGAAATTATCAAACACGTATTTTTGGATTTTTCAAAAATCACCCCCAATGTTAGTGAAAAGGGGTATTCAAGTTTAAAGGGAAGGATTTTAAAACGCTATAAGTGTAACCTGCATTTTGGATGGTAGTTGCAATTTATCATGTAGGTGAGCACCAAGAAATGATTTCACCTTTAAGGAGGTGACAATGGACATTAATAGTTTTTCAAAACTACCCTCCAATGATACTCTAGACGAAGTTATAGTTTGTATAGGAAAATCATAACGCGCTAGCCGATAACTTTGAAACCCGGTATATGTAAATTAGATAAAAAATAATCAAACACGTGTTTTTGGGTTTTTCAAAAATCGCCCCGTAAATTGGTAAAAAGGGGTGATTAAGTTTTAAGGGAAGGATTTTACTACGTGTAATGCCGTAGTATTTTACAAATTTCTGGACCACTCCAGATACTGGCAACATGCATTTTTAAATAGTTCTAGAACCCATTTACATACTTCATTAAACAGATTGCGGTCCTCATATTTTGCAAACGAAATTCCTTCTGCGGCCTGCACTAACAGTAGTGCACCACAAAATATTAAATAAATTATATTCTTGTTAAATATACGCGGTAGGCGATTTTTCCATTAAAAAAAAAATTGTTATCCAATAGCTTCACCGCGGCAGTTTCGGGAGTGCCACATGTATTTTTTATTTACTAATCGTGGTAATATCATCAAATGAGTCCTCCCACCCAGGGCGGGACGGGAGAGACTGTCAGACTTGTACTGTCTTAAATCCTCGATGATCTTTCAATGACTCTTTACGTCCCAGGGTCACAATAACTTGTATGAGACAGTCCCGTGACCCCGGAATTGATAAATTATATGGATTCTGTAGTGTAGTCGATTTCAAGACTATAAATACTTGAACTATTGTATTTATAGTTCATTAATACAATAGTTCAGATATACACAGATAGTGGGTCCCAGCAGTGGGATCATTGTAGGCTTTTTATACTAAATACTCAAGTTGGTAGGTAATAAATTACTAACACAGTGTAGATAAGTTTCCATTTAGAGGTAGCGTTGACTTTAGCGAAAACTATTCTGTTATGAGAAAAATAGTAGAAGCTAACAAAAAACTACCCCTGTAGTTGGTTATTGACTTTGGAAAGTCTAGCAAATGTAACTAAACAAAATAAATAACAGCAGATTGAAAGTATAAGTCTAATAAAAAAGTTACACAAGTACAAATATTACATTTAATAAAAAAAAACCTGGTCAAAGTCCGTAAGTAGTAAGAAATTGAATGAAAACTAATACGCCTTTACTAGAAAAACAGAAGCCTAAACAACAGTTTTTAGAATCAGTATGTATTTTACAAGCATCACGGAAAAACTACTTAATGCATCAATAAGGCTAGTTTCCAGCATTATTGAATTGCAAAACTAATTAATCCGTAAGTTACGAGTTTTGAAAAAGAATGAATACGTATTTTACCTTTCGTTAAATCAGTGAATACTCACATAGATAAAACGTATTAAAACTTGACAGTAAGGGCTTGTGACGTCATGACGGACTAAAAATTACACCACGGCATGACGTATTGTGAATTTTAAATACGTTTTAACGTCGTCAACTTTGGTACGTATACGTAACAAATTAATGGAAAAATACGGGTCAAATATTTTTTGATAAATCTACGGACGGTATAATTATATTTTTTCAGTACCTACACAAGCCTTTTAAATTAAGTTTTCACCAATCTATTGCTAGAAATTTAACTTGTATTATGTGCTTTCCTAAGACACACGGTGCTGGATTGAAGAATGCTGTTGTAAATTCGCCATAGAATGATTATCCGTGGTTAAAAACTTACCAAATTGTCCATGGTACTATACCTGTCTCCTTCTTTCACCAGCGTGCATCCTTTTCTCCCCGTGAAAGATGCTTTGACAGCGAAGCTGTCAACTTCATAGCGTTTGTAAATTTTGCCGCGATAACATCGAAAAATTTTCCAAAGTTAAAAAAGTGTTGAAATACAATAATTAATTGTATTAAATGAGCACACGGCGTTTATTTAGAGTACGTGACACGTTTTTCTTTTGTGAATTAGTGTTTTAGAAGGATTACGGACTAAATTGAGTGGGTAAGTGTGGTGTGAAGTGATGAGTTTTGAATGTTGACGTAACGCTCCGGAGGTGGATCAGCATTCAAATACGGTGAGACAGGATGACTGGTCGTCATCATCATCTTTATCCTCGAACGACGAGAGCATAGCTTCACATCTGCCCAACAAAAGACAGTCACGTAAGTACAAACAAGTCCAGACTTGTTCGGACACTCGTGTAGAGACACAAATTCAAGAAAAAGTGTTTATTTCTAGTTATTTAACTACCTAACTTACCTTCTCTAACAACGAGAAGGCTATCTGACTCCATTTACATCAAATTGTTTGAGAAAAAACTTCATTGTCTATTGCGGTGAAGTTTTAGTATGGAGCTGGATGAAAGACAAGTAGATATGTAACACACTGTCAAAGAAAGATTAAAAGTATATCTAGATATCCAAAATTTAATCAATTTGTATGACATTTTATTTTATTTTTTAAAAAAACCCCGTACAATATTGTATTGCTATTACTTGTTTTATAGGTCTAAAAGTTAATGATGGATTGTATCATTTTAACAAGACCAAAAAAGTTTATAAGTGTCAACTGATTGATTGGCTGATTTATATTCCAACAATATTTTGGAATTGAGACAATTATTAAGATTAACATTACAGGATTTGCTTAAGTGGGTGTTGGTTACCCTAATTATTTTCATTTTAACACATATTTTGAAAAGATTTCTATTATTTGTGGTCCACCAACCTCGGACTCAATTTATGTGTTTAGTTAGGAGGCTTTGCACCCTATCAAAGCTTCTTTAGGTGGACTAAGGTCCAGCTGATTAAACAATTATTAACAAAAGCTATTTGAATAGCTGATCATTCAGAACATTTAGAGGGGTTGTCTTAAAGACCATACTCATGTGGGGCAACCACAGGGAGCAAGCAATCATATTTTGAAATTAATCACAACTTGCCATGTTCCATTTATAAAGGAAGCTGTCCTTGGTATCTAGTCAAACATGTTATTAGAAAAGTTTGCATCCTAAACAAAAGAAATAATCTTTTAGTTAAACAAAAGAAAGAGCTAAGTTGACCCAGTGACCATATAGTTACCTAATTTGAATTTACTAGGTCAAATGTATTTAAGACTAATTCAACAGTGGCTTAATATGTCCTGTATTTGACCGCGGAGGTCTCAACTCAAATTGCCAGTGAAACATTTCCAAGAAATGTAACTGGTTATAAGTTCACAAACAACTGTTTAGTGAAAATAGACATTCATTTATTGATTACTATCATCACCATCATCATCAGCCGGAAGACGTCCACTGCTGAACATAGATAACATTAATTACTATGCTGAATATCAATTACCAATTGCACAGACATACAGGAGGCTCCTCCTTGTGATCTATAACAACAAAGTGCTGCTGTTAACAGCCGTTGTATTTGGCCTATCTATGGCCCCAACTATGTTTTTCAAAGTACAACTGGATTGCGGAAATCCTGTGAGAACAATGTTTCTGTATAATTGTGTACCTGAACTATTGTTCCTGGTTAATCAGGATCGTACAATACTCGGTTCTCAGGTTGCGGAAACGCTGAGAATATTGGAAATTATGGGGCATCACATAAATTATCACTCTCTCTAAGCAGAATATATTGGCCTAATAAAACTGTTACCCTATATGTATACACCCAGCAAAATTGGGTATAACATTACTGCAATAAAATAATAAAGATTAAACTAATCTTTAACAAGGTAGAGCAATAATTGAAACAGTTGTCCACAAGAAGCTCAGACTTAATTGGTTTTACTGAATTATGATAATTATGCAGTATCAAAAGAACTATATTGTTGCAAAATGTAATTGTTTCTAAAATTGTTCTATCAAAACAGGTTACTAGAGAAAAGTAAGTTTCCTCTGCTTGTTCAACAAGGGTGTTTAAAACCATAGAGTACAACTCAATACTGTAGAGTTAAGAAAGGTGCAACTCACTTCTTAACCACTGATACACCCAACTAGGGGTAGGGAGCCCAATTAAACATCACTTATCTATCTGTAAGGTGGGCTCCATGCCAGATGACCTGGCGCTCAAATTTTGTTCCTGAAGTAGATGCCATATTAGCAGCCATAAATATGCACATAATGCACACATAAATATTAAGTCCGACAACAGGACTCTTATTGCATACCCCAGAAACAAAGGGGGGAGGGGGGATACATACCCCCGCAGCCACTGACTCCCGGGGAGTCTAAACGAAATTGCGGATCGCCTCTCAAGGGGCCGCAAAGTAACAGAGTGGCATCTTTTACCCCAAGCCGCGGAGGCCATGTTTAAGATGTGGGGCGTCCCAGACGTAGATTTATTCACGTCAAGAGAAACGGCTTACATACCAAAGTACGTAAAATTAGGTTCCAAAACCTAACGCAGTTATATGCGATATTTACAGCCGACAATGGGACTATCGGCTGGGTTGGGCATTCCCCCACCCAGCGTAATACCAGAAGTATGAACTACTTATTTGAACAAGGCACAATCTTACAATCGACAAAGAATTATGACCCACCAGAAACATTATTTTCTTACAGACATTCATAAATTAGGTCCGCACTTATAAACATAATTATCAATATTAACGACCTTGACCTTTGTTATTTTGACAAATTCAAATTATCAAAAGGGGGTCATAATTCAAATTTGTTGATAGTACATTTTACTAACGCCAGAGTGCGCCAAGTGCTTCTCACTCCTCGATTTGCAAGCGAGAGCGAGAGCCAGAGCGGGAGCCACTTCTGATAAAGAACCTGCGGAAGGTCTTAAATCGGACTACAGGCAAGTACTCTGCAGAGGCGGACAAAATTCCGATAAAGAACCTGCGGAAGGTCTTAGATCGGACTACAAGCAAGTGCCTTGCACAGGTGGTCAAAATTCCGATAAAGAACTTGTGGAAAGTCTTAAAATATTGGACTACTGGCAAGTGCTTGGCACAGGTGAACAAGTTATCCCCCTAGCTTGGAAAATTAAGGGTGGGCTGACCAAGTCTCTCTCTTCCTAAACTCTAGCGGAACAAGACTTGTTGATTAAAAAAAAAAAAAAAAAAAAAAAGTAGCTGGCAGACATCTACTTTTACAACAATATAAAGCCCTAATTAAAAGATGGTGATCCAGTGGGATACCAATCAAATTAACCCTGAAATACTGTAAGTGTACAGGCTGATAAAGATTTCAGGCAAAATTGTTTTGAGAAAACAAACTAGGTTATAGAACTATTTGCCTGCATAAATCTACTATTTCAACTTACTGAGGAACAGTTGAGGTAGATATCTCAAGACTATCTTTCATTCAGAATGTTCTGGAAGCTATTTCACTTGCTAAAACTTGCAGTACAAAAGTTGCCAATATTGTACACTACAATATTACTGTTCTTTTTTTTTATTATTATTTGACTAAAGAACTCTGCATATCCAGGTTCTTCGTTTGAGATAGCTAGGCGAATAGCTCTAATATTATTGCTCAAGTTATAGAATTCTTGATCTCGTGCAATCTCATGATCTCACATCAGATCGAGATTATTAGAAAATAGCCCTGAAGATCTTACTTCTATCAAATATGAAATCAGTCTTTGTCCAAAATTTTGGTATATAAACAGAATCAAGATCACACAGACATTAAGGTTCGTTTGTTGCGGAAACATCGATACCTGTCTACCCTGTTAGAACTGTCGGAAAATAGAGAAAGCACAGACAACAAACTCACAAATTTATTCCTCTATCAAAATAATTAAAGCCAGTTTCACAAGTTGGGAACATAACATTACTTTTAAAGTTGCTAATATAAGAGGCCCACTGGGCAGTTATAACAAGTTAGCTATTATAGTCTCAAGAAGCTACTCTTGTTCAAGCAATACTTGACAGGGAAAACTGATAGAGTTATAAAATGTATCAGAAGTTTTACTGTCAACCAGTAAACAAGATTGATGACACCAACTCCAATGCTTATTTATTGCAGTTAGATTTATAAATATTTGTCGTCATTGGTTATACCTTTAAAAGACATAACTTTATCCTATTACTGGAAAAAGATTTAATTTAGAATTATCTCCTAGTACCAGGTACCTCTATCAATTAATTACTATTTTGATTTCTGAAGAAGTTACTAATCAGAAAGGAACATTACAAATTTTGTTACAGTAAGATTTTATGAAAGGTCTTAAAAATTTTCTTTAAACCTATTTATGCTTTAAAACAGTATTATAATTCATCATCATAGCGTTTGTATTTATCACCAGCAGATACCAAACAGGTCTTCAATCCAGCACCGTGTGTCTTAGGAAAGCACATAATATGACTGTTTTGCATTCCAACAAAACAGGTATTATGTGTTGAATAAGACACACGGTGCTGGAGCAAGTCTCTTGCTGGTACCTTGAAGACTCTATGAAGTTGACAGCTTCGCTGTCAAAGCATCTTTCACGGGGAGAAAAGGATGCACGCTGGTGAAAGAAGGAGACAGGTATAGTACCATGGACAATTTGGTAAGTTTTTAACCACGGATAATCATTCTATGGCGAATTTACAACAGCATTCTTCAATCCAGCACCGTGTGTCTTATTCAACACATAATACCTGTTTTGTTGGAATGCAAAACAGTCATAATATCGATCTTAATTTTACTAATGTCTCTTCAAAAAATAAAAATACAGATACTTGATTTCAAATGAAATTCTACGTCTACGAATTCACAGACAAAAGCTAGTTTAACATAATGGCAAGCTAAAACAGACCGTTTTAATACCATCATAAGAGTTAGAATTCCACAAATTTCTTTACGGAGTAGTCAGCCAGATGCCACTTAATGCTAATACAACATAAAGAATGCTATTTTCTTAATACGATTATGTTTATACCATTCCCTGGTGCTTCAGGAGCGAGCAATAACTAAAGCATTAGGAGAAAAAAAGGCTGTTTTTACCCCGCTACGAATAGGGTAACCAGATCTATAAAAGACTTACGGAAAAGAAATCCGGGCATTTGAAGAAAAATCCGGATTTCATTTTCTTTCCAATCGTGTGAAATTTTTTCTCTGCAATTTTTACAAAATCTAAGCAATATTTTGCGAAAATTTTGGCTGATTAAAATAGAAATAGAAACATAAATTCTTGATATCAAAAAATATAATATCATGAACGCTGCCGACATTATAATAATTTTGAAAAATAATATTTTATCAATGTTATTTTGAAATTCCAGACATTATTTACCTCCTTACATATCCTTTTTGACTTGTCTGTAAGCATACATGCCGCCATAAGCCCGTACCAGTTTCGAAAACTACGCAGTTACTCTCCTCCTCATTCTCAATTTCGGACATGTCCAAAAAAATCCATACGTATGTACCCTAATTACAAAGAAATCAGTCTCTAATAGCGGAATAGCGTGACATCACGCAGAATTAAATAAATAAATGTTCATACTTAATAGCGCATTACAAGTTTCTTTGTCTGGGGTTTTATGCAAATGTAACTGTTATGTACTTTTAGTAAGGCTTATAGTTGTAAGACTCGATTTTGAGAGATATCTTTAAAAGGGGTACCACCCAAGACACGCGACTAGTGACAGCTGTGTTGGAGAAAACAAAAATGAAACAAGTTGTTTAGAGCAAAATGTTATAAAGTAACTTTAAGACCTTAAATCCTTTTTATTAAAATCGCTTCAGTCTTTTCGAGAATTTAGCATCAAGTACCGAACGGCCTAACCGCTATTAAAATTAGTTACAAAATGTGGTTTTGCTAAAGGCGATCTGTGCCTAAACACTTAACCCTTCGGGGAAAAGCAGTAAATAATAAATACACATAATAATTCACATTTTGATTTGAAGTTCTGATAGTTACCAAGCGAAGTAAAATGAGGCCAAATACGAGCCAGACAACTAAAGTATTAAGTGTTGAGTACTAAATAGCTATTTATATACCTATATACAATTGCGTATACAGTTTCAACTCTTATATACAAACTAACAATCTCTCAAACATTCTCTATTCACGCTCCAAATGTTTACTACATAGAACACAATTCATCTAAATAATCAAGAGGCTTTGTAAACTACGTTCTGTTTAACTCGAGCGTTCACCAACTTAGATCACAACTACCAAGTACCTTTGTGCCGAGAGAACTTGCCGAAAGTGCTGAAATTCAATTGGCAGCCATTTTGATTCCCGTATTGGACCACCCGAGATTCAATTTTGATGACAGAGTCCTCTTTTGAGGTAGAAATATATTAGGTACCGGTTTTCGTTCGCGATCTCCCGCCCAGATAAAGGAGATCTCTCAAAAGGGGGGAAGTTAAGGGTCGAAGGTTCAGCAAAAAGTGGTTTTTCCAATTTCTTTTGGCTTGACGTTCCCACTGTTCATTATTGACTTTTCTATAGTGTATCTCGTTTCATATGCTGATGTCGACAGAATGTGGCAGTTATTTGATATTATATTTGGTTTATTAACAATTTTCTATCGGGGGTACGGGGCAAAAATGTCGTTTTTATTATGTCGAAAAGGATGGATATTGGTCGGAAATATGCGGTTTGAAAAATAGTAATAAGAAACACATCGTAAGAAAGCTTTATGGCTTAGTTTCTAGCTTCTTATACCTACTAAGATGTTCGATAGGATTGATATATTAATCTTTTCGGTGGGCAATTCAAATTCCAATATTTTTTTTTCACCATTTTTTGTATGGGAAAACATCGAAAGGACTGTTAGATTTAACTGAGGAAAAACGACTCTGTTTCTTCAGTTGCCTTTTGCGTTCCAATATATTAGAACATTCCCGCGACCCCGGCAGGTGTTTAGCCCCATCAGGGTATTTAAAATATCTGTTATCGTTTTATCGTCGAAAATTCCCGTACGGGAACGTTTTGTCCATGACGAGGGACAATGTCATTTCCAATTAGTTCATACGATTACTGAGATTATTTCAGATTTCAGCAGTTCCGTAGATTATACTCTGCGTAAAAACTAACAAAGTTAACCTCTTTTAAAAATTTTGTATGGTAAAATGTATTTGTAGTACAGAATCGAGTACAGGCTGATATTAACGTCAACTTTTACAAAAAACCAAGTCAAGTATCCCGGTGTAATGCAATCACAATGCAAACGGCCCTTTTTTCCCACAAAAAAAGCAAAACTCTTAAGCAACACTTTTAAAATATTACGATGATATTTTTTTCCCCTTTTTAACAAACTATGAATTTTAAAAGAGTAATTTTGAAAATGGCTGCCATAAAAATGGCGGCGGCTAAAGTCTACGTTGTATAAAAGTACGGATTAGGATTGTGAAGCTGGAATTATTTAGTAGTATTAGAGAGCATTAGAATTCTGGGTACAAAAAGAATAGGAAAGGATGTAACTATAGCTATAAATGACAAAAAAGATCTAAACAAACTTTAAAGAATAATAAATGTCTAAGATACTGTCATTTCAGTAAAAGGTTTTTATTCTTTGAACTAGAAAAAGTTCTTACTTGTTGTGTTTCCGGGTCTTTTTGGTTGTCCTCAAGGAAAAAAGTATATTTTATTTTTTTATAATTACAATATTGTTAATTTCGTTTAAAGATAATTGGCAAACTTAGATGCAAAGATAAGTATGTAAAAATACTAAAGGCTAGATGTTGGATTATGACCATTTGTAGAAGTACAATACTGTCTACAGAACATAAATAAAACATAAAATATCTTTTATTTATAAGAATTAAACTTTCAATTGTAGACAATTTTCCATTTTGAGAACTCGGCCAATCTGCGCCTTAAGCGTTTGTAATATATGCGAGTTTAAACACACCCACGATACAAGAGAAATACCTAATGCGAGACAACGTTCTTTTTTAAAAATAAAATTGAATACCTCAGGTCAAACCAGACTCAATCTGCTTTCCCCCAAATTCTAACAATTCAATCCCAAACTTGCCCCAAATCTACCGTGACCGAACACCCTCTCTACTCCATCTCACTCCCTCTACATTCATTACAACCCTGTTATTTTTCTCCCAAACAACTGCGATACATCCAGCACCCAAGTATTAGTCCCAGGGTCTTTAATCCGTAGCTTTTCGAAGCCGGCGAACTAATGCGTACGGGCCCTAAGATCGATTGCCTGAGCTTTTTCTCCTCTACTTAGATCCAAGTTAAGAGGTGGACCGATTTCTTTATTCACTTATCTTAAGGTCAGTGTATAGTTAATGCGATGTGAGTGGGGCAATGGGGAGAACTTTTGTCGAATGTGATTGTTGAAACAAAGTACCATGTCTGTCTTTTGAACACGTGCGCTGTACGTCAATTTATACAAGCTTCAAGTTGTTATTTTTCGAAACGACTAAACCAATTTCATTGAAACTTTACTCGCATAAACATGACACAAAGGCCATAGGTAAATAAATAAATAAAAATAAAATAGGCCTTTTTTTGCAGTGGTGACACCCAAGCGTTTCTTTCCTACTTATCCGATACAAGTACCTCCCGAAATTTCCATGTCCTGTAACGCCCTGCGTCAGGCGGTAGGTCAGGACGCCGTGACGCCTATCTAGCCACTCCTCAAAGGGGTCTTACCACCGCGATTGCGGCGTGCGCGACGACACATAGCTTTAGCTTTTAGTATAAGCTTTTTCAAAAAATCTTATTCTAAGACCTATTATATTTCTAATGTAGCCTAATATCTGCCTAGTCTATTCTCATCGAGGCTTTGTTCTAATCTCACTTGCTCTGCTTGTCCACAGTTGCAGAATGAGGCAGCGGACCGATAGGATTTTAGTGCAAACCTATATTATTCCTCAGTTTCTCCGCTTTGTTGCCACTCCGTTCCTAAGTGCGGGCAGCCATTACGATGCAAGATTTTAGGTATTACGCACTATGAGAAATAATTAAGGTGCCATTTCAGCTGGTACCTCAAGATTTGATACTTAGTTCTTTATTTAAATCATGGATGTCGCTATTACTCTTTTCGTTGTCAAATTATGTCAGCAACATTTATCCCAATTCATGTTGAAAACATTTTCACTAACAAAATCTCACGTTACGGTCGTTTCTGCCACAAATATAATAGTCCCAACGTTCAAGCGTGTGGTTTGAGTAATTTAAATCTTTTATGCCCTCGTAAAAGGAGGAAATATATTTCATGGCATGGTAATTCATATCTCCAGCATTATCTGTCGCCATTTCGAGAACATTATGCGCGATTAGAATTTATTGGCTGAGCCACGGAATAACTGTTTTGGACTGGTTTTGACTGAGTTGTATCAATGGATTTTCATGGAAACTGTGATAGTACACGATTGGCCTGATGAACTGTTAAACCACTGATGAAAATGACTGATTGAGTGCCGGATTTAGTGGAAACTGTTTTGGTGACCAAATAAATTTCTTATTGGTTTTATTTTTTGGATGATTAGAAATATCTACTTGCCAACTAAAATTTATTACGATTTTATTTAACGCCGATTATAATTTAGCGCCGCGGCAACGTCTCAAGACATTCCCACGACCCCAACAGCCTATAAAAGATCACCAAAAACTATGTAATTCTTAAATTGGTTATTCATTTTCATTCATGATATTTTCATAATGATCATGGTATATTTTAAAAGCCCGCTTGTTACAAAAGCGTGCATTTTTCACAATATGGCGTCTCTAAAAAAATTGTTTAAACTGCGGTCACATAGTTTATGTGTTAACGATACGAGAATGCATCTACTCTTCACAAAACCCGATAACCCGAGAACTGCCGCAATTTAATCACAACCCAAATCATTCTCTTATCACAAGACCACAACACCACAATTCACTGTCCTTATCTTAATAAGGATTTCAGATAAGGACAGTGCAGTGTGTAATCCCTTTAACCTATTCCCATTGATCGAGGGTTTCTCCTTGGAGAAACGAAATCAATAACAAAACGCAGAGGCTGCTCTTCCAGCTTGAGTCACACTTGCCTAGGTTGGCCTGTGGATGGTTGACTATCTATCACTGAGAGTTCACACTCTGCCATGAAGAGCACATAAAGCCGTTGATCCCAGGTCGCCAGCATTTGTCAAATCACCGTGACCATGCAACGTAAAGGGCTATTGAAGCACACCGTGGATTTTAGTCAGTATAAGTCTGACAGTTCTTCCCGCTGATTTTACAGCAATAAAAAAAAGAAGAAAAATAGCCGTTGATGAAATGAGCCGGCTGCTATTTGCCAGTCGTCACTATTACTCAGAAGCTGATGACGACAATACTGGTACCAAGGAGGATATTACCGATTTACTGGTTTGTGAAGTCAGCCAGGCAGATGCATCTGGTTCGATTGGAAGCTGACTCCATCCCCAACAAAGTTGAAAAAAGGTCGGACATCAAAAGTTGGATACTTCACGGGATTTTGTTATCTTTCCAGTCTAACTGGTTGCAACTAAACACCATTTAGAAAATAAAGGCGGCCTATCTGACTTCTGTATCTGTTTGTTGTTATGAATGCGGATCACGTCTCACTTAAACCGAACGACGCCACGACGACAACGTGACGTGATTACACGTCTCCAGTCGGCTTAAAATACAAAGACGTTAATATCTTTCAAGGTAAGTAGGTAAAGGATTTTTGGGAATGTACCCTTTTTCGTCCCTTTTTCAAATAGAAGCGGTCGTGTGTTGACCCTCTAATCGTTCGACCTTGTATTGGATATTATTTTTTGTTGCTTCTACAATGGTTAGTTATATGTATAGGTTTAGGTTTCCCAATTATGTTTGACTTCACCGATCTGTCTCAGTTATGTTATATTATGTTTGGCGCAGAGTGAGGTGATCGACTGAAAAAGTTATGCATTAGGTGCGTCCACACAGTGCGAGCACGCGAGGCACTTTCCGCGCGAAGCAGCTTGGTTAATGAGGACGTGACTCGGCCGAGGCAAGTGAGCGCGCTGCTGCGGCCGAGTGACCGAGCGCCCGAGCCATCCAGTGTCGGCTTTTGTTTTACTCGCGTATATTGTTTCGGTCGAGAAACAATAGACGCGTCCATACAGGGCGAACGGCCTCGCCTGAACTCGCTCTGTGTGGACGCACTTAAGGCGAGTGAATATATACGTAAATGCACGGATTTGATCCCACAACTTTGTGTTATTGTGTATGAGATCTAGGTATTCAAATGTGGGTGGCGGGAAATGTTTAAGTTGGTTGTCATTTTTTTTGTGTGGGATATCATCAAATTAGTGCTCTCTCTCTGGGAGAAGGGAGGGGACTATTAAACAAGGCTGAAAAAACGTAGTTAAAGTTTCGGATTTAATACGTTTTTGGCCATTTCATTTTCAACACATCGTCGCTTATAATCAGGTATCAACACGTACCTATCACTAAAATCAAAGCTTCTAAATATTCGCCCTTTAACATCCATATTTCAGGTAGCGGGACTTATTTCCATCACCGTGAACCCGGAACATAAAGGGCTATTAAAGGACACCGTAGATTTAAGTCAGTACAAGTCTGACAGTCCCTCCCGCCCAGCCCGGGGTGGGAGGATTCATTTAATGATTTTACCACGTAAAAAAAAATATCCATATTTCGTCAGTTATTTTTAACTTAAAGCTCATAAACCAATTTGTGAAAGTAACGTGAGTTAACTATTAAATATTATAGCTCTGCCCAACCCTTCGGGATTACAACCGTGATGTTATGTAACATTATTCGGAGCATGAAACTGACGCCTTGTCTTAATGTAAGCAAAAGACGACATCTTGCACGAAATTGCCTTCGTTTGTTTGTCACGCTATGTTATTACGTCTAATAATATTAGATTCACAACTGTACAGAAAGACACTATTTGAGAATAGTTGTGTTTCTTCAACGTATTTATTAAATCTATAACTTAAAACAACTAAGGAGTAGTAGATTTGAAGTCGGCCAGAGTTTTTTGTAAATTATTTGATTCATTTAAAATATTATATTAAATGTTGTGAAGAATTTGATCTAAGACTTAAAATTTGAAGACATCTACCAAGCGTGGTGGATCTCAGTCCACTTCTTCTCATAGAAAGGATGTCTGAGTCACAGCAGTGGGCTCATTTTAGACTAAGTATGCTAAGTATTTTATAAATATAACACGCATAAACATGCGTTGCGAAATTCAAGGATTCTCTTTAAAAAAAAAAATGGAACCACGAGCGGGATTTGAACCTTCGAATTCAGTATATCCAACGCTCTTTTATATCTAGCCATTGAGGTTCATGGCCAGAATTCTTCAATCCATTTCCTAACGTCTCATGGTGACGTTTGATTATGCTATGATTAATGGACATTACATTACATTACGTTCCTCGGTTCACCTTTAAACACCGTTCTATAAATTGAACTGAAAACCAAACCCGGTTCAAGAACGCGAGCGATGCGACATGTGTCAGACGATAAGCGCGTGTCACTTGTTACCTTCGTCTGAGTTGTGATGTCGCTCCGCAAGTGTTGCGGTGACATGCCCTAGTAGACAACTTCTTTCATTTGTTTTCTTTTACTGTCGCTCTCGCAAGACGTATGTCAATTATGAGTTAGGGACTTTACTCATGATGCGATGCGACGCGACGAGATTCGTGCGATATCGAGTCGATTGCCGATTTAAGTCGCCTGTATTTACTAAAGGTGCGATGCGACCCAATTCGACCGTCATCATTATCATTTGCTTAGCCTTTTCCCAACTATATTGGGGTTGGCTTCCAGTCAAACCTGATTCAGCTGGATATCAGTATTTTACATGGAGCGACTGCCTGTCGGACCTCCACAACCCAGTAACCAGACTTTAGAGTTTCTGACTAACAGTAACGACTGTCAAAGATCGACAAATGATAGCCGAGACCAACAGCTTTACGTGCTTTCCGAGGCACGGAGGAAACTCGCTATGACAGATGGTCATCCATCCACAGACCAACCTCGGCAAGCGCGGCTTAGCCCAGAAGATCGGCCTGTGCGGCTGTAATTATTTAGCCACGAGCTCCTCGGTGCAATTCGACCGTAAACTACGAAAATCCACCTTACCACTACGAAATAAAGGCGCTGCAAACAAAAGACAAACGATGCAGTCACCAGTGACGAGTAGTTGCGCAATCGAATTTCGAACACATAATCTTATGCGTTGTCATTAGGACGTACCTGTAATTCGATATCGAGAAGATCTGTGAGCGATATCGTCAATCCATGCGACTCCATTAGCAAACACTAGCGATTGTCCATACATTTTCTTCGGAGGGATGCTTGTGTGATATCTGACCGATATCGTCAATCGATGCAATTCGATATCGCGTCGCGTCATGAGTTAAGGGCCTTACTTTACACGAAGCACAACTATACGACGTGTACATTGTAGAAACGAGAATACATTGTAGAATTCACACGAGCCACATTATCACGAGCTTTTATCGTCTGCGTGCGTAGGTGATGCCCTACTTAAAAGATCTACTTTGTAAATACTAGGAATTGACAGGGAACGATCGAATGACGAGTTTATATTTTCTAAACATATCGCAACACCTTCGCATTTTTGCAATCATCAGCAACACCACGAGCTAGTGGCTGAAAAAACAGTGTGGTTCTGTCAAAAAGGGGCTACGGTTGTTTTACGATTTAACGCAACTGATAAAAGTAATCATCTTTTATCTCTGCGATGTGGTGTGATTGTGGTACCTCAAAGTTTCGACCTTAGCCCACCGTCCGATCAAGGACCAAACCTCCAGGAGCTGGCAGCAAACTGATGGAGTATTGCGTGTATGTCAAGGTTGCCGCGCGCGTCCGGGCAACTCCTCCACTTTGAAAACAGTTGCACCTTATTTTGTTTATAAACTGACCCGGGCAAAATGTAATTGAAGGAACAGTACCCCTAGCACGAGTTTTCACTATTTTACTTTACAGAGTTTTTCCAGTATTTACAGCGTTTCTTGTATGAAAATATGGAACAGCGCCTCTGGTGTGCGAAGAAGAAACCAATTTTTTCATTGAAAATTGTCAATTTGAAGTAGTCAAAGTTCTAGTTTACGTCTCAAATACTGAAAACTCGTGCTGACGGTACAGAACGCTTTTAATACTATTCTGAAAGTCCGTTTCATCCAACACAGGGCTGAAGGAATCATTCGATGATTTTCCACGAGAAAAACAAAAAAAAACCGTGTTCTAATTTCGAATCAGTACCGTCAGCACGAGTTTTCAGTATTTGAGACGTAAAGTAAACTGGAACTTTGACTACTTCAAATTGACAATTTGCAATGTAAAAATTGGTTCCTTCTTCGCACACCAGAGGCGCTGTTCCATATTCTCATACAAAAAACGCTGTAAATACTGGAAAGTTTCTGTAAAGTAAAAGATTGAAAACTCGTGCTAAGGGTACTGAACCCCAGAAATGAAACGCTCCTCACCTTTTTCCTATAAGAAATTCGAGTTGAGAGATACTTTTCTTTTTTTATTAAAGTAATAAATACCCTTTTTGGGCCGTAATAAAAATTTAATTCGCTATCCGAACACCTACTGTCATTGTACGAGGCATCCAAGCTCGGCCGATCAAAAGACACCTTTGTGTTTTAAATTGGCTATCAAGAAAGATTTTTTTTTGTCGATATTGTAGGTAGATTTTAGGAATGGTTTTGTGGGGAGACCTTGAGGGATGTTTTTGATTATAGCGTTTGGAATCTTAGTATGACGGGGGCCCCTTAAAGGGGCAAAGCCTGCCGGGGTCGTGGGACTATCGGGTGATGATCACCCGATAGTCCCACGACCCCGGCAGTCCCACGACCACGACCCCGGCAGGTTTTGGAAAGTAAAGGGCTATTAAGGACACTGTGGATTTTAGAACAAATCTAACAGTCGCTCCCGTCCAGCCGTGGGTGGGAAGACTCATTGGATGTCTGTACCACTTAAATAAAAGGATCAGAGTGGACCACTGGTTGCTGGTTTTATCCAGCTTCGTCATCTTCTACGAGGTCTTCTTCCGCGATGCCTTTTTCATCAAAAAATTAACTAGTATTATTTGGTTAGTACCTCTCGACCTGCCCGGGGTGGGAGGTCTCATTTGATGATTTTACCACGTAAAAAAAAGGGTAGTAAAAATAAGTTGGGTCGAGATTTTCTTAGTAGTAGTCGCCTTTTAAAAGCTGGAAACTTATTCTTAAGGACAATTTAAAAACCTTTTGCTAAACACAATAATAAAATTGTCTACAAACTCATATTCTGTTATCTTCTAAAAAACCGCTAAAGGAGAAGGAGGTTCCCAATTATCCGCGAAAAACAAGGCTGTGCCATAAACCAGTCTAAAAAGGGTTGACACGTCCAACAAAGAGTTTACACGTTAAACACAAAAAACACAGCAAATGAGATTAGCCTAACTTTATGATATGTTGACAGGGGTCATTAGAAGTAACGCGACATTTGCAGTTCACTGAGCTTTCAACATTTCAAACAACAAACAGTTGAAAACCGTGTTTGCCTCAACCGCGGCGTAAAAAATGAGAGAAGTTTTGCTTACATTATCATGAGGTCGGTGACTTTTTAGTACCTGAATATATATTTTTTTTCACCTTTTAGTTTGTTTAGAAACTGTGTATCTATGAAAGTTTATGTTTCTTATAGTGGTTTATGACAAAGCGCTCTAAAATAAGTATGTACTAAAGGCCAGGTCTAGTCGTTAACCTCGGTTTAAGGCTAGATTTCAGTTAAGATAAATGTGACATCTGTCTGTTTTAAGTCTCAATTTCGAGCATCATTTTAGTTTGACGATGAATAAAATAAAGAAACAAAGAAAATATGTTTCTTAACAAGTTTCTTTTGTAGTTTGGAAACCAATTTGAGATATTTTGTCGCTCTAAGTCTACTTGCCTGCCAAAGTTCTACATGACAGACGGGACAAATGGCTATGGAAAAACTTGCTATTAAAAATGGTCACTTACCACAAACAGCCCCGAAAAGCATGGCTTAACCTGAAAGATCGACCTATGAGGCTGTATTTATTTAGCCGGCTTCAAATCATTCCTTTGCAAAACTGCTTAACATCACCCCATATCATAATGTTCCCACTGCTGGGCCACACGCCTCCTTTATGTGTGAGCCCGAGTTCTGTAAGCCGCCATGCGGGCTCAGAGCGGATTGCTAGAAGACAAATGTCTTCAAAATTTGACTTTCACTGGCCTGTTGGTCTAGTGGTTAGTGACCCTGACTGCTATGCCGGGGGTCGTGGGTTCGATTCCCGTCTAGGACAAATGTTTGTGTGATGAGCATGATCATTTTTTTGTTCTGTGTCTGGGTGTAATTTACCTCTAATATATTGTCAACTGTTGTCAAATAGACTACCAGCATTAGCGGTACTGTGATTATTTAGTGAATTTATTGGTGGTTTTCTGAATTATTGCCCGTGCTGTAATCAGAGTTTGTAAACGATTCACAAAATAAATAGTGTTTTATTTTATTTGATCAAGTTAAGAAAATGGTGTTAACAAAGGAATTCAGAATTTGTATGCCGATGACAGTGGAGGAGGTAAGTATGTATTTAGAAAGTATGTTTATCAGTTGTCTAGTACCCATAACACAAGCTCTGCTTAGTTTGGGACTAGATGGCGTTGTGTGATAGTTGTGGAGTATTAATATTATTAAAATTGGTTCTAGGAAATGCCGGTTTCACTACTGAAACCGTTTCTTTGTCATTTATTTCATGATGAAACAAATTACACAGAGGTCACAGTGTAATAGTCCTCTGGCTGGCTTCAAAACACGACCAGCAACTCGTAAGTCAGGGCTGCCACAGGGCCACAACTACTCTTACAATGCAGATAGCTACAAAATATTCTCCAACAATGGTAACAGCAAAATCACGAATTTGCATTGTCTAGATAATTAAGATGAATGTGTTCGGTATGCGTGTGTTTGGGAAATCCTGACAAATGGCGTGCTTGACGTATTACTAGCGATAAACGCTATGCGTGTTGTCACGACGCAGAGAAGGCAGTAAGTTTACTAAATACAGGGTTTCGAACTAGCGATACCTGAAGGGGATATTAAAGACTCATTTTCATCGATAAAAGGTAAAAGGCGGCCATTTTAGTTTTTTGATCGGTCGAACTGGGGTATGTACGAGCAAAAATTAAAATGCAAATATCTTTGAATCCAAGAGACCTACATACATGCAAATGACTTTATTGCGAAGTTAAACGTTAAGCCCTATCAAAAACTTAGCAAAGTTTGCTAAATAATATGAAAAAGAACAAAAAAATATGGGAAAACACGAAATTGTGCACAAAAATCACTGAATATTTTCGAATTTTTCACTCTAGCTCGAAAAGTACCCCTGAGTTTTGCTTAGGTTTTTGCAAACTTCGAAACCAACCACACCAACCATAAAGATGCTTACTAAAATTATAGATGCGGAAGTGAGCTGTTTTTTTACGTTTTCAGACCTAAATTGTTACTAATTAAATCAAATTTTGGTAGAAAGATAGGTAGAATATTTTATTGAAGTTGGGCAATCATCCAGAAACATCGCCAGTTTGTGATTTTCCCATTGCTGGAACACAGGCTATTTTCGCTTTGAGTGGGAGTGGGGTGTTATCTACCCGGGCCAAGAGCGGCTTTGACACGATTTGACAGATGATGAATTAATCATTTTAAAACGCAATAATGCGTGCGATGCGCTTAGTTAATAATGACGAACTTTTACTTCACGCGCCTATAGATTCTTTCATGATCTTTTTCTTCATAATTTTAAGAGTAATGAAGTCAATTATAAAAGCGTATGCAAGGTTCGAACCCACGACCTTCAACATCTAGACACTATTTCTCCAACGACGCTGAAGCTTTTCAAAACAAATGATACCTCCACTGAAACTACTTTTTTACAGCACAAAAACCGTCCTTATTCACTGTTACACGTGTCCAAACAACGTAACGATTGGATCAATACACAAATCAACAGTAACTAGGGATGTTTGTCGGCAATCGCTTCTAAAACACAGCCATTGTTCAGTCAATAGGCGCTTGATGAAAACGTTGTTGACACTACAAAATGAAGGAGTTATCAGATACCTTTTCGTTTAGTATTTTGTAGATTAGCTTTAAGGGGCTTAGGAATGGTCTAAACAGGATACTACGGTCCTGGAATGTAAATGGCAATCGAAAGAACAGGCTAAAAAACTAATACAGTTGAATCCGTTTATTATGACATTGAAGGGACAGTCATTCTAAGCGGACGTCATACAAAGCATTTTGTACAAAATAAACAACCTCCTGTTTTTGTCAGTATGTATTTATTTTAACAGAGAGACAATATAGAACTAAGTCAATAATATTAATTGTATTACCCACTGAGACTCAAAACAACCATGCGCATGCGCCGAACATCATCGGGTATCACGTGACGCTTGCGAACACTTGTCGAAGTTGCTGAAAGAATTTTCTATGAAAACCAAACTTCGCTGTGTAATACGTCATAATAAGCGGTTGGTCATTATAAACGGAGTCATAATAAACGGATTCTACTGTATTTGAAAAAAACAACAAAAATACAAAAAGGGCAGATACAATTAAAAGGCGTCGAAGTACTTCTCCGCAGCGCTGTCATCCGGGAACGTGCCCAGAAGACTGGCAGCATTGCCACGTTGAATGGCAATGCTTTGGTTATTACCTAGTACGATTCTCACAGTTCTTTTCGGACCATCCAGGGTGGGAGGACTCATTTGATGATATACTACCACAAAAAGGAAGATTGGAAAATTCTTTTATCTTTTACTCATAAAAAAGAATTATACAGCCGTTAGAATAGAGTGAGCAATTTTGATAAATAGGTGTGTTTTAATTTTGGTGTACTATGAAGTAAATTCTAGCAATCTATCCATCTTTTTAAATGAAAAACATAAATTTGCATCTCCCGAGATCTAAGTCAGATAGAATACCTACCTATCATAACCAAGACTAGATAGTCTTTACCCAATTATATGTATGTGTACATAGAGTTACTATGTATCTCAATTTCATAACTATCCTCGTCCGTGTGTCACTGCGTGTTGCCAACTGAAAATCAGCGCTGGGTGTCTTTCGCCTAGCAAATGCTGAGTTGGTAACCCTTTTGGTGTGGACATGCTGAGCAAAATTCTTACTGTTACTGTTACTGTCAGCCTGTATCATCCCACTGCTGGGCAAAGGCCTCTCCCCATGACTTCCAACTATTTCGATCTAAGGCTAGTGTGAGCCAGTGGTTATTAGTTTTATCCAGCTCATTCCGCCATCTTCTGCGAGGTCTGCTGCGGCGCCTTCTGGCTGTGTCAGGGCTCCACATAGTAGTAATTTTGGCCCACAGTTCATTGGGCATCCGGCAGTCATGTGTTCTATATCAAATAAATACTTTTCTATTATATTCTATTCACAATCATAATTATACCAATATTCTTTAAAAGGTTCGTTTTCACAAATTTAGGATTCTGATTATCCATAAAGATTATCGAAGATTACAGTAGGGACCAATAAAACATCCACATTAAGGAATTCCTAATGAAAAATCCCAATAAATCTGAGCCGGACTTGAGGTTTCATTAAGAAATTCCTGATGGCAACCCAGAACATGCCTTTTAATTGTGAAAATCTCGACCTTACTGTTATGAACCTTACAACTACACAATAGGTGAAAAATAATAATTTTGTAAAGATATTTCTATGTTTGAAGAGCTCGTGACTAAATAATTGCAGCCGCACAGGTCGATCTTCCGGGTTAAGCCACGCTTGCCGAGGTTGTTCTGTGGATGGGTGACCATCTGTTATAGCGAGTTTCCTACGTGCCTCGGAAAGCACGTAAGGCCGTTGGTCTCGGCTGTCATTTCTGGATCTTTGACAGTTGTTATTGTTAGTCAGAAGCTCTAAAGTCTTACAACCAGTCTTACCATGGGGTATGGTATTGCTCAGTTACTGGGTTGTGGAGGTCCGACAGGCAGTTGGTCCATGTAAAATATCCAGCTAAATCTGGTTTGACTGGAAGACGACCACAATATAGTTAGGAAAAGGCTAGGCAGATGATTTCTATGTTTGTAGGAATACCGGTTTCCTCACGATGTTTTTCTTTACCGTTTTGAGACCAGTATAATAATAATAATAATATTCCACAACTATCACACAACGCCATCTAGTCTAAATCTAAGCAGAGCTTGTGTTATGGGTACTAGACAACTGATAAACATACTTACATATTTCTATATGTAAGTGAATAAACAAATAAAAAAAATAAACGTACGGTTTTTTATTTTATTAGAATAGCGAGCGTCAGAACTTCAAAAGGCTGAAACAAGACGAGTTTTGAGATGTAAAATTTCGGTCGGTTTTACAGTCTTTCGTTACGCAAAATGAATGGTCGCCACTATACTAGAACACGAAATTACGCGACTGACAAACTCAAACTCAACTAACGCTCATTTTTTTCAGTCATACCTAGACTTACCCCTTTTTAAAAGGCATGTTACTTAATAGCCCTTTCATGACAATGCCACCGTGAGCAGTGACTTAGCGCGGCGCGAGCGGTAAAATGAATCTTTACAAATGTTTGAAACACGCCACGACGCGCCGTCAATAGCGAATACGCTTACTTACAAAGTAATTAATGTAACAAAGTAATTTTGACTGGCCTGTTGGTCTAGTGGTTAGTGACCCTGACTGCTATGCCCGGGGTCGTGGGTTCGATTCCCACCCAGGACAAATGTTTGTGTGATGAGCACGATCATTTGTTCTGTGTCTGGGTGTAATTTATGTATAATATGTATGTATTTAGAAATATATAAGTATGTTTATCAGTTGTCTTGTACCCATTATTATTAATGACTTATTCACGCCGCTCGTCACACCGTTCACCGCTTGAACAAGTCATGAACTTTCCGTAACACTTCTGTCATCCCTGTCCTGTGTACAGACGGCACAATTCCATCAATTTCACAAGCGAACAGTAATCGTAGTACGTCTGGTTGTTTGTACTGTGAATTGCTTGAAAACGTACGATCGTTACCTACGCCGGAGGTTCTAGCACGAATGTAAACGTAGCTCAGACAATCGAGAGTTGAATGTTTTAGGTGATAAAACCGCACGGGTCAATCTTCAAAATAAAGCCGTAGTTGTTGATGTTGGTTCGTGGATGCCTTTTACTTCAACCCGAGTTTTCTCCGTTCACTAGGTATTATGAACTTTAGAAAATTATTTATCAAAAAAAAAAATCTTCCTTTTTCTTTTGTATGTAATCCAAAATTAACAAAATACAATGCTTCTAAAAGTCACAAAACGTCACTTGGTATGATTTTACAAGTGTTATGACGTCACAATTTTCAGCCATCACATCCAAATTTCGAAGCGTTTTATCTTCGTCAATATTCATTAAAAAAAAAAACAAAAAAAATACGTGTTTATTATTTTTCAATACTTAAACTAGCGGACTAAGCAGATTTTTATTTATACTTCATATACAAATCAATGGTGCATAGGCGGACTTAATGCCACAAGGCATTCTCTACCAGTAAACCTTTGGGTGTAAAATAACAATTTGGTAGGGTACAAAAAAAATATACAAATAAATACTTGTAAAAAAGTAAAATAAAAGCTATACAAAGGATTTAAAAAAATGCTATTACTTAGATACAAATAAAATAAACTAAACAATATTATAAGATTTTCAATTTATTTATGCAATAAACGGTTATTGGCTGACTCATTTGTTCCAAAGATCTGAGTGGCTGTCCATAGGGGCCTGTACTTTAATACACATGCTAAAAGAATCTATAATTGTAGTGCATTTTCTCTCTACACTTTGATCAACACAACTTAAAAGAAAGATTCAATTCACACTACAAGTTAACAGCTATTTTAAAACCCAAGTCGTATTCGCTACGATAAAACTGAATTCAGAAGTGCGGAACAATGGAAGCGATTTCATTAAGTATCGATAGTCGATACGTTTACGATAGCGATACGTTATTGATACAATTGAAAAGTAAGTGAATAATTAATGGTCTTTACTTTATACACACGATTGTAAGCCACGTGCAAAAACTTTTTTAATGAAGCAGCCTTAAAAACTGCTAAAAAAAATCCGTAATGAACACACGATACAACTGATACCCAACCTGGAAATCACACCCAGGAACTCAATCTCTATGTTGATCAATACCTCACCTGTCTACGAAGACTTTTATGCCAATCACTAGCGGTTACCCGCGGTTTCACCCGCTGCTCGATTCTTAACGTAGCGTGATGTTATATAGCGTATAGCCTTTCTCGATAAATGGACTACCGAACAATAAAATATTTAATCGAACCCGTTCCTGAGATTTGACTGCTCAACCAAAGTAACTCTTCAGCTTTATACAACGTGTACTGTCATTAGCACAAAACTTCTCGTGGGGTAACTCAGCCCATGTTACTGAACGTTTGTTCTAAAAATTTTGGAAATTTAACAATAAAAATACGATTTTTCATACTGATGGGCCCGATCAATTTCTCATTTTTTTTTTGCGAATTTCCATTAGTCTTGGAACAAACATTGTTCACTGTTCAGTAACATGATGTGCTGAGTTACCTCACGAGAGGTTGTGCGCCAGTAACGGTACACGTTGTATATTAGAATAGATATAGTATAGAAAGTATAGATAGACATTCCCAATACAACCAATTCACTAAATATTCCAACGATTTGCATTGTTCGATAATACAATACACATTATTGCCTAGAACCCATTGAAGCCAATTCCGCAAAATTAACCGAAACGTTTACGGATTTAATGAAGTCTTCCGAAACACCGGAATTTATCGGAAATGAGAGGGCGTTATAACGGTTTTTGGCATAATATTAAACTTTAGACGGTTTTAATGTGCAATTTAACTTTTTCGAAGTGCCGCACAGCTTAGCGAAAGGACGATTTATATGATTACTTCTGTCTTCCAGTTATAAAATGGATCGGTTTCCGAACGTGTGAGTTTTGTGATAATACTTTCATTCCTTTGGATGTTATTTTACTGATTTCTTTTAGGTTTAGTTAACTTAATAGATATGTGTTAAATAATATATTCAATAGAGTTAAGTGTCATAGAAAAACGGTAAAAAAATGTAAATGTTTTTTTTGTAAGTGTACTAAAAGACATATTTATTTATTTTACTTCTAAACACATACATTTATAGTTCATATAAATTAAAATTTGAAATTCATTCTTAGAATTTTAGTTACTTAACTCTTTATATTTGCACATTACAAACATAGTAAAATAAGATAATAAATTGATAAAATTTTAATAGAATTTAAAAAGACATATACATCTATGAAAACAACCCTAAGTGCGTCGGATATAGTTTGCAGCACGGTGGCGCGTGTAGGATAACAAAATTTCCTTACGTAGGTACTATTTCCTATAGAACTTTCTGAAACACGTGTGCGCCCACTCACGTTTAATAGTGCTGCTCCTTCTATAATTTAAAACAACTGTCCCACGCATGTCTTAACGGATGCCTCAGGGATGCTTTGCGTTGTATCCACGTCAAGAAAAACATATCATTTATAAATATGAAGGTAGATCCTCTGCCTATACATATATAAAGTTTTCTTAAAATGACTAAGGAACACCAATCGGTAAGGCATTTGTGGGGTCGTCTTAAAAACGACTTACTGTAGCCCTGGAACGCAAGGGGCGATTAAAAGAACTGGTTAGGTTTAAGTCAGCACAAGTCTTGATAGTCTTTTCCACTCCGCTCTGAAGGATAGGTCTCAGTTGATGATTTCACAACCCAAAGATGACTAAACTCATCAATATATTAGTTACTTCCTAACTACAACGGTTAGCGAAGTGACTGAATGACTAACTGGTGCACTGCGTGTCGTGGTTTACACGAAACAAATATTTGTATGACGTATAATTAGTTGCTTTGGTCTGGGTCTTGGTGTGTGCAAGTTTCAATTTTTGTAAACGCACCCAGGGAGAAATTTCTAGGTTGATGTAGCTGAATATTAGCATTTTACATGGAGGGACAGCCTATCGTACCTCCATAACCGAGTAATAGAATAAAACAATAAACAGTAAGAAGCTAACAGTAAAAATACAACGTAACTAGCTATCAATCCCGCAAAAACCTCAAACCCAATCCAGTCTTTATTACCCGGTTCCCTCAATCTGTCCCCTAAGACGTATGACCGCATTTTTGCCCAAAAATATTTCGAGATAAGACTGTACGATCCTATAATGTACATTACATGCTCGCCTGACCATGTAGGGAAGGCCAACTCGACCCTATTCATACGTATTTAAAATTTGCACGCTTAGGTTCACTCCTGCCTCCATATCCTATACGATTGCGAGCTAAAGATTACACCGGGATCGCGATAGGTCCCTTAATATTTTATGAAGAAATATTGTGGGTTATGTTTTGGGGCAAGGCATAGGAGCTAGCGTTTTCGACAAGTAAAAATAAAAAGATTTGTAGTTTAAAATCTTTGTTCACATTTATATTACATTACTAGCGGCCGGTCCCGGCTCCGCACGTGTGGAAGTCCTCTCAAAGTCCCGGTCCCGATAGTTACAAAGACAACAAAAAAAGAATTATCCGAATCGGTCCAGCCGTTTTCGAGTTATGAGCTTAGCAACACATTTAGCAATCCATTTTTATATTATAGATAGAAGAAGATAGATATTACTAAACTAATCCATATACAGGGTGAATTTTTCAACTGGGCGTGGATGGCTACTTTCGAAACTATGAGGAATATCGAAAAACGTTGAAAGGAGTCTCGAGGCCGATTTTGACGAAAACTAAAACTGCATCATCGGATTTTAGAAAAATCAAAAATCCTGGCCAGGAATCGAACCCGCTGATTTTGGAAAAAAAATCACACCCTGTATTATTACACCGTTCGATAGTGTTACTAATAAGGATCAAATTCTGGGAAGTAATCATATACGGCAAACTTAAGGAAATGGCTGATTTTTATGAAATTGCTATTTTTTCATGTTACTTTACATCTACTGAGCCATAATTTATTCGAAATTATAAAATTTCATTGTTTTCAATGTCTCACTGGGTTTGACGTTTCAACAATCACACTGTACTTAGCAATACGACATTATTGAGTTGAACTAAAAATAGCATTACTTTAAAGAAGAAACGGCAACTTATGTTTCAAATACAGTCTTTGCCTTGAAGATTAATCAGTTTTTTTGTAATTATACGTTTTCCTTAAGTTTGCCGTATATGATTACTTCCCAGAATTTGATCCTTATTAGCAACACTATCGAATGGTATAATAAAACAGGGTGTGATTTTTTTTTCAAAATCAGCGGGTTCGATTCCTGACCAGGATTTTTGATTTTTCTAAAATCCAATGATGCAGTTTTAGTTTTCGTCAAAATCGGCCTCGAGACTCCTTTCAACGTTTTTCGATATTCCTCATAGTTTCGAAAGTAGCGATCCACGCCCAGTTGAAAAATTCACCCTGTATATAAAAATCAATGCCACATTCCATTGTAATTTTATAACTCAAGAATGGGTTCACCTATCCCAGCAAAATGTTTAGGCTTTATTTGGATTTTTTTTTTTTTTTTTTTTGGATTATTTAGTAGATGTTTAATGTGAAGTTTGCACAAAATGGCTAGAGTGGTTCTTCATTAATATTATATTTTTTGTAACAAATGTATAAGCCACCCGTGCGAAGCCTGGACGGACTGCTTGTATTATGAATGAATTAATGAATAAATGAATGCTTTATTTCAAATTCAAAAGTTCTTAAAACTAAGTACATAGCCCCACAAAACTGCTTACGCAGTTTAACTGTGAGATCATTGAGTCTCTATTAACTCTTTATATATTTATAACATATATATCAGATTACCTTATTACATATAGGCATTATAACCTGGTATATAAACATAGGATTAGCTGTTGAATCTTACTTGGCAATTTTAGTCAAGTCTGACAATCACTTTACATAGGGAAAGGGGAATGCGAGAGCACATTTGTCGATCTTCCAAAATTTTTTTTCTTCAAAAAACTTCATAATCTTCCCCTTTTTAATATGATCAGTATTTTTTTATGAAAAGTTAATTACGTACTACCATAATAAAATTATTCTTAAAATTACATTTACACATCTTAATCTAAATATTTACAAAAGATACTAAATTAAAATCTTTTCCTACATCCTTTCATTTACCTGAATACCATGCAAGGTACTACCCACACTCACAATCACTTTTTGCAAGTAGTAGGTCAAGTACATTTGACCTTTCAAAAAACGATGAAATATCCAATAACTGAATGTAAACATCGGTTTTACAATTCTCTTCATATTTGTTTTAATTAATTTGAAACAACCACGTGCGAAAGGGATTTATTTATACAAACACAAAACACGTTTCTGTTTGACTAGGTATATGTATTTAATTACAAATACAAAGATTCAAATAGGTTTAAAAAATATACATTTTGAAATAGGTACTGATACTGCTAGCCTACATCAGCTAATGACGGGGCGTCTCGGGGTCTCTAGAGAGCCGAAGCCTGCCGAGGTCGCGGGACTTATCCCATTACCGTGGACCCGGAACATAAAAGGCTATTGAAGGACACCGTGAATTTTAGTCAGTACGAGACTGACAGTCCCTCCCGCCCTGCCCAGGGTTGGGAGGACTTATTTGATGATTTTACCACGATAAAAAAACCTACATCATCCCACTTCTGGGCAAAGGCTTCTCCCCATGACTTCCAGTTTTCACGATCCAGGGCCAAAGTGGACCACTGGTCATCGGTTTTGTCAAGCTCATCCCGCCATCTTCTATGAGGTCTGCCGCGACGAAATAGGACATTGAAATATGATTAAAGTGACAAAAATGTCATTTAGTGATACAATATTGACTGGCCTGTTGGTCTACTGGTTAGTGACCCTGACTGCTATTGACTGCTATGCCGGGGGTCGTAGGTTCGATTCCCACCCAGGACAAATGTTTGTGTGATGAGCATTGATCATTACTTTGTTCTGTGTCTGGGTGTAATTTATTTATAATATGTATTTATTTAGAAATATATAAGTATGTTAATCAGTTGTCTAGCACCCATAACACAAGCCCTGATTAGCTTGGGACTAGATAGCGTTGTGTGATAGTTGTAGAATATTATTATTAACTAGCGGCCCGTCCCGGCTTCGCACGGGTGGAGGACCCGGTCTAAAACCCGGTCCCGATGGTTATAAACACAACAAAAAAACAATTATCCGAATCGGTCAAGCCGTTTTCATGTTATGTCGTGACAACGGAAAACGGGTTTCATTTTTATATATATAGATATAAAAACATTTCTTACATGTACATAGAGCCTTATCCTCCACAACGCGGGCCTAGTGTGTGTTGATCAATTTCAAAAGTGTTTAATTCTTCAGAACGAAACTCAATGTTTTCCTTAACCAATGTTGATGTAAACCGAAAAAAGCTTATTGAATTTTTATAAATCAACCTCCCAACAAAATCATTAGTTAGTTTGGCATAACTTTAATAATTTTATAATCACTTTTTTATATCCCAAAATCTATTAAAACTAACTTCAAGCATGGTATTTAGTATTTCTAATGTGCCTTTTTTCTAAAGTTCAATTATTTTACATTGAAACTTTTTTTTATCGATGAAACTCTTCAAGCAACAATGGTTTTATGACTTCGAAGTTTTTAGTTGTTGTCATTAAAGTGCTGTTATGACATTATTTTTAGACCATTTTTTATTTTAAGCAGTGATGTGGTAACTTTTGTTTTTTTTTGTTTTTCTAGCTTACATTAAAAGCCATAATTATTTACAAAGCTGAATAAGTTCTTAAAATGGACAGAAAATTGGCAACAACGCCTTCGTCGCGTCTGGAGTACCTATCCAAAAGACGCAGGTTCGAACCCTGCTCGCAGCTCAATTTTTCGTTCCTTGAAAAATATCTTTACTATAGTTTGTTTGGCAAACTTGCTCTTGTGGACATTATTAACTTTTAAAATACTTGTGGCTCTATTTATTTGAATTATTAAATACTCCATGATATTTATAATAATTAAAAAATTGTAAAAATTAGAATCAAATAGATAAAAAAAAAATATTGGCTAGGACAACCTCAAAAGAAATTAACAAAAGAAAATCGTGAGGCTATTATTATTTAACATTTTTTTAGGATAAAAAACTTTTTTTCTTCGGATTATTTTTCACCCGCTTCCTCTCCTAACTTACACTACATCATTCGTTATCCCCAAGCGATGTCCACTGATTGAACTTAATAAATAGATATCCAAGAGTAAATACGTGCTCTTCTCTTATTTACGATAAAAACGTACACAATGAAATTACCGGTCGGCTTTGTTAGGTAGCTGGTCCATTGTAGGTACAATATCCTTGAGGAGCGCTTCTGTTTATTGCTTAATCTTTGGACATAGATTAAATAATCTGATTTGTGAGACTGGACAGTTGTTTCAAGTGTGATTGGATCAGCAGTTTTTTTTTTTGTTTCAAATTCATTGATGATCCGTTACTGACGGATTGCAGATTTGCTGTGGACATTGGACCTTGGTGGATATTTAAGCGTATTATAGAAAAAAAATGTAAACAAATCAAAACTATTATATTATAGAGAAGCTGTTATGTTATAGTCTTATGTACGGAGCCATTACCCTAGTTTGTCCCTAAAGATTTCATCTCACCTATTTTTCATTTTCTTCATATCATGAAATGAGTCAAACCCCTCAGGGTGGAGTAGAAGGAACTCTCAGCCGTACAGGCTAAAGCCCACGTTATTCTTACGATTGCCTTTTGTGTCCTTGGACCGCAGTGTAATCCTAAGATTTTACCGCAACCATTTTTTTTTTAAATCATCAGATGAGTCCTCCCACCCCGGTCAGGGCGGGAGGGACTGTCAGACTTGTACTGAGTAAAATCCACGGTGTCCTTCAATAGCCCTTTATGTTCCGGGGTCACGGTGATGGAAATAAGTCCCGCGACCCCGGTAGGCTTTGGCCCTCTGTGTTCCCGTAACCCTAACAGGCATTTGACTCTATCAGGCCCTGTCAAAGGTTTGATTAACCCTTCAACCTGTAATTTTATTTAATCTACTACCCACGCTTACCATCTAAAAATAAACCAAGTTTAATAAAATCGTTAAAAAACAAGAGTTATCCTGTCTCCTGTAATTAGACTGAAGTCTTTCTTACATTTCTCCGAAAAAGGGTGGAAAAGGAATCGTCGGCGTTTTTTCGATAAAATCCCTCTGCCTTGTGGACGTGGAAACAATGAATTTAATCATGAGAAAATAATAGAGGAAAACCGTTGACTTCCTTCTTTGGTAAACAATATCATTAGGTAACTGGGATTATATAGTAATTGAATTACAGAACATTACCCATTTTAGTCTTTCTTTCTTTCGTTTGCTGTCACTTTCTTTCTTTTGCTGTAACGAGATACAGGGAAACAAAACCAGTGCCATAGTGGAAGTAAGGTAGGCCAAAAATACGGGTATTCAGCTGCGTCAGGTTTGACTAGAAGTCGATTCCACGGCTTGCAACATAGTCGAAAAAAGGCTGAGAATCATTAAAAGTTGAGTTGAAAATCATTTTTCAATAAACTGAATATATTTTAGGGGGAAATAATGGCCAGAAATGGCATAAAATCTACAGGTTTGGAAGGAAAAAGGAGGCCTTAGCATAGCCGTGAGACAATATACAAGCCAAAAAAAAAAAAATATTTTGCGTTTCAAGTAGGTACTAAATTTAATGAATTAAAAATTAACAAAAACGAAAGACTTGCTGGGTTGAGTGTACCATGGCTGTGTCAAATAGGGCCAGAGGGTCTAAAACGGCCACTTTAAGCAATGTTCCTTACGATGCAGTTCACAACGTCATTAGCTATTTTTCTTTTATTCATTGACGAAGTGAATCATTAGGAATATTGCTAAGTCGCTGTTTTAAACTTACTATTCAGTAAAATGTCGAGCAGCTGTGCTTGTGTTACTCGATTTTAATGTGAGGTTAATTCGCTTTTGTGTTTATCAATTACAAAACGTGTTAAAATGAAATATTTCCTATATATTCAGATGTAAATATGTGCGTAAAATATAACCACATACACTGTGTACAAACCATTAACAGTTGTTTGCGGAAAAGCGATAAATAAAAAACCAAATGTTTCTATTTTTGAAGTGAAATGGACAATAAAAAAAAATCATCAATGTTCACAAAATGTTTGCTTCGTGGAAAACGGCAAAAAAATAATTAAAATATCTACCGACATTGACAAATTATTTTTATTTAATCGACAGTAACATTTTTCTTCATGAGTCAACGACCCGCCTCGTTTCTGGGTCAGGGCCCATTCGTACCCTAAAATTCGTCCCCCAGCATAAAGTTGTGGATTCGGCCCCTATTTAAGGGCCCATTGGTCTCCTGGTAGGGGACCAATTAATATTTCAATAAAAAATATTATTTTTAAAGCACCCATTCGTCCCCTCTAATATAAATACAATATAAGTTAAAGATTCGGCACCTATTCAGGTGCCTATTGGTTCCCTGAGATAAAATTAGCTATATTTTACATAAGAAACGGTTAACATAGTACACTTGTGAACAGTTTATTAACGGAATTAATTTAATAAATCATAACAGATCATTGAAAAAAGAGCTATGACGAATGATAATCCGTCATGATAATAATATAACCTGTCGATAGGCTTACGATGTAGAATTCTCTACGAAATATTTTTTTTTAGATTTAAGTTATTATGATTTTGCATGTAGTTGGTACATATACAAAAAAAAAATAAGAAGTGATTATTTACCTTTGATATATGTTCTTTATTTTTCGCATATTGTATATTTAATGTTGATTTATATAATGATCAATCAAGGCTAATTTTTGTAAAAGACTTGTATTTGTTGTTGGTAAAAATTTTGGTTTTACATAGTTGATAAAGACTGGTTTTACTTTTTATATTCATTGACTGTACGAAGTACTAACAATTAACTGTTATTTTTGTTATATTGGTATTGATATTTGGTTATTTGTTTGTACACTGGATGTAAATTAATCTAAAATTCAGTTATTACTGGTTTTTTTTTTAAATAGTTACACAGTTTTATTTTACTACATAAAGATATTACAGTTATCATATATATTGCTAAATATTTAAAAATGTACAAAAAACCAAAAGTTGATTAATTTTTTTGAAGACTGACTTAATGCCTAGAGCCTTTTCTTTTTTTTTTCGTGGTAAAATCATCAAATGAGTCCTCCCACCCCGGGCAGGGCGGGAAGGACTGTCAGACTTGTACTGACTAAAATCCACGGTGTCCTTCAATAGCCCTTTATGTTCCGGGGTTACGGTGATGGTATAAGTCCCGCGACTGCGGCAGGCCTTAGCCCTCTGAGAGGGGGCCCCGTCATTATGCTGACGCTCTTTGAGGCCCACGTGGAATACGACGCGCCGTCGTCGACCCGGGCATGGTCCATGGTCGGGCAGCGAGTTGCCCTTTACTCGCTGCCCGCATGCCCGCGATGCCTAGAGCCTAGAGGCATTTTATTAAACTTAGTCTTATCTTCTATATACACCATGTCCCAAAATTCAACGATAAGCCGGCACCAGAGGATGGACCTACTAATGACTACTCGAGAAAAAAAATAAAATAAAAAAAAATACCTACTTTTAAAAAAAATTTTTTTTTTATAGTTTGGGCACATAGTAGAAGTGATTACTATTAACAACAACTTATGAAATTTGGTTCTTGATTAGAAAAAGTGTCATAATTTTTTTTTTGTGGCTAGTTTTCCTAAAGTATTATACCATTTTAAAATCTAGGTTAGTTGCGCCAATTTTTTAAAAAACTTGCCATAGTAGTGTCCATATTTTTTTTTTTACACTACGATGAGTGAAAGTGTACTGAACGTTAAAATCTTTCAAAATTTTAGGGAAATAATTTTTTTTGGTTGTTTTTTTGTATAAAACTACGAAAATTCTGTAATTTTCAAAGATCATGGTGAATAGTAGTACTACTTAGGTTGCCGATACAAACAAAAAAACTGAAATATTTGAAAAATTATGGTCATGGTAGTTAAAAGTGTCATAAGGGGTATACATTTTCGAAGAATTTCCATTTTTTTAAGTAATTTTAAAAAAATGTAGAGGTATTTTTTTTTTCTTTTTTTTTTCTCGAGTGGTCATTAGTAGGTCCATCCTCTGGTGCCGGCTTATCGTTGAATTTTGGGACACGTTGTATATAAAAATGAAACCCGTTTTCCGTTGTCACGACATAACATGAAAACGGCTTAACCGATTCGGATAATTATTTTTTTGTTGTAGGTAGTTATAACCATCGGGACCGGATTTTAGACCGGGTCCTCCACCCGTGCGAAGCCGGGACGGGCCGCTAGTTTAAAATAAACATGGTATCCACCGAATTACTATATTTTTAACTTTGACCTTTTCTGCGCGACTGTACCAGGACAACCAAGCTGCAGTATACACATATACATGTACTTATATTAGAAGAATGAATAAAAATAAATATTCTTCAGGGGACGAATGGGCCCCTCAAAAGTTCCAGGGTACGAACGGGCACAGGGTGCGAATCTTAGGGTACGAATGGGTCCTGACCCTTCTTACGGATCGACATTTAATATCGAGATTTTTCCAGAGTCGGGTTTTGTTTTGCTCGCGTATATTGTTTCGTGGGTCGGTCGAGAAACAAAAGACGCGTCCACACAGGGCGAACAGCCTCACTAGGCAGTTTCCTCGCGAGGAAAATGCATCGCGAGGCTGCTCGTTTTGTGTGGACGCACCTAACACACAATGTTCATACGCAGAGCAGCAGATTGGAGCTCACTACCTGCTTCTGTTTCCAAACGCATACGAACCGGTTCTTCTCAAAGCTGAACAGTCTTTTTTGAGTTAGCTCATTCCATCGTGGACTTTGAGCTTCTGACCAACAGTAACAACTGTCAAAGATCTCTTAAAGACAACCGAGACTAACTTTACGTGCTTTCCGAGGTACGGAAGTATATAAATATATTTTTTTTTTGTAAAGACGCGTGACGTGGATATTAAGACTTTTGTAGGAAATATCATGTAGTTAATTAATAAATTAAAAAAAAATGTTATATTCAGGGGCATACTTTAGATTTATTTGAGAAAAACTGAAGAGTTAAAAAAAAAACTTACACACACTTGGTCACAAATATGAAATTTAATTATTAATAATTTTGTACAAATATTCAAAAAAACGCCCGGCGGTCACTTATCCCTGGGACACATTGCATAAATAAATATTGATCCCCCACTGATTTCAGTATTCGCATGAAGACAAAAATGTCTTCCGAATCGAATAGGAAAATTCCAGATTCCGAAGAAAATCCACGCATTTCATACATAAAATCAGAACTCCGTAATGTCACATGAGCATGATCTTATGACAGCAATTTTTTGTACATTGCCACGATATATTGGATTGTATTAATAGAACAGGGAAGTGACGATAAGGTGAGAAATATAGACGGCATTTTATTTTGCCGTGAATTATGTAAGAGGTTGAAAAAGGAACTACTTATACCGCGATTAACGAATTAGAAATTACGGTTTTACGAGCTGTTACCAGCGGCTTCACTCGCTACACCTCGAAAATTATCCCACAGGAACATAAAATCGGGATAAAAACTATCCTATGTGTTAATCCAGGTTATAAACTATCTGTGTACCCAGCTAAATCCGTTCAGTGGTTTTAGCGTGACAGAGTAACAAACATCCATCCACACATTAGTAGGATAGGATTTTCGGAAAAATTGTCATCTCACTTCACATTTTTTTAAAAAGGGACTTTATTATTAATTGACGGATAAAATTAGTTCTTCTTTCGTTACATCCGTGGTGTATGCTGAACGGCCAAATGCGTGGAATTCATGGCCTCGGAATTTAAATAACTATTTAAAAAGCTTTCAAATATAAAACGTCGCGTTCGAATTAAATAAAGTTCTTGTGATTATTCATCGACAATCTCAATACTTTTATGTAAATTAAAATTTACTTACCTTTTACATTCTTATGACGGAATAAGGTTTGATTTGACTTTTCGATTTTATTTATTTATTTCCACGTTGGTAATTATTATTTTTTTATTTGACTAAATTTCAGGAGTCAAAGTCTATTTGCTGTTTGTGTTGATATTTACACTAGTTGTTGACAGCGGCTTGGCCCGCTTGCAACTCGGAAATTAACTCCCAGGAACGTAATACCGAGATGAAAAGTATCTTATGTATTATTCTAGATTTTGATCTATCTCTGACACTTTTAAGATCCTTACAGCCATTCCGACATAATTGAATAACGAATATCCATCCATCGACCCACCCATTCACACAGACATACGCATTTATAAGAATAGTTAGAAAAACAAGAAACGTACCTCACCCCCTACGTAACTGAATAGGGGGTGTCCACCTACGCGTCGGGGGTCATGTCAATCTGTACATCTATGTCGCTACACATTTCGTATTGGAATGACTTGGCAGGTGACACAATTGAATACGAATTGAATATTTATGTAACTACAAAAATATCCGATCGGAAAAAAGATGATTCAGCGCCATTTAGTGCCGAACAAAGTTTGCCGATCCGCCAAACGCGCTAATTTGAAACGTCTGCAAACGTATACGATAACGTTATGGTACGATTGCGACAGTGGTTAGGTTTCGATTCAGCTGTTCTGATTTTGGTATTGCGTTATAAGTTCAAACGCTAACTGAAGTTGGAACGTTGCACTAAGTCTAGCTTTTAAGTTTTTCCTTTTGGTTTCTCTATGTAGGCGTACATGGTAATGTTGTTATTTTTTCAAGGTTTTCACTCAGAATCACTTCACAACAAAGACAAAACACTCCAACGATGCAGTAACGATCCTAAAAAAGTAGCGTCCTATCAACTTTACGTTTGACAGCGGTTACGTTCCAGCTACGATCGCGGTGCGTCTCGACTTGCTGTCAAAATTTTAGCGCGATACGAAACGGTCAAAAAGTTGTGTTATGGTAGCGGTTCAGTTGCGATTTCGTTGAAAAAAAATAGCACGATTAGGCTCCAGCACGAACCGAACAAACGTCGTTTAAGCTTCGGCTACATTGTCGAATAAATGCTATCAACCGAAACGAATATGTCCGAAGTGTGTAGTCCGCCTTAATTTTATTCCGGAAGCGCTTCTGTCCGGCGAAATGAAGGATCTTTTTATTTTCTTTTCTTTTTCCCCTACAAAGGGGAAAATCAAAGAATCGGATCTTTAAGGGATTGCTTCTACTAACACTAATACTGATAGTTTCTTTTATTATAACATAAAAGGGAAAACAATAACCTCTCTCGGATAAGTATGAGCATACGGGAGGATTAATCCAAATTGTCTTCTTAAAAGTAAACAAATATTAATGTTCCAAAAGATTTAAATTAATTCTTCATTCTATTAATTGACAAAAAAAAACAGTTTTCTCAAAGAAAAAGTCTTTGAGAAAACTGTTTTTTTTGTCAATTAAGTAACTTTTAACAACGTTGCCCCACACTAAGAAATTCGCCTGTGTCGTGGGTGCGTTTAAAAACATACACACAACAAGACCGGAAGCAACTACTTGTGGATCACACATATATTTGCTCCGTGCGGGAATCGAACCCTCGACACGCAGCGCAGCAGTCGCTTAGCCACCGCGCTAACCGTGCCGATTTTCGTCGATTCTGATCTTCTCAATTAATCATGACAAATTATTAAGAAACGGCTGCTTGCGGCATGAATAATCAAGTTTACGTTTTAAACCGCGGCTTTGACCTCAGAGTTTAGCTGAGCCTGATTTATCGTTGTTCGCAAGTGGTAGTGCCACTACTACAGTAACAGCAGATCTACGATTCACATCTTCACATGGGCCCAATTTTTACACGGAGACACGAGAGGTTTGTCAATAATTTTGTAAATATTTGATCCGTTTAACGTTGTGTGGCTCCATCTGAATTATTTATTATGAATCTCGTATCACAAAGGAATAATACGGAGAAAATATTACACTATATTTTTAGTCTCTGGCTTTTATTTACCAAGGAAAATATCGTCAATAAACTATTATAAGAGAATTTCTTTTTCACATCGAGGAGACATGTCAACTTGCCTGTCATTTTCAATGGAACTGTTGGCAACGATGTGTTCATAAAATACTTAGATGTTGACAAGTGACAATAACTGTAAGGTACAGAAGGCGCGCTAGAAGAATGTTTTTCACTTACTTATTTAAGTTGGGTTTGGTCTTTTTTTTTGACGTGGTAAAATCATCAAATGAGTCCCCCAACCCAGGGCAGGGCGGGAGGGACTGTCAGACTTGTACTGACTAAAATCCACAGTGTCCATGAATAGTCCTTTACGTTCCAGGGTCACAGTTACCTGATGAGGCTGTACCGCGACACTGGCAATAGGTCCGTGACCCGGACAATCCGTTTGGTTTTAGCTCTAGTCTAGGGCAAAAGTGACAGGCATCAGCCTGTGCACTCTAATTCAGTTGCTCCATATAAAAATACTGATATTCAAAGTTGACTTAGGCTGGAAATTAATCTTGATCCCGATCTTAGTATCAAACCAATCGAGGATCGAATATGCTTATCCGAGTGTAAAAGGTGACCAATCAGAAGTAGCCGTTAAAAACAAAGGAACGGAATTTGGATTAAGAGTAAGTAAGTTAGTATATTAATTTCGGGCGTTAGTGCATCCCTTTAGAAGGAACCCTATCCATCACTCTTTCGAAAAAAAAATATGGAAAATATTCCCTTCTACGATTCTAAATTGTAAAAGAAGCTTTAAAATTCAAACTACAAAATTCAAAAAGCAAATGAATCTCTCTCGAATCAAAACAAGCCGTCTAGAATCGAAACATTCCTCTTTGAAAGCTATTAAAGCAGCGATGCGCATTTCCTTTAGGTGCTTACTTACTTAAACCCCTGTCTTACCGCCAGCGATTAGCGATAAGCGAATAGAACTACCGATGAGGTGTTTGTATGACGGAGTTCTCGCTGGAAGTGATGTGAACAGGCAGCGATCGATTTGTTTCTTAACATTAGTTGTAAAAGAACCTACAAATATATTTTTAATCGTACACCTGGCACCACATTTTGCAAATTGTGTATTGTAGTATTGTATTGTAGTAATGGGAAATCAGCCTTTTGCTGAGCTTAGCTAATATCAATGACTGCTCTTATTTATGGAATAATCCAAACACAGTGAAACACGGTTCATTCCCAGAAGATCTATTTGGCCAGATCACACATAGATTCAAATGCCATGAAATGGTAAACAAGAATAGGGAGAAATCGAACTTTTTGACAATAATCCCCAGTTTGATCGCTAATCGCTTTCTCGCTGACAATGGGACATAGCCTTAGATACTTACTTAGAAGCTCTTGTAAAAGGCCTCCGTTCGCTATCCCGGCTTATTCCAGCCAGGGCTCTAAGCCATCTCAAAATGCAGATTATCCTACTAGTATTATGAAACTCTGACGTAAATCAGAAATTCGACTTAAACATACTTTTGTATGTATTTTAGAGCTGTTGTTATTTTAAATTAGTGTTTTTTTTTTAAATATCATTATAAATTAAAATACTTTCTACGTCTTTTTGGTGAAAATTATTCGAAAAGTTTGTACGAACGCTAGCATATCAGCCAGCCTCAATCTGTCAATTTTCTTTAATAGCTTTTCAACCTTACCAATTCTTTGATTGATTAAATTTCACAGATTGGGATACATTGACTTGCTGGCCACTGTACAAGACGTAAGACAATGCGCGATCGGTACATGGTGGACCTCCCTCCGGCACGTACAAAGCTTTTGCAAATACTTTTATTCTGCGTACAGCAGAAGTGGAATTCTCTGCCCGATCTATGTGACATCTTTGGGGTCTTCAAGTCAAGAGTGAGTAGGTAACTAATAGGCAAGCGTCCCTCACTGACTACATGATCGCTTACTATCAAGGCAAGATATTGGTTAAATAAATTAAATAAATGCCTCTGTTGGACAAAGTCCTCCCATCCTCCTCTGCCATTACCCCATTTTTATTTTTAGTTGGTAATATCATTAAATGAGTCCTCCCGCCCTGGGTGGGGCGGAAGGGACTGTCAGACTCTTACTGACTAAAATCCACCCGTGTTCCTTCGGATGCCCTTTACGTCCCGGGGCCATGGTAACCTGGGTTAAGAAAAACCCGCGACCCCAGCAGGCATTTGGCGCGAAACATGACGCGCCACCGACCCGGGCTTGGTCCTTGGTCGGACGGCGAGCTACCCATTACTCACCGTCCGTAAGCCCGCTCCACTGCTGTTCAGAGGGACACGCGTTGGAGCGTCCACACGACAGGCTATTCGCATACGGGCAAAGAGACCCCTTAGGCACACAGTGCCTAAGGAAGAGCTTTTACCCGCATCCCAGGGTGCACCGGCCCGAAAAACTGGTCTTCCCCCCGGACGTATCCGAGAGGGAACTCCAGTCCACGGGCGCACGTGGAGGTTTCCTGTCTTAGCATCCCTACCATTACCCTGAGAGAACAAGAAACACTAAAATTTTCTTATCGTTATGATTACGACCAAAAGCCATAGTAACTTGGGAGCTTGAGTAATTTTTAATTTGATGGGCTTAACTCGAAAACTTTGTAGCGTCATAAATTATCAAACTAGGGAAAATGAACAGGGAATACTAATAAGGGGAATGTTTAGAATAATCAATGTTTATGGTGCATAAGCCGCAGTCATGTCGGAAAGGCCTTATAACGCTCATTGTAGATGACGTAAAAAATTTGTGCATATGGTTTTAGTAATTGTTCAAGCATAATGAAGTTGTTGAAGATGTGTGTAAACAATTTGTTGAATAACCTAATAAAAAAATTGTACAGATACCGAGAGGAGATGGACTACCTAATGGTCCATCCCGGATAACGACACCATAGGCTATCAGTTGAGAAACAATTGAATAGAACTAGGTTTTTCATTTAAAAAAGGTGTGTAATCAAACCAAAAAAAAACATAAAGGTGTCCAGTCTTTTTATCCGAACGTCCGACTAAACTAACTAGTCTGCCCGGCTTTTTGGTTTTAACACTTAGCAACCCTAGCCTTGGTTCTACACTGGTGCAATCTCTATTATATTATGCATCTATGTACCTTGTTCTTGAATCGCTTCATCTATTTAAAATACCGCATCACAATCATTTGCGTAGTTTGAAAGACGTAAGCATACATAGGGACAGACAGACAGCGGGAAGCGACTCTATTTTATACTATGTAGTGATAGTGAAATCATCATCATTATTATCTCAGCCATAGGACGTCCGTTGCTGAGCATAGGCCTCCCCTTTAGATCTCCACATATACCGGTTGGAAGCGACCCATACCCTTAGCACGAGTTTTCAGTATTTGAGAAGTAAAGTAAACTGGAACATTGACAGTCTCAAATTGACAATTTTCGAGGAAAAAATTAGTTCCTTCTTCGCACACTACAGGCGCTGTTCCATTTTTTCATACAAGAAACACTGTAAATACTGAAAAGACGCTGTAAAGTAAAAGAGTGAAAACTCGTGCTAGTGGTACTGAAACCAGTGATAGTGAAATGATAAGATCGAATCAGCAAGCTTCTTCTCCTTATAGCAAAGCTAAGAGTATGAATCTAGAAAGACATTACAAACTAGCAGTCAGTTGGAGATGACGTATGAACGTGCTAAGTTGGACTTACTCGCGTTTAGAAACTAAACCATGAAGTTATGAGCATAAGTTTCAACATAACTTAGCACTAAAATTGCCAGTTTATCAGTTTTATAACAATGAACTGCGATTAAATTATTCTGCATCTATTATTTATTTTATTGCTTGAGCAATAGAGTTTCATTTTAATTTTTTATTTGAATTTGATTACAAATTATGATACTGCAAAAGTAACTTCTAGACCTTAGGAGGCTTTGACGCCCCCCCCCCCCCATTTAGAGGGCCAAGTGCCTGTCGAGGTTGCGGGACGCACGCATAGAATAGAATAGAATATACTTTTATTTCATTAGTTATCAGGATGTAGCATGTCACTTACAAATATAATTTTTACAAGTGCGTTTCGGGTATTTTTGTTGGCGCAGTTTGTCCGGGGAGGGATCTTTTGCAGCCTATTTTTCTAATTCTTTTCACACACGATGTTCACTTAGGTATATGAAGCAAGTGTGAGAGGTATTGGATTTAAAATCCCATCAGGTCCTGGACCTGAAGTTACTTGTATCTGGGAGTGACTTTATGACTCAAAGCCTATGCTGACGGGGGAGGACACACGTATATCGCGGTTTCGGTACATAAAGGGCCACTGAGGGACACTGTGGATTTTAGTCAGTACGATTCTGACAGGGCCTTCCGATCTGCCCTGGGTGGGAGGACTTATTTGATGATTTTACCACGATAAAAAAAGACCTCAGGAGGCTTTGGGGTTTTTCCTTTTATTGCCTAGATCTTAAGCTGAATTAACTTGTTGAAATCAATTCTACTTCGATACTTATGGTCGCTTTTATTTTGAATGAAATAATGATCTGTTAGACTTGTATAATAATGTTCAATTTAGATTAGATTAGGTTCAATTTCCTTGTTGGTAAGGTGTTATTGGCATTTTCTATAGTCTGGAAAACAATCGAAGGTTCTCAGTACAACAACCTCTTAAAAAAGATAATAAGAAATAACACAACAACCCCTCGAGTTCCTAGAAATCACGAAGAATCGATGACAGTTCGAAACAATAGAACGCCGGAAATTCCCTCTCCTAAAATTCCAAGGACGTAGTTCCAATCAGTCACAACAAAGATGAACTACAGAAAATCAATAAATTCTATCAAAATTAATAATCTTCACTATTTTTTGTCAAATATTAAAAATCTGTCATGCTGAAAGTACTTATTTTTTAAGAGATATACAACGAGCAAATACTCAGAAAGTCTGACATCTCAGAATTTTTGAGTTTTTGCTCGTTGCCTAGAACTGAGTTACACGATAACCTTAATAGTCCAGTCATTAAAGCCAAAACCCGAAAATAATTAGTAACTTGCTGAAATTTTAAGGGGTTCTTAAAGAAGGTAAAATAACTTACCGGGTGATTTTGCAGCGTTCTGGGGTGTACGGAAAGGGTTGAAAAGGGGTGAAAAGTGTTTTTCGTTAATAACATTGCCAAAAAAATTAGTAACACGCTGCAAATTTGGAATTAGGTTGTTCCTACCGTTTTATAACGTGTTTCAAATTTGCAGCGTTTTGCAACATACGGAACATTGTTTATTTTTAAAAAACAATGCAATTTGTTAAAAACAAGGGTAAAGAAATTAGTAACACGCTGCAAATTTGGAATTAGGTTGTTCTTACCAGTTTGTAACGTGTATCAAATTTGCAGCGTTTTGCGACATACGGAACATTGATCATTATTAAAATTATGAAAAAATGTTTTACCGAGACGACTTTAACACGTCGTATCTTAAAAACTACTAACGTTAGACCATATGTTTGTTAGTAACTAATGTTCCGCTTTGAAAGCCCTATCCAACGGTGTGTCACATGTTACTATTGAGGGTGGGCCCAGATTTCATACATCGGTTTCCCAATGTCCTTTGATATACGTTACAAAACGGTAAAAACAACATAATTACAAATTTACAGCGAGTTACTAATATTTTCCACCCCTTTTATTAAATAAAAATCATTGTTTTTTAATAATAATCAATGTTCCGTATGTTGCAAAACGCTGCAAATTTGATACACGTTACAAACCGGTAAGAACATCCTAATTCCAAATTTGCAGCGTGTTACTAATTTCTTTACCCTTGTTGTTAACAAATTGAATTGTTTTTTAAAAATAAACAATGTTCCGTATGTTGCAAAACGCTGCAAATTTGAAACACGTTACAAAACGGTAAGAACAACCTAATTCCAAATTTGCAGCGTGTTACTAATTTTTTTGGCAATGTTATTAACGAAAAAACACTTTTCACCCCTTTTCAACCCTTTCCGTACACCCCAGAACGCTGCAAAATCACCCGGTAAGTTATTTTACCTTCTTTAAGAACCCCTTAAAATTTCAGCAAGTTACTAATTATTTTCGGGTTTTGGCTTTAATGACTGGACTATAAGTATAAATTACTACTAATACTAAAGTATAATAAACGCACTCACGATACAGGAGAAATACTAGTGTGGGGCATATTTGTTTTACAAAATAAGTACTTTCAGCCCATGAGAGATTTTTCTAAACAAAGCGACCGCCAGCGAACATTAGGGAACTAGGGCTCATTCATACGGAATCCGTTCTTGACGATTCGTCAAAAAACACGATGCGTTATGACAAATTGACAATTTTATATTTTGTGTTAATTGTTATGACAATTTTAAACGGCATCGTTTTATTTCACAATTTGTCAGAATTCAGAATTTTTTGTGTAGCGAGATTTTGAAAAGACGATTCGTGATATCATTGTGCAGAATTTCTGGCTAATAGTAAAAATCTTTGCCATCGTCAAATAGTAGCGAGTCATTTTAAAAGTCGTCTTTTCTAACCCCGTGTGTGTCAGCCGTTAGTGTTGCTTACGACAAATAAAAACAAAATGTCAGTTATTTAGTTCAATTTTGGTCGCACACCAAATTAACTATCAAAAGCTAAAGGTACCTTACCTACTCGCCCGCTCACTAACAAATTCAAGCCTGATAACGGTTCTTGGGACCTTGTCATTTGTTATTCAGTCAAGTGTAACAATTCCATTATGCCTAAGAACCAATACTTCTCTGCCTAAGAGATGTTTTATTCAGGCATAGAGTAGATAGACACAGAAGGTCTGGATCATATAGCTAGTGAAAACAGGTAGGTACATCCATAGATTTATCTGGTCGGTACTAACGTCTATGTTGATTTTTCAATAGAAAGAGAGCTCGCTTCTGATTCTGTAATGCAACAACAAAAGAATCATCTACCTACTCTAATGCATATTGGGGTTCATTCGTACGGGATCCGTCATTAACGTTTCCTCAAAAAATACGATACGTCGCATCGTGATGACGGTTAGACGTTCACATTGCATACGGAATCTGTAATTTCAAAGACCGACAATATTCTTGTTTTTGACGGACGTAATTTTCAGATCTGTTCCAACTGTGGCTAAGAATTTAATTTATTAAAGCTATAAAAGGGATATTTAAAATGTTTTCAATATGTTCATCCGTGACCACGGCGCTTGCAATAGTGAATAAAACTCAAAACAACTAAAAACCCGGTAAATTCTAATAATAGTGTTAGTCTCGTGACAAATTGAATTTGACTGGGTTTGTTGTCATGACGACTGTGTTTATAAGAGAAGATTAATGGTTATGGGAGCAAGTTGTTCTAATAAGACCTGCAGGCCTAATCTCAATACAAACTTTGTGGCAGCGCGGCTGACACTACCGCTCACCGCCCGCGCTGCACAATAGGACGATCTCAAAGCCGCCTCGTCGTAGAGCACTTCTTAGAATTCGGCGATGAGATTTCTTATAAAGAATACCACAGCCGGACCTTCTATACTATTTTCTACTACAACCTTTAAATTATGAACCCTTATTATTATTAAGACATTCTCATCTTATCTCACAGACCCTTTGTGACCAATGTGGCAGATTGAAGCGTACCATTTACCCCTAGTAGGTACCTATGTTTTATGTTCCGGATTTTATGCCCAATAAAAATACCTGTTCTATGAAAGATTTTTATACCTTTTGAATTTTCGGGCAAGGATTAGGGCTTGAATTAACTGATGCGGGACGGAGATATTATTATGATTTTTATTATAACTGAGTCTTTTGTGCGAGCACAGACTTTTATGAGTGTCGTAAAATCATAAAATGCTTGGTTTTTGTCTGCTGTGAAATATGAAGAAACTTTTTGGTTATAAATAGTCTTCATTTTCTCTTCTCTACAATATAAAAATGAAATGTGAAAACAATGAACCCAAAAAGCGATGAGTCAAAATATCAAATCAAAATCAATATGTTCAACCCGAATTTGTATCTGTATTGTCTTTTTGTCTAACACAAAGAAAGGACCTGCGTTGGGACACAGGCTTTCCTTACGCGGGTTTCAGACTGAAAGCTAAGCTAACTTAGCTTAGTTAAGTCAACATAGCTCCCGCAGTTTTTCGTTCTAGTGTGCAAAATGACAGTCTGTACACAAGTGTGAAAACGGAGACAGCTATGCGAGCTAAGCAACTAATGTAGCTTAGCTCTTGGTCTGCAACCGATATTATCGTGGAAAAATCATGAAATGAGTTTTCCCACCCAGGGCGAGGTGGGAGACATATTGTTGGACTTGTACTGACTAAAATCCACGGTGATCCTTCAATAGCTCTTTCCGTTCCAGGATCACGGTTACCTGATGAGACAAACCCGCGACCCAGGCAGGCTTTGGCCATCTAAAACCCCGTTAGATTACGACAGCTCTTTGAGGCGTGCGTGGTACACGACACAGGCCTTCTCTCTGTGAGAGTTCCACCACAATAGAGACATTGAAATCATTATTCATAGTGATTGCGTAGTTACTGTTATTCCGCAATGAAAAAGAAAGCACTTATGATTACAATATAACCTCATCCATTATGAAGCTATACGTATTTCTAGCGAAATTACCAGTGGCTCCGCTTGCATATAACTTGAAAACTAATTCACAAGAAAGTAATACCGAGATAAAAAGTATCCTTTATGTTATTACAGACTATAACTTATATCTGAGTCAAATTTCATCGAGATTCATTCAGCCAGTTTGATGTGATTCAGTAACGACCATCCAACCATCCAAATTTACATGTACACAAATATTGGACTCTTTTAAAACCAGGTCGGGTCGCTAGTAAGAAACAAAATCAAGTTTTGCAATATCAGTAACAAAATTCAGCTTCACTACAATAAAATTAACTTTGAGAACAACCAACGTTCCTTATTAAGGCCAATAACGAACATAATCTAAATAAAAGAGAACTGCAAGAGAAGCCGTTTCAAACTTCCGGTCTTAATAAAGGGAGGAAGTTGGTAAGGGGGAGGGGAGGTAACAAGGGGGGTCTATGAGACCGGATGTGACCACTTTGTTATTCCTTTGTGTTATGAATGGCGATTGTAAGGTCTGAAAAAAGTATTTTAGTACGAATCGTTTTAGTTTCTTCATCTTTTTGTTTCAAGGCTTTTCTCGTGGTAATAAAATAACAGCCGTAACGCCGACGTTGGTCTGTGGATGGGTGACCATCTGTCATAAATCAAGTTTTCTCTGTGTCTTGGAAAGCACGTAAAACCGTTGGTCTCGGCTGTCATTTGTAGACCTTTGACAGTCGTTACTGCTAGTCAGAAACTCATAAGTGTGGTTACCAGTCTTACCATGGAGTCTTGTATTGCCCAATTACTGGTTTGTAGAGGTCCGATAGGCAGATAATTTGGGTTGAGAAGATTAGATAAAGTCAGTTATTAGTAGTACTCCATGTAAAATACTGATATTCTGCATTCAGTTATACTGGAAGCCGACCACAAAACGTTGGGATAGGGCTAAGCAGATGATGCTAAAATGATACTTTATTTATTAAAAATCATTTTAGCGTAATCTGCTTTTGTTCCTTAACTTTACGGTTTTTAATGCATCAACTGTGTGCAAAAGCGAAAGTATCTAGTATTTTAACGACTATCATCGAATCGGCTGTAAGTCAATTCAGCAGCCGAAGCAGCTGAAAATGTCGTAATTCTTATGGAGCGACTTCCTATCTGAACAAGACAACCCTGTTGGCAAGATAGCGGACATCAGAATGGAATATATTAGTATCTGATGTCTGCATAAGTGCAATACTTTAGCCTATGGTTACAAAACTTTATTTCACTAAAATGACTCGTCAAAACAAAACAACAACCATTATTCTATTTTAACAATCACTGCTAAAGTTCATAAATTAAAAATTTAAAAAACCCCCGACACAAAAACCAAGTTCCCTTTAAAAAGTAAAAATAATAAAAATACGTCGCGTTGGGGGACTGCTCCAAATTATTCATCATCTCCTGTTTATTTGCAGTCCCCCAACGCGACGTATTTTTATTATTTTTACTTTTTAAAGGGAACTTGGTTTTTGTGTCGGGGGTTTTTTAAATTTTTAATTTATTTTTTATTTTATACTTTTTATAGGTACATACTTATATAATTTTTTTGTTGCTAAGAGTACTCCCGATTAAGTCATCAATATTCCCTTTCAGTACGCTTTCATTTGATACCCAACTCGAGTATATTTGCAGACCCTCGGTTACCTTTCCCCACTTTCACGCCCATAACTTCTAAACGGCTCAACCGATTTTCATCAAACATGTCTAAGAACACTCGCAGGTAAGTCACCTTTCATACAAAAAAAACTAAATTGAAATCGCTTCATCCGTTCGGGCTCTATGATGCCACAGACAGACAGACAGACAGACAGACAGACACACAGACAGACCGACAGACAGACAGACAGACACGTCAAACTTATAACACCCCTCTTTTTCCGTCGGGGGTTAAAAATGGAATAGCACGTCGTAAAATGGATGAAACATCAATTGTCCGTATCTTACGGCATCGTCGAAACAATTAGGCGCAATAATTTCAAATAAATGGATATTCAATAATTAATAAATTATTATTATTTCTTTGTTAATCGTCGCGAGAGCGATTACTGCATAATTTATGTTTGGACGTTCCGCAATTTAAAACTGAATACATATTTATTCATTTCAATTTAAATAAAGATTGACTTTTAATTCAGTTCGTTAATTGTTTTTAATTTTCCTTGTACCGTAATTGAATATTCGTTTTATTTAAATAAGTAAGACTCGCCTTTATAACATGAGATTTAAACATTATAGGCTAAATGTAGGTTAACAGTTACAATTTTAAATTGAAAGCAATGTGGTGCTCCACAGTGAAGCACGTAATGACTAACAAACATAATCACCCTTGACTTACAGACATTTTTAATTCTGGTAACATCGTGAAATAAGTTGTCCCACTCAGGGTGGGACGGGAAGGGCTGATAGACTTGTACTGACTGCAAGCCCTTGGTTGACTGGTATAGGATGCCTCCGGCATTAAGTCCGTCTATGTACCTTTTGTGTTACATGCATTTTTAAATGAAATTAATGCAGTAATTGCAATAATAAAATGAAAAGAAAAGCGATAACAAGGAAGCTTCCTTAAGCAATCACTGAATAAAAATAATGAACAAAGACAAATTACTCTCAGACAACATTTTCCATAAAATTTTCACGATAGAAATTCGCCATAAAACACAAAATTTTCAATACAGTTTCGACTGTTACCATAATCGTTGAGTCATGCGGGCGGTACTCTATTTGTCAATGCTAACACGAATTTTCCATTTTCATTCGAATTCGTAATATCACTATGACTGTGATTGATAAAAATATTTCGTTCCGAAAAGTTTGCATGTTATATCTGCAACGATTGACACGGTAGATACTTTTTTTTGTACTTTTGGTATTAATGTGCAATGTAGCTATTTGTGGATTTGGTCAGTTGAATGTTTAGTCATTGGGAAATATCTCTGAACTAATCGTATTTGAATGTCTGTAAGGAAATAAGCTTATCATCATTATGACTGGCCTGTTGGTCTAGTGGTTAGTGACCCTGACTGCTATGCCGGGGGTCGTGGGTTCGATTCCCACCCAGGACAAATGTTTGTGTGATGAGAACGGTCATTTGTTCTGTGTCTGGGTGTAATTTATCTATAATATGTATGTATTTAGAAATATATAAGTAGGTATATGTTTATCAGTTGTCATTACACAAGCTCTGCTTAGCTTGGGACTAGATGGCGTTGTGTGATAGTTGTGGAATATTATTGTTATCATCATCGGCCTATAATGTCCACTGCTGGGACACAGGCCTCCTCTCTGAGAGAGGGAGTGGGCCATAACCCACCACGCGGGCCCAGTGCGTATTGGAATATGTCACATATGATTTGACTGGCCTGTTGGTGTAGTGGTTAGTGACCCTGACTGCTATGCCGGGGGTCGTGGGTTCGATTCCCACCCAGGACAAATGTTTGTGTGATGAGAACGGTCATTTGTTCTGTGTCTGGGTGTAATTTATCTATAATATGTATGTATTTAGAAATATATAAGTATGTTTATCAGTTGTCTAGTACCCATAACACAAGCTCTGCTTAGCTTGGGACTTGATGGCGTTGTGTGATAGTTGTGGAATATTATTATTATTATTATTACATATATCTTCGAATTTTTGGTTCTAGGACATGCCGGTTTCCTCACGATGTTTTCTTTCACCGTTTTGATAGCAGTGGTCATGAAATAAATTACACAAAGTAATGCGCCTGGCGGGACGCCTCGTAAGTCGGGACTGATACCACTGGGCCACCACTCCTCTCAAAAATAAGCTAGTTAACTTATGGTGGGTCATAATTCAAAGAAGAATGGGCATAAATGTCTGAAGCCTGGTACTCGGTCTATTGAACACCTCTGCCTAACCTTTAACGGATTAATGGCGTGATTTTATGTTACGTCGTGATTTTGTGTTACGGATAATGCCAAACGAGGCCACGAATGCCACGATTGCCACGACCCAGCCACATAGAAATCCAGGAAAACGTCTGATTCCCCAAATTGCCGTGGCATTAACTTAACGTAGTATACTTTTAGTGGAATCGAATGTACCATTACTTTTGTTTGTGGCTCTGGGACCCGCGTTATTACAGACATCAATGATACTCTGTCTTAGGTTGATTTTATATGAGATTTCTAATCTCCGGTTAGTTCTGTCTGTAAACAATAAATAACCGAATTTGCCCCACCCACGATTCAGGAAAAAATCCTAGCTCGTTGTAAAAATTCAGGTCATTTTATGTTCAAACCAACAAAAAAATCCTGACGCTTAGTAACAAACCAACGACGCAGTAAATAACGTGCCAAAATACCGAGTATTTAACACAATATCCTTACTATTTACTTTGCAAAGTAACAGCCTCAGAATCTAGAATTAGTGTTGCGAAAATGTACCACCGTACTTTGTTTACATTCTACTACAGGAGTCGAAACTGTTCCCATTTGTTTGCCGGGACAAAGCCAAACGTAGTCGTACCACTAGCGTATGTATTTTGTATTCTGAATACGAATTGTGTCATTCATGTCACCTCTAATAGATTCCGCAGACCGTGCGGTTTTTGAATTGACTAGTTTTGAATTTTTATGTCGTTCGTAGTTCCCTACTCGCAGTACATTTCATTTTATTTTATGGATGGTAAGAAACTACTTTATAGGAACTTAACTAATTACTAATATATATATATATACATATACTACATTTAAAAACTAAAAATAAAAGTAATATATTTACAATTTTGTTCGTAGTTGGATTATTTGAAGTTGAGGAATCAATATCCAGACTTGCTGGTACCTTTACATTAAGAAGTATTACCCAGTTACTGGGTTGTGGAGGTCCGATAGGCAGTCGCTCCATGTAAAGTATTGATACTAAACAGCTTCATCCGGTTTGACTGGAAGCCGACACAAATATAGTTGGGAAATGGCTAGGTAGCTGATGATAATTATTGTGATATGGTTAAAAATCTTTTAAAGAAATTTGACAGATTGAAGTATCGTCTGTACCTAAATTGTACTCGTTCTTGCCGCAAACCATTTTGTTAGTTGTTGAGCATGTCTAGCAATAAAATTAAACTAATTGTCAAACTTAAATCAATATTTTAACTGAAATAATTCGTAAACTCAAATTACAGCCAGCCGTTCTTTGACAGTCATTATGAAATGTCGATAAAACGGCAAATTGCCGTCTTGGGTCAATCTTTTAGAATTAGATAATCAAGCTCTTAAAACTTTAACTTAGTGTTAAAAACAAAAGGTTTATTGCCTGTAGTACTACCAGTAGTACAACGGGTAAAAAAAATACCCGTGGTCCTACCAAGCAATATTAGTAACACGGACTTTTTTTACTACCCATTGTCATAATAATCATTTCAAATAATAGGAAGGGACTATCGAACTCGTACTGACTAAAATCTAAGGTGTTCTTTAAATTGCCCTTTTCATTTCAGGGTCAGGGTTAAATATTTAGACAGTCCCACGACCCCGGCAAGATAAGCGAGTAGTACTATGGGTAAATTAATATTTCCCGTGGTACCACTAGATCGTTTGGTAGTTCCACGGGCAATAAACGAAACAAAACGTTTTCGTAAAGTCACTTTGCGTGTGAGCACTACACATATATATATACACGCACACATTTAAATGTTTTCCTTGGACATTAGTTCACTTTATTTTGCGAAATAATCGAACGAAGGGTATAATTTCTTCTTTTTTTTTTACTGCAATTCTCAGTGATCTACTAGGAATCTGGAAAATATTCTATATATAATCTAAGCACAGTTGTATATTCTCTAAACCATTCAAAGCTGAATGCAGATCAAACTGCATGAAAAAAAATATTTATATTTTTATTTGACAAATGTTGGCTCTTGACCTTCATCTAGGTCATAGGGGACAGAAACAAAGTCTACCACGTAGTGAGCTTACCTAGAAGAAGCCTGTTCACACAAGCCTTGAAGAAATTCGGTTCTATGCGTTCGGAAATACAAACGCTGGTATAGCGTGTTCAATTCTTTTGCAGTGCGCTGCCTCAGTCTGAGAGCAATGGTGGCCCGACTTACGAGTTGTAGGTCGTGGGTTCGAAACCCGCCAAGCGCATTACTTTGTGTAATTTATTTCATCACCATTGCTCTCAAAACAGTGAAGGAAAACATCGTGAGGAAATCGGCATGTCCTAGAACCAAAAATTCGAAGACATGTGACATCTACCAACCCGCAATGAGCGTAGTGGATTATGGCCCACTCCCTCTCTCAGGAGGCCTCTGACCCAGCAGTAGGAATATTATAGGCTGATGGTGGTGGTGGTGTCTCAGTCAGTCAGTCGGTCAGTCTCACCGGAGTCTACTTTCAGCTGCAGTTAACGAGTTATATAGGCCTTCGCAGACTGTTTCTGTTCCTCTGACTTACACTTAAGGTACCTAAAATCCGTAAAAAATAATTTTAAAATGTATCCAAAATAATATAACATCAAATAGAGTATCGAAACTCTGAATCATCATCTGCCTGCCTAGCCTTTTCCCAACTATATTGGGGTCGGCTTCCAGTCAAACCTGATTCAGCTGGATATCAGTATTTTACATGGAGCGACTGCCTGTCGGACCTCCACAACCCAGTAACTGGGCAATACCATACCCCATGGTAAGACTGGTTGTCACACTTTAGAGCTTCTGGCTAACAGTAACGACTGTCAAAGATCTAGAAATGACAGCCGGGACCAACGGCTTTATGTGCTTTAGTATCGAAACTCTGAATATTTTAACCTAACCTGACTTGCGACTACACAGTCATGTTTGAATTTTTCATGACCCGTAGCCCCCTGAATGGGGCAATATTTGTATGCGAATTGAGTCAACGGTTTAGGCTACAACGTAGCTTGACGCTTATAGCTATAGTTCCCTCAGGGTATGTACAAATACTATGCCCAATGCATTATGTGCTTCTGCGCTAAACGGAGATGTGGTTTTACTAAACCATTGGTTTTTTTTTTATTTTTTCATTAACACATACAGTTGAAATTACAGGTAAAACCCCAGCTAACAAAAGTAGTCATAAATTAGTTGTCTGCCCAGTCCCAAGCCACGGGTCTGGGTAGAAGTACACGTTACTTAGTGGTCAACTCACTAAGTGTCACCCTCTGGAATTCCGCCCAAGAGCAAGAAAATAAGTTTATATGATGTCCAGGAGAGCGTCTATCTTACAATTACCTGTACGCAACGTAGACATACCTGAAATCAACAAAAGTTTATATTAATCAAGGTGTTTCGTAGTAAATGTAACCTAATATACTTGTAAGTAGAGTATAAGTCAATTACACTAGTTTACAAAATTTTACTTTTTATTTATACCCCGAACCGAATGTATGTCAATATGTTGATCTACCTTCCCTAAACCTAAAAGTGTTAGCAGAAATATTTTATCACGTCGGAATTTTTTTTGCAGACAATTTTTTTTTTTAACTACCCGACGTGGTGGTGATATTTTATTGTTTATTCTTTCGCTTCAAACGACAGTTACTTTGCTTTGGATTGATTTAAAATGGCTAGCAGAAAGTAGAAACAAAGTTCTGACCGTTTTTGTAATGTTTGTGGACAGTTTATATTTTCCAAAAAGAGAAGACGTATTGTAGATTCGTTAAAAACTGCATATCATTATTATTTTGGATTTCCTGTTGCAAATCAAGATAAAAAGTGGGTGCCTCACGTGTTTTGCGAAAGCTATAGAATCATCTTACTCCAGTGGTCATCAGGAGAAAAAGTTTACCTTCCATTTGGTTCGCCAATGCTATGGGGAGAACCTAGTAATCATGAAAATAAGAAAATAAATATTTCTTAAACCAGACGTGACAGAATTTTTTTATTATTTTTTCTGGATAGTTCTACCTGAACACAAAATAAAATAACAACTTTCAGCTGGGGTATGAAAACCGTGTAAACTAGTGTTATATTTATCAATAATATCTTCTAAAACGTCGTTGATAGTCCAATACTGCGTAACTAACACTGTCAAATACTGCGTAACTACACTTTCACAGATTTTACAGGAGAGCCAAAAAACTGATTTTCTAAAAATCTTATCGACCGATCTTTGATCGAACTTGGGTAGAGGATTGTTTTATTTTCTTTCATATAATGGATTAATTTTGAAGCCAGTATTATTAATATTTTAATTAGAAAATCACTTACGCTGTATAGTTTCAAACGATTTTGGGTTTTAGACAGTACTTACGTGAAACTGTAAATTTATAAAATAATATTACAACTTCAATCAATCATTTATTTCATAAAATTAAGTATTATTAAAATGATTATGTTCAATCATAAATAAATTTAAATATTTTTTTTAGAACAGGAACAACTCAAAGTCTCAAAATTGTAACTTTAATTAAAAATATCTAGAAACAATGTTTTCTATAATAATTATTCATAATTTTAACAAACCTGTATCCTAAAATATTTATTTACATTTTTAACAAATTAAGTCGACTTGTTAAAAAATAAAGACAATTATTGCAAGAATATAATTATTAAGAGATTAATTAAATAGATGTCGTAAAAAATACATGGCGATCCGGTGCATTATCCTGTAAAAAGCTTTAATTTCGACCGATTTTCAGGACTTTTTTCAGTTAATTCATCAAACAAATTAGCTTACTGTTAGCCTGTTATAGACTGGTCTTTGAGAAATAAGACAAAAATCCTTGGATCCCCAAAACACTGATTCCAATCACTTTTCCTAGCGATTTTCGTGACTTGACTTCTTTCAAGGGAGAAAAATCTCCCTGTTTCCCCTGTTTTGACAATTGTTATAGCTCAGGACTGTAATAGGACAGTCTATTATCGTAAATGTTCACTAAAAATGATGGTATCTGATCGTCGGATACCATCTTGCGAATTTAACCAGGTTAAGTTTTTGTTCAGCGGTAATAATAGCGTCAGTCATTTTGCTACGACGTTATTCATTCCTTTTGCTTTGATAAAGATATAAATTATCACTCAGGTTACATCCCTATAGTGTCACTTAGTTCACGGACTTTCAATTTTCGGTCTTCTAGAACAATTTTTTCTAAATTTTTTGATGTTTTCTAGTGTGAAGGACGTCCATGGCCCTCGGCTCTTCGAGTCATCTTTGCCGCTCTCTCTGCACTGTCTGAATAAGGCTCTTCTCTTTTTTATCAGGGGATTCGAAGGGGCAGTACCTCGTGATTTGTTATTTGTTCCTTACTTGATTTGATATAGCATTATTTTAGTTTCGACAAAGTATTACTGACGGTTCTACTTTAAGAAATTTTGTCAGTACCTGCAGGCAGTGTAGCAGATTCCCTGAAATAAAAAAATCATAAATGATAACCGTAATTTACAATGAAACTTTAAACTGAATGATCAAGCTATCGAATGGGTACAAATTTTTACATACTACCCTCAAATCTAGGTTAGGCCAAGAACTTATCCAACCAAGGAAGCTCCTGTCGTCGCTGTTTACACACCAAATTACACAATTTTAGAATAAAAAACATCCCAATTTGAATAAACACAACGTATAGAATACATGTGAAATACTAACATTCAAAATAATTCAGTGATGCCGTAAAAAAAGCGATATTTAACCGAAGCGTCACATAAACACTCCACATTCTCATACAAACTGGTGCATATACGCGGTTTTCGTGTCAAAATTTGTTCATCCAAAGATCCGCGGTATTGTTATTTTTGATTTACTCCTCAGTTTGTTGGTCAATTCAAAAATTTGTCGCACAGGTCGATGCCAATCATAATCAGTTACCTACAGCCGCGAAATCTCATTTTTGCTTTTTTTGTAGTTACGCGGAATTGAACAATGTTAGTTACGCGTTATTGGACTATCAACGACGAAAATCCACATATTATTATCAATTTTATTTGAATCAGTATTAATTACTTTATATTTCGTTTTTACTAAAAATAAAAAAATGTTATTAAGAAAAAAAAAAAAATGTTAAACTTTGCCCCGCCATAAGATTTTTTCTTGTGTTGTATCACACAGTTATTTGTTCCATATGGGGATCGAAACCAAAAGACCTCAAACATAATAATGTCTGAAACCAGAAAAAAATCAACTCAATAAGTATCTTTATCAACTATACCTAACTTGTCTTTATGTGACATTCGTCTCATAAAGCTTTACAATAAAAAGAGATGTCAAACAAAAGAATCATTTTATTACAAAAATATTCACAGAACATAACAGATATCCGAACCTTAAATAAAGACAGTAACTCACACGCGCGAACGATTCCCGTATAAATATTACCTAGAGTTCTCGAACAAAGATAAAAAGAGTTTCCTAACATAATTAGGGACACCAAAGTTTGTGCCAAAAATACTTTTGTCGAGGAACCTTTGTTACGCTTCAGTGGGCACAGGCCTTGAAGGACATTTACTTTGGCCCTGTATTTTGTTATAAAAGTATGAAATGAATTCAGAAACTTTATCATCACATAACAGGGACTTTCGTATCGTCTTTGTAAGTATATTACATTAAATCATGAAAGTTTTTCTTTAACTTATGTATGTGTTACAGAATCAGGAGATAAATTGATGATTTTTGTGTATGTGGCGTTTTTCTTCGCGAGTAGAATAGAATTCGTGACAAGTTTGTAAGCATGTCACATATTTATGACTGAGTTGTTGGACTAATTTTGATATCTGTTCAAGAAATAGGTACATTGTTATAGGATTTAAGTTATTTTTGTTAGGTTATTATGTATTGTTATGTCTCATAGAATAGTGGTGCTATTGCTATCAACTAGGCACAAATCCATACTCACCCAGTAATAAAGTCAAATCATTTATTTCAATTAGGCCATCAAAGACGCACTTTTGAACGTCGATTATTAAAATTGATTCTACACCCATACTTCACCCAAACTGAGCATTTTATAATGAAAATCTGGGTTCGACCCAGATTTTCATTATAAAATGCTCAGCGTTATGATTGCGACAACTAGACCAAATTGGCAATCAATAAACACACACCCGTAATAAATAAGTTTTAAGGGGAAGTTCGAAAACTAACGCAGACGAACACACAAAGCAATATATACTAATAAACAGTTTTGACAATGCTTTTAATATCAATAAAATGTTTGTGGTTTTGTTTGACCTGTTGTCGAGAACATTTTACGACTCATAAGGTAAGGTATTACAATGTAGCCAAAATTAAAGTATCAAAAACATTGTTAAATTAAATATAACATTTACCGTAGGAAAAGTTTGGCAGTTTCGAAACCCGATATGATAAAAACGATAAAGATCGTTGCTAAATATCACAGGTTGATATTCAAAATGAAGCTAAGCTTGCTAAGGTTGGTCTGTAGATGGGCGATTATCTATCATAGTGAGTTTCCTCTGTGTCTCTGAAAGCACGTAAGGCATTTGTAACCGACTTGTTTTTTATTTAACAGTCGCCTTTGCCCTAGACTAGAGTCAAGAGCAAACCAAACTCGAATGACAAAAAAAAATAGTCTGAATATTTTTTTTATTTAGCAATAGTTTCGCATTTAGCCAGTATCTCGCTTGATCGTAAGCGAAGATGAGGTCGACGGTGAAGCGTATTCACTCTTGACTTGAAGACCCTAAGGTTATTGGTTATATTTGGAATCACAGATCTCGGCAAACCCTAAACATGGCCGCTTAAATTGTTTGAGCCTAAAATCACATATAAATTATAACAGAGTACAAGATAACAAATATGAATAATAAATCGCTTCGTTCACTCTTCATGAACCTGATATTCGATTTAACTAAAACGGTAAGTACAATATAACAAAATACAGTTCAAAAATTCAACGCTCTTTTGATTCGTCCGGGTCCTAAAGATCTGAATACACTGCTGCGCTGTGGCGAATCCCGCAAGTCAATTTGTTCTCGTACTGTTTTGGAAGTAAAGCGACTAGTTGCACCAGTTTGTTTTCTTTAGTACAAGATTGCCGCCGGCAGAGGTATTGGTGTTGTGTCGAAGCTTGGGAGATTCGGGGCTTACGTCCAGAAATGATCTGCTAAAGGCTGAGTTGACCGTTGATTGGCCAAACAGCAAAGTTGTAGCAACCTTGTCACGTCAACTACAAAAGTCAGACTAGTCAACATGCAAGGCATGTAGGTAATGCATCCATCCTTACGTAGCTGCTTGACTTGTCCAGCAGTCATCTGTGAACGGCTGTGTTGACTGAAGTTTTGTCTCTCGCCGCAGTTTGAGCCGAGCTTTACGCGTGACGTAATATGAGCTCTGTCCGAGGTATTTTTAATAATCCGGACAGCTTAACGGCACAACTTTTCACAAGGTGATTGATCACATAAAAAGTTAGATTAGAAAAACGTCATATTTGGAATTTGGACGCTTTTCGGACGACGGATTGTTATATTATCTTTTTTTTTCAGTCTGTCCGCTTTTCAGTCGTTGATGGCCGGTATAATGAGGTCATGTTATGTCTCTTTTAGAATCGAAAAAGTTTTTTTTGTGGTAGATTAGGTTTAATTTGATTTGTTGAGGTCTCAATTGGATTCGTTTTGTGAAATGGTTTCTCGTTAGGTGAATATATGTGTAAGAGTTGATGGTTTTGTTAAGCAAGGTACTTTACACGTGAGTAATTTAAGTAACATTGTTGAAAATATCAATAACATGTTATTTTAACATGTTTTATAACATTCGGTGTCCACATTATTTGAAGCATGTTATATAGCAATGTTGTATAACATGTTATGTTATGTAGTCCGTACGTACCTCTATTGCTTATCATAATTACGTATTTTCATTGTAGTTTAACTTTGAATAACATAAAGTGAGGAATGAGAATTAGAACTTCGACGAAGCAAAGGGAGACTTCGTTTCTTAAGTTACTCAATAAGTCGTGAGACTGTCTATATTTTCGTTTTATGCTTGATTGATACTCCTCCTCCCTTAAGGGCTGGCTTTAGGGCTATGCCAGAGACTCATAGATGCCACACAACGTGGCAACGCTGTTAGATATTTGGACTTATTACTAACATACAAAGTAGCGGAGGAGTTATTCAACGATAAAATTTTTAGGACATTGTTAAAGTACTTTAGAATTTTAGTATGAGCATATTACGACGTAATCTTCTACCAATTCCAAAACATATTAAGAAAGACCTACTCGTTACTTATTCATATCAATCTCCATACAAAATTTCATATACCCGGATAACTATCACCCCTTAACTGCCGTTCCGAAACACTTTAACTTAATCCTCTTTTAACAATCCCCATAAAAGCAAGTCAAGTATCTAATCAAGAAGAATAGTTAGAACTAATAGACAGTTAAAATGAGCAGTTAACGAGGACATTGTTAAACTTTTACTGTCTTTTTATATGCCAATGTGGGTTTACGATGTGGCCGAGATCTGGTTTAGACGTTTGGAGTAAATAGATAGGCGGGTTGTGGTGATGTAACTGATTTTTAACCGATTTTGAAGAAAGAGAAGGTTATGTTTTGAGGGTTGGTATGTCTTTTTGAGAATGGAGTGGAATCAATCCAATCTAATCTCTTTTCCTGAAATTTTAATATTCGATGTTTAAAAGTTCTTCTTCGATGGCCTAATTACTAAAACTAAAACGATTTCACTTTGATTTTGGAAGACCTATGGTTTTCATATATTCAATTACGAACGAACTCTTGAAATAGAAGTTGTGTCAACGTATTTAATCTAAGCGAAAAATTCGCTTTTAATTTAAAATCTTGCGTTTTATTCTTAAAAATAACAAAAAAAAAGAGTTATTTTGCTATTTTTAAATAAAGACGGCAAAAATAATCCGTTGGCCGTAATGGTTTAAAAAAACATCGGTTTATGCTTTTAGAACCTTACCAACTTGATCCATTGTTTACTTAACCGCGACAATTAAACTCTCACTTTATGTAAAGTCGGATAAGCCTGCACCTAATTGTGGAAAAGAACAATAAAATCCGTCGGCAAGGTAATCCGGGACTTATTTCCCGGAATTTCGAGATTTGAACGTTGATCGCGGGATAGTGCTTTGTAATATTTCCCGGGAACTTTATGTGGGTCAAGTTTTAAGAGCGTTTTAACTGAAAGTTCTGAAGGAGTTGTGAAATCTCTCGAGTTTATTTGGTCCAGTGATGCTATTTGAGGTGTGGAACATTGTTTGAAGCAGGTGCCTTTACTCAGACCTGAATAGTTTGAGTTACGATATCTGTCTGAATATTGAGTCTAGATTCATCATCATCATCAGCCGGAAGACGTCCACTGCTGAACATAGGCCGCCCCCTTAGACCACCACGCCGAACGACAATTCGCCACTTGCATCCATTGTTTGCCCGCGACTCTCACGATGTCGTCGGTCCACCTAGTGGGAGGCCTACCTACGCTGCGTCTTCCGGTATTGAGTCTAGATTGATGAAGATATAATCATATAATTATATTTATAATCTTTCTTTCATTCTTTATTACATACTAGCTGTTGCCCACGGTTTCACCCGCTACAACTCCCGTGGAAACATTAAATCGGGATAATAACTATCCTATGTGTTAATCCAGGTTATACAAGCTATCTGTGTACCAAAAATAAACAAAATCCGTTCAGTAGTTTTTCGTGAAAGAGTAACAAACATCCATCCACACATACAAACTTTGACGTTTATAATATTTGTAGGAAGTAGGATGACAAATAATAATTATCAATACCTACACATTAAAATTGCTTAACAATTTATGAATAATTACTGCTAAGGATGGAAAAGAAAAGAAAAAAACAAATAACAAAATGGCGATTTAGCCATCTATATTTCTGATCATAATACAGCCCTAAGCGCACAAAAGAGACACAAAAGCAAATGTTAAGTTACATACATTAATACCATACCCATAGATAAGTACCAGATACAACCAAACCCCAGATAAGCGGAAAACCAAAGGATAATGACTAAAATATGATAAGAATCAGAGCCTTTCCATTATGATCCTAATTAACATAGAACAAAAATTCAAAAATGATACGGAACCCACATTAATATACGCGAATGCATTTAATGATTCCGAAGGAAATTTCCACATGACCCAGATTTTTAGGGTTACGCAACATTAGGTACTTTTATAATTTTACTATTATATTTTCTATATTTTGAAGAGCAGTGGTGGCCCAGTGGTATCGGTCCCGACTTACGAGTTGTAGGTCGTGGGTTCGAACCCAGCTTGGCACATTACTTTGTGTAATTTATTTCATCACCACTGCTCTCAAAACGGTGAAGGAAAACATCGTGAGGAAACCAGCATGTCCTAGAACCATCAAATTCGAAGACATGTGACATCTGCCAATCCGCACTGGGCCCGTGTGGTGGATTATGGCCCACTCCCTGTCACAAGAGAGGAGGCCTGTGTCTCAGCAGTGGGAACGTTATAGGCTGATGATGATGATGATGATAATTTTACTTTGTCTTTCTATTTCGTCGACAGTCCCTTTGAGGAAAAGTATGTTATTAACTTTTTTTTTAAGGGTTGTTTTTTCCTGTATCGTGGGTGTGATTACAAACATTTAAACTCACTTATACAAACAGGCAGTTATTTATGTAATTCATTGCTTAATCGGACGCCTTAAAAAGTTTAAATTCAGTCATTTTACTTGGAAATCTAGCGTGACAGTAAATCGGTACTTAGTCTGTATTGTTTTAGGTCGTAAGTCAATTTTCAAATGATTTGGGTGGAACGGAAAGGACTGTTAGACGTGACTGAAAAAACCAACCAATTTCTTCAATTACCCCTTGTGTTCCAGGACAGCGGTATCTCTAAAGATATTTCCGCGATCCCGGTGGATATTTAGTGCTTAAAACAAAGATTTTACAAATAATACAAAAAAAAATCAAAGCCTATTTCGCTTGTCTGTACTTCGCATAGATCATTTTCAAGGCACGAAAAATTTAGCTGCGAGCAGGGTTCGAACCTACGTCTATTGGAAGGTACCCCAGACGCCTTAACCAATTCGGCCATCGCAACCACTTACACTCGTAGCTGATTAACTTTGAACTTCGCATCTCATTTTGATTGATACAGTTTCACTATGGATTAGATAATTGAATTGTTTAGTAATATTCAGTACCCTTAGCACGAGTTTTCACTTTTTTACTTTACAGCGTCTTTCCTGTATTTACAGCGTATGAAAAAATGGAACAGAGCCTCTGGTGTGCGAAGAAGGAACAAATTTTTTCCTTGAAAATTGTAAATTTGAAATTGTCAAAGTTCCAGTTTACGTCTCAAATACTGAAAACTCGTGCTAGGGTACTGTTCATTACAAAGAATTATGCCAATTTGTAAAAACCATACGAAACGTGGATCAAGTCTTCCATCAAAATTACTACGGAACCAAAACTCCATAAACAAACCGAGTCATTTAACAAATTTTTATCTTTCTCTCCAACAGCGAACATGTACGAAATATTTTAATATTCTCAAAGAAATTCTCGGTATGGAATTTTAATAAGAATACTGAATTTTTCTACCGCTTTTCCGATTACGGAAACAAAAGGGGGGAGGTAGGGGAATTGTAATTCGTCACTATTTAAGGTCGCAAGGTCGTTTGTGTGACGAATTCACGGAAATGGGCGTTTACTCACTATCTATAAGTGACTAGGTATTGCTGACCTTGGTAACGGGTTTGACATGATAGGGCAAAATGTTTATGCATAGTGGAATTGGTTGGCTTTATTAGGAAGTCGTGGTTTGGGGTTGTGTTTGGACTTTTCTTTGTTTGAAATTGTTTATTAGTAACTAGGTAAATTGGTTTGTTGTAGGAATCAACATAATCATTAGTAACTTTGTTTTACATTTACGAAAGTAGGATATGAGTACCTCTTCTTTTTGTACTTACTCATTGGGCCAGTCTAATCCAATACGACTTCTTAGCTCTCAAGCTCGGTCGCGGGACTTATCCAATTACCGTGACACTGGAACGTAAAGGGCTATTGAAGGACACCGTGGATTTTAGTCAGTACGAGTCTGACAGTCCCTCCCGACCTGCCCTGGGTAGGATGACTCATTTGATGATTTTACCACGATAAGATACGCTCTCAAGCTCAGCAGTCGCATTGGATTACCCGTAGATTCAAGGCCTCAGTCTTGAGTTTGATACCCAAGTGGGACAGGGTGTTAATCGTAGTAAGAACCATAGAGTCTAGATTTGTGCCCGATTGTCGATAGATGCCAATAGGATGCTTCACCATTACATGGGGCTCAAAAATAACCTGATGAAATATGGCTAGAGTGATTGATCAAACTTCAGTGTGTCGTACCAGCTTGCATTAGGACTGTAGTGAGTCTCATTACAGTCGTACAAGCATATAGCGCAAACCTGTTTGACTAGCTACAAGGTAGTTAGAGTGTGGGAACGAGATGGCGCTATATTGTATAGCTCTGTCTCATTCCTTCAGTGCAACTACTCTCGCTATAAGACGTCATGGTAGGCCATCAGTAATAAACACACTGAAGACACGTTGTAAAACTCCCGCTACGTGGCGCTACGCTCAGCGCTACGAGCTACGCCATACGGTAACTTTGCTCCTCTACGAGGTAACTTTGCTACGCTGCGACGTACCCTTGCTACGGTCAATCTACGAAGATGCCGTCAATATCTCACAAAATGCACTTTCGTTGGTCTTGAGAAAGAACCAACATGGAGGCATCTTCGTGGGCTATGTGATCTCAACTGGCTCTTAAAATGTATCAATTTTGTATATTAATTAAACTGTTCTCAATATTTTTTTTTTACTTTTGAAGACTTTCTTGCCGTAGTAAAATCATTAAATGAGTCCTCAGTCCTCGAGAGACTCAGTCATACTATTATCCATCCCTATTGTTGCAATTGCCCTTTTGTATCCCACTTAGATAGTCTCGCAAAAACATAATTTAACACCTAAACAAAAAGAAAATGCAACATCTATTATTTTTCAGCGCCAACGCTTCGCAAGGGTTTAAAGTACCTTGCTCCCGCCAGGAATATAACACAGCGAGTGATCTGTCAAGCGAAAAATTACGACAGCACTGTTTAGCTATAAAAGACAAAATTCTTACACTAAATGGTCGACAAGAAGGCTGTTTTGAGGGATCCGTACATAAAGTTGGGGCGGAGGGACCCTTAATTTTAAAGCTTATATTGGGTAGTCCCCCCTGGAGGTATAAATAATTTATTTAATGTGTGGAGTTGTGTATAGGGTTGCCATCTCTAAAAGGGAAACAGGACAAGACGGCAAATCCCGGATTTTAGAGTCCAGAATCCAGACATGAGTCGAAGTGCGCACCGTGGCAACTGTGTCGGGAACGGTGAAGTGTGCGTGTGTGACGGCCAAAGTCAAATTATTTATTTCAATTAGGGCATCAAAGAGCTACTTTTAAACTTGGCATAATTAAAATTAAGGAAATGTGATGGAATGGGATTGATTTTACACACATTCGCAAAGGTAGGTTGTATGAAGAAGTATGGGCAAAAAACTCCATACTTTTAAAAAAAATGTTTAACAATATTTTGGGCCAAGATTTTAATTTTTTAAACCCGGACTACAAATTAAGTCCTGATGCAACCTGTATATGCTCTCATCATCATCAGCCTATAACGTTCCCACTGCTGGGATACAGGCCTCCTCTCTTGTGAGAGGGAGTGGGCCATAATCCACCACGCGGGCCCAGTGCGGGTTGGCAGATGTCACATGTCTTCGAATTCGATGGTTCTAGGACATGCCGGTTTCCTCACGATGTTTTTCCTTCACCGTTTTGAGAGCAGTGGTGATGAAATAAATTACACAAAGTAATGCGCCAGGCTGGGTTCGAACCCGCGGCCTACAACTCGTAAGTCGGGGCCGATACCACTGGGCCACCACTGCTCTCTATATGTATATGCTCTAAACTACGATAAATCCGGGTAAACCCGAGCGGATGGCAACCCTAGCTGTATAGGGTTACTGGTCTAAGAAGTAGACAAGATGGTAGGTATTGCGTCTGTGTATTATGAGTGTGGACCCGCCCGTTTATAATACTTTCGTAGGTGAATTGTTGTGCAGATTTGGAGGGTACGATATACGGTTATTTTTTATTCAAAGGACCTTTCCTATTTTCTATTTTTATGTCTTTGTGAAGATCAATTTTTAAACCGTAAATCATTGATCAAAGACTGGGTAGGTTTGGTTGTAAATAAACCACTAATTTATCCTATTGAATATAGCATTTTTATTTATATTATACGAGATTTGTTTTCTTCCTAAAAAGAACAATTTTAATTGTGACATTCACAATTAGGCACATCCATCGGCATCGTACGAATTTCATAAAAGCGAAATGTAGAATAGATTATTTATTATATTAGATGGATTTTTTGCTTTTTTTTTTCAGGTCAAAAGCCTTAGCGAAACATCACAGAGCTTGTACCAAAAAGGACACAAACACTCTTGCTGAAATTTCTAGGTAATCCTTTATAAAATTCAAACTTATTCGTAACATCATTGCTTGCCATGCAAGCATGATTAATATCAAAGCTGACTCCCTCATTCCAAAGAGGAAAAAATAAAATAAAGTAAACATTAATTAAGGCGGGTACAAAAGTAGAAAAGTTGAGTTTGGTTGAGCCTAGCGAATTTAATTTTTAATTAACCCGTTTTCCGAGGTTGGTATTAACAACTTGCGTGGGATGACAAAATGTTTTTTTTTTTTCATATTTCGTTTTTGAAAATGTATTAAATTGAAAATTGAAGCGTAGCATTGGAAGTGACGTGATGTTTTTTTTCTTTTTTTGATAATTATGTTAGATACAAAGTTGATGGGATGCTAAGACAGGAAACCTCCACGTGCGCCCGTGGACTGGAGTTCCCTCTCGGTTACGTCCGGGGGAAGACCAATTTTTTGGGCTGGTGCACCCTGGGATGCGGGCAAAAACTCTTCTCTCTCTCTCACCCCACCCAGGGCGGGAAGACTCATTTGATGATTTTACAACCTAAAAAAAAGATACAAAGTTGATAGCTTTTTGAGTTTTGATCGTTTATTAGCGATAATTAAATAAATAAAATGATTCTGTGGTTTATTAACAAAAAAAAAAGATTTAACAGCGTAAAAAAGTATTAACTTTTCAAATAGAAATAGGTAGGTTTTTATGGTTGGTATAAAATTAGTTTAGGGCCATTTGTCATTTAAAATCTAGAAAACAACTAAACTTATGTAGTATTTTAAGCAGTGCAGTTTATTTGAAGCAGTGGTGGCCCAGTGGTATTGGCCTGAAGCAGTGGTGGCCCAGTGGTATTGGCCTCGACTTACGAGTTGTAGGTCGTGGTTTCGAACCCAGCCAGGTGCATTACTTTGTGTAATTTATTATACGTGAGGAAATCAGCATGTCCTAGAACCAAAAATTCGGAGACATGTGACATCTACCAACCTGCACTGGGCCCGCGTGGTGGATAATGGCCCACTCCCTCTCTCAGAGGGGAGGCCTGTGTCCCAACAGTGGCAACATTTAAGCTCGCTTCGCTCTCCATTAATAGAATTCGTTTTTACTTTCGACAGAGATCGACAAAGATTCCACAGAGACTCTGTTGTACCTTTATCTAAGCATCGGATGACTAAAACTCGACAGTTATGCTATGTTTTTAATTAAATTGCTGAATCAGGAAAAAAATCACAAAATTTGTAACAGAACAAAAAAAAAAGAAAAACAAATTATTCCTAATTATTACTTAAAGCGTGCAAAGAGCAATGATTAAAATAACTACACAAAAACCTTTGTAGTGGAAACAAATTGTTTTTTTTACAACAAATTCATTTCGTTACGTCACCACCACAAACAATAGACCGCGGTCGGCCACTTCAAAGGGACCGGACGCTTTTCTTTTTTTTTTTCTCCCACATTTTGAATTATTACATCGGCAAAGGCCTTTTACTCAAAGTCGTAACCGTTTTTTTGTGTTTGTAATGAGAATGTTCCACTTTTTATTTTTATTTCATTGGACAATTTCTCTTTTAATAGCGAAAGTTATTTTTTTTTCGGAAAGTAGGCTACCCATGCCCATGCGTACAGGGTTTTTTTTTCATCTCAATCGTTCTTTTTATGAAATTCGTTTGAAATTAGAATATGTAACTAAAGCCTGCCGGGGTCGCGGGACTTATACCATCACCGTGACCCCGGAACATAAAGGGCTATTGAAGGACACCGTGGATTTTAGTCAAGACAAGTCTGACAGTCCCTCTCGCTCTGCCCGGGGTGGGAGGACTCATTTGATGATTTTACCACGATAAAAAAAAAGGTCAGTGATTGTCGAAGGTGAAGTTAAAAGCTATTTTTTTAATTCAATTGTGACTCAAAAACTATATTATGTGAAGCTGTTGGCCACGACTGTCATTTGCATATCTTTTATAGTCAATCATTACTACAGATATTCAGCTGCATCCAGTAAGAATGTGATGCAACATACGTAGATGGAAAATAGCTAGGCAGGTGATGATGATGAATTACTGAGAAAGTAATTTAACATGGAAACTGTGAAATGAATATTATAATGAAGTTTAGCAGATTGCCAGCCGCGATCGCGGGACTTAGGTATCTCATTACCGTGACCCTGGAACGTAAAGGGCTAGTGAAGAACACCGTGGATTTTAGTCAGTACGAGTCTGACAGTCCCTCCCACCCTGCCCGGGGCGGGAGGACTCATTTAATGTTTAACAACGCCAGAAAAAAAGTATTGCAGATTGTGTATCAGGGACTAAACAATCATTTAAATATTAGGACCAATTTGATCTCTCCTCCATTCGGAATTTAAATCCTTTAAATTGAGGATAAATAATTTAAGCTTTAAACGTTTTGTTACAGATAATTACAGAAATAGCTCAAGTTCATGTTATAAATTTAAATTAATTCACAGAAATTTTAATTGTTTACATTCCTTAAGGCGAGTACAAACAGTAAACATAAAACTGTCATTCAGGGAAGGTAGTGGTTCATTTACCCCTTAAAGCACCCTTATAATATTTCTTCCTCACCCTATTAGAAAGGTTTACTTCCCTAATTAATACCCTTTACTGCGGCCATAACTTAAAATTTTATATCCCAAAAATATACAAGAAACGCCTAAAATATAAAAGGTATTTTTTTATGTAGGTAGTGCGAAAATTTTAGTAGAAAGAAAATTAATAATAAACACATGTTTTTTATTTTTCCAAAAAAATACTGAAGTTGTAATTGAGAGAAGACATTTATTTTGAAATAATTTTTGACTTCTAGTTAGAGACACGTGACTCTTGTTTTCCTGAAAGCGCATGAGAAATACTGACGCTTGGCTGTCTTAAAAGGGCGACTTAGTAAACAGTTTGTTTATAAGTAAATCACCCAGTGTTATAATTTAACTTTTGTTATATTTTTATGTATCTTAAAATAAATATAATTATAACAAAAGTTATTTATGAAAATGTATTTTACTACTAAAATACAACACAGAAAAAAAAACGGCGCTACATAAAAATAAAATACCCTGCACAAATTGCTCTTTCACAAAAATAAACACGAATAACTAAAACAACCATGAAAAAATAATTAGATTGCAGACTTTAAAAAGGGGCAACACCATATCATTAAATTAAGCGTAATGGCAACACACAAAATAAATAAAAACTTTTTGTAGCTTAATCTACTTTCGCTGTAGGATTCCGGAGTTCTTCTCATTAAAATTAATTTTGCAGGCGACGTGGCTGCCATTACGGAGGCAGTTTAACTAGGTGCCTGCTTACACCCGCGATATTACAGGGATTAAGTTTCGAGAGAAAAAAAGGAGAAATAAACGAATTTGCCGTGAACGAGTCGACGTCGTTCCTATAATCCTTCGGCGTGGCCACGAAAATAAAATGGTGTTGAGATGTAAAATTTCTACGGCACATTCAAATAATAAGGAAATAGTAGGCCAGCCCTCTGGTCACCTGAAGAGTCGAAAAACCCCTGGCGATATCCTTAAAGACGTTGAGGGCACTCGGACCCCATGGCCCTAGAGTTTCCAGTTTTAGTTGGTGACCAGAGGCCAATGAATCAGCATTGCCATACAACGTGGCAATGCTGATGCCAGCGTTCTGGGCACTGATCCCGTTGACAGCGATATTAAACGCAGGTGCATACATTCACGATTTTGGTTCGCAGTTTCCAGACACTTTTATTTAAAAAGACAGAAATAAGCTTATGAAAATTAGTTTGTTTGTTTGCTAGATTAGCAAACAAACAAACTAATTTTCATAAGTTAGGATTTGTTCTTAATTATTTTATTTGGGAGAATTAATTAAAGAAACTGTATTTTAGTTCAACAAAACAGCTGATTAGTTATTGTAGTTTATTCAAATTATGTCTGAACTGTTGACAAAAGCAAGATAGAATAAAAACTAAACTTAATTGTCTACAAAAGTTTTGCTACAGTTTGACTTTATTAATTTGAGATAACAATCTAATTGTTTTGGTATCATTCGCCCTTGTTTGTTCGTTTATAAAACCTTGTAATCCTAATAATATACTAACGTTATTAGTTTGGATGTTGATAACTCAATCACATAAAATGACTGGACTGATTTTGATGAAATACTGCGACACATACATAAATGTTTATGTGTGTGTTTAGCATTGGTGGCAACGACGATATATTACTAGACTCCTAATAACAGGCGATCGATGTCTGTCAACACATTAGGCAAAAAAGTATTATATCCGTCTTATTTAGACGACTCCTGTTAGCCATAAACATACCTTGAGACAGAACAGACCTTGAGTTAGCCAATCACAACGCAGTACCCCGTGCCCCTCGCTTACGGAGTACTTCGAGTTGACAGGATAGTTTTTGTTCCTTAGATCGCGCATACGGAGTCTAGTAATATATCGTCGTTGATTGGTGGGTATGGGTACACAGTTTGTAACCTGGATTAAATCATTAGGATATCCAATAGTATCCTCGGGCCACTGTGGTTATTTATAAGCCCAGCTAGTTTTGATTATATTTTAGTAACTATTTGTTGCGTTATGAACAACAGTCAACATTTTTGTTTATTTTAATGTTTTTTTATGGCTTAAACTGGACAATTTCTTCAAATAAACGCAAGCTAGTTTAGTATAAAATGCGACTTTTTATTATTTCAGAACTGAACTCAAAATAATCAAGTCAATAACAAGAACGGATCTTAAAACGCACTGAACCGTCACAAACATCGTAAACTAAGATATTGGACGAAAAAACCCACTTAAATTCTACACAGCGTTCGCTCGTAAACCCGCTGACTCTATAGCCCCACTTAAGGCGGTATTTGCCAGCAAAATGCTTTGCAAATTGGATCATTAAGAGCTTAAACCGACAGTTTAAAGTTGCTTAAAAACCTGTTTCCGTATCATCCGAGTTTTTTCCTGATAATGCCTACTAGAAACTGCCTTTTGCTGACGAAGAGATTTAGCGAAAACTGTAGAGAAAATACTGTTTGACTTTAGAGACTAACTAGGCAAGGCTGGCGGCGATAAGCTGTTATTTCAGTTGATCAAACAGTCGTAACTAGGACAGAAGAAGAAATAAATTAAAGAGAGGAAAGTTTTCTAGGTAAATGTTGATTATAATAATGACTTTTATATTTTTCACGATGCTGATTTCTTTACGATGTAGATGCCCGATCCCCTTGTTCGTTTCTAAGATACCCAATTGATATTAATCTCTATAATATAATTGATAAAACTAATCAACAAATTTATGTAAACCAGACGGTTAAAGGTGCATTCACACTCATCAGTCACCGTCACGTCACGTCATCGGCCCGGCTTAAAAACACAAAATGTTTCTACATTCCTATATGATATTTGTTCTCACACGTCAGTAACGTCGCCGGTAAGGCATATATCTTTCTTCAAAAGACCATTTCAGACATTGACCTTCATGGTCCTCGTATAATCTTTTCTACATTTTTATTGTCTGGACTTTAAAAGAGACTGTGACTGGGTTTGTTTCGGCTGTTTCTTCTCAGAGTAGTCAGGTACGAAATACCGGCCTCTTCTAGTTTTATGAAAAGACGTGTAAAAGTGTTTATAAAACCTACTTGATTAAATAAACATCATTTCATTATTTGCATACAAGTTTCATTCGGTGATGTGCCGCTGATGTGACGTACCCCGATGTGTGTGATGCACCTTTAAAAGGTAAATTCACGAAACAAAAATGACTGAAACAAAGTCGGTTGTAAAACTCCTTACTGTCTCACGGAAATAATTTCACAAAGGCTATTTCCTACCGTTGACATAAAAATCTTTTTACTGTTTAGTGTTTTGGATGTACTCGCAATAAAAAGGTACAATTTTGTCGTTTGTACATAAAGCTTGTAAAGGAAGGAGTTTTGGGCTAAACATAACCATAGTATTTTACTGTTGGGGTATCTTTTATCTTTACTATGGGCCTGTAATACTTACAGTTTTCTTTAATAAGTGGTGCTTATGTTTTGGAAACGGTTTTTGTTACCATGTGAGTGGTTCTGTGTTGTAAACCCTGAAGCCCGTAAATACCAACTTATTATAAACTAGCCAAGTAACGGATTCGTCAGCTACAACTCGAAGATATTTTTACTAATATCTATCTATAGTTGTTGCCAAACTAGCCGTGGCTAACAGCTTAAAGTGCATTCCGAGGCCTATTTTTTGTCGTCATAAAATCATCAAATGTGTCCTGCCACCCATTACTGCCAGACTCTTAGAAAATCCACGGTGATCCTTCAATAGCCCCGTATAAGTTCCAGAGTCACGCTTACCAGATGAGACAGTCCCGCGACCCCGGCCGGCTTTGGCGCTCTAAGGGTGGCTCCGTCAAGTTCCTGACAACTCTTTGATGCGCGCGTGGAACACGACACGCCGACACGCGACGCGACGACCCGGGGTGGCGAACAGCTTAAGCTGCATTCCGAGGCCAGGACATAATCGGTATTTAACAACTCAATTAAAAGATAAATAATTATCTTTAAGCACTTGTCTACGAGCTCACACAATCACAGTCAAACATAAATAAGTAACCAATAAAAAAAATGCAAACGAATCAACAATCAGGAACAAAGACCAATTACGCCAAATCGGTGCCATATCCTCATCCGCTTTCCTCCACCCTCCATCAACTTATTTGGTCGGCATAATGAAGTATATTAAGTCTATATTACCTCGTTCATTTCTGTTATGACGTAAACAGTCGTATATAGCAAATTATCGCATAGTTTTCGGCCTAATCCTAAGTAAATAGACTTATTCGTTATATAAACAGGGGACGCAAACAAAGAGTTAGGAGCGTTACTATAAGTTCTCGAAACATTCTCGTGTTTGTGTCGCGAACTATCGCGGCCATCTTGTTTTTCCAATAAAATATTATGAAACATTGAAATGTGGGGTCAAATCGACTTAAGCGGAATGGCAAGTTATTTCCACGTCAAATGATACTTGTGGCAATAATACAGAGTTTTTTGGAGCCTCTTAATTGATCCTGATAAGTGAACTGAAAAACTTTATTGATCAAGACTTATAAACAAAAGAAAAAACTTTTGTGAGAGAGAAAGTCCTCTGTAGTCCATTCCGAGAGCATAGTGTGGTTTGATAAAGAACCTCTGGTAAAACGTAGACTATTTAAATACATACTTCAATAATTTCACTCATAACAGGCAAAGTTTTATGCCTACCTCTCTATGAATTTGAGATCCCCATCGTATCAGCAAACGGGATTGCGTTTTTTTTGAGAAAAGTATTACTCATGACTTCGTGACTTTACAACTCACCTCAAATTCGCTCCAAGAAACCAAAAGCGATAAACCGACGAGTTCCATTGGTAGAGGTTCTAATCTAATTCGGCTGAAGGATTGTTATAGGTGTAATAATATAACAGACAAACGATACGGCCTAATCAAGAGATGATATATCACGTAACTACATAGACATAGGTATATAAATATTTATGTATGTAGGTACTTAAATCTGTGTAGCTTGTCAGAAGATTGAAGCCATCTATCAGATTTTGTGAGTATTAGGCTTTTAGGGCTGTGACTACTTGGAAAAAAAAACTTTAAAAGTTTTTGGTTGAATTTTCAACTTTTTAAGGAGAATCAATATAACTATTGAATAATAGTGGTAACACGCAGTATAAAGTTAATTACAGGTTCCCAAAGATACAAATGGTAAAAAGTATCAGAAATTTTTTAAGATAAAACAAGCAAGATAAAAATATAAAGATTAATACAAATAAAATAAAATAAAAAGCATTATGGCTTTTGAAAAAGCTGGCATCCAACGTACGTTAAGTTGTAAGTCCGTCTGTAACAGTTAGAATTAATAATATATTTTGTTAAGTCAACAACTCCAGTCTGTTTTTGAGATTTTTGACTAAAGGTGGGAATAGTCGTCAAAATGATAAAGTAATGCAGGGACAATTTTATTAAGTAAAATCATAAAAGAAAATAATTATCCCTACCATTAATTGATGAACAGGTTTGTTTCCCATAGTGCTAAAAAGATTGTCCAGTTTCACATTTTTTCGAGAAACATATTACTAGGTGAAAACCATTATAAAGTTCTTATAAAAGTTTACCTTGTATCTTTAAAAAGTTTAATTAACAATTTTAAAGAATGAATAGCAAAAGTTGTTGCTGTCAATTTCAAACTTTTATAAGGCAATTAACGAAAAACTGTTAATTAATTATTTTCCATATTTTTTTAAAACTTTTTGAGCAAAATTAAATAACTATGTTTTTTACTTAATCAATCAAATTAGTTAGAATCAGTTTAGTTAGTTCACATAAGTATTTTGATGGGCAACTACGGAACCCTACAATGTGCGTGCCCCGACACGCACTTGGCCGGTTTTTTTTTAATTCGAGACAACTGTTCCAGAGATTAGCGCTTTCAAACAAACTAACAAAGAAACTCTTATGCTTTATAATATAGTGCCTATCCTATATATTCCACATTCACAACCATATATCATTAACAGTACAATACACAAAAACATCCCTTACAAACTAAACTAAACACAAAAGTATCCAGTACCAAAACTAACGAAGCAAACTATAACTTCGGGGAACTTCGTCAAAGTTCGGCCGTCTTCGGGGAACTGAACAGTTTCTGTGTCGAACTGTACCTGGGGGGTCGATGTAAAAAGTTACTAAACGTCTCCTGAGGTTCCAGTGTATCATGGCTGGAGTTTGGCCTTTGTATATAACTATGTAAAGGGACGGACCTTCACTAAGTGAATAATGTGTAAATTTAATCATATTTTTTACACGTCTTGTACGTTTGGCAGCCATTTTTGTTTGATAGTATAATTCGTGTCAGCTTTTTTCTAATCAATAATTTCAGTTTCGGATCATCCCGTTATTAAGATTCTTTAAATGACGAAATTATCAACTACCACGTGGGCGAAGACTAGCAAAAGCTAGTGAAACAGTAAGGCAGTGTTTAATCAGCCTATAATGTCCACTGTTGGGACTCGGGCTGCCTCTCTATGAGAATAGCTATAGCCTTTTTCTGGGTATGTAAATCGAAAAATTTATTTAAAAGTTTTAATTATTACACCAAAAAAGGTTCACAGAGCAGGACAATTCCCGCCAGCTATTAGACACTGAATAAGACTATCAGACCCTGACTAAAGCTACACCCTGTTTCTTCTGTTACCTCTTGGGTTCCAGGAAAGAAAAAACAAAAAACACTGGCCGTGTTCTTTTAAGACAAACTAGCAGTGCTAAACAAGCTTTGAACATCAAATAAAACTAAGTTTTCTCTACATCGAAGCTGAAAACCGCCCTCCAATTACAAAATCATCTATCTACACATCCATCGAACAAACCAATTACTATTCAAATTATATTTAAACACGCCTTTCGTCGCTTTTCAGTCGTTAATTAATTTGCCTAACTAACAATGACTGACGACCAGTCTTACTTGAACCTTGAACGTCTTTGAATATAGAGCACGGAGATGCCATGACTCGCTAGAGGCGGCATTGTCATATAAACTAAGTCCCGTAATTAAAGAAAATCGCTCAATACTCAAGCAATGGTCGCGGGACTGTCTCATAAGGTAATCGTCACCCAGGTACACACGGCTACACATCGAGCTATGCAAAACCAGTATTAGCTGGCCATTCATTATGTGTAAAAATCGTACGAAGTGAGACCAAGACAAACTAGTTTTTTATAGCTTGATGTGTAGCCGTGTGTACGTAAAAGGATATTGTAGGAGAACCGTGGATTTTCATAAGTACAAGTCTGACAGTCCCGCGCGTCATGCCCTGGATGGAAGGACTCATTGGTTGTTTTACCACGATAAAAAAATATACTCAAGCACTAGTACGCTAAGCAGATGATGTCTAGGTTTATGGAATGCCTGCTTTAAAAGAGTGTTATTAAATTTTAGTCATATTGTGGCGATGAGAGAAGAGAGGCGATCGTAAAAAAAAATAAGTATTTAAAATCATTAAGCACACACCGTCTTACCACAAAAAAATTAAACACCCTTCGAACACTTGCCTAAAAAATTGAAGGCGTCAAAACGAATTTCTACTTGATATAAGGGTCAATTTCCAGTTACACTTTTTTTAGACAAGCGTTCAACGGGTGTTTATATTTTTGTGGTAAGACGCACAATCATGTTAAAGTTTTATTTTTATCATGGGTGCACTAGTGACATAATATGCCATTAAATATATTTTGCGCGACTGGCGTCACCTTAGTAAGGTTCTTGTCATCAATAAGGACAGTGTAATCATATTTGTAGGGCTTCGCTCTTTCTTAGCGTGAATTCCACCATGTCCCTATCTAGAAGCCACAGACGGTTCTAGGCTCTATGTTTTCTAATTTAGCAATAATATGCTGAGTTGAGCCTTTTTGACTTTACAAAGTCACTTAGTAGCTTGATTGATACGAACAACAGATAGACTTTTAATCTTCTTAATTTCAAATCATAGCTGTACTTTGTTAATTGACTTCAATACCGCGTATCGTGGGTTTGATTCCGGCACGGAACAAATATTTGTGTGACTTCTAGGTATAGTTGTTCCAGGTCTGGACGTTTTTGTAACACAATATGTTGAGACATTTTCCAAAGCCTGCCGGGGTTGCGGGGCTGTCCCATCAGGTAACGGTGATCTTGGAACGTAAAGGGCTTTTGAAGAATTACCGTGGATTTTAGGGCTATCCAAGGAACGCTGTGGATTTTAGACAGTATGAGTTGGACAGTTCTTCCGACAGGACTCATTCGATGATTTCACCATGGAAAAAAAAATAGGTTAGCTTATATATTTTTAAGTCATTAATGAAATTCATACATGCACCGATCCGACGTCAGGGGCTTTAGTCAAACAGCACACGACAGTAAACGACAATCGTTATCGTTCATCACATCTATCGATAACGAACGAAACAAACGAAAACGATCTGTGAACTTCAATAGATTTTCAACTTCGCTCTGGGGTATAAAGTTGAAAATGTACTGGTGACTGATGAACGATAACGATTGTCGTTTATTGTCGCATGCTGTTTGACTAAGGCCCCAGATCCGCAAAATATTAGTACAGTTTTTACCCCGATTTTTTGATTCTGTGGGATAATTTTTAAACTCACTGGCAACAGCTATTATGGAAATAGATAAAAGTTATATAACGTAAACATTTAAATTAAAATATTCCTTTTTGACTGGCCTGTTGGTCTAGCAGTTAGCGACCCTGACTGCTTTGCGGGGGTCGTGGTTTTGATTCCCACCAAGGACAAATGTTTGTGTGATGAGCATAATCATTAGTTCTGTGCCTGGGTGTAATTTATCTATAATATGTATGTATTTAGAAATATATAAGTATGTTTATCAGTTGTTTATTACCCATAACACAAGCTCTGCTTAGCTTGGGACTAGATGGCGTTGTGTGATGGTTGTGGAATATTATATTATTATTATCTTCTTACGGTGTAACGCACATAGTTGGTAAACTGTAACTGCTGAAAGTAACTTAAGTTACTACACTTTCTTCAGAGCAATAATTCCAGTCATTTGATGACCAGACGAACTTAAGTCATACTTCCGGTGGCTGCCCGTGAAAAGTCGTTGAGAGGGTGATTTCAAAGGAAACGTGACGGTTCCGTGGTTCCGTAATCAGCATTTAGGGATCCTTTGATCCTTCGTCGCAGTTCAGTTAATTATCAAAGACAGTGGTTAAAGTCTGTTATTTCGGATACTGAATTTTGAGCAGTTTTTCTTTTAACGCGGTAAAATTGAGGTTATATTTTAAACTTTGTTTTCTTTCATTATTTTCTAGAAAGGTTACTAAAATGAATGTTTTTTTTTTTAAATCGATATTGATCAATATTATTACTGTTAGTCAGAAGCTCTAAAGTCTGACAACCAGTCTTACCATGGGGTATCGTATTACCCAGTTACTGGGTTGTGGAGGTCCGACAGGCAGTTGCTCTATGTAAAATTCTGACATCCAGCTAAATCTGGTTTGACTGGAAGCCGACCCCAATGTAGCTGGGAAGAGGAGGCAGATGATGATGATATTGATCAATATTGAAAGTAGTAGCGGCGAAGTTTCAATTTTTGCCTAGTCGATGGCAATAGGTTAACTCCTCTTACGTTTTTTCGCGGTGGTAGACGCTGTCTTATAAGATAACCTTGACGCTAGAACGTAATGTGTTATTGAAGGAAAACTGAGGATTTTAGACAGTACAAGTCTGACAGTCTCTCCGGTCCCAACCTGGGCAGGAGGATACATTTGGTGATTTAACCATGATAAAAAAATGTATATGTCTTCTGCTCATTTTTTTCAGATCATCCCCGCGCTTATTCTCAATAATACTTAGTATTATAGGACCGTCCTACATTTTCACAGAAAACTCATCCATCATTTTTCCTATTTACTTTTTATCAGACGATGAAATGGTTTTTTTTTTTTTTATCGTGGTAAAATCATCAAATGAGGCCTCCCACCCCGGGCAGGGCGGGAGGGACTGTCAGACTTGTACTGACTAACTACTAAAATCCACGGTGTCCTTCAATAGCCCTTTATGTTCCGGGGTCACGGTGATGGTATAAGTACCGCGACCCCGGCAGGCTTTAGCCCTCTGAGAGGGGGCTAAAGGCTGGCGGGATGCCTGCTACGATGAAATGGAATAGGCTGGATTTTAAGGAGAACCTCGGGCCACGTTAACAAATACATCCTTTCGACATTTAATATTATTTTCTCGCCATTGTTCGATGTTTCCTGTGTGTAACTAGAAATGGGGTGAAAGGTCTGTTTTTCTGATACGAGATATATATTTTTACCTGCTACTACGAAGACTGATTTGAGAGGTATTCGTCTTTTTGTATAGATACTTATTGATTTTATGTCAAAAAGATATTTTGTGCTGATTCAACAAGCGTTTTTTTCTTAGACCTGGAGTAGAATTTTAATCTATACCAATATTATAAAGCTGACGAATTTGTTTGGTTGAAAACGCTTATCTCAGGAACTACTGGTTTGATTTCAATTTTTATTTTTTTATAGTTCATTTATTAAGGAAGGCTAAGAGGGCTATCACACGTTTCCTTGTTTTTGTGCAAGGTTTTTAACCTGATTCTGGTTAGGATATGGCCACAAATTAAAAAAAAATATATACTCGAGAAAGTTTGATTATTTCTGCGTGGAGTGTATTGAAAACATTTCTACATACATGAGTAAAAACCTTGTCTCTGCAAAGGATGTTTCATAAAATTCTACTTTTTGTCATACTTTTGTATTGAATTACATAGAATGTATAATAGTAAAATAACATTTGAAAATGTCCATGGTACATCTGAAAGTTTATATTTGGAGTGTATTAATCAGATTTTTATTTTTCATTCAGAAATACACCAAAAATAATTCTGGAAAACAGGAAGAATTTGACATTTTTTCGTCCGAAATTATATTTTTTATCTATCAATATTTACTGAATATTCAATCAAAAAGTATTCAATAACTAAGTTTACTATGTTAGCTTGCATGAAAAAAATAATTAGCGCATTTAAAAGTAAACTAATAGTATAAAATAATTAAAATATGCAACGACAAAATTCAATATAAAACCAAGAACGGTTTGTTCTTTGATTTAGACAGCGCGAAGCGCTCTCAGAGGGAGGACGTACCGCTCGCAACCATTTTGACATTAGTCACGTAATCATTAAAATTTAAAATACACGCCATCATTCATGACCTTTAGACGCGGCGCTAGTATCTTTGTCATAGCATCAAATTCCATATAAAAAATGAAGTACCTCTAATTTTCCGCAGGTCATGAGTGGTGGCCAGGAATATTTCCAATCGCCAAGAGTATAGCGCGACCAACCTTTTTTGATACAAGCTAATATTTTGAATTAATTTAATTCTGATCTGTTTGCAATGTAAACATATAAATGTGTTGATTGTTTTTTCCCTATATTCGAATGTGGATATAATTCTAGATAATAAATGTAAATAATTCTGATAGCTTTTTTTCTGAATTGGTAATTAAATGGAATTTCAGACTTGCCAACTTCCCAAACATTCCAGTTCATTTGTATAATACCTATAGCTCGCTGCGGACGCACAATATCACCGGCCATGCCCCTGGTGGTATGGCTTTTTAATACGTGGTAAAATCATCAGATCAGCACTTCTACCCAGGGAAAGACGGGAGGGACATTCAAACTTGTAATGACTAAAATCTACGGTGTCCTTCAATAACCCACTGCGATCCGGGGGCATAGATACTTGATAAGACAGTCCCGCGACGCCGGCAGGATTTGGCTCTCTAAAGTGCGCCCCGAAAATCCGTGAAAAATTGATCTGTACCTCTAGCACGAGTTTTCACTATTTTACTTTACAGTATTTACAGCGTTTCTTGTATGGAAAAATGGAACAGTGCCTCTGGTGTGCGAAGAAAGAACTAAGTTTTTCCTTGAAAATTGTCAATTTGAAATTGTCAAAGTTCCAGTTTACGTCTCAAATACTGAAAACTCGTGCTAAGGGTACTGATTGTTTTGAGGTAGCGGTTAACCCAGACATGTGCCAGTCTGCTATTATAGGAAGCCATAACTTGTAGAGGTGGAACGGATTAACTGTATCGCCGATTATATCATTGACTGCGCTGTTATTCTGATCCTTTGACGTCAAGTATCTAGGATTGCATAGCGATATGTGTGAGCAAAAGAGGTACAGGAACGCAACGTTCCTATATCTCTTTTGCTCACGTAAAGGCAATCGTTGTACAGTCTTCCCCATAATTGACTATGGTGATATGTATTACTATGACCTGAATACAGATTTTCTCAAGAGACTTGAAAATTGGGATTAAAGTTTGTATGAAAATAATTTAATCTCACGTGATTTACTTAAAACTTTCCACTGCACACCTATCAACAAAATGGATAAAAAATATTTTTATTTATTTATTTATCACATGTTTCTTTGCCATTACAGATATCTTATAATCCAATGCGACAAAGTAACTTAAAATAAGCTTAACTAATCCTTACATGCTACACGGTATGTGGCCCTTGTGAACTCACTCAGTGTACAGTCGAATATACATATCTATGACTTCCGCTACCTTGTTGAGAGTGCGCAGCGCACGAGTCAGCGGTGCGCGTCCCAGCAGGTTAGTTCGCGCCCTGGGAACCACCAGCAGATGCGGCATGCCGCCGCCGCCGCGCCGCCGCGCCACGTACCCATCCGGTAAATTGAAGCCTATGTCCGAGTTTTGTATAATACTTAAAAGTTTGAAAATGTATGTTGCCAGTGCAACTTCACGCCTAATTTCCAGATTGTAATAGCCAACCATACCGAGACAGAACACAGGACAGGATATAGCAATAGGTATCCCGGGTATCTTCCATACAATTTTAAACAAATGAATCTAACGAATTTGTTCTGTATCCGTTCAAGCATGTTTTCATATTTTATTTCACTCGGACCCCAGATGCCGCATTATACTCGAGATGACTCCTCACAAGAGCCTCATACAAAGCCTTCAATGCACTGATGTTAGTGAAGTCTTAATGCAAATAATCTTATACATAAAAATCAATTGCTATTCGTTAGTCTCGCTAAAATTCAAGAACGGCTGGACCGATTTGGCTGATTTTAGTTTTGAATTATATTGGGAAGTCCATGGAAGGTTCAAAAGGTGAGAAAAAGAAGCGGAACGAAGTTTACCGGGGCAGCTAGTTGATAATAATTGTAAGCCCGAAATACGATTTCTAGCGGCCTAAATCAAGTTCAAAATACTCGTTAGCTGTGTAGATTATTTTTTTTTTAATGAATATTGAACGTTCTGCCTCTTGTAACTTTATATCTATTTGATGTACAGAATAAAAATAAATACCATTTGTTGTGGATTTTCATTGCCTTTAAACTTCTCTGAGGCATTCGTGTCATAAAAGGGGACCGGAAAAAATAGTAGATGATAAATAATTTGGAGTGATCCCCCAACGCGACATATTTTTTTGAATTATCATTACATACTTAGGTACTTTAAAATCCAGTTTTTTTTTTCATTGTTTTTTACTTTATATAGGGAACTTGGTTTTTGTGTCGGGGTTTTTTTTAATTAATTCGTCCCTAATGACTGGACTATAAAAACCAAAGGCATAAAGTAAGTCTGCCTTATCGTAGATACAATGTTTACTTGTATGCAGTAAGTGTTAATAAATAAAAATAAGAGAAAAGTAACGCGCATTATAATAATGTTACAGAGTATGAGAAAAAAAAATCGAATAGGATGTATGGAACAGCTTCTTATTTTTCATCAATCGATTGTAATTAGGTTTCATCGAAGAGAGTTGAAGTCTTGTATCAGGTTCGGCATCCAGTCAATTGCGGTATTTCGTTTTGGCAGCTGCATTGTATTTGTATTTTTCACCGTGGTGAGACAGTCCAGTGACCACGACAAGCTCCGGCCCTCCAAGGCTTACCTCCCTGATTGGAAATAGCTTCACGGCGCGGCTTTCCTCTCCCTCACGTGTTCCACCTCCTACTTCGCTATCATGACTGCTTTGCATAAGGAGGTGACTACTTCTCATTCCGTCTCGCCCCGCAGATCGTGGCTTCGATCAATGCCGGGCGCTTTTAAACTGACTCAAGTGCATCGAGTTGGGATTTGGCCAACCTGTACCACTCCATGTACCAGACTTGAACATTATACAAGTTCATCAACTGTTCAGGCGTGAAGTACCGCTTGACTAGGATACCTAATTTTTTTGCAGCCAATTCAAAAAGTGGACTAATATTCAGGGTCGATGTTAACGGCACCCCAACAACGTCAAGATGGTCTGTAATTTTTTACGGTTGCACCTCAGAAAGATAGAACCGGGTCGGATTGGCTCTTTTTTGCGGAAAAATTCACGTCTTAGCAGCATTGAAGTTCAAGCACTCAAACGGCCATGGTTCTTTCGCCTGATATTATTTTGTGAATTTTATTCATGAAAACAGGTACTTCTCAGAACAAAACATACAAAAAATAAGTTAGCGTTCCAATAAATCGTAAAAATAAACGAAATTGAATGAAAAGTGAGAAATTACGGGAATGTGTCAGGTTTCATATTAAATAATAAAATCGAGAAAAATAACGTTTTCAATGTTCCAAAGAGTTTTTTTTTAATTTCTCTAAAACCCTGTATTAAAGGTGTAAATGTTCTGGATTAAATAACAAACATTTTCTATGCCATTTCAATAGAAATCAGGTAAAAAGCCTAAGTGACCAACTGTAGCATCGTAATTCGAACATAAGCGAATCTATGCACTGTTAGATGAACTCAGATACCTACTATCCTACTATTTGCTATGCGGATGGAATAATGTGGAGTTGTACCACATTTTCTACGCAATTTTGAGAAGTTAGTACCTTCGTTAGGAAGTGTAACCTCAGTTTTGCGAGACAGAATAACCACCCCAGAGCACTTAATTTAGAGCTCACCGAAACATTCTGTTTCAAGAGTACACTCTGAAAGATCTGTCTTTATTAAAAAAGACCCCAGCAGTGACCCAGTATAAGAAACACTGAAGCCCAGTCAAAATAGTTTGAGTTTTTATGATCCGCGTAGTAGATTTATCGTTCTCTTTGCGTGATTTAACGAACATGATGGTCTTCTTGGGCCTAACTCAGTTTCTTCCTGGATGACGGCGTTTGGTGATATTACTCTTGTCTCTTGACACCAGTTTAAAATATTTTAAATCACTGGTTGGGAATATTCGACCATAAAACCGACCTCTTCTGGCTATATCTCCTTATCTATGTCACCTTAATCACCGCATGTGGCTCATTTTCGGCCCATAATTATGTATCTAAATGGATGGCATAAATGACGGTTTGATGTATAAGTCCAAGAAAAAGTTTGAAAATTTTTAAACACCAAATCGTAAGTTCTAAATAATTTCAAAAATCTAATTAAAATGTTATGAATTCCAGTTAGTCACAAGAAACAAAATGAACACTTGAAAGATATCCTAACAAGATTATTTACTCGTATAGAATGGAATTGAATAATCTTTAAAATGCACACCTTCTAAATTACAAATATATCCAATTCGCAGTGTGACACAATGGGCGGTCTAATCGCTAAAATCGATCAGTATAAGAGTTATACTTGTTTAAAGTGTAATTTAATGAGTGGCCCTTATTTTATTTTGCTAGGTATACATTTATCATATTATCCATTCGTAACTAAGAAAATAAGTAGTGTCTAGAAGCCCGGGATCACTTTGTTTATTCGAAAGAAAAGTGGCAAAAGCTCATGTTGTTTTCGTCCTGGTATACGAGGCGTAGCTGTGTTGATTGTGTTTTGTTTTTATGCGGGGGGCATCCGATGTCAAATTGACAGAAACTGTGTTCTTTCATTTTGTAATAGGGCTCTTAAGGCTATTTATATAACATCACGTTCAATCTATAACAATATTATAAAATTGAAGAGTTAAGCGCTAATCTCAGCAACTACTGGTTAGATTTGAATATTTTTTTGGGCATTTATCGAGGAAGGCTATTTTTTTTTTTTAGCCTGGTAAAATCATCAAATGAGACCTCCAACCCCGGGCAGGGCGGGAGGTACTGTCAGACTTGTACTGACTAAAATCCACGGTGTCCTTCAGTAGCCCTTTATGTTCCGGGGTCACGGTAATAGAAATAAGTCCCGCGACCCCGGAATAAGTCCCGCGACCCCGGATCGAGGAAGGCTATACAGGCTATATATATAATAATGTTACGACCAAAATGTAAGTCTTACCAGCTGCTTAACTCCTATTGGTCGTAGCCTTCCTCGATAAATAGACCATCCGACACAAACCAGTAGTCCCTGAGATTAGCGCGTGCAAACAAACAAACTCTTCATCTTAATAATATTAGAATAGTTTCCGCCTTATCAATTGTAGTGCTCCAAAAAAAATTGACAGTCCTTTATTGCTAATCAATCATTGCCATTTTATATTATAAAAACTTCCACTTTCCATCCCAACGTCCCAGAACGATCATTTATCTTTGAAAAAGTTATTTCTACAAATTCTCTTCAGAGTTACAATTACAAAATACCTTTTAAATACGCAGCGGAACGAACTGTCTACCTCTATCACGTTATAATAATACTTTAACAAAGCAGTCTACGAAATATTATCAACGAAAAACAGTATCTTAGTTTGTAAGCTTTCAAGCCTTCATTGTCTTTCTGGGAGAATATTGACATAGAGTAGATAGGTACAGAAGGTGCACGCACTGGTTAACGAGCTTCTCAGTTAGATGGACTATTAAATGTGATTTTAAAAAACTTGAGGAGGAAGATGTAAAGCCGGTTGTTGTAGAACATCTTGGCCTTTGTCCTTTTAAAATCTAACTTTGACCATTCATAGATTTCCCCTCTCAGAGGGCTAAAGCCTGCCGGGATCGCGGGACTTATACCATCACCGTGACCCCGGAACATAAAGGGCTATTGAAGGATTTTAGTCAGTACAAGTCTGACAGTCCCTCCCGCCCCGCCCGGGGTGGGAGGACTAATCTGATGATTTTACGACCTTAAAAAAAAAAAGTGTAATAGAAAGAGAATGTAACGCAAGTTATAGTTTTACTAGTAAAACTCATCATTATTAGTTTAAATGTTTTTACATTTCAAATAATAATAGGGAACCAAAAAGTTTTATTTTGACATACTTACATAGTTTGAGATCGCATATCAAGGAAATTTCACTTTTAACTTTCTCTTTTATTTCATACAATAAGAGGAGGGGCTTTAGGACGACTGTTTCTTAAAGATTTCAAGGAAAACTTTTAAATGAACACAATCATATAGGCAGTGAACTCAATGTCCCAACATTTTCACTGCCACATTCAAATACGTGTCCCGCGTACCCGATAAACACAGCAATTCACGCTCGTTGCATAAATCGAGCATTCTGTATTTATCTATTCTGTGGCACAGTTACCAGTACCCGCCTCTCAGATTTATGTCGGCCATACAAACGGGAGCAATTATCTCTTACAATTCCTTAGGCCCTAACGGTTAGCGCAATGCTACGCATATGCGACAAAGTTGGAAGACTTGTCGGGCAATCAGTTGAGTGATTAGTTGATGGATTTAGATTTTATTCTTCTCGAGGTACTAAATGGAGCGATTCATTTGGCGACACGTTTAGCGTAGTGGCTGAGCAATGGGACTGTTACGCTGTGTGTCGCGGGTTTGATAGCCGCACGGAGCAAATATTTGTATGAACTGCAATTAGTTGTTCCGGGCGTGTGTGCGTTTACAAAAATAGAAACTCAGATATACAAACGTATATCTGAGTTTCTATGTTTGTAAACGCACACACCATACTGGAGAAGAAAGTAAAAAAAAACTTTTTTCAAAAAAAAAAATAACCGCCTTCAAAAACAACCACAAAAAAGGGTAAAATAACCTACAAAATAACTTTTCTTTCGGAAGTCGGTGGCTTTGTTTTATTATTTCGATGTCTTTTTGCCACCGACTTCCGAAAGAAAAGTTATTTTGTAGGTTATTTTACCCTTTTTTGTGGTTGTTTTTGAAGGCGGTTATTTTTTTTTTTGAAAAAAGTTTTTTATTTTACTCTTTTTAGTTTTAATATTCAACCCAAATTCTTGGCAAATACATCATTTTCTTACATGTGCACTAGAATTTTGTAATCCGTAGCACCGGTATTAACATCGCCCATGTTGTGTACATAAAAGAAAGTTCCAATAAAATTCCCTATCTCAAAAAATGCTGAACAGAGTTCGATTAAACTTGCAGTATTCCCTAAGGTGAACGATCCTTAATACAACAAAAAAACAATTTTCAAAATCGGTCCACAATTGGCGAAGTAATCGCGTAACAAACACGCAAAAAGTAAAGATCATCATGTCATCCAAGTAGGCGAAATTAATAAAAATGCTCACAAAATAAAAAGTACTGAACCAAATTTGATGAAATTTTTATGGGACCACACTGCAAGTATCCTGCATCGAACAAAAAAAGAATCACACTAATCGGACTAGAAACCTCGGAGTAATCGATGTACATACATAAAAAAAAAAAAAAAAAAACATACCGACCGAATTGAGAACCTCCTCCTTTTTTTGAAGTCGGTTAAAAAGAAAAAAAAAACAAAATGTAAGATTTTAAAGTAAACTAGCGGCCCGTCCCGGCTTCGCACGGGTGGAGGACCCGGTCTAAAACCCGGTCCCTATGGTTACAAACACAACAAAAAAATAATTATCCGAATCGGTCAAGCCGTTTTCATGTTATGTCGTGACAACGGAAAACGGGTTTCATTTTTATATATATAGATTATAGATAGATTATCAATCTTTGAAAAATAAAGGGCATTTAAAAGTAGAAACGTCGAACTTGACTGATTAAAACCACCCTGTTTTGCGTTCCAGAACCGCGGTAAAATATTTGATTGTCGATTTCATATTAAAATGGTAAAAAAAAACTAACGTTACAAACCATTATTTAACCTATAATTTAGAAGTTCAAACATTATGTCACTTTAAAACATTATTATTTTTGTAATCTTATCAAAATATGACTAACCGGAGTCTCTAACATCGGTACATATTAACAAGTTATCTTATTGTTAAATTAAATTAACAATGTTGACCTATGAACTTACACAAATGCCGCTTTAGTTACAAATACGTCTCAAATCGATACGGGCTTATTTGAGTGGCATGCAAACATCACGCCACTTAAAACCAACATTGGCCATGACATGGGCTTGTTACACAATCAGCTTATAATGTTCCCACTGCTGGGACAGAGGCCTCCTCTCTGTTAGAGGTCGTGGGCTGGAATCAACCATAATTCTAGGGCATAGGTCAGTACCTAAGCCCTTTTTTTTTTTTTTTAGCGTGGTAAAATCATCAAATGAGACCTCCAACCCCGGGCAGGGCGGAAGGTACTGTCAGACTTGTACTGACTAAAATCCACGGTGTCCTTCAGTAGCCCTTTATGTTCCGGGGTCACGGTAATAGAAATAAGTCCCGCGACCCCGGCAGGCTTTGGCCCTCTGAGAGGGGGCCCCGTCATTTTGCTGACAGCTCTTTGAGGCGCGCGTGGAACACGACGCGCCGTCGACCCGGGCATGGTACATGGTCGGACAGCGAGTTGCCCTTTACTCGCTGTCCGCATGCCCGCGAGTACCTAAGCCCTAGAATCATGATTGATTTCAGCAAGTTGATGAGAAAAACATCGTGCAGAAATCAGTATTTCATCACGATGATTTTCTTCACTGTTTTGATAGCAGTGGTGTTGAGAGAGTTTAATTACTTAGAGGTTAATGTAATAGACCTGCTTGGGTTTGAACCCACGACCTACAACTCGTAAGTCGAACTACTGTGCCGCGTGTCGCGAATTTGATTCCCGGACGGAGCAAATATTTGTATCTACAAAGAGTTGCCACGAAAAATACATAGTCCGGGGCAACGTTTAAAAAAAAAAGAATTGGGTTCCACGACTACTTTGCCTTTTAAGTGCAGACTTATTGCCTGCCGGGGCCATTTGGCCATAAGGACACTTGACGACTAATGGTCAAATTGCTGGATGACTAAAGAAAACCAACACAAACACGCCCAATATTGGCTCAACGAAATGCTCAAAGACAAATAAAACAAAGGCATTTGATTCCTACGCGCCAGGGTTTTGATGTGCAGTTATGTTTTCTGATCAATTTCTGTAATATACGACTGTTAGGTTATGTTTGGAATATGATTTTCTACATCACTGCTTAGCTTCTGAATGTAGAGGTAGACTTAACCGCTAAGATTCGTTGTAGAAGAAATCAAATTCCAAAAAAAATGTAGAAATTCTATTCAACAGAAAAAAACGATGATTAAAAAGTCAATACGAAAGGCATTGAAAATTATGACCAATTGGCTTAACCCATACCTACAAACTGTAAACGAAAATATCCTTATTTTTTAACCAAAAAAACGCGATCAAATTCAAACAAACAAAAAAAAACCCGTTCAATTTTTACGGCCTGCGACCTATATTCACAGTCACGGTTTCCCTTGCAATTACCATACGGAACCAATTGTAACAGTGTACGGGTCTGCCCTAATACTTTTAAAGGGACCTCAATAAATATCTATAAAATAAAACGTAAGTGCTTGCGGTCGCCCGGTCTTATCAATTCGACCGCATCGGACGGTTAGAGGCGCCATGATGCCTGTTTTTTTGAATTTAGAACCGTTGTTGAATCGTCTTTTGTATTACGGTTTGAAATCACAAAGTCCTGAGGGCAAATGGCAATCGCCTTCAAAGAGTAACGTGTTCCTGTAACGACTTTCACTGCGATTGACACAAGCTTTTTAGCGAACCTGCATGCCTTCTTTTTGGGATGTCTGTTGTACACTGGTCGGTGTTTCCAACTAGAAATGGGTTACTAGTAGTTCGGCACTTTCAAAAGCGTTCATCAGTTTCTGTGAAACAATCGACTGACCAAACTATGGACAACTAACTATTGTGACTAGTTGTTGGGACAACTAGGCACACCACGATAGCACCACATTTTCTCTCCTACACGCTTAGCATGATAAATTCTATCTTTACCATAAATAGAGTTAGTCGTATTTTTACCATTCGCCAGTTTTTTTGCCGTACAAGTTGACGACTGAAGAGTAGAAACATTTATTTTCTAGAATTTAAACAACACTATGCTTAATACGACAAAACTCTTTGGCAGTTTTGATTTTCTGTCTATTATTCTTCTGTCGATAAAACCCGTTTGTACGGTATCATGCTATGTGTGATACAGGTCAGGAGATCTTAAAATGTCACTTCAGTAATGTAACAATTATAGCAATGTTGCAAATTATTATCTACTCTATTGCTTGAGGAATAGAATAGAATTTGACGGCACGTTTGGAGCAGTTTCTGATCTATCGACTGCTGCGTGACGTACAAATAGTTGTTCCGGGTCCGTGTTGGTGTATGTGTTTCTATGTTTGTAAACGGACCCACGAAACTCTTAGTACGCAACGGTAAAAAAAAATCTCTTCTATTTTTTTCATTTTTCGATTCTTTACGCAATATACCTATTTAGTCTGTTTATACACTCTTATGATAAATGAAGTATCCTAATCTGAGTTAAAAATAAATTGATAATAGCTACCAAAAGGCATAATGTAAAGCAAACCATATAGCTAAAATATTATTGTCATAAAGATGTACTTAGTGTTTCTATTTCAGTCCGTCCTGTTCTAAGTTTATTATTTAACCTCAATTAAAATAATATCAATAGATTTTTGCTCATGAGCCTCACTATCACTAGTTGACTCATTTTATGCAAAAATAACTTTTGTTTATTATGAGGTTAATGAACTCTGTTTTATAATTCCGGGAATTTCTGCAGAAAACGATTGTCGTTTTGAGACTGTTTTTCGTGTTTATGCTTATCGTTAATGTTTGTAAAACATTAAGTATAATTTAATTTAATTTGTGGGAACAAACAATTTTTATCATTGCTCTTTATATTTAATGGCGAACTGGAAATACCTGCTAAGTATATTTTGTGACAAATGGATAGAAAATGGATGGAATTACTTTGCTTTATATTGTTTGTTAAATCACTAGTAAGAATTGATACAACAAAATAATTTTTAAGTTATTATATAATATTTCTTTGTTTATGTTGTGTGTTCCGGTCGGTTTAGTACTTTTTTTTTGTTGTTACCGGAATCTGATCCGCGACATACAACACGGGTATATCACTTAGCCACTGCGCCAAATCTTGCCGTCAAATATTTCAATGTATAATTTGTTTATCTTCCCACGCATTTGACAAGAACTGCGTAGTTATTAAGTATTCTGTGCAAGAACCATCATCATTTGCCTAGCCTTTCCCTAACCACATAAATATATTGGGGTTGGCTTCCAGTCGAACCAGATGCAGCTGGATATCAGTATTTTAAATGGAGCGACTGCCTGTCGGACCTCCACAACCCAGAAACTGGGTAATACGATACCCCATGGTAAGATTGGTTGTCAGAGTTTCTGACTATCAGTAACGACTGTCAAAGATCTACATCGTACATCTATCGCATTTGACAAGAACCAATGTTATTATTTTAATGTAATCGTATTGTTTTAGTATAAAGTTATTTAAAACAAAACAATGATTCGTGTCGTTTATATTATAACTAATATAATATTTAGGAATGCTTACGTAACGTTGTTAGGAAGTTGAGGAGCGTGATCATTTATTTTAATGTAGGAACACACGGCATCAAGCTATACACAACCAGTTTGTCTTGGTCTCGCTTTGTCCGATTTTTATACACAATAAACGGTCAACTAATAATGGATGTGTATAGCTTCATGTGTAGCCGTGTGTAACATTAAAGTTTCCAAAATTGTATCTGTGTAATTGTATTGTGTTCACATCGTCACCCATATATGCCCGGGGGATCGATAACGACCCAAAAGTACTTGAATACTTGGAATGCACTCAGAGCTAATTAGCTTACCAAATAGTATGTAATCCCACTGTCTTGAAATAAAATTCCCAGTCCATATTGTCATGAACAATCCGTATATGATAGCCAAATCATTAAGATCTGTAAAAAATTAAACTTTTTAACTATCACGATTCACAAGATTCAGCCTTTTTTTTTTCGTGGTAACATCATCAAATGAGTCCTCCCACCCCGGACAGGGCGGGAGGGACTGTCAGACTTGTACTGACTAAAATCCACGGTATCCTTCGGTAGCCCTTTGTGTACCGGATTCGCGGTATACGTATGTCCCGCAACCCCGCCAAGGCTGTGGCCCTCTATAGGGGAGCCCCGTCAGACGAAATCCAGCCTCGTGACAGACGGAAAAACAGACAGACGAACGGCTAAGTCTAAATAATAGGGGCCGTTTTACGCTTTGGGAATCCTAAAAATGGCACTGTGGCCTGGAACTCAAAGAGTAACAACCAGAGGAACAGGCTTAGTCAGTAAGAGAAAGATAATGCCTTCCACACCACCCAGGGTGGAAGAACTTAATCATTTTAACGATTTTGCCTTATCAAAAAAAAAGGTAATCTGAATTCAACAAACAATGAATATACTAATACAATAATAACAATTAAATATTATAATGATGTCATCTGACATTCGTCTGCCAGATGATGACACCATGTGTTTGTTTTGGTGGAGCATCTGGTCAATGGCCACACCGAAGCTTTAAAAAATTTTGTAATTGGTTTGTTATTGGCCGCAATCAAGACCAAAAGCAAAGACGAGACGAGTTCACTCACACGAAACTATGGTCTTCAATCTTTGGTGCACCGATTGAACACAACCAAAACTAAAGTTGTATATAGGTATAATTATTACAATATTATACAAGCAAGTATAATAGTATTATATACGCAAGTATAATAGTATTTAGTTATTCAGTTTTGAATGGGACTTACCCGCGTCTTCTGAAAGTCTTTCATTCCCTTAAAACAACGTTTAAAACGTTCAAAAAATAAGGGAATGAAAGATCCAGCTTCAAATGAGTGTATTGCGATGGCCTAGTTGGTAAGAGATCTGAAGTACTTATACAGAAGACATGGGTACGAGTCCCACTTGCAGCTGGATTTTTGTTTCCTCAAAAATCTTTGCAGTCGGAACTGTTTGCCTGACCCCGCAAGGGTACTGATCGCTAGCCATGTTGCTACAATAGGTTCACTCACTGTCCGCAATCTGATGGGGCCCCTCATATAGGACCAAAGCCTGCCAGGGTTGTGGGACTGTCTCATCAGATAACCGTGACCGTAAAGGGCTATTGAAGGATAACCGTGAATTTTAGTCAGTACAAGACTGACAGTACCTCTCGCCTTGCCTTAGGTGGGAAAGGGCTGTTGAAAGATCACCGTGGATTTTAGCTAGAAGTCTGACTTAGAAGTCTGACAGTTCCGCCCGCCTGGGTAGGAGGAATCGTGAATGATTTTACCACGATAAATAAGTCATTATTACCAAGGTTCAAATATTATACCAATCAAAATAAAGTTTCTTAAAAATAAATCTCAATGAAAGTGGCCAAACGAGAAAAAATAACAGACGTAACGTTCAGATATAAAGTTATCTCATGGAAAAAATAACAAGGTATTCCTTTTGGAGCTATCATCAATCAAATAGGAACAAACGATGCTGCAATAATTCCCTCTGAGCACACGCTCACTATGATATATTATATTTGGATAGCTACGGAGAAATTGTAAATAGAAAAAAATGTTTTGACAAAACGAGTTGTTGTGGCTATTGAAGGACACCGTGGATTTTAGTCAGTACAAGTCTGACAGTCCCTCCCGCCCTGCCCGGGGTGGGAGGCCTCATCTGGTGATTTTACCACGTTAAAAAAAAAGGAGAATTAAGGACACCAAAGTTTTCGGGGCACCAACTTTTTGACTTAGGCATTCACCAAAACTACTTTCTAGAATACTGAACACGGTGATACCAACATCTTCGTCATGAACCTGATCTCCTAGTACTTTCTGTTCTGATTCCACATCGTGTTGTCATTTTCATCATTTCACACATTTGTTTGTACCTATGTCTATTCGGATAAAATGACCACAATCCATATGCGAAAACTCATCGGATCTTGCTGATGAGTTGATCTCTTTTAATTTCTTGTACACACGGCTACACATCAAGCTATGCAAATCCAGTATTAGCTGACCGTTCATTGTGTGCAAAAATCGTACGAAGCGAGGCCAAGACAAACTGGTTTTATATAGCTTGATGTGTAGCCGTGTGTACAAAGGGATCAAATATTTTGATAAGTTGACACCCAAGTCAACTTTTTGGCGATGTCCGGGTACATCTAAACCATCGCAATCGCTCATGAAGTACGTGAAATGCGACAACGATAGTCAATTGTTCCCTTAGTATAACTTCCTTCTTAAATATATATCTAGTTCTAAATAGAAAGGTGAACAAAGGTCTATTTTTGTACGATATTATTGAGTACCAATGAAAGACCAAACCTTTGTCATGAATTAGGTAGGTAGGTACTTCGCAAAACAGGCCCATTCAAGTCATTCGGATGCATAACAATTGATAAGTACCATGCAATATCCTGTGAACAATAATTGAGTGGAGACTTCAATTGTTTATTATTTTATTCGATATAATAAATTTTATTGTTAGAGAGTGCCTCCGCTACAAGCGCCGGCTACCAAAAATATCACTATTGGGAACCGGCGGTAAGTATACTGGTGGCAGCCGAGATTTAAAACTACAGCTGCTGGCGCCAGCACTCAACATGGGAACCGGTGACAATGCGCAAAACGCTGAGCAATTTTGCCTAGGCTCAACTAGTTCTTGCGACCTCGGGAGTTGCTGGCACCCCGAATCGGACAATTTAGGTTAGAAGAGGATATTATGGTGGGGTCGAAAGACCCCGCTATCGACCTCCGTCGACCTATCGAAAAACTAGTTTACAATTAACTATCTCGCGAGATAGATTATAATCAAACAGTGTTTACAATTTTACGAGAGCCGGCAGCCTATTCGGCAACCGGCGCTGGCAGCGGAGGCACTTCCAAATTGTTAATTATTTCCCAGAAAATCCAGCTGTCAGTAAAAGGAATCTCCTCTGTCAACCATCAGTCATATCAAGGGCATCAAGGCCTTTGATTCTACCGACTAAGGCTAAATAGTAGCTCGCCGTCAGAAAAGGATCAGACCCGAGTTGATGACGTCGAGGAGCTGTCTACAAAATCCACGGCGCCCAATAAAGCCAATTAAATGTTTGCGAAAGTTGCGAGAATGTTCTAAGAAATTAAAGTGAGTCGGGAATGCAATTGAAGGCAAAAGGTATCTTAAGGGCATGTGGAAAGTAAGTCTTGGGTGACTCGCCGTCTGATCATGGACCTAGTCGATGGCGAGTTGTGTTCCACGCACGCCTCAAAGAGCTGACAGCAATCCGACGTGGCCCTCCTTTAGAAATCTGCCAGTGTAACGCAACTCATCAGGTAGGTAACCGTTGTCTAAATATTGAGATAAACTCTTAAATACGATTTGCAAACGTCATCAATTCTAGGTATAATAATTGTGGACCATGCCCGGGTCGACGGCGCGTTGTGTTCCACGCGTGCCTCAAAGAGCGTCAGCATAATGACGGGGCCCCCCTATAGAGGGCCATAGCCTTGCCGGGGTTGCGGGACATACGTATACCACGTTTCCGGTACTCAAAGGGCTACCGAAAGACACCGCGGTCAGAGTCAGTACAAGTATTACAGTCCCTCCAGCCCTGCCCGGGTTGGGAGGACTCATTTGAGAATACTACGAAAAAACAATTGGTATAATAATTATGCGTATTTAAATTCGTCATTCAATAACACAAACAACATTTTTATCTCTATATTTCCTACTTCTTGCCCGAGGTTTAATTTCTTAAAAATAAAATAATAATTTGTTAGTTGCGACTCTATGAGTCATCCTGTTCATAATTAATCATCAAACAAAGAGCGGGTTCCATTTATTATCACTACGTCCGTTGACTGTGACAGAAGCTTTCGTTTAATTTTTGATAATTAAAACAATGACTTTACATAGTGGAAGGAAATGACTTTCTTGGGAAGTGCAGTTACTGTGAAGTGAAAAATAAAACAATTACAATTTTGGAAGTGCCAAAATGGATTTGAAAAGTTTTTTGGGTAGGTACCGTAAAACGGGGTGAATAGGGACGCAGGGGTGAATCGGGACCAAACTTTAACAGGGATTTAAATGTTGAATTACTGTGATAGGTTACCAACAACTACTCAATTTTATTTATTGATTAATACTACATTAATTTTAAACCTTGCTGGCAACATACCATCATAATTTTTCGTTAAAATCCACTTCAAAGTTTTGTCCCGATTCACCCCTGCGTCCCTATTCACCCCGTTTGACCGTTATTATTTATAACTAGCTGTTGCCCGCGGTTTCACCTGCTACAACTCCCGTGGGAACATTAAATCGGGATAATAACTATCCTATGTGTTAATCCAGGTTATAAGCTATCTGTTTACCAAAAATAAACAACCGTTCAGTAGTTTTTGCGAGAAAGAGTAACAAACATCCATTCACACATACAAACTTTCACGTTTATAATATTAGTAGGACTAGCTGACCCGGCAAACTTTGTACCGCCTCATATTTACTCACCTTTAGAACCTTTCCTGGACTTCCAAAAATAATTCACATCCACAATTAGCATATAGCAATTGATTCATAAATCATTATTTAACTTCGTTTAAGTTATCTGTAACTTCATTTTTGAAGTACTGTAATTAAAATACCTATATGGGAAATACATATTCATTTATTGAACTGTTTAATTAAGCTTGTTTTATTACATTAAATTATTAAATAACAACTTAACTAACGACTAATATAAATTATATAAATATACTACATTTAAAAACAAAAAATATGATGGGGATCTATCATCTCATTTCATTTGCTATCCTTTTATCTACTAATTAATAGGTCTGTTTCCATTTTAACCAGATTTGCTTATGTTTTTTTTGGTGTTTTTCTCTTTGATCTAGAATCTAATTGTGTTTTTCTTTTAAATATCTTGCAGGTCGACCTATAGGAGGTTGTGGGTTGTTTAATCGGACAAACCTTGAATATAAGGCCCTTGGTTAGAAGTCATTAGTTACTAAATTAGAGTAGATTTTATTTATTATAGCATATTTTTGAAGATCGCTTGCGCTGGATGCAAGCCGCTTCCAAACGGTCCTATTGGAGGTCGCGGTGATGAAATCATCACCGTGACCCCGGAACATAAAAGGCACCGTTGAATAGACACCGTGGATTTTAGTCAGTACAAGTCTGACAGTCCCTCCCGCCGTGCCCGGAATAGGAGGACTCATTTGATGATTTTATAAAAAAAAAACGGTCCTATTGGAAATCTATGACAGAGGCCTATGTTCAGCAGTGGACATCCGACAGCTGATGATGATGGAGGACTATGTTAAACTAATGGATGTCCTACGGTTGATATGATAGTACGGTGATCATCCCAAAGAAACGTCATAGTTGGATTTTTTTTTTTTAAGAATTTCTCCTTTGTCGTTGGTGCGTTCACAAACATACAAACTCACATGCACAAACGCCCAGGCCCGAAACAACTAATTCTAAATCATACAAATAGTTGCTCCGAGCGGGAATCGAACCCGCGACACGCAGTGCAGCAGTCTAATTGCTTAGCCAATGCGCTAACCGTGCCGTCAATATAATACCTATAGATTTTAATATAACTTATAAAATATTTGTGTACTAAAAGTATATGTACATATATAATTTAGCACATGTAGTTTTTGTGTGAAAGATGAATAAAAATCTATCCATTGACATAAACTTTCTCATTTACATTATCAAGTAAGTATCTAACTTAACAAAACTTACGGTATTGCATGAAACGTTTCACTTTCCCTAGATATTATTCTGCATTTTCTCTACCGCAAAAACGAAATCGTACAAGAATTCAAGTTACCTAACACAAACTCTAGTTCTCTATTTCAGGTCTTATCGCTCAAGTTAACACGAACTTCCATTTCTTAATTTCAGGTGTAATCGTGTTTGCATCGACCATTGCGTCATCAGCTGCGAGCTGTATTTTGAGCCACAAACATGATAACTGCAACTACACCATCACCTGCACCGCCAATCCTAGCAGCGTCAACAATCCCGGCTGCGACGGGGACCCCTACGTCGTCTTCATCATCTCAAATTCTATCATAGAGATCCTCACCACCGGCTTCTTTGCTGCAACTAACTTCGACTCCAGAGTCAGGGAAATCAAAGCTTATGAAAATTCTTGGACACAAATTGACTCTTCCACATTCAGATATTACCCCAAAACCAACATTTTGGATTTATCCAACAATAAAATCGAAAAAATCTATAATGAAGCATTTAGAAACTTAAATTATATGCAGACTTTAAATATTTCCAGGAACAAAATTGAAACATTTAACCCAAAGTCTTTTCTGATATCTGATTCTAGAAACAACGTTTTACAAGAACTAGATCTGTCGAATAATAAGCTGAAAGAACTGTCAGGTGAACTGAATGACTTGCCAAAGTTGAGGAGGTTGCATTTACAGAATAACATGTTGTCGAAAATGGTAGATGATTGTTTCATGAATTTGAAGAATCTAGAGTATCTTAACTTGCAAAACAATCGCTTGTCGTATCTGAATTTGACCCTGACGAACTTGAAAATTTTGAAGACACTCGATATCTCCTACAATTATTTAGTTAAACTATCAGGATATGAAATTAATCGTATGTTTGCTTTAGTCGACTTCAATGCGTCACATAATGCATTGACGACGGTGGAATCAAATTGTTTCAACCAAGCTACAGCCTTGGAAACTGTAGACTTTAGCTTCAATAACATCAACGTAACAATTGAAAATGTAAGATTCGTTGTCAATAATCAGCTTAGATATTTGAACTTTTTTAACAATCACATTACTGGCATACAAGAAAATTCCTTTTTGCAGTGTAAGATAAATTATATCAATTTTGAAAACAATAATATTACAGGGGACATAAGAGAAAATACTTTTACCGGTTTACGAAATGTTACTAACCTGGATTTGTCACGACAAAGTATAAGTCGCATCAAGGACAAGGCTTTTACAGACATGAGAAGCCTCACGCATCTTAATTTAAGTACTAATAATATTCGAGAAATTGCAAATTCAAGCTTTTATAATTCTTCTATCTACATTTTAGATCTATCTCATAATCAAATATCTCATCTAAACTACCTACCAAATTGTTTGCCAAATCTTACCGAACTGTATGTCAATGGTAACAACATTTCTGTAGTACCAAAGAATATTTTTGAAAATCAGTCACAGCTCAGAAAATTAGATCTTTCTATGAACAGGATTCAAATAATCGAACAGTATTCCTTGTCTTTAATAAACTTGCAATATCTTAACATAGAAGGTAACCTTCTGTCTGGTATTATTCAGAAAAATATCTTCAGCCCAGCCAAATATTTAAGGTTTCTAGATTTAAGTAACTTCAGAATTACTAAAATTGATGATTCAGCTTTCATAGATCTACCAGTACTGGCCCGTCTCAATCTTTCTAATAATCACATAGAAACTATAGATCCTAACAATTTCAAAGGCGTTGATAACATGTACAGTCTTGATTTATCTCACAATAACCTGACCCGTTTATCCTTCAATAAAAGCATATTGACAAATAACTTGAAAGCACTTTACATAAACAACAATAAACTCACAAACATATCTATACTTTTTATAAATACATGCAAGTTGTTATACCTTGATGTTTCTAATAATAATTTAAGTAATCTCAAAGCAATTGGTGCTGATATATTTCCTAATTTAACTGGTTTGCATCTAGCCAACAATAAGATAAAAACATTCAACAATCCACGTACAAATTCTTTAAAAACTCTAATTGACCTAGGGTTATCTTCCAATGAAATAATTGATATAGACTTGAGCTACTTCAAAGAGTTGATGTCAGTAGATCTTAGTAACAACAATTTGACTTATCTCAATAGCTCGTTGTTTCGAAACAATGAATACTTACAATCACTAGATGTTAGTAGGAATAATATTTCGGATTTACCACCTGGTACATTTCAATTTATGAAAAACTTGAAGTTACTAAACCTGTCATCTAATTACTTAACAAAACTTCGATTCGGCAGCTTAAAAGGACTACATAAGACAGAAGTGTTAGATTTATCAAAGAATTACATATCAGAATTAGATGTCGATGTTTTCCATGAGTGTGACGAACTAAAAACTTTGATAATCGACTACAATCGTATCAAAACATTTGACGTTGAAAGACTTATACTTATTTCTCTGAGGAAATTAAGAACTTTGAGTTTAGGAGGTAACCCTATATCTTGTAAGGAGATTGTCCATAATATAAAATCTACAAATGAAACCTTTTATGCTATCAGACAAGTAGCCGTTACTTCTATTGATAAAATATATCATGAGGATAACGTACATGGTATTAAATGTGGAGATGGTGTATATAATGAAAGTATTACTATGAAACTGAAAACCAAAGATTTGCCAGATGACAAACCTGAGTCAGTATCAAATACAACTACTATAGTATTAGTTTGGTGTTCTATACTAACGATACTATTGATTGGAGCAGGTGCATTTGCTTACATAAAACTGTTTAAAAAACGTATTTTAGTAGTTCCTAGCAATGTAACTATGCAGATGAGGAATTCAATCCTTTCGGACATGTCAGAATTTCAGAGTGATCTGTTGAGTTAGGCGTTTTCATTTGTATTAATTTTAGTTATTTTATAAGTTGAAATTAGTTTGTTTCGGCCTGTTATGTGATTTTATTTTTAAGATGGTTAATATTTTGTTATACTGTTTTTTACTGGAACTTAAAGTTTCTTATCCATGTCGTTAAAATTATCAAATATAGACTGAATTTTTTAGCTTATGAACACAGCATGTAATTACTGCCTCTCACTAGATCAAGTAGGTATTGTTCGGGACAGCTGAATATTTTGCGATTACGGTGCCTAATAAAGGCTGTACCATTTCCTTATAATACTCGTATGACCACATCTTTTTGATGCATGCTGAATATAAATGACTCATCAGATGTGAATCTCAAATCTCCTGGATGAGGCGCTTTATTTCATAAATTTTATACTATAATGTTAAAGGAGTTAATATGTTTATGTAAAGTTCTCAATATAAGCTATAAATAAAAGTTTATCAGACTATATTTTTAATTTGTGTTTTATCTCTTACAGCTTTGGTTTTACAGGAGCCTGTAATCCTGTACAGGATTTCTGTATTATATTTACTATTATATTTACTACGTCAAAGATTGACGTTGATTTGAGACTACTTCAAGGATGCTAGTAAACTTTTCGTCACAAAAACGAACATGAACAGCCATTATAGGGCCTATGAAAGAGTGCTCTAATTATTTTATAACGCTCATAAGCCAGACAAGAGGGGTTAAGATAATCAGGGTATGACTTGGCGAGTATCTCAATCAATTAAAGTTGTAAAAATTACTAAATCAACACAAATTATCTCGAAATAAACAAAAGATCTAACAAAATAAGAAGGAGAATACCAAAAAGAGTGTTACAAAGTCTCTTAAAGCCATTCGCACACAATAACTGTGCAATAAAAACAATTTTACCTCAAAATAAAATACGTATTGATAAACTTTACTAAGCCAAAACAAATTACTTACCGGTAAAATTTTGCGGTCGGCCGAATCTAAAGCACCTGATTTTGCAGGATACGAAATTAGGGTAGGCTATTTCTACGTGAAATTTTAATAACGATTCTGAAATTCTACGAATACATTAGAGATTTTGTCGATTTAGTTTCGAAACTTTGATAGAATTAATTTCTGTGGTTCGAGATTAGTTGGAAGAGGTAAATTTTGAGCTTGATTTATTAAATTGAAATTCAATGCGTTGTCGAATGCAAGCTCTATGATTTTGAGGGGCTTATGTAAGAATTTATGAAGAGGTTGAAAGTGCAATGAATACTGAGGAATAGAATTAGAATATAAGAAATCATAACGATATAAATAGGTAGGATGATGATGTTCTACTGGGGTAGGGATAATACTGTTTTTAATCAATTAATCATACATATTTATTTTGATTTCTTTTGAGTTTCCCTTATATTTTCAGTGCCAATGCAGGTATCAATAGTCATAGATAAAAATATTCCGTTTTGTTTAATAGTTGAAAAAAACGCCACCTAGTGGTCCATAAATGAGCAAACGACTGAAGAGACCGAGTGTTCATGAAGTAACCGCGCGACGCTAGCGACGCTCTTCTGTCAACGTATTTTGACAAGAACACATTTTCATTGCTGAAAAATGGCCTCTGCCTAGGCAAGGCAGGCCACTAGGGTGGGCCCATCATGAGCGACAGCATTGTGAGAGTACCAGGTATGGTTGTAACTGACAGGCGTGTTGGTCTAGTGGTTAGTGACCCTGACTGCAGCTATGCCGGGGGGGTCGTGGGTTCGATTTCCACCCAGGACAAATGTTTGGGTGATGAGCATGATCATTTGTTCTGTGTCTGGGTGTAATTTTTCTATAATTTATGTATGTATTTAGAAATATAAAAGTATGTTTATCCGTTGTCTAGTACCCATAACACAAGCTCTGCTTAGCTTGGGATTAGATGGCGTTGTGGAATATTATTATTAAAAAAAAGAAAAAATGGTGAATCATCGTTCGACCTTGTGGCCTAAGCATGTGTGGTTTGAGCATGATGGCGAGTAATGGATGACTCGCGGTCCAATCGTGGACCATGTCCCTGTTGCCGAGCGGTCTCATTCAGCGGTCAGCAAACTGATATAGAAGGCCAAATGTCTACCGCGAACGCGGAAATTTCCACACGGGTAACCGCAACCCTGGAACGTATAGCTATTGAAGTAACACCGGTGGATTTTACCTAAAATAAAAGTGCCTTGGTTCCCTGATGTGTTCTAAACCCGAGATTACATGCATGATATTATTAAATGTTATCTTGTTGTAAACCAACAAGCCAACGGATGCATACAAACTAAAACAAAAACAAAACACATCCAAAATAATTTTCCAATACACACACACACACACACAAACAAAACGTAACGTAACGTAAACACAAACGTTTAAGTTCGTACTTTATGTTGTGGTAACGCGGAGTTGGAATGTTGCCAGCTCCAAGGGCCATAGCTCCGAAAGTTTAAGGTCAGCACAGAATTTATTGTATATCATCGGTTCATTGATTTGGGGAAATCGCGTGTTGAAACGACTGATTGAAATTCGAATTAATAATGGAAATTCTTTGTATATAATCGATTGAAGAGGAGCTCGGAAGGAGAGTCAATAAGTAATAAGTAGCGTTGCGTGTTTGTCTGTTGGTCTGCTAAATACCAAACAGCACAACACATTTGGATGCAGTTTCCGGATTCTGTAAGCAAATTAGAATGGAAGTTGGCTGGCAACGTTTGTCGAAAGACCGATGACCAGCAAAGCAGATGAGTCCAGTACCGTCAGCACGAGTTTTCAGTATTTGAGACGTAAAGTAAACTGGAACTTTGACGACTTCAAATTGACAATTTTCAATGAAAAAATTGGTTCCTTCTTCGCACACCAGAGGCGCTGTTCCATATTTTCATACAAGAAACGCTGTAAATACTGGAAAATCTCTGTAAAGTAAAATAGTGAAAACTCGTGCTAGGGGTACAGGTGGCCTACCTATGAACTCTTAGCGCGAACCAGTTTAGGCTGTGGGAAAGAGATGGTGCTAGGTTGTCCTCACAGGATGACGACTTGTATAGCTCTGTCTCTTTCCCAAAGCCTAAACTGGATCGCGTTTAAAGTTCATGGTAGGCCACCAGGAATGGAGACAGCGCATTGGCAAGTGTAGTGTGGGACGTCCCAGGGCTAGATGGACCTTAAGAAGATGGCTGTTTTTGCATCTTCGAATAAGTCCTCCTACTCAGGGTAGGACGGGAAGAGCTGTCAGACTTGTACAGCTTAAAATTCACGGTGTCCTTCAATAACACTTTACGTTCCGGAGCCACGGTTTTCTGAAAGTCCTGAGACCTAGGCAGGCTTTGGCTCACGTCTAAGTGAGCCTCGTCATGGTGCTGATAATTTTGAGGCACGCGTGGTCCATGATCGTATGCGGTATCACCCTGTCCTCACAGGGTGGAGCAGCCTATGTCCAGCTGAGGACTGCTATACGCTAATGCGATTGTACGATAATACGCGATTGTGTAAAATAAACATGTGCCTACATAACTCGAGAAATTTTTAAGTGCCTCTTACTAGAAGTAGATGATAAACTGATGTTTATCAGTGTAATAGTTGTCAGTCTATTCTGCTGCGGTCCGTACAAGTATAATGTTTGTAAAAAAATGCATGTAAAATTCAGGGGTAAATTAGGGTACAGTAAAAAAACTGAAAAATATGTAGGTATCAGTAATTTTTGTGCACTAAGGTCATGTCCTTTGATTTTTTTATAATCCTTACACAATATTAGATTGTATATAACAAGGGAGCATAATAGTATTTTTACGGCGAGGGCGCTATTTTGAATCCAGAGCAAAGTGAGGGATTCTACAGTAGAATCCCGAGCATAGCGAGGGATTCTTTAGTAGAATCCCGAACGTAGCGAGGGATTCAACGTATGTCGCCCGAGCCGAAAATATATTTTGTCCCGAGTAATACACTCTGCTTTTCCTCACCCACTATGAGAAAATAAAAACTCCACTCCACTCCATTCGAACTCTCTCCAACTCACTCCAACTCGCTCCAACTCGCTCCAACTCGCTCCAACTCGCTCCAACTCGCTCCAACTCACTCCAAATTCGCTCCAACTCGCTCCAACTCACTCCAAATTAGCTCCAACTCGCTCCAACTAGCTCCAACTCGCTTCAACTCGCTCCAACTCGTTCCAACTCGCCCCAACTCACTCCAACTCGCTCCAACTCGCTCCAACTCGCTCCAACTCGCACCAACTCGCTCCAACTCCATACAACTCACTCCAACTCCATCCAACTCACTCCAACTCCATCCAACTCACTCCACCCACGCACTCACTCATTTTACGTGATGCGCGGACGTATAACCTACAAACAGACCAAAATTCTAAAATGCTGTTAATACACTCAACACTAAGATGTTCCAAATTCAAAAAGTGCGCCGCAAAATACTTTTTGAATTTGGAACATCTTAGTGTTACGCTTAGTAGAGAAAACACCACTTTTGGGCGCACTTAAAGGCGAACCAAGTCGTCCTTTTCGATTAGGTGTGATGAAAATATGTTTTGTCAACCTCAAATTTTTTAATCGCTTGTACAGTCAGCATCAACCCCGTCAAACCAGTCAGTTTCGACCCCGGTCTAAACGGTTTAATTGTAGCGATTTCTTAAATGTTTGTTAGTCTAGACATAACACCCGACCTGTGTTCCAAATTTCATAACTCTAAGAAAATTGGAAATACCCTTAAGGTATTGATTACCGGTCAGTGAATCAGTGAGTGAGACAGTCAGTGCCTGAAATTTGACATACTGCTTTGGTACTTTTTTTTTGCCTGGTAAAATCATCAAATGAGTCCTCCCACCCCGGGCAGGGTAGGAGGGACTGTCAAACTTATACTGACTAAAATCCACGGTGTCCTTCAATAGCCCTTTATGTCCCGGGGTCACGGTGATGGAAATAAGTCCCGGGACCCTGGAAATACCCTTAAGGTATTGATTACCGGTCAGTGAATCAGTGAGTGAGTCAGTCAGTGCCTGAAATTTGACACACTGCTTTAGTACTAGTATATGATTACGTAGGCATAATTTTATCTCTGGACTTGCAATAGGCACTGAGCTACAGGGTGGTCAAAGTGGGTCGAAACAGTTCGAAGTTCCATTGATTGCATTTTTGCCCATTTTTAGGTGAAAAATTAGTCGACAGGAACTTGGCACCCTTTTTAACAGGTAGGTGTGTTTTTGGTGGGATTATTATTATTTTATCGTACGCGTCACAATCAGCCTGTAAAAAGGATTTATCGATAAAAATGCTTACAAAATATTTATTCTGTACATAGGTATAATAAAATATTAAGAAAGTCAAGGTCGCCGGAAGACGCTGGATGCAAGTCGCTTCGAACCGGTATATGTGGAGATGAAAAGGGGAGGTCTATGTTCAGCAGTGGACGTCCTATGGCTGAGATGATGATGATGATGATGAAGAAAGTCAAAACTGTACAATGTTTTTTTTTTAATACTTGGGAAGTGATTTAAAGCCAAAAATTTAGTTTTTAGAATTTTTGTCTGTTTGTCTTTATGTATGTCCGGGTTAAATTCAAAAAGTACCGGACGGATTTGAATGATTTATTTTTGTTGTATAGGTATTAAGTCTGGCCAACACATAGGCTATAATTTATCTTGAAATTTGAAAACCTGGTGCAGAACCGCAACAGACCAGCTGACCTATATGAGATACAAAAACGGTGCGAGAGCAAAAATAATTGTTCCAAGTGATGAGCATTTTCTGCTGAGATAATAAATTTGAAGATCTGGAACACCTGATGTGAACTCTAAGAGCATAGATAACTGTAATATACAGGAATGACGTCGTAGAAAAGTTGTTCCGCCTGATAAGCACTCACTGTTGACGAATAAAATTGAAGATCTGGAACACCTGATGTGGAATACAAAGCTGTCACTAATTTCACTGTATAATCATAAAATAACATAAGCTGGGATTACCTCCACGCACACCACAGTTAAGGACTGATTTTTGATAACGATGAACATTATGAATAAAAGTTTTACTCTACTGACCAAACTCCCATTATTATTTTTTACCCGGGCTCTTGGAATTGGGTGTCACACTTCTAAGGTCTTCGATTTTGACGACCCAGTTGTCGCTGGCAACAGGATCCGCGTACGAAGTCGCGGGCAGAAGCTAGTCCTTTATCTTATAAAACACCTCTACTGTATAATAAATTTAAAAAAAAGTACTGCTGTATAATAGACTGACTCAAATATTCCCGTATATTTGGTTTTTTATCCGCCTCAACGGAATCCTAAATATTACCGTAATCTAGAGGCAAACAACGAACAGTGTTATCATTACATCCTTTCTGTGGCAATCAGTAATGCCATGCGTACGCGCCGACACGACGAGCATTAAAAAAATAGACGTAAAAATATGGATAAAACAGTATTTTCATGTGAGTGCTATAAATTCAGTTTTAAAACGTGACCGAGAAGAAAATTCTGTGTATCTGATAAAAAAGAAAATAAAAATGATGATGTGTTGGTATCATCTATTGCGGCCAAGGCGATTGCTTTAGCTCCTAAGTATGTGCTCGCATCTGGCTTATGTAAATAATCGTGATAAGCCGTACCATAGTTTAAAAAGTTATGGTGGTTGTAAAAATAAACCAAGTATATACCAACACTACAGTTTTTCCATGGAAAGATAGTCAAATGCTCTGAGGACGCCTGATAGAGGACCTTGAAGGTAGACCGCAGTAATGTTGATGTGAAGATCTGACCTTAATTTTGATGAAAACATGGCCAAAGATCACACAAGACAGATTTCAATGGAGAGGAAAGGCCTTTTGTCCAGCTGTAGATAAAAAAAACCCAAAACCAATAAAAATATTTTCTTTATCATAATTTCTTGGTCAATGAAAAACGTGTGGCTTCAGTACTTATGTATGTGTTCTTTAAGTCTATTGTAAAACAAATCCCTTTTATTCAGTCTTTGAAGTATTGTGTTCATAAAAAGATTTTCCAGCAATAATTATGTGAAAACTGTTAGTAACTTTTAATCAAAACACAATTATATTGTTATCGCTTCAGTGAGTTTTCTGAATTGTAAGAGAAATGTAAAACTAGAAAAACATTACGTTCGTTAGTAACTTATTGTGCGCACAGCTAAGGAGTGGAACTCCCTAAGTCTGATAGCTTGAACCTTGGGGTTTTCAAGTCAAAGCAATAGGTTATTACTAGACTGAAATGTATCACCGTTGACCACATAATTACATATCATCAGGTGAGATCGTGGTCACACGCAAGCAATGAAAAAAAAAAGTAAAAAATAAACATTATACAACAGAATAGACAACTGACAAAGATGCGCTGCTTACGGTTATTTCAAAACACTTGTACCCTTAGCAAGAGTTTTCAGTATTTGAAACGTAAAGTAAACTGGAACTTTGACAATTTCAAATTGACAATTTTCAAGGAAAAAATTAGTTGCTTCTTCGAACACCAGAGGCGCTGTAAAAGTAAAATAGCGAAAACTCGTACTAGGGGTACCTGTCTGAACAAAATACATTTTTGTGAAAAAACTTTTTATCGATATTTTGACTTAATATAGTATTATAGGCTGCCAATGTTGGAACACATGCGTCAATTCACATAATGAATAGCTGCTGTGACAATAAAAATTGTTTACATATTTTCACTGAGAAACAACTGTTTAAACAAACATCCACCATTTCAAAGCCGAATCAGGCCTTTATTTGGATTTATTAATAAAATTCGATTTTTATGCCAAAACATGCCATTCAAAATAATCTACAATATTATTATCTTTATAATATAACTAATTTCTTTGTTTTATTTTGAGTATTAGTGAAGATTTCATTGTTTGTTTTTTATTGAATAGGCTCCGAAACTACTGGACCGATTTCAAAACCGTTAGCCTGACATTAGAACAAACGTAACCAGCGCCATCTACAATATCTTTGAGTTGCGGACCCCATTTTTTCTAAATGCGCGGATTACCGCGCATTTAGAAATTTTGACGTACAGCCGTGACAGATGGTGAATACGGCGCTTTAGAGTGGCACAAGGAGATGAAATTCAGAAAAAAAATATTTTTTTTTCACGCAACAATAAAGCGCCGTATTCACCATCTGTCACGGCTGTACGTCATGCACGATGCACGACGCAAAAACAACGTGAATAGGCTTGACGTACGTCCAGTACGTCATAATCACGGTGTTTTTGCTTCGTGTATCGTGTATGACCTTGGCGGGACGTACAGCATGATGGAACGTGAATACGGCGCTTAAGTTTGCATGTACTTAAAAAACTAAATGAGGCACAGATTGTTTCAAAATTTCAAGTGATAATGACACTGTCATAGTATTATAATATACTGATTGATTTCCTTCAAAGTAATTCAATGTTATTGGAAAAATATTAATTTTATCGTCTTTTGGTAGTCATACACGAAAAAATGAATGGAAGTAGAAAACCTGAGATAAAATGGGTTGACGGCAGGAAAATGATATGTTAGTTACTCATTCTTTTGGATTTCATGTCATTGTCGGGTCTCGGGACTGTTTCAGCAGGATACTGTGTCTCTGGAACGCAAAAGGCAACCGAAGAAGCAGGGTAGGAAGGTTCATATCTGACATCCGTCGCGGAACGCCAGAGCAGACAAATTAATATTGATATAGAAAATCAACTGACCATTCACACTTAACATATGAAAACACGTTAGTGCGTCAGAGAACATTCGATGCCCGTCAGATATGTACGTTCCCTAAGTCAATAAGAATCTGACAGACACTTCCGTGGTGCCAGGCAACTGGGCTTATCCCACTTTCAAATGTCCGTTTGTGCCTATTGGCCTTGATTTGTCCTCTCTTGCTTGATGTGGAGGTAAGTGGAAATTAACTTATCTGTCCTACTCCTCCACTATTATTTACTGATAAATTTCGTTGCAGGATCAAAGACAGTTAAATTCATTTTCCGGGACTTATGTGCTTCATTCTCTCGACGCTTTTCTGGTGGTAGCCACTGAAGATTCTGGCTTTCAGAAGTTTAAGTGGTTAAAGAATAGTGTCCCAAAAAAGGTCTCTTCCACTCCACCCAGAGCGAGAGGACTATAGGATATTAATAATTAAAAAAAGTAAATTCTATTGTTGGTAGAAATTCATTTTGTCAAGGTTCTTTGTTTGCTCAATAATATCATTGTTACACAAAAGCCTATGAACTATTTGCAAGGTTGGACTATAGAATAACCAATCATCAAATCCATCATGCAATTATGAACTTTATTTCATTAAGATAACAAACGTTCATAGCTCGACCACCAATGCGGTTGCTGCGATAATAATTATGTCGTTTATTCAGTACTAGCTTCTGCCCGCGACTTCGTACGCGTATCCTGTTGCTTATGCCAGCGACAACGGGATCGTCAAAATCTAAGATCTGAAATGTCTATTACCCAACTCCAAGAGCCCGGCAAAAAAAGAATGGCTTTTGGCCAGTAGAGTACAATAATATTCATCGTCATCGAAAATCGGTCCTAAACTGTTACCGCCTTTACTGCGTGGAAGAAATCCTAGCTTTCACTGTATGTGAAATTAGTGATAGCTTTGATTTCCATATCAGTTGTTCCATATCTTAAATTTTTATACATAAACAAATAGTACTCATCAAGCTGAAAAACTTTTGCTAAGACGTCATTCCTCGGGCACGCCGCAATAGCGGCGGTAAGACCCCTCTTTGAGGAATGGCTGGAGAGACGTCACGGCGTCCTTACCTACCGCATGACGCAGGTCCTCACCGGACACAGAAGTTTCGGGAGGTACCTGTGTCTGATGAGAAAGGAGGAAACGCCTGGGTGTCACCACTGCGAAGATCGCCCGGAGGACACAGTAGAGCACACGGTGCAAGACTGCCCAGCTTAGGCAGAGCACCGACGTGTCCTCACGGCGGCGATAGGCGGAGACCGTCTCGTGCCCGTGATTGGTCGAGGACATGCTGCGGGGCGAGACGGAGTGGGAAGCGGTCACCTCCTTCTGCGAAGCAGCTATGCTCGTGAAGGAGGGGGCGGGCCGCGAGAGAGAGAGGACAGCGTCCTCCCTCCGCCCCAACCGCAGTGGGTAGACGCCCACGGCGACGGACGTCGGCAGATGACCTCCAGCCACCGTAGGCGCGGGCATGCGGACAACTCGCTGTCCGACCATGGACCATGCCCGGGTCGAAGGCGCGTCGTGTTCCACGCGCGCCTAAAGAGCGTCAGCAAAATGACGGGGCCCCCTCACAGAGGGCCAAAGCCTGACGGGGTCGCGGGACTTATTTCCATCACCGTGACCCCGGAACATAAAGGGCTATTGAAGGGCACCGTGGATTTTAGTCAGTACAAGTCTGACAGTGGTGGTGGGAGGCCTCATTTGATGATTTTACCACGCAAAAAAAAAAAGACGTCATTCCTATATGTTATAGTGTAGCTGGGCTCTTGGAGTTCCACATTAGGTGTTCCAGATCTTCAATTTTTATACGTCAACAGAGAGTGCTCATCAGGCTGAACAACTTTGCTAAGACGACATTCCTGTACATGTTATAGTGTAGCTGGGCTCTTGGAGTTCCACATTAGGTGTCCCAGATCCTCAATTTTTATACGTCAACAGAGAGTGCTCATCAGGCTGAACAACTTTGCTTAGACGTCATTCCTGTACATGTTATAGTGTAGCTGGGCTCTTGGAGTTCCACATCAGGTGTTCCAGATCTTCAATTTTATTCTCTCAGCAGAAAATGCTCATCACGTGGAACACTTTTTGCTATCGCACCATTTTTGTATCTCTTATAGTTTAGCTGGTCTGTTGCGGTTCTGCGCCAGGTTCTGGCTGTTTTGACCAGATTTAATACCTATACAACAAAAAAAGAATCATTCAAATCCGTCCAGTACTTTTTGAGTTTATCCCGGACATACATACAGACAAACAGACAAACAGACAAACAGATAAACAGACAAAAATTCTAAAAACTATATTTTTGGCTTCAGTATCGATTGTAGATCACATCCCAAGTATTCTTTGCAAAAAATATTCAATGTACAGTTTTGACTTTCCTACTATTTTATTATATGTATAGATCGTTTCAAGCTATTGAAGCCGTCAAGCAACGATGATATATAACAAGACTCCTAATAACAGGCGGCCGATGTCTGTCAACACATTAGAAAAAAAAGTCTTATATCCGTTTTATTTCGACCACTCCTGTGAGCCGTAAACATACCTTGAGACAGAACAGACCTTGAGTTAGTCAATCACAACGCAGTACCCTGTCCCCCTCGCTTACGTAGTACCTCAGCGAGTTGACAGAATTTTTTTGTTCCTTAGATCGTGCATGCGGGGTCTAGTAATATATCGTCGTTGCCGTCAAGCGATTGCATACAAAATCTCCCTTTTAAGATCATATTCAGTCTATAATCTTCATCTTCCCACAGCTCGGACAGAAAGAACAGGAAAATAATGAGAAATCTATGGGCGTTTTCTAACTATGTTCTCGTAATGCTAGTTACATGAAACTGTTTCTTAACTATTTTGATGGATTTGGCAATAGAATAAATTACACAAAATTCTCTCTGAGTACAAACCCACAGTCTGACGGGTCCACCCGAACTGACGGGTCGCAATCAATTAATGTTGAGCTCTACGGTTTTAACAATAAGGATTAAATTTTCTTCGAGTACTAGATGTTCTTCGCGGTTTCACCTGCTACTCGGGTCCTATTGATCGTAGCGTTATGTTATATATGCCTTCCACAGTAAATGGGCTATCCAAGACAATATTTTTTCAATTCGAACTAGTAGTTCCTGAGATCAGCGCGTTCAACCAAGCAAAGTCTTTGTTTTTTATAATTATTTAAGTATAGATTTGTATTCCCGTACCTTAACGTAAATCAGTTTCAACACGATCTCTATCTTAAATAATCTCTTTCTTTTTCAGGTCTGTTCATCATTTTCATGACACAAGCCTCAGTGACAAACCTCTGTGAAATAGTTGACAATGGTAATTGTTTCATCACCCTGACTTGTGATACTCCAGCCATCATCAATACAGTTCCTGCTTGTGATGGTACTGAGCCTTATATCACACTTGTTATCAAGAACTCTCCACTTCACAATGTTTCAGCAGAATTCTTCAAAACAGAATTTGATAAAAATGTCCGTATCCTCACAGCTGTTGAAAACAACTGGGAGGATATACAAAGTAATGCTTTCAGTAACTTCAAAAATGTTTTATACATGGATCTATCACAAAATCAGATAAAGAATATAAGCACGGCTTTCATGGGCTTAACGCAAATGGACTCTCTGAATTTATCAAGGAATCTTCTTGAAGTTATAAAACCTGAAGTTTTTATGATATCCGAACATAAAAATAAATTATTTTTATTAGACTTGTCATACAATTTGTTGACGTATTTGCCCGAAGATTTATTCGTGAATATTTACAACTTGAGAAAGTTATATTTACAAGGAAACAAACTAAAATTGTTGGGAGACCAGTTCTTAACGAACTTGAAAAACTTGAACAGCTTAAACTTGTGCTGTAGTAACTTTACGGAGCTTAACATTACTTTGAAGAATTTTAAGTCCTTGAAAGAATTAGATTTATCGTATAATAATTTAAAAGACATTGATATATCAGAAGCAGTGTCTCTAGAAACCATTAATTTGTCTCATAATAATTTTAGCAAATTCAGATTTGATTATTTTGAACGTTTCCCTAATCTTGTAGAGTTAGATCTAAGTTATAATAAGTTAAAGAAAATATATGGGTCTAATAATATTCAAAAAGGTAATGAAATTAAACCTGAAATTAGAATATATTTGAACAATAACAATATAATTTATATGGACCAAACTTTTGTAAATACTTTCAATTTAATTGGTCTCTTAGATTTGAGTTACAATGAAATTACTGATTATAAGTTCAGACGATACACACAAATAGATGACCACCGAGAATATTTTTTTGATCAAAATAAATAAGGAGAAATTGCAGTTTTTTTTTATATTTGCAACTGACGTAAGTTTTTTTTCTTATCCTTTACTGTCCCACTGCTGGACAAAAGCCATGGACTCTTCTCACGGGCCTCGAACCAACCCTCGTGGAGTGCGACTAACTCATCTTGCCATCTTTTATTGGGCAGGTCTTAGCGACGCCGCCTATCTCCTAGCACGCATTGTGTGGAGACTTTTGCCCAGCTGTCACTTTTCATGCGGCTGTTGTAACACGACCAATACAATGTCAGCTTTACTGACTAAGATAGTGGTAAAAATCTGGAAAAAACGCACCCACGACAAAGAAGAGAGTTCTAGTGTGGGACAATAGGACTTTCGCCCGAGTGGTGAGTGCGTTTACACACATATATCAACTCACACACACAAACAGCCTACGTAACAACTACTTATAGGTCATAGAAATATTGGTTCCGTGTGAGAATCTAACCCGCTACACGCTGTGTACCAGCCGATCGCTCAGCCACTGGGACCACCGTGTCGTCAAATCAATGATGTAGTTGCATAAAAATTTGCTTGTATAAATACTGATTGAATTCCTTTGCTAGTACGAGCAAGATAAAAATATAAATATCATCATTGTTGACAAACAGTATACGGTATGTATGAAGTCGGTAGTGGGAACTATCAAATGAATCGCAACGCGCGTTGTGATAAAGGAGGGATAATCATTTTTAAATACACTGATATCATCATCACTAATCATTTTTAATTCATCAATGTCAGCCTCGGAATGCAGTAGTTACGGCTTTAGCTAACGAGTGGGTTCGAACCCAATTAGACACATAACTTTATTTTTTAGCGGCACATTCATCATATGATTTCTCCCGTACAGGCCTGGGCGGGAGGGACTGTCAGACTCGTACTGACTAAAATCCACGGTGTCCTTCAATAGCCCTTTAAGTTCCAGGGTCAGGGCAATTCGATAAGTCCAGCGACCACTAGACACATTACTTTGTGCAATTCACTGATCGCGTCGTGGTTCCACAATCTGCATTAGAAAAAAAAACTATCGTAAAAAAACTAAAAACCGTGTCTCTAAAAAGGTATTTCTATTTCCGACTGCCACAGTGGAAATCACAGCAGCTGTCAACGATTTAACGCATTAGGGTAACTCCGAGCGTGACCCAACAAATAAAATCGACAGTCGGCAAAATGCCACACGACAAAACTGAATAATCAACTTAATAATCGTAATGCACGCAACTATGATCCTTATGACATACGACAGCAATCAGCCCTGATTGGAGTGTGCGGTTATGTTGACATGACCGATATTTATGTGGCAGGAAATATTAGCAAATGATGAGCGAACAAGCGTTGCTGAATATGATTAGAATCTTCTAGAACGTTGGTCATAAAAATTATTAATGTAAGAGATGAAACTGTAGGAAAATACTTATTGTAGATTATTCAACAGTGACTTTTCTCTTATGAAGACAAAAATCAAGTATCAATATGATTAGCTCAGATCAAAATCTGAGATGATAAGTGCCTTTGATTGTAGGAATCTTCTTCTCTTCCTCTTTATCTGTTCTATTTTCGAATATTTTCTCGCATTTCATTCAGACCTATGGACGACGATCTTGGTGTATGGTAAATGAGAAAAAAAAATCGGCCTCACCATACAAAATTATAAACTTGTTTGAACAGTTTGTATGGAGAGGCTGATTTTTTTTTTCATTTCCTGAAAAAATAATTGTGGAAGATTGTTCAGTTTCGTCTAGTGAGCAAGCCCTGAAAGTTTGTGGAGGGCTGCGTCCCTGTCCAAAGTCTTAGAACAAAAATCGTTCAGTAACATGGGCTGAGTTACCCCACGAGAGGTTACGGATAAATGCAATAATCTGAAAGTTTCTTTATAACGCTATTTACTGTTCATGCTCTTGATGCATTTTCATTCAAATATAAAAACGTATTTTTGTAAAATATGAAAATCATAATTAATGAAAAAAACTTCTGAAAAATAAATCAATTTTCAGTTATCAAATCGAACACTTCTTTATAACAGCAAATTGATCCTGAATAGTTCATTGAATCTCTGAAACGTTCAGTTAGAGTTCACGGTAATGGAATTAATACGAATTCAATGAAAAAATATTGAATTGAACATTCAGGGCAAAATTTGAATCAGAACGTTAATGGTTTTTTTGCTATTTGGAGCTGAATATTTTTCCATTTAATTTTGTGCAATGGTTGGATCACCTACGGTAATAATCCTTCTATACTAGTTGCTAATCTACAAAGGCTAAGCTTGGGTTTGTAATAGACAGTAACCGTGACCCTACCGCAGGGCAACTGAAGGAACAAGTATAATGCGATCCAACTAAAAAGACCAGTGTCTATGGTCAGCTGATCCTCCAAAAGTACGGAGAATATTAGACAAATGTTCCGATTTGACAGGTGTGACGTCAAAAGAATGAGGTCTTCTTATTTGGATCGCACTATAATGCCATCTGTACCCCAAGCACGAATAATTGTAGGTTTCGTGTCGCCACCGTATCGTGCAGCATGTTGTATGGGAACTTGAACAGCGCCTCTGGTGAGCGTAAATTGAACTAATTTTGAGAGCAGGAACAAATAAATGTAAGATTCGTATCGTCTTCGTACGTAAACGTACACGTATCTTGAGCCATTTGTATGAAAATAGGAAGCACGAACGCAAAAAATGACGGGTAGTTTCGTAATTGTCGAAGGCTGGCTTACGAGTTTTACGAATATTTATTCACCTTCAATTTGACAGTGAGAAAACTTTCGTCGAGTTTATATTAAACATAAAATTATAATTTAAGTGATTGTGTTGATATATTTTATTAGAAAATGAATGTGTACTCCAATATTTATTATATTAATATGTTACCTTTCTATTTATGGTGCCATAATTGACAAAAAATAAGCATTATACCGGGTGCGGGAAGCATGACAGGATTACCTACATAGATCTTTTAGCAACCGTATTATGATGGCCCTCATCATTGCCTGATTCATTGATTGATATTATTGTCATGATTAATTAATAAAATAAATGAAATCATCAAACACAGAACATTCATAAAGCTTTTCTTTATTTTAAATTACATTTTATATTGAATGTCATGACAAAATATGCTCCTTATCCTACGATCGTCTCCAGGCTCCACTTACTCTGTGCTATTCAATATTATAGCGGTCCAGCAGTATAAAGTAAAAACAGAAAAACAAAGTCACATGCGCGTTTACTCATAAAGAGTTAAAACATTTACATTTAAAAATACAAAATAAACATATTGTTATCAAATACAGTTTAATCTATTTCTAGTTAGGACCTCAAATATATGAATTTCTTCATAATGTAAGCCTCATTGAGAAGCACTGTCTTTTATTCAAGCTCTTCACCGAATCTCCAAACGAGGGCCTCGTGTCATCATTGAAGATCGTGGGGGATCCTTCTGTTCAACCAGTTAACAAACCTTCTTGATCAGGGTGAATTGCTTATTTAATCCATTATTACTGATGTGAATCTTGAGGTTTTCTAGTCTACTATGACTAAAATGCAAATGTAAAAACCGGCGAAATCGCAGCGTAGGACGTCCAACCACAAGGTGGGGCAGACGATCTTATGAACGATCACGTTGGATGTAAGCCGCTTTCAACCGGTCCTATTGGAAGACTATAGGGGAGGTCTATGTTCAGCAGTGGACGTCTTCCGGCTGATATGATGATGACTAAGATGACGTAGATCTGAGGGCTCTGGGATCTTACTCTGATAGCGCAGAGGACTCGAAGCTACATTTGAACGTACCGAGTACTCGGACGAGCATAACTCTCGCCCGGTTGCTTGGTTTGTGTGATCAAGGCATAAGAGTCTGTCAGTCCCTTCCTCTCCACCCAGAGCAAGAGGACTCATTTAATGATTTTACCATCAAAAGAAAAGGACGGGCTGCTACTTAGAAATTTCATTCATTTCCATTTTGTTGCGTACATTGGAAGGCTACGTTAGAAGGTTCGTACCCCATTTGGCGTGCCTTTTGGTTTTATATCGTGTGTGGTATATATCGTGATGGTAATCATCAATCATCAAATGACTCCTTCCACCAAGGGTGAGACGAGAGGGACTGTCAGAATTGTGATCCTTCAACAGCCCTTTATGCACCAGGGTCACGGTTACATGATGAGACAGTCCCGCAATCCCGGCAGGGTGTGGTCGCTTAGTTTCTAATTTAGTTTGTGGAAGTACACCACAATACGTGTATTGACAGGTGAGGCAGCTCACAACCTAGGTTGACTTGCAAGTTGCCATTAAAAAGAAAAACTCCTACTGCTTTCCAGATAACGAACTCAAAACGTAATGCTTAGCAATAGCACATGCGACCACTAGACCAAACAGTCTACAAGCAAAACACGTATCGGAAGTGCATATACTGGAGTACAGAATAAAGCTTGAATCCGTGCACGCACTGCATAAAATATTTGGTATCATAAAAATGAGCACAGTTGTAAGAGGGAATATAAACTGCACGGGATAATAACATTTTGTGCCATGATTTTAAAGCTCTGGTTAGCTTATAAGTGCCACATATTCATAGCTGCATATAATAGTTTTTATGTGAAAACTTCGCAAATGTGGAACGTATGAATTTGGCTCTTGTGCGCACTAAAATAGTTTTTGCTTGGTAAGTATCATAGCTAGATAATCTTTTTTAGTTTTGAGTATTTTGGGGTAATTTCTTGGATAACACATTTCCGAATTAAGTAATTCTCAATGTTATCAGCCCCATTTTTCTATCCCACTATGAACTTGATTTGTTTAGCGTATTCATTCCTCACAGAATCTCTTTTTCTTCAACATAATAGTGTATAAGCTGATATATATGACTATAAAAATTAAGAAACTAAATAAATTTACATATGAGCAGGAGCAGATAAACTGGTACCAGAATAATAAGCATTATTGTGGCAATAAAAACTAGATATGAGCAGGACTTGAAACTGGGACCGTCTGATTCAGTACATGACGTAACCAACGCCTTACCAACTGTTTGTGCAAGACTGAGATGGCTTACTTGATAGGGCGTTGGATAGCGTGATCTAGTGTACTAATAGATTTTTCTTTGCAAAGATTTTTTATTCACGATGGAGGCGTCAATACGCTAATTAAAAAAAACAAATTACTCTCTTAAACAATAAAAAAGTAGTCATTCGATGATCTTACCACGGCGAATAACACTACCCATAGTGATGCAAACGCTACACAATTCCAAGTCAACATACATTGTGATTGAGTTCCAAAGTACGAAAGTCCAAAAGCAAACACCACAACAGACTCAAGAGTTCCTCCATCAAACGAAAATAACATTCGCTGAAGTTCTTGGACACAAGTATCCAGTTAGCCGCACCAAGTTCCTATTTAACTTTCCCCAAATCAACAGGACAGGGATTCCTTTGCCAAAATGGCGTCTGCAACTTCCGAATATACGAATTAAGATTGGGCCGACTTGGAGAATTTGGGAAGTTCAACTCCAAATTCTCCCATTGTCCGACGAAGTTGAAATAATATTTTTTGTTGGACTTTCTTCGCTGGATTCATCTGTCCGTGTTTGAGTTAGTTCACTTATCATTATGATGTCAGTTCCAAGTTTATTTTTGGAAGCTTTCCGAGTTTCTTTTTTTATTAAATTTAGATCAGGTTTGATTTTGATTTCGTTCGGTTTACTTTCGTAATTTATACTTTTAAGGTGCTTAATTTGATAAAGTTTTCTGAAGGGAAAGTTTTGATGCTCGTCTCTTTGGTAACTTTTAAAATAATGAACAGGGTTTTATTCAGCTCTTATTTGCCCACGGATTTGGTATTCCCCATCGATTCAGCGTATAACTGCCTCCAGTGTCCCATTTACTCTTGTACTAAAATTCATTAAAATCAGTCCAGCAATTGACGCTTGACGGCGTAATGAAATAAGGAACTCACATTCGCATTTACAATAATAAGTTCAGTGCCCTCAGCACGAGTTTTCAGTAAATGAGACGTAAAGTAATCTGGAACTTTGAGACTTTCAAACTGACAATTTTCAAGGAAAAAATGGAACAGCGTCTCTGGTGTGCGAAGAAGGAACTAATTTTTTCCTTGAAAATTGTCAATTTGAAATTGTCAAAGTTGCAGTTTACTTTACGTCTCAAATACTGAAAACTCGTGCTGACGGTACTGATAGTTTGCTAAAGTCCGGTCAGAAAGCAGGAGGAATTTCGTACATTGACCTATTATTACCTGTCCCTGTCACTCCCGCGTAAATATAATGAGTCTCGCTTGCACAGGTGGCGGCCATTGCAAATTCATTCCGGACTTTTGTATAAGTTGAGCTCCTTCAGTTATGAGTTGAGCTACAGGATAACTGACAAATGCTTGCACTGACTGGACAGGTCTACTCAAATCTGGGTGGTAAAGACCATCTCAGATCACCTACATGGTCCTCGTATGATATGACCAATATAATGTCTGGATTTTAAAAGAGATTCTCTAGTTTGTCGAAAGACAACGTGTTTTAAGTGTTTTTATTAACCTACTTGCAAAAATTAATATCATTTCATTTCTTTCATTTTAATATGTTGAAGATTCCACTGCGTGATCCTGGACCGGCTTAAGCTTCTCATACTCTTAAAGCATTTTCTGGATTATCAAATCAATTTATTCTTTCTTCATTCTAAACTACATTTAAAATGTACTACGATTTCAAAGTACTTCCATCAATTTTTTTCTACAAAATCCCTCCTTCCATCGAAACCAGCAAAAAATTCAATATTCATTAACGCCCCCCCCCCAAACAACAATCATCCCTTACGAGACAAGGACGTCGCTATTTACTGCTATCTCCACCTCTTTCTAGCTTGAGGAAAATCCGTCACACCACGCTTCATAGGTACTGTGATCAATTAAGTTAAGGGCCTCCATACATTGAGGGATGTCGTTTATCAAATTAATACGATTACTGATGCATACTACATAGAGGTACATACGTTATGATAATGATCAGATTACACTTTGACGGATGTTTGGCAGTCAATATACTATGCCACCACGGGCTTACTATGACGTCTTAACAAGAAACCAACTAGACTCGGAAGCCATAAGCACTTAAGTCAATTCTTTTTGCGTGCGACTTAAGTGCTTTTGCCTGCCGCGTCTATTTGTTTACTATTGTGTTTATCATTGAGCTACTACGTATAGAGACGACACCACGTATCACCACTATGTCCCATCCAGGATGAGTTTGACAGCTCTTTGGCGTGCTTTAGTCGCGCGCACTCATCTAGGTACCGTGGTGATACGTGGTGTTGTCTCTATTCTAGTAATCTCTAAGCTCTATGCAAGAAACATGACTTTTTGCCCTGTTTGTAGAAAATGGTACCAAACATTAGCTCAGTGGTTCCTAACCTGGGGGTAATTACCCCCGCAGGGGTAAAACGGAGATTCCAGATGGGTAACACAATCCTGTGTACAGAGGTACTTAGTTATCAATAGGCAAAGTTCTAAGTAGGGTTTTTTTTGGATCGAAAATAAGAGAACACAAAAAGAAAAAGAATATTATGCACAAATTAAAGACCAAACATTTGTTCTAAAGATGGCGTACCTTGCTGATTTTTTCACTGAAATTAATAGTCTAGATATTTCAATGCAAGGAAATGAAACGAACATTTTGACGTTGCAGGATAAAATTGCAAGTATATTGCGCAAATTGGAAATTTACGTAGTCCCAGCTGGTGATGTGTCAATGTTTACACAAATAAGTGAGCAATTAGTAAATAATAAACAAGTCTTGTTTATTTACACCTAGCAGCTAGGGGTAAACTCAATTCCCATACTTGTTCACAGGGGTAGTGACATTGAAAAGGTTAGGAACCACTGCATTAGCTTTACGTGTTTTTCTCGTAGGAAACTTGCTATGACACAATGTTCACCCATCTACAGACCAACCTCAACTAGCGCGGCTTAACTTTGTAAACGACCCTGTGCGGCTATTATCTGCGATATACAGGATATATAGGATGTGTTTTTTTTTATTTCAAAATCAGCGGCGATTCCTGGCTAGGAATATTGAATTTTCCAAAATCCAATGATGCAGTTTTAGTTTTCGTCAAAATCGGCCTCGAGACTCCTTTCAACGTTTTGGATATTCCTCATTGTTTCGGATATAGCCATTCACGCCCACTTGAAAAAGTATATTAGCCGCGAGTTCATACATATATTTTACCTACCGTATTAAACTTGATAAAATTTGTCTGAGTGAACACCAGAATTCGAATTCTTTATAAGTCCTCCTCCCGTCCCTCCCGTACCTCCGTTCACAAAACTTTTAGATGGACAGTTATTCTTTTCTTTGATCCTACATTTATGTTTCCTTTGCCAAAGTTTGTAGGGTTCCGTATGCGAAGGGTTCCAACGTGACATTTCCGCTCCACGGTCTGACAGACTGTCACAAGACTGATTACTTCTTTTTTGTACCGAAATAGGTGGACACTTCTTGTTTGTTTAGTGTATATTACTGTTACAGTTATAATTTAATAGAAGAATACATTATAGCATTATTATAATTACTATGTGAGCGTTTTAATATTACCTATGAGACCGATTTTTCGCCCCTTTTCTTGCATTCAATTACGTTTTTACAAGAAGATAATGCAACGACGTGAAAATAGAAAGCAAAACCTTATTTATAAACAAAATTTCATCCAAATCGTTAGTGAGCAACTCGCAATTTTTACTGTTCCATTTTTCCACACAATAAACGCAGTATATATACGTACTTCAAGTACGTATAACAGTTAAAATAGTAAATAAAATACTGAAATCTTTGTGATAAGGCCTCAAAAGCCTTTTGAAAGTAATACATTCAATTGCCTATGTTACTTGTCAACAAATAAATTGGTAAAATAATTACGGAATTCGGTTTAGTAGTTGTTAATTCATTACAAACAAAACACTAATATTTTCTTGTTCATAATAATTATGTATTAGTGGAAATTGTTCAGTGATACGGAACTCGCAAGTGCGCGTCACACTTGGCTTGTATTTTTTCTTATTTAACTTTATCTCTTTTATTACATGCCTGTATATTTTGGAAGCCTTTAAAAGATGGTAGGGATCTCTTGTAAATGTGTAGGTATGTACGGGATTGTGGCGAAAGTAATGAATTCACGTTTCGAATGGGTTCCGCGTTTAATATTGTCGTAGTTTTTCTGAGCGATTTGAGTACAAAATGTGGAGATTAGGTTATTTCTTTTACAGGGTATCATCTATTCCTTTGGGAGATTTTTTTTGGTCTACTGTTTCATTATTGATCTTACTTTAGGGCAGAGACTCTTTTCCACTCCTTCTTCTTATTTTATTGGGCCACGCAGCGCCAGCCACTACCAGCCAGCAACCAATCACTAAGCCACTTCATCAACCGTTTCGAAATTAAACAAATCTTGTTAGGTTGGTACCTCAATCAACTTTTTATCTAAACCTACCATTAATCTAATCCATACCTCCAAATCATTCAAAATTCGAATCACCCTACCGGATTTCCATTTTTAAACCAAATCACGGTTAAAACTCAATTACCGTTTCGAAAGCCGAAAAGTTTGAACAATTTGAATTTCGAAACGAACGAATGACTCTAGGTTCGAACGATAGATATTTAAATCACGTTCGTTTAAACTTGTAAAATGGCTGACACAATAAATTAGAAAGGGCAACTATTTTTGGAACTAGTTAGGTACCTAAGTTACGAAATCAGGGGAAAATGGTCCTTCGGTTTGACACCTCGAGATAATTTACTTGAGGTTGGATTTACTTAAAGATTGTGTCTACAGACATAATAATTTAATTGTAAGGTACCCGATAGAAGCTGATCTAGTTTGGTCTAATTACTGTGTGCTCAGGTTTAACAGACTTTATTTCACGCAAACTTTATAAGAAGATATCTTAATAATAAGAGGTCTAAGTCTTAAGACATTTTTTGAAGTTACCTACGCTTTTTTGAATATGATCGGGGAACTTTTGTTTTTTCAAGATTTACATAGAATCAGGAGCATGCCCTACTCATAATATACAGAAAACGAGAACCTATTTAAGAGTTTAGTCGGCCTATAATGATCCCATAGCTGGGACACAGGTCTCCTCTGTCTGTCTCTCCTCTCTAGAAGGAGGCAGAGCTGTAATTCACCACATGGGACCAGTGCGGGTTGGTAGATGTATCGACGTCTTCGAATTTTTGGTTTTTAATTTGTGCCCGTTCTCTCACGATGTAAATTTACAATACCGTTTTGAGATTAGTTATAATAAAACACATTATACGAAGAAATGTGCCTCTTTGAGTTCGATTTCGCAGCCTACAACTCGTAAGCCGGGACTGTTACTACTGGGCAGGCTACCTGCACCACATTTTACTAGAATTCCTCATGTTTTTATCATAAATCAGTAACTATTTACTTCGCAACTTATTTACCTAATATTACAGAAAGCTCTGAAATAAATAGCCAGATATTTTACAACAATAAATTAGAAGGGAAACTATTAGGAGTTTAAATATTTCAGTCGAATCGTTTGGGTCGGGAGCGGTTCGAAAGAATCTCATGAATTTGTTACCTATATTACAATGTTACCCGGAGGGACGAAAGTTAACCTACATATGTATAAGGGAGTGATTGCTTCTGTTTTCTATTTAAGGGTTTATAGGTCACTTGAAATGTTTATAGAATTTTACGCTTGTTTGCCTTGAATTCTGGCAAAATCTTTGTACTCGTTGTACACACTTTACATAAATTACGTGGACAACGTTAAAGCTAATAAATTAAATGTAATAATGTATTTGAAATACATTAAACCAGGCTTTGTGAGGTTGGTCTGTAGATGGATCATCTAAAATAGCGAGTTTCCTCCGTGCCTCAGAAAACACGTAGCCTCGTTAGTCCCGGCTGTCATTTGCACGGTAGATTTTTGACAGTCGATACTGTTAGAGAAGTTTGAAAGTCTAACCAGTCTTGCTGAGGGGTATTATATTAGTCAGTAACTGGGTTGTGGTAGTCGGGCAGGCGCTCCATGTAAATTACTGGACTGCATCCAACATAGAAAAAGATGACTAGGCTCTACAGACGTTTGACACACGTCTGAATGTTAGTCTGCCTTTCCACTGGAGCGGAGCAAGGCTGTGGAGCGGAGAAGTGGAGAAGCGGAGAAATTGGCTTGTTGATGCATCGAAATTCGAGGGAGTAGGCTCGTGCCCTCAGAAGAAAATAAAAGCTGTACTTGCTTGTGACGTAGGGTGATTTTAAAAGTGTCGTATCCTCATCAATTTTGGTTTAAGTGACAATAGAACAGAATACATGTCAAATAAAATATTATTGCGAAATGAACTGGCGGTCTAATTTGATTTTTAGTCCAAAACCCTATATTAACCAAATTGGTTGCCCCGACCGCTGAAGTGGACTATTGGTAAATATTTCTCCGTTTCGCAGCCTCGCTTCGCTACTGTGGACAGGTATTACTGACTGACTGGCCTATTGGTCTAGTGGTTAGTGACCCTGACTGCTATGCCGGAGGTCGTGGGTTCGATTCCCACCCAGGACAAATGTTTGTGTGATGAGCACGATCATTTGTTCTGTGTCTGGGTGTAATTTATCTATAATATGTATGTATTTAGAAATATATAAGTAAGTATGTTTATCAGTTGTCTAGTACCCATAACACAAGCTCTGCTTAGCTTGGGACTAGATGGCGTTGTGTGATAGTTGTGGAATATCATATATTATATATATATTATTTATTACAAGTAAAGTCTTTGTCGATAGAACTGGTAATTTATTTCCCAATATTCCTCAAATCTTGATCATGTCTTTCGCGGCAAAATATTATTGGAAAATTAATAAAGTCCTGAAGAATCCATTAGAATCGCATCACCTGATACCTTTCACATATTCAACAGGGGTTTTTATTCCAAGAAGAAGGGGTGAATTCACAAATAGAACACCTACTTTTATCGAGGATATAAGGGTGAGTTTTATGGATTTTTTTCAAGGGAATTGGAAATAAAGGAAGGGTTGAAGTGGAATATCCAATTGGAAGGTTAATAGACACTTAAGTATGTTTAGTTATTCACTGAATAACGTTTGTTTATCATGTGGTATTTAAAATAAGTCTTTGTTATTGAAATTTCAACTTTTTTGCGTTGTACCCGAGGGTTGTTAATCGAACGATGTATTTTTATTCAGAACTTATTTTAAGGTTCGTACTGACGTGCGTTCGTGTAGTCAGTGCGGGAAACAAGAGGCTAGCAAAGAGAAAAAATAATTTGTAGCTCGTTGCGAATGGTACATTACGTTTGGTCAGTTTCTAGCTTTATGTTTCCTCGATAGTTTTACGTTTAAGTACAAAAAAAAGAGCACAGAATTCCGGAAGAATAGAATTCACAAAAAAGCTACCATATTGTTTTCAGCAAGCAGGAAAAACTTTTCAGCAATATTTTCGTACCTGAAAAAAGAGAAAAAATGTATCAGTATTGTTTTTAGAGAGAAAAAGAATATCTAACAGCTGAATGAATGTTCACTGTACAACGCTCTGTTAGAATAAAGAGAGCTTTGTCAAAAAATTTCACAAAAGAAGAAACTAAAAAATAAGTACATTCTGTCTTTCATCACATCAGCCATAAAATTTCCACTGCTAAACAAAGGCTTCGCCTTTAGACTTCTAAATAGGACCGTTTGGAAGCGGCTTACATCCAGCGCGATCCTGGGTTCTTCATCAGATCGTCTGTCTACCTTGTGGGTGGACGTCCTTCGCTGCGCTTGGTCTCCATTCAAAAATTTTAAAATGTGAAATAGAGTCGCCATTTCACATTTTAACATTTTTCACAACCAAAATAAAGTAAATGAAATTTTCCTTTAGAAAAATAACCTAGTCTACACTATTTTCATTTAAAAAAATGTCGTACTTTCCCCCAAACAGGTCGACAGGCCTCATTTCATAATTTGACGAGAGAACTAAAAATGTTATGAATAACGAACACTTCGTGACCTCTGACCTCGTTCCGTTTGGAAACACACGGTACAAAGTTCGCGGCGATACCGCAGCGGCCTTTTATAAAATGTTAATTGCTTGTACATTTTGGCAGGTGGTAACGTTTTTTGGAACTTATTAATTTTACGAATGAAGTGTGGTGAAAAAGTTTTGTTTCATTGTTATTTGTGGTAATTACAACTTTTCTGTGGTGATTAGGGAATACCTACATTAGAATGAGTGTGTGTTTTTGAAGTTATTAATTACCAGCTATGGAGTTTTTTAATGCATATTTTTGCTTTATAGGTCAATACCCAAACGAATAATGATTATTGAAGAAATACAGTCTTGACTATGAAAGTTTGCAATGGCCGCGCTGTTACAAAAGTTATACCAAAGAATAAATAATATGTAATACATAAAGAAACGGGTGGATTTATTGAACAGTAAGAATAATCTCTGTCTTTTCCATCGGTAAAACAGGCACAATATGTGATGTCAATAAATTCCACATTGCACAGCAGTATTGCATTGGCATTGCACATTACCAAAAACTATACCACAGTCTCGGTTTAAAAATTCTTCCCGTATATTTGTTCCAACCCCGTTTAAGAATATTTACACACACATTTACAATTTGCTATAACGCTTTGAAATTTAAGGTATTCATGATATTTTAGTACTTGTTACCGTATCATTTACGTTTTGGGAAAATTAATTACCTTAAACGAAATTGTTTTCTAATATTGAAGAAGGGTTTTTAGTTACAAAAAGTTTTTGCCAAAAATATTTTTGTTAATTACCATATTTTGTTTGTTTTATGTGGGGAGAAATTGAGGCTTAATAACAATAACTCTACACGGGTTGAAGTGCGTGGATGGGTTACTTATTGAGTGTCCTCCCTGTCTTGGTAAGTACGTTTAAAGGTCCCTGTCAATTTTGGGGTGTAAAATCACAAAAATCATTCATTAAAAAACCAGACTTCTTAAAATTTTAACTTTGAGCTGAAACAATTGAAAGATTAAGTCGTTTTAATTTATAATAATATTGGTAAAGTTGCCCCATACTAGGAATTTCCCCTGCATCGTACATAGAAACTTACACACACAACGCCTATACATTTGAAGTTTTTTTCAAGTCGATACAGTTACTCAGTTGCAAGAAAACTGACAGCCAATTTTACCAGGAAGTATCGATTTACCCAGGACGTAGATATTAGATAGGATAGAAAACTTCTGAGACTGCTGCATCATGCTAGACTGGAAGCGTACACCAACAAAGTTGGAAAAATAGAGGGCAGATTATTACAATTTTTATAAAGGTGCTCATAAACTTGAGCATTCACTTTTAATGAGCATTTAGCGAATGACACTTAACAGAAAACAAACGATAGCGTTTTTACGAATTTTGGCGAGCATTTTGTCTAGTCAACTGGCAAGTATGACATCTTCATGGAGAAAAAAATTGACGATCAATAGGCGCGTCCACAGAGAGCGCGCAGCCTCGCGAGGCATTAAGGCTAAGCGTATGCTGAGACGCAGGCAATGCAGCACAGCACAGTACAGCACAGTGCAGGGCAGGGCAGTTGAGGCAGACATATGCCCCTCCGCATGCTGCGACGCAACTGACATTCGCATCATAAACAAAGTTACCTAGCAACGAATGTATCCAGCATACACAATACACGCGTCGCGCAGGATTCTGTGCCGGCACTGCAACGAGACGCAGAGCAGGACAGACACATGTCTGCGTGACATGTCCTGCGCCGCAGCGTACGGAGTTCAATGACGTTCCATGCTTTACAAAATCTACTCTGCTCTGCGCTGTGTGGACCTGCGTAACCTGCGTCTCAGCATACGCCTAGCCTTATCGCGCGAAGCAGCTCGGTTAGTGTGGATGTGTCTCGGCCGCGGAAAGCGCGCGCGATGCCGCGGGCGATCGACCATGGGCCCGAGCCAACCAGGGTCGGCTTTTGTTTGCTCGCGTATAACGTTTCGTGCCTCGGTCGAGAAATAAAGAGCAAGCAGCTTCGCAAAGCATTAGCCGGGTGAAGCAAATGCCTCGCGAGGCTGCTCGTTTGCGTGGACGCACCTTTTGACTAGTAGAGGGTTCGCGAGAAAGTTGTGAAAATGTTCGAACCGATCTTTCACTCTATATTCGGCTCTGTTTATGGTCAGTCCGGCAAAATTAAAAACGGTGAAAGCTCAATTTTCTGTTATACGTGTATGCTCAATCTATCAGCAGCTTTATAGTTTATGTATTGTTTGTTGTATTGCGTGAAAATATTTTAAGTTTAGCGTTTAGTTTACGACCCTATTGGGGTTTTCGTGTCGTGTCGATTACAGGAAAAATATTGCTCGAAGCTTTACCGTTGACAGGCTTGTATGAAATGTATTTGAAGGTCAGTGAAGCTAGCACGAGTACGCAGAGGTAAATATAAAGTGAGTATTTCTTTTTGAAAACTGAAAAACTTGATAATAAGAATTTATTGATATCTTTGACGGCATGGTTGGCACAGTGGCTGAACGATTGACTGCTGCGCTACATATCGCGGGTTCCATCCTCTCACGGTACACATATTTGTATAATCTGCAGGTAGCTTTTCCGGGTCTGGGTGTTTGTGCATGTGAGTTTCTAGGTTTGTAAACGCACTTATGATATTGGAGAAACTCCTAGTGTGGAACAACTTTTCTTTAAAAAATAGGTAAGCACTCATTTTGCTTTTAACCACCACCAATAGGACCACGATCAAAGGATGCTTGCTTATTTTTATTACAAAATTGACGTTTACTTACACCAGGTGCTGATCGCGACGGCGCGTCGTGTTCCACGCGCGCCTCAAAGAGCGTCAGCACAATGACGAAGCCCCCTTTCAGAGGGTTAAAGCCTGCCGAGGTCGCGGGACTTATACCATCACCGTTACCCCGGAACATAAAAGGCTATTGAAGGACACCGCGGATTTTAGTCAGTACAAGTCTGACAGTCTCTCACGCCCTGCCCGGGGTGGGAGGACTCATCTGATGATTTAACAACGTAAAAAAAAAAAAGTTGCTGATCGTGGTGGGTTTCTTTAATGTAAGAGGTTTTAAAAACAATATTAAAGAAATCATTTTATACCATTCCCCCTCGAAAAAGCTACTTTTACTCACGGAAAACAGTGCGTAAAAGTAGTCTTTTACGCACTGTTTTGGTGTTTGAATTTAGAACACTTTAGTACATTCGACATCGACCGCGATGCTGGACAACCCCCTTGCTAATAATATGAAAATTACCCTTAATTCAAACCATTGCTCCGATTTTAACGTCAGCTTGTTGGCGCAGTGACCGAGCGATTGGACTACTTCGCACCCACGTGTGTGTGGAGCAGACTTAGGTATTAAAAAAAACTTTATTTTGTTTCGTTGAATATCTTTTATCGCTCAAATCTTTCTTTTTCTCGTAGTCATGGTATAAAGTATCGTTTGCAACTCTTGAATAAAACGGATTTAAATCGAGGGCCTGAATCACTCGCGTCGCTCAGGATTTAAATATTTGAATCACTCACTTCGCTCGTGATTCAATCATCATGAATCACTCCCTACGGTCGTGATTCAGTCATTAAAATCCTTCGCTTGCTCTTGATTCATATAATGGCCCTCGCTTTAAATCCGCTCTTTATTCAATCGTTGCAAAATATACTATTAAGGCCTGGGGGGTATTACAACGTCTTAAAACCAGGCTTATTCCGGCGAGTGAAAGTGACAGTGCTATACAAATCGTCTAGCGCCATCTCGTTCACTCACTGGAACAAGCTTGGTTTTAAGACGTTGTAATACCCCCCTGATTGGTTTCCTTTAGAACTTCAACACTAAACGCAGTGGCAAGAATAGTGCAGCAAAGCTATTTGCTGCCTAGATTGGAATCATACCTTTACAGTTACATTTAAGCCTATTCACATAATTAATTAAAAATCAATAACCCTTCCTTTTTCTTCGCCGTAGTCGGGTAAAAAAACTTGATAATACTTTGAACAAAGAAAACCACGTAACTAAATACACACTATATTATTTCATATTCATTTCCAAGCTCAGTAATTGATTAAAGCACATAGTTAAAATAATTTCTCCTTACAAGAAAGGGCGTGAACATAGCAAGCTAACTGAAATAATATCAACTTATGTATAAGGTTTGCATGCTACAAATGAGCCGAGCTAAGTTGCGCCACAGAATAGGCATGTATACAGAAGGACAGCTACGCCGTTCTCTTGTAAACTTTACGACGGTCTCGTCGACAAGAAAGAGTCTGAATTTAATTGTTTTTAGACATAAAATCCAATGGCAAATCGTCAGCTTCAGTACTGTCTTTAGAGAAAGGTCTGAAATCGAGAAATAAAAAATAGCTGTTTTCCAATAGGTTAGGGTTAAATGGCAAGGTAACCTAAAATTATTTAGAGAGAGAGAAACTAAGGCAGTATCGTCAGTAAAATGTCAGTCACGCAATCGTTGGTATTTAATACAAGGCTGCCTTTATAAAAATCAGGTTTTGGTACACACAAGTTGGTCTGAATGGGTTCTGATCGGTGTAGGTAAAACTTATTTAGAGAAACCGATAAATCTGCCAAGTCTCAAGCTGTGTATGAGTGTTTTCTGCAAGCGCATAAGGCACATGACAGAAGAAAAATCATAAATTTATTTTGCCGGTATCGACCAATAATTTACCGTACTGGCCTAGCTTATACCGAAAACCTGCTTCTTCAAAAATGCACTCAATCTGCATATGCGTGTTCGCTCTCTGTATTTAGTTTATTCCGTGTCACACAGTGCAGGCACGGGTGCACGGCAAATCGCATGAATACATTTTAATGATATGACTGAGTAAAGTTTACCTTTTAGCTCCTAGTTTATATTCAACTGCTATTTGGTGTAAGTTCTCAAAGGAAACGGTTTGAGGCTGTTTGTGCGTCATTAAAATTAGTTTGAGTTCCATATACATGAAGTTTCTAAATGGTATAGGGATTAGTATTAAGAGCCTTTAATGTTGCTACTGCTGGAAAACAAATCACTTCTGTTTGAGGGAGATGTCCCTTGTCCTATTTTTTTTTAGTTTTAGGTCATGCATACTTGCTCACAAAGTTTGCTTCACTGTTTTGTGTAATTCGCTCCATTTGAAATACTGATGTCAGCTGGACATCAGTATTTCAAATGGAGCGAAAAAAGCATCTGGTTTGACTGGAAGCCGATCCCAATATAATTGGAAAAAGGTTAGGCAGATGATGATATTAGCTTCACTGTTTTGAAGGCAGTGGTCCTGAAATATGCATTATATACATGGCATTTTTGTAAATCGGTCTACTGTTCTTAATAACTGTGGGAAAAGGAAGGGCCCATCCCTTCATTTTCCCATAATTATTAATGATAACAAAATGGCATAATTATAACAATTATTTCCCATCACAAAACGGAAACTATTAGAACCTCGTTTCATAAACCAATATTTATTATATCACAAAGCCAAAGAACTTTCTAGACGTAATAATACGCAAACTGTCCACAAGGGGGCGTGACTAGATTGTGTCATAAATCATAAGACATGCAAGATGTGCACGGCCATAAATTACGAATCTCGGTCTCTGTCCGTTTGTGCATTGAAATTGTAAACTGCGGCTGTATTAAAAAAGAAATAGGGACGTTTCGTGGTCTAAAACGTCTGTCGTGATTTGAAACAGACTATTATTTACTTTTACCTTTTAAAAAATAATGTCATGGCTAAACAACTACAGCCATTTTTTTTTTGCGTGGTAACATCATCAAATGAGTCCTCCCACCCCATACTGTCAGACTTGTACTGATTAAAATCCACGGTGTCCTTCAATAGCCCTCTATATTCCGGGGTCACGGTTATGGAATAAGTCCCGTGACCCCGGCAGGCTTTGGCCCTCTGAGAGGGAGCCCCGTCATCATGCTGATGCTCTTTGAGGCGCGCGTGGAACACGCCGCGCCGTCGACCCGGGCATGGTCCATGGTCGGGCAGCGAGTTGCTCCGGCTGCCGAGCTTGGTCTGTGTATGGCTTTAAAAGAAAATAGAAAGCATTTGGTAGTAGAAAGTCATCTTACTACTGTCAAATGCTTTCTCTAATTCAAGGTAAAAAACAATTCAAGGTTTCATAGGTAGAAATTCGAATTTGAATTGAAGAAAGAAACCCAAGAGCATGAACGATTGGCCAATGTACTGCTTAGCAAGGGTTCAATTCAAAATCAAAGCATTTATTTCAAATAAGCCAGTTAAGCACTGAATTGTCGTAAAGACAAATAAAATAATATTAAACACTACAAAAATTATGATGCTACAGTACCAGTCACACGACTTAAAAGCTGTGAAAGTAGATCTCTATGGAGAAGAACGGGCAAGAAACTCCATGTATACTCTTTGCCACACGGGTCAAATTGTAAGGTCTACGTGTAGTCATTGCGGGTCTCCCAGAGGAAAACAAGTGTTTTATTTTAATATGACGTGTTAACACTCACTCCTTTGAAACCTCAACTAACGCGTTCTCACGCGTCTTATTACAGTCAGTCAGTGGTTCAGAATTAGGTTAACACAAGGAACATTACTTCTTAGCATTTGTACCACAGATGGTTGAGCAAACAAGACGTGCCTTCACACTTGGACGGTCTATTTTTTGAACTAAAGCCACCGACATAGCCCACCGGATGAGTAAGCTGAAGTGGCAATGGGCAGGCTATATTGCTCGCAGAGCAGATGGCCGATGGGGTCGAAAAGTGCTAGAGTGGAGACCACGGACTAGCAAGCGCAGCGTAGGACGTCCACCAACAAGGTGGACAGACGACCTTATGAAGGTCGCCGGAAGACGCTGGATGCAGGTCGCTTCCAACCGGTATATGTGGAGATCTAAAGGGGAGGCCTATGTTCAGCAGTGGACGTCCTATGGCTGAGATGATGATGATGATGATTAGTGGGTGTTCTACTTTTGGGTGCGTTTGCAACCATTTTACACGTTCAGGAACAGTCAGACCAGCAATGACTACATGTAGACCATACAATTTGATCTGTGTGGCAATGAAACCCTTGCTAAGCAGTAAATGGGCCAATCTCTCAGCAACTCATCCTTTTTTTTATCGTGGTAAAATCATCAAATTAGTCCTCTCCACACAAGGCAGGGCAGGAAGGACTGCCAGACTCGTACTGACTTAAATCCACGGTCTCGTTCAATAGCCCTTTACGTTCCAGGGTCACAGTAATCCATAAGTCGTGCAACCCAGCATCTCCTCCTAGCGTCCTTTAAAAACTATGCGATGATATAGCTAGTTTTAACTTAAACAGAAACCACATGATGGTCGGATAATATATTGACAGAATTCAAATACAAACCACATGGCAACCGCATTGCCATCGATTATCCGATGGTAATAGCAAATAATTGGTGGTATAGCGCCTCTGACGTGCGGCCATCCGGCTCGTGCGCGGTTTTGATTCGCATAAACATGTGGTCCCGACGCCGGTAGTGTATGCTGGATCCGGGTTGGTTTCGCGTTTGTTGGAAGCCTAAAATATGTTTCACACCGAATCATGCTTCGAAATGTATTGGATGACAATGGTTGACAGTCTTTTTCTCTCCACCCAAGGTGGGGAGCACTCAGTTATCGATTTTAACATCATCGAAAAAGTAAATTGCTAGCCATTGGTTTGTCGACACAGTTAGTCAAGTGCCTGAGCGACTTCAGTGTTGTCTCTTCTTGGAAATGAGGTGCGCTACCTGAGGGAAAACCAGGGTTGTACTTGAGTAGGGATAAGCTTCTTTGCCGACACCGGCGCGGAGGAGACCAGGCCATCGAAAAAGAACCACTTCAAAAAAAAACACATGTAAAACATCCCATCCTACCCAAAATATTTCATAAAACAAAACCGAAGCAACACCGCATTCCGCACGAGTATGCCAAGCCTAAACGATAAATTACCATGTTAAACATACAGAGCCTTTGCCTGACAAAGTTGGCAAGCCAGGCTTGATTGATCGCCCCCAAGCCATTTAACTCAAACCGAAGACATCTTTATCGCTACGTTTCATGTTTTAGAAAACTTCGTGTACGATGTTGACTCATGAATTTATGTTTTTAAAAGTCACTCTGCATGATGGACGGTTTTTTGGGTTATTGATATTATTATGAGAACGCTACGAATGGATGAATAAAGTGAAAGGATAAAAAGAGAAAAGAGTGTTCATAATAGAACACCTAAAAATGGTAAGTGATGCGGAGGAAAATGAGGAAAATGATGAAAAAATGCTGAATATAATTTTTGTAGATAGTTTAAGAGTAGAAAAAGGGGTGAGTTTATACTCAGGGGTTGGTGGTACTTGGGTGAAATGATGATGATGGGAGTAGAGAAGAAAAAAAACATGATGTATTTGGCCACCAAATAAACAACATGAACAAAATGAAAAATACATGCAGGAAACACAAAAAAAAGACTTTTTGTGGTAAGTCGATAAGTGTTCGATTGACAGGCCCAAGAATCTTTTTGCAACAACTGAGTGTCGAATTTAGCCGAATTACATGGAATTAAGTTTCATTCCCTCCGAATAAAACTTAGCAATCAATGTTTTAATAAACTGTCTTGAGCTACAGTCCATGTATAACAATATTCATGGAAGAATTAAACCAATAAATAAAAAAATATATTTATATAGACATTGCTTAAACATACATAAAATTGAGACAGCTTTGGTAAGTAACAAGAACACTTGTGTTGTATTCTTTCAACAAAATGTCAACGGTTAAAAGTCCTCCCCTGCCATAATATATAGTCAACTTTAACAAATAAATGACCGGAAAAATAACGCTCCAACATTTATGTACAAGAGAAATCAAAGCAAAAGCCAGTATTTGTGTAATATTAAAGCATTGTAGTTTACATTCCTTCAGTGGAGGTCAAGAATGTGTACATTTCCCTAACAAAGGAAAGTTACGTTCACTCTGTTTATGTTATGAATGTAAACGGTTTCTACCCTAAAACAACAAGTATAAGGTTGAAAGTTAAATGTCAGGTCTCGGTGATATTAAAAAGGCTCAGAGCTATGGCCCTGAGAAATGTGAGGACGTATTATGATAGAAATTCGCGATAAAAGTCTCTTGTTTTAAATGTCGTTCTTTTTTTTAATTTAATTGTTGGTAAAACAATGGTCATTTAGAATTTTTATGCAATAATTTTATAACATCTTCATTCGTGTTGGTCTGACAGACCAACTGTAGCCATAATGTGCTATTCGAAAAAACACCCTTTCGCTCTGAAATTATTGTAGCAACTAATTATGCAACTTCAAGGAATTAAAAAATAAATATTTTTATTGATGAAAAAGAAAAAAATCCGAAAGTGCTTTTGTGGGTCTCACAGACATAATGCATGCCTATAGTATTTGAAGTTTTAAGAGGTACCAGTCTCCTTCCAAATATTTTTATGAAATTGACTCTGTTATCAGCAATCTGTTAGGCATATTATTATATATTGGTTGGCTATTTGGTTTTATCAACAGTCCAGCCAGCGAAAGGTCTTAGCTTTAATCAGAAAAAAACAGATCAAAATTATTATCTTCCTTCCATAATTCCATTGAACCCTGTCAGACATCACGTCATCATTTACTCCACTTTTTTCATATGATTCCTCTCGCAACCCATCCTTTTTGAGTTCAAAATAAGCTACCAAAAAACGAAAATCAATTTTGAAAATAGAAACATTTTGAAAGCCATTGCCATTTTGTCTAGTCTCTAAGCTGTAAGGCCTTTGTTGACCATCGTTGTCACCATGTCACTTTTAATACTCCCTCGCCGCTCGTGTATGGGCCCTACCTTGGCCTATTTTTATCGACACACATACAGACAACACACTGCCTCTTTTCCGCTTTATGTTAAAATGAAACAAAGGGGTTTCATGGACTTGTTGAGGCATGCATTGTTTTCCGTTGAACATGTTTAGTATAACTTTATGGCATTAGTGATGAGTATGATGATTCATTGTCTGAGGGTGATGATTAGGATGCAAGGAAGCCTTAACCTTAAAGTTTTTTCTTGCCTGAACTTAACAAATTGAGACACGATGACTGAAATCTTATTAATAGAAAAATTATAGGACCCGTATTTTTAGTCTTTTCTTACGTTACCCAAAATTGACGAAGACATAACGCTTTTTAAATTCACAATAAGTCATTAAAATCACTGAAATATACCTACATAAATTAGGGTATTATTTTAAATAATCCTGACGACTCCAGCATAAACGCCCAAGTTTTATCTTTCATAATCAGTCTGTAATTTTCTCACTGCTGGGACACAGGCCTCCTCTCAGTGAGAGGGGAGTGGACCATAATCCACCACGATGCGAACTCGGTGCGGGTTGGTAGATATCACATGTCTTCGCTGTTTTGGTTCCAGGACATGCGGTTTCCCAAAAATGTTTTATTCACCGTTTTATTTGCGAATATTCATTGAACAAGAAAAACTACGTGTTATTTTTTTTTCAATACCCTAACTAATGCCGGCCACACACGTTCCCAGTATACTTGCGCAAGTCTGGACTTGCACAAACACAGGACAGTGAAAATGTTAGGATTTTGTACAAGTTTCTTCCCACACACGTTACAGTATACTTGTACCGTGTATGGCCGGTAAAAGACTTAATAGATTTGCAATTTATAGAAACTATCACGCTTATTATAAACTGTCAGTTATATTATAACAACATTCTAGTTTAATTAATTAAACGATCTTGTATTAGTAGCCATTCTAATACTATGTGTACATCTGTGACTGATTTGTTCTGACATCTGAGTGATGCATTGCTACTTGAATTAACTAACGCTCATGTATTAGGCGCTTAGAAATGTTGTTGGTTAGTTTAGTACCATTTCTTTACTTTAGAAAATTGAGTGGTTATTAATTTGAGTTAAGTGTTTTTATCATGACGCTGACGCTGATAGGGTAGAGACGCTGGATGTAGTCAAAGTCAAAGTCAAATCATTTATTCAATTAGGCTGTTACAATGTTTTTTTTTGTTCCTAGCTCAGGTGATTATTTCACGGCTGCGTTTCTAATAGGCAAAGTAGCAAGTACCTGAATTCATCCGTTTACCATTCCTATGTATCGTTAGTTTCACTTCCCAACAATAAATCACTTTTCTAAAACCTTTTAAAACAGTTTCGCAATAATATTTTGATAAAATCATAGCTCTGTTGTTTACTTTCGACATGACATTCCGTCAGACGTCAGTTTTGACAAGTGAAAGCGCCACCTGGCGAAGTTTGTTAGCAGCTATCGATTAATCGATATTTTAACATATTGATCGAAAACTTTTAAGTAATATCAATTAACACCTTCCTAATAATTTTCATTTAAAGGAAAACAAACGAAATTAATAATAAATTAAAATAAATTTATTAACGGAAATGATTTTATTTTTTCATTATAAACTTTCTTCTAGAAACTTCGTCAAGGCGACGCATATTTAATCTGTGGTTTTGTTTGCGTCCATAATGTTGACAGCTTAAAGTTGTGTTTTTGCCCGATTATAAATATGGGTGTTTTCCCCATGAAAGTGCAGATAGTTCAATGGAAAATTGCGAGATATTGACAATGAAGCAAAGAATTGAGGTGGATTTTGAAGCTTGGGATGATTTAGAATAGAAAGAATAGAATAGAAAATCATTTATTCGATATAGGACACACACACAGAAATAAGTTAAAAAAATAATAATAATAATACAATAACAATTTTGCTGAGCATGTCCACACCGAAAGGGTTACCAACTCAGCATATGCTGGGCGAAAGACACCCAGCGCTGGTTTTCAGTTGGCACCACGCAGTGACACACGGACGAGGGTAGGCAAATAAAATAAATATTTAAATTTTCTTGATAAAAAAACAAATATATGTGTGAAGGAAAAGTGAAGTGTATTAAATACATTAAATAAAATCATATCCATAATTTTTATAGTATAAAAACGTGTGTGATAAAATAAATTATATAAAAGTACTTTTAATAAAAACCCGCCTAGAATGACGCCACTAATGGCGCGGCAACCGACCAATAGGGAGCGCTGCTTGCGCCATGGCGCCAGATAGGCTCACAGAAATAAGAAACTCGCTGCCTTAAGTGCGACTAAAACTTAAAACTCCGCTTTTTGTTGATAAAAATAAAGTGCTTAACAAATTCCTAACAGCAAAATTAGGACACAGTTAAAAATGGAAAGAGTAAAGGTGTAAAAGTGCAATCACACAGTTCCCGGCAACACAGACGCAGACCCGAACGAGCTCAACAGAAACAGCTCAGCTTATAACTCGCCCTTTCGTTACCTGGCATTAGGTACAATAATGGTGAGTCAAAGTTTAATCATTCAAATAAATACGTTTAACAAATAACATTCAAAATAATTACATTCAAAATTAAATTATATCTGTTTCATTAAAATAATTGTAAATACATAAAATTGGTGATTCCATCATTATAATGCAATAGCTGTTCTAGTACGAGAGCTAGGGCAGCATTGCGACGTGATATTAAAATTCTAAATAATAATAAAATATACCAATCATATATTTTATTTATCTAAATAAATGATTTGTCAATATTAATATTTTCAAAATTAATTTGCGAACCAAGAATAAAATGCTTAAGTCTGATTTTAAAAGTATTCAAATTGTTTAGGTCCCTAATCGGTGGAGGAATATTATTCCAACATTTGGAGGCTGCGTAACGAAAACTACCTCGAAAAGCTGCAGTACGGTGATGTGGGGTAGCCAGCTGTTGGGCGCAACGCCTGGCCTTGCGTTGCCGGTGATTTCGGCTTCTGGTCGTGACCTTAGACAGTTTTTGTGAAGTTTTTGTGTTGTTGTAGTGTTTCCCCATGGGGACCGGTTAATTGTGTTTTACTACAAGTCTGGGAGAATGGCGGGGGCTTGGCACCCGAACCCTGACCTCAGATCCGGCAGGAGCGACAGTAGGTCAGCCATTTATCTCAGAGACAGCCTGGGAAGCGTTCGCCTTAAATCTTGCGACTAATTTAAAAGGTAAGAAATCTTGTTGTAACCGGGTCTGGAGTTAGTCAGTGAGCGCTCCCCTGGTAGTTGAGAGAATATGTTGGTGATCTATTGAACGCTTATTCCAGGATTCCAAACTGCGTCTTTTCGTGTGCGGGCCCAGCCAGTCGAGCAACACGAGGCCACAGTCCAAGGGCTATTTCCCTGCAGTAACTGTGAGTATTAAACCCTGCTAACTATTCCCCAAAGATTGGTCGTTGTTTTAACTGGCTAGATTTCCCCGCTCGGTCACCTAGAGGGAAGCAAATTAGTTTTGTTTATATTCCTAGCCCTCCGTATTGTCGATTGCAGGGAGGCCCATCGGGTGATTCGCTCCGCCGCTGGGATTCAGAGTGCTGTCTGAAGCCCAGACGCGGAACCCGTCCTCGAGCACGCCGTTAGCCTCCTGTAGAGACGACTGTGCGGCTGGCAGACCCCGCCTAGCGATAGCGCAGGCGTGACGGTTTTTTTTTTTACTTCCTTTTTCTTTCATTTATTTCTACGGTTTATCTTAAGACGGTTTCTGTGTAAACCGCCCCTTATAAGACCGGTGTTTGATGAACCCGGTTTTGATGTTGGTACTTCACCGAATTTAAATTAAGGATCCTGGGATTGCTCTACCCTCATCCCGAAGAATAGTGGACATCTGCAGCTCCAGGATCCGGGACTCTTCAAGTCCCTGGCGCCCATTAATTAATTTAATTTAAGTAACTTTAATTGGAAGGTTCAGATATTTGATAACATTTTATTTTTGTAGTCGTCATCGGATCAGTACCCGGTTATCTCCAATTCCCCATGACCCTAGCTCTTAATTTAAAAGGTTGAAACTGGCTAGCGTTACTTTTATAAAATAGTTAACACCAAGAAATGTGGTTTATTTCACCATTGTCAAAAAATTATATTGTATAATTATTTAAATTAATTCAGTCAACAATACAGGGTGTTTTAGCTAATAAACCGTTTGAGTGAATTTATTGTTTTCTTCAATTCTTATCACCAACCGGGGAGGGAGAAAATATTTTATGTAACAAGGCCATCAAAGAGGCACTTTTAAACGTCGCATAAATTAAAATTCAGGAAATGGGATGGGATGGGAATGATTCTACACCCATTCGCAAAGGTAGGTTGTATGAAGAAGAATGGGCAAGAAACTCCATACTAAGGTCGCTTCCAACCGGTATTTATGTGGAAATCTAAAGAGGATGACCATGTTCAGCAGTGGACTTCCTATGGCTAAGATGATGGTGATGATTTTTCATCATTAATGATTTAAAAAGGGCTCAAGATATTGAAAGTTCTTCAGTAAATCGTAATGGTCCTGCTACTGTTTGAGGGCATGACGACGACACATCTATCTGCTTGATCCACATAATAATGGCACGGTGTGAGCCTTACCACGAGCTCTTAATGCGATCCAGTTTAGGCTGTGGGAAAAGGACAGAGCTATACAAGTCGTGTAGCGCCATCTCTTTCCCACAGCCTAAAGACTCACGCTTTAAGAGTTCATGGTAGGCCACCAGATAGTTGTTCTGGATCTAGTTGTTGGTTATGCCAGTTTAAATGTTTGTAAATGCACCGGATACAGCAAAAAAAATACAACAAAAATTCCAAAAAAATAAATCAACTTTCGCTCTCTTCTTACTCAAACGTTGATTATTCTCCTTTTCTAATCACATTAAAAATACCAATTAATTATTCCTTTGATCAACGACAAAACGTGAAATTCTAACGCTTGTTGTAACCACACCACGATCAAACACTTGTACAGTCGCAATGACAAGTGTAAACACTTCTGTCTTGTTTACAATGCTACTGATACCTCATTAATTTACCTTTGACATGATAAAGGGTTGGTCTCTGAATTATTTATTGCGTTATTATCTGACTTTGAAACCTTTGGTATGTGGGAATAAGTGTGATAATTGTATGTTGTATATTTTTTCCGTCACGAGTTTTTATATGGCTGGATCAAAACGCCCGATTCCATTAAGCAAGGCTTGCATACAAATATGACGTCACATTGGGACACAAGTTGATAAATTGAAAAAAGAACATAATCAACAAGACGTTCAAATCCTGATGACGTTAGATGAATAGAGGGACCACCTTTTTTTTATCGTGGTAAAATCATCAAATGAGTCCTGCCACCCGGGGCAGGGCGGGAGGGACTGTCAGACTCGTACTGACTTAAATCCACAGTGTACTTCGATAGCCCTTTACGTTCCGTGGTCACGGTAATTCGATAAGTCCCGCGACCACCACAGTCCACCTGGGATCAATTTGGTTGATACGAGGAGAATCTGCACCACTCCAAAACCCAGATAACCACTCGCCGCGCCATCAATTGTCTCTCCGACATATAATATTATTTTGCCTATAAATTAAAGCCAAAAAGTACTCTCTCCAGAAGCCATCTGAAAAAAATCCTTTCCAAATATAGACAATAAATAATATATTACCAAATAAAAACCCAAACAGTTATTATTACACCAGAACCAACGGGTAAATCGATAAAGGTCAGCCCTGTTTATGTCAGGCATTTTTATAAAGACGTGACCCGTCATGATATGGGTTCGTCTGATAATATAATCTACAGGGACAAGGGAAGGCCTGAAATAAATAAAAACGTAATTTATTACACACCCAAGCCTTTTCTTAGACTAGAACTGAAATGTTCTAGATTGTACTTTTTCTTTTTATCGTAGTAAAATCATCAAAATGATTCGTCACACCCAGGGCAGGGCGGGAGGTATTGTCAGACTTGTACTGACTAAAATCCACGGTGTACTTCAATAGCCTTTTATGCTCCGGGGTCACGGTAATTAGATATGTCCAGCGACCCCGGCAGGCTTTGGCTCTCTAGAGGGGCCCGTCATCTTGCTGACGCTCTTTGAGGCGCGCGTGTAACACAACGCGCCCGCCGTCGACCGGGATGTTATTTTTTCCTAGATAAAAGGCATCACCTTTTCTCGTATAAATTATGTGACTTTATGTACTTGTAAGTTGTTGTTTTTGTTTAGTTTTCCAGAATTTATTGGGTTGTTTTTAAACATAGGCTTTATCGCTTTATATCAAGCGGGAGGACGAGTGAAATCAATAGGAAAAAGGGGAAAGTTTGTTATTGTTTTTGAGTCGGGATTTTCAGCCGAGCCGTAGATGAGGGTGTTATGGAATTGAGGACAGCACTAACAAATGCCCACGTGTTTTAATAAAAAGTTTTACTTTATTATGTTTAAAGGTCCAGTCAATTATCTACACAGCTACTAATGAAGCTGTGATTGACAAGTCCATTGTTTCATAAGATATTTTCTTTTTTTCTTTGCACCTACGGGTGCGTTTACATACATAGAAACTCACATACAAGAACACCCAGACGCCGAACAAATACTTGCAGATTTCAAGTTCAAGAGAATTTTAAGACTCTAATTTTTTTGGGGTTTGATAGAAGACAGACAACTGTACAAAGTATTGGTGTCAATGTCAACACAAACAAGTAGCCTACTATGACGTCTTAAACCGAAAGTAGTTACACTGTGGGAACGAGATGGCGCTAGACGACTTGTATAGCTCTGTCTTTTTCCCACAGTGAAACTACCCATGTTTTAAGACGTCATGGTAGGCCACTAGGTTGTTTATCTGCTGCCAGTTGCTGGCAAAAGATTTTATAAGACACACTTTATTCTAAAGACTTGCGTATTCATAGATATACATTATACAAGGGATTTTTGGATGAGCAGTGGTGGCCCAGTGGTAATGGCCCTGACTTACGAGTTGTAGGTCGCGGGTTCGAACCCAGCCTGGCGCATTACTTTGTGTAGTTTATTTCATCACCACTGCTCTCAAAACGGTGAAGGAAAACATCGTGAGGAAACCGGCATGTCCTAGAACCATCAAATTCGAAGACATGTGACATCTGCCAACCCGCACTGGGCCCGCGTGGTGGATGATGGCTCACTCCCTCTCACAAGAGAGGAGGTCTGTGTCCCAGCAGCGGGAACGTTATAGGCTAATGATGATGATGACAAGGGATTTATAGGGTTGCTATAATTATCAAATGTATCCAGGGCGAGGGCTCAGCCCTGGGTAGAGTGGAAGGGACAGTCAGCAGACTCTTACTGACTAAAATTTAACCCTGTTCCTTCAGTTGCCACTGTGCCCTTTAAGATTGCCCCGTGGCTTTAGCAAGTGCTGGCGAAATGTAAAAGCACTACAACCAATCTCGCAACCTGTCATAACCTTGCTTACAGAACAGCGCGACTCACTAACATGTTATTAAATAGTTAGTGACTGGTTACCTACGTTCTGAGCGGCCCGTCTTGTCATGTCGTTGAAATATACTTAGCGTTGTGACACTCTGGCTACGCATTACTCTGTGGTGAATGATACGCTATTTTGGAGTAACGTGAATGTGAATTTACACCACCACACCACACCATGTTAATGTGAATTTAAAATGTATTTTTATTTTAAGTTGTGACGGCAGTAAATCAAGCTATACTACAATCTGTCAAACAATAAGTTTTCAACCTTATCACAATAGTGGAAGTTTAATGTTCGAGTGGTAAAATTTGACAGTTTCAGAAAGGTTGACCTGCTGGCGTCTCTACCATAATAATCCCACAAGAGGTACCGGAAAATATTTATTATAAACAATTTGATATTTTTTGGACACATGACAAAATAAAAGTATTATAATCTATTTCTTCATCGTCACGAGAGCAGCTGGAAGACAACCACTGGCGCCCCCCTGAGACCACTACTCCTAAGGACTCTTCCACTTGCATCCACTTGCAGGCAATTAATATCGTGACCTGCGTGCCCTGCTGACTGTCCGTTACAAGAGCTGATGGACTGTTCGGAGAAATCTAAACTCGTGGCCCCTCTGGGCCATTTTTTTTTTGCATGATAAATTCATCGAATGAGTCCTCCCAACCTGGGCAGGGCGGGAGGCACTGTCAGACTTGTACTGACTAAAATCCACGGTGTCCTTTGGTAGCCCTTTGAGTACCGGAGTCGCGGTATACGTATGTCCCGCAACGTTACTCTGGGCAAAGCGAGTCATTATAATGTAGATTGTCATCGACACGATAAGTAGAAGATCAATTACTAATTTATTTCACAGAAAATTAAAGTATCTTAAATAAGATTTCCTTTCTCCGAATTGTATCTTATATGGGTTCTTATTTCCTCCTGTTGTCCAAATTAAAAGAATCATCTCTTTAATAATGGATTAATGGAATCTGAGAACTAGTTGGCAGAATGACTTAAAGAATTGTCTTCCCATCGTAACAGATCCTTATAAAGTTCGAACATTTATGAAACATCATCTGTTAATAATTGGAATTCTCACAAAGCTGTGGTGGACAAGTGACAAAACTTGTCGCAACATGTCCAAACTTTCATAAACGCTGGCATTTCATAGAACACGTCTAAATGAAAGTCAAACAAGAGAAATTACCGAAATACTTTGGCGAGGACAAAGTTGTATAACTATTTTACTTGATGCGACAGAACTGAGGTGGTTACAAGCCGTTTACTAAGTTCTGACGTTCAGACTTATATTAAGAAGTCGTAACTTTGAAATACTTGGAAAGACAATCCTACTACTAATATTATAAACGTGAAAGTTTTATGTGTGGATGGATGTTTGTTACTCTTTCACGTAAAAACTACAGAACGGATTTTGTTTATTTCTGGTACACAGATAGCTTATAACCTGGATTAACACATAGGATAGTTATTATCCCGATTTAATGTTCCAACGGCAGTTGTAGCGGGTGAAACCGCGGGCAACAGCTAGTGTTTTTTAGAAACGCTTTCCGCCCCGTGACGATATTATATTAGAATCGTGATGCGAATATTTTTGTGTCACTCTTAAAATAAGCAATGAAAATATTACTCCGCCCATCCAGCCCGGACCCTGTGTCCGATACTGGTGGATTTATATTTTTTTCGTGATTTGTAAAATAATAAGAATAAAAATTAATAAAGGAATTACAATAATGGCTCGAGAGGAAGGAGCTCGTGGCTAAATAATTACAGCACAGGCTGACCTGCCGAGTTAATCCACGCTTTCCAAGGTTGGGGATGGGTGACCATCTGTATTTAGCGAGATTCCTTCTTGTGAAGGTCCGATAGGCAGTCGCTCCATGTAAATTACTGTTATTCAGCTGCATCTGGCCGACTCCAATATAGTTGGGAAAAGGCCGGAAAGACAATGAATGAAGTTAGAATGCACTTTGCAGATTATAGATAAATAAGAATCAATAGCAAAGCTCAATTGACAGTTCAGTGACCTTAACTAGTGTCCACCTGCCATCGCCATTAATTAATCATGTCTTCCTTAGTAGCTTCATCTAGGAAAACATGAGAGATATAATATATTATGTAATATTTTGTTCAAAAACCTTCGTATGATAAACGTGCCGTATCTTATAACAGATAAATTACTGCCTCCATTCGTTAGGTTATGATGTATGGTATTCGGCTTCTGATAACGTTATATGAGCTTATCTCTGTTGTTCGTTTCTTGTTGTTTCTTGGGTCGGCTATGGACTTCCATTTTGGGGCCAAATGTTCGCCTTAATAAGACATAAACCGCATTATTTTTTCACGACCCAGTTATTGTAAGTTTTTCAGAGATTTTCTATTTATTTTTTTTGGTTATCATGTAAATACTTTCAGATGTTTATATGATTTAAATGGATATGGAAGTTTTGATTATTGGAAGATTTCTTAAAATCGTCCACATAAGTACCAGATGCACTGTCATCACTATAAATAAAAGTTATATAAAATATAGGTAGGTACTTTATTTTGAACCATTTAAAACACATCTGTTACACAATATTGCTTATTTCATAGTTCTTATTACAATTATAATTATGAAAGCGATACCTTTGAGGGACTTCATCATTTTGAAAATGCAGATACAATGTTTTGAAAAAATCCGTTTTTGTACTTCATCAACAAAGTCAATGAAAGTCTTTAAGCCCCTGATTCTGTAAGTTCTTAGAAATTCAAAGGCTTACTAGCACTTACTCTAGTAGCTACATAAGTACCTACATATATATATGTACCTACAAGCAATGTCACTTCAATTAACATCAGTTCCACTTTGGGGAGTCACATCGGGGAATCGGCAATCGATTTTGGCGAGACGGCTGTTATTTTAAGTTGCCAAAAGCTCTAGAATGTTCGAATGTTCCAAAGCGTTTCGATAATGTTTCCAACATATTGAAATTGGTTTATTTAGTCTTGACTACGATAACTTTTGCGAAATTACGTAATGAAATTTTCAAATGTTAAGGTACACCCACAAACTCAGGAGATGCGATTTTTTGACGTGTCTATTTTCACGCGACAAGTGTTTACGTCACAGTTTGTTGTTTTCACGTGAGTGCTATCGTCATTACTCAGTTGCATGCTTGAAATATCACACAGTCCATCATTATCATCTGCTTTATGATTTCCTATTCATTAATTTATTTCATCATCATTTAATTTATCAACATTTTGGATTGGTCCACTTATTGTGTTGTTCCCATTGCTATGCAACAGGAATTCTCTCTATGGGAAAGAATAGACTAATTTATAAGTGGAGTCGAAATCATAACCACTAGGTCGCATCACTATACCATAAAGTGACGACTAAATTACATTTTTCCAAAGTTGCACAGCGTGTAGTTCGTGGGCAAGCCGTTAAAAACAAACCTTTATAAAATGTAGAATTGATTATGAATTCAAATGTTTTATTCATAAGTCTGATGAGGACGGTACCAATTGAAGTTATTGATTGAAAAACTGAACTGGGCGGTGAATATTTGATTTAATTCAGCAGGAAGTTTATTGGAATAGATTGTTCCTTAAACTATGTCTGACGCTTCAAATAATTATTAGGAGTCAATAGAAAGAGTGAGTTATTTATTGTTGAAGTAATAAAATATTTTTATAATTGACTGTATTCAATTAATATTTTTCTCTCCACAAACTGTATGTGCAGTCAACAAAAGAAGAAAAAGAAAATGTATTTATGTATCAGACAGAAAGTTTTACACTTTTTTCCTGTAGCATTATGCTGAGTGGTCAACTGGTCACCTTTCTTTTTACAGCCATGGCATGCAGTTGTCAAATTTTTGTTTTTTTTATTTGTTTTTTTTTATGTTTAGATTTAGTTTAGTAAGTTTGAATTCTGTCTGTTTTTTTTTTCAAATTTTGCATGCACTGCTGTAAAAAAAATATATATTTTTTCTTTCTTTTTTCGTTATGCTGTATATATGTTTATTTTTTGTCTTAAGCTACATACAACCGTAAATACTCGTTGCTGTCTAGATACATTTCTCTGCTAAAAATAATGTAATTATTGTTAGTACAGTTTGATATAAGTGGGGAAAGTTTGTTATCAGAAATCTTACCCAAGCCGTAGGCGATGGCGGTAAGGAGTCGAGAATTACAAAAACAAATACCCACTTATATCACACTAGCGACCAGCCTTGGATGCAATCACTACTATATTATGCATGTTATATACATAAAAACCTTCCGATTGAATCACACTATCTATCAAAAAACCGCATCAAAATCCGTTGCGTAATTTTAAATATATAAGCATACAAGGGGACCGGATGCGGGAACCTACTTTTTATACTATGTAGTGATGTCGCCATTATATTATTTCATCAATATCGAAGAAATAAAATATTAGAACGAAAAATTTATAATGTATACTATTTTTTTAAAGAATATTGTCCCGCACTATAGAATTTTCTTTTAGCTTGAGTGCGTTTACAAACTCACCTACATACATTTTTCTTGTAATATTTCCTTTTAATAATAGTGAAACCCTCTTGTATACCTCTTCACGGGATCGTTAAACGTTCTGTGGGTATTCGTTGGCACGTATTTTACAGTACATTAGCCTTCAGGCCGTAGCCGTGAGCCCAAAATATAAACCCATCGAAAATGGATGAAATTTTTCGAATAATATTTTGTAAGGTATTAGTAATTTGTCGACTATACCTATTGCTTACATAAGTTTGATTTTGTCTGGTAGCGGGACTTATCTCAATACCGTGATCGCGGAACTTAAAGAGCTTTTGAAGGACACCGTGGATTTTAGTCAGTAAGAGTCTGACAGTCCTTCCCGCCCTGCCCTGGGTGGGAGGACATTTGATGATTTTACCAAGTAAAAAAAAACTTGATTATGTTTATTCAAAATCCGAATTTGTGGGGATGAATGGATGTTTGTTTCTCTTCCACACACTTTCAAAGGTATACTGTTACTGTCAGCCTATGTCATCCCACTGTTGGGCAAAGGCCTGACTTCCAACTACTTCGAACTCGGGCTAATGTGAGTCACTGGTCTATAGTTTTGTCTAACTCATCCCGCCATCTTCTGCGAAGTCTGCCGCGACGCCTTCTGCAGGGCTATTGGCAAACTTGATAGTCACTGACCAGCAGTTGTCAACCTGAATTTGGATGGCTTGATACCTGTTATGGGGCTACGTTGAGGAGTGGAGTTCCTCAAGATCGTTCGAATAATTGATTTTAGGGAACACTAACATTTATCAGTTTCATCGCTAATGCAAAAGCCAATACGAAATTTACCTTTTGACAGCTATTTGATGGTCACCACTTAGACAGCGAGGCCTTCATAGACCCGCTGGCTGTGTGCTGTGTGCTGTGCACTACACATATAGGTTATTTTGGCCCATCGTTCATTTAAATTTCGTACACAGATGGTTAACAGCCACTATACTAATATTAGAAAATCTAGGTATATATTTGTTAGCCTTGGTCGCGGGTCTTATACCATCACCGTGACCCCGGAACGAAAAGGACAATTGAAAGACACCGTGGATTTTAGTCGGTACACGGTTGGTCCCGCCCTGCCCGGGGTGGGAGGCCTCATTTGAAGATTATAACACGTCAAAAAAAATTTGTTAGCTTTCTGTCCTACTCCTGAGCTGTAAGCCTCCCCCTTTCCTTCCACTAATCCCGATGGTATGCCTTTTCACGCCAATTCACAAGGAAGCTATAAAATAAATTACTGTTACAAAACTCCATTAATTTCTTAGTTTAACTGTCTATTTATAGGAGGCATGCCTTATAAATTAGCAGTTTATTATGTATGGCCATTTTAACTGCTCAGCCTTGCTCTTGGCGAAGAAAATTAAATAAACTCGACTTCGATCTTTTTTGGCGCCAATGACGTATGCTTGTCTGGTTCGCCGATGGCTATATGTGAGTAACATTTTGCCGGGATTAACCGAATGGTGGCGAAGGAACCCGAACGCCGATCGAGCTTCTATACTGGCCGAGATTCAATGTTGCCACTATTTAGAAACTCCCTGACTGCCCTAATCCATGGGAGAATAGTTACTGCTTGCTTTATGGAAAGGTAGTTTTATAATTTTCATCTTTATTGTATGAAATTGTAGATTAAGACTTAATTTACTTATCCTCAATATCAAGTTCCTTACGTCATATTTCATCCAAAAGTCAATCAAATAAAAGGATTTTGTACGGTAAAAACAAAATTAAATCAACATCACTTTCTTTTACAAATTTAAAATTAAATTAAATGATTTGAAACGCAGACAGTGTATCTTAAATCGTAACACGTGGTAAATACGCCCCCTTTTATGGGTATTCAAAAACGAATACTGGCAACACCTTTTACAAATGTCACTGCTGTCGAACTCAAGTCACAACTAAAACATAAACAGAGTGCTTTTAACCAAAAAGGAAATACATAATAACTAATAATATTTACAAAAATGAGTGAATATAGTGATAAATTACTGGACAAACCTAATTTTAATATCGAAGTGTCAAATGGAAAGCAAATAAACATGAATAAAGAAAACCATGAGTTGGAAGAAATAAGTAAACTTGTGCCTAAAAATGGTAAGTACATACATTAGATGTTTTTGACGGTTATTTCTAGAGGAAAAAGTTGTATTATAACCCTAGGGCGTAAAGTAAACAAATTATAATTCTACTCGTGAACTGACAGCTGGTCATAATGGACTCTAGTGACGTGAACTCGGTCAAAGGGTTAAACATAGACTAACATAGTACTATTAAGTACTCATTTTGTAAAAGAAAGAGATGAAAGACGTTGTTCCTTCTTCTCTGGTCATTGATAAATTGTGACCTTGAGATTATGTGGGTGCGGGAAATTCGCCATGTGTGTTTTTTTACGATTAGGTTTTTCCTGTGATTGTCGAACGGCAGTAACATGTTCTTTATGACCCAAAAATCGGACATGTTACTTTTTTAAGCTAGGAGATAGAGAATTTTGTAACAATGTCCAAGTAAAACTCCTGTGTGGATCTATTTCACAGTTTTTCAGTTAGAGATATCTAAATTTTCGCACTTGAATGTATCGAAATTTGCAAAAATATGCAACATTGAATAAATACATAAGGCCTAAGGCTATGTTATACATAACAACCGTTTTATGTATGTCCGAATTAATGTGACATCTACCAATCCACACTGGACCCCTGTGGTACATTATGACCCACTCACTCTCACAGAGAGGAGGTCTATGTTCCAGCAGTGGGAACATTTTTAGGCTGATGATGATGATGATTGTAGATAGGGTCTTGCTTCCTGTATTAAGCTCAGTTTGGTTGACATGACATGACATGACATGGAAAAGCAGATAAAAATGATTCACCTGCATTACGAAAAGACAATTATCAGTGCTAGATTTCGAAAATCACGGTTATTCTGCATTTTTTATTGTAAATAAAACGTTCAATCACATAATGTGACAGTCGGCTACTTGATTTTATCTCGAGTGATTTAATTTATTGAGTACTTGCATGCCGATCGTTCGAGGACTATATTGTTGACGTTGAGCACTTAGATAAATTGCGCTTATATGTTCTGTACAGTATTCACAAATTAGTACAGAACCCTCTTTTTTTTACGTGGTAAAATCATCAGATGAGTCCTCCCACCCCGGGTAGGGCGGGAGCGACTGTCAGACTTGTACTGACTAAAATTCACGGTGTCCTTCAATAGCCTTTATGTTCCGGGGTCACAGTAATGAAATAAGTCCCACGACTTAGTACAGAACCCTAGTCGAATGTTTATGATCTTTAAGTCTAAGCAGAGATTGTTTAGCATTTATCCTTGGCTTTGATCAAATCGCTTCTTAAACACTAAAGGGCCACAAGTCGAAAAAATTTCAACAGGAATAAAATATTTTAGTATGGAGCGTTGCCCTATCGGTCACTCACCTCAAAGTTATATTTATTTAGATAAAGGATATATAGATGAACAAAAAATGTGATGGACATAATATCCTGAAGCGTCAGGTTTTAAAGTTATTAGCCGAAATATAAGTCAAAAACTGAAATTCAACCCGCATGTCAGCGAATAACTCTGAAACCTGACAGTTTAGGATATTATGGCCATTAAAATTGTTCGTCTATGTGTCCTCTATATTTTAACGTCACGGTTAGCGCAGTTGACCCCTAACATTTAACGGTCCCCTAAGCATGTTTAGGGGATCCCATAAACTTAGGGAATGTTGGTGAAAACGGGCATGAGTGTTAGTTTCTGAGTGTTTGGACTGCTGCGCTGCATGTCGCGGGTTCGAGTCCCGCACGGAGCAAGACATAATTATGTATGATGATCTACAAGTACCTAGTTCAATCGGGTCGGGGCGTTTGCATTTGTGCATGTTGTGAGTTTACATGTTTGTAAACGTGCCCAAGGCACAGGAAAAATTCCTAGTGTGGCAACGTATACATAATATTAAAAAAACTAAATACATAATGACTTTCGTTGTGCACAGCGATTCTGAAAAAAAAAATTTAGACAGGGCCAAAACCTTCAAAGCCCTTTCTAGATTATTTAAGCAATGAAATTATGATCAATGCAGTACGATTATTATTTTGTTTTAGTTTTATGTTTTATTCTATATAATATATTCTAGGTACTTAATTTTGGTTTAAGCCAGTGAGCATAAAAATAAAAATAAAATGTAGAAGTAAATCTTTTTTTAATACATTATTGTGCTCGTCACAGTACTGACTACATTAAAGATAATATTATGTGTTATTATGACTCAATTACATAGATACACGGAACTTGTTTATTACGATTGATAGGTACCTACTCTTACTGAATTCAAGGTGATAATGGTATTATTTGAATTGCTTTAAAAATGAAATAGTTATTGTATTTTTTTATGAGAAATTAGGTATTACAACGATAGATGAAAATTTTATGTCAGTTTTACAGCAATAGCATTTATTTAATTTTTTAGTTAATGATAAAAGGTTTGAAGGATTTTTTTCTTAAAAAAGCTATAACTATATTTGTGGTTTAAAATCCCGCATTAGTCCGGGAATGCAAAGTACAATCTGTGTATTTGTCTTTTATAGTTTAAGGCATACCTACATTTAATTATTTGAATATTACATTATTTATAGCGTATAAATATTCCATCGTAGTATGTACATAAGTCAACGTACGTGGACAATTAGTACAAAGATCCTTCTAATTTAAATAGCGCGAGCGCTGAGATTTTTTTGAATCAACGTAATTATGTAAGTATGGCGTTAGCGTTGGAGTTGTATTCGCCATATTGTGAAAATCGTGATATTTTTTTTTATTTACACTTCATAATCTGGTCAGATCGTTCAGCGATATTTTTTGAATCTGAAACGTTTTACCGTCAGTCGATTGATCCATGAACTGTTGGTCAACATTATTTTTAACCCATGAACTTTTCATCCAAAGAAATTTGACCCACGAACGTTTCGCCAACAGAATTTTACGTCAGTGAATGCTTTACCAACAGAATGTTTTGTCCAATAACTTTTCACCCAAAGAACAATTGGCCAACAGACACCGGGACTGCGGATAATATCAGTATGGAATTATGGATGGAACAGATTTATTAACTTTGTCGGTAAACGGTAATATTATTCAAAACCACCATTTATTAGTTGGTTTTCATATGGGTTTTATTTACTTTCAGCAGTCCTGGTGTCTGTTGGCCAACTGGCCTTTGGGTGAAAAGTTATTGGTCAAAACTATCTGATGGTTAAGCATTCATGACGATAAGTTATGTTGGCGAAACGTTCGTGGGTCAAAAGGTCTTTGGATGAAAAGTTCACGGGTAAAAAATAATGTTGACCAACAGTCCATGGACCAAACGACTGTTGGAAAAACGTTTCAGACTCAACAGAAATTCACAAAGTCAAACCATCCCACATTTATAATTAAGCAGGACGCCCTATTCCGTCAGAGGATTAAGATCGGAATTAATTACCTACCTGTCCATCCATTTTCCATAATAATGCGATCAGATTATTCAGATCAAGGTATATATTCTGAAGGTATAATTAATTGTCGAATTATCCTACTAATATTATAAACGTGAAAGTTTGTATGTGTGGATGGATGTTTGTTACTCTTTCACACAAAAACTACTGAATGGATTTGGATCAAATTTGGTACACAGATAGTTTATAACCTGAATTAACACATAGGATAGTTTTTATCCCGATTTTATGTTCCCGTGAGATAATTTTCGAGTTGTAGCGGGTGAAACCGCTGGCAGCAGCTAGCGTGAAATAATTATACGTGACTTTAGGAGTCACGTTTAAAAGCAGTGAATATTACTTTTTTCTTTCATTTTTTTTTACTGGACTTTCAAATATATTTCCAGGAATGCTATGATTCTGGAAATCAAGACATCTTCACTGCGTTGTCTAATCTCATGATAATAATATTTTGTCACTCGATAAGATTATTTATTAAGATTCACCCAGAATATTTTTACATGTCTATTTTTCAAGGTTTTGAAAGATTATACATCTTATCTCTAAGGCAAAATGAGCGTAAATCCCGTAATTTCGTGGTTTCGTACAATGCAGACCGGTCATTTTGCAAGATGCGGTCATCGTGAATGACTTTTTCTATAAGAGAAAAATAAAAAAAGAATACACTCGTCTCACTTCAACCTAAAAGTAGTTCCTTTCAAAACTCTTACAGCCTGAACACTCGTGAAATAGCAAGTAAAAAATGCAAAATAACTTCGGAAGTCAGTGACAAAAAAGTAAATGAAATAAAAATACAGTCACCGACTTCCGAAGGAAAAGTTATTATGCACTTCTTTGTGTCTTTGTTTTAGGTTTCGGTAATTTTTTATTCCAAAATAAATAATTAAACAAGTTTTGATATGTGATCTGTTATAATTACAACTCATTACGTTTTTGTCCACTAATTATTGCTTCAAAGCTGAATAATTAAATCAATTGTTCAAATTAATTTATCCCCTCAACCGTAACAAGAACTTAATAAGTTCTCGTTCAAATATGGCGCGTTCGTAAGTGAACTTTATAAGTTCACGCTCTCCATTTGTTCGTCCTCCTTGGCTAAATGCGGAAATTCGCCTACTTAGAGTATACCTATCCTGCTCAAACTTACACAAAGTGTAGAGGAAAGAACGAGGAAGGCGTTTAACGTCACACGATAAACATCCAACAATAATTCGCTACGGAATGTCGCACTCTATCTAGTCTGTGCTCACGCGTGCCTGAGTGATCAAATGGCTGCCGGTTATAATTGTTTATTAAGTTGTGGGTGAGTGTTATTGAGTGAATTAGTGATTTAATGGTGAAATAAGTTTATATTTAATGTGTGTGCAAGTGAATTTTAACCTGAGGGTAAGTTTAATTCTTTTTCTGTGCGGTTTTCGTAACGCTTGTAACAACGCTTGAACTTTGTCAGAATGCTATCGTAATTTATTAAATTGTGAGACCAATTCTGACTAAAAACTAATTACTATCGTATTGAATGTTTATTTGACAATAGATTTCAGCCAAAACATAAACAAAATATACTAAATTTAGAATAGGATTAGAATTTTTGCAAAGGTAAACAAACAAAAATGTCGGCCATTGTAAACAAACCTCGGATGATTGTGATATTTGATACCTTGTATTTTTATTTTATGACTATTGAATTACAAGTGTGATACATCATTGGCAAGGAAATTTATTGTAGAAAATAGTTACGTATGATGTACTAAGTACTTGCTTTACTCTAACTTCCTTAAACAAAAACAAAAAAAGTGTTCTTACGTGTGGGTATTACTTCAATCAATCTCATATTTTTCTGTATTATATAAACTTAACAACATAATTTCTACACAGTAGTTACAATATGAACTAAGCTTCCAGATGAAAACAATATGTTGAATGTTTGTGAAAAGGTATAGTTGCACAAAATTATTTAATTTTCGTGACGATTTTTTATCAGTCAGCAAATTTTTGCACGTAGTTGTACGCCTCTAAATATATATTTTTGTACCGTAAAGTATGTTGATTTTTATTTTATCTTATGTAGATATAAACCCCCCACCAATAAAAGTCATAATATACATACGTTATCGATTTACTTTTTATAATAATCCTCTTTAAAGTTCACGTAATGTTTAATTTCAACAGTAGTCAATGCTTAAAAGCCATATTTCAAAATATTCGACACTAATTAACAACAAACACTTAACACGACGTGAATGGGCCATAAATAACCATTCATAAAAACACCACTTGAGTGGCTTCTTTGTTTCGCCGAGCGGGCGATAAGCTTGTTTATGTTACACGACTACCTGCGTCCGGCGGCCCGCCATTTTTTGTCGATGAGTCATACGCTTACGTCAATGACATGATAATTGTCGTAACGGTCGAGGGGATTGAACAAATTGATATAATATGATACCTAATTAATACGTCTAACTAATAGTCCAATCTGTTTTAATTTATTAAAGCGAACTAAATGCATTAATTTAATCAATTAGGTACAAAATTATCGAATTGATTTGTCTCTTTACCTACATACATTATTTTCGGCCTTATTACAAAAACTAAATAAACCTTGGTTTAAACCTGTACTAACAAGTCCAGGCTTATCTTCAGAATCATGGTTTAAATTTATCCGTATTACAAAACTTAGATAAAACGTAGACTTTAGTACCTACCGTCATTTGAACCATTGTCTTAACATTTAAATACGCCATGTGTACTAACAATTAAATCTAGCACGTTTTAATCGATTTTGAGTGAAAATAACACAAAAACAACAACACAATTAAAAAGTAGCTTTGAGAAACTTTGACACACCTTTGACAGCTACGACTGTTAGACCATGGTTTATCGCAAAACCAAGATTTGTAATAACGTTTGTGTAAACCGTAGTTTTTGGTGACATAAACCTTGGTTTTTAGTTTAACCCTATTTTGTAATAAGGCGGTTTATGTTTTTGTATCATAAACCTTACTTTTCTTAGTAAAAGTTAAATCATCAATCAGCCAGTAAATAAATAAAATAATATTCCAAAGATTTTATCCACACAGTTTCATTTAAAGATAGAAACATTTACTTAGACAGGTTCTTAAGAAGGTTTTGTTATTTCCTCATAGAACATTCCCATCAAATTATCTAAAAGGGAAAAAAATAAGAATGTTACGTCATGTTACCACGTCTGATCCTGACATTTGACGATTGATAGGAGTACCTTTTGTTTACGTGTATTTTACTTTCGTTACGAAAAATGGGTCATGAAGAGAAGCTATACAAAGAAAGAAAGAAAACATGTTTGTTTGTTTGGTAAATTGTACAAATTCACTTGAAACAAAATGAAAACAGATGTATAAAAACGGACTTTTGCCATCTAGTTTTCAGGATGATCGATTCCATATTCCTGTTAAAATATTTCAAAAATTATTAAATCGGACTTTTTATCATTCAATATTGAATTCGCATTTTGAAAATAGTAATTATAAAAATTAAGAATATTCAAATTTCGGAAATATAAAAATACGATTCATGAGAATTCGGAGTTGTGATAAGGAATTTTGAACCAACCGGAATTATGAAAATCGGTAATTTGAAATTATTTTTTGTGAATTTGGTTTTTTTGTGTGATTGTAGCAGGTACATATCGAATTACCGTGACCCCGGAAAGTAAAGGGCTGTTGAAAGACACCGTGGATTTTATTCACTTCGAGTCTGACGGTCAATTGATGATATAACCACGTAAAAAAAATATATTGTACTCTCTACAAAGACTCAATTAGCTTTATAGTCTTCTTAAAACTATTATTTCAATCCACCAAGCAAGTTCACGATCTTTAAACAGTAGGTACATAAACTTCTTTACTACAGTAAATAACACTTGAGGTTTAAAACTGTGGCAGTAAACTGCAATATATAAATTGACCTCACACTCTATATTCCGTGCCGGCGTGTCGCACACAAATCAGATGGACAAACATTGGACTGCCGACGAAGTATCTCTAACCAATACAAATATGTTGGACGTACGGCAATTCCTATCGTTCACGGTATTGAGCTCTTTGCGGATATCTGGAGTCTGGATAGTTTTGGTTTGGAATTGGATATATATATTATACAGGGTGTTTGAGGTCCGCTAGGTGGCGCTGACAAGTAAACATTAGATGTGACTGTGCTCGTAATTAAATAATTATTAAAATTAGTTAACCCAGTATTTAAACAATATATTATGCATAAAAGTGGAGCTAAACTTGAAAACTAACAGTGACAGTGTTATCGTTGATAAAAAATACCGGATTACCAAATAAACAGTGATCTTCAAACACTAAAACATTATAAAATAAACTCAGTGCTATAAGTTATACCAGTGTAAATGACCAATTTATAAGATAAAACCTGTATAACAAACATAATAACTCTCAAACTCTAAACAAAAGTGAAAAAAGTGATTTAAACAAAAATTGTCACCGGTGAAAAATCGTTTTTTATTCAAATTCCGCACCCAATGCACTTACGCTAAATGATCAAAAAGACAGAAACAACGCCATCTACCTAAAATTTCTCAAACCAACCAGTAATGTCGATGTCACAGTGATACCGATAAATCAAAACAAAAATTGGCAATTGACATTGCTAATAACGCCATCTATTAAAATACTAAGGAGTTAAGTGTTCAAACCACCACTAGATCACAAAATTGAACGTATTTATGAACTGTACAACTGGCGTAGCGGTGTAAGGATCGACGTACCTTATCTTGAATGTTGATGATTCTACGTTCGAATCCAGCGAGACTGCGATTTGACTTTTTGTAATAGTTTAAATTTGATACATTAATAATTATGGATTTCCTACAAAATATAACATTCCGACGCACGCGAACAATATCGGAACCAAATATTAATGACTCGAATGAAATTATTTCACAAACATTCGATGACACTAAAAATAGTATGTTGGATGCAATGTCAGAAGAGAAGGACAAGCAGATAAACATCCTTAAATCTGAGGTGGACAGCCTTAGGTCTCAATTAAAAACTGCGCATCAAAAAATTGAATCTCTCTCCGTGGAAAATAGCGCCTTGAAGCAAACAAACGCCGATTTATTAAAGAAAAATGAGAATCATAAAATAGTCACCAGTAGTCCTCTAAACAAAAAAATACAAACACCGAAGAGAAATAGAACAAGTCCTAAAAACAAGAAGACGACATCACATTCTTTAGAAATTCCTGGTTGCGGCACATCCATTGCTGAAGACCTTCAAAACTCGCAAAACAATCCATTACCAAACATGAAAATATTAAATGAAAACAACCCATCGTTGCCTATTGTAAAGAATAAGATATGTATTATAAGTGGCGAAACGTCAAATAGATTATATAAAATCAGTCAAAAAACTAATTTATGTAACTTTAATATATGTCACTATCGTATGCCAAATTGTGGACTGAAACAAATATTAGAAAATGTTGATAAGAAAGTACAAAACTTCACTTACTCCGACTACTGTATTATCTATGTCGGAGAAGAGGATTTTAGAAGGACGTACAATTATATAGAATTAGTAACTTTCATTCGCGAAAAACTACAAACCTTAACGCATACCAATTTTATAGTATGCCTTCCAACCTACAAGTATATGATAAATAAAAATTTAATGTTTAACAGTAGAATAGAAACTTTTAATAATTTAATATATCTAGATGTTGAGACGTATAAGTATGCGTATATTTTGGATACAAACATGAATCTTCCGTATTCCTATGAAACTTATAACCAAACGTATGGAAGTCTAAATAGGAAAGGTTTGAACATTATTTTAAACGATTTGCAAGGCCTCGTCCAAGATTTAAGCACAATAAATGTACGAGTAGATGGTTCAAATAAACAACTATCAGAATTTAATTATGTAAATGACACATTGAATCATAAGGTAAATGAAAATTGTGATGATAATAATTTTTTTCGTGTATGACAGAATACATTTACTTCATCAAAATATAAATGGTTTACTACAAAAAGCCGATGAATTTACTGTGAATTTAAATAATATTAATAATACCATAATTGATGTGGTGTGTGTTACCGAGCATAATATGTTAACAGATGATGTAAAATTCCTCCAAATTCCCAATTATACCATGGCAGCAATTTATTCAAGAACAAACAGAAATGGAGGTTCATGTATCTTAATACGAAATAATCATAAATTTAAAACTGTACACGAAGCAAGGCTTGTAAGTATATCCAACGTCATAGAATGTTCGGCTATTGAATTGTTGGAGCATAAATTAATAATTATATGTGTATATAGACCTCCAAAAAATACAAGTGAAAACATTAAAATATTTTTTGACCGTTTAACGGCTATGCTTGTTAAATTGTGTAACAAATGTAAGAAAATTGTTATTTGTGGGGATTATAATATTGATCGACTAAAAGATACTCCTGTTTCGAGAGAGTTTGAAGATTTGTTAAGGAGCTTTAACTTGAAACTTACAATAAATGTACCAACCCGTTTGCAAAGCAAAACGTGCATTGATAATATAGCTCATAATATAAGAGGCTGTACACAATATGTCCTAGACCTAGCACTATCAGATCATACGGCACAAATACTGTCTTGTCCCGTTAAGAAAACCTACTCAATAACTCACTGGTATAAATTTAGAAGAGACTATAGCAACGAAAATATCGAAAAATTTATTAATTGTTTAAAAGCCCTTACTTTTAGTGATTGTTATGGAAAAAGGGACCCCAATGTTGCTTTTGAAGAATTCCATAAACTATTTAAACTGTTTTATGATCTGTGCTTCCCAAATGTAAAAATTAAAGTTCCAATCGTACGAAGTACTAAATGGCTCAGTAAAGGTCTAAAAATATGTTCCCTCCGTAAAAGAATGCTACTTAAAATATATCGACAATCAGGTAAAAATATAGATAAGGATGATTTTAAAAAATATGCTAAAAAGTTAAAAACTATCATAAAACTTACCCAAAAGTCACAAAACAACTATCATATCCAAAGAAGTACAAATAAGTCTAAAGCAGTGTGGCAAATAATCAATAAATACAAAAACAATAACCCACCTGAAAAAATACATCGGATAAAATGTAATAACCAAATTATTACTGACCCTGATTCTATAGCACAAACATTCAACAACTTTTTTATTGACGATGTTAAAAAACTATCGGATAATACAATAAATTACCCTATGATTTCAACTTTTAATAAACCAAACTCCTGCTTTCTATCACCAATTACTCCCTACGATATTGTAAAAATAATTATGACTTTAAAAAATACTAACAGTACAGGCTATGATGGGATCTCCACAAAAATAATAAAACGTGTAGTGTACCAAATTGCTCCAATCATCGCCTACATAATAAATCAGTGTCTTGAAGAAGGAATTTTTCCTACATGTTTGAAGACAACTGTGATTACACCAATATTCAAAAAAGACAACAAAGAGGATGTCCAATGTTACAGACCCATCGCTCTTATTCCCATAATGGCAAAAATATTTGAAAGAGTTCTGTATAATAATCTTATTGAATTTTTCGAAAAAAATAAAATAATTATCGATAATCAAGCTGGATTCCGGAAAGGTAAATCGGTTAATACAGCAATGCATCAGTTTTTACATAAAATTATAACTGAACTAGATGCAAAAAATCAGGTTACAGCATTATACATGGACATGACTAAAGCCTTCGATTATGTTGACCACGGACTATTGCTACATAAATTAGAAACATACGGAGTACGTGGAAAAGCACTAGAGATAATCAAGTCTTATCTTAGTAATAGAATTCAAATCACTGAAATAACACAACTATGTCCATTCACAAAAACAGAAACTAAACACACATCAAGCCCAAGATTTATTAAATATGGTGTACCTCAAGGGACGATACTGGGACCACCGTTATTCCTCATTTATATAAATGACTTACCAAACGTTATTTGTCATCCTATGGTTTTATTTGCAGATGACAGTACCGCTCTTTTCACAAATAACAAAAACCTAAATCATGAACAAGAAATAAATGACTCCCTATCTAAATTAATAAACTGGCTGACAATAAATAACTTGAAAATAAATCTTACAAAAACCCATTACATGAACTTCAAAAATAAAAATGCAAAAGCAATTCCATTATCTATCCATTATAAAAACGCTAATGTATCTGAAGTCACCAGTACAAAATTTCTAGGTATCCATATAGATTCAAATATGTCATGGAAAACACATGTAATTAGTGTATGTAGCAAATTAAATCAATTCTCTTACGCTCTCTATATGCTCAAAAAAGTGTCTAACCAAACCACACTACTTAGTGCATACCATGCTTATGTGGGATCTACTCTGTCTTATGGGATACTGTTCTGGGGATATTCAACTGATAAAGAAACCGCATTCAAGGCACAAAAAAAGTGTATTAGATCTATGTGTGGGATACACCAAACTGATTCTTGTAAACCTCATTTCATAGACCTCAAGATATTAACACTCCCTGCTCTGTATATCTACGAGGCCTCAATATTCGTTAGAACCAACATCAATAGCTATGACACCTTAATAAGCAGTAGACATAAAAATACACTTCGCAATATAGCATCCCACACTGCAGTGTATAGAAACAGTGTTTTTTGTATGGGCATAAAAATATATAATAAGTTACCTCTAGACATAAAAAAAATTAATTCAATAGTTGTTTTTAAAAAGAAGCTAAAAGACTTTCTTATAAAAAAGGCCTATTACTCGGTAAGTGAATTCCTAGAAGAAAAATAATTTTATCCTTATTACTTTAATTTTGACATTTTAATTAGTAGGGGAACCTGTTGTACCTAGGACAGTTTTTCAGATATTATTTTTTTACTGAGATTCGACGTGTTGTATACAAACCATATTTGCATATTTTGAAAGGTCAATTATTTGAGTATTCACCACAAAAATATCGAGAATGTATATGCTATACTAACATGTGTTTTATATACTTAAAAAAAAATGGTATTTAAGGCCGAGGTACAACAAACCCTATGTACCTCGGCCAGTACTACGGTGTACCTAGGACATGACGAGAATTGGGGGGGTAATTTAAAAAAACTATTAACTTTTCATAGCCAAAATCATCAATTCGGTCTAGTGAAATATTTAACAAAAAATAACTAGCAAATTTTGAATAAAATCAAAGCAATAATCGTATTTTTTTTTCTTAAAAAACAAAATTTTTAAACAAGAATATCACAAACTTTTAATCACTGTTTTATCACATGACAAATTTTAAAATGATTACATACATACGCCAGTGCATCAAGCTACCCCAATCTGTCAAATTTCTTTTTCGGTTCAGCCGAAAGCGAGATAATAGTGGACAAAAATACAATCGACTTTGAAAATCTACAATCTCAGTGAATAAAAATAGAGCCTTAAGGGCAACGTCACGGAATATCCATTAGTGTTATATACTAAAACCTTCTCTAGAAGGTAAAGAACACTTATCTGAAAACCGCATCAAAATCGATTCAGCCAAACGTGAAATAATCGTGGACATACACACAAACAAACATACAGGTCGAACTGAGAACCTACTTTTTGTTTTGAAGTCAGTTAAAAATATTTAAATAGTTCAACTGGCGTTCTTTTCTTCTTCTCTTTGCTTTTAGGCATGATTCCTGAAATAATACGTGTATTTGAATAGGAATGTATTACCGGAATATGAAATAATTTGATCAGTTGTACCTTGGCCACTGCCAAGGTACAACTGATCGACAGTGACCGAGGTTCAACACCACTCCAACTTCAACAAAATGGGTGGATTTCAAATATTTTGAGGTTACTTATCCCGCAAGTTTATGATTATTTTAACACTTACTAAACTAAAGAACCAATAGCATATACAAGTTAAGTGACAATTATAATACGTTGAGAGCTATCAGACTGCAAAGTAAATTAGGAATACCTACTTGTTTCGTGAAAAAAAGTTTTGACGTCGATAACACCAAACACCTGCTTAATGGCGGTAAGTGACTAACTGCACATTGAATAGTTGGTAGTGATGTACCGAATACCAAAACTATAACAATTTAGCATTGCGGCAACATTTAAAACGAGCCTAATGGCCTAGGTACATATAGTGCCAAGGTACAACAGGTTCCCCTATTATTATTTCCTATTATAAAATGAAAATTGTGTACTTTTAACATAACATTGCATGTATTCAATTGTTTGTAAAAAGTGTATAAATTGCAATGCCTTAACTGGCAACTAAGTTCTAAGAACATACATATATGTATAATAACACCTTTGTATACCTACACTTAGTTCGCAATAAAGATATTTGAATTTGAATTTGAAAATTTGTTTCTTTTAAATTGGCCAAAAGGGAGAAATCTGCATCTTTAAGAGATAAGGGAAAACTGTCTTAGGAACCTTTAGCTCTTTTTTGATACTGATAATTTTGGCGTTTTTATTTTTTTGGTCAAGTGTGAGCTGTCCACATAAATGAGTGAAATTGAACAATTTTTTTTTTAATGCCGTTCGACTCTGTTTCATGTAAGGATCATTTCATTGTACCGGAAGAAAAAAATCACGACGGCGGAAGTTGGTCAAATTTAGCAAAATATTTTTTCATACAAACTGTATGAACGAAAAAAGAATACCAATTTTTTTATGATGCCATGTTATTTAGTGTCTTGTAGAGACCATTTCATTGTATGGTTTTTTTTTTCCTCCCGATTTTTTTCTTCCTATACAGTGAAATGATCCTTACATGAAACAGAGTCGAACAGCATTAAAAAAAATTTTGGTCAATTTCACTCATTACTGTGGACAGCTCACACTTGACCAAAAAAATAAAAACGCCAAAATTTTCAGTATCAAAAAAGAGCTAAAGGTTCCTAAGAAAGTTTTCTCGTACCTCTTATGGATGCAGGTTTCTTCCTTTTGGCCCATTTAGAAGAAACACTCTGTATATAGTTAGGTTAGTATAGGTTAAGAAAATGAGGTAAGAAATTGGCAGTTCAGTTTTGTTATTAGAAAAAAATTGGAAGTTGTATTTATTAGCTTTTCCCCGTGGTTTCACTACCGCTGCTCGACTCCTGTTGATCTTAGCGCGATGTTATATAACCTATAGCCTTCCTCGATGAATGATCTATATCCAACACAATAAACAGTAGTATTATTCAGTACCCTCAGCACGAGTTTTCAGTATTTGAGACGTAAAGTAAACTGGAACTTTGACAATATCAAATTGACAATTTTCAAGGAAAAAATTAGTTTTTTCTTTGCACACCAGAGGCGCTGTTCCATTTTTTTTTCATACAAGAAACTCTGTAAATATATTGGAAAGTCTTTGTAAAGTAAAATAGTGAAAACTCGTGCTAAGGGTACTGGTAAATGGAAGGTATCTGAAGATTGGAAAATCAAACATATTTCAACTGAATTCTAAAAATATAAAAAAGTTGCTCGAAATTAAAGTAATGGTGGTTTTAAAAAACTAAAAATCACTTCAGCTAAATTGTTAATCATAAGATTTATTAAGAAATGTTAAGTAAGTCCATCCGATATTGGGCTATTGAAGGACCGTGGATTTTAGTCAGTACAAGTCTGACAGTCCCTCCCGCGGGCTGCCCGGGGTGGAAGGACTCATTTGATGAATTTACCACGCAAAAAAAAAAGGTAAGTGAATAACAATAACGATGGCTTATTCACTAAAAGTTCCCAATCTTTAAAATATTTAACCCCACAATGAAAAACCAGATGTCAACAAAATACCAAAAAGTGACACAAGTGACTCATACTTGTCACCGAGCCATTAGCAAAACACGTTTATTCAAGCTCTAAATACCATTTGCTGTGAAATAGTGTCGCAACTATAAGGCTAGTGTTTTGTACGTAAATCGGAATAAATAACGTATCCCAGGCGCTACATCGTTTGGCCTAAATTCCTATCTGTTACACAACAGGCGGTGGTGTGTGGTTGCAGTGACAGCGGGATGTTAGAATTGAGATTTTGGCTTGATAAGAGGTTAAAAAAATCGTTCAGAGATCCCCTTTGTCAAAAGCATCTGTACGAGCCCTGGGACACTCCCATTTCTGTATTAACATTATTACTTCAAACTTATAAAATATCAGGGTGAGAAAGGATTGAAGATAACGAATATAAGAGCTCGATTATCGAACTCTTTCTCATATAGAGGTAATGAATGGTAGGTCCGTAGGAATGGATATCACGCATAGACAAGCAAAGTAATGCATTCCCAAGCTAGGTGAGAAATAGAGCATGAACCAAAAAAAAACTAAACCTTTCAAAATAGTATGACGGATTGACCCTCAAGAGGCCGACCTCTTAAGGGTCAACCCAAGACAGCCTCTAAAAATAATATTAATAGTAGTAGTAGTAATTTGGTACAAAAATGTGTAATGGTTTGTACTAAGCCAAGTGAACTTTAAATCTAAGAATAATGTACTTGAAAATGTCAGAGATATTCGTTTCATTTCTTAAAGATACCCAGAGTTTTAGAAATACCTCTCATATTCACTGAAACCATGTTCAATTTTAATGTTATGTCACTTCTATATCTTTACTTCTCTAAAACTAAAGAAATTCAATCCACAAAATTCAAAAATATTCCAGTCCGCTGCAACTCGCACCGCACCCTAAGGCCTGGCTCACATTGCAGTTCGAGTCGCCAATTTGCGGAGCTACATTAATTACTTGCAGCCTAGCTGTGTTTTAAATTCTTGCGAAACACAGATGTTTTATTTTAAATTTCGTGTTCCGTGTGGTTTCGCCTTTATGCCTAAGTAGGGTGAGATGTGGAAAGTCATTAGGAGGAGTTGAGTCTTTGTTTTTTGTATTTTGACTTAAATTGATAGAATTAATTTAATCTCTAGTAGGCACGTATTTATTGCATAGATGACTAACTAAGCCAACTTGTACATGCTTTGCAAGATGAATTTAATTCAACCGTGCCACTTTATTGCAGAATAAAAGTTACAATCAATTTATTCAAATAAATCAATTACTGTTGAATCTTGGTTATTAAGAATTTATCATAGACTGGAAATACATGCATCCAGTTTCCTAGCACGTTTTCCCAGCATGGTAGTATAGTTTGAGAACACGAGCAAAAAGAAAGAAACGCCTGATGTACAAATTAGAGCAACAAAACGCTGCAACACCAAAAAACTGAATTTCTCACTAGACTCTACATTAAGACCACTACCTAACGTTGTCAGCGAATAACTGGGACGATGCTACGACGCTACGACGCTATCCACCGACAGCCCGACTTCACTCGCTCTAGAAGCTTTTAAACTTACTTCCTCCACTATCTTCCCTCTATTTGTTCGAACTACTCACCACGAATGATGAATACGGTGGAAATTTTCAACACTTCAATATACTTATTGGAATTTGAATTTTAAATGAGGGTAACGTAGGTAGCATTCAGTTTGGTGCAGTTTGTCCGGGTAACTTGTGTGCTTTGATGATGTTTGCTTTTGAATAACGAGACGAGTTGGTTCGAGCACTTTGTGTGGTATAAGTACTCTACCGACCCGCCTCTGGGCCCGCGTGGTGGATTATGGCCCACTCCTTCTCACGACCTGTGTCCCAACAGTGGGAACTTTATATAGGTTGATGATGATGATGATAAGACTCTATCAGCAGGTATCACCAAAATAATAATCTGTCTCTTAATAAACTTGGATATTCTACTTGATTTTAATGATGAGTTGATATTTTTTGCGCAATTTTTAGTGTACTAAAAGATTTCGTCTATCTGGTATTTTTTTCGGGATTTCTAATTTAATCCCTTTGAGAAAGATTTTGGTTTGATACTGTACACTACCTAATATTTTGGAAAGTAAAGATTATATTTTTTGTTTGTAATGGACTAACTCAAAAATGTATGGACTGGCTTCAAAAATTCTTGACTCCAGTATAAAGCTCCATTAACAGTAAGTAACATAGGTTTTTTTTCTGATCCGCGTCGACTGTTACTGGCAGAGGATAACTAAATTATAATCTCACGATTTTCCGATACTTGCTATGTTACATAAAGATCTAGTATTTTTATGTATTGTAATACATACAAAACCTCACGTCCTTTTTCATGGAGGTTAATTAATAATAACTATAAATCTACTTTCTTACAAAATCTTCTCATCTCGTCGACGTTCGTATGTTGAAATTGTCGGATATTGACGTACATAACTTTTGAACTAGGACTTTATATGAAATTCAATGAATATATTTTAAAAGTATCTTTAAAGAGCTATTAAAAGAAATACATCAGCATCCTGGACGTTACTGGGGCAGACACCCGTACTAATATGAGCATCGTCCTACAAAAACTTCAAATAATTTTATTGGAATTTGAATTTTAAATGCGGGTAACGGTAGGTAGCATTTGGTTTGATGCAGTACGTCTGTGTAACTTGTGTACTTACGTGTGGGTTCGATGATGTTTGCTTTGTAGAACGAGACGTGGTAGTTGGAGTGCCTACTCTATGAATACGTGTCTAGTTATATTGTTACAAGCTGGGGGCACTGACCTTTATTCTAGTCTTAGTCTAGTTTTATTTGCCCTCTTAATTTCTTCTTAATCGTGGGTGAGTTTACAAACGTCTCAAGCCGCCTACACATAGACTCAATTAACGGGATTTTAATGGACTGCCTGAAAAATATGTAAAAATTGTATTGGATAACTACATAAAAAAGCGTTCTATATAGATCTCGCACCGGCAACCGTAGCGTAGGACACCCACCCTGAAGGTGGACAGACAACCTTATGAAGTCAACTCTGGATGTAAGCCGCTTCCAACCAGTCCTACTGGGAGTATATAGGGGACGCCTATGTTCAGCTGTCGACGTCTTACAGTTGATATGATGATGATAAAGTAGTATGCAGCAATAAAATGCCAACACATTTAAATAATTGTAGTAAATGAGAAGTCGAAATATAAAATTCAAAGCTAGGTTTTAACATTAAATTCTAGCAAAAATTAGGGCAGGGTTAATGTTTATTTTAAACCCGTTAAAAGCCACGCTTATTTAGATCCCAAAACGTTAGGTTGGTACTACCGCTTACCTGCCAATGTTACCTATTCAAAATAATCCCAATAATCACACTAATAACCGTAACGAACGAGCTATAATAATAATATTTTATCATGTTTCGTTCATAACATAATAATCCTTATTAACACTCACATTAAAGGTTATAGTCCATTAATTTGTATTACAGTGCCAACATTATTCTTGGTACTGCGGGTTTTAACTTCTACCTTTAAGCTGGGTTCAAGGGAAACTGGAAAGTTAATATCAGTAACATTTATTAGGTTATTTATGTAAGTTATAGTAGTAACTTTTACGTGTAAAAAACCTGTTTTGCAAAAGTAATATCCAACTTCCAAAATAGCACAAAAGCTAAAAAATAATTCATCTGTCGGAAGTTAGTAACTTTTTTATTTTATGTAATTACATTTATTGATGGTCGGTTATATCTAAAGGGAGAAAAATTAAAATCGTTGATAAAATCAGTATCATGGATAATTTCAAACGATTTTTTATTTTTTCTATTTTTTGTCTGAATTATTCCTTTTATTACAGCTTTACCACAAATTACTAATTTCACACATTTTATCTACCTTTCTCCACATTTCCATGTGTCTCTCACCACACACCGTACCACACAAACTCCAATAAAAATCAAAGCCGAAAAAAGAACCACACCATCATAAAATTTTCCAACCAAAAAATTTCAAATTTCGAAGCCCTAAAATAGAAAGGCTGTGACACACAAAAAGATAAACTAAAGCCAAAGGTATCGCTAGCTTCGGGTACAGTATTTGTATGCAAAAAAATTTGGAGCTGTGCCGAGGTTGGCCGTCACCTGTCAAAGTTGACAGTGAGGCGTGGAACTGACGTGTTTTAGATTATTTCTGGAAAACTATGGAAGATAAGGTTTATTTTTTGTTGTGCTAGATCAGACTAGCAGCTGTACGAATTCTCTTGCTTATTATGATACTAACCAGTAGGAATACGAGTATTATAATGCTGAAGAGTTTGAGACTGAGACAAGCCTGAATTTGCTGTGTTAAGTTAACGCTTCGATGTGCTTCGACTCTGCACAAGTATGAATCGACCCTAAATGAATAAACAAACTTAATATGGGTGCTATGACATAGTAGAAGGTTTACCAAACCCTTGAAGATGCATCCGTGTTGGCATGTCTCCAACATAATTGTTTCAATAGTGTCTGACTGTCGGTCTACTCCCTATCCAACCATGCAAGTCAAGAGAGAACTGGGCTAAACCGACGCAGCAATTCAAAGCATTTATAGGTGAATGGGATCTATTGCAATTGTTCAAGTGTTAAGAGTGATCTGGCCATGACAGATGGGTAATGGAGCAGGCTGGCCTAGTACTTTGAATTGGAGCAGGCTCTTTATATTATCATATTTGTAGCATCTCTGATAAAATTTGATAAGAAGTAAATAATTATGACAAGTGTTGTGTTTGAACCCAGCCAGGCGTCGTTTTGACAGGCCTGTTGATCTAGTGGTTAGTGACCCTGACTGCTATGCCGGAGGTCGTGGGTTCGATTCCCTCCCAGGACAAAATATGTTTATGTGATGAGCCCACTTATTTGTTCTGTGTCTGGGTGTAATTTATCTAATAATATTTTTGTATTAAGAAATATATAAGTATGTTTATCACTTGTCTCCTACCCATAACACAAGCTCTGCTTAGCTTGGGACTAGATGGCATTGTGTAATAGTTGTAGAATATTATTATTTTATTATTGTGTTGTTTATTTCATCATCACTGCTTTCAAAATGTAACGGAAAACATCGTGAGGAAACCAAAATATTCGAAGACTAGCTGACCCTTGCCCACTTCGTTGGGCGGTAAAAGTGTTAACTTGTGATGAAATGATGAGTGTGGTTCGGTTAGTACTGAGTGCCGAGTGCTATGATTTATTTCCTGACTGCCAGAAGGAGGATTATGTTTTTATTGCATACTGACAGTAACCGCCAGCCGACTTTCTGTTGCTAGGCGTTGCTCATGTTCAACGTTAGATTCCCGAGCACGGGCCTGCGATGTTCTCATTGTTTGGTTAGCGAGCCACTGCGAGCGCTCAGCGCGAGTATCCCTATCCCTTGTTGCTGAGATATGCTGCTTTAAATCACTGAGACGCTGCGCACGTTCAGCGCTAGATTACCGAGCACGGGCCTGCGATGTTCTCGCACTTTGGCTTTTTTTTTACGTGACATCAAATGAGTCCTCCCAACCCGGGCAGAGTGGGAGGGGGGACTGTCAGACTTGTACTGCCTTAAATCCACGGTGTTCTTCGGTTGCCCTTTGAATACCGGAGTCGCGGTATACGTTTGTCCCGCAACCCTGGCTAGGCTATGGCCCTCGATAGGGTCCCGTCACTATCCTGACACTCTTTGAGTCGCGTGTGGAACACAACGCGCCGTCGACCCGGGCATGGTCCATGGTCGAACAGTGCGTTGCCCTTTACTCGAAGCCCGCATGCCCGATGATCGTCCTGCGACATCCGTCGCCGTGGGCGTCTACTACTACGGCTGGGGTGGAGGGAGGATGCTGTCCTCTCTCTCACCTATTCCACCTCCTCCTTCGCGAGCATGACTGCTTCGCAGAAGGAGGAGACCGCTTCCCACTCCGTCTCGCCCCGCAGCATGGCCGCGACCAATGCCGGGTGCAAGAGGTCTCCGCCTATCGCCTGCGTGAGGACACGGCGGTGCTCCGCCCAAGCAGGGCAGTCCTGCATCGTATGCTCCACCGTGTCCTCCGGGCGGTCCTCCTAGTGGTGACACTCGGGCGTTTCCTCCTTCTTTATCAGACACACGTACCTCTCGAAGCATCCATGTCCGGTGAGGACTTGTGTCATGCGGTAGATGAGGACGCCGTGGGGTCTATCCAGCCACTCCTCAAAGAGGGGAGCAAGCATCTGCGAGCGCTCAGCGCTAGATGTTCTCGATGTTCTCCAGCTTTGGTTGGCAAGACGCTGTGAACGCTCGGAGCTAGATTCCCCAGCGCGTGCTTGCGAAATATTTTCTCTATTCCTCGAGAGACGCTGATGATTTTCAAGAGCAGACTATTCCATACGGCGTACTCGAGTTGCTTTGTCTGGGATGTCTGTCGGTAAAGTTGTGATTTCCTTTTAGGCATGGTAAACAATCGCTGAAACTGTCCGATATCCCAGAACATAAATACCACAGCTTGGAATTCAAAGAAACCGTGTTTTGTATTTTAAGAAACCGAGCAATCAAAACAATTTTAAAGACCAACACGTAGGGATGCTAAGACAGGAAATCTCCACGTGCGCCCGTCAAAAACTCTTCCTTAGGCACTGTGTGCCTAAGGGGTCTCTTTGCCCCTATGTGAATAGCATGTCGTGTAAACGCTCCAACGCGTGTCCCTCTGATCAGCAGAGGGCACAGCGGCGGAGCGGGCGGAGTAATGTGTGGCTCGTCGTCCGACCGAGGACCAAGCCCGGGTCGGTGGTGCGCCGTGTTTCGCGCCAAATGCCTGCTGGGATCGCGGGTTTTTTCTTAACCCAGGATACCGCGGCCCCGGAACGTACAGGGCATCGAAAGGAACATGGGTGGATTTTAGTCAGTAAGAGTCTGACAGTCCGCCTCACCCAGGGCTCAGGACTCATTTGATGATTTTACCACATTAAAAAAAGACCAACGCGTAATTGCACAACGCCATCCAATGGATCTTTCTTTGTCGTGTCGATGATTCCTTTATATTGTATGTTTCGACCAAAACTCTGCCACGTTGACGGCGTTGCTGGTGGCCTCGGATAGATCCCTTAGAGTGAGGTGGAATTACAAAGAGTACAATAAAATTGAGAAGGTGGGCCATCGTTTGCGATGATCCAATGGATAAAACGTCCGTACAAAGCATGTTCAATGGACGGCGGCATTTTGCGATTTAGTAATTTTATATCTTATTATCTTCGAAACTATTTAACCAATTTACTTACTGTATTTGGCAAATCGTATCTCTATGATGTTCTTGTGATCATAATAATATTTTTTTTGTTAAGATTTAATATTTAGTTGATGAAAAACCGTCCAAAGCTTTAATATGGTTCGAGAATGGACGGCGGCATTTTGCGATTTAGTAATTTTATGTTATCTTCGAAATTATTTAACCAATTGACATACTGTTTGGGGCAAATCATATCTCTATGATGTTCTTGTGATCATAATAATATTTTTTTGGATAAGTTTTAATATATAGTTCATTAAAAAACCGTCCAAATGTAAGTATGACGAAAAATACTTTTTTTAACTCGTAAAAGCTACTATATCTACTAAAACATAAAAGATAGAAATATGGTGTCGCGGACTTTATTGTAGAACTATTGAAAGCGGACATTTTTGCCATACATTATTTTCAATTTTAAGCAACTGTTAAGGCAGCGCATGCTAATAACTCTGTTAGAAGAGCAATTTTTTTCCGCCCGGCTTAACAAAACTTGAGATAGTTCAGCTAATATGCATGGTATTTTTATAATTTATAGCCTATAGCACTCAGGGATAATGTAGCTTTCTACCAGTGAAACAATTTTCAAAATCGGTTCATTACTTTCGGAGATTACCCATTACATACAAACAAACAATTTTACCTCTTTATAATATTAGTATAGATAGTATAGATAATTATGTGACATTTGACAATTGGCCTGTGTGGTGGATTACAGCTCACTCTCTAATACACAGGAGGTCTGTGTCCCAGCAGTGGGGATGAAATAGGGTGATTACGCAAACAGTGTTAGTGACCAGAATAGCTTAATTACTAAAAATTCAATAGGTAATAATCCTTTAATCGCTGTGTGACCAAAGTGCATGCTAGTTTCAACAAAGATTAAAACAAAGAATACGAGAAAGCAGTAGGACTTCAAGTTATCACTCAAAATTAATGTTTACATCCCTTGTTTAAAACTCGCGAAAAATTTACGTCTCTAGAGAAAAAAAGTGTGTGAAAACCAGTTAACAATTCACCCTGAAACAACGTAAAAAATACAAGCATACTACCTTTTAAGGGCGCGCCTCATAAATTAAATACCGAAACTTTTACGAAAACATTTTAAATTGTTGAAAAACAGCGTGGTCTGTGCCCCCGGGCCGTTGTCAGGGAGGACCTTTATCTCTCAGTTTTATATCTCAATTTCCCCGTTTTTTTTGACGGGATTAGGGTTGTGTTGCCATATATAAACGACCCCACATTCGGATGCTCGGAGCACTTTAAAAATTCAATGGAAATGGTGAAAGAAATTTTATTGGTGCCATTTTTCTAGTTTCGGGGTAAACTGTTAACTAACGTGGGGAAATAGTTTTCGTTTCGGGAATAAAAATGGACGGTAGTTCGAATACTTTGTACGATTTTATGGTATCTCATTTTTCCCTTAGATTGAAGTGGTACAGTTTTTCGTTGAGTACTCTTCTAGTTTCTTCTTTTATTTTTATTCTGGCTGAACAATAAAGTACACAAGTTCGGTCTGCTAGGTTACGCTATGTTTGCTAGATGGGACGTGGAAGCGTGACCATCCATTAAATACCAAGTTCCCTCAGTGTCTCGGAAAGCGCGCTAAGCCTTAGGGGTCATCTGTAATTTTTAGATCTATGACTGTGTTACAAAGGGGTTTCGAATTATCCAGTAATAACTGGCTTTAGAGATAAGGATCTACTTTAGATTGGATGGATACCAACGACAACCTAATTGGGAAAATTTTTTGGAAGATTTTTTTATCGTGGTAAAATCATCAAATGAGTACTCCTACCCAGGGCAGGGCGGGAGGGACTGTCAGACTTATACTTATTATAATCCACGGTGTCCTTCGGTAGCCCTTCGTGTACCGGAGTCGCGGTATACATGTGTCCCGCGACCCTTGGGAAATGGCTAGGAAGAAATGATGATTTATAAATTATTATTCTTGATAAATGATACGAGAGAAACCTTGTCTGTGTGTTAACTTTCTCGACCTAAATAACAGGTAAATGTATGTTGATGAATTTTGATACATTTTGAGATTGACATGGTCACAAATCCAAATATTTGTGTATAAAACGAGATATTGAATTTACCATGTTTATTATTTGCAAATATCCCGATTCAAACACAAATATTTGATGAATCGAATAGTATGAAAAGTAGCTTATTTCATACTATTAGTAAATTATTGACAGGCCTGTTGGTCTAGTGGTTAGTGACCCTGACTGCTATGCCGGAGGTCGTGGGTACGATTCCACCGAGGGCAAATGTTTGTGTGATGAGCACGTTCATTGTTCTGTGTCTAGGTGTAATTTATATATAATATTTATTTATTTAGAAATATATAAGTATGTTTATCAGTTGTCTAGTACTCATAACACAAGCTCTGCTTAGCTTGGGACTAGATGGCGTTGTGTGATAGTTGTGGAATATTACAGTGGGGATATTTTCAACCTTCATGCGGAGTTTTCCGATTCCACAAAAGGAATACACAGTCATTATATGTCAAAGGAATAGTCTTTTCGTGCTAACTAAAACATTCACTGCTTTTTCAGGCTAAAAACCTCTTTAAAAGCTTTTCTTAAGAAAACCTCCTTAAAAAACTTAGTCATTGCTTTCAGGTATAACAAAAAAAGAGATTTATTTTTCAATCACTTACCGTAGACCTATTTTTCGTAACTTCCAGTAACATTAATCTTCTATTCTAGTATATAATGTTAGGTAATGCCTATGTATAAGCGTTTCAAAGTGCTTTTTACTTTACATAATAAGATTTCGTGGTATTGTTGGTTTATTCGGTTCAAATATAATATTATTCGGTAAATAGGTATTTGTAACTCGGAGTTATTCGAGGTTGTGGACCACTTCCTGTAGTGCTGATTTAATTTATTTGGTAAAATGAAAATAATATTGCTCTTAAACAGTCATCATCATCATCATCATCAGCCTATAACGTTCCCACTGCTGGGACACAGGCCTCCTCTCTTGTGAGAGGGAGTGGGCCATAATCCACCACGCGGACCCAGTGCGGATTGGCAGATGTCACATGTCTTCGAATTTGATGGTTCTAGGACATGCCGGTTTCCTCACGATGTTTTCCTGCACCGTTTTGAGAGCAGTGGTGATGAAATAAATTACACAAAGTAATGCGTCAAGCTGGGTTCGAACCCACGACCTACAACTCGTAAGTCGGGACCGATACCACTGGGCCACCACTGCTCCTTCCACTTAAACAGTACCTACTCATAAATAGGTACTTTTTTCGTAACTAAATCATACAATTAATTTTAAAAAAACTATACTAAAATCGTAAACTCAATAAATTCATAGCTTAACTACCTACTTCTATTTATTATTTTTACTTTCAAGTTTTTCGTTACGAGATTTATACGAAAAAATTTATAAGTTTCTGTGCAGGCGACGTTTATTTTTTAGTAACGACGGCTGTATATGAATTCGTTCATGATTTTTTTCGAGTTTGATGGACAGAAACTACAGAATTTCAACTATTACCACACACTTTTTGCCTAGTTTTCATACACTCACGCTAGTTACGAGTACTTACCTGAAATATCTGAAAAATATTTGTTGCAAAAAAAACTTTTACAATTTTTGGTGCAATAAAAATATAAGGGTGAATTGGGGAACTTTGGACAACCCTAGTATACGTCTGTGATAACAATCTGATCCCACGCGGATACCAACTTAATATTACACACGGTCCAGTAACTTTTATAAGTTTTATCCCATAAAATGTTGTGTTTTGTTAACAAAAAGACATAGAAATAGTAAAACAGAAGTGGGTTGTGCCTTTGAAAGAACAACGGGTTTTGTAAAACTCATTTTAGGAAAGGGATATCCATAAAAAAAAAAACATGCCAGTAGTTAAATAAACATATTTTTACTCGGTACGAGTAAAAATTATTTTCATCTTAATACCAATAAAACTAAAATTAGATTATAACCTTATTCTTTGGAAATAAGAATACAAAATGAATGAGACCTTGGTGCTTTAGCAAAAAGACCAAGCAGTATTGGGAACAGGATCCAAAATGCAAATGGTCAGATCTGTTGAGAGAAGAATATCCTTATAAAAGCGCTGTATCCAGAAGAACTGTGTCTAAATCACGCGTCCGATCAAGCTGCAAGAACCAGAATGGTGTTATTTGAGGTTTTTGGTCAGCAAAACATTGGCTGACACGATGAGAGTTGAAACACTGACTGCAGTACTCACAACAAACATGTCAACAACTTGATACAACACAATTACTCCGATTAACACTTAAACATGAATACCTATCCAATCTAATACCACTACCTACCTATCATATATCTCAGTTGATATACCAATATACCACAATAAGCCAATATACAACAATGAACCAATATACAATAAATCATCCGAGTTCTAACACACAAGCAGTTGAGACATGTGACGTTAATTTGGTCTAGGCATCACAATGGAAGATCATTGTTACTAGATTCCGCGGCTACAAGCTGAATTAGCGATATTGCTTGCAAGCGACGTCCTCGGTTATCGTATTTGACTTTGCGATGCGATGTCAGCGTTATAATGGTTGTATGATCATCATTTGCCTAGCCTTTTACCAAATTTGTTGGGGACGGCTTCCAGTGTTACTGGATAAACGTAAATAACCAAAAAATATTTAACATGGAGGAAATGCCAATATGATCTTAACGACCCAGATATCAATAGTTTATAATACCAGAAATTGAAATGTCATTATACTGTCTTGTGTATTTGTAGCTTTAGAATCAGCTTCATCACATTTTGTTAGCATTCGTTTTGCAGTTGGTATTCCCGGACACATGTAGCCCGAAACTCTTTAAGGTTACAGTGAACAGACTTCTTCTGGGTAAACTTGCATCATTGTAGACCTTGTCTTGGTCACCTTTGATCTCGACTCGACAAGTGTAAACCAAACCCGAAAAAAAAAGGATGTTCTTAATTTTCCAATTGAAATAAAACATCTAAACACAAAAAAAAAATGAAATAGAAAACGTGGAATGCAATGAAATGAACACAGATACCAATTTCTTTGCAAAGCAACTTGCCTTTGTGCCAGACCTGATTAGTGAAAATCACAAATCTGCGCTAGCTACTTGCATAAAGTACAAGTTACTGTGTATTCCTGGCTTCAAGCTACTGAATATGAAGATTTAGCCAACTACTTGGCCTGAACAACAGCTGGCATTGCCTCAAGAAATGCGGAGTGCGTTTGCGTCTCTTATATCCAGACAAATTAATGGAGACATTAAACTTTATCACGCCTCGGAGGTTATGTACGACCTTCGTCTTTGTAGTAGCTAAATTCTTTTATTGGGACGGTTCTTTTTTCTAAGTTAAATGACACATTTTTTAAAGTGGGTGAGTGTTAATTGTCGCTCAAGTTACTTAGCCTAACCCAAAGCTAATCAAATTAAAATTAAATACTTTTTTTGCCACCACCGCATCAAAGGTTTATGATTAATTTAAGTAAAGCGCAGTCGTACATTCAGATGAGGCACGGACTTTGATCCGTAACTGTGTGTCTACTAGCAGCAGCTGTATGTCACGTGATTTTGCATAGCCTTTTTCGATAGAAAAATTGACTATCCATCACAAAATAATTTTACATTTTGAATCAGTAGTTCCTGAGATTAGCGCTTTTAACCAAAGAAACTCTACAGCTTTATAAATTATTTTAGAATTTTAATAGAAAATTGTAAGAATACTAGCCTCAATCCCCTATATCAAGTCCTAGAATAAATAAAATCAGGGAAACCATTCAAGATTTTATAAAAATCTGCACGTGTTTCTACGTTTACCAAAGAGACTACAGTAAACGAACGAATCTGACGTCTTACTGCGAACCAACAGAGAATCCTCGTGTCAGACATTATCCTATCACACGCTGAATTGACGGCCAGACGTTAACTTTGCCTTACCAGCAAAACTATTCCGGATCTCGGAAATACGGAACAACGGATCTCCGGAACTCCGAAACTCAACCAACTAATTCAGTAAACCTGAATATTTCTACCCAATAGAACACTACATGCAAAGTATTTTACTTTTCATAAAGTTGTACTCAAACGGGAATATAAAAGTTTCCAGATCCGTTGGTACTGTGAGTACACACGGCTACACATCAAGGTACGCAAACCCAGTATTAGTTGACCTTTCATTGTGTGTAAAATCGTACGAAGCGAGAGCAAGACAAACTGGTTTTGTATAGCTTGATGTGTGGCCGTGTGTACCAGAAATTCTATTGATCCATAAAGTTAAACGAAACTTTTTGTATTTGGCAGCTGGGAACGATTTCGTGTTGAGAAAACAATTTGTAGTGACGATTGCTTTGCGTAGATTAAAATTTGTTTTTTTGCGTACATAATATATTTTCGGTCGTTACTTTTAAAAGCAGTGTAAAATTGCCTGTGGTTCATTTTAGCCGCACTCACCCTCTGAGCGTGTGAATATTTAAAAATGGAACAGCAATTTTAAAATGATGAAGTTGGAATTAGATTTTCGTTCACTGCGCCTTTCTAAGCTGAGGGTCTGAAACGGACACTTAGCAATATCTCTAATGATTCACGTCGTGCATTTAGAGCATTTTCATAGGCTTCTTAGTCAACTATGACTTTGAATCGCAATTGTCGTTGCTGGAAATGCACGAAACGAATCATTTGGGATATTGCTTAAAGTAACCGTTGTAGAACCTCTGTTCTTTTTTTATTTTTTTCTCTTTTTTCATACGAATTGTCTAGTAAAGGGTATTGATCCGAGGTCTTCCGATGGAAATCCAAATTTTCCTGTCTGCAAATTGAAAAATGTGCTCTGAAAACTATATGTATAGGTAATACGATAGACAAAATAATACCGTATGAGTGGGCTGTAATCCACTACTTGTGCTCAGTGCGGTTTGGCAGATGCCACAATCATGTGTAATGTGCTATACACTGATATTTTTACATTAACCTCGAGAGAAGGTTGTTTTGCCAGAAACCTTTTAAAGGCTTGGCCACTTATCATTATGATATACTAGCTCTTGGCTTTGCTTACGTGTATATAAATAATTATGTCAAACTATAAATTGGAGTTCCATCCAGACCGTTCTGCTGTTTCGAGGAAAGTAAAAAATATCCATTCATCCAAAATTTTGCATCTATAATGCTACTAAGCTAAAAAGAGATTCGCAAGTATGAGGCAGCTGCTTTTTTTTGCAATTACGAACAACATACTCCTCAAATGACGCCCCCTTTAGAGGGCCAAAGCTTTCCTGAGTCGCGGGACTTACGAGTAACCGTGGCCCCGAATGAAAAGGCTATTGAAGGACACCGTGGATTTCAGTCAGTACAAGTCTGACAGTACCTCCCGCACTGCCCTGCGATTCATTTGATGATTTAACCACGTAACAAAAAACAAACCCCTCAAGATATTTCTAGTACAAAAAGACTTGTAGGTATAATCAACACCTTTCCACCCCAAATTGAAAGAAAACCACTCAATTCACCCAGACTTAGATAACACGTTTCAATAGAAAATAGATGGATCGTATGTGTTGGTATCTCATTTCTGTAGGCACACCTCTATTGAGATCCTCTTGAGGGTAATTCAAACCGTCTAGCATTCGTGGTGTTATGTAACGCAAGACTCGCCTGAGCACCACAAAGGGGGGTTTACTTCTCACTCGAGTAAGCCAGAACAAAAGTATTAAAACGGTAATGAGAAGTGCTTTGAAAATTTCGTATAGTGTCTGTAAGCTATGGAGAAGTATGTTTTTAAGTGCTGTTGTGGTGGTTTTGTTATAGATTTTAATTTATCGTCTTTTACTTTTCCTGTACATATTACTAGTAGGTTTTTATTTATAGTTTGTAAATTAAAGTTATTTATCGTCTTAATACTTTTTTAAACTATCACGGTTTGCTTCTAAACTTAAACCGCCTTATTAAAAATGGGGTTTAACTAAAAACCAAGGTTTATTTCACCAAAAACTACGGTTTACACAAACGTTATTACAAATCTTGGTTTTACGATAAACCATGGTCTAACAGTCGTAGATGTCAAAATTTCTCAAAGCTACTTTTTCATTGTGTTACGTGCTAGATTTAATTGTTAGTACACATGGTGTATTTAAATGTTAAGACAATGGTTCAAATGACGGTACTAAAGTCTACGTAATATCTAAGTTTTGTAATACGGAGAAATTTAAACCAAGGTTTATTTAGTTTTTGTAATAAGGCCGAATATGTCACTTACGGGATATGTTCTGTGATTAAATATTTGTTGCTGTTCCCGATATTTCGACGCTGTTGCAAGCGTCATGATCGCAGGTTGACAATCCGCGATCACAGAAATTAATCACGGAAGAATATAATATATCCCTTAAGTGAAATTTAAGTTTATCTTCTTAATATCATCAAATGAGTCCTCCTACCCATTAGTGTCAGACTTATACTGGCTAAAATCCACGATGATTCATCATCATCATAATAATTTAATCGTCAGAAACGTAATCTGAAAAACACCTTTTAGTCAGTGCTAGTTTGACAGTCCTTTCCACTCTGCCTTGGTTCATTTTAAAACGTTACATTAAATCTTACCTCTACAAATGCAAAAGTTTGTGAGGAGAGATGAATGCATTTTTGTTACTCTTAAACGCAAAAAAACTGCTGAACTGATTTGGATGAAATCCGAACCACTAAACTGGATAAACACAATTAACAAATATGAAATATGGTTACGCATTGGATATCTATCATAACTATAATATTTGACAGATCTCCGTACTACCCTAACTAACCTGAAATGTAAACCAGTGCTTAATCAAATCAATACGAAACAGACACGTGCTCATGTAAGTACATAATACATAATATGGTTCCGTTACTAACCGAGATGCTCAACCTCTTGTTATCCGGACATCAATAATTAATCGTTAATTTAGGAGCTATCTCTATGTGTGGTCACAGTTTTAGCGGTGATAAATGACAGTACCTACCCCTAGCACGAGTTTTCACTCTTTTACTTTACAGCATCTTTCCAGTATTTACAGCGTTTTTCTATGAAAAAATGGAACAGCGCCTCTGGTGTGCGAAGAAGGAACAAATTTTTTCCTTAAAAATTGACAATTTGAAATTGTTAAAGTTCCAGTTTACTTTACGTCTCAAATACTGAAAACTCGTGCTGAGGGTACTGTTCGCGTTACGATATGTTAAAAGTATGTTATCTTAAAAGCAGGTAAACTATGTTCGTTACTTTTTATAGTGGTAAAATCTTCAAATGAGTCCTCCCACCCAGAGCAGAGCGGGAAGGACTGAAAATGAAATAATGCTTTCGATGAAATGTTTTTTTCTCTTGAAACGCATGTAAAGTAGTGAGAGATTTGAAGTGTAATTATATATTTCGTGTGGGAAATGTGGCCAACCTCTGCTTAGAGTTAATTAAGCCGCTTCTGGGAAACCCACATGTCTCTGAAATGGCTTAAGATTTTTAAGCCATTTCAGAGATCTGTGGAGTTTAAGAGAATTTTTAGTTAAATCTCTTACACATGGCTGTAAGTACAAAGGGTGTAAGGTACTTAATGCCTTTTTTATCGTGGTAAAATCATCAAATGAGTCCTCCCACCCAGAGCAAAATGGGAGGGACTGTCAGACTCATACTGACTAAAATCCATGGTGTCCTTCAATAGCCCTTTAGTAAGTTCCGGGGTCACGGTAAATAGAGTAGTACCTATTGATGAAGACCTCTGTACTAAGTTTTCTTCTAAACTTTGTTCAAGTAGCCTGTCATAAGCGAGATGGCACTAGACGACTTATATAGCTCTGTCTCTTTCCTTCACTAGATTTATGGTAAGCCTAGGGGCGCGGACCCATGTCCACGGCCGGCGTACCCAATATTGGGTTACCCAATATTTTCTTTGATTTTGTATTTTCTTCATTTTTCGTCGTCATAACAGCAACAGGAGCAGCATATCAATCCAAAACTGTAATTTTGGTGTACGTGCTGGGTGGGTACGTGCCGGTACACGATACGGGTACATGGGTGCGGCACGGCGCCGCGCTATCCGACGGCGGCGGTGCCGTACCGTTGCACGGCAAACGGCGCCGCACCGTAGACATGGGTCCACGCCCTACGGGACCTTCAACTGTCAACAGTCATAGTAAAAATATAACGTTTATGTATATAAAATAATGCAGCGTTTCAACGTCTAGAGACTGTTTAAACAAACATGTTAACAAAAATCCAGACCCGGAATAATTTCCTGAAGACTATATTATGCTGTAATAGATCCCGCGGCACGGAGCAAAGCAGTCAATCGCTTAGACACTGTGCCCATTGCACCATCTTTACATAATTAAAAGTACACACGTCAAAAAAAGTATGCGATCACTTTGAAAAATCGTTTGTTTAGGTTCAGTAGATTATTATTATCTATCATTATGATTTCTTATTTTATTTAGATTCATTTCACAATATATGTCTAAGTAAAGAAAACGCACAACAAAGATTTTTTCTAGATAAAGTTCAATTTAAAAATGTTGTCAGCTTAAGCTATTGACCACAATTATATATTAACTTTTATAGGTTACAGCAACTCTGTTACACCCAGGGTATGCATAATGAACCTCGCAACACAGCTTAGTGTAACTATCTATTTAACAATATACCTATCTACGTTATATTATAAGGTAGAGTAGCAGTTGCAACCGTAGAGCGCAGGTGTTCGCAGTGAAACACGGACACCATTAACGAATGATTAATTCTGGTGCTATGTGCCGTACATAGGTCAAGGCTTGGTCTCAGTTCTAGCGGGAGATTTACAAAATATTAATTTACTAGTTGTCAGCGGATTTGCCTAGGTGTAACTCAGAAATTATCCCAAAATAACGTAAAAAGATAATACGATAAGGCACAAACAATAGAAAATATAGCCTTTCTCTGAGTCCAGTATCATCGAAATCCATTCAGGCATTGTGACGCGATTGAAGAACAAAATATCAATCCCTCTAAACATCCAAGCATTTTCATTTATTATATTATTGTATGATAGTGGTAAAAAGGCTTCTCACTAATAAATTAATATATTTTTGCTTTTTATAAATTGCAAAGTGGATTTACTTTCCAAATAAATGTATTTTTCTTCATTTATCAGATGATCTTTGATTCCAATCATTTAAGAAGTGTTTATTAGCTGTTAAATGGGAATGATTAAATTCCGTTTCTAAACTGCCTTCGACAAACAAAATTTAAGATTTTCCTAAATATTGATTATACAAATACCAAGTTCAGTTACCTAATTGGAATTACAAAATCAAACACTTACTGTTCAGGCTGAATAACGAAATCTTTGTTTTTATTGCAAACATTCAGGAGATAAAATGATGTTCAAATCAAACACGGCATTTTTTTTCATAAAAATAAATATTAAACCAAACGCCATTCTGTTTACACTATCGCCCCGCCTTACCCGGTATAAATGGGACTTAATTCAGCGAGCAGTACCACGATCTTATAATTATTTCATGGATAGCTGCTTTGGTAGTAAAGTACCACTAGTACCATGTTCCGCGTGATTACAGCATAAAGACTAATCCATTGCCGTTTTTATGCGGAAGCGGAATCATTTAGTGCATATTTACTGAGCATTAGTCGTGATATACGCGTGGCGTGTTTACATTGCGTTATTTGTATTAAACTGGTGATAGTTTGTTTGTAATACGTAGCTGTTTCTTAAGGTGGTGTAATTGGATTGATGAGTAATTAAGAGTTGAAATTTGCATATTATTTAATTGGTCCATCACGTCTTTTTACGTTTTTGTGAAGTAAAGTAAAAAATACGTGTGGCACTCAGGGACTGCCGCGGTAAAGCTATTGCATAGCAATTTATAAAACAAGAAAAAATTATCGCCTACCGCGAATGTTTAACGAGAATTATCATTTACTTAAAATGTTTGTGGTACACTACTGTAATAAAGAAAAATAAATTATAATGAAGATATAAGTGGTTATTTTATATACAAGATTCCCAGGTCTCACTTCCAAACTGGGTCAAAAAGAATGAATACGAAAAAGTGAATTGTCTTACTCTTAATGACGGATGTTTTTATGATTGTCAAAGTCTGCCGAACTTAAGTGACGTTAGACGATGCGGGGTGTTAGGTATTTTTGTTAGGTTTATTTTCGTTACGGAATTTCTTGATAAGGTCACCGCGCTCAGAGCCCGCTATAAAAGCTATGCAATAGCTTAAAAAATCTATGTCTTTGTGGGTCTGCTTATAACTTTATGTTTTCTAATCTGGTTTTCACAGTTCCCTGAGTATGTTCCAATATTTCGTGTTCTTTCATAAGGAAAAATTCCTATTCTAAAATTAGCTTAATATTACGACACGAATTAATGAAATACCACCACAGTTACTCATTAACTAACAAAATATTGATATACGCTACCAACGCAATATATTTGTTTATTTCATGACAAGCAAAAACAACTTCTATGACACATTCAAATAGAAATTATTATAGAAAGGCAATTTATAATTTTATCTAAAATTTACACAGAGATACGTCCAACTTGGCTAATGTAACTTGAGCTCTCAGGTAAATTCCCTTGAGAGAATTCAGAGCTCCAAGTAGACTGGTAATTAATCATTCATCAAGGATTTCGCATCAAAATCAGACTCTGTAACGCAATATTCTCAGTGCTATATTAATACTGAAAGTAGCTGTAATAATTATGTAACATAATCATTGGCAAATGTATTAATTACCTACTAAATTAAAATTTATAACCAAAAATAATTTAAAAAATATTTTTAATTTTTAAACTGCTTGGTACATAATATTTTTAAATACCTAAATTTTCTTTTAAAAAAAGAAATAAACATGGCTGATGTAAATATCCATGTGGTGGAAAAAACGGGTAAGTTTTTAAATATATTTTTTTTCAACTTATGTATAAAATGTCTGCCATACTTACCAAATAAAAGACGACTGTTTCGGTCTATTATGTATGACGAAGAGTAGTTTCAACTCTAAAATATTTTCTTCAGTACTATTTTGATAACTTTCACGACACTTGATGGCACAATAATAGTAATTTTCACGTCAATATCAACCTTATACAAATGACAATAAAAACTGCAGTAATTTTTTCATCCTAAAACCAACCATAAGTGAGCAACTATAAAGACTATTTTGATTTTAATCTGAAAGTCATAAAAGTGATATGACACACAACAACTTTTAGTGCTCAAATGACTTTGAAAGAAGGGAAAGAGATTGATTGTTTGATATTTTCAATAGGTGGATGTTTAACATACATACACTATATATGTAAATGACATCTTAATTATTGTGAATTGGCCAAGGATCAACTTATGTAGAAATTTTCATCTTTATTTATTTACAATTTTTAATATTTTGATACATGAACAAATAATTATGATTTGCTCAATGAAATTAAAATGTGTGTGATATTTTATACTTATTCAAATATTAGTATACATTACAAAAGTATTACTTACTATTTATTAATTACGGCTATAAAGGGTATAAATTACAAATTTAAACCCTTTTTCACATACTCTAACTAAAAGCAATCAAGATAGTTATTTAATATTTATATACCCAACAAACTACAGGAAATATTATCCCTGCAAAGCATTTTAGGGATCAACAGGGTAGACCATCGGTCATCATAATCTCTACTTTGGCCCTCCCTTTTCTAAGGGTCACTCTTATATAAAATTTAGTAAAGCATTACTTTATTATAGACCCAGCTTTGGCTAGCGAAGTAGCTAAACCATAAGGATACGATGTTCATCTTTTATGTATAAATTAAGAGGGAATTCTTGTTATAATACGGCTGTTTAGATGCCAGCTGGTTCATTATTTTCGTGGTTAAGGCTTGTGTAGGGCGAATGATCTACTCACAAAACCTTTGGTTTCGGCTTTAGTTACGGGCGTTTTAACAGAGAGCCCGCTAAGAATGAATGATATTACAATTTGACAGATAGCTCCTTAGAGTCCGCGCTATCATTCATTGACCTGCAGATAATTAGTAGTACCTACCTACTAAATTTTTTTTAAATTCAATTTATGACGTATTAACATACACACTAGTGCCATATCAAAAGGATTTTAGTCGTGGTGGTATTATCCATCCATGATTTTTACCACTTTGGTACCGATGTGTAGTTCAGCTAGTGTGGCGAGCTACTTACTTAAACATGTTCTTTTGTATTAAAGTCGTCCCTAGTCGTTCTGGTAGTTCTGTTGCCTCTATTTTCTTTAATTAAACTGAGGGTTTAAAACTGCCATATAGCAATTTTCCTAATTACTTACTTTATGCATTTCTAGCAACGTGATTTAGCTAATCAACCACGAAGTGAAACATTTGGAATATATTTAAGTGACCGTTTGTACTAAGGCCCTCTAAGGAGGCCCCGTCATTTTGTTGACACTCTTTGAGGCGCTCGTGGAAATCAATGCGCCGTCGACCCGGGCATGGTCCATGACATGGACAGCGAGTCGCCCGCATTTCCACGCCTATGGTAGCCGGAGATCGTCCTGCGATATCAATCGCAGTGGGCGTATATCACTGCGACTTGTTGACGGTGAAGAGGACGCTGTCCTCTCCCTCACGCGTCCCATCTCCTCCTTCGCTAAGACCCGCTCTGTATTTAAAAATGTATCTATCAAAACCTTTACACATTTACCATTTCACCATTATGTATTTTAACCTATTTACTTTTTTTACAGAACCAATAACGCCTATGCAAGAAATAAATAAAGCCTACGGAGAATGTAAATTCGGAAGGTTTCACATAAAATTGTTATTTGTCACATTCTTTGGATGTGTTGCCAGTATTCAGGTTACAAATACCACCTCGTACTTACTACCGATCGCTGAATGCGATTTGAATATGAATCTGAAGCAAAAAGGACTTTTGACTGCCATGCCTTATTTTGGTAAGTGATTTTTTGACTAAGACATAACAAACCACTTTTTTTATTAGCGTGCTAATAATCATCAAATTAATGAGTCCTCTCGCATAGGGTAAAGCGGGAGGGACTGTCAGACTCGTACTGACTAAAATCCACGGTGTCTTTCAATAGCCCTTTACATTCCGGGGTCACGATAATGAGATAAGTCCCGCGACCAAACATAACAAAACATGCATTTGTTCTGGATGATGTTAATTAAATAGTCATATTATGGAGAGAAATGTGGAATAAAAATAAATAATAATCCATTTATCAAAACTTTTACAAGCTTATTTATTTTCTGTCATAGACGCTAGAAATATCAATAGCGTATATATGACTGCAAATCCATTAGTCCGTGATTGTGTAAACCAAAATTGAATAATTTTGATGCGTTTTATCTTTGTCACGTATATCATTGAATTTATCACTATGTGTCCACTATTATTTTTAACTCTAAATGATGAACTAATTTGATTCGAAATGTATTAATGTACCTTGCCTATTCATTGTAACACGGCTAATTCATGTCGAGTTAGAAAACCTAAATACTTAATAACTAAATTTTCTTTTTCAGGTATGTTTATATCAACTGTAATCGCCGGGTTTCTCATAGATACATTTGGAAGGATATATTTCCTAAGAATCGGTTTTGGAGGCATATTCCTATGTACATTATTTTCTGCCTCCAGCCAAACTTACGAGATGTTGGCGGCTGCAAAACTGTGTGAGGGTATTCTGTGAGTTAACTTTTTATTATTTTAAACTTTATTGTAATTATTATAAGGTTATAAATGTTTCGTTTATAGCGTAAAGTCTGTAGTACATGAGGTGTGTTACTAGTAACGAGAAATGCCAATAATTATCGCGATAGTTGGACGTTTATGCGTACATTTAATGTCTATTATTACGAAAATTAATGACATTTTCCGTTAGTGTCGCCCATCAGAAACCTGTAATTGAAAATACAATCCCATGTGAAAGTAACACGAAATATTGAGATGAAATGTAGGTATCCTGTATTATTTTCGAATTCATGAATTTGTAAAACATCAGATACTCAACAAATAATTAAATACTTTCTTCTCTTGGTTAAAAATGTATCTATCATTGCTTCAAGCACAAATCGGAATCTTATAGTCTTAAAGTATAGGTATACTTTCCTTTTCCATACTTGAAAGTGTGTTATTTTCAGTGATTTCGAAGCACCAACATACCTGAAAACAAAAAATAAACATAATTAGTAAATGCTTTAAATCCTCTTCTTTACTGCAGATGTCAAAAATAACATAATTACTAATGAAAAAGGGCTGCAGTTAGCTTGAGTTAATTAGTTACTGTTATAATTGAAGCTTTAACTGTCTAACTGAACCAAAGGTTTCATCATACCTCTCCGTTAATGAGTTAAATTGTTAATTTTGTTTAATTCAAAAACGTTTACCAGGATTAACTCGTCCGTCAAAGTTAACAGCCTTACTGTACCTTTAGATTTAAAGGAGCGTGAAGATAAAATGAGGCTGCGGACTTGTCAACCTAGCAACATAATAATTTCCCCTTTCTGACGGATTCAACAGACCGGCACGATAAGCGGACAACTCAGTATTTTTCTTTCATTCCTACTTCGCATTTAAAAACTGGAATTTTAAGTGGAAAGTTTATTTAACAATCCACTGGTCGCAAGTTTGAAGTAAATTTTAAATTGGATGATAAGGAATATCACTCTGAAGCAGTACTTGTTCAAAAAATTACAGGATTTGTGTACAGTTTGAAATTAAAACTTTCACGCGAATGCAAAATTTTTGCACCAGCGTAGCTGTCGTTATTTTTGCAAAAACTCCCGAGGTATAAAGTGTACGTGAATTTTCAACGAGGGCCCGTAGTTGGCTTAGTAATTAAAATCGGTAATTGGGCCAGCACCAATTTGGTTAATTAGGGGCGAAGGATTGCATCAAAAATCTTGTTAGGTCGTGCGCTGTGTACATTATTTTGACTATGCTTCATTGATATTAATTTATTAAGTAAAACCTGGCTAGTACAATGTTATTGGTCGATTTAAAACAAGAAATAACTGAATGACCAACTTTCTCTAATGTTTGTGTTAGAAATTAACAAGACTGACAAAAATAATTTTGAGGTCGGCATCCAGATACATTTATCATGGGGTCAAATTCAATTAATACTTATCAACTCAGCTTCACCATCAAAATCAATCTAAACTGAGGCTTAAGCAAAAGAAAAGAGATTAATTTACACAATTTTTTGCAATTTGTTTTTTTTTTTTTGCACAAGTGGTCCGTATTTAACCGTAAAGTTAAATACGGTGGTTTAACATTTTTGTTTTGAAGTTATGTTACTAATTGTATAGAAAATTAGAAACACATCTAGTGAACGATCGCACTATTTTCTTCCAAAATATTAACGCTTAACTTCCCGTTTACTTTACGCAACAAAAACGTGACAACTCGTACCTCTGTTCCCATTTTACGTCATTTCAAGTTACCTACAGACTTACTGCCAACCAGACACATCAATAATTCAGTACTAAACTTCCAATACAATATCGGCATCGCTACTGCATCCAAAACTGTAAATAATACAGTATTTGTGCAGTACACTCGGTTCTAGCTCGCATGTTGGTAGCGTGCCCAGATCACTGACAGCATTATTGCTTTGGCCCACGATATGCTCCTCTATTGCATCCAGTTTATGATATATTGCGTTTCTCAAATGTTTAATATCTGTTTTTTTATTTGTCATTTATCAAATGAGTCCTCTCTAACCCAGGGCGTATCAGACTTGTACTGACTAAAATCCACGGTTTTTCTTCTTAACGTGCCAGAATCATAGTTACCTAATGAGACAATCCCAACGCCCAGGCAGGCTTTGGCTCTGTAAGGGTGGCCCCGTTAGTTTGCTGATAACTTTTTGAGGCGCACGTAGAGAACGTCGCGCCGTCGACCCGGGCTTGGTACATGATCAGACGGCGAGTCACGCATTACTCACCGCCCACATGCCCGTGCCTACAGTGACGGGAAATCGCGACGTCCGTTACTGTGGGCGACGTGGACTCATTTGATGATTTTACCACGATAGAAAAAGAGTATAGCTGAATTTTAGCGAACCGGGCTATAATTTTTGTAATTCTTGAAGTACCTAGTTATAGAAATGAAATTTACTAAGCATGAAATATTTAAATAAAACAGTACTTTCAAATGAAAAAATGTTCTTCAAGAAATCTATCTTCTGTTTAGTCTATCATAGCAGGCTTTGACTAGTTCTTTTATGAATGTTAAAATAATATCGGTAAAGAATACGAACTCCACTTGAATTAATTTTAGAACAGTAAGAAAAATCTTTTGAAGAGAACTTTCTAGTTTTGATTTGAAAATACAATAACGATTAAATTTTGCCATCTATTTTTATTGAAGAACTATTGACTGTAAGTGTTTTCTTTAAAATGTTCAATATTTTTGTAGTAGGAAATCATAAAACGTCTCCTCCCTATGTGTTGAGCGGAGAGGACTGTCGTGTCCGTAGCTACTAAAAACATCAATTGTTTTTTTTTTTTTTGGTTATAGTAAAGTCGTCCATTGAGTCCAAACGCCCCGAGTGTACAGGAAGGGACTGTCAAATTCGTACTGACTAAAATCCAAACTTGTTCCTTCAATAAAATTGTTCTTTGCGTTCCAGGGTAAGCAGTAAAAGTAGTAATTACTACTCCTTAATTACTACTTTTTTATACGTGATCAAATAAGTCCTCCCTCCCCGGGCAGGGCGGAAGGGACTGTCAGACTTGTACTGACTAAAATCCACGGTGTCCTTCAATAGCCCTTTATGTTCCGGGGTCACGGCGTCCCGCGACCTCCTTAATTACTACTTTAGTTTCGTTACTACGACCTTACTCCCGAAAAACTACAGCTAAATGACAAAAAACGAATGCAATAATGAATTAATAGTCAAGCAAAGAAATGGTGACTTATATAAATACAAGAATTGTTAATAATGAAAGGAATAATTAGAAATGCTAACAAAACAAAGATTTACTCGAGTAATAAATAACACAGGGTGTAGTTTTATTTATTAAACAACGAAGCTAATGAGGTCAGGAAATAAGGCAACACTAATGAAACTGTGTTTACCAGACTGTTATATAAGGCTTAGTTATATTTGCATTTAATTTCGTTCTTGCGATTTTAAAACGAAATAATGCTTTCGACGAAATGTTTTTTTCACTTTAAACACGTGTAAAGTGGTGAGAGATTTGAAGTGTAATTATCTATTTCGTGTGGGAAATGTGGCCATCATCTGGTCAGAGTTAATTAAGCGGCTTCTGGGAAACCTACACGCCTCTTAAATGGCTTAAGACTTATATTTATTGAAATCTCTTGTGCAAAGGTAGTGTAGGTACTTAATGCCTTGAGTATTTTCTTCCATTCTAGCTTTTTTTTACCTGATAAAATCTTCAAGTGAGTCTAGACTGTCAGACTTGACTGACTAAAATCCACGGTGTCCTTCGGTAGCCCTTTGTGTACCGGAGTCGCGGTATACGTATGTCCCGCAACCCCATCAAGGCTATGGACCTCTATAGGGGGGTCCCGTCATTTCCATTCTACCTTAGGGTGATGCAGATACTTGAATTGATTATATCATTATTATGTATTCTAGTTTTCCTCATGATGATTTATTTTGCCTATGTTATTGATGTTTAAGATTTACTTATACCTTCTTCTTGCCTGGGTTTGAACTCACAATCTCGTGCATGGGAGGCGAGGTGTTAACAACCACTGGGCCATCACGTTATACCAGGAGCTCTAATTTCTTAAGACGAAACCCGTGGTTTTAGACTTATTGACAGAAGTTTTGACAACGAGTCCGCACTAAGAATCAATGATATCACGATTTGACAAATAGGTCCTTAGAGTCCGCGCCACAACTTCTTACTAAGTTGCTTTTTTATGCAATTAATTAAAACTAAAACTAGCATTTTACATTTCCCTTTACCATAGGTCTCATTAGTAAGCTCCGTATAGTCCAACGAGCTATGGAGAGGGCTATGCTCGGAGTCTCTCTGCGGGATCGACTCAGAAATGAGGAGATTCGTAGACGAACCAAAGTTACCGACATAGCCTTACGAATTAGCGGGTTGAAATGGCAGTGGGCAGGCCATATAGCACGCAGAAATGATGGCCGATGGGGCCGTAAGGTTTTCGAATGGAGACCACAGACTGGTAAGCGCTGCGTAGGACGTCCATCCACTAGGTGGACAGAAAGACCACAGGATCACGCTGGATGCAAGCCGCTTCCAACCGGATTGGAAGTCGGGAGGCCTATGTTCAGCTGTGGACGTATTATGGGTGATTATGATGATGATGAAAACTAGCATTCTGATGAAAAATCCTCAACCAATGAAGGATTCTAGACTTTGTTAAGTTTTTCAAGAAAATGTTCTTATTTGTTTAGATTTGCAACATCGTTAGCAGCCATCTCAACGTTGACGTCAGAATTCTGCCACTCCACAGTAAAAGATCGCGTAATGTTATGTCAGTCATCTTACGCTGCGTGTACGCAGATCTTATCCCCAGCTATGGCTTGGGGTATACTTATACAGGATTGGAAGGCCAGTTACTTCGATGGGCGTTTTGGTAAGTATGGCAGTGTTAGCATCTCTAACTTTTTGTTAAAAGGCCTGTCTTAAACATAAAATACTAGTAATATAGGAAGCCTGTTAGCGTCTGATTAAAAAGCTTTATTGTTATTTTGATTTTTTTAACGAAAATTCTAAAGATTGTTGTGCCTCAAAAAATCGCTTATAATTATTTTCGCCAGCGACTCTTTCTATTTAATTTCTGAAATATGTATTAATTAATTATGCTTTAGTTATATTTTATCCTTTCATTGTTTGCATTGACCTTGGTAATATATATCTTGTTTTCAAACACTACATATTTTAAAATATCTTAAGGAATACAATAACGGCTTTAATTCATATTGTAATCATTTTCTCTTCATCTCTTTTCTTTTGCAGTACTTAACATTTGGAACTTCTATCTTCTCATCATGTCTCTATGGTCTCTTACCGCCTTCCTATTATACCTAATATTACCAGAAAGTCCCAAATACCTGGTAACACAGAAAAGATACGTTGAAGCAAGGAAAATTCTGATCCAAATATATACTGAAAACAGTGGAAAACCTGCCGACACATTTCCGGTGAGAATATTGCATATTTTATCAGAATTTCTGATGTTCAAGCCTGATCTGGGAATACTAGGGAACAGTTGGCTATTTTTTATTCAGAAAGTGATGCTAACGGGATATGGCGTTGATAAAATAGCTGCTTGAAATGGGTTTTTGTTTGTGTATGCATCAGTGCTAGCGTCCTCACATGATTAACTATTCATATTGTTTCCTGGTGTTTTAAACATCATTATTTTGTAGCCAACTCTTTCATGTCCTTAATGAGAAGTTTTCTTTTTCGAGTATTAAAAAAAAAGTAGTTTCCAAGTACTCTGTAAATGGCGTTGAACTGACTACGTTACTAGATTTATGCCTTCATATTTGCACAAATCCACGAGACACAGACTTCTCTTCTTTTTGTCTTGGGTAATTTTCTTTATGGCGTGGAAAACTCATAAATTAAAAAGACTGGTCAATGAACATTTTTTTCTTTTTCCTTGTTGTTATTTATTTCCAAATGCCAATGGTGTGATGTGATGTGACTGACAATGACATGACATGTACGTTACGTTTTAAGATCTCAAAATAACAATCAAGTGAAAAAAAAAATGACGACGTTCCGTTCATTGCAGTAATATACCAAGTTCAGCGTCATCTATCCATCGACTAGGGAAACAATAAAAAAAATATCCCTCATTGAACGTTTACCTTTGAACCTTGAGATGATAAATGAAACCTGAGGTCGGGAAACACTAAGGTAATAAAAATAATAAGCAGTAACCTTTGAGTTGAGTTGAGCTGTTTCAGAGTCGGGGGATCCAGACACGTCCCCATCTTATTTGTTAAAATACGTGTGATTTTTGAAGCCTACTTGCATAAATATAATTAAAAATAATTAGACTGAAATTATTTTTAAAGACATTTATGCAAGCCGACTTCAACATAATTGGCTATACTACTCGTAAACCTACATAAGGGAATGTTTTAGTTGTGTTATAAAAACCTCAATTTATGTATGCTGTAAAAAAATAATCTATGTAACTAACTACTTCCTTTTATTTTATTTTCTAGTACCCCAACATATTTGAAAAGGAAATCAGAGAAGTAGAGTCCCAAAAGTCTAATAATGGTGAAATCAAAATGAAATTCCGAGACAAAATTGTTGCTGGTCTCAAAAACATGAAACCGTTAACAAGAATGCCATTAATTGGCTATGTGGCTTTAGTTGGGTTGTGCCAATTCATTACTTTGGGAACGTACGTATTTTTGTTTTTATTAAAGGCTGATTTTTCAATCTGAAAGCAATGAGTTTATTGAGTATACGATGAACAATTTGTCTGCCGTACAAAAATGATCACTCTCTGTTTGTTCAATTTTATACATTGGTTACTTTTATTGTTGGTGCTATTCGACAAAATGTACATCTACTTCTCAGTGCCATCGATACTTTTAACTGGGAGGCTAAAATTGGTTAACTTTTATTTATCACAATTAATAAAAATGAATAATTATATACTATATTCAAAATATTTGAATACTTCTTACATAAAAGTTGTATTGTATTGTATTGCGGGCTGGTATCCGCTACTCCACGTCAGATGCGCGTATTTTGCGTGCGGTTACATAAAAGTTATCTGACGATTTAAAAATCAGCCGTTATTAATTTTAATCATTACATTTAAATTAATCGTTTCATTTTAGATTGTGAGCTTGCCATAAGGAAGAATAAAATGATTCAAAAGGTAGGGACAGATCGGTATGACAAATCATATTGTTTTAAAATTCATGGGTTTATTTCACCCTTTCCCTTCTTAAGGGTAAAGGATGGATAGATGGGAAATTGGACACAGATTTTGTAATATTACTTCGATTAAAATGCAATTATTTGAAATTTCAAAGAATCATTAATTAAATGAATGATTTGTTTTACTCGTAAAATCCAAACTTTCTATTTTATTACTGCTTTCACTAACACAATAACTAAATGGTTAAATGAAAAGCAATTTAGTAAGTTTTTGTTTTCTGCTTTTTACTGAAAACGCACTGAATTACACTAAAACATTACCATTCAAACAAAAAACCTACAGCTTTTTCAACAAAAAAGATTATACTGAATAAAACAATTATTTAATTACATAAATGTTCTCTGAAACGACTGTGCCAATCCAAAGAAATTTTTTTAGCATAAAAGAGGGTATTAACCCCATTTCAACTTCAATTTTTTATTCCTAGTTTTCGCCTTATTCCAGTTTTTTGCGCCGGACTCAAAGGGCTATTTCGCCCGATTCCACCCATTTGACGATGTTCGCGTTATTTTTTTCGTCCAAGCAGTCGTCAAAGCATTTAAAGCTCTGGAAATTGACCTAATAGGTGCAGTTGGCAACTGGGGTCTATTCGAAATAGGTACCGATATTCAGTTGCATGTGGTTCGACTGGAAGGTGACCCCGGCACAGTTGGGAAAAGGCAAGGCTGAAGAATTTATTGTTGAGCTTCATTTTAATTGAAGTAAGGAACACACGTGAAATCAAAAGAAATATATTTTAAGATTTAATTTAATTAATATGAAAGGTCGTAAAATAAGAATGATAATTTATTATGTACATGGATATCGATAACTTTATTTCTGGACTAGCAAACCGCCTTGGATTCGCGCAGGTGCAAATTGAAAATGAAATTTAGAGATCTCCAAAAATAACTAATATTTTTTAAGTGATGGAAGTATTTTCAAAATCAGTTTAGTAGTTCCATGTCAATTGACTTTTTTCGTAGACTGTACTTACCTTATTACTTACCCACAGAAAAGCATAGAGTCGATAAACCCCAAACGTATCGGACAAATAAAGATTTACGAACTGATATTGTTTAAATTAATAGTCCTAGTTTTATTTGTATCAAAAATCAGATATTTAAATTACAAAATCGAATTACAAAATTAACTTTATGACTTAAAAAGACAAGGTACTAAATTGCACGGCAGCAATCGTAGCGACAATTTCCATACGAAATTACTACCTAGATAACACTGAACAGATAAAAGAATTTCAGTCTTTTTTTTCAGGCACAACGTCATCAGGCTGTGGTTCCCACAATTATCGACAATCGTGGAACATTACAATTTGGATGGGAATCAAAATCTATGTCAGTTACTGGACTCATATACAGGGAGTTTGAAAATCAAAAGTATCTCTAATGCGACAACTGAAGTTTGTGTTCCGGTAAGTTGATTTCAATTGCTGTTAGATTACGTCATCCTATTGCTGGGCAAAAGCTTCCGATCTTAGGTCGGGGACTGTTTTTTTTTTCAACTATTGCCTCGCTTTTGTGTACTCGCTTGATGTGGTCAACGGTGAATAGGCCTATGTCCAGCAGTGGACAAACACAGGTTGATGATAACGATGAGTAGGCTTGTCTAGAAGTAACCTCTTGATTGAAACTGTCTTAAAAGAAACCGCAATGACCCTGAAATGCAAAGGGCTATTGAAAGAAAAGGTTGATTTCTAGTCAAACAAGTCTGACTGTCCCTTTATTCTTTTAAAAAACTCATGAATTGGAGTTTTCTTTCTTTCACGCCTTTTTTACTAATTTATGTACGAATACCAAAGTCAGTCACCCTAAGGTTGACTGGAAGAAAATGCCCATGGCATTAAGTCCGCCTATGTACTTCCATGTGCAAGAAGTTTTTAAAAATGAGAATATTTAAATCTGTCTTCTTTCAAATTTATGTCTTCATTTCATTTCAACATCATCATTTCTAATCGTTAGCCAACTAATAAAATAGCTGACCTAAGTTACAGTTTGCCATCTCCTAACAAAATGAAAGTATTCCCGAAAAATATTTCCATCGTAAAAAACAGTCGGTAAAACTCCAGAGTATTAAAATGAAAATCTTATTTAAACCGAATTCCGTAAACGGACACATTATAACTCACACAACTTCCCGAACTATCGAAGAAAGAAATAAAAAAACCCAGGTTTCCATATCTTTGGAAACAGCTTGAAAGTTACTAAGTAACTTATCGCCAACAAATATGAAGACAGTGATATATGATTCTGGAAACTTCCACCTGCAGTTTTACCCACTTTGAAATCGATGATGGGTCCCTCTTGAGACCCGAATTGAGTTCCGGGCAAAGATTTATATCATTAGATTCACTCGAAGTGTCAAAAAATAATCACGTTTCTTTTTTAGACTACGTCGAAGGCAATCTTAATTGAATCGACTTGGAATATTGTTTTTTTGACAATAGTGTTGAATGAAGTTTCAATTAAATGATTTATTACAGATGAATTAGTTAGTTTCATGTGGATGGAAATCGTTTCACTCAGTTTAATAAGTCTTTGCAAAACTTAGCTACAAGTTTTGCATCATAATTAGCTAGATATATTATCTTACTTTTTACAAATAATACGAGAGTTTGAATGTTTGGATGAATGGACAGATGGATGTTTCTTACTCAATCACGCCGAAACTGATCTGAATGTTATACTCAGAGATAGGTTATGAATCTGGAGAAAATAGGATACGATAATATCACTATTATAACATTCCCGTGGGATAAATTTCAAGTTACAAGCAAATAAAGCCACTGAAAATACCTAGCATCTTTTAATGCTACTCACTTCTCAGTATTGACACTTTTTTGTCAATCTATGCACAACGAAGGCACATCTAAAGATCTAAATCTTTGTTTCCGGGGAAAAATATCCTACTTAGGCCCTCTACCGTGATTTATCTCCCTATAATGTTTCACAGAAATCGGCCCAAGCATTTTCGTGAAATAGGGTAACAAACAAACTGTTTTAGATTTGTTATGTAAGGAAGAACGCTGTGTGGTTCTCAATTTCAAAAACCGCCTCGTAACTTAGAGAGGGGAGTGAAACGGGAGTGTGAAAATTAGGATGTAACTTATCCGCCACTTACTGGGTACGTTGAGGAGTGACTTAATTAACTTATTTTGTTACGTGGTAACGTGTTTCGGTGCTTTTCTTGTAGTCGTCACTGTAGTTTCTGGTTTTCAGGAGTATAAATTATGGGTGTCCGTATTTTTAGATATACATCTGCATACATAACTCATAGCCATAGAACTGATAGTTTCTACTATCGGATTATTAGGTAGATCTTTGACCCAAACCCTGTAATTAAGGAGGTGGCGGGCCGCGAGAGAGAGAGGACAGCGTCCTCCCTCCGCCCCAACCGCAGTGGTTACGTCCACGGCGTCGTACGTCGCCGATCGAAGACGATCTCCGGCCACCGTAGGCGCGGGCATGCGGACATCGAGTAAAGGGCAACTCGCTGTCCGACCATGGACCATGCCCGGGTCGACGGCGCGTCGTGTTCCACGCGCGCCTCAAAGAGCTGTCAGCAAAATGACGGGGCCCGCTCTCAGAGGGTTAAAGCCTGCCGGCGTCGCGGGAGTTATTTCTATTACCGTGACCCCGGAACATAAAGGGCTACTTAAGGACACCGTGGATTTTAGTCAGTACAAGTCTGACAGTACCTCCTGCCCTGCCCGGGGTGGGATCATTTGATGATTTTGCCACGTAAAAAAAAAATACCCTGTAATTTCTTTATTAGTTTTTTATCTTTTTAATTATCACTTACTTTTCATTATACTTATACGATCCCTAGTTAGTTTTTCCCTGTATATCTTTAATTAACAAAGTGACGCGTAAGTTTAAAGCTAACCTATCCAATTAAGGCGAATGTGCTTCGACTAATAGCTTCTCCACAATAATTCGCGTGGTTTAGTTTGGAACTACACAGCCCTTAGCATTGTGGTTTAAGTTCGAAAACCGTAATGGATTTCTATAAATTATTATGGCACTACCTTTATTAATATAAATTTGAAATGACAAGGGCAAAAGAGCAAGCCCATGCCCTAAATACAAAGAGAGGCGTCTTTTTTTTACGTGGTAAAGTCATCAAATGAGTCCTCCTACCCAGGGCAGAGAGAGAGGGACTGTCAGACTCGTACTGACTAAAATCCACGGTGTCCTTCAATAGCCCTTTACATTCCGGGGTCAGAGTAATTCGGTAAGTGCAGCGACCCCGGCTGATGTAGGGTACCTATCTAGCATAAAAAAAATCTTGACTAGGTACTACTAATTTCAATTGTTTGGGCCGAGTTATAAGGCGACGTTTACCATAGATTCAAAGTGTCCGTTATTTACGTGATTTAAAAATTTTTGTCCCTTACATAACGAAAGACGAATAATGTACAATTTCCAATATTTTTAAATGACAAGCTTCCTGAGGTTTTTCTCGAGTTATTTTAGAATTTGAAAGTCAGTTTGGATAACATATCTTCAGAAACAGGAAAGAAAAGGTAACTAACACACATACAAACTTTCGCACTTTTAATATTAGTTAAGATATCTATGAGGTAAAAAAGCTAATAATAATAGTCACCCACCCAGAGAAAATCTATCGTTTATCGGTACCATCAATGACGTATGGGTGATCGCCTAAATGACGTCACTAATGAGAACTATTACTGTCCTTCCGGTTCAGCGATACCATCAGTTCATTTATCAAGCCAAAAAATCCTCGCTTGTGCCTACGTCACCTATTTCCTTCCGTATCAAAACCAGTATGTAACTTAGGGCGAACGGGTTGTGGAGTTCAGATAGACAGTCGCTCCGTGTAAAATACTGAAATTCAGTTGCGTTCGGTTGGTCTAGAGTCCCAGGTAGATATCATTTTAGGAACTACGTTCAACATTTTTTTTTTGTCTTTTGACAAAATATTTTGTCATAATTTATTTAATCAGTGAACTCCATTCATGACTGCTCCTTCGTAATTAAAGACTTAACAGCCATGGATAGGCCTTAGTTTGGTCGAGTGAATGTTGACAGGAGCCCTACATGGAAGTGCTAAGGTGCCAGTAGTGATCAGGTGCCATTGTCAGCTGGTTCCACAGCTGTCATTTTGGAGGTATCGTGTAAACTTTTGGGTGCTCCTGTCTCGTACATTCTTGCGACATGATCTAAATTCTATTTATTGATCTTAATAATATTGGTATTGCCATACATCTTGTTGAACTTATGTCATACTCGACTGATGATCCGTAAAATACATTGTTTATTCCTTTATCATTCCCCAGCATGTCAGCGGCGCAGAAACCTACATCAACAGTATCATCATTGGCCTCGTCAGTTTACTCCCCTACTTCATCAGCGGGGTCGTGGTCAACAAAGTAGGCAAGAAGGTCCTTCTCTTCATAGGAGGTGTCCTGTCTGCATCCTCCCTGCTTGGGCTCAGATGGTCCAATTCGAAGACCATGATGGTGGCTTTCTTCTCGATGAACATAGCAGTGACGCAGACTATGAAGAGTCTGGTTCAAGTTGTGTTGATTGATGTTATTCCGACTGCTATGAGGTGAGTAGGTTTTTAATTATTGTTCTTAATATAGATTTCTAGGTTAAGTCACGCTTGCCGAGTTTGTTCTGTGGATGGGTGACCATCTGTCACAACGAGTTTCCTCCGTGCCTCGGAAAGCACGTAAAGCCGTTGGTCCCGGATGTCATTTGTAGATCTTTGATAGTCGTTACTGTTAGTCAGAAACTCTTAAGTCTGACAACCAGTTTTACCATGGGGTATAGTATTACCCAGTTACTGGGTTTTGGAAGGTCCGATAGGCAGTCGCCCCATGTAAAATACTGATATTCAGCTGCATTCGGTTTGACTGGAAGCCGAGACCATTATAGTTAGGAAAAGGCTAGGTAGATGATGATATAGATTTCAAAGTGACGTTAACCAATCGTTTTATTAGTCACATTGTCATACACTTCATGATATGTGTCCAGTTTAAGGTCGGGCTGATCAACGAGAACAATGGTTTTGTGTCATAAAAACTACTTCAGGCACTCTAAGACAAGTTAGGTTAAAAATGGATGGTGGTGTCTGGCACACCCCGCCGTCCTACATAATTATGTTTTTTTTAATGTTTCTTCACAAAACAAGTGACGCGTGGTTCTTTCTATCTTAATACTCAAATCTTTATTGCATTGTACAATGTAGGCTTTTTTTTTCTTGCTAAAATCATCAAATGAGTCCTCCCACCCCTAACTGTCAGTCTTGTACTGACTAAAATCCACGGTGTCCTTCAATAGCCCTTTATGTTCCGGGGTCACGGTACAATGTAGGCTTAGGTGGTAAACATTTTTCAAAAGAAACAAGAAACAATCGTGGACCCTGTCGAGCACAGCAAAATAAACATATAATTTAGTGGATATCTTGTTTAGCTAGACTAAGGAAACTGTGCTTCAATATAAAAGTTGTTAGATATTCTAATTTACTTTTATTAGTTTTCCTAAGATAAATCTAAAAGACTCGAAGATAGTCAGCACTTTTTCATTTCTTGTTATCTCTGTTTTCTTTAAATTATATATTTTTTGTTCTCAGCTTGTACTAATTAATGCCTTTTTCTTCCCTCCATCAGGACCTTAGCATTATCTCTGGTGATGCTGACTGCTCGTATGGGTACTTTGGTCAGCAATATCTTCTTCCCGATTCTGCTGGCCATGGGGTGCTCTATACCCTTCTACACGATGGCTTCTATGATGGCATGTAAGTGTACAATTTTTAGTAATTTTTTAGGTAATTGACGTTTTCTCATTTTGTTTTCATTGATTGCTCGGGTAGTCTTGTCTCTGTTGGTTGGGTATATGATACCCAATTGGCTTATTATGATAATGTAATTTATTGTAAAAAGATACCTTTAGTTTGTATGTCTAGATAACTACTTCGATTTCTGTAATCTTTTATTGATGGAAAGCTGTATTTTCTGTGGTATATTTTCCGAAATTAAACAATATGATGAATAGTTAAAGCAATCCAAGAGAAAAATATCGCCATAAGTCTTACCTCAAGATGTAAAATTATCACAAAAATTTTGTGCAGAAATAAAAAAAACCGGCCAAGTGCAAGACAAATTCGCACACGAAGGGCCATTTTTTATCATTAAATATAAAAACAGTAAAAAATAACACATTAAATATTTTTTGTTTTAAAGTAACTCGTTTAGGAGCCCCGTAATATTTATCATGTTTCTACTATCTAATTATCACGAATCGTAAGACACAGCCTGGTAACAGTAAGACAGACAAACTAACAGCGAAGTCTCTTAACACTAGGGTAACTTTTACCCTGAAAAGCTGCTCTCTCTCCCTTCTAAACGTGAAGCAAATTATAAAATAACACAATAAAGAAGCCAGGACGTTTTCAAGCTAACGACAAAATATCAGCAGCTGTCTTTAACATAAGCTGGTTCACAAGTCCGTGCAAACAGTTTTGTAACTAGAAGCTGTAGCGTCTAAGTGCTATTTTGCATGATGATATTACGACACATTTTGCTAAGCGAGAGTGCTGCATTTTGGTTAGTACCTACGATGCGGCAGGCGTCTCTGGTTGCAATTACGTGTAAATCTGGATTGGTTCACTACATTTTGAACCAATCTCCTTGAGAAATTGGATATTTCATTCAGAATATTTGTTAATATTTAGTACCTATTTTTCACTCATGGTTATACGAAAAAATGTAGGGAATATTTTAAGTGGGGTAGCTTATAGCCGATCATTTATTAATACTATGAATTCGATAACGTATTTGTCAAGGTCAAACCACACCGGCCCTTCGATTAAAATTCACTTCATACGTTGCATTATCACGTGCCGTGGCACGCCAGCGCCGTGTAAAGGCAATGGTTTTTGTGGTAAAATCATCAGATGAGGCCTCCCACCCCGGGCAAGGCGGGAGGGACTGTCAGACTTGTACTGACTAAAATCCACGGTGTCCTTCAATAGCCCTTTATGTTCCGGGGTCACGGTGATGGTATAAGACCCGCGACCCCGGCAGGCTTTGGCCCTCTGAGAGGGGGCCTCGTCATTATGGTGACGCTCTTTGAGACGCGCGTGGAACACGACGCGCCGTCGACCCGGGCATGGTCCTTGGTCGGACGGCGAGGTCGAGCGCCCGTATGCCCGCGCAAAGTGAGGTAGCTTATAGCCGATCATTTATTAATACTATGAATTCGATAACGCATTTGTCAAGGTCAACCCACACCGGCCCTTCGTTTAAAATTCACTTCATACGTCACGTAATATTACTTGCCGTGGCACGCCAGCGCCGTGTAAAGGCAATGGTTTGGCGCGTAAATTAGATATACTGTCATAAAATTCGTAAAAGAAAAAAAATACTTTGGTTGATAAATATGCCTTTCTAGGTTTCCATGCGACTACGCAAGCTGTACATAATATACCTAAATTATTTTTTTCCTGCGGGAATCAAGCCTGAGCCATCGATGCACAAAGTACAGAGTCAATCACTCAGTTACTGCATCAACGCTCCAAGTTATGCTATGATTACATAAACTAAGTGTATGTACAGACGCCAGCAGTGACCTGACCTATTCAAATCTGTCAAAATTTACCAATCGAACATTAACCTTTCACTATTGCGATAATATTGAAAATCTGTTAAAAAATTGCCAGATAGAGTAGGTTTATCTTCTGTGATCTGTACCTTGAAATAAAGAGTTTCAGTATTATATTCGTGATGTTTTATTTTGTTTCAGTTGTGGTTTTCCTGATCATATTCCTGCCGAAGAAGAAAGAATAGAAGACGGGCTTAGTAATAATTATAATAAACTTAAGTGTTCCTGTTTATTTTGTGCAGTTTTATTTCCATTCATCAACTACTCTGTTACGCCTGTAGTGCCAGTGAGTTCCTCATATACACACACACACATCATCACACTCGTTCACAGTCACTCACACCGTACAGATACACACAAGCTCACACTATACACATTATAAAATGTCACTCTCTGCTATGTTTGTTTTTAATTATTTTATCTGTGTACTTCGTAATTGGCGTATTGTTTGGAACTATTTTAATATTTTACTACCTGTCAGCTGTGAAGCTACCTCTTATAAAATAAATAAATAAATAAATAAACTACAAAACGCCATGCACAACCATGTACCATGCCCAGGTCGAAGGCGCGTTGTGTTCCACGCGCGCCTCAAAGAGTGTCAGCAAGATGACGGGGACCCCTTTAAAGGCCCAAAGCCAGCTGGTCGCGGGACTTATCCCATTACCGTGACCATGGAACGTAAAAGGCTATTGAAGGACACCGTGGATTTTGATTTTACCACGATTCAAAAAAAAAAACAAAACTAAATAGTATTCTTACTATTTAGTTTGCGTTGGTCAAGTTGTGAAGCATATTAATTATAGCCAAAATATTTTTGTTATGTCGACCAATATTTTAAACCTGAATACTGCCAAAAAATTCGGTACAACAAGAATTTTTCGACAAAGTTACACGAACACCTTGATTAGAGGTATCAAGATCAGCAGTGAAACAGTGCCAAGACAGAGTAGAAATAGTACGCTTGAACGAATACACTTACAGAACACTAGGCTAAGTTTTGGCACCTACAAGCTTAGACTTGACACAAGCAATCAAGATAGTATGTCGTGCGAAAAAATACCTGGATAACAGCATCTGGGCACGGTAGTTATGATTATCAATGTGAATAAACAAGACAATTTTTCTTTTCGTGCAAAAGTCCAAGGCGGGAGGGACTGTCAGACGAATATCCAAGGTGTCCTTCAGTAGCCCTTTACGTTCCGGGGTCACGGTAATGAGATAAGTCCCACGGCCCTGGCAGGCTTTGACCCTCTAGAGGGGGCCCCGTCACAAAGTTGACAATGTTTGAGGCGCGCGAGGAACACAACGCGCCGTGGACCTGGACAAAGTCTATGGTCGGACGGCGAGTCGCCAATTACTTACCGCCCGCATGCTTGCCCGCGCGTACTGTGGCCGGAGATTGTATGCCGACGTCCGTCACAGTGGGCGTCTACAACTGCGGCTGGGGCGGAGGGAGGACGCAGTCCTCTCCCTCACGCGGCCGGCCTCCTCCTTGGCGAGCATGACTGCTTCGCAGAAGGAGGCGACTGCTTTCTTCTCCGTCTTGTCCCGCAGCATGGCCTCGACCAATGCCGGGCGCGAGATAGTTATGATTTATAATGTGATTATAAAAGCCATTCGCATTAAATCAAAAGATGGAAGGAAAGGAAGGGAGGTCTTTGCCCTGCAGTGGGACGACGAAAGCTCTTAATAATTAAATAATAAAACAAGACAATAGCAATATATAAACATACTTCAGCCGTATTGCCTATTAAATTATAAAATCTTTTATGCATAAAAACATTGTTCAACGGCGGACTTAATGCCATAGGCATTCTTCCACCAGCCTACCTTGCCTTTGTTGTTCCTGGAAAACCTATTATCGCGATATCAGATTGAATGTCCACTGTAAAACAATGGCATTGCAAAGGGAAGCTGTTCAGACTTCACAGGTATAAATATCTACAGCAAAACGTATTGTGATCAAATGGATTTAATGGACGCGGGAGAAAATAGTGCAGAATAAGTCTTTTATGAATCTATGGTAGGTATTGTTGAATGTGATATATAGATAGATGAAAGCTTTATTTAGTGCAATGGAGACACAATAACAAAAAAAACGATGGCATGCACTCCGGGAGAGCCGGCAGAAGTGAAAACTTAGTGACGTGCCGGTGTCAAATCACAAATGTTTTCATATACGCTCAATAGATGGCGTTGCACTATCAAAATGCAAGCTATCATTTGTTTCGCTATAACGTGTTCGTCTTAAAAATTTTGAACCTAAGTCTAGTGTCCTCACGCGAGTTTAACAATTTTTACCCATTACAAAAAAGTGTACAACGCCGCTAAAGTTGTTTTCACTTCAAAAATAGGTTCATAAAAGAAAACACAAATGAAAAAGAAAGAAGTAGGTATTAACAATTATGACGTGATATATGATTATGTAATGAATACCGAAACCATTGGGTCTAAAATATCACTTTATCAGAATGATATATTTGAGTTGAGGTAAAATTCGGAATGTTGAATAAGTATGTTATTCTATTGCTCGGGCAATAAAGAAGAAACGTACGGTTATAGAATAATTTTATTCCAATTCATGTTTTGGTTCTGCTTTAGTGCCCTTTTTAGACTCCCAGGGCTGTATTTTTTGTAAGTATTTTATGAGAGGTGATGCGCTAAACTTGTTTATTTGTTATAAGTTGTTTCGGGTCTAGACTCTGGGTGTTTGTGTATGCGAGTTTCTACGTTTGTAAACGCATCCAAGACCTCGTATAGAGACTTTTTTTTTTATAGTTTCTTTGTGGGTTTTTATTTCACTAAACCAGAGGGCGTATTTTTAGTGATTAAGAGTCCGTAAGTACCTTCCACTCCAATCCAAAGCAGTATGAAAAAATGGAACAGCGCCTCTGGTGTGCGAAGAAGGAACTATTTTTTTCCTTGAAAATTGACAATTTGAAATTGTCAAAGTTCCAGTTTACTTTACGTCTCAAATACTGAAAACTCGTGTTAAGGGAGCACCACGTCGGTGGTTGACGCCCACGGCGTCGGACGTCACAAGACGATCTCCGGCCACCGTAGGCGCGGTCATGCGGGTGGCGAGTAAAGGGCAACTCGCCGCCCGACCATGGACCATGCCCGGGTCGACGGCGCGTCGTGCTCCACGCGCGCCTCAAAGAGCGTCAGCATAATGACGAGGCCCTCTAAAGCCTGCCGGGGTCGCGGGTCTTGTACCATCACCGTGACCCCGGAACATAAAGGGCTATTGAAGGACATCGTGGATTTTAGTCAGTACAAGTCTGACAGTACCTCTCGCCCTGCCCGGGGTGGGAGGTCTCATTTGATGATTTTACCACGTAAAAAAAAAAAGGGAACTCGTGAAAATTGACTCGTACCCTTAGCACGAGTCAATTTTCAAGGATAAATTTGTTCCTTCTTCGCACACCAGAGGCGCTGTTCCATTTTCTCATACAAGAAAATAGTGAAAATTCGTGCTAGTAGTACTGTTCCACACAAAATACCTTTCCGTGTCACTGGTAAATAAAATTCAGCCAGTATTTATATAATAATATCACATAAGTAATCGGGAAAGCTTCATGTAAGCCGATTATGATTAGCTGAACGATTGAGTGGGCGAAGGCATTAGTTTCGTGACGTCACGCTTTGTCAGTGACGTCATAAGATATAACGTAGGTGTTTGGTAAGTGAATGAACTTCTGTGGTCTTATTGAAAGGATTTTAGACTGAAACTTGTAGATCTTTGACAGATATATTTTGGATTCGCTGTATTGACTTTAAAGGGCAGCGCAACCTTCGAACGCAAAAGGCGAAATATCAAAGGAACAGCTTGTACCAATACCTGGAACGTAAATTTCAAAATAACGGTCTTGGTATTTCGTCTGACAGTCTTCCGTTCTACTCTGGGTGGGTAAAGCAATTTCAAGATTTTAAGACCATACAAAAAAAGGCTTTTCTGGGTACTAATTTAGCTGTGAAGGTCTGATCGGCAGTCGCTCCGTGTAAAGTATTGTAGTGGTAACGGTCGCGGGACTGTCTATCAGATAACCATGACTCTGAAATGTAAAGGGCTATTGAAGGATCACCGTAGAGTGAAGTCAGTACAAGTCTGACAGTCCCTCTCGTCCCGCCCTGGGTGGGAGGAGTCATTCGATGATTTTACCACGATGAAACAGAAATTGGTAACTAGTTTTAACCGGTTAGATAAGAAGAAGCAAAAGGTAGGTAAGTGTTCTGGGCCCTCAAGCCCCAGAGCTAACAGAGTTAGGAAACGCAAAAATAAATTTAAATTAACAGGTATGAAGTCAAATAAAAACTGTGTGCGGAAATTTCACGCGATTCCCGCTTTTGTTGAGATTTAAAATTTACACTAATGAAACCGCAGATAAAAAATATACGGATGAGTTTTCCAGCGACGCCGACGCATAATACAGTTGAAATATATTTTGTTCTACGAAAAATATAGCGCTTACACTCGTTGAGTTGAAAAAAATTGGAAGTATAGTATAATCAACTATGTAATTAATTGTTTTATGTGTTTCACTGTTTATTTAAATTTACGGTAGCGGAATGTCGGTACACATTCCACGTGTTGTTTATTTAATCCGGTTTTACACAATGTTCTTTTTTCATTCGCCTCTGTTCTTGATTTTTAAGCTGTGCTTCACTAGGAATTAAGAGGGTATTTTTACAAAACGAACTACTACTAAATTTAAATTACTTAAATAGTACAATAAATGTTTATAGAAAATTAAAATAATTCATAATTTATTAAAATAAATATATGGTAGGGGGAGGCCTATGTTCAGCAGTGGACGTCTTCCGGCTGATGATGATGATGATGAAATATATGGTAAACTTATAATAATTAACCTAGATGAGTACATAATTTAATAATAAAGCGAAAACTTGTAAGAATTTAATACACAAACATAATAGTCATGTATACAATATAATTATATACCAAATGAAAAAACGTTACTGAGAATATTGATTTAATTAAATTGTGACTCAGCCCTCTTCCTCTCTCCTAATTTTTGCGTGTCCGACAGGGTCTATAATAACCATTACATAACCATAATACCATTTAATTTTTTTACCATCTCATCATCAACAGCCTATAACGTTCCCACTGCTGGGACACAGGCCTCCTCTCTGAGAGAGGGAGTGGGCCATAATCTACCACGCGGGCCCATTGCGGATTGGTAGATGTCACATATCTTCGAATTTTTGGTTCTAGGACATGCCGGTTTCCTCACGATGTTTTCCTTCACCGTTTTGAGAGCAGTGATGACGAAATAAATTACACAAAGTAATGCGCCTGACGGGGTTCGAACCTACGACCTACAACTCGTAAGTCGCGACCGATACCACTGGGCCACCACTGCTGATTTACCATTCACTTTACTTTACTTTTACCATCTATGTAACTTAATTATGGCAGGCAATAAAGAATTGCGTATTGAGAATTAAATGGGTCTATATCTCAGCCACTGTGTCTACTAGCTCCTTACCCAAATGTTGTTCTTCAATCGTGGCGAAGCAAGCGATTCCTACCTCTGGTGTTGCAGGCGTTCATAAACTACGGTGATCGTTTTCATACGAACATCGGTATGCTTGTCTGTTACGTTCGTATCATATGAAAAAAATCAGCGTCTTTAAAAATGCCCCATACAAGTAAGCTGAAACGGATCTATTTGGACGGGATACGGGGACGATGTCATGGGATATTCATTATTGTTATACCTATACCAAAACCTTTTCCAGAATATAACAAACAAGCTTCTGAAACCCCATCAAAATCAGTTCAGTCAAACACGAAATAATCGCGGACAAACATACACACAAATTAACATACATAAAAACATAAACATATGCGTGTGAAAATCTTATTTTTTTGAAGTCGGTTTAGTTTATCGTGTGCACCATTCCGATGCACAAACAATGACGTAAAAACCGTCACTCATCAGTAGCAAAACGGAAAAAGAAATTGATAAGACTATCTTAAGTTTACTCACTCATAAACCAAGTATCAAGACCTCTCATTCCCTCTACACTAACGCGAATCGCTTACGCCATGAACAAACGAATTTCAGCATCAAGTGTCAAGACTAATTGGTCGTAGTAACAAGGTCTTTGATAGTTAAGATAAATTAATTTTATTACGTCATGTTAAATCATGCTAGGATGTTAGCTATTAAAGCAGTTACAACCTGACATGATACGTTTGTGTCATGAGGCCTTTTTACGTTTATATATTTTGGTGAGACAAAGAAATAATTGGGTTCAAATAATGAGTGATCTGGACTTACCGGCTTTGGCGGCGAGGGAAAAAGGTGAGTGAAAGGAGACTTTATGTTTCATCTAAAACCCTAGATATGGGGGGCATGCGGGCAAAGAGTAAAGGGCAACTCGCTGCCCGACCATGGACCATGCCCGGGTCGACGGCGCGTTGTGTTCCACGCGCGCCTCAAAGAGCGTCAGCATAATGACGGGGCCCTTCTCTAGAGGGCCAAAGCTGGTCGCGGGACTTATTCCATCACCGTGACCCCGGAACATAAAGGACTATTAAAAGACACCGTAGATTATAGTCAGTACAAGTCTGACAGTCCCTCCCGCCCTGTCCGGGGTGGGACGACTCATTTGATGATTTTACCACGTAAAAAGAAATTGTTTCATCCAAAACCCTAGAAACCTTTTTCCAACTATGTTTATGTCGTCTTCAGTTGCAGTAAATACAGTTTCATACTGGTAATTTACATGAAACGGCTGCCTATGTCCAAAACCCAATATCTAAATAGTTCAATTTTTCTTTTTAAATACGTTGCCCCACACTAAGAATGTCTCCTGTGTTGTGGGTGCGTTTAAAAACATATAAACTCACATACACAAACGCCCAGACCCGGAACAACTACTTGTAGATCATACAAATATTTGCTCCGTGTGGGAATCGAACCCACGCAGCATAGCAGTCCAATCGCTCAGCCACTGCACCAATCGTGCCGGTAAAATCTGATACCTCTTAATAAAATAGGTTGTTAGATTTTTAAACTTTCGACTAACAGTAAAGATTGTCAAAGATCTACAAATGGCAATCGGTATCAACAGTTGTAAGTGTTTTTCGGGACACAGAGGAAACACGATATGACAGATGGTCACCTATCGACAGACCATCTCTGCAAGCGTGGCTTCACCTTGAAGATCGGCCTTTTCACCTGTTTTTATTTAACCACGAGCTCCTTAACATGGATATATTTATAAAGACTCTTTTCAGACATCAAATAAAAAATCTTAAATAGACAAGAGACATCTTTTTTTTATATAAGTAACTAGTGTCTCCTTAAACCAAAACAAAAAATGTACAAAACGCCACTGAAAAATATTACATAGGCATTCGAATAGCTTTTTCTTGTAACCTTAAATTTAGATATATCAAAGTGTCGAAATAAATACTGTGAGCCATTCAAGACCTCTAGGGAGGTTTATTTTAGATACAGCTGAAGGCACACGAGATTTAAGAGAGGTATTTTTGTAGGCATGAGCTTTCAAAGTAGGCTTTTGTAAGTTGACTAGAAGTATTTATTTGGGACAGAGTCTAGGATTTAGTAGACTGACAGATTGAGACATTAAAATGATACAGTACAGCTGTTCTTTGTCTAAAACCATTTTTTTTTTGGGAAATTTTGAAGTAAGTCTTCATCCCTGTGAGTGTGCAGTGAAAGCGACTGTCGCATTAACTATTTAAAATATTCCAGCAGCCCTTTTTTTAGCGTGGTAAAATCATCTAATGAGTCCTTCCACCCAGGGCAGTGCAGGAGGGACTGTCAGCCTTGTACTGACTATAATCCACGGTGTCCTTCAATAGCTCTATTGCGTTTTATCGGTAAATCAAGAAGTTTGTTACAGAATTTCATTTTAACACTCAACCGAATATATTAGATTTTCTACTTTATTCTATAAAAGGTATAAGGTGCAAATGCATTGAGTCAATGAGCGTTGACGGTTATTGCTAGTCGTTTTTCTGAAACAGATGGGAGTTGCGTCCTGTAGGCTGCTATCCAACGATTTGTAATCGATTTTCTGAATAAACCAACAATCAGAAAAACAACGTAAAAAACATGAGAAAAAAATCAGTCAAAAATAATCCTAATGTGTAACTTCGCTATGATATAAATAATTACGTAACTACTACACTCATGAATGACTACTGTATTTTAATCAGTATTCAAACAAACATCATACTATATATAATTATTTCTAAATATTCATTATCATTTGTTCACGAAATGTATGCGACGTGGAATATTTCTGATAATGAAATACATAAATAAATAAATAGGTAGATGCCTACTTATTTATTTATGTATTTCATGATCAGTAGAAGATCTAAATATCTACTTAATATTGAAAAGACTTCATGACCTTGGAATTATAATTACATCATCATCATTATTGGCCTATAAATGTTCTCACTCTTTGTGAGAAAGAGTGGGCCATAATCCGCCACGTTGGGAGTAACGGGTTGTTAGATGTCACATGTTTTCGATTTTTTTGGTTCTAGGATGTGCCTGTTTCCTCAACCTGGCCTTAGAAAGCAAAGGGAAATTGAAATTTTTTCGTGTACGATTTTAGAACCTATAGTCTCAGTCACAAAGCACAATGATTTGTGAACCGTAGTTAATGATTCTAAAGGTTGAATGACTCTTCAGACACTCTTGTAAATCAAAATATTATTACGAAATTTTGAATTCGTCCATCATGTTGAAATTATAATTATATAAAGGTGCGTTTATATGTATATAAGGCAAACCTTGCATACAAGTATGAGGTCACATTCGTATTCTAGTTGATTGAATTGGAAACATGTTTACGAGATTCTGCGAATTACATGAAGTTATAACTTGAATGTTTCCCAATTGAGTAGGTTGGCAATTACTTGAAACAAAATGTACTAGTTCAAACTAGTAGGTACTTGTTTGTTACTTGTAACTTGTATGTAGATTTGTCCAATTTGTACACAACTAGCGGCCCGATACGTGCTTCGCTACTACAAAAAATGTGATAAATGAACAACCGCTAGACTGATTTTGTGCAAACTTCACATAAACCATCTACTAAATAGTCCGAACAAAGCCTAAACATTTGGTTAGGAATAGGTGAGCCCGTTCTTGAGTTATGAAATTACAACAAAAAGTGGCATTGATTTTTATATGTATATAAATAGATTTGCAACTTGTGTACATGTAACTTGTGTAATGGAAACGCACCTTTTATGTGATAAAGAAACGACAAGCGTGATAAAGGTCTACTAAATATTCTTGTCTACCTTTCCTGCCTCGTATGTATTAAAAGTACTATTCAACCACCTAGTTTCTTGAAAGCCTGGTTCAAGAAAAGGTAAAAAGTGTTTAAATGCTGACCTAGAACTACCTAGGCCCAGACAAAAGATCTAAGACCTTTATAGAATGACCTAAAAGCGTCTATTCTTCTAACATTATTTTTCTTTGTTGCCGTCACAATTTCTAACGGCAGTCGATTTTTACTTGTCCAAATTGATTGCTCCTAGAATAGGCCCATTTTTTATTCACACACAAATATTTTATTAGATTACAGCCATTTCATTTGATTTTTTGGCGAACAAGACTCGAGAGTTACGTAAAATGTGGTTTGTGAAGGGGATCTTATGTTTTTTTTTAATATAAATGTTAAATCAAAAGTTTTTTGATGTTTTCTTTCAAAGGCTTTGATTAAATTTATGTATTGAAAGTACTAAGTCTCTAAAACTAGTATAGTATAAAAATCGGGCGAGCGGATAAAAACATCCTAACAGTATAATATAGTAGATTGTTATACAAGGGTGGAAAGAAATCAATTCCCGTACGAGGTATTTAGACGCACGAGCGAAGCGAGGGCGGCTATAGTCCGAGTGGGAATTGATGACTTTCACCCGTGTTAAACACTCTACTTTTCATTTCAAATATAAGGAAAGTAAAAAATAGTATTTTTTCTAAAATATTTATTGATAGTAACAAAATGAGTAATACCTATTTAATAGTCTTTTTTAATTTAAATTTCAAATATGGAACACACCGCCCGCGTCACCGCCGCTGGTCATCCCGCTTTAATAGTTTTTTTTTTTAATTCAAATTGGCCGTATACACTCACAAGACAAGGCATTTTTTTTTAATCGATTTTTTTCTTAATTATGTAAAAACTAGATGGAAATCCGGCTTGCCCGGACCTCTGTTGCGGCAGTCGCTCCCTCTATATTATCGCCCTGAGATTGCGCCGGAACTCTTCCCGCCGCACTAAACTTGTCGAGGCACGGTTTCAGTTTATAGGTTTTTCTAAGGAGGTTTAGTAACTACATAATACACCACCATGACACTGGCCGAAAATAAAGAGAAAAAATAAAAACTTCTCAACATGTCATCCGATGTCAAAAATGGCGGCTGCGATCTGTCTGGTCAGAAAATCATTAGAAATTTGCAAAATACTCGACAATCTGAATTTTGCGGATATATGTTGTCGATTCGAAATCATTATTTTTTAATGTTTTATTATTCGAAATTATTAATATAGAAAATTATAGCCGTTAAAAAACCAATTTTAGTTCTATTTTTAAAATTCATTCCTGCCCTAGGGAGGGAAGCAATTACTATGAGTCTTTCCCGCCCAAGGGAGGGAAGCATCGTTTTCGACCCGATGCTTAGATCAAACAAACACTACTTTCCGAGTATGAGAAATGAAAAAGTAATTTTAAATTGGCTGCTAAAAATTGAAAAAAAAACATATTATTTGTTTTTGAAGAAACTTACAAAATAGTAATAACAGACTCGTAAAACAAAACTAAAAAAAATATAAAAATAATTGTAAAGCAAAGGACTTGATGTATCAAAACAAAATTTAAAAAGTTGACCGCCATTTTGAATGCAACAGCAGGAACGACCAGCTTACTATACAGCACTAGGAATAAAATACAAAACAAAACATTGGCTTATCTCTTTGCACGTGAGTGGATATCCAAACCAACGAGCAGTGAGGTGACTTTAAATTGGACACAAGCACAATAATATTAATAATCTATACAGTTTGCAGTCAGCTTGCAACAAACTCTAGAAAAATAACGCTTATCGAAATCTTTATGTTGTAAAACTACTAGTGTTCTTCAAAATTCAATAATAAGTTGAAAGATAAATCGTGAATTAGTCTCACATGGAAAACTCAGTGTCCAGAATAAAATTATTGGAGAAAAAACATAGATCTAGAGAACTGAAATTTATTGGCAATAAAATATTAAGGCGTTCCTTCACCGGGAGCCTTTGCGTGTAATGTTACATTAAATATTCCACTTTGGTAATGTAAATTACAATACTACCTCCTTGACTGACGAGCATTCGCCTACATTTAGTAAAGATTTGATACAAGGTGCGAATTGTAATGCTCGATTGTCTTTCCTCACTGATGATTTTGTTCAAATGTGTAACGTTACATTACAGGTGAATACTCGCGGTGAGGGAGCGCCTCTAAGACCAATATTTCGAACTGAGTAGGCAAAGTAGGTCAGATTCAAGTTGAGGAAAAAGACAGGAAAATAATCATGAAATTCATTTAATAAACGTATTCAAAGTCACAAAATAACCTCCCACCTAGAATCCCTCACAGGCCACTCGTCAGCCTCATCAAAAACAGTTTCTCTAACAGTCTTTGCTTTTTTCTTAGCCTTTTCTTTAGCTCTCTTCAAATACTCCTTTTTGTAAACACTATACCAATTAGTTCCGTCCTTTTTATTCAACTGGGAAAAATCTCTTTTGCACAACAGAGACCACAGGTTTTCTTCTTTTAAAAATTCGTTCAATTTCTTCGAAGACTTGGCTACGTTTAAAATGTCAGTGAGGGACAAACTCAATAGAACTTGAAATAATGCGTCGTTGGGTAGACCATATAGATTGCTGCACGGCTGACTGTGATAGCTCAATATGCTATTTTTTACTGGAGTAACAATTCTTTCTTTAAGTGAAGTTACAAGTTCATCTATTTGAGCGAATGTTGAGGGTATACCCAAGCTAGATATTGTAAGGTGTTCATTTATAGGCAGACATAAAGAATATGTTTCTTTAGTAGCGTCAACAATACCATTGATAAGCATCGTATCATTTAATGTACACACGATTATATTCGCTGGAGTATCAACAAAAGGATACAAAACAATATTTATTTCATAAACTAGACGTTCTTCTTTTCTTTTATTCAATATGTAATCAACAACGTCGATTTCTGTGTTCCCTTTCTGTACGAAATCATTTTCTTTGATCACAATGAGAAGTAAAGCGAAGAACAAGTCTCGTTTCAAAGTTTCTGGCTTGATTAACGCTTCTATCAATTCGGTCAGTGTTTTGTGAAACTGGGGCGGTATCGCCTTATTCTTGTTCGATGTTAGGCTACACAGCCATTCCATTGTTCCTTTTCGTTCAAGTTTCCCGATGTCTTATTTTATTGCCTATTAAAAATTTCTTCTTGGCTTTTTTGTCATATTTCTTTATCCGTCATCTTGACATTTTGAGTTTTCTTTTTTCTTATCTGCTTCATGGCTTTATGAGTTTATAGGAGACAATGATTTATGATTCGAATAAAAACTTTTTTGTTTTTCGTCCGTCGAATAAAAATAATTAATCATAACTAAATCTTATCTAATGAATGTTTAATGTAATAAAAATCAAATTTACTCTAAAAGAAGAACATGACTTCTTCAATGTGTTAGGGATCTTTATTATAATGAAATTTATTTAGTCTGAACGAAAACTAAATACTAAAATATCTACAGAATTTTAATCAAAAATTCCTTTGTGAAGAACTACAATATTGTACAAATTAATCTTAGTGAAGACTGTAATAATATTATTATCTATAGGTCAATGAATTCCTGAGTTAAGAGATCTTACGTTCCTCTCATTTCCTATTACAACGAAAATATAGTTTCAGCTATTTTCTTAGCTATTTCTCATATTTGTTTCTTATCTTTACTTGGTCGAAGAAAATACAATCTTTCATAATGTTTTCTGATATTGACACAAGTATTACTCGATGATATTATAGCTTGGAGAATGTTCTTATGTTTTATATATTCTTGATTTGGTGGTCTTATCGATATCTTGGGAATCAAATAGTCTACTGAATAATATTATGCATTGGTTTACTTATTTTCCTATTATACAGGGTGAATTTTTCAACTGGGCGTGGATGGCTACTTTCGAAACTATGAGGAATATCGAAAAACGTTGAAAGGAGTCTCGAGGCCGATTTTGACGAAAATTAAAACTGCATCATTAGATTTTACAAAAATAAAAAATCCTGGTCAGGAATCGAGCTCGCTGATTTTGGAAAAAAAATCACAACCTGTATTATTATACCATTCGATAGTGTTGCTAATAAGGATCAAATTCTGGGAAGTAATCATATACGGCAAATTTAAGGAAAAAGTATAATTACAAAAAAACTGATTAATCTTCAAGGCAAAGACCAGGCAAGACTGTATTTGAAACATAAGTTACCGTTTCTTCTTTAAAATAATGCTATTTTATAGTTCAACTCAATAATGTCGTATTGCTAAGTACAGTGGGATTGTTGAAACGTCAAACTCAGTGAGACATTGAAAACAATGAAATTTTATTAATATAATAATTTCGAATAAATTATGGCTCTGTAGATGTAAAGTAACATGGAAAAACAGCAATTTCATAAAAATCTGCCATTTCCTTAAGTTTGCCATATATGATTACTTGCCAGAATTTGATCCTTATTAGTAACACCATCGAACGGTGTAATAATACAGGGTGTGATTTTTTTTCCAAAATCAGCGGGTTCGATTCCTGGCCAGGATTTTTGATTTTTCTAAAATCCGATGATGCAGTTTTAGTTTTCGTCAAAATCGCCTCGAGACTCCTTTCAACGTTTTTCGATATTCCTCGTAGTTTCGAAAGTAGCCATCCACGCCCAGTTGAAAAATTCACCCTGTATAATTCTTTCTTTTGCTGTTGTATATTTTTTACTTTTGTGTAGTAAATATACCAAGGTATAGGTAAACTCGGGGTCGTAGGCATTCAGAGTCTTCACGACTCGTCACGAGTGACACCTGAGGCAACGGCGGCCAACTGGTTACTTGTCGCCATAAACACATGCATAACCAAACTCATAGGATACCAGATGGACCAGGAGGTGGAATATTACAGTCTTCCCAAGGGTATCCTTGAAAAGACACTGCACAGATGAAGCCACATAAGGGTCATTTAAGAGATAACGGGGCTCCTTTCCTATGCTAATTGTAATCATCTGATTTTAGGTTAGACCGTAAGACGAAAAAGGGTGTCAGGTATCATGTGTTACTGTTACTCCCAACGACGATATATTACTAGACTCCGCATGCACGATCTTAGGAACAAAAACTATTCTGTCAACTCGCTGAGGTACTACGTAAGCGAGAGGGACGGGGTACTGCGTTGTGATTGGCTAACTCAAGGTCTGTTCTGTCTCAAGGTATGTTTACGGCTCACAGGAGTGGTCGAAATAAGACGGATATAAAACTTTTTTGCCTAGTCTAGTAATATATCGTCGTTGGCCTCTCCCCATGGCTTCCAACTATTTCGATTTAAGGCTAGCGTGAGCCACTGATTGTTAGATTTATCCAGCTCATCCTGCTATCGGTATCGGTGAAAGATGATAATATTGTATAGTTACAAAAACGGTGACTGGTAATGTTAAAGTTGTGTGGTGTAAATAGAGGATATTCCAAATTTTTTTTTTTAGTAATTAATGATTGAATATTAACACCAAATAATTATTTAGGTTATTATTATTATTGAAATCATGCGATTTCGTGTTTTTAGCCCACAAAACTGATTAGGAGTCTTAAGTGGGTCACTACCACACTAATTACGAACTGGTATAGTTTCCGAGTCTCCGTTGAATTCGGTCACCGTATCCAAAAATCAGTTTAACAAAATATTGATTATTATTATGTATTACTAAAACCTTATTAAATCTATTTACAGCTTAAAATTAGTCGACAAAAACATAATGGTAATTATAAAATACTCACATTGTTCGAGGACGCAGTAATTAGAGGATTTTGATTATTTCCGTAAATTGTAATTATAGGGTTGTTTTTGACCTTTAAAATAATGTTTGATGTATTTTTGATTGCAGAGATTCTAAAGCCTCGTACACCAGACCCGTATCATACACAAAACCAGTTTGTCTTGGTCTCGCTTCGTACGATTTTAACGCACAATGAACGGTCAGCTAATACTGGTTTTGCATAGCTTGATGTGTAGCCATGTGTACATACTATGCCGAAACTAATATTATGAACATGAAATTGAGAATCTTTCTCTTTTATACCTGAAGACTTTTGATTTGTGATGGTTGGCGCTCGGCTGAGTGATCAACTGCTGCGCTGTGTGTCTTGGGTTTAATTCCTACGTGGAACTAATATTTGACATTGAATGATTAGACCCAGGACTGGCTGATTTTTATGCTTCTAAACGCAAAAAAATGGTACAGAGAAAGTTTCCCTTGTTTCAAGTGGGCCCGGGTATTTGGGCTGCTATTTGCATGAAACTCATACAAGTAGAAATGGGGCACAAAAGAGTAGTGGAGGCCAAGTGGATACTACTGGGCCACTTGGCCATCACTTACCCGTTGTAGGTCGTGGGTTCGAACCCAGGCAGGCGCGTTACTTTGTGTAATTTATTTCACTACTGCTGCTCCCAAAATGAAGAAGGAAAACATCGTCAGGCAATCGGCATCTTCTAAGAAAAATGATAGTCATATAGACGTTGTGATAGTTATCTACAGAGTCCGTGGATAGTCCCAGCAATGGGAATTATAGGCTGATGATGAGTAATGAGAGAAATGAAGCTGTACAGGGCTGTTTTAAATAACTACGTTTTTTTTTTTTGTTTCAGCAAAAGCTCGCGAAGAATGGAAGACGCCAATGAAGGAAATAGATGCAGCTCTCATAGCCTGTACCTTCGGCAGGTTTCACATAAAGTTGCTGGCCATTGCTTTTGTGGGTTTCCTGGCAGGTATCCTGACCAGCTCTACGACAGCCTACCTGCTGCCTAGCGCTGAATGTGACTTGCAAATGGATTTATTGCAAAAGGGACTTCTAAATGCCATGCCTTATGTTGGTGAGTAACTGTTCATGAATCTGGTAGATCTCGGTAAATCAATTTAATCGAAGCAGTATAATAACTATAACATACGCAATAGACAAGATAATTAAAAAATTAAAAATTGAATAAAAAATTTAATTGACAGCTTATAAATACAAATGAACTTTGTATGAGTTATTTTTAAATAAATGAATGACTAAAAAAATAAAAATTTGTAATGAAAAGTCGGTCGAACATAGCTTCGTTCATTATTTATATACAAACAACACTATGAGTAAGTATCGTCTTGAAGTGAGCTTGTAAAGTTCAGAAAAACGTTTCTTAAAATAAAATAACTCGATTTGTCCAGGATCCTCACCGAATGATCGTGGAACCACCTGAGACGTATGCCCTTTCTACCAAAAAAAGATTTTTTATAATCGTCCCAGGCCTCTGTGAGACATCGAGTATCAAACGTTCAATAAATACATAGGTATAAATTAATATCCTCTAATATAAAAATATTTCAAGTTTGTTAGAAAAGTAGCCATATTATGAATGAAGATATTTCTAATGCCGAACACATCGCCCAAAAAGTAAGGGAGCAGGGTGAATTTATCGCACCAAGAGTTATGCTGGCTAATGGAAAAGTAGCACCTGGACGTAAATTTATAGCTAAAGGGACATGGCCCGAGCTCGAGCGTAGAAGGAGTAGCACTGAACCACAGATAAAGTACATGTTCCACTTTTAGCGATAAGTGTAAAGCGAGCAAATTTTTTTTCTGGACTCATTTGTCGATAAATCGGACAGTACCTCCCGACCGCCTCTCCCTAGCCAGGGGCGAAATAATAGTCCTTTACGTTCCAGCGTCAAGGTTTTCTGATGAGACAGACCCTTGACGCTGAATGAGATGGTGGACATTGCACATCGAGGATGTAGTTCGATTAGTTTTCTCTGATAGGCGAGGATTTGCGCCTAATCACTTGCTAATAATTTAGACATCATACAATAATTCGATTTAGAGTTATATTGTATTATATGTTTATATTCGAAATAGATAATTTTGTTCCTCCGAATAATCGGACATGGGAACGTTGAAGAATTTGTTTTTGAGAAATGTAATACATGCCAAACCAGATTTTTTAAGCTAGTCACGAGTAGCGGCAGTGGTAAAATGACAAGAACAGGGCCTATATCTATTTGTATAAGTCTGACGAAGAAGTAGCGCCACCACACCCTGTAAAATTATCGGTTTTTTAATAAGGTGGATGACAAAGTCACTTATTATTTCTAATGGAAAAATACAGTCGATATTTTATCGCTTCCTCTTCGGCCCGCAGTGGAGCAGGTGCCTAACTAGTGCGATCGATTCGAATGCATGATATATGAAGGTTCAAGTATCGGTCGCTCTACTTGCACTAAAGAGAATCAAAAAAGACTTGCCTGACGATATAATTGCTTTCGTTTATAGAATTGTTGATTTTGTGGCCGCAATCCCTACTCCTCACTTATTATACAGGACTATTTGTAATCCTGAAAGAACAAAACAGTTTCTAACAGCATTGCTACAAATTATACCATATTGAAATGAGGTGAGAATTCTCAAAATATTCTCCAACTCTAAAATGCTCCGGGGTCGCGGGTCTTATACCATCACCGTGACCCCGGAACAAAAAGGGCTATTGAAGGACACCGTGGATTTTAGTCAGTACAAGTCTGACAGTACCTCTCGCCCTGCCCGGGGTGGGAGGTCTCATTTGATGATTTTACCACGTAAAAAAAAAAAAAAACTCTAAAATGCTCCGTATACATGTCTACAAAGTATATATAAAAATAAAATAATAAATCTATCCCCTGATAAAATCGACGGCAAGCGGTAAAACTCGTCAAAGTTATGATTTTGTTGTCGACACGACTACGTTCTGTTCCCTTGTTCGAAGAAAACCGAATGAACGATCCTTTTGTTATCTTCACTTTTAGAAATGATTTATGCTAGACTTCACTGGTTCTAAGCCCAGCTTTGTAAGCCAAGTAAATCGTGCTTAGTCAAAGGAAACGTTGCTAAGTGATCAAAACGTTTTAATTCGAAATTCATTTGTAGCGCTCAGACACGAATCAATGTGACGTCGCTGTGTACCTTTGTAGGCCGTATAATTCAACCAGCACAGTCTGTATTTTTTTTAATAGATTTTAACGCAATAATATATTGTAATAGTTCATATTGGATTGTGAAAAACTAAATTTCTTTTTCTAATGGCAAAAATGAATTAAAATACCAAGCCACTTTCAAAAGATTTACATTATACATTGTTTTGTGGTTGTTTTTGTAGTAAAGTAGACCAAAAAATACGAAACAGCACGCAAATAACAAAGATAACTATATTTTAATGATTGCACTTCAAATGTTTTGTCTCCCTTGACTGGCTAGATGTACCAATAGCTCCAAGCAAGATAAACTACGATGCTCAGGGTGTGTAAATATTGTGCTAATTTACAAACGATAAGGCATCACTTATTTAGTTAATTGGCCTGTTTGCCCTCATCATCCTTATTTTACCTGGAGCGACTGCCTATCGGACCTCCATAACCCAGTAATTGGGTAATACGATACCCCATGGTGAGAATAGTTGTCAGACTTTAGAGCTTCTGACTTATAGTAACGACTGCCAATGCCGTGGTAAAATCATCAAATGAGTCCTCCTACCCCGGGCAGGGCGGAAGGGACTGTCAGACTTGTACTGACTAAAATTCACGGTGTCCTTCAATAGCCCTTTATGTTCCGGGGTCACGGTAAAGAAATAAGTCCTGCGACCAGCCGGGACCCGCTTTGAAGAATATTGTAGAAAAATAACTTTAATCTTTTTTTTTCAATTTTTCTTTCAGGTATGCTCCTATCATCAGTAGTGGCAGGTTTTCTAACTGACGCATTTGGAAGGAAGATCTTCTTAGGAGTTGGTTTCCTTGGACTGTTCATCGTCCAACTAATTGGGGGCTCCAGTCAAACTTTCGAAGTATTAGCCGCTGCTAAATTTTTAGAAGGCTTATTGTAAGTAGCTTTTACTCCAGATGCAAATAAGGGTATAATATATTTGACTGGCCTGTTGGTCTAGTGGTTAGTGACCCTGACTGCTATGCCGGGGGTCGTGGGTTCGATTCCCACCCAGGACAAAGGTTTGTGTGATGAGCACGATCATTTGTTCTGTGTCTGGGTGTAATTTATCTATAATATGTATGTATTTAGAAATATATTAGTATATTTATCAGTTGTCTAGTACCCATAACACAAGCTCTGCTTAGCTTGGGACTAGATGGCGATGTGTGATAGCTGTGGAATATTATTATTCTTATTCCGTGCGGAGATCAAATCCGCGACACACTGCGCAGCAGTCGATCGCTTTACCACTTGCACTGGTACAACGTGCCGTTTGACCGTTACATGAATTTTATCGGTAAGTTTATGTATCTGTGACACTGAAGCTCTTAAAACAAAACTTCTTTCACTCAAAAGCAAGGCTTTTAGCAATGATTTAAAATATTGTTATAATACTGCAGATATCTTTTAATCTTTGAGAATCGTTAATGGTAGTCAGAATTTAGTAAATCGGATTTCTAGACTCTTCAGTTACAGATTTTATTAGTTTAGTAGATTAGTTTTAGAAACTATATTGATTTTGTTATTTGGTTGTTATTACCTTACTCTTACTAACCTTTGTTATTATTATTAAAGACTAGCTGACCAGGCAAACTTCGTGTGCTTCAACATCTGTTAAAATGTTAATTCCCTGGTCTTCCAAAAATAATTCAAAATCAAAATTAGCCAAATCGGTCCAGCCGTTGCAAAGTTTTAGCGAGACTAACGAACAGCAATTATTTTTTATATTATAAGATGCGAATATTTGTCACGATATTTATACCTAATGCTTTCATGCAAAAACTACTGAACAAAGAAAGCAATTTGTTTCACAGATAACTTCTTACCTGATTTAACACATAAAATAGTTATACGTGTAGCGGGCAAAGTAGTCTGGGTGTTTGTGTATGTGAGTTTCACTGTCTGTAAACCAACGACGTTATATTACTAGACTCCTAATAACAGGCGACCGATGTCTGTCAACACATTAGGCAAAAAAGTCTTATATCCGTCTAATTTCGACCAATCCTGTGAGCCGTAAACATACCTTGAGACAGAACAGACCTTGAGTTAGCCAATCACAACGCAGTACCCCGTCCCCATCGCTTACGTAGTACCTCAGCAAGTTGACAGAATACATAGTTTTTGTTCATTAGGTCGTGTATACGGAGTCTAGTAATATATCGTCGTTGGTTTAAACGCAGCCACGATGCAGGAGAAATTCATAGTGTGGGGACAAAATAATATAGAAAAAAAGAGGCGCAAAATTTTGATGTTTTTATGTGTGTGTTTGTTAACTCTTTAGTTATAGCTTTTATTCAGGATTAACATAATTGTAATTTTATCCTGCTATGAAGTTTACGTTTGATAATTTATTTTTTGTGATAAACTCGGCCAAAGCCCCTGGAAAATGCTAGTGATAGATTAATTGTGATAAACTTAATTAATTTCACCTTTATTATCAAACACGTGACACACTGAACGTAATTTACGTCAATCCAGCAATTAATAGGATTTCCATATTAATAGTCTATAGAAAACATTGAAAACAAAATATATCCTTTCAGTAAATTGTAATTAATTCGTGCAATCAATAACGTGTTAAAATTTTATCAACAGAAGCGTTCAGTCGTGACTGGATTCAATTTAATTTATTATCAACATATTACGAGTATATTCTTCATGAAAATATACTACAAACATTAAATGGATCCATTAAAAAAATATCAACTTACCACTACTCCAAATTTCGTTGTTAATGAACTAGCTTAGCACGTGGAAAGTTTATGAAATCAGGAAAAAAACTATTCTGTGTATGTTAATCCAAGGTAACAAAAATTCTCTCCGGCCACCGTAGGCGCGGGCATGCGGACAGCGAGTAAAGGGCAACTCGCTGTCCGACCATGGACCATGCCCGGGTCGACGGCGCGTCGAGTTCCACGCGCGACTCAAAGAGCTGTCAGCAAATGGCCTCACAGAGGCCCAAAGCCTGCCGGGGTCGCGGGATTTATTTCCTCACCGTGACCCCAGAACATAAAGGGCTAATGAAGAACACCGTGGATTTTAGTCAGTACAAGTCTGACAGTACCTCTCGCCCTGCCCGGGGTGGGAGGTCTCATTTGATGATTTTACCACGTAAAAAAAAAAAAGGTAACAAAATTTCATCCAAATCTGTCAAGTAGCATTTCCGTGAAGCAGTAAAAGAAATCCATCCATACATCTTCACAATCTTTCTCATTTTTAACATTAGACATCATCCAAAATGAGATACCTAAGGTTCACTTCGAGTGGTGTCGAGTAAAGGTTACCTACAGAGGTTACTGCCGCGGCCCTGAAATGCAAAGGGGTATTGAAAAAATATTAGGTAATTTCTCGTAAAAAGGGGGTTGTTATTTAAGTTACAAGGACTTGTGTCTGTGCAGTTTCATCTGTCTAGCCTTTTTCCCAACTAGCAAGGTCGGCTTTCAGTCGAACCAGTTATAGCTGAATATCACTATTTTACATGAAGCTACTGCCGATCGGACCTCCACAACCCAGTAATTGGGTTATAAGTTATAACCCAATTACTGGGTTGTGGAAGTCTTATAACTTATAACCCTTGATAAGACTGGTTTTAAGCCTTTAGAGCTTCTAAATGTGACGACTGTCAAAGATCTACAAATTACAGCCGCGATCAACTGCTTTACGTGCTTTCCGAAGCACGGGGAAACTCGCTATCAAAGATGGTAACCCATCCACAGACCAACCTCGTCAAGGGCGGCTAAACTGAGCTATTCAGACTCTGTGTCACAGTGTGTCTGTACAGATTAATATTTAAAAATCTGATAATTAAGTTGGACATAAATGGTTTAAGTAATAGACCAAGGACAGATCTCCTCGGTCTGAAAACTTTCTCTTTGTTGTAACAAAATTAATGTCTAGGCAAAGTTTTCTTCAGACATGTCTTGGTTTCTTAGGCCTTTATTCAGTAATTTTTCTCTGCCTTTTCGTCTACGAGGCGAGACTCAAAATGCCTCTCATTGTTTCAACACAAAAGAATAATGTTTTTAAGCTTGTTGTAATTATTTCGTCACAATAGAAATTCTAGATTTCTGAAGACACAGTTGCCATTTTAGCTGAATTTAAAATTAGGGTTTTCGTTTTATGGTTTTGTTATTATTTCTGTTAATAAGGTAAAAGGGATAATTGGACGTTTCTTAACTTTTCATGTAAAAGCTACAGCTTTCAGACAGATTATGACCTTTTTTCGGGTGGTAAATCATTAAATAATTGATAAGTTGAAATGCTCTGCAATAGATGGCGCTCGACGTCATCATGAGACTTTAGAAATGGATTGAAGAATTCGACTTAGTAAATATGAACCTCAATAGCTAGGTTGGAAAGAGCATCGGATGTACTAAATCTGGAGGTCGCAGATTCATAAATCCTGCTTGCTGTTCGATTTTTTTTAAAGAATGAAAAGCTTTAAAATTGCGACGAATGCGTTTATGCGTATAATATTTCAACTAAGTTCGTTCACTCTGTGTGGAGGGGAAAGGATTTTCATACTCAAACTGAGTAAACTCCACCGTGTTCCTTAAATTGCTTTTCAGAGTCGTGGTGTCCTAGACAGTCCCGCAAACTTTGATAGAAAATTAGTGAACTCTTCATCTTTTTTGCATTCAAAAAATATCACTCTATATTCTCTAACGAGTGCGGGCCAGTGTTCCGACTGCTCTGTCCTATTAGTTGCACCATGGGCCTTCAGTAGGTGCAGTTGTCCAACTACAAAAATAGTTGGACCACAGCACCTTTTGAGAGTTCAGTGGTCCAATTCATTTAATGATAAGTTGTCCACTCTAAAAGTCTCAACTGCATAATTATATGTGTATGGTACCTACAGAACAGTCCAGAGCAGTTGGACCACTGCCCCGCACTCGCTCTAACAGAATATTCACAACTAGCTGCTGCCAGCGGTTTCACCCGTTACAACTCGAAAATTATCCCACGGGAACATAAAATCGGGATAAAAACTATCCTATGTGTTAATCCAGGTTATAAACTATCTGTGTACCAAATTTCATCCAAATCCATTCAGTAGTTTTTGCGTGAAAGAGTAACAAACATCCATCCACACATACAAACTTTCACGTTTATAATATTAGTAGTAGGATTTGTTGAAGAAGATCACAATTTTTTTTTTCTTTACTAAATTTTCTTATGATCTTTTCTTTTCAGGTACGCTACAGCGTTCAGTGCCTGTGTTTCTTTGACTGCTGAGTTCTCCTATTCAAGCATAAGAGATCGTATGTTATTATGCCAATCGTCTTTCATCGCTGTATCACATATTCTTGTAGCTGCGATGTCGTGGGCGATTCTTACAAATGATTGGAAGGTGTCTTTCTTTAATGGAAAATTTGGTAAGAATACATACATTTATTTTCGGTATACCTAGTAAGCGTATAGATACGAACTATTGATTCAAATACTGCTAAATAAAGATGGCTCATTGGTGATTGTAACGATTCTAGCATAATGACGGGGCCCCCCTATAGAGGGCCATAGCCTTGCCGGGGTTGCGGGACATACGTACACCGCGACTCCGGTACACAAAAGGATACCGAAGGACACCGTGGATTTTAGTCAGTCAAGTCTGACAGTCCCTCCCACCCTGCCCTGGGCGGGAGGACTCATTTGATGATTTTACCACGTAAAAAAAAAACGATTCTACAAAATATATTTTTCTGAGTTAAAGACTAGTTTTGCCTGCGGCTTCGCGCATGTGTAGATTTTTTTCTGATAAAATAAAATATGGTTTCTTTTTTTGGACTTTGTTCACCTGTGGGGCCTGTAATCACGCTTGTAAAATCAAAAGGGTTAGACAGAAGTGTAGCTTATAGAACACCCATTTCGCCAGTTATATTTTTAAAAATCTCACGAAGGGGCATACCTATTCACAATATAGGTCCGGCGGGTCGAAAAAGGCCACTTTAAAGCAATAAAATTCGTAAATTGGATATTTTTATTCTATTACCGTAGTCTAGTCTAGATTAAGGTACATTTTTAAAATTCAATTATGGTGTTGCTAAAAGGCATTTTAGATCCACAGACTACTAGGCTGCTTCTGAAAAATCCAATAATATTGAGGTTTCTACTCATGCTTGACTATACCATTGAAATGTTTATAATTTCTAGTTATTTTTTTTTTTCTAGCGAGCAGTAGAAAAACATAACTAACAAAATGAGTAACAAAACTATAATAACAATTAACATATTTTCATCCTTATTCTTCCACGTTGAGTCTGATGGTAATTTTATTTTTCTTTTAAATAAAATTCGTTCTTAGTCTATTTCTATTATTATTATCTAAGAACACACTCACAATAATTATATTAAAAATAGACAAGCCAAAACGTGAAGAAAGCATAAAAAAAAGATTTGTTATTTAATATTTTTAAGACCGCATAACTATTCTCGTGCTTCAAGCAAAATAAAAAAAAATGAACCGAACGGCCACACTACTGTCAAACTTCCAAGAAGGTTTTAAACCTTTTTCCGTCCCAAAAAAATAGAAAGTCTCAACCCTACCCTCAACGAGAATCCTAACACGGTTTTAAGCCTAAAAGCGCCGACATAACACACTCCAGGTTAAGTTACTAAGCATGTTTGCTTAGACCACCGACAATAAATCCCAACAACAAAGGGCGTAACTCAAAAAAGGGATTTTGCTCAATCTTTTTGAAACAGTAATTGTGCCGACATTTCTCTTGACTTCACGTTTCAAGTAAAGGCGTAGTTTCACTGCTGCGTAGACAGCCACTAATCTCAATTTGCTGAACAATAAAGCCGGCTCGAAACTCGAAACTAATAATCACTTTAGCTCTCACCCGGTAACCGTTCGGTATCTACTATTATTGAATCGCTTTCAAGTTGGCTTGATACGATGCAATTATAAATGCGAAACTTTGGATAGATCGACAGAAGTTCGTTACTCAATGACACTACAACGGTTGAACTAATCTGGAAGAAATAGGGCACAGAGCTATGTTACAGTCTGGAATAACACATAGGTTTTTATACCAGAAAAATATGCGGTCCACTATTTTTTTTTTTTGCTTGGTAAAATCATCAAATGAGTCCTCCCACCCCGGAGAGAGCGGGAGGGACTGTCAAACTTGTACTGACTAAAATCCACGGTGTCCTTAAATAGCCCTTTATGTTCCGGGGTCACGGTGATGGAAATAAGTCCCGCGACCCCGGCAGGCTTTGCCCCTCTGTGTGGCCCCGTCATAAATATGCGGTTCACTTGGAATCATTTTCAACTACCACGCGAATGAAGCCGCTGGCAAAAGCTGGTATCGCTTTAAAATATAATGTCTTCTGGCTATGTTGAATTATGCCGAATCAAACAATTTTGTGTCTCAACACTCGTTTGTCACATTTGTTTTTTTTTCAAATTACGGTACCTGTTTTCTTTGCACCGCGCGGCGACGCGACGCTACGTACGTATCACGCGTACGCACGTAGCGTAGCCGCACCAATGGAATCTCACCTTAACACAGACATTTTGTTTAACCTTCCAGTTCTCAACACATGGAATTTTTATCTTTACATCATGTCGTTATGGGCTTTAGCAGCCTTCCTAATGTACGTGTTCTGTCTGCCCGAAAGCCCAAAATATTTGCTGACACAGAAAAAGTATGATGAAGCGAGGGAGATACTGATTAAAATATATAAAGAGAACACAGGAAAACCGGCGGACACTTATCCGGTAAGATATTTTAATTGGCAATTTAGACTACCTTGCTTTTTGGTTTATTTTCTACCTTCGTGTTTTTTAAGGTTACGTTGGGAATTTGGCTTTTGTCTATGTGTTTTTTGTCGCTGTTTTTTTTTTCAACGACCCTTTCGTTCGATCATCGTTCGATGATTCGATCTTTTGAAGGTAAAATCATTCAATTGGTCCTCCTCATTGGGTGGAGCGAAAGGAACAGCCAGATTCTTAGTAACTAAAAGTCCACTCTGTTGCTTCAATTGCTCTTTGCGTACCAGCCATTACGGTTAGTACCGTAAAACAATCGTACCGAAATATACCGTATACAGTTACGTAGACGTTATTATATTTTTACGGTTATACCTTGTAATTTTTCTCGGGAACAGTTACTTTTTTTCGGTATAAATATCACGATTTGTTGGATGAAATTTAAGATTTATTCCTCTTAACTTGATAAATATATAAAAGACCCTTTTAATTAACTCCAAAAACCTTGTGTAACACAATCACGTTTATCGTAAACTTAAAACAATTTACAAAATATTTAAATTTTAAAATGTTCATTTTGGATAATTGTCATCTAAGAGTTGCTGAAACAATTTCAATATCAAAGAGACTTTATAACTAAGATTCGGTGTACGTTAATATAAATATTTCAATTTTCGAAATAGGGTTGTCACTTTTCGTTTTATTGCTAGATGTCAACGTCTAAATTTGTGTGTTGAAAGATAGAATTTTATGTCAGTTAAAACAATTAAATGTTGAATTATTTAATTGGACGTGTGTTCATCATTGCCTAGCCGTTTCCCAACTATATTGGGGTCGGCTTCCAGTCAAACCAGATTCAGTTGGATATCAGTGTTTTACATGGAGCGACTGCCTGTCGGACCTCCACAACCTAGTAACTGGTAATACCATACCCCATGGTAAGACTGGTTGTCAGACTTTAGAGCTTCTGACTATCAGTAACGACTATCAAAGATCTATAAATGACATATTCAATTGGACGTGTGTTATAATATTACTATTCAGGCTTAATTTTCTGAAATATTTTACAAATCGTAAAGCGTAATAAGACTTTTTTTAAATTACTGGTGTACAAAACTTCGCAATCCTGATAAGACCACGTGCTTCCAAGGTTACGGGAATATTTAAAGAGGTACAGCAGCCCTAAAACGCAAAGGGCAATTGAATAACATAGTGGGTCTTAGTCAGGACAGATGTGACCGTCCCTTCCGCTCCACCCTGCGTGGCAGGTCTCATATAAAGGTTGCCTATCACAATACAGACTATTGTTATCTGTATCTATTGTTAGTGTAGCATTCAAAAGGCAAAGGGTTGATTTCCAAGTCTTACGATGCAGGGCTAATGTGATGAACAAGCCCTTTTTTTAAACAAGTTCGAATACGTATTAAGAAAAAAAAACAAAATATGCCTGAAAAAGGTAACAACCATAGGCTTACTACTGCATCATGTCAGAGGCCTTATCATGAATTTACAGTTTGTGACGTAAAGTAAACTGTACCGTCAGCACGAGTTTTCAGTATTTGAGACGTAAAGTAAACTGGACTGTACTGTACTGTAACTGTACTTCAAATTGACAATTTTCAATGAAAAAATTGGTTCCTTCTTCGCACACCAGAGGCGCTGTTTTCATACAAGAAACGCTGTAAATACTGGAAAGTTGCTGTAAAGTTAAAGATTGAAAACTCGTGCTAAGGGTACAGGACTTCGGGCACGCCGCAATAGCGGCGATAAGACCCCTCTTTGAGGAGTGGCTGGAGAGACGTCACGGCGTCCTAACCTTCCGCTTGACGCAGGTCCTCACCGGACACGGATGTTTCGGGAGGTACCTGTGTCTTATGAGAAAGGAAGAAACGCCTGGGTGTCACCACTGCGTAGATCGCCCGGAGGACACAGTCGAGCATACGGTGCAGGATTGCCCCGCTTGGGCGGAGCACCGACGTGTCCTCACGGCGGCGATAGGCGGAGACCTCTCGCGCCCAGCACTGGTCGCGGCCATGCTGCGGGGCGAGACGGAGTGGGAAGCGGTCGCCTCCTTCTGCGAAGCAGTCATGCTCGCGAAGGAGGAGGCGGGCCGCGTGAGAGAGAGGACAAGGTCCTCCCTCCGCCCCACCCGCGGTGGTGGACGCCCACGGCGTCGGACGTCGCAAGACGATCTCCGGCCACCGTAGGCGCGGGCATGCGGGCGGCGAGTAAAGGGCAACTCGCCGCCCGACCATGGACCATGCCCGGGTCGACGGCGCGTCGTGTTCCTAGCGCGCCTCAAAGAGCGTTAGCATAATGACGAGGCCCCCTCTCAGAGGGCTAAAGCCTGCCGGGGTCGCGGGTCTTATACCATCACCGTGACCCCGGAACATAAAGGGCTATTGAAGGACACCGTGGATTTTAGTCAGTACAAGTCTGACAGTACCTCTCGCCCTGCCCGGGGTGGGAGGTCTCATTTGAAAAAAAAAAAAAAAAAAAGGGTACAGGACTTGCAAAAAGTTCCTTCTTCGCACACTAGAGGCGCTGTTCTATTTTTAAATACATCAAATATATGTCCTATTTTTAAATGCTGAAATCTTGTGATAAATCTCTGTTGGTTTTTTGAAGTTTGCGAACTTCGAAGTAATGTCAAAAACAGATTTCCCGCCGTCAAATATAGACCTGTCAGACGCCATTTTGACAACCCTGTTCAAAAGTCAAGAGTTCAATTAATATACCTTTGCACTTTACAAATTGTTGTTTATTAATAATTGAAGAATATTGCTCCGTTTTAATTAAAACTTTTATTTTCAAAGGTGTTTTTTAAGAGTACAAATATTGCTGTTAAGATTTTATTGAAATTCAAAGTTATGTTACTCAGAATTTATTGAAAAGATAGCATTAATAGTTAATTTAAGCGATCGATTTTAAGGGAGACAAAGAATTTATTTTACTAAAAATAATTTTATTGGAATAAGAGCGTGAACAATATAATTTATTGTATTAACGCAATTCGCAGAATGGTGAGAAAACTGATGTAGTCTAGGCTCCAAAAAATATATTTAAATATTTATTTTCTCTCATACAGACAAGGCAAAAAATTACAGGTTTTTTATTGACACTTTGACGCTTTGTTTTTACAATATTATGTTGTTAAATAATAGCTAGATCATAAATATACTACCTAGAATTCATCAACCAAAATAAATGGATAGCTGCAAGAAAAAAAAATGTGTTTCTACGAAAAGCTCATGTTCAATATTACCAGTAAACGGGGGAAATATCTCGCGATTACATACTTATTAAGACACGCTATAATTATGATAACCAAAAAGGTTAACATTTTAATTCCTGATATGCTGATGTCAGTTGCGTATTTTACTGAGAAAAAGTAACATAGTAGTGCATGCGCAAAGCCGATGCTTTGTTGGTCGTAAGTCTTGCCCAAAAAATGCTAACCATCCCCGCATCCCGGTCCTGGGTAGTAGGTACGCATCCATACACTGCGAGCTACCTTCATCAAATCATCGGTCCATCATACCGTAGGGTGTCCCACATTACGTTTGCTCGTACTCGGTATCAACTCTAAGGGTGGGTTCATATCTGACGGAACATCCGTCGCGGATCAATTTAGAAAAACAATTGACCGTTCACACTCAACGGATGATCCGTTAGTGCTTCAAAGAACATTCGATGATCCGCTCGACGGATATTCCGTCAGATATGAACATACCCTAACACATGTCTCCCGTCTCTGCTCCTGCAGACATGACCGGCCCACTTCCATTTCAGCTTGCTACTTTTACGCGCAATATCAGTAACTCTAGTTCTCTGGCGAATGACTTCGTCGCGAATTCTGTCCACCAGAAAAACCCTGAGAATTGCTCTTTCCACTACACGCATTGAGCAGCTCTAATTATAAAATGTGATTTTAGTGTATTTCTCAGTAAGTGAATTAACTATGTAATTCTTATGAGAAATAAAGTTGTTCTTAAACCTTATTTATGGACCCGTCCTATGATTAGTGCCCACGTTTCCGCAAAAAAAGGCACGTTTGGGTGTTTTTCGAAATTATACCTGTAGGTGCCCATTATAATAAAACTTCTGCACGAATCAATAATGTGGCTCGCGTGTAATATTGTATCCATTTGTAAAAATTATTCCGCCATTCGGTCGCATCATCAACTTGAGTTATTACACCGATAAATATGTGGAAACTTCACTTATTATGACGATATTTCCTGATTTTTGTATCGTTGCTATGTCATGGTAAGGTTGTTCTACTTTTGTTGCAAGAAAACTGAATTATTGTCAAGTTTGAGAAAGTTTTCTTTGATAGTTTGATTATGATTAATGATGCACTTTAATTTTATTACAAAACGTTGGATGTAACAACGTAAGTTCGGAAGCCATTTTGGAATTTACTAAACTTTTTTCATGGGTTGAAAATTATGGGATGTGTTCTCCTGCCCTGGTTAGAGCGGAATCTCATTAAGACTTAATTGACTAGTAAACTTGATATTCCTTCAGTTTCAGTCAGCCCTTTACGTTTCAGGGATACTAACTATCTAAGCAAAAAACCTTGGCTGACGTTTTTGGCGTTTCTTATTCTTTATTACAGGACTTAGGATAATTAATTTAGTGATGATAATTAAACATTGGTGACAACAGGAGTAGTGTTAATTCAAAAGTTTCAAGTTTCTAGAAGTATACCTTTAATTTGCATACCTTAAATTAATTCGTAATAAACAATTTATAATTATTTCCAGTACTACAACATCTGGAAGGACAAGAACAAACATTCAATAGATGAAACACCCGAACATCACGTGGAGACGAACATTCGACACCAAATTATGGAAGGTCTTTATAATGTCAAGCCAATGTTCCAGAAGCCACTGGTAGTGCATCTGGCCATGACGTGCTTTTCAAATTTCATCATTATGGCTATGTAAGTATTGCCGAATTTGCTTTGCTCATCACTTTCTTAGGTTCCGTACCCAATGGGTAAAACGGGATCGTATTACTAAGACTTCGCTGTCCGTCTGTCTGTATGCCTCTTTGTCTGTCTATCTATTTATCTGTCACCAAGCTGTATCTCATGAACAGTGATAGTTAGACAGGTGGAAGTTTCACAGATACAGTAGAATCCGTTTATTATGACCCCGCTTATAATGACCAACAGCTTATTATGACGTATTACACAGAGAAGTTTGGTTTTCATACAAAATCTTAAAACAAATTCGGATATAATGACTTCGCTATTAGAGACATGCCGCTTACTATGACCTATTTTTAATCAATTGTGTCCAGTTGATGCAGTTACTGATGTGATTCATAACAACTTCGACATTTTTCGGGAGTTTCAGTGGGTAATAGATAGTTGAATTATCAGATAATATTGAATTAGTTCTATTTTTTCTCTCTCTATTAAAATAAATACTTACATACTGACAAAAACAAGAGGTTGTTTATTTTGTACAAATTTAATGCTTTGTATGACGTCCGCTTAGTATGACGTGATTAATATTTCCCTTCGATGTCATAATAAACGGATTCAACTGTACATCTATATCTGCTGCTGCTATAAAAACACGTAGTAAAAATACTATAAATATTTATAGGGTCTCCCATACAACAGACATATTTCTTAACCATTGATAAATGTTATGGAAGCTTTCGTGTGCGGATCTGACTCACCCCTGGCTAGTTTTAATTCTATTCCATCAAGTGGTTCTTGCCAAGTGGCTCCTACTTTCAAAGCATATCGTTTCTTAGACCAAATCTCTCTAGGTTAACTTTTATTCATTTAAAATAATCATAAAAACAATCTAAATCATATTTATTTCCACAATATCAAAATAAATGTAATGAATTTGAAGAATAATGTTCCCCTGATTTAAATTGACTGATTTGAATAAATGGCTTTTGATTATTTGATTCAATTTGTGGAAACGATGTGTGTTCGAAATGGCTCTTGGTCTTTTTGTTGTTAAAATTTCACTTTTTTTGGTCTAAATCAGTCTAAATCATTCACAAAATATAATCATCATCATCAGCTTATAAATGTTCCCACTGTTGGGACACTGGCCTCCTGTCTGAGAGAGGGAGTGGGCCATTATCCACCACGCGGGCTCAGTGCGGTTTGGTGGATGTCACATATCTTCGAATGTTTGGTTCTAGAACATGCCGGTTTCCTCACGATGTTTTCCTTCACCGTTTTGGGAGCAGTGGTGATGATATAAATTACACAAAGTACCTAATGCCCCTGGCTGGGTTAGAACCCACGACCTACAACTCGTAAGTCGAGGCCTATACCACTGGGCCACAACTGCTCAAACTGCAACAAAATAACAATAAACACTTAATTTCATACTAATAGCTTATTGCTGGGTCATTTAACAAAGAACGTTTCTATGAAACATTCAACCGTATAATAATTGTCCGTCCCTTCCTTGCAACTACAGAAACCAACAAAGTTAATATCGATCGTGTGATATTATTGATTGTACGGAAATAGAATTGCGAATGTGCTCCACAATTATAAGACATGACTATTGTTTTATAGCTTAGTAGCTTAAGCTACAATAGAATTTATACCACACTATTTGTTTGATATCTGTTGAATTGAATTCGCACTTTTGACTTGATGTTGCGGACACCAGCCCTTTTTACAATACAACACAACTTGAGATAATACATATTTTTAGGATATCCTTAAAATCATCCTATTATGTCTCTGCAAACTAAAGCCACCGATATAGCCCACCGGATTAGCAAGCTGAAGTGGCAATGGGCAGGCCATATTGCTCGCAGAGCAGATGGTTGATGGGGTCGAAAAGTTCTAGAGTGGAGACCACGGACTAGCAAGCACAGCGTAAGACGTCCACCAATAAGGTGGACAGACGACCTTATAAAGGTCGCCGGAAGATGCTGTCTGCAGGTCGCTTCCAACCGGTATATGTGGAGATATAAAGGGGAGGCCTATGTTCAGCAGTGGACGTCACGTTACACTCAACTACCAACAACACCCACACAGGTAAATCTCACGGCAAAACCATAGTAAATGAATTATTTGTTTCTGATTTCTAGGTACAACGTCCTAAGGTTGTGGTTTCCTCAACTATCAGCCATCGTGGAGCACAACCCACTGCAGGAAGGTCAGGATCTCTGCTCCGTCTTAGACACATATACAGCCAGCTTGAAACCAGTTGTACATAACTCTTCTTATATAGAAGAAGTTTGTGTGCCAGTAAGTATAACAATTTATTATATGTATCTTTTTTTTTTTAAAGGTATAAAGATTGAGTACATAGTTAGCAATATAAATATTTAAATTTGAATGAAACTCAGTCACGTATCAACAACTAAACGGATTTGGATAAATCTAAGCACACAGTTTAGTCAATAACTTACTGTACTTGATATTTTTTTAATAAGCCATGTACTGTGTGTGTGTGTGTTCATAGCACGCGATAAAAAATTCGGAAATGCTTTTAAATTATATTTAATTTCCTTCTTGTTATTATTTCGAGTTATCTTTTTCTTTCACCTATTCATCAAGGCACTTTCAAAAATTATTTATATTGCGCATTATAAAAGACTGGAACCCACTATCTACGTCTGTGTTCTCGAACGCATATAACCTGAATGTCTTCAAAGTTGAATTGAACAGCCTTAATCTAGGTAAGCTCATTCCATCGTAGACTTTTTCTCTGTCATATCTGACCTTGACTAGAGCCAAGAGCTCATAAAAATAATACAAAATTATATAAATAACTAGCGGCCCGACCCGGCTTTGCACGGGATTACAGCCTATGTCAATCAGGGTGAACAAAAAATGTGATAAAAGAAGAACCGCTCGGCCGATTTTGTGCAAACTTCACATAAACCATCTACTAAATAGTCCAAACAAAGCCTAAACATTTGGTTTGGATAGGTCGCCCGTTCTTGAGTTACACAATCATAACGAAAAGCGGCATTGATTTTAATATAAATAGATTGATACAAAAAGACCAAGAGAAAAATTACAAAATTATTTTAAAACGCATTAAGAGGGTAATTATTAAATAGAATTTAAAACATAAGCATTTTCTAAAAATACTAGTATATTGTGTCCCAAAACTGGGAACAACATAGGCTGAAGCTACAAGTTTTGTATAACACCGACGGTCATAGCAACGACCTTATTTTAACACAAAATAGCATCAACATTCTATATTATTCCAAGTAAAGTGTCCATTTAGTTACGACACATGAAAATGAGGTTAAGAATTCCATGGAACACAATGTATATTAATTTGTCACGAGTAATTTGGTCGCTGTCACTTTCGGGCGTCAATTACTTGCCCAGATACAGTTGTCGAGCACAAAAACGGGCAGAACAGACAGGATACGACTCAGTTTTTTGTTGAGAAGGATTTTAGAGTGTTGAGAATTCATTTTAGCATACATTTTAGTCTGTATCCAACTAAAGTACAAGGTTTTTCGAGCAATTAAATAAGCTATCATTATCATCAGACTATTGTGCTTCCCCTGTTGGAACACTGGCCTCTTGTATGTGAGAGGGATTGAGTCATAATCCACCACGCGGGCTCAGTGCATTTGATAGATGACACCATATGTCTTCGAATTTTTGGTTCTAGGATAGGAAAGGTCGGTTTCTTCACGATATTTTCACTCATCGTTTTGAGAGCAGTGGAAATGAAATAAATTACTCAAAATAGTGCGTCTGGCCGGCTTTAAACCCACCTTAAACTAGGAAATCGGATCGACAGTAGTACATATATCCACTGGGCCGAATAACCAAACCTAATTACAATAACAATACTGATAAAAAAAGCGTATGTAAAAACATGTCCACATTTGACCGTTACATTTAAGTTTCATGTAAGGGCGTTATCACACTAGCGGTTTGGAAGCGGTTGCGGGGCGGAGCGGCCGCATAGCGAATGCGTTGCGAACAGCAAAGTGGACGCCATTTTGTACTGCCTCGAACAAACGCCAAAACGTCCGCCCCACCTCAGATCAACGAGGATTTTTTTGTATGAAGACTTTTGAAAAATTCCTCCAGCGCTGATATTTGGCATATGATAAGAGTAGGTATTACAGATTATGTATGCATAATGATCAAATTTTTTTTTTAGCCGAGAAGTTTTTTTTACCAAAACATGAAAATTGCGTATAACTCTCTGCGAAAAATTCCTCAGCTCAATATATTAAGGGATCTTCCCAAATTCGTCGATGCTTTCGTTTTGGTTTCCGGTGTTTTCGAAGTACTTGTTTCCTCGTCGGAATCCATTTTGTTACTGAGTGTACAAACACGCGACGAAAACGTAACGCATTTGACACGCGTCCGCGACGTCCTCGTTGCGCAGCCGCGGCGTGTTCGCGACGGATGCGCTGCGCATCCGCTCCGCTCCGCAGCCGCTTCCAAACCGCTAGTATGATAACGGCCTAACGTGAACCACACCATATTACTTGGCATAATTCCAGGCTACTGAGAAATTCTAATGAAACACTTTAAATGTTATGTAATTTTTTCATTAAGAATTCCTGAGAATGTAAAACAAAAGACAGTTCAATTGTCTTGTAAGGCTTGCGACTGCTGGTCCAACGAGGCAGACTTAGGCTAAGCGTATGCTGAGACGCAGGCAATGCAGCACAGCACAGTACAGCACAGTGCAGGGCTGGGCAGTTGAGGCAGACATATGCCCCCTCCGCATGCTGCGACGCAACTGACATTCGCATCATAAACAAAGTTACCTAGCAACGAATGTATCCAGCATACACAATACAAGCGTCGCGCAGGATTCTGTGCCGGCACTGCAACGAGACGCAGAGCAGGACAGACACATGTCTGCGTGGCATGTGCCTGCGCCGCAGCGTACGCAGTTCAATGACGTTCCATGCTTTACAAACTCTACTCTGCTCTGCGCTGTGTGGAGCTGCGTAACCTGCGTCTCAGCATACGCCTAGCCTTATAATCACATCAAATCAAGCCATTTCTTCAAATTCGAGTGATAAAATAAGCTTGGACGTCAGCATTACATAAGACAGAATCCCAAAATAGCATTTTACTAGTTTGACGGCACAAAGTACTTATTGTCTCTTTTTTATTACTCTTTTATTTTCCTTTTTACTTAAAGTTTAGGTTACAAAAAACCTTATTTAGTTTGTTAAGAATCAGAATTAGTCAGCAGCCGTTGCGAAACGTAAAATAAATTCTCTATCTTTTTTTTGTATAAATTTCCTTTAAAACATTTAGTTCAAATTTTTGTGAAAATCATGGTCAATTATTAAATTGATAAAATGGAGTTTTTTTAAAAAAAAAACATTATTTTCAATTTTAAAGGCGTATTTACTTAACAGTTTGTTTTCAATTTTAAAATCAGAGTATTCATTTTATGTTTTATTTTATAATTGGAATATTTACCTTACATTTACGCCACACACTCGCGATTATTTATCCTCTGTTCAACCGCGAACGCATCGTTAAACATTGAAATGAATCACAGTCTCTTACGGTGCATAAACTTAGCAAATCAGCCCCGTTCATTTGAACCAGAGGTAACGTGATGTTAGGCGTGAATTTGCCAATGTGTGCGCAATCTTAGGCCCCGGGGACGAGACCTATCACCTGCGATAATTGAGTGGGGACTGCTGTAACCTGTAGCGAAGCTCTAAGATGGCGCTTAGGTAGCTAAATGGAAGACGTAGTTTGTAAGATTGTATTTGATTAGAAGAGAATTATTTATATCGTGTAGTTAGAAAGGTGTATATTTAACGATAATAATTATACTATTATTATTCTGTTATTAATTATTTCACTATGGGACCAACATCTTAAGCACAAAAATGAAAATCATAGCCCCATTGAGTCGAGTATTTTTAGGCTTTGAGGAGAACTCCATACGGTGTAGAAACACAGGGCTTTTCCATAGTGGTTTATGCTGGTTTACATTAAGGAATAATTATTAATACAAAAAAAAGGAAAAAGAAATTTACGACCAGTTACGTTATGATGTTGTCAGAAATCTAAAGTCTGATAACCAGACTTATTAAGGAATATCGTTTACCCAGTAACTGAAGGTTGTAAGTCGAAGTAAATCTGGTAATCCAGTCATATAAATAGGTACTAGTGCCATTGAGCTATTATTACTACGTATAGAGACGACACCACGTGTCACCACTGTCCCATCCAGGATGAGTGCGCGCGCCTAGAGCACGCCACAGAGCTGTCAAACAACTGATTGAACTTGTTCGCGTTGTCTCATCTTGAATCTCAGTGGTGATACGTGGTGTCGTCTCTATACGTAGTAATAATAGCTCAATGACAAGTGCTAACCTTTTTGAAGACTGCATTCCGATTCCAGTTTATACTACACTTTTCATGCCTATTTCCCAAAACACTCGTGTTCCCTTAAAGTGAATTGTTCAACCGTTTCGTGACGACCTCCATGTCGTATTCAGTAGAAGTAACATCGCTGACAGGAGCTATTTCATTGTTTAGCCCGTAATTCATTTCTGACGTTTGTGTTCCAATTCTGCTAGTTTGCTTCGCAGTGATTTTGCATTGATTGTGTAGTAGGATGAGTGAGGTATCTCCTGTCAGTTTATGTATAGCCTAAATTGTTGGTAATACCGTTGCGAAGATTGAATGCTGACATAATACTTTACTTTATCATAAATGTCATGAATACCCAGATCAGTATTCCTTATGTATCAAATGAAAATTTTCTCCGACAAATTTTTAGACCTCCTCGTATACCTATATCAAATTCGAAAAGTAAGGACTTCAAAGGTTTTAAGAAATGTTGTCGCTCTTAAGGTTAGCCATCATTTTATATTGGGTTGTTCCAATGGTCTACTTTACTAAAAAGACACGCTTTTCCTCAAAATTAATGTTTTCGAAGTTCCACAACAGGGATAAAATTAATAAAGGTTGTAAATTAATTTCAATTAATAAATAAATTAAGGTATGTATTCATCGGTTTGAAATAATGTCTCAATAAAAAAAACCGATCAATACATACCTAAATCCGATCAAAAATCATGAGTCACAAATTGTGAACCCAATTTTGTTCTCCCATTATGCATGCATTGTCTCAGGACAGAACTAGTTTACCCCTACTAGAGTATGCCCTTGACCCAATTCTATACATAGATTATACAGATTATTCCAACTCACGATCCAGTAATAACATTTACTATTTATATCTTACTATCTATTCAAGTTAGCAAGCACGCCAGCGGAATACAAAGGAAGTAGTGGTGCTCGAACCGATCCGATACTTTAAAGTATCGATAGAACTGCATGCGATACTCCAATGGTATCGATAGTAACGAAAAATGGGGTCTAAAATGGGTCGATATAAAAGTACCGGTATCGTTTTAATTGATTGTATTTCTCACAAACGTCATGTCAAATTCAAAAAATACAATAGAATGTCTAAAATACTCCTAACTAAATTTTTCGTAGAATTGGTGGAAATGTGATAAACGTAGTTTACATTAAATTGACATAAAATTCAAACACGAGATGATGATTACCATACTATGTGATTCAACAATCGAACAGCAGCTTTGCGATACGGTTCATAATCCACATCAAAGGTCTTATCGGTAACAAGTATCGATATAAATACAAGTACTCACACACATCCCTAAAAGAAAAAATCAGTCTAACCCATGAGTGAAGCCGTTCATGGTTCGAAAATCCATTATTTTACTTAGAACTGTAATAAATATGGCAAGGAACAAGGAATATTGATTCTGTTATTATCATAATTTTAGTTTGAACATGAATTGACTCGCGAAACAAGTAGTTCAAGGTCCGTGTTCAAGGGCCGCGTGCCTAGCAATAAGTTATGGGCTGACTTCGGAATGGAAGTCTGTTTAACAATAAATTTTCGTTGGGTTAAGGCCCAGTACGTTTGGGACGCTGACATTCGGTGCTTCATCATGTCAGATTTGTGACTGTAAATACGAAAATAAATGAGAAAGGACTGACTCAGTTATTTTACTTTTGACGTGAACTTATTGTATAGTTTGGATGTAATTGCTATCAATGTTGTCGACAAGTATATTGGGGAGTTGTATCCAGAGTTCTTTTGGAAATAAGTTTAACATTTTGATATACATAGTATATACCTATCAAAAAATATTAACACTTTGAATAATCATGGTAACATGCCACGTCACGCTCGCGCCCCGCCAACGCCCCGTCAGCGATGCTGTGAACCGGTTGTTCTAGACGGCCTCATGATCACGTCACGCCACGCTATAGCCGCGCCGTCTTTTGTCATCGAGCCAATGCTGGTTAGGCGTGTCATGCCCCGCCAAGCTCGGCGTGACGTCGGCGCTAGCGTGGCGTATTTTGTGTGAAGACTCGCATTAATAATATTTTCATAATACGTAACCACGCCAAGTACACGTGGCGCCGAAAACAAAATCACTTTCAAGACAGTCTATTTGACCTTTTCCAGAGAGTTAGTAATTAATTAAATACCTCGTCTTTCTCTCAATAGATTTCATCAGACCGAGTCATTTCGCAGAGACAATTATACTTAGTAAATAAGAAATTTTCTAAAAATAAACCTTGAAATTACAACTCCAAAAAATTCCTAGTAGGTTCTCGTCCATTCGCATAAATCCTATTACAAACTTTTAATGTTACTGCCAAAAATTTCTCACCAAGAGTAATAACACCCAGAATTATACTTTAATTTCCAAATTCCTCGTGAAAAGTCCTTTCTTTTTCAAGGCGACTTTTTTTACCAAACTTCATTTTACACAAGTTTGAACAATGGAGCGAAGTAAAAAGGGTTATTTTCGTACCTCTTAGGGTTATTAAAGAATAATTGAATAGGATCTTGGTACATCCACCTTCAAAATTACTGAGGTGTTAAACAATCACCGTCATTTCTTAGAAATTAATTACCAATCAGCATTTAATGTTCCTGAAGTCATTATTTTAGTGCGTTGATATCCACTACGTGCGCCTAGAATGTCACATGTCTCTCAATCTTAGAAAAGACATTCAACTATCGGTGGAACAAGAGTTGAAAATTCAACAGCATCATCATCATCACCATCTGCCTAGCCTTTTCCCAATTATATTGGGGTCGGCTTCCAGTCAAACCAGATTCAGCTGGATATCAGTATTTTACATGAAGCGACTGCCTATCGGACCTTCACAACCCAGTAACTGGGCAATACCATACCCGATGGTTAGACTGGTTGCCAGACTTTAGAGCTTCTGACTAATAGTAACGACTGTCAAAGATTCACAAATGACATCCGGGACCAACGGCTTAACGTGCTTTCCGAGGCACGGAGGAAACTCGCTATGACAGATGGTCACCCATCCACAGACCAACCTCGGCAAGCGCGGCTTAACCCGGTAGATCGGCCTGTGCGGCTGTAAAAAATTGAAAATTCAACAGCACCACGCTTAAAGAGCGTTCATCAACATCACATTTCTCAACCCTTATCGCAATTAGTTTGGGTTGGTGCAGCATAATATGTATTTCCTTAATCTGGGTACTCACTTAGCAGCGTTGCATGTAACGTTTCAGATACAGTATCAAGTGAGTACGTAGGCAGGAGGTTCGTCCTACGTACTCACTTGATACTGTATCTGATACGTCATAATATATGCAACACTGCTAAGTGAGTAACCAGTTTATCATACTTTTCTATTCTTCATCCTATTTATGTCACCTCCTTTCCAATCGAATCGTAGTCGCCAGACGTCACACACATACTCAAAACTCTTCACGACATTTTCTTATGCCCAACTTACTCCATAAATTTTCTCTTAGCAAACCAATCTTAATTTTTTTTTCAGACAAAATCCGGTCACGAGACTTACATCAACAGCATCATACTTGGAGTAGTCTGCGTGATCCCTTTCATCATCACAGCAATGCTGGTGAACAGGGTGGGAAAGAAGGCGCTTCTCATCGGAGCTGGTGTGATCTCCGTGGCCAGTTCCTTAGGGCTTCGCTGGGCAAATACCAAGACATTAGTAGTGGCTCTCTTCTCAGTAACTGTGTCTATTGCACAATCAATGCTGAGTTTAAATCAGGCGACGACCGTTGAAATGTTTCCGACTACAACAAGGTAGGTTTCTCGATGAGAAGATTTTAGAAGATTAATGTTTATGGAAGTTACTGATAGGCCTGACAGGCCTGTTGGTCTAGTGGTTAGTGACCCTGACTGCTATGCCGGGGGTCGTGGGTTAGATTCACACCCAGGACAAATGTTTATTATTTTTTTTTTTTTAAAGAAGGCTTACAGACTAATAAAGAAAATGATTACATAACAGTGTAATATTATCAGGTCGCTAATTACAAGCCTCCAAACCTAGAAAAAAAAATATTGTGTGATAAGCATCATTTGTTCTGTGTCTGGGTGTAATTTATCCATAACATTAATGTATTTAGAAATATATAAGTATGTTTGTCCGTAGTCTAGTACCCATAACACAAGCTCTGCTTAGCTTGGGACTAGATGGTGTTGTGTGATAGTTGTGGAAGATTATGAAGATAGAATTTTGAAGGCATTCTGTGGATTTGTTGTCATTATTGCGTCTTCTGAGCTTGAGGTTCCGGGTTCTTATCCTGGAAAAAGTGTTATTAGATTTTTTCTGTCGAGAATTTTCGCATAATTATAGAATCTGAACTGCAATAGTAGACGCTTCTACTGTAGTTTTTTTTTTCAGGTGGTAAAATGAGTAGTAACTCTGAGTGGAGCGAAAGTGACTGTCAGAGTCAGGACTGACTGAATTTTCTAGTGTTTCATCAGATGCCCTTTGCGTTCCAGTGCTTCAGTGTCTTTTTCACACTATATTGCCATGGGACTTTAGCACGACTGACGTAAGGTCGATATTGGTTAGCCTGGTAGATATTACCTGCCTAATCTATCAGGTGTTGTGTGTGCGTGATTTTGCAACCACGACCACAAACCACAGAGATAAAATTGCCCAATCGTTATGACAAATTGCAGTATCAATATTGTTGTCTGTTGCCGTTTTCATAGGAACATGATATAGAAAGCGCCTAGGGTGCTCTAGTGCAGGGCGCTATAAAGATAAAAATAATATTATACGTATGGAGCCTTGATCTACAAGAAGCAAGTACACGCTCTGTGCGCTTTTTAAGTATTTGTTTTTTTTTTCATAAACAGTATCAATACATGTAGGTACTTTTCTAGCCTTTATTTTTATGCTAGACAACACAAAATAAACCGCTTCGAAATTGGGAGTTTAGATTTAGTTTCTACTCTTACTAGTGCAGTAAATTAGACCAACCGAATGACGTTTTGTGATTTTTAGAAGTGTTGTATCTTTGTCAATTTGGTTTACTTAACAAATAAAACGAGTCAAATATTTTTTATCTTTGATAATCTATCTTTCGGCCTAATTTTTTTTTTATTAAAATTGTCTGAAATATCCACAAGTCAATAGCCTAATTAAGAATTAAAACCAAAAGATCCCGAAACCCAAATCCGATTTATCAATCACCCAAAAAACAGGCTTTTGTGTGCAATAAGTGTATTTGCCCACAAATGCCTGAACAACGTCTATTTCAATTCCATTGTCAATCTTGCAAGTATTAAATAATAATAGACAAAGGCGTTAGATACCTACCTATTGGTCTATTGTTCAAGGGTCGACTGAATTCAATAGGCTTCAACTGGCTCAAAATAGGCACAATATATATTATATACAAAGATACCATCTCTGTTCTTGTTTCTAACAAAATGGTCGCATACTGTTTTGATAGAAAATTAAGATAATCTTAAACTCGATTATTAATTTAGGCAAAGTTACTTCGTTTACGAGTCCATTTTAATTATGTTTTCAAGTAATTTATTGTGGATTTCGTATAATTTATTGTGTTTATGTAGAATTAATTGTTACGTTTCGATTATGAAGATAATTAGGGCGTTAATTTGAGTTTAATTTTATGAATTACTAGCTTCTGCCCGCGACTTCGTACGCGGATATTGTTGCTTATGCCAGCGACAATGGGGTCGGCAAAATCGAAGATCTGAAAAGTCTGATACCCAACTCCAAGAGCCCGGGTAAAAAAATCATGGGAGTTTGGCCAGTAGAATAATATTGTATTAATTAATATATTAATCGTCATCGAAAATCAGTCCGTGAAATTAGTGATAGCTTTGATTTCCACATCAGGTGTTCCAAATCTTATATTTTAATACATCAATAGATAATGCTCATTAGGCTGAACAGCTCCTATACATGCAGGTTGAATTTTTCATCTGGGCGTTGAGTTGAACAAAAATAACCATGATTTCAAAGAAGAAAAGGTTTTTAACTTAAGTTTCGAATACAGTCATCGCCTTGAAGATTGATCAGTTTTTTTTCAATTATACGTTCTTCTTAAGTTTGCCGTATATGATTACTTCCCAGAATTGTTGAAAGGAGTCTTCAACATTTTTCGATATTCCTCATAGTTTCGAAGATAGTCATCCACGCCCAGTTGAAAAAAATCATGTTATAGTGTGGCTGGGCTCTTTTTTTTTTCGTGGTAAATCATCAAATGAGTCCTCCCACCCCGGGCAGGGCAGGAGGGACTGTCAGACTTATACTGACTAAAATCCACGGTGTCCTTCAATAGCCCTTTATGTTACGGGGTAACGATGATGGTATAAGACCCCGGCAGGCTTTAGCCTTCTGAGACCGGCCCCGTCATTATGCTAACACGACGCGCCGTCCATGGTCGGACGGCGAGTTGCCCTTTACTCGCCACCCGCATGCCCGCGCCTACGGTGGCCGGAGATCGTCTTGTGACGTCCGACGCCGTGGGCGTCCACCACCGCGGGGTAGCTGGGCTCTTGGAGTTCCACATTAAGTGTTCTAGATCTTCAATTTTTATACGTCAACAGAGAGTGCTCATCACGCTGAACAACTCTTGCTAAGACGTCATTCCTGTATATGTTATAGTGTAGCTGGGCTCTTGGAGTTCCACATCAGGTGTTCCAGATCTTCAATTTTTATATGTCCATAGAGAGTGCTCATCAGGCCGAACAACTTTGCTGAGACGTTATTCCTGTATATGTTATAGTGTAGCTGGGCTCTTGGAGTTCCACATAAGGTGTTCCAGATCTTCAAACTAATTCTCTCAGCAAAAAATGCTCATAACGTGGAACAATTTTTGCTATCACACCATTTTTGTATCTCTTATAGTTTAGCTGGTCTGTTGTGGTTCTCGCAGGAAAATTATTAGACTTCGCGCACGACCGCTGCGTAGGGAGCCGCGCGTGTACCTTAGTCATAGATCTAAACTCCCCTCCCGCACGCGCACCCCCGCCTTGGTGACGCTCACTTCGCAACGGGCCGTGCAGCAGAAATCGTGATATTTTAATTTCGCCATAACTTCGAAACTAAACATCCAATTTTAATCATTCAAGGACCAAATATCATCTACATTAACTGTACTTAATGATGAAATAAATTATTTTGATAAGGATTAATAGAATGAGTAAAATAAATGCGTTTAAAAGTAGTCCAAAAAAATTCAAGATTTTTGATTTAAAAAATGGTAGTTGTGCCCCCGGCAGCTCCGCTATTCTTGGTCTGGGTAGCGGACCGAGTAACGGCGGAGCAGGGGGTGCGAAGAATCCCCGGCAGATGCCCCGCTACCACCCCCAACGAACTTTGGCCCTGGCAACACACAACATCCGCACACTGAGGACCGATGAGAAGATTATCGAGCTGGAGGAAGAATTGAGCAAAATGCGCTGGGATATCTTGGGACTATCTGAAATCCGAAGAGAGGGTCAGGATACGATGGTTCTAGATTCCGGCAACATGCTCTTCTACCGGGAAGGAGACCGTAAATCCCAGGGTGGTGTGGGATTTCTCGTCCGCAGGTCCCTCATCAACAACGTTATGAAGGTCGACAGTGTGTCGAGCAGGGTAGCATACCTTATACTCAGAATAACCAACCGGTATTCGTTGAAGGTCATACAGGTATATGCGCCGACCTCGACACATTCTGATGATGAAGTAGAGGCATTGTATGAGGAGATATCCGAGGCCATACATACCTCCGAAACATACTTCACCGTTGTTATGGGGGACTTCAACGCGAAGGTGGGCGCACGGAATGGCGATGAGTTGAGAGTGGGGCCATTTGGGTATGGGCAGCGAAACCATAGGGGCCAGCGACTGGTCGACTTCATGGAAAAGGAAGAGCTTCATTTGATGAACTCCTACTTCCAGAAGCGGCCATCCAGGAGGTGGACGTGGATGAGCCCCGATGGTACTACCAGAAATGAGATCGACTTCATCATGACGACCAAGAAGCGAATATTCAGTGATGTCTCTGTGATCGCCAGGGTAAAAACCGGTAGCGATCACCGAATCGTCAGAGGCACATTGAATATCAATGTGAAGCTTGAAAGGTCTCGTCTGGTGAAGTCCACGCTCCGACCTGGTCCTGCCCACATCCAGAACCCCGAACACTTCCAACTCGAACTGCACAATCGCTTCCAGTGCCTAACCGAATGCGAAACTGTGGACGAGATTAACGATGGGTTGGTGGAAACTGTCCAAGCTGTGGGGTCTAAGTTCTATAAGACCCCACGCCGCAATAAACCTCAAAAGCTCTCGAACGGAACCATCAAGTTGATGCAAGACCGGACTGAGATGAGGCTGCAATCTTCAGCTGATATGTCGGAATATGGCAAACTCAATAGACGAATCTCGAAATCAATGCGACGTGACCTGCGTGCCTATAGTGCAGCACGGATCAAAGAGGCGATCGAGCGGAACCAGGGCTCAAAAGTCTTCGCAAAGAATTCGTCTATTGGGCAAAGCCAAATGACAAGGCTGAAGATTAACGACGGCAGCATCATTTCGACGAAACCAGAGATCCTAAGAGAGCTTGAGAGGTTTTACGGACAGTTATACACATCTACACGACAACCCAGTGTCGGTACAGCTCGAGACGCAAGAGCTAAACTGACTCGGCACTACACTGAGGATATCCCGGACATCAGCCTGTACGAGATTAGAATGGCTCTTAAACAGCTCAAAAATAACAAGGCGCCGGGCGATGACGGAATCACAACAGAACTTCTGAGAGCGGGTGGAAAACCGGTACTTCTAGTCCTCCAGAAGTTATTTAATTCCGTCATACTCGAAGGCACTACGCCAGAAGCATGGCACAGGAGTGTGGTTGTTCTTTTCTTCAAAAAGGGTGACAACACCTTGTTGAAGAACTACAGGCCAATCTCACTTCTGAGCCATGTTTACAAGCTGTTCTCAAGAGTCATTACGAACCGTCTCGAACGCAGGTTTGATGACTTCCAGCCTCCCGAACAAGCCGGTTTCCGAAAAGGCTTTAGCACCATAGACCACATACACACGCTCCGCCAGATTATACAGAAGACAGAGGAGTATAATCGGCCATTATGTTTAGCGTTTGTGGACTATGAAAAAGCCTTCGATTCAATCGAAACCTGGGCAGTATTGCAGTCCCTCCAACGATGTCATATCGACTATAGGTATATCGAAGTATTGAAGTGTTTGTATAGTAACGCCACCATGTCCATCCGACTTCAGGAAGAGAGCACGAAACCAATCCAATTGCAGAAAGGCGTGAGACAGGGAGACGTTATTTCTCCGAAACTGTTCACGAACGCGTTGGAGGACGTTTTCAAGCTCTTGGAATGGGACGGACTCGGCATCAACATCAATGGCGAATACATCACTCACCTTCGTTTTGCCGATGATATAGTCATCATGGCAGAATCGTTGGAGCACCTCAATGCTATGCTCAGCGACCTCAGTATCGTTTCCCAACGGGTCGGCCTTAAAATGAACATGGACAAGACGAAAGTCATGTCGAATGTCCATGTGGCGCCCGTACCGGTTGTTGTTGGGAATGATACTCTCGAAGTTGTAGACCATTATACTTACCTTGGACAGATTGTTCAGTTAGGTAGGTCCAACTTCGAGAAAGAGGTCGCCCGAAGAATCCAACTAGGATGGGCAGCGTTTGGGAAGCTACGTGATATCTTCTCATCGAAAATCCCGCAGTGTCTCAAAACAAGGGTGTTTAACCAGTGTGTGTTGCCAGTGATTACATATGGCTCTGAAACGTGGTCTTTGACTGCTGGCCTTTTAGAGAAACTAAGAGTCACTCAACGAGCAATGGAAAGAGCTATGCTCGGAGTTTCTTTGCGGGATAAAATCCGGAACACGGATATTCGGCGAAGAACCAGAGTCACCGACATAGCTCGTAAAATTTGCAAGTTGAAGTGGCAATGGGCAGGCCACATCGCTCGTAGAACTGACAACCGATGGGGAAGAAAGGTTCTCGAGTGGCGACCACGGACCGGAAAACGCAGCGTAGGTAGGCCTCCCACTAGGTGGACCGACGACATCGTGAGAGTCGCGGGCAACCGATGGATGCAAGTGGCGAATTGTCGTTCGGCGTGGCGGTCTAAGGGGGAGGCCTATGTTCAGCAGTGGACGTCTTCCGGCTGATGATGATGATGATGATGAGTTGTGCCTCACTCGACATAGATAGGTATAGTGTGTCGCGGAGTTTTTTGTAGATATTTATAAGATGTACAACTAATTAGAACATTTCATAGTTCTATCTTTTATAGTTTAGGCAGCGTACGCAAAATAAGTAACTTTTCTGGTTGATTTTTTACACCTTGTGTCCGAAAAACCCAAATATATTACGGAACCCTATTTATTTCCAAAATAAAATTTAGTCTATGTTACTCGTGGATAATGTAGCTTTCGAATAGTGAAAGAATTTTTGAAATCGGTCCAGTAGTTTTTGAGCCTATTCATTACAACCAAACAAACAAACAAAGTTTTCCTCTTTATAATATTAGTATAGATATATAGATTGCTGATGGTGTTGGGTTGTTTTTGTTTTGGTTGTCATTAAAAAGTATTTATTAATCAACAAAGAGGCGACATTATTGACAAACAAATTGTACCCTAGACCTTACGTAAGTGGTCGCGGAACTGTCTAAATGGGTAACTGCAACACTGGAACTTAAAGGGCTATTGAAAGACGACGTTAGCGCAGTGGCTGAGCGATTGGACTCGCATTCGATTCCCGCACGGAGCAAATGTTTGTATGATCTATAAGTAGTTGCTTCGGGTCTGGGCGTTTGAGTATGAGAGTTTCTGTTTGTAAAGGCACCCTCGAGAGAAATTCCTAGTGTGGGGGGGCAATGTTTAAATTAAAAAAATATGTATAATATAAAACACAGAGGACCGCTGAAAGTAACGATTTTTTCTGAACACAAGATATCCAATATTTTCAAAAATTCCATCATAAATACTTATGAGCAAGAAACTATTACTTTCTATTCATATACAAAAACAACTTCAAAAACCGTCAAAAAATACAGTTCCATAAAAATACACTTCTCTAAAAAGTTTCAGTACAGCGAAATGAATTTGTATTTTTAATAAAAGCTTTGCAGTATCGGTTATTTATCTAATGTACCAGATGTTTAAGAGCAGAGTTTTATTGATAATAATATATATTTCATTTCGATATTTCGCTTTGCCGCTAGAATTTTAATATTTAGTGCCCTCCGCAATCAGAAGTAGATACAATATCGATATTATTCTGTACGTGACTTTAAGTCTGTAGTATTTTAAATTGTTTCTACTGTTTGAGGATTTAAGACTGATATTAAAATTTATTTTTTTACTTCTTTAAAAAAAAAAGTTGTCCCACACTAAGAATCTCTTCTTGTATCGTGGATGCGTCTTCAAACATAGAAACACACATATACAAACACCCAGACCCAGAACAACTACTTGCAGATCATACAAATATTTTTTCCGTGCGGGATTCAAACCTGTGACACGCTGCACACTGCACAGCGGTCGATTGCTCAGCCACTGCGCCGACTGTGTCATTGAATTTCAAATCAATATCACAACAGAACAGTAATAGTTGATGAGGAATAGTATATTGTCTTAAATAAAACAAAACCAATTACAGTATTTCTGGAGTTTGTCGACGGCGAGTAATGGGTAACTCGACGTCCAATCTCAACACAACAACTCAACGATTTATGAGGCGGACTGTCTAAACAGGCTACTGCGGCGTTGGAACGCAAAGGGAAACTAAAAGAACAGAGTGGTTTTCAGTCTTTTTCGTACTACGCACAGCTAGCATGACTCATTTAATGACTCTCCACCCAAAAAAGGACAATATTATTTGATTGTCGGAAAGAGTTACCACGGCTCTAGAATGCAAAGGGCAAATTGAAGGAACAGGGCTGGTTATAGTCGGTAGAAGTCTGACTTTTCTTGCGATTTAACAAGTGGGGGAAAACACTTTCACTAATAGGAAGCTAAAAAAAATAAGTAAACAATAAAGTAAGATAACGATTATAACATGTTTTTATTTTCTACTGTTTTCAGAACATTGGCAATATCCTTTATTATGGTGATTGGCCGTATTGGTACATTATCGGGCAATATTGCCTTCCCGGTCTTGTTGGAAATGGGCTGCGCTATCCCCTTCTTTGCCATTTCTGGGTGTATGGTTTGTAAGTATACTCAATTCTTTTTTATAAGTCGACTTTTTATTAATGGGTAATTTGTTCCCACTCGCCGTTATGCTTTTGTTTTTGGTCAAATGGAAAGAATTCCCCATTCATCTCTATGTATTCAGAAAAATAAATGTTGCACCTGCTATTTACAAGTTATATGATCTTTTCGTTCGTTCTTAGTTAAATACTTGTAAAATAAAAAACATTGTCGTGTGACAAACATGGATTTTACTATAAATTATACATTAATTTTTGACCATTTTTTTATCTTTGACAAATATTTTTAAAACTATACATACTTTTCAAGTTCTTTTAAACATAAATGATGTCCAATATCTAAAGACGATGTTTCATAATTCCATTTTCTTTCAGTTGTCACAGCCCTGGCATTTTTCTTACCGATCAAGAAGCAGTAGGCGTAATATAACGAGAAATATGAATTTCTATTACAAAAGCTCGATATAAAAATATACTAAGAGAAGAAAAATTTGGCAGGTATTCATCAAATGGAAATGTCGAGATGAGTGGGAGACAAAATTAAATATTGTACATAATTTATAAAATAAAAATCTAAGAAATATTAACGTACTTATTTCATTTTTTACGAAGTTAAAGGAAAACGTTGATTACAGATATGGTTATTTTCACCCAAGTGACAATAAGGTAAACTAAAAATAACTGAATCTAAATCCGTTACTTTTACCTTTGAAACAAAAGTGGGAATATATCTCGGAAAACACAAGAAATGAAAAGACGTCTACTACGTCCATAGCTATAATACGAGGAACGTTGGATCTCAAACCACTCCATTTCAAAACTGCGAGATTAAATCCGAAACGAGGATTTTTGCCGAGGAACCATTGCTAAAGTCATCGATTTGTTCTTATAAGCGTTGAATTTCAATTTAATAATATAATTTAAATTCTCGATTTATTCCCGTTGAATCCCACTTTTGGATCCCATTTTTTAGGTATTCCCGATGAATCCCGTTTTTATTCTCGTGTTTGTATCCACGTTATGACAATTGTGTACATATCAGAAGAAATGTGTTTCCTTTATTTTAAAGATTTATTCTCTGTTACTAATTCATGAATTTTATTTAAAAAAAGCAATTTTGACGTTGATAGTACTCGCATTCAGATTCTTTATAGCATGTGAGATCCAACGGGATTAGCTTTTGGGATTCAATGGGAATAACATGTTTTTCGTTTGATATGGAATTCAACAGGAATGCATTTTAATTTTTTGTGGGATCCAACGGGAATAATTCAAATTCTCGAGGCAATGTACTTATTACATTGCCTCGAGAATTTGAATTATTTATTGAGGAAGAAGCAAATATAAACAGGTAAATCCCTTTCGTAGAAAACACATTCATTTCTGCAACAATGCACTCAAGATTTTGACCCACACAAAGGATGGGAAAATTCCCAAGTGGCGAGCTCAATACGGAAGACGCAGCGACAGGCTCCTGAATACTCGGAACGCAACGCTAACATGAGTGTCGCAGGGAATAGATGGATGCATTTTTTTTATCGTGGTGTACAGTCACGAGCAATAACATGTATACACTTAACTACATTCAAACGCAATTTACTCGTGAAATATTGGTTTCCACTTTGAAATAAGATCTATTTCGTAATAATAAGGCTTCTAAAATATAATTCTAATGAAAAGACAAAAGTTTTAATCAATATAGTAGCAGTAGTTCGCTTTTGAATACTGTTTAGTGTATAGGTACATATTATTGCTCGTGACTGTACTCATCAAAATATGGTGATGGATACAAGTGGCTAATTGTCGTTCGGGCGGGCGGCGTGGCGGTCTATGTTCAGCAGTGGACGACTTCCAGCTGATGATGATGATGAATCATCATATGAGTCTTCCTACCCAGTGCGGGGCGGGAGGGACTGTCAGACTTGAACTGACTAAAATCCACGGTGTTCTTCAAAAGGCCTTTACGTTCCAATGTCACGGTTTTCAGATGAGACAGTCCCGCGACTCCGGCAGGCTTTGGCTCTCGAAAGGCACTGTCAAATTGCTGACAGCTGTTTCCTGTTCCCTCCATACTGCCGCAAGATCACGCTGGAGCTCTTCCCGCAGCGCCTCGACTTTTCAAGGCATAGATACAACGACGATATATTACTAGACTCCTAATAACAGGCGACCGATGCCTGTCAACACATTAGGCAAAAAAGTCTTATATCCGTCTTATTTCGACCACTCCTGTGAGCCGTAAACATACCTTGAGACAAAACAGACCTTGAGTTAGCCAATCACAACGCAGTACCCCGTCCCCCTCGCTTACGTAGTACCTCAGCGAGTTGACAGAATCGTTTTTGTTCCTTAGATCGTGCATGCGGTGTCTAGTAATCAACGTTGCATTGATGGATGTACGAGGGATTGTTCTTCAGCGCGGTCTAAGAGGGAGGCCTTTGTTCAACAGTGGACATTCAGTTTGATGATCATAAACACTCAAATAATAATTATCTTAGTAAAACTTGTTTGTTGTTTGCTCATTTTATTACAGAGAAAACATCTTTATTACGCCAAACAATGCCTCTTTATGAATTAGAAACAATTGTTTGGAAAACAAAGGAGAACAGCCTTACGCTATTAATTTAAATCTGATATTTTATCTTAGCTTAGTTTTTTATATGGTAAAATAACTTTTTAGTATAAATATTATTTGTAACTAGCGGCCCGTCCCGGCTTCGCACGGGTGGAAGTCCTCTAAAACCCGGTCCGGATGGTTACAAACACAACGAAAAACGAATTATCCGACTCGGTCCAGCCGTTTTCGAGTCACGAGCATTATCGATCCTTTTTTATATTATAGAAGATAATCTTGGTACATAAGCCTCTTCGTACACTAAGCGACACAAGTCTCCGATACCTTTAAGACTTTGATATCCTGGTGACTATCAGAATACAAACAGGCACAAGGTTCACACACAGGCATGCGACAATGGACACCATAGTCGTTAGGTTTTGGAGTCTTGCGTCACATAGTGTACGAAGGAGCTTAGACTTATGTAGTCGCCTTGTGTATGAAGGGACTTAGACTTATGTAGTCGCCTAGTGTATAGGGACTTAGACTTGTTATGTAGTTCCGGAACTACATCACAAGTTAAATCGATCATGTTTCTTTTTTTAAGGGGTCGAGAAATCATCAAATATAGTTCCCGCTCCCGTCCGTCAGCCCTGGTTTTCAGACTTTTGGGCCACTGACTCATCTAGACTTTTAGACTAACCAAAGAAATCTCTGAGTATATTTCAGTATTCGTAGATAGTTTCGGATGTAGCAAAACAAGCTATCTTAAAAAAATTAAAATTTTAAAAACCCCCGGCACAAAAACCAAGTTTTCTTTAAAAAGTAAAAAATTATAAAAATACGTTGCGTTGGGGGACTGCTCCAAATTAATTATCATCTCCTGTTTTTTGCAGTTCCCCAACGCAACGTATTTTTATTATCTATTTTTTACTTTTTAAAGAAAACTTGGTTTTTGTGTCAGGGGTTTTTTAAATTTTAAATTTATTTTTTATTTTATATATACATACTTATATCATTTTATGTTGCTAAGAGTACTCCAGATTAAGTCATCAATATTCCCTTTCAGTACGCTTTCATTTGATACCCAACTCGAGTATATTTGCAGACCCTCGGTTACCTTTCCCCACTTTCACCCCCACAACTTCTAAACGGCTCAACCGATTTTCATCAAACATGTCTAAGAACACTCGGAGGTTAAGTCACCTTTCTTACAAAAAAAACTAAATTGTAATTGCTTCATCCGTTCGGGCTCTATGATGCCACAGACAGACAGACAGACAGACAGACCGACAAACAGACAGACACGTCAAACTTATAACACCCCTCTTTTTCCGTCGGGGGTTAAAAAAAACATTTTTATGGCACTGTACGTAATAACAGCTCATAAAAGTGACCACATTATTGGGGGCATACGGTCTGCCAATTATTTCAACTTGATAAACATAATGGGCTTGATATTCATTAAAATTAGATAAAACTTAAAATAGCAGGTACTTAAAAGATTGTGGTGTTTATTTTTCAAACGTACTTTTTTATCGTGGTAAAATCATCACTCTTCGTATGCCTCCGTATTTCAAATCGCCCGCTGCGAACGATTTGATAGTACCCACCACTGACTTTGCACACAGCATTTAAAGCACTTAAATTGTCCACCCACAATAAGCCAACGTGCATTACTTGCATGTTCCCTTTCTCTGTGAAAAGACCCATCTACCTTGTCCAGTCAAAGTTACAGCTCGGTAAAAATAAAATGTTCTCGTAAAACAGAGCTACATTCGGAGACAAACTGTGAAGCTCCTTGTTAACAGTTCGTTCCAGAAAGTACTACAATCATACAGTTATTCGGAGCCAGGCAGCTGTGTCCTATCGTGACGATGGTTACTCTAGTGGAAGTATGAGAACACGAGATGTTTCAATTTTGAGAATTTTTACGGTGGATCTACAAGATACTGTTTTTGAAAAACACATAAGAGAGTACTTCTCATACAGAAAGAACTGTTGAAAATACCATTGAGCTATTATTACTACGTATAGAGACGACACCACGTATCACAACTATGTCCCATCCAGGATGAGTGCGCGCGCCTAGAGCACGCCACAGAGCTGTAAAACAACTGAATGAACATAGGCGCGCGCACTCATCCTGGATGGGACATAGTTGTGATACGTGGTGTCGTCTCTATACGTAGTAATAATAACTCAATGGAAAATACACAACATTTTTTTCAATGATAGAATGACAACAGTATTGACGGTAATTACTGGCTAAGCCGTTGTACAAAACGAAAACTTTGAATCCACGGTGTTAGCAACACCACCGTCATCTCACTCTCATTCCAATAATTGGAATGAGAGTTATTGGCACGGTATGATTATCTCTTCTATACTCCTCTTCTGAACGTGATTGCATTTGCTTCTATTTTATTCACGGTGTACCCCATTTTTGACTCAAAACATAACATCCCCAATATTGGCCTTTCGCAAGGTATTTTAAGTTCCATGATATAAGGAGTGGCTTTTTCCATCATACCGTGCCAGTGGCACAAAGCCATCAAATCTTCGTAGCTACTGAGGAATTCCTGATTCAAAAACTAAATAACACTCTGCTTGACCTGGGTATCGAACCCAGGTCCTCATGCTCAGCAGCCACATTTGTTGCCACCAGACCAACGAAGTAAAATATCATTCAATATTATGAAACAACCAAAACATTACATAACAAGCTTTAGAAAACAAAATGGCCGGCCCGGTCGACATGACAGTAGTAAAGTGAAAATACCTCAATTATTCCACCAACAATGGTCCAATTTGCGACAGAAACAATTGCATAAGAGACAAAAGAAGGCTATAATTAATAAATAGAATAAATTAATTCAGTGGAGTTTGCACCTGACTTGCTAATTAGGTCATGCTACAGGGATGTCACGACTATTTTGAACTAATGTGTAATCCTACTAATATTATAAACGTGAAAGTTTGTATGTGTGGATGGATGTTTGTTACTCTTTCACGCAAAAATTACTGAACGGATTTGGCTGAAATTTGGTACACAGATAGTTTACAACCAGGATTAGCACGTTGGATTTTATTCCGATTTTATGTTCCCGTGAGATAATTTTTGAGTTGTAGCGGGTGAAGCCGCTGGCAACAGCTAGTCGTGAATAATTTTCATCTATTTAGACATAACTTCGACGGAAAATTATGTAACGGTTGTGGATATTATGAAAGTTACAATATGAATAGCTGTAAGGTTAAGTTACATTTCAGTAGGTGCAGTAGCTGAACGATTGCTTGTTCCGCTGCGTGTCAGGGTTTTGATTCCCGTGCCGGCTTAGTAATATTTTTTCATGATATTTTTTTACTTGCAATGAGTTTATTTTTTTATAACTTACCCACAATGCAAGAGAAATATTGTTGTGTGAAAATGTAAAAAAAAATGCCCACTGTCAGTCCCGAGATAGTGAACACACGCGAGCTTTTCGATCAAAAATACGTGATAGAAAAACAGTGAAAGCTGAGATAAGAAGAGATTTCAAGTTAGAGTAGTAGTGGATCTACTTAAGGTGAGCCTAAATAAGTACCAACTTAAATTAAAAACCTCAAAATACTTAAGTTACTAAGTTGAACCCAGCTTAGTTGAAGCCTCTGATCTCGTGTATTTCACCAAAATATGTACCTGAAACAAAAAATAAACCGGAATGTTATAATCTACTTAAGCCAGATTTATACGGCAAAGTTCAGACGCTTTCCCGGGGTTTCTGAACAAACGGAGGGCAAATTTAACGAGTCAGCAAAGATGATTAATTAATCTTTCATTATTTAATTTGGAGACGAATTTTCTTAAAAAATAGCAGACTTTTTTGGCCTGGACTAAGATCTGGCGTTTCTTTTTGAGATTAACGTAAAAGAACGTTGCAATTTTACATGGAACGCTTTAAATTTAAATGAATTTGGGACGCTGCTTTCACTTCTTATAAAGACAGAAACTTATTATTTTTGGCCATTCATAGTTGGTAATTAAAGATCAATAATTATTAAATGTATAATAGTACCTATTATGAATGCAAAAGTTTGGATGGATGGAACGTCTAAACAGTACCCTTAGCACGAGTTTTCAGTATTTGAGACGCAATTTGGAACTTTGAAAATTTCAAATTGACTCTTTTCAAGGAAAAAATTAGTTAAGTTAGTAAAAGAAACGCTGTAAATACTGGAAAGACGCTGTAAAGTAAAAGAGTGAAAACTCGTGCTAAGGGTACAGATATTGACAGGCTCAGAAATAGGAAACATTCACCAATAACATACAGGTTACGCATTATCCTTTTATCAAGTTGCCTTGAGATAATGTTAGCTTAAATTGCCACATTTTATTTAAGATTTTGTTGTTAAAAAAACAGAAATATATCATACATACCCCTAGAACACAATAACATTTATCACGCTAGAGAGAACGCGTTCATATGACACAACACGTGCAGCGAGAAAATATAACAGTTTTATTGATAAGGTAATGAGCTAGGCAGTAGGGTTGTGCTGCCTACAATATTAATATAGGATGAATATTTCATAAAGGCTTTGCCAAACAGCGCGCACCGGACGCGGCGTGGTGCGACGCTAGCGTGGCGTATCTTAGGCGTGGATTTTTCGTCATTCGTCCCGCGTAAGCGTGGTGTGCTTTCTTCGTCGTCCGTCTCGCGCTAGCGTTGCGTGCTCTGTTTGAACAACTTCCATACATTTTCATAGTAAATAAGCACGCCAAAAACTCGCCACGCTAGCGTCTCACCACGTCGAGCTCGTTATTTGGCAAAGCCTTTATAAAATATACATCCTAAAAACACAACACTCAGAGCTTGTGTATAAATAATTACAGTCGGACAGTCCGATTTTCTAAGTTAAGTCCTATTTAAAGAGGTCAGACTGAACATGGGTGATATTCTACTACAGTGAGCTTTCTTCTATGTTTCATAAAGCACGTCCGTTGGTCTCGGCCACCATTTATAGATCTTTGACAGTCGTTACTACTAGTGAAGAAGCTTGAAAGTCTGACAACCAGACTTACAAAAAAATATCGTATTACTTAGTTACTGGATCGTGGGAAAACTACAAAAAGATAGCAATGATAACCTGATTGAGTCCAACAGACCAAAAAACACATCACAATCACGCCAGAAAGAACACTTAAATGCCTGACAAAGTAACCTTAAAACCATACTGCTAGACCAAAAACAAAAGAAGCAAACTCTATAATAAATTCCTTTGCCCCGCCACAAATTAAAAAAAAAAGAAGAAAAAAAATGAAAAAGTGCTGCTATTAGGAGGCACCCCTATTCTCAAAGCTCTCACTGCTGAATATTCCATATATTGGTTTTGCAAATGTACGACGCGGTACGGCCTGGGTTTATTGCCCAAGCGATTTACGAATCCAACGGTTGTTAGAATAATACCACCTCGATTTTGTATTCTAGAATATTTATACTTAAGCTTGCTTTTGCACTGCAACTTCGTATGCGTAGCTAGAATGGTGGTAAAATGTCGTCGACTTCTGTTTTGAGAGTGGCATCTCGCAGATCAACCTAGAGGAGGTTGTGAGCTGCTTAACTGGACTTTTCTGTGGATGCCTTTAATTACTCTAAGGCCTCCAGCCAAAGCAGTGGTAGACGCCCACGGCAACGGATGTCGGCAGACAATCTCCGGCCACCGTAGACGCGGGCATGCAGGCAGCGAGTAATGGGCGACTCGCTGCCCGACCATGGACCATGCCCGGGTTCACGGACGGCGCCCGTGGAACATGAAAGTGGAACGTGGACGCCAGCCCCCTGTTTAGAAGGCCAATGCCTTCCGCGGTCGCGGGACTTATTAAATTACCGTGACTCTGGAACTTAAAGGGCTATTGAAGGACACCATGGATTGTAGTCAGTACTAGTCTGACGGTCCCTTCCGCCTTGCCCCGTGTGTGACCAGGGATTTACAACTAAATTACTAAAAGCTAAGTGACCACACGTTAAGGGCACCCCTGTGGGGTACTGACCTCGGCTTAGGGTGACACTGAGGGCGGACAGGGACACGCGGGATCTGAATATAATGTCGTCGACGAGCTCGTCGTAGATTCTTATAGAGATTAGCATAATTGGTTTTTGAGGCCGCTCTATCGCTAAAATAATGTCTGCGTTTGATTAAAAACCTGGATTAGGATCGCAGGAAGGTTTGAACTGATTCTAAGCCCCTTCGTGTACAAGGCGACGCAAGTCTCCGACACCTTACGACTTCAGTATCGAAGCGACTATCGGAATACAAACCCATAGAGGCTCGAACACAGGCAATCTTCAATGGATACCAAAATTGTAAGGTATCGGAAACTTGCATCGACTAGTGTACGAAGAGCCTAAGTGAACGTGACTCTGGAACGTAAAGGGCTATTGAAGGAACAGCATGGATTTTAGTCAGTATGAGTCTGACAGTCTCTCTAGTCGAACTCTGGGTGGGACGAGACTCATTTGATGATTTTATTACGAGAAAAAAAAAGCTTTGTAGAAAACCGTACTTAGATATTTATTTCGCCAATTAAGCCCAGTAATCGATCCATCTTACTTGTTCGGAATTTGGAACAAATATTTCTCAAGGGCACTAATACTAGTTAATCAAAGGTTATACCTAACAGAAATAATTATTAATCAATCATTAGATTGTGTTGCTAGCTTAGGTCTTAGTTACTGAGAGAAACAAAACAAAAAAGAAAGTTTTCAGATTATTGTATTGGGATAATGAGCGGTTGTCGACCAAAGAACATGGGTGATTTGTGAAAGTATTATTATATTTATTTTTTTATAAAATGCTTTTAGGATCGTTATTTTTTGTGTTCAAAATTGCCAAGATTAGTGACCAGATGATTCCAAATCAATGAAAACTTTTATATCGTGTGTTTTTTAGTAAATTTATAAACAAACTACCTACACGTATCTGTATGTATATGTCTCAGATTTTTCATCAAATAAGGTTTTTGATGAAAAACCAAATTTTATAAAAATCCGTCGACACTTTCTGAAATGTTTGTTTTTTCACTGAACCAGTTCAGGGATTTGATGAAAACAACAGATTTCTTTAGGAAAATGATAAAATCGTGTTGTTATTTTGACATCATCCGTTGTTCAAATTTGATGAAAAACCTAAGACATAAACTTCTAAAAGATGACGAGATTGACTTGAACACAGTCAACGATTAAAAATACCAACATTAAAGCCAGGCCACTCTGACGTCATTTCCCGTTGATTACGATAGATTAGAATAATCGTGATAAATAACGGAATGACCCAGTGTGGCTCTATTGCTAAAAATCATAAAGATTCACAGAAACATCACCCCTTACAAAGTCCTCTCAAAAAAATCCTCACGCCCCACAGTTTCCAAAACCCACGAAAACTTTAACTAAACTAACTAAAAAATTCAAACCCTCTAACATCTTTGGCAACATCAAACGAGGCTTCATAGTTCCGGAACTGCCAAACTCGAGTACAGTTGGCCGCAACTGACGAAGTTAGCGAGTCGAGTCCACTAGCACTATTTATAAATAACTTAATACCAGTTGTGGGGCTGAAATACAGGACGAAGTTGAGGCCAGAATTTCGAAGTGACTGTCTCAATTCTGTCTAATGTCCTTTAGGTTACTTTATGTTTGACGTAAACCTTATGACAGTGAGCATAAAGGTTACAATGAAAGAGTTGGTGATTTAAGTGCTGTTTTGTGTATTCATAATTTTTTCATAAGGTTAGCATGTGAAGTGGTTGTGGTCGGTCTATTTTTGGTAGATGAAAGCATGTGCTAACTCGGACGTATTTAAATGTAGCTAAAAATGTTTCGGGTTGATAGAGTTTATGGAATTTAGGACTGACACAACGATGTTTATACTTTGACGTATGGCATTTAGTTAGCTATCTATGTTTTTTATTTTATTCTTTTAATTTATTTTATACTTTTTATAGGTACATACTTATATAATTTTTTGTTGCTAAGAGTACTCCCGATTAAGTCTTCAATATTCCCTTTCAGTATGCTTTCATTTGATGCCCAACTCGAGTATATTTGGAGACCCTCGGTTACCTTTCCCCACTTTCACTCCCGTAACTTCTAAACGGCTCAACCGATTTTCATCAAACATGTCTAATAACACTCGCAGGTAAGTCACCTTTCGAACAAAAAAACAAAATTGAAATCGCTTCATCCGTTCGGGCTCTATGATGCCACAGACAGACAGACAGACAGACAGACAGACAGACACGTCAAACTTATAACACCCCTCTTTATCCGTCGGGGGTTAAAAAGCCAATTAACATTTGAATCGTGTAAACTCATGTGTTGACTTTAAAGTGTAACTATTAGGATTTACGATATACAGTTATCACCATGAGCATGATCATTTGTTCTGTGTCTGGGTGTAATTTATTTATAATATGTATGTCTTTAGAAATATATAGGTATGTTTATCAGTTGTCTAGTACCCATAACACAACTGCTTAGCTTGGGACTAGATGGCGTTGTGGGATAGTTGTGAAATATTATTATTATTATATCTCAACAGTTAGGAATAAAAATATAATTTTGTGAGCCTATAATAATATAATTCAATATTACACATAATATTATATCTTACATATTTGCATTTTTCAGCGTATAAAGAACAAGTACCTATACGCTTAAGAACTTAAAAAATATGTAAAACCAGATGAAGCGTACCTATGTTTTTTGAACAGGACGACCCTTCCATACACATTAAGATAACAATTTAAAATCATTAAAGAATCTCAATATCCCCCATCAGGTTTCTGTTTCCAATTCTGTCAACAATGACATTGAATAATGACTTCCTTGAGCCCCCATCAATGCAAAATGTCTTGACTAAGAAAATTAAACGATTTCTGACATCAGATTGATACTGTTGAGCGATAGGAGCTATTAAAAGTGTTGATTGTTTTAGGGGTAAGCTAAATTTGTCTTAGGGTCTTGACAGACAATAATCGCTTTAAAGAAAGTTGGGATGGCTCAGTGGTACCCTTGCCAGAGGCTTGAGAGGTTCTCAGAGGCATTTAGCCTCTGCTAATGCTAATGCCATTAACACTCACACGAAACAGAAACAAAGATCGCTTTCAAAGCATCACAATCATATTTCATAATAAAATAACTTTACTTTTTAAGAATAGAATGATTCTTTTCAACCAGCACGCGTAGCATGGCGCCGTAGAAACGGGGTTTGTCGACGCGAGAATAGACAAAATGACAGAACGTGAAAGATTTTTATCGATTTAAGTATAGCAATGTTTAAAATATAGAAGAGATATGTTTCTATTCTTTAATAGTGTGCGAATCGTGTCATAATTGTGCAAAAAAACAGTCGAATTGTATAGAAATAACGACGAAATATCTTTGTCTTTTCTTGGTAGAATAGAGATAGAATCGCCATGCTACGCGAGTTGGGCGGAGCGGAAGGGGCTGTCTGACTTTTACTGAATAAAAATTCAGTGTTTCTTCAAATGTGTGTGGTTATTTTATATGACATTCTGTGTTTGTCAACACACGATACAGGAAAAAACCTAAGGACATAAGAGAACAACGTTTATAAAAATGCTCTTTACGTTCTAGGCGCTCGATAAATGCACTTTCTTGTATCTATGAACATAACTTTGTCTTCGCAGTAATACTAAAAAAATTAAATTGAAAAAGAAAAGATGATCAATTTGTGAAAAAATCAAGCTGCCAGCAAACTAGAAACCATCAATTCGAAACTTGTTCAAGAAAAAGTAAATTGGAACATGAATAGCCCGTCTGATTGATTCCCTTTTAATGGTGAACTAGCAAAGAGTTGCCATTCGACTCAAATCCCAAGAGGTCTTAATAAAGTGACTTTTAATCTTCAATACTGATGTCGGGTAAGTCATAGTCTATTGTAGTCCACTGCTGGACATAGGCCTCTCTTAGTTTGTCCTGTCTTCCGACCTATCCTTCGCCTTCCAGTTCTTCCCAGCCGCTTTCTAAAGTCGGGAAACGTTCCACATAATGCTAATTTGAATTAAATTAGCTACTTAATTGTTTGAATACGTTTTCCACATTTTAAAAGCAAGTGACTACTGTTGATGTTTCCAGGGAAACTTGTTTCCTAATGTATCTATGTACGTAAAATAATGTTAATTGTGGTCACTAATGACTTGTGATGTTAAAAAGTGACCTTAAATAAATAAAAAAAAGCTCATTCAAATTGGAAGAATAGTTCTTTGACATGCACTGAACATTTCGGTTAATGTCAAAGTATTAATACTGATATGATTGCCATATTAAGGTAATGATAAACAGGCTCACCAAATGATTTAGACTAAAAATAGCAAAAAAAAAAACACTGGACTAGGTTACTCAAACCTGGGTAGTTTTTTTTTCTTCAACTATAATATTCGCATGGTTCTTGTATAACTTTACCAACTCAAAAATGTCTGGAGTTTATAACAGATTGTGTTACGGCTGTTACATTTTAGAGTTTTTTTTTTAAATTGTGATTTTTTTACGTGTGAAAGATTTTATCAAAAATAAAATAAATTTTCTCCGTCAGAAATACTAAGGCCTATCATTCATAATTCAATAAATAGTTTCATACTCAACTACACAGCTGATAGATTTTTAAACAACACAAGAAGTTTTAAAAGTTATTATTTTGACTGTTTGCCGCCTCTACCACACCAGACAAATAATGAAATAATAATCATTGACCGTTTTCCACAGGAATTTTTCACACTACAAAATAAAACCATACACCAGTAAATTACTTGCTAGCATATTATAAAGGTGAATACAGGTGGTACTTCTAGGAAAAGTCGATAGCAACATAATAATTAATGCATGGACTAGAATAGATTGATTTCTGAGTAACAATCGTGTTCGGTTTAACACGGTCGAGTTCGTTAACTACCGTGTGTTAGGGCTTATGGATTCTTACTAGTTTTTTCAAGCGGCTTCCCCTGTGTTTATGTCGAATTTTTTTTCACGGAAACGTAATATCAGAATAAATGGTATCCTATTTGTAACTCCAGACTATAATCTATGACCAACAAGGTGGACAGACGACCTTATAAAGGTCGCCGGAAGACGCTGGATACCGGTCGTTTCCAACCGGTGTATGTGGAGATCTAAAGGGGAGGCCTATGTTCAGCAGTGGACGTCCTATGGCTGAGATGATGATGATGGTAATCTATCAGTGTGCTGAATTATATCAAAATCCGTTCGCAAGTTTTAGCGTGCAAGAGTAAAAAGCATCCTTGTATTCACAGAAAGTTTCACAAATCAAATGATGTAGACTTAAAATCGACCTATAAGGTTAATGGATTTTGAATCTTAAGCAATGCTTTCCAAGGATGGTTCGTAGATTTTTACAAGAAGCACATTAAGCAGTTGGCCACGGCTATGCGATTACCCCTTTTTTTGTAAATCATCTAACGAGACCTCCCATTTAGAGTTGAATAGACGGGACTGTCAGACTTGCACTGATAGTCCCGTCGTCGCCGTCGTTGCCGAATAAATAGTATGGGATTTACCCATACTATTTATTTTCAAATTCAACTCAAATTGTCCTTTGCATTATAGATCCTGCTTTCCATGATAACTTCTTAAGACATTCTCTAACCCTATGAAATCTGTTCACCCTTTTGGCATATTGTAAAGAGCTCACATTTTTTTTTTACGTGGTAAAATCATCAGATGAGTCCTCCCACCCCGGGCAGGACGGATAGTCCCTATCAGACTTGTACTGACTAAAATCCACGGTGTCCTTCAATAGCCCTTTATGTTCCGGGGTCACGGTGATGGTATAAGTCCCGCGACCCCGGCAGGCTTTAACCCTCTGAGAGGGGGCCTCGACATTATGCTGACGCACTTTGAGGCGCGCTTGGAACACGACGCGCCGTCGACCCGGGCATGGTCATGGTCGGACGGTGAGTTGCCCTTTTCTCGCCGCCCGCATGCCCGCGCCTAAAATCATCTTTCCTCAACAACAACAACGATCTTAAAACAACATCCATAATACAACCAACGCCGCTAATAGCGCTTCTCGGAGCACCAAACAATGTAAACCTATTAACGACCGCAGTAAATTGAACCGAACCAGGAATTAAAACGAAGTTAAAGTAACTAACGACGTTAACTGTGTTACCTCGCTCAGTTTGTGACGACACCTCGACGAATATAGCGGGGGAGTTGCCATTCTCCTTTATTGAGGAGAAAGGGTGATGGTTTACCTATTTCTATACTAACTAGACGTCGTCGTCGCGTCGTCGTTTCGACCATGATGCTTTTATCTCGGACGTTAAAAATGTTATATTTTTACTACCTACTCTCTCTTTATAACTTTATTTGTATTGTTTAGTTTTAAGTTTGTACCAATAAACACAATTTTCTTTCTTTCTATTAACTTCAATTAGGCTTTTCGTTTATGTCCATTCGCCTAATAATTTTGGGAAAAGGGTAGGTATTGTAAAGTCTACGCTTTACGTATTATAAAAGGTAAATTTTGAATTTAGACATGAGTCTAGATACCACAACTATTAATATGTTGTAGATTATGTTTGTAGGAAAATTCTACGATGTTACGACCATTTCGAACGATTTGTATTTTCAAAACATAAGAAATTGACTCGCTCACTGACTGATCGATCAATGTACAGCTGAAACCACTTGGTCTGGAAGATTGAAAGTTTAACAAAAACTGTCCAATGACTAAGTGAGAACCCACTTTAGAAAATTCATCTTCTAACCGCTTTAAAAATGAAACGAAAGCGAAATGAAAAAAAAAAAAAGACATACATGTCAAATAGGGAACTTTCCCACTTTTTTTTCGTCATTTAAAATGTTTTTTTTTTTATCGAATGGAGACTTATCAACCAAATTGATAAAACACTTGCTTTTTTACGGAAATTCGCCCCAAAGAGGTTATTGTAAATGTAAGAGGGCAATATTAAATCGCGGTCTAAGTCACAGGCAGAATTCTAATTGATACTGGTAGACTGGCCTGTTGGTCTAGTGGTTAGTGACCCTGACTGCTATGCCGGGGGTCGTGGGTTCGATTCCCACCCACGACAAATGTTTGTGTGAAGAGCATAATCATTTGTTCTGTGTCTGGATATAATGTATCTGTAATGATTGTGTATGTATTTAAAATTATATAAGTATGTTTATCAGTTGCCTAGTACCCATAACACAAGCTCTGCTTATCTTGGGACTAGACGGCGTTGTGCGATAGTTGTGGAATATCAATATAATTATTATTATTATACAATTATACATATAAACAGACCTAGCAAACTAAAACAAACCATCTTATTAAACAAAGATCTTAATAAGACAGAGACGCAAAAAGCCCTAATAAAATACCCACTTAACTAACAGAATTAAGGAACAACAATCGCCAAAGTCCTGCGAATCGAACAAAAAGAAATAGAGCATCCATTGCTGAAATCAATCTTCCCAGCGAGTCGCAAATTACGTTAACTGCCAAACATAATGAACTCTTAACTAAGTTAGTATCGCTCTTACATCAGCAAGTCAGATCGATACAAAATAAACAGTCTTAGCAAACTCTGACTATTATTCGCTAAAAGCGATGACAGTGCCTCCATTAATTCGGGACTTATAAGATCTGTCAATTCATGACAACTATATATTATTATATTAAAAAAAAAATCTCCCTACACTAGGAATTACTCCTGTATCGTGGATGCTATTACAAACATATAAACTAAAATACACAAATGTCCAGACCCGGAGCAACTACGTCTTGTAGATCATACAAATATTTGCGCCGTGCCGGAATCGAACCCGCGACCCGCGGTCCAATGGCTCAGCCACTGTGCTAAACGTGCATGATTCGAAAACGTCAATGATTTTGTTAAACACACACGGCTTGTTCTTCATTAAAAATTAAACAAAACTTAAATTGTACTTAAAAAAGGTTGTGGTGTATTTTTTCTGGGACAAACCCAGCGCTTTTCGCAAACCATTGCAACTCCTGAAATCAATCAACAGTGGCAACCACCAGAAAAGCACTGGGCAGATGTGCACCGTGTCCTGGAGAATGAATTTACATGACTTAGATCCAGCTATTAAATTAGTCAAAAAAAGAATAGTGGAGGAGTAGGAAAAATATAATTCCACTAGCTTGTGTTGCATATGAAACTTGACACACGTCACTCCCAATAGTCCCAAATTATTTCACATGGCGCGCTGCGATTGATTGTCAGTCCCCGCGCCGCGCCGATATCGCACATTGCGAATAAGTGTGTAACGACTTGGCTGATGTAAACTTTAGCATAAAGTGATATTCGCGGGATTGTTGTATGTTCGCCACAAAAATAATTCCCCACGAAAAAAAGTTTTGATCCTGTTCTCCTAGTACTTTTTGTTCAGATTCCATATTGTGCCCTCGTTTACGGTAGTTTTGTGTTGGATTTTATTATTTAATTGTTTTGCTATCCGTGCGGATTAACGAAATGGGGCGAAATAACAATAATCAAAAATTAAAAAAAAACAAACTTTGGCTAATTTATACATACTTTTTTTTTGTGGAATTAATTTTGTGACCAACTTACAACCCAGTTCGTGAGTTGACGTTGAAAAGAAGTTTTTTTTTTGTTGAACTGTTTTTACCTCAAATTAATATTAATTTATTTTATTTTTTTTTACTCAGCCTCCAATGGTCTATAATGGACAAATTTTAAGACAAAAGTTTGTGAGATTATGGATATATTACACTAATATGGATGTATAGATTGTTTACTACTCTTCCATGCAGAAACGACTGAACAGATTTCCATCAAAGGCAAAAAAAAAACTGGGTTAATAATAGCTTTAGTCCTGTCGTTTGATACCATAGGATTATCACTAATGCCTTATGGGTGAAGCCACAAGAAAAATCTAAAATTTTTATATCTTTTGCCCTGCCATTACAATAATTATAGTGATGCTAAAATCGACCAAAAGAGCATGAAAGATTAGTGAAACCGTAATTTTCGGAATTACGGTCATTAAGGGTAGTGCGTGTACAAACCTAAGCATTTGCATTCGAATTGCAACGAGCATTTATGCGTTTTGAGCATTTGGTTATAAGCTATAATTGAGTTTATGGTTTACTTGTTTAGTAATATAAATCGGTTTTAGTGATAACCAATCATTGTATCACGTTTCATAATTATTTTAAAGATAAAAAATATTGCTTGTGCTAGAATTTATCCTGTTTAATAAACATTATTTTTAGCGTGGTAAAATCATCAGTTAAGTCCTCCTAAGTGGGAGGAACTGTCAGACTCGTACTGACAAAAATCAACAGTGTCCTTCAGTAGCCCTTTACGTTCCGTGTTCACGGTAATTCGTTAGTCCCGCGACTCTGTATAATAAACAGAAGAAACTTAAATTGAGTTATCCCAGAACTAGGTGACTAGTTTAGCGCTGTCAGAAGCGTCCATCAGTTGCTGTAATGCACCTTAATTGATAGAGTACAGGACACAATATCGAGTGCTTCATTGTTTGTGGAGTTATACCACATTTATGCCTCACAGCAGAAATACAAATACATGTCCGCCTGGTGGCCTACAGCAGTCCCGACCTAAGTCGTGGGTTCGAACCCCGCCAGGCACATTACTTTGTGTAAAATTATTTCATCACCACTGATAACATCACAACAAAGTCGCTTCGCGTTGTCTGTCTCTCCCTCTGTATGCCTAGATCTTTAAAACTGCGCAACGGATTTTGATGCGGGTTTTTTAATAGATAGACTGATTCAAGAGGCAGGTTTGTATGTATATAACATGTATAATATAGTAGAAATTGAACCCGGGCGCAACCGGCGCATATATAATTCTCGATAGCGCTGACCGCTGAGGTTCATAGCTCTTTAAAATTATCATAATTAATTTTGCATATGAAAAATAGCCCGGTATACAAACAATAAAAAGACAGATATCACGATGGCAACAGTGGGCGCAGTAGCTCTGCGATCGACTGCTGTGGAGCGTGTTGCGGGTACGATTCCTGGACGGAACAATTAATATTTCTTGGAATTAGAAGTGGTTACTATGGATCTGGGTGTTTGTGTGTGTTTCTATGTTTATAAACGCATCCATGACAAAAGAGAAATACTGGGAAGTCGGGAAAAGTAAAAAAAAAAACATTTTATTCAATCGTTGCAAAATATACTATTATACCATTCTCCCTCGAAAAAGCTACTTTTACGCACTGAAAACAGTGTGTAAAAGTAGTCTTTTCAACCGACGAAAAAAAAAGGAGGAGGTTCTCAATTCGACATGTATATTTTTTTTTTTATTTTTTTTTTAATAACTTTTAACTACTCTAACTTCTAACTCTCATAACTTTTCCAAACGTGGTCCGATTTCAAAAATTCTTCTTTAGTTGGAAAGAGTATATCTCAAAGTTGGTCCCATTTAAATTTCTAAACTGAAATCGGCCTCTAAGGGTAGAAAAAAAAGAATTAATTGTCCATCTTCCTACAGAATTTTCATTTATGAACCGATTCTGTTGAAATAAAGTTAACAATTGTAGTTCTGAGGACATTATTATATAGCAGAGATGTGGAGAACATAACATGATGGCGTCACCATCATCAGATCAACTCCAGATCCCTGTTATTTTGTGAAGTCAGTCCTAAGAGTTCCATAACAGTTAACAACAGCTATATCGTGTTTGGGCTCATTTCACTCAGCTTGATGAGAACTTTAGACCTAGCTGAGGTATCATTGCCATCGAGGGTCTGAGGATGGTGACGGATAACAGGGGCAAGAGGTCCTCAACAGTTAACAGCGCCTTTATCGTGTTTGGGCTCATTTCACTAGTCTTGATGAAAACTTTATACCTAGCTGGGTTATAATTGTCATCGAGGGTCTGAGGATGGTGACAGAGGGCAGTAGCTAGAGATCCTTAACAGCTGCAGTTGATCTGATGATGGTGACGCCATCATTTTAAGTTCTCCACATCTCTGCTATATAATATGACACGAGATAGGAAACTCAAAAGTAAAAAATAAGTCCTTTTAAAAAAAAAATCAAACCGACGAAACATCGAACTGAAAAGAAAAAAATAAATTTTGAGGCGGCGCCAAAGAAACAATCAACGAATAGCTACGACGAGCTATTCAACCCCGACAAGCTATACAACGAGCTATTCTGCTCTTCACATTGTTAATTTATATGTTTGTTTGTTTCACTCATTAAAATCCTTCGCTTGCTCTTGATTCATATAATTGGCCCTCGCTTTAAATCCGCTCTTTATCCACTAGTTGCAAAATATACTATTATACCATTCCCCCTCGAAAAAGCTACTTTTACTCACGGAAAACAGTGCGTAAAAGTAGTCTTTTACGCACTGTTTTGGTGTTTGAATTTAGAACACTTTAGTACATTCGACATCGAGCGAGATGCTGGACAGCCCCCTTGCTAATATGAAAATTACTCTTAATTCAAATCATTGTTCCGATTATAATGTCAGCTTGTTGGCGCAGTGGCCGAGCGATTCTTCGCGAGCAGTCTTATTAAAAAAATCATTATTTTGTTTCGTTGAACATTTTTTATCGCTCAAATCTTTCTTTTTCTCGTAATCATGGTATAAAGTATCGTTTGCAACTCTTGAATAAAACGGATTTAAATCGAGGGCCTGAATCACTCGCGTCGCTCAGGATTTAAATACTTGAATCACTCGCTTCGCTCGTGATTCAATCATCATGAATCACTCCCTACGGTCGTGATTCAGTAATTAAAATCCTTCGCTTGCTCTTGATTCATATAATGGCCCTCGCTTTAAATCCGCTCTTTATTTATTCGGCATAATCATCAAATTAGTCCTCCCACCCAATGCAGGACAGAAGGGACTGTCAGACATGAACCGACTAAAATCCATGTCGTCCATTAGTAGCCCTTTTCGCTCCAGGTTCACGGTTACCTGATAAGACAGTCCCGCGACCCAGGTTTTGGCCCTCAAAGGGGCCTCGACAAAGACCGGTGTGTTTAAGTTGCGAAAATTATTGCTACAAATGTCAGCAAAATAATAACAATACTATCATGAACAGATACTTGCTTACAAGTACCTATACACTGCAATAACATAATTAGGTACCCTTAACGAACCACAGACTAATTAAAAACAGAACACCACGCTTGTTTCGAGTACTGCATTACTGCATCAAATGGAGGACCCCCCCATTCACATGCACTGCATTATTTTGTGTAAAGCTGAGTACACACCAGAGCAGTTGTCATGTAACGTAACGTTCTTAAATTCAACATGCCTGTAAATTCTTGACATGGTGTGCCATGTTATTCTCACTACAAGTGAGCATTTGATTGATCAGCAGCATTGTTTTATTTTATTATGATCTTGTGGTTGTTCATGTTCACTCTTCTGGTGACCAATTTTGAGGCCTAAATGTGGCCTCTGTGGCTGCAACTGAAAAAAATTCTAATAGAAAATTTCAATAATACTGGCTTTCTTCACTAATCAAAAAATGTCAATGGAGGTCAACCTGCTGTCAGAGGTACAGAAGCAAATCGTCACCCACCTGTGGACTGACAGAAGGAAACCGTCACCCACCTATGGACCGACAGAAGGAAATCGTCACCCATCTATGGACCGATCATGGGAAGCGCTTCTTCTTCTTTTTTTCGTTTATATCGACAGTATTCTAGATGCACTGTTTGGGCTCATTGAGTGATCACTTTTATAGCGGCGATTGAGGCCTTGTTCAGTGTTCAGATCATCGAGACTGATGGAGATGTTGAAGACACATCGCTCATTTGCGGCAAGAACGTGACAAGGTAAAAATCTCAACTTGTGGTAAAACGCATTTGAAAGTTTAATATTCGTGTAACTTTTTAATTATTATGTTTAGACTATTCAGCTCAATACAATATAACTTCAAGGTTTTCGTTTTTATGGATCAATTGCATTCAGACCTTTAAGTCAGTTATTAAATTTATTATGATTATTTATTTAAAAAAGGGTACTCCTTGTTACGTTATTCTTGTAAAAAAATTGCACTATTGCAAAATAAACAGATATGTACCGCTTTTCTTGAAAAAAAAAAACGAATAAAAATCGAACCCTTTACAAGTTATGTCGTATTGTTACGTTTTATTGATAATCTGGAATATAAACGTATGGAACATTTTAATTAAGAAACGTTACTGTCGTAGAAATCTCTGTATTTTTGTATTATGTTTTACGAAATTAAAGATATTTTAGCGAAGTTATTGAGAAAGTTTCGCTGAAATACAAGTCATTAGTCACATTTTAAAAAGTATTATAATAATTATAACAAGGCACTAATATCTGTAGGTTACTTTTACTCACAACCGTTAGCAATTATAACGTTATTAAATATTAAGGAATGCCATATTAGCATAATTATGATAAGCATCACAAGCCTTGTTTAGTATGTCAGTAATATTAGGAAACAAATCATAATTAAGTTTCACGTAAATCAAATAAACATCTTATGAAAACTTGATGTCATCTGTGATGATGAAGAAGTGCTGCTGCTCAAAGAATCGATATTATCTTTTCATTTTTCTAACTTAGGTAAATTTCCATTAATTCCTAGGATAACATTTATAGTCTAATCAATCGGGACAAAAAAGAGGCTTTGCGTTGCATGCATTTTATTTATTTGTATTGCATAAGTATACTCCTCATGAAAAATATGAGTTTTCGACCTCAAGGAGTGTCTGCGATAGGCGCCATTTTGGATTGAAGTGGCCCAAATGTGTTCTTTTTCATGAAGTCTTTACGAAAAAAATACCTTAAAGAAGTTTAGAGACGAATGAAAATCCACAAAAAATGGTATTTGCTTTTATTATGTACGTCATACATGTAACATTCATAAAAAATAATATACACAGTTAACGAGTATTTTGAACACGATTTTGTCCGGGAGAATGCGTTTGTCGGGTTTACAATTTATCAAACACTTATTTCATCGATTTTTTGATAAATGTACCTACATTTTTTTTGTCGTGGTAAAATCATCAAATGAGTCCTCCCACCCCGGGCAGGGCGGGAGGGACTGTCAAACTTGTAGTGACTAAAATCCACGGTGTCCTTCAATAGCCCTTCATGTTCCGGGGTCACGGTGATGGAAATAAGTCCCGCGTCCCGCGACCAAATAAGTCCCGCAACCGATAAATGTACATTGCAAAATTTTAAGTAAATCGAGCGAGATTAAATTATTTTCATACAAACTTAATCCCATTTTTAAACCTAAGAGGTTTTGGGTTTGGATTTACAAACATTCTATCTGAAAAATAAATTGTAATTAGACAATGTTTTAATCATTTATAATGCAACATTGTAAGCTATTCGTTGTAAAATTTTATTATATTTTATCAAGAATGTGTTAACTGTAGATAACCAACTTTAAGACCAAACATTTTGTACGTTTATTATCAACTGTAACGGAACATCTTAAATTAACCAACTAAAAACATTGTTTATTTCAACAACAACGGTACAATCCTATGAAAACCATAGCAAGCGATTACTATTTTTACTACAATAATGACCCACATACAAAATGTCCCGTTATAGCTGCAAAAATAAATCACAAAAAAAACAAAAAGCTCTATCTACCTTTCATCAAAACCGTGCGCCCATGAGCTGTTACGTTTTTGCCGCAATCCGGCAGCACTTTCCTCCTCAAGCGAGCGGCGACAACTGACTTGTCACGATCTTGCATTAAACTTAAGGGTGGATAGAGATGGCGCTAAACCGACACTCGTCGACCTTTTCCCTCATTACTCGGCCATTTTTGGCGCTAGAAATATCGCGTTTTAGCAGCAAGAAGAGCGCGATGCGCCGGTTCTACTGTATCATTATTCCATAACGATACATATCTTCGTTAACACGTTCTTGCCGCAAATGAGCGACATTTGGTAAGTGGTGTTTAACTCTGTATTTTGTTCCATGCGGTTTTACTTACGAGCTTTTCACTAAAATGTATTATTATTATAGTCAATGTTCGAGTATACTCTCAGCTGACCTAAATGGTTTAACCACGAGGTCTTTTAAAAAAATGTAAAGTGATTGTTCCAGTCTGCCCTCACCTTAATGTAAATGCCATACCTGATTCACTTAATATGTCATTACGTATTCGTACTGTGCTGATTCGTACTCAATGCTCAAATGCTCGCGATAATTTCGCTTTGAATTTCCAATGTTCTGTAAACATGCTGTAGCATGTTTAATTTGAAGGTTCTCTAGAAATATTCACAGTGAGGGGAAGGTGGATTTTTTTTTAGGTAAGACTAATTAGGTACCTATCTGTTTTTACTAAACCATTTTTAGAAAATGTTACCTGTAACAAAAAATACATGATAGTAGAATTAATGAAAAGTTTTCATCTAAAGATGCTGGTGAAACTTGAGCATTTAATAACAAACGATTTTTTGTGCGAATGTTACATTACAAAAAAAAACATACAAGAGTGTTTTAGCGGGCATTCTAACGAGTGTTCTGAACAGATTCTTGAGGAGCCGGCTGTAAAGCCGACTGCCGACTAGAAAGATCGAGAAAATTTTCGTAGCAATGGTTGATTCTATGCTTTTGGATCTGTTTATTGATTAGTTCAACAACATTAAAAAAGCGAATGCTCGATCTTCTGTTACAAGTCTATCAAGATCTTACAAATGTATGAGAAGCATTAAAATACAGAGATGGACGAATCTTGGCAAGAGTGACAAGCCAAAAAAAACGGAAGTTGGCAGGTGGAATTTGGAAACTGTGAACATGTAACTGTGACCCAGGAAAGCAAAGAGCAGCTGAATGAATAGTATGGACTTGTACAGTCGCGTTCATTAACATGTTGGCACGTCTAGACTTCAAAAATATATGAACATCAAAATATTTCAGAATATTGTGACAACTACAAGCAACATTAAATTGTGATCAAGATTCTAATTCATTAATATGTGACCACTTGTTCTCAATAACATCTAAACAGCCAAAGGGACATTTTTATATGAACAACTTTAAGATCATAATTATCTGAACAGTGTAAGATTCACAATTATGTAATACAGTAATATCTAAACAAGTAAATGTAATTAAAATTCAATCTTATTACAACGTCATAAAGATGTGTTTACTAGCAATCTTAAAATTGCGTGGTCAAGGAGTTTGCAACATTATTTAGGTATCACTGGCTAGTTTTGCATCAAGTGACGTTATTAAAAATAAATAACTGACACAAATTTAATGTCATTCATAAAAAAATATACTATGGCACTGAAATACTCATTTCAAAAGACCTGAAAAGCATCGCGCCGAAAACAATTGAAATACTTTCATTTCTATAACAATGTAAACTGGATCTTATTTATTCGAGCAAATAATATACTTTCCTATGCATGTAGAGATAATTATGAAGCTTACATTGCTCAGATATTATTAAAGCTAATACAGTATAGATATATTTTAATACAAGGTGATCACATATTATTGCCTAATGCAAATTATATATTATTGAAACTTCACATGAGGACATATTTTTGATCGACAGATTTGTAGAATTTATTGAGCTTATCAACGCTTACAATATTTTGAATCATTGGCAATGCCAACATATTATTGAACTCGACTGTAGTAAGAAAGAGCATGAGAGTTTCTTGTGCTCATAGCTTGGTGATAGCACGTCACTCACTAAAGGAGTCATAGCAAAAGGCTTATTCCTCTGTTGGTTTATTCCTCCTTCGTTCTTAAGAAGGTATTCATTTATGAATGTTTGTATTGCAACAAATCGCTATTATTTTAGAAACACGATCACTTTCATTCCAAAACCACTCTTAATTTTTTCTTTTACCCACTACACCGTAATATGCAACTTAACTAAGTAGGGGTATATAACAAACTCCTAACTCAGTTAACTTGGCTCCGTTACCAACAGCTCACGTTAACTTAGGTCCGGTATACACTGGCGGAACGGCATGGCATACTTTGGCATACCTGTGTACTTACGCACAAAGTTACGGTAACTTTGTCGTAGTATCCTTAGGCATGCCGCCATAGCCTTAAACGCGGGCGCTGTTTTGCTTGTCAATATTTTGAAAGCTGCCGACACGGCATACCATGTAATTTTTTGTACCAGCACTATTTTTACTTTGTTTCATACTTTATTTCCTGCATCGTGATACACTGCATTTAAAAGTTTTAAATGCACAAACAACCAAACTCTGAGCAAGTAACTATCTTCTGCCTATATATCTATCTTCTATAATATAAAAATAGATCGCAAAATGTGTTGCTAAGCTCATAACTTGATAACGGCTGGACCGATTTGGCAATTTTTTTTGTGTTGTGTTTGTAACCAGGACCAGGTTATAGAGGACGAATTTTTTTGTGTCCACCCGTCGGAGCCGAGACGGGCCGCTAGTAGTCCATAAAAAGAACTGATCTCTTCGGAAATCGGATCCGAAATATATAGCGAAACAGCCAATCTCTCAGTTACTTTGCCAACCATGCCATTACAGCTTTTTAAGAAGAAGAAACGTTTATCAAGTCATGCTCTCTCTTATCCATCACCAAAATAGCATGCCATGCCAAGTCGCCGGTGTGTGCCGTGCCTAACAACAAACTAATGACTTGATAGTGTTTTTTGCACCTCTAATGCTTTCACCAATGCAAAGTTAATTAAAACTTTAGTTAGACTTTTGAAAGCTCTTAGAATATGCATTAAGAAGTTTGTGTTTCTTCACTGACACTGAGCGACAACTAAATGAATGCCTAAATAAAAGGCCGTTGTTTAATTTTGAACTATCAGTTCATCGTGTAAAGTTATTTTTGGTTTATTACGTTTGTGAATTTAGTAGAACGTTTTTGTTATCTGTGTATTATAGGACATAACTTAATGATGGATCTTTATTAGAATAACAGAGACCAAAACAACTAAAGTTTTTAGAACTTCTGTCTATCTGTATGTTTGTAGACACATCACACAAAAACTTTAGCATGAAACTGAAAGCAATTTTCTCCAATGTATTGTTAGAATTGTCACTTAAAATATAGAAAACTTTAAAATGAGAATATGAAATGGGACGAAACGATACTAAAACAATTAAAATTACATGTTGGGGCGAAAAGAGCATACTGTTTGGACTGAATCAAATATATTTGGAATGTGGGCCGTTTAGTCCAAAACGAGAATAAATTGTTCTTCCGAACGTTTCTGTACGAAATTGTTCTGTCTGAATCCGAGACAGGTTGACCTAGCCTTTACGCTTAAGCTTATAAGAAACATAAAACTAGTATCTTAATAAATAACTCAATTAATAATATAATATAACAATATTCCACAACTATCACACAGCGCCATCTAGTCCCAAGCTAAGCAGAGCTTGTGTTATGGGTACTAGGCAACTGATAAACATACTTATATAATTTCTAAATACATACATATTATAGATAAATTACACCCAGACACAGACAAATGATCATGCTCATCACACAAACATTTTTCCTGGGTAGGAATCGAACCTACGACCTCCGGCATAGCAGTCAGGGTCACTAACGACTAGACCAACAAGCTAGGCAAATTAATTAACTAGATCATTAATTATTGACTGTCATTAATCACATAGTTATAAAGCCTAGATTAAAATATCTATTAACCCTTTAACGGACTACTTCACAGACTTTGAGAACACAATGAGCTGTCATGTCGCAGCTGCAACGTTATTAACAATGCTGTCATTATACTTTAATCTTTTATTATATATTTCGTAAAATACTCTTCATAACAACAATGTCACTTTACAAAGTATCACTGATTCTGCTCCGACGATAGAATAGAATACAAAATCGTTTATTTGATATTGGACAAACATACACAAATTACATTACAAAAATATAATAGAATTAAAAATATACATAATAAGAATTCTAATTGAGCATGTCCACACCAAAAGGGTTACCAACTCAGCATTTATTGGGTGAAAGACACCGCCAGCGCTGGTTTTCAGTTGGGACCACGCAGTGACACGCGGACGAGGGTAGGCAATTAAAATATGAAATAGCTAAATAAAATAAATAATGACAAATGTGTAGGGTAAAGATTCTATATCATGTTTTTATTCACTGTCAAAACCTTTTATTAATACAACAACATGGATTTATGCCAAATTCCAAGCTAAATTGGAGCCGATACTAAAATATCCATTAGGTCAACGGTCTACTTAAAAATAAAAACAATGAACTCTCATAATGGCATGCGGGCGGCGAGTAATGGACGACTCGCTGTCCGCTCGGCGCGTTGTGTTCACGCCTCAAAGAGTGTCAGCAAGATGACGGGGCACCCCTTTAGAGGGCCAAAACCTGCCGGGGTCACGGGACTTATCAAATTACCTTGACCTTGAACATAAAGGGCTATTGAAGGATACCGTGGATTTTAGTCAGTACAAATCTGACAGACCCTCCCGCCCTGCCTTTGGTGGGAAATCTCATTTGATGATTTAGCAGTATAAAAAAAGCTGTCATATTGAATAATTTAATTTATTTCATCAATGTTTAAACGACTTTTTTACTAAACCTGCTTTCTCATGTGGTTGTTAGTCTATATGAAAGCTTAAATGTTCACAATATATTTATCAAAAGCTTTTGATGTGGTTTTCTTCATAATTCAGAAACTTTATTCATTAAAATTTTGTAGCACAGAAAATTTAGGTACGGAATCTGGAATTAACGTATCAGATTACTCTGATATCGAGCAGTTGTTACTAAGTAGTATTTTGACATTTCACTTTTAAATGACAGACAAATACTTTTATGCCGTAACCTGTCACAATTTCACCTGTAAAAGTTACTACAAATCAACATCTTATTTTCCAAATACCTGCTTTTCACCGCCTCAAAAAGCGTCAGCAGAATTACCTCCCGCTCTCAGAGGGCCAAAGCCTGCCGGGGACGAAGGACTTATTCCATGACCGTGACCCCGAAACATAAAGGGCTATTGAAGGACACCGTGGATTTAAGTCAGTACAAGTCTGACAGTCCCTCCCGCCATTCCCGGGTGGTAGAACTCATTTGATGATTTTACCACGGAAAAAAAAAGTACGTGATTTTACTGTTATTATAAAATAACTTATTAAAACTACTAAACGTATTAGGATGAAATGTGGTATTCATTATAGTTTATAACTTGGAGTAATGTAGAGTAGGTACTTTTTGTCCAGGTATGACATTTCCGTGGACAAATTACCGAAACACACGCAGGCAAAACTGCGGGCACAAACTAGTAATTAATATTATAAAAGCTAGATTTACTCTCTAACATTACAAAGGCTCACAAAGTCTAGATTAAAATACCTATTAACCCTAAAACGGTGTACTTTACGAACACAATGGGCTGTCATATTGCAGCTGCAACGTTATTAATAGTGCTGTCAACATCTTTAATAGTACGGGACTTGCGAACATTTGTCATGGTTTGAGAAGTTTTGCACTAGTGATGTAGTTAGTGTGTAGTGTACTTGGGTCTGGTGAAGTTCAAATGAAAGATGCGTGTTATCTTTGACTGATACTAATAAAATTATGTTTTTAGTGAATACAATATTACGTACTAAAAAATCTTAAATTTCATATACCTAACTGAATCTAAATATTACACAATATTATACTAAATTTAAATTAAAACTAATATATTACTAAAATATAAAAAAACCAAAAAGGGAAGAGACCCTTAGGTAATCTTTGATTTGTGATTTATATTTTGGTGTGATGTTGATGTATGACAAGTAATGATAAGTGAGACGATTATATAGACTTTTGTCAAATATAAGCTAGGTGACAAGCCGGCTGAGGGAAAATATTGTGTGTCATCAATTTCCATGGTAATTACTGACATTTGACGTCGCCAAGCACTGACTTTGGCTTGGTTACTGCTAAGGTACGACTATTTATTTCAGCCTAAATGTATGCTTGGTGGTCGCGGGACTTATTTCCATCACCGTTACCCCGGAACATAAAGGGCTATTGAAGGACACCGTGGATTTTAGTCAGTAGAAGTCTGACAGCCCCTTCCACCCTGCCCGGGGTGGGAGGACTAATTAAATGATTTTACCACGCCAAAAAAAAAAAAGTGTATGCTTGGTCACGTCTGCAGTTAAGTGTGTAATTACGTCTGATTATGAAAGTGAGATATTCTATTAAACCAACTGATTTCAAAGCACTATAAGGATGCACAGTTTGTGGAGGTAAGTTTCACTATTAAAATCCGATGACATTTTACAATTCAATGTAGGCACTAAAAAAACTAACACGTTCCAGATAAGTCGCTACAAATTTTACTCCAGATTACCTTCGAAATATATTAAATCCGTTTCAGGCATGAGAAAAGCCAATGTAATCTATCATTAATCTAACCTGTATTTTTTCTGTTAAGCAAGACTTTCACAGTACCTTAAACTGAACGAAACATTAATTCATTTTTCACACAACAACAACAGTACACCTGAGAATTGCACAATCGCACGACACAATCAAGTCGCTTGCAATCCCACTGACAGTTAAATCATAAAGTGCTGTGAATAGACTTTAATAAGACAGCATTACGGGACTGCTTGGCACTACGGGACTTCTATATAACTACGGGACTTGCGCAACATTTGTCATACACAACACTAGTACGACATTCATTGCATTGAAAACTTTTGTTGAGATGATGAAGTGTGTGTGTGTTCTACAAAGAGAATTCTATCCGTTCTTCAATGAATGAGCTAAGCTTCATATTAAATTGTATTTATGAGCTTCTTCTAGGTATTTACGTTATGAGAATTGGATGAGATTCATTGGGATACAATTGTTTAGTTGTGGAAATGCAGTTTTGTCGTGGAGAAGTAATGTGCAGAGGCATGAAAGGTCTAGTGGTTAGTGACCCTGACTGCTATGCCGGGGATCGTGGGTTCGATTCCCACCCAGGACAAATGTTTGTGTGATGAGCATGATCATTTGTTCTGAGTCTGGGTGTCTTGTCGTCTCTAATATGTATGTATTTAGAAATATACAGGGTGATTTTTTCAACTGGGCGTGAATGGCTACTTTCGAAATTACGAGGAATATCGAAAAACGTTGAAAGGAGTCTCGAGGCCGATTTTGACGAAAACTAAAACTGCATCATTGGATTTTAGAAAAATCTAAAACCCTGGTCAGGAATCGAACCCGCTGATTTTGGAAAAAAAATCTTACCCTGTATTATTACACCGTTCGATAGTGTTGCTAATAAGGATCAAATTCTGGGAAGTAATCATATACGGCAAACTTAAGGAAAACGTATAATTACAAAAAAACTGATTAATCTTCAAGGCAAAGACTGTATTCGAAACTTAGGTTACCGTTCCTTCTTTAAAATAATGCTATTTTTAGTTCAACTCAATAATGTCGTATTGCTAAGTACAGTGGGATTGTTGAAACGTCAAATCCAGTGAGACATTGATAACAATGAAATTTTATAATTTTGAATAAATTATGGCTCAGTAGATGTAATGTAACATGGAAAAATAGCAATTTCATAAAAATCTGCCATTTCCGTAAGTTTGCCGTATATGATTATTTCCCAGAATTTGATCCTTATTAGCAACACTATCGAACGGTGTAATAATACAGGGTGTGATTTTTTTTCCAAAATCAGCGGGTTCGATTCCAGGCCAGGATTTTTGATTTTTTTTAAATCCAATTATGCAGTTTTGGTTTTCGTCAAAATCGGCCTCGAGACTCCTTTCAACGTTTTTCGATATTCCTCATAGTTTCGAAAGTAGCCATCCACGCCCAGTTGAAAAATTCACCCTGTATACGTATGTTTATCAGCTGTCCAGTACTCATAACACAAGCTCTGCTTAGTTGGGGACTAGATGGCATTGTGTGATAGTTGTGGAATATATTATATTAATGTGGATGAGGCGAAAGGAGTATGTAAGGAAGGTAGCAGGTAGCGCTCTGTAGTTTTTGCCTACCCCCATGTGATACAGGCGTGTAACTAATAAGCGCACGCGCTGGTGAATTAGTCTGATGGAAGCAAATCTTGCAAAGGTCTTTCGAATGGTAAGCAGGGTTAAGCAACGCACGTCTTTCTTTGAATAGGTCGCTTAATTTAAGTAACTCTTGATTGAGGTCTGTATGTAGATAAGTCTGTTATCTCAAAGTCAACGTCAAAGTCGAAATGGTGCATACTATCAGTGTGAGATGTTACCGACCGTATCTATGTTGGGCTCAATCTTTTTTTTAATTAGTTTCCTATAAGTACCTATTAAAAATAGATAGAATAATATTTTTATCTGAGCTAATTTTTAGACCTAAAGATGTAGACAAAAGGGTAAGCAAACACAGGCTTCAAACTTAGTGAAAAGTTAAAATAATAGAGTTTCAACTTATTATTACTGCATTAAAAGACTTAAAGAGTTATCTTTAGTTTAAATTTAAACAATATGAATTTATTCACAAGTTACGTTATGAAATATAAGTAACAGATAAGACTCAAAAGCCCTTTAATTGAAAATAACCTTAAAAAATCCCCACACAGAATTCAATTTCGCATAACCCACAACATCCAGTTTGAAGAGATCGAAGTTTCGATCACAATCGTACATCTATGTACGTAATTATAGTCTAACTTCGCCTGAATCAAGTTGTTCATAAGCCGTGCTTAAGTTACCAATAGAAACTTGAATGCTACTGAGAATCTTCAATTGATTCTGAAGTCGAGTAACTTGAACCTTTTACTGAATTACAGCTGAAAGCAAATGAGCATTCATGAACGTAACGATGTCTGATTGAATAGTGTATTTGTAAATGTTTACGTTGCATTGCTATTGAAATGTAGGGAAATAAATTGAAAAATATGTTTTTATTTTATATTGAAAGAAGCTTATAAAGATTTGAAGTATTTATTAACAGATTTATGGATCATGCATTGCATGAAAGGAAAATTGTTAGTAATTTTTTCTTTGGTTGAGTAGAGTCACAAGTACGACTACTTAGCATGACATCTCAGATTCGAGTCTCGAGTTGAGCGATGTGTTACTTGATAACAAAACTATCAAGATTTTTTCAGTCCACAAGTCACCATGTTCCGGATTGGAACTTTTTTTAACAGGATAGGCAGATGTAATCCTTTTTTTCCCACCCAGGGCAAAGCGAGAGGGACTGTCAAACTCGTACTGAATAAAATCCATGGTGTCCTTCAATAGCCCTTTGCGTACCGGGGTGACGGCAATTCGGTAGGCTTTGGCTCTCTATAGAGGGGCCCCATCATAATGCTAACATTCTTTGAAGCGCGCGTAGAACACAATGCGCCGTCGCCCCGGTCATGGTCCATGGTCGGACAGCAAGGAGCAGAGTTAGTACATGCATAAAGCTTGATACTGATATCGCCTATTGAAGTAGCAAAGCAAGAAAGAGACAAGTTACAGGTATTAGACCAAGAGGTATGGTATTGGGACAAACCCACCACACTGTTCCCAAACCAATGAAACTCCTGAGAGCCAGAATCAACTGTGGCAACCAACAGAAAAGCGCCGAGACAATGAAGCTCAACGTGTCCTGGAGAGTGAATTTACCTGTCTTGGATCCTGCAACGAAATTAATCAGAAAAGAATAGTGGAGGAGTAGGAAAAAATGTTTATGTTTCCACTAACCAAGACCGATACATGTTAAGACGATTAATAATTTCAAGAAATAGGTCACGATATGTATCAAACAAGAACCCAACAAATACACAAAATCATTAACCAAAACTCAAGAAACGACATCGAATACAACACCTAAACCAAACTCACGAAACACTAACTAAGTTTCTCACTCAACGCAAAAGCTGAGTTGGACACGGTTCCAACTGTATTTCAGCTTTGATAAATACTGGAACCTTATGTAACTCAGTTTGTGAACTTAAAACCGATGCTCAGACCAAAATTCATGTTCCTTTGACATAAATTATTTATACCACTTTAGTGTAACTTTGATGTATTATATAGTGGTTTCTGAGATGCTGTAGTTTGTACTACTAGGCTGTATTCCGCATGCCTAACGAGCTTGAGTCTTAGGGCTTGGCCACGATGTAGTCGTTCACACGACTTGGGAGTTGCAATCGCGACACCTCACCTCAGCATTCTCCTAACGCAGCACAACTCTCATAACTAAATACTAGTAACCAATCTAGTCGTTTAAACGACATGAGAGTTGCGATGGTGATTCATCATCTGCGAAGCATTCCCTCAACACAACACAGCTGAATTAATTGAATACTAGTATTTTAATGGTGCAACAGTTTATCTGACCAGTACAATTTTGTTAATTATTAGTATTGTAATTATCAAGGACTGTAGAGACAATAAAAATCATGATAAGATTTTATTTCGCAAACGTGACACTGCGTACGTTTGACTCATTTTAGACGGAATCTATTTTGTAACCGTGGCGTTTACTGTATCGATACTGACAAAAAACATAAAGCGCATTGATGAAATTACACATAATTGCGAAAATATCGAGGGCGTTTTGCGTTTCAACTACTACTAAGTCACTGTCGGCGAAAGCTCTCAAGCATACTTGCTAAGTGACGGGGAAAAAAAAAGAAGTGAATCACGCTATCACTTAACGCAAGTCGTAATAATAGCCTGAGGTTGTGACCGTGGCTTTAGACCGATGCATGGGTACATTAGAGATTCCCGAGGTAATCTAGAGCTGCTAGATATAGCCCCTAGGGGGGTTTTAGCGAATTAAATTTTCAAATTCCGTGGAATACGAGGAATGGGGGTCTTTTACAGAGATTCCTGTGATTTCATAAAATAATCAAAGTATCTAGAAGTGAGAGATAAGTAGCTGGAATAAGTAGAATCTGTAATATTAATATGACAGGTAATAAATGTCATATAAAACTTTGTACAGTATTGCTTCACTCGGTAAAGCGTTATTGAGTTTTGCAGTCAGATGCTTCTCAGAAACAATCCTGGGTACATACTACTTATTTATAACACCCACACATCCTACATACGTAAAGAAAAAATCGACCACAGAAGTTCAAGTCACAGGACGAGAAATTCTGCATTCAAATTTTTCTTACCATTAGGGGCAAAAAAGGTAAAATTAAAAAAAAGGCGTTATTCTTAATTTATATATTATTTTACTCTTTTTAGATCAAAGTTCAATCCAAATTCTTGAATAAGTAATCCGTAGTACCAGTAACAACAACGTTCAGGTACACAATAGGCAAGATAAATACTCATAAAATAAAAACTACTGAACAAAACTGAAAGAATTTTTTGAAACCAATGACAGCTAGTTAAAAGTACTGCGTTGCACAAAAAAAAAACGTAATAAAGGTTCACAGGGTCGTGATTTATGAGGCGTAACAATCATTATAAAAATACAGTCGAAGTGAGAACCTCCTATTTTTTTGAAGTCAGTTAAAAACATTATATAGAGGAGCTCGTGGCTAAATAATTACAGCCGCACAGGCCGATCTTCCGGCTTAAGCCGCGCTTGCTGAGGTTGGTCTTTGGATGGGTGACCATCTGTCATAGCGAGTTTCCTCCGTGCCTCGGAAAGCACGTAAAGCCGCTGTGGGTTGGCTGTCATTTGTAGATTTTTGACAGTCGTTACTGTTAGTCTGAAGCTGTAAAGTCTGACAACCAGTCTTATCATAAGGTATTGTATTACCCAGTTACTGAGTTGTGGGGGTCCGTTAACCTAGACTAGAGACGCGCAAAAAAAAGATAACAGTCACCAAAATAACTCCTAAAAATACGAGAACCGTCCGTACATGAAGGGTAACCATAAAAGATGTATGAAGAAGGACACTGAAGAACCCTTAATAAAGATATATTGGGGTACCGCATATAGTATGCGACACCGATCTTGATCTATAACCTCCTTTCTTTTACAGATTGCATTTTTGGTATTCCTGGCAGTTTATGATCGGACGTTTTGTTCGCTCAGGTACGGGGTCTAAATATTGATTCGGGAGTTGATAAGATAAGGATAGGAAAGATCATGTCGCGTGAGTTATAGTTTTCCTGAAAAAGTAAAGGAAAATCAGGATGTTTGTAGGTAATGTTATGCATTTTGTTTTTATTCCTCATGGCAAAACGTCGTGTGGTATTTAAATGTAAGTATCCCCATTGACAACGATGTGTATAAATTTTTTGACGCCCGATGTGTCTAGGTATCTAAGTTTCATTGATAAATACAAGTAATTCATTTTTATTCAAACCAATCATTCATATTTAAAGCTAAGAAAATGCGACGTTGTCATATTTCACGTAAGGGTGTTTTACATTAATAATCGTGACTTTGCCGAATTATTTTGTATGAAAAATGAAAAAAAATAATAACGAAGGTTTGGAACATAACTCATATGCCAGTTGATTCTTTGATATGGCCTCAATCATACCCTAGAGTTATGGGATATCAAAAAAAACACGTTGTATATGTACCTATACATAAGTTTACAAGTGGATTTCTGAGTTAGACAGAGGTAAGTATCCAATTTTAATGTAAAATATTTTTTTAGTGTGCACACATTCTGTCAAAATAATTATCTATTTTTCTCATTTGTCTAAGTAGAACGCAAGTGGTAATTGAAAAATCAGGGTAGATTATTAACCAGTTAGCCCCTTCGTACACAAGGCGACGCAAGTCTCCGATACCTTACGACTTCAGTATCCAAGGGACTATCGCAATACAATTGCATAGAAATTCGTTCACAGGCACGCGTCAATGGATGCTAAAGTCGTAAGGTATCGGAAACTTGAGTCGCCTTGTGTACGAAGGGCCTTAGTGTCTGACTACCCGTTTCGCTCAATCCATGACGGGAGTGAATCATTTGATAATTTTACAAAATATATAATAATTTATGTACTTATTATGTAAATACATAGTAAGCAAAAGACAATGCATAGTCAGCGAAAGTGGGTCAAGTTATGCTGTGGCCAGTTACCGCCTATAATAATGAATCGATTCGCTTGAACTATCAACATAATTTATCAATAGGCCACTGAAAATTAAAAACCACAATACATTAAAATATTGTTAACATTTCTGTACAACGTTCGCGTTAATAAATACGTAAACGTAACACTTAATAAATAAATGAAATGCCAACAAAATACTGATCCAAAAAGTAAAATTAAAACTTTTTGACCGAAACAGCAGCAATTAACATCAACTTCCCAATACACATGACACCAAACCATAAAAAAATTAACAGTAATTAAACAAGTAATGGGATAACGGAAATGTTAATGAATTACGATTTCGCAGTAAACGTTGAACTGTACCCATACCATGAGTTGTCATTACGATACTCGATCATCGATATCGACCGCGTTTGGCGCTCTCATTGGCCCGCTCCAAGTTTGTATGAAGCCTCTTTGTACACTAGGCGACGTAAGTCTCCGATACCTTACGACTTTGACATCCATTGACGCGTGCGTGTTTACGAACCTCTATGGATTGTATTGCGATAGTCGCCTAGATATCGAAATCGTAAGGTATCGGAAACTTGCGTCGTCTTGTTTAAGAAAGGCCTAACTCTCAACCAATGAGAGCGCCAAACGCGGTCGATGCGTAGGATCGAGTATCGTAATGACAACTCATGGTAGAGGCACTGTATGTAGGTTACGCCACAATGTTGATCGAGGTTGGATTCGAACCCGCAACCTCGCGGTCTGAGCACACACACCCTACGACTATTGACTGATGGGCCCACAGTATGTACATTATATGCTACAATGAGCTGTGGGCCAAAATAAATCCTATTACAGTCTGATCACGGCAAGGAAGACTTCGCAGGTGGATATTGCCGAGTTGGACATAACCAACAACTTTTTTTTTTTTAAGAATATTCCACAACTATCACACAACGCCATCTAGTCCCAAGCTAAGCAGAACTTGTGTTATGGGAACTAGACAACTGATAAACATCACAGATAAATTACACCCAGACACAGAACAAGTGATCGTGCTCATCACACAAACATATGTCCTGAGTGGGAATCGAACCAACGACCTCCGGCATTGCAGTCAGGGTCACTAACCACTAGACCAACAGGCACAGGATGGAAATAAGTCCCGCGACCCCGGCAGGACAGTGAAGAAACTTTGTACACGTGTGATACCTACCCGCATAGACGTACATGGTGGATTACGGCCCACTCTGGCTCAGAAAGGAAGCATCTGTTCTAGAAATAGAAATGTTAGAGGTTCATTTGATTATAATTATACCTTTAACTGTGGTACGTAATGAAGCGAAAGGTCGGATTCCTTTTAGGAAATACGGAGGCTGTAACCCTTAATAGTTTATTTTTACTTTAAATATTTTCATTGGTTCAAGTTATGTTTGTGTTAGTCATGATTATGAGGAGGCAAAATAGACGTAAAGCCCGCCACGCTTGTCTAGTGCGGGTTGGCGGGTGAGTGGGTCGTAGAAGATGTCGGGACGAGCTTGGCAAAACCGATGACCAGTGGTCCATTTTGATCGTGAAACTGGAAGTCATGGGAGAGGCCTTTGCCCAGCAGTGGGATGATGTAGGCTAGCAGTATCAAGTTATGTTCTTAACTAGCCGCACAGATTATGTAAGTCTTAAGGCTTAAAAAATCAAAATAATTATTAGGATAAATATAAGATAATTATTTACTTTACAGGTTTTTAACCAATACCTATATTAAATCTAATTGGATAACGTAGTTTTTTGATTATAATGTTTGGGAAAACATTATATTAAGTTTTTCAACTGTAAATGTAAGTTTGTTTATTGCAAATGTTATTGTGTTTTTATTTTACATTTTACATCAATCTTCAGAATTGAAACTCGATAGCCTAGCTAAGAAGAACAATGTTTTTATGCGCACATACACAAAATGATACTGTAATAAAATTTCGATTACGACACAAATGAATTAAAATTGAATACAATGACATCATCCTCATTTAAATTAGTAATTATTAATATCAAAAATAGGTCCATATAAAAACGATCTTATGTTGATAAAATGGAACAATAGCAAGGATATTTTAGTGTCGGATAATCCATTTATCGAGAAAAGCTATCATCACGCTACGACCAATAGAAACAGAGCAGCGGTGATGGTGAATTTAATTGAAAAAAAATGTATAAAATGAAATTTATCGAATGCTCTCTGATAATTACTGGTTTGTAAATATTGGTGGGCGTTTGGACTGTATTAAACGAATGATGGAAATACGTTGCAATTTATTACAATACACACAAACAAACCTGATAAGCCGAAAACACATCGAAAACCTAAAACAAAAACTATATTTAAAAATATATGTAATTTTTTATAAAAAATGTCGCACCATAGCCAGTCGCCAACACTTTCTTTGTTGTCTATACTTGGGAAGTTATTAACAAATAATAAATATGAATGTAAATGTGACAAATTAGGCGAAGTGAAGGCGTGTCGATTTAGAATTAAACTGAGTCATCCACTAAGTTAATCTAACATATATAATTATAATTAAAACAATATAAATCTATTATAACTTCATTATTTTTTATTATGTTCACAAGTTAAGGTATCGACCCGTTTGCCAGTCCATTTAACATGAAAAAACTTTTCTATTTTCATAAACTTTGATTGAAAATATAAAAGTTTTAGATTTCTTTGCTCAACTCATCAAGCCTTTTCTCAATTTCTGTACGTCGTGACTGCCATCTTGAAATTTGACTTTTTTAACTCAATTATTAGGGAGAAGCCTAATGTACTTACAATTTGTGTATGTATGTGTTAGGTAGGTTTTTATACAAGTATTTATAAGTTTTTATCCAACTATATATCAATCAAAGAAGATGGTGAGGCCAAACGAGCGTAATTTCGGTTCAGACCACATTTTGCGTCACGAAAGACGTTTTCTATGAAAGCGACCGAAATTCTGCGACTCACGACTCACAAAATTACGCTCGTTTGGCGTCACCTTAAGCAGTGCGCGGTGCGAGTCATTCTACACTAGGTGAACTGTCAGACTCGTACTGACTCAAATCAATAGTCTTCCAATTTATCCTTTACGTTACAGGATCCCGTAACCTATTGAGACAGTCCGGCAAATGATATTTTTTTTCTTATGTGAGATGGGTTTACTTCTCATCTTAGTCTAGGTCAGGAATGACTAAGAAAAGGTCGACGATGGAGCAAGCTTACCCAGAAGAAGCCTGTTCTCTCTAACTTTGAAGAGATTAGGGTTGTATGCGTTCGTAAACACAGACGCGGGCAGAGAGCTCCACTCCTTCGCTGTCCGCATCATAAAAGACGTTTGGAAACGCTTAGTGCGAATTGGTGGTATAGCAATAAGGTGAGGATGGTAGTTTGCTTTGCGTCTAGATGTGCGATGATAGAAGGAGGCTGGTGGGATGAGGTCGTGGTCGTTCTCTTTTCATAAGTTTCCTGGTAACCATCGGGGTGCAAAGAGTTCTGACAGCTACCATAAATTATTGCCAGATCAATATTTATACGAGCACTATGCCTCAAAAGCTCCGAGTGATCTCAATGTGCGAAGGATGTTCGCCCGCCCAAATCTTGACAGCGGATGGCTCCATTAATTTTAGTCGGCAACTACAAGGCTCTGGCCTTAGATGCAAATGACTGTCTCGGGAATTTATAGTCGATGAACCGTTATATAGGCAAGACGGTTCATACCAGTGATTAGTGGATTAGTTTAAACGAGCATGAAAAAGAAGAGTCAATGATTAGGTTCGCTTTTTCGGGCGATGATATTTAAATAATTTAATTCATTTTAATTTTTTGATAGTATAAAAGTATAAAAAAGTACAAAGTACGAAATCAAAATCAAAAATCGGTGATAAGAATATACAACGCAACAATCGTTTGACCCCCTAATAAGCCAATCGAACGATGGGCAACTCGTATGGACCATGGACCATGCCCGAGTCGACGGCGGCGCGCTGTGTTCCACGCGCGCCTTCTAGAACGTTAGCGCCCTCTCAGAGGGCCAGTGCCTGGCGGGACTTATTCCATCACAGTGACCCCGAAACATAAAGAGCTATTGAAGAACACCGTGGATTTAAGACAGTACAAGTCTGACAGTCAAGTGGGAGGACTCATTTGATGATTTTACCACGTAAAACAAAAAGTCAATAGAACGTTTTGCCTACGTGTCCTGACTTCAAAACAACGCTTTCAAAATTATTTCTATTTATTAAATATATAATATATACTTCAATGCATTACTCAAACCAAATTGAAATCCATCGACATATCAATGCATTGCTGATGTGTTATTTTGATCAATCTTCAATACATTGTAGTGGCGAAATATCAATCTATCATAATTATATTTTCTTCTATCCATCATAATCTATCTAGCGGTCTTGAATAAATGGCAGATACAAATTGTTTCTACAGTGAGATTATTTTACACTTAGAAGGTAAAGTAATTATTTTGCAGACAGCCTTTTTGTGGGATGAGTGGAGAGAATTTCAAAGATAAATAAATAAAATAAAGATTCCACAACTATCACACAACGTCATCTAGTCCCAAGCTAAGCAGAGCTTGTGTTATGGGTACTAGACAACTGATAAACATACTTATATATTTCTAAATACATACAAATTATAGATATATATTACACCCAGACACAGAAGATCACGCTCGTCACAAAAACATTTGTCCTGGGTGGGAATCGAACCCACGACCCCTAGCATAGCAGTCCCCTGACTGCTATGCCGGGGGTCGTGGGTTCGATTCCACCTGTCTAGTGGTTAGTGACCCTTCACTAACCACTAGACCAACAGGCCAGTCAAGTCAGTCAGATCTAGTTAGTACTTAATAAAAAATAAACGAATATTGATACTATTTCATTGCTAGCTCTTTCGTTTTCAGAGAACAATAAATTATTATCATTCCAGTAACACATTTATTTTGTTATTACGAAAATATCTCAATTTTAAAGTTTCTCGCCTTAATTTTTCTTTTCAACTACAAAATCTAATAAATTCAAACTCACACACATTAGATAACACAATCCATTTAAATAAGTCTATAATTATTTAATATAAGTATATAATTCGCACCCACGACACAGGAGAAATTCCTAGTGAGGGGCAACGTTATTTTTTTTTAAAAAAAGAAGAACAAAATATATTATTACAATCCATCCATAATACAATCCATTAATCCACGCATATGTTACCTGGATACATGATCCTCTAAAATACATGATTTTCTAAAACAGTGGTTCCTAACCTTTTACTATATGCGCTACCACCCAAGTTTCTGGTACTTCCTACTTCTTATCTGCTTAGTACGGGTCTGGGCTCCATTAATTGGTTACCCCATTAACGAATGTATGTGCTTCCAAAGATGTGGTTATCCAAACATCCTGGTCTGGAGTTTTATTTAAAAATAAGACCGTTGGAAATTTAACTTATTCTGCGTGATTTTAATAAACAAAACCAGCAAGTCATATCACGTAGGTTATTTTGTCAAAATATTCGCAATACGCATAAAAAAGGTGACAAAACTAGGAATTTTTCCTGTGACGTGGGTGCCTCAACAAACATAGTATCTCATAAATATTTGTCACGTGCTGGAACCGAACCCACGACGCGCTGCACAGCAGTCCAATCGCTCAGTCACTGCACTAAATTTTAAATCTGGAGTCCCATAGCGCACTTCCCAATGATCCCAAAAAGGCGCGCCCCACTGTTTGGGAATCCCTGGTCTAAAAAATAAAATACAAAATATTAGTCCCATACGGCGATATATGCTGTCCTACACGCCTCCCTTGGGATAACCTTGAAGATATAATAAAAAACCGGGCCTCTTCTCATATTTCTAAAGGTACCTAAATATTTACTCGTTATGTGTTGACAAGGAATCTTGACAAACTGTATTCCTTATATAATGGGAGATTTTTTTGTGATCGTTGTTAATTTACCTTTTCTATTTTAAGCTTTTGGAATTTTCCGAAGACATGTTCGTAATAACGTTATTCTAGAAGAATGACCATTAATAGCCGGAATTTTCCAACTAAATTTTTCAATTTATTATATTGTAGGTTATGCACACGGCTTTGTCCATTAGATATCGGAATTTGTGACTTTGGATCACGATTGAAATAAAAGTATCGTTATACACCTTACATTTTATCCAGGTTTTAAATTCATTTGGTGGCGGGACTTATACCATCACCGTGACCCCGGAACATAAAGGGCTATTGAAGGACACCGTGGATTTTAGTCAGTACAAGTCTGACCGTCCTTCCCGCCCTGCCCGGGGTGGGAAGGCCTCATCTGATGATTTTACAAAGTAAAAAAAAAAGGTTTTAAATTCTCGCAAATTCTTATTTTCAATATAAAAGTAGAGCAGTGGTGGCCCAGTGGTATCGGTCCCGACTTACGAGTTGTAGGTCATGGGTTCGAACCCCGCCAAGCGCATTACTTTGTGTAATTGATTTCATCACCACTGCTCTCAAAAACGGTGAAGGAAAACATCGTGAGGAAACCGGCATATCCTAGAGCTAAAAATTCGAAAACATGTGACATCTACCAATCCGCACTGGGCCCGCGTGGTGGATTATGGCCCACTCCCTCTCTCAGAGAGGAGGCCTGTGTCCCAGCAGTGGGAACTTTATAGGCTATGATGATGATTCATCGATAACGAAAATCAGTCCTAAACTGTTACCGCCTTCACTGCGTGGAGGTAATCCCAGCTTTTTTTTACGTGGTAAAATCATCAAATGAGTCCTCCCACCCCTTACTGTCAGACTTGTAAGACTAAAATCCACGATGTCCTTCAATCGCCCTTTATGTTCCGGGATCACGGTGATGGAATAAGATAAGATGATATAAAAAGTAATCGCCGTTATTCTAGACCTAATTTTATAAGAAAAAAAGCATCTAAAACTATAATAACGCGCACATAATCAAACTACAATGTTCCCACTACTGGGACACGGGCTGCTCACCTGCTCAATCTCACTCGAAAACAGATTAATCAAACCCAAAAAAAAACTCAAAACTACTTCAGCGCCTTAATAAATAATCCGAACACACATCCCACAAGTCTAGGCAATACCACGTCATAATAATCCTGAAAAATGTCCCAAAGAATGATGTGAAAAAACGTATATATCTCTTAAGAAAATCTCTGAAGGCTGAAGAGGAAAAACTGTCAACTTTACTATACGTAGGTCCGTAAGTTGAAAAAGAAAAATAGCGACAGATAGATAAATAATACATGAATTGTAGGGGCCATTTGTCAGTATATCCTACAGTTATATGGTTGTAGAACAAGATACATATAGGACTATAGGGATGAGGTTTCACTAAATAAATAAAGATTAGTTGTGGTCGATACACAATTGTTTGATATTTGGTTATGTGGGACAAAAGGCCGGTTTTTAGTTGGCAAATAGTCCTGTTGGATGTCGGTTGTATTTATTTGCATAAGCACGCAATATTAATATTTCATACTAAATATCGGCATTTTATGTGCACAGTCATACTCTTGAACGAATGTTGGTGCAATGGCTAAGCGATCGACTTCTACACTACGCGGGTTCGATCCCCGCACGGAACAAATATTTGTTTGATCTATTAGTAGTTGTAATGTTCCGGGTGTGGGTATTTGTGAATGTTAGTTTCTATGTTTGTAAAGCCTTTGTAAAACAGACAGGTTAGGCGAATGCGGTCCTAAGCGTTTTATTTGTAATGTATGGAAGTGTTTGAATAACATTGAAAAACGAAGGCGGTCCGATAGTCTATGTGACTGGCTTCAAACAATTCCATACATCACAAACGAAAACGCTTCGGTACGTTTACGTACGTTTTGCCTGTCAGTTTGACAAAGGCTTAAACGCACCCACGATACAGGAGAAATTCTAAGTGTGGGGAAATGTTCAAAAAGAGTCTTATTTTCTTCTACCAAGACTTTTCCCAACTATATTGCGTTAAGTTTCCAGTCAAACCGGATGCAGCAGAATATCAGTATTTTACACAGATAGACTACCGTAAAGTGTGTGTTCTTATTTAGGAAGACCCACAATTGACACATGTAAATTGCAAACTGGCATAGATTTCAATAGCATATAAGTCAGTTTTGATATTTTCTCTTGTTAATTTCGTCTCCGAGATTGAAAAACAGACAATAACCACCGCATCCTCATAATGGTATTTTCTTGGTAAAACTAGATTGTCATGCTTTCGAGCTTTTGATTAACAACGTCTAGTCGTTTTCAAGTAACGACCGTCAAAGATAATTGAAATATGGACCTTAAAAACAGAGGAGTTTTCAATACACACCACCAACTGTTAGAAACTACAAAGAGAGCTGAAAATCGATTGCCCAGCTTTAGGTTTACATAAAGATAAGATTAATCTAGACAAGCCATTTATGATAGACTGAAGTAACAAATTGCTTTTAAACTCATTCATTATAATGTTATCTTGCTGTGGAGCATTTAGCGCACTGAGGGTCTAAAAAGGCCACTTTAGCAATACCATAATACGATCAAAATATGAAACGTGCAAAAAAACTTAAAAATGGTCACTAAATTGATATTTTTTTAATACACAATTCATCGATTAGTTTTTTTATGGGGAATCGTCAAATGGTAAACAAAATAAATTAATACAGATAATGCAATAATGTATTGCTTGTGCGTGAAATTGAAAGAATTGCTACTGATTCCGTCATTTTTTAAGAATAATTTAAATTGGTCGTATTTAGACCCACTGGTCATAATTCCAAGGACAACATTTGACACAAACGACTTAGAACGAGTTACGACTATTTGCCTCTGGGGACTACCAGTTATGTTTTAATTTATTTGAAATAATTGTCATACGCAATGTAATTTAGGAGTCAAATGTTAACATTAGTATGATTTAAAGCGCTTGTGTTCCCTAAATAATATCTTTATTATTCTAATGGAATAATAGTCTATCGATTTCGTTCAATTGGAATCCCCAAGTTATGCATAAATTGTAAACGGGTATTTTGTTCAGACCTGTGACCCCACCAGCACGACCACTAGCGAAACTTGAATGGGACCATAAATGCTACCCAAAGAGATGAGTCACATTCCTCAAAAGTATGTATTTACATATTTTTTAAACCATAAATTAATGTAAAGGAACAAAGCTCATACGAACACTTATTGCGTTGAATCATGTTTTTTTTCCTCTTATAAGATTAATTTGATAAAATTACATTCATTTCGGGGAAAATAAAAAAAAAAACCCTAAATCAGATATCCTACCAATTTATTTGCGCAGATAAGATTAAATTATCAATGTTTTTCAATCATAACGTTCACACACCATCTATTTCAAAGATAGATAAAAATCCCATAATTTTAGTTTTAGTAGCAATATCGTAACGTACCACTTCCCTAGGTTTTATCCAGCCTTTTACCCAATGAAAGCCACAGTGTTCCCCCAACTGACATTTGGGCATCTGCCCAAGTTTCCAAGCGCGTTCATCGGCTCTGCGATTGTGATCGAATCACAATAGATTCGCGCTCGATCAAGTGCGGGTGGACCGTGTTTTGTTTCTAGTAAAATCTATTTTTCAATGTAAAAATGACAGCTCGATTGTTGTCTTAAAATTTTACGAGCACGTGAAAACATGAGCAATCTAAATTAAGTATATTATGTATTAGAAAATTTAAAAGCAATTTTCTACTGAAATAACGGCTTTTATTGTAAAATACAACCAATTTCGTATTAAAATATTTTATCTTAAATAATATTTTCGTGAAAACAAACGTTTTTCAATAAAAAAATAGATTAAGGTTCTTTGTATATGTGAGTTTATTGTTTGTAATAATGCACCCACCTACGAGAAATTTCTAGTATGGTGTAAAGGTTTATATAATAGCTGCTTGAATTACATTTATTGACATAGGGAAAGTTAAAGCTGCTAATCAGCAAGATACAAACATTATCAAAATTTGCCTGAACTTTTTTCAGAAAAGCATAATTATAAATGCATTGAAACACATCATGCATGAGAGACAAGGTAGGAACCTATGGCCTATCACAACACACAATGATCTAAACTCTCTGAGGTCTAAACCAATAAAACATCATTAATGACATCATGCTTGCTGAATGTAATGTTTGTATTAATTTTCCTCCCCTGAATCCACTTTTTTATCGTGGTTAAATCATCAAAGAGTCTTCCCACCCAAGGCAGAGCGGGAGGGACTGGACCTTACCTTCCTGGGTCACAGTAATTCGATGAGTCCTGAATTACCTGAATAAATACTTGCCTTTAGTTTTACGTACGTCATCATATCAGCCGTAAGATATCCACTGCTGAACACAGGAAAAAGACTTCCAACAAGGACGTTTGCAAGCCGCTTGCATCAAGGATGACCATGTGGTCTTTATAAGATCGTCTCTCCATATTGTGGGTTGATGTCTTAAACTGCGATTGCCGGTGCATGGTCTCCATTCGAGAACCTTACGGCCCTTAACTTATCATGCCCTGCCTTATGTAAGTATTGTTTACAATTCTAGGTCACCTTTCTGAAAAAATACCTTCTATATTTAGTATAGAGTCGGTGTCTGACAACCTTATTTATCGATACAAAGGTATCGCTCAAGGTTGCTGCCTGTCTTCAGTTTATTGAATAGCGGTGGGGTAAGACCTCGGCTATGTAGTTAGCAGAGCGTGAGCTGAAGCGGGGCGAAATTTATATTATCTAGGCTTGTTTTAATGATGTATTAAAACATACTGTTTTGAGGATAAGAGAGATTTTTGTAAACAATTTGTAAACGTTTTGGTGTGTGCCGTTAGCCTTTTTGATAGTAGTCAAGAACCCAAGAATCTTAAAATTAGTCTCATTCAAGTTGTTAATGGATTGGAAAGGTTTCTACTGAGACACTTCAAATCACTTCCTCCCTGTTCCGTTATCTATTTTCTTACAGTAACTGATAATATTGTTATTGTGTCATACTCGTCGTCCTACATTTTGAGTAGGTGTTCAATGGATCCGAGATAACACCGACAAGCTTTTTGCTTGGCATGCAAGAGAAACTGGTAATCAGTTTTGGATAGTATGGTATTCAAACCCAACTCAGTTGAGTAACAAGATGTATTACCCTACAGGCAACAGTAGGCTTATCAAAAAAATTACAGCTAAACAAAAAAATTGCTACTTTTTTAATTTCGTTAAACGCTGTCTATGAAACCTAAACCTTATACTCAACGTCTGTCTTGTATTGAAGTACAAATGTACACGTAGGTACTTGTCATGTTATTCAGGTTCATTCTATAGAAGATTCTGATAACGTGTTTAAGTGATGTGTTAGTGTCTTAATACTTTTAGCCTTTTTGGCACATTTCCAACTCCTTTTGAAAATGTATGAGGATAAAATAAAAGGCGCCTTTTACGGGTGTTATAAGAGGTTATTATGCGGTTTAAATGGAGTTACGGGTGTAAGGTACCTCTTGGCATTTATAAACGGTTTATGGGCACCTGAATTTATGAATGGGTACTTGGGGAATTGAGTCTTACTTAATGTTAGGTACAGGTCAGGGTCGCAGGTCTGTCAGGTAAACGTGACCCTGGATCTTAAAGGGCTATTGAAGGAGCACTGAGGGTTATAGTCAGTACGAGTCTTACAGTTCCTGCCGTCCCACCCTGAGTGGGAGGACTCAGTCATTTGACGATTGTATCACAGTACAAAAAAGGTACAAGTGCGTGGATGTTTTTGTCTAAATCATCCAAGAACAGCTGAAAGCATCTGGATGTTTGGTACACTAATTAGTAACAATATCAATACAGTCTGATGACGTTGTAATGTAAAGATTAAGCATATATAATTATATATAATAAGACCTGCAAATGCAGAAGCTTGGGGTTTTATTCTATAAATAGAAATAGGTCGATTAAAAAAAAACACTCCATCGTCATAAGTTTTCCCAGCTAAACTCCAAAGTACTAAAAGACTAGATAAAAGGGCAATATATTTAATCCGCAGATACTTAACCAAGACCAAATTCTCTAGCACAAAGCGAGCTTAAAGTAAAGAAAACGGAAAGATTAAGAAAGAAAAAGACGAAAGTTTAAATTGATGTGAGAATCCCAACATATGGAATTTATCTTTCGAACTGAAAATTCTTAAAAACAAACGAATAAAAGAAAGTGGGTACCTACAGTCGTGAGTATAAATAAGTAAGTAAGCTCTGCACTTATCAAGTAATTTGAAAGCAGTTTACTACTGAAATTACGATTGCTATTTCGAGATAAAACCTATTACAAAATGTTAAAGGTTTGAAAATAAAAGGTACTTAAGATGTTAACAAAAAACCTGGCCATATGCGAGTCTTATTCGTTCAACATTAAGTATAAAGAGGGCAAAAACACGTTGGTTAGTATGGGAGCTTGCTTAAATATTTATTTTTTCCATTTTTTTTTGTTGTTGTAGAGGCAATATAGTTATATCAACTGCTTAACTATCACGGTTTATGAGACAAAATACAGCCTGGAGACAAACGAACGTATAGCGTAGTCTTAAGGTGGCGGTTCACGCAGAAGACCGCGAAAGGAGATCGCGACAGGAGACCGCGACAGGAGACTGCGACCAGAGATCGCTCTGTATCTTGTCTGTGTCTCGGTCGCAACGACGATATATTACTAGACTCCGCATGCACGATATAAGGAACAAAAACTATTCTGTTAACTCGGTGAGGTACTACGTAAGCGAGGAGGACGGGGTACTGCGTTGTAGGCTAACTCAAGGTCTGTTCTGTCTCAAGGTATGTTTACGGCTCACAGGAGTGGTTTAAATAAGACGGCTATAAGACTTTTTTGCCTAATGTGTTGACAAACATCGGTCGTCGGTTATTAGGAGTCTAGTAATATATCGTCGTTGTTCGGTCGCGAACTGCCGCTCATACATTGTCTATTGTTAAATACAGTCGCGGTCTCCGGCCACCGGCAACCGCCACCTTTAGTAACCGGGTCTCGTTTTAACCCTTAGTTACAGAACCCATAAAAAAAGGTTTTAGAATCCCATTTTAATTTAGCAAAAAGTATGCATGATTTGACTCATGGCTGAACCTACCAAAATTTCTAGTAAAATATAAAATAACTAAATTACATGAAGTTCAGAATTTTATTTTAACATTTGATTACGCTCCTAAAATGTAATATTGGCTGAGAAACTTGTAGGTAGGACGTAACGAATCGTAAAAATGGGTTTGGAAAGGTCTTTTTTAACAGAATTATTATTATTTTGTACCTACGTTATGGCCGCTCAAGCTTTCAAATTATATTTTTATTAAGGTACTTACAGGAATAAATTAAATTAGTCAGGAGGCCGTAAAGCTTACATACCTATAGGCAAATTAGAGGAGGAATGAAAATATTTTTTAGGGCTACAATTCCCGGAACTTCCTAAATTACCTAGGACTATCTAAACAAAAATCTATGATCCTGGAAAGTAAAGGGCTATTGAAGGAACACCGTGGGTTATGGAAATAAAAGGAAATAAAAGTATTACTAATCTCAGGCTGTATTTTAGTGTTTTGTACAATGTCAAGTATTACATCCTGGCTGGTGATACAGTCCTGAGCCCTAACAGCTTGGGACGGGACCTCCGTTGCCTCAAGCTGAAGTGCAACTGGACTGGGTTCCCTCTGACAGGAACACCGAGTGTTGCTGAGAGTCAGCAAGTCCACTTTGTCCATCAACTCATTTGTAGCAAGTATATGCTGAAATATAAGGTGTCAGATGTCCAGAAACGGACATAATGTACCTTTCATCTTGTAAAAATACTATTCTAGAGGAAAACAACAATTACTGTTGATTAACTTAACGCAGGCGACGACGTGGAAAAATCTAGTTTAAAATATTTCGTGTGGAAAAAATTGACCAGACCTTAAAAATAATCAGCTAGCATTTTTATTTAAGGTTGTTCCGTTAGGTAGACAATGCAATAAAACCAACAAGATATAAGAAAAGAAGCAATCAGACAACGATCCAACAATTCACACTTCCCTTTTCTCGCATAAAATATCTAAAATCCAAATGTAAAATTGCAAAACAAACAAAAATTAACACTTCAATACCGCTTGGATGTTCGCCAAAGTGCCGTTAAACTGAACTCGTCTACCGGCGGGTAGACGAGTATTTTCATTGTAGGTTCAAAATGAAAATCCTTCCGCACTACCGACAAATGAAATCGGGAACTATAAGTGAAGGGTACAAGATATACTGGCGCTTCTTAACCCCGGGATATATTTTGATAGATGAGCATAAAGCCTTATGTCTCGATCGGGGAGAAGAAAATAGTAAATATTTTGTGTTTTGTTTGTATTCTACCCACAGGGGGTGAAGCTTGGTAGAATTGTGAGGGGTTATTATGAGTAGGAAGGGAGTGCAAGGATTAGTGGGATTATTGGACTATTTCTACCTTTCAAGCAGTATGCAATGAGTTAGGTATCGGTCGAAAAATTGATGACTAAACTTATTTCTTTTTGCTTTATGAAAGGAACAGATGTTGTATTATTTTTAAACGACGATTTGGAGGGTTCTCAAAAACATCTTTTTCTGTGGACGACTGCAAAACAAAACTGGCAATTTTTAAATGTTTGCCAGTAAGGATCCCGATCAGTCCCGGTTATTATTTTATTATACTATACTATTGTTAATTTGAGATACAACTCGTTTCTGCCGGAGCTGGGTTTTTTTTCTATGAAGCGTGAGCATTCTCCTTTGTGGTGTCTTAAATTGTCTTCTGAATTCATGATAACATGTTGCACGTTCATCTTCATAAACAAATTGAAACAGTAGAAGCGGGTTTTTTCGACGAAAAAATAGACAAAATCGAAGAATCCAGAAATAAATCGTTCCTGTGTTAGGTAGGTACTATTCCTCATATGTCTTCACAAAAAAAAAAAACAATTTGGAGGACTAAAAATAACTTTGTCAATCCTTAGTAGCATATAAATAGAATTGGTCACGTCACGCGTGTCAGCCTGATTCAGATTTTTCCTCTGACGGCAGCAATGTCGTGGAATGTTTTCCTCTGTCTCATTCTGTTATGCAAAAAATAAAAATATTAAACAAGAAAAAGCATTTAATACATAAAGCTGGGTAGTCACTTAGCAGTGTTGCATTTAAGGTATCAGATAATGTATCACCTGCAAGTGGGTACGGCTCGTCCGAGCACACTGCGAGCCCCCTTTGTGTTTGTTATGACCCGCCGAGTGGTGGTATTACTGCGAGCTTACAGCGACCTCGTGCCTAAATATTGACTTTTTTTTTTTTTACGTGGTAAAATCATCAAATGAGACCTCCCACCCCGGGCAGGGCGAGAGGTACTGTCAGACTTGTACTGACTAAAATCCACGGTGTTCTTCAGTAGCCCTTTATGTTCCGAGGTCACGGTGATGGTATGAGTCCCGCAACCCCGGCAGGCTTTGGCCCTCTGAGAGGGGGCCCCGTCATTTTGCTGACAGCTCTTTGAGGCGCGCGTGGAACACGACGCGCCGTCGACACGGGCATGGTCTATGGTCGGGCGGCGAGTTGCCCTTTACTCGCCGCCCGCATGCCCGCGCCTACGGTGGCCGGAGATCGTCGTGCGACGTCCGACGCCGTGGGCGTCCACCACCGCGGGTGGGGCGGAGGGGGGACCTTGTCCTCTCTCTCACGCGGCCCGCCTCCTCCTTCGCGAGCATGACTGCTTCGCAGAAGGAGGCGACCGCTTCCCACTCCGTCTCGCCCCGCAGCATGGCCGCGACCAGTGCTGGGCGCGAGAGGTCTCCGCCTGCCTAAATATTGACTTGATACCGTATCTGATACGTTAACAAAGATTCTGTTATAATTTTGGCGTTTGAAAAGAGTGTCCATGGAGTTTCTTGCTCATTCTTCTCCGTAGAGATCTACGTTTTGGAATGAGCACCTACGGTACTTATGGTGGTACGTATGGTGTAGCACCATAACTATTTTTTCACACTACTTGCTCGTAAATGTCATATTATACGTCAGGCAAACCTACTGTAAAGCATGACATTATTCCCCCTCGCTCGAGCCGGGAATAATATATGTACTGAATTTCATTATTCCCGTGGGAATAATGTGATTTGAATTTGGAAACTCAAAGAAAACCGTATGAAAACTTTCACCAAGGACTCGTATCAGTAATGGCGGCCACTGGCAGCAACAGCTGATCGCTTACAGTGGTGCCAACTTCACGTTCGAAGGTTGTCGTACCACATCAAATTTCAAAATTCGAATTTATTTCCTCGCAGTAGGTGTGAAAAGCAGAGTACGCTCCTCGAGAGTAAAGCTGCCTTGTCTTGGGCTGACTTGAATCCCTCGCTACACTAAGGATTCTTAACTTAATTCCCTCGTTTCACTCGGGAATTAACACTTGAACCTCCTCGCTGCGCTACGGAGGTTCACCCCAGAATCCTTAGTGTAGTTTCGGGATTCAATACGCCCGTGACGTAAGGCCATGCTTTACTCCCTTGGTGCGTAATCTACTATTATATTACCTATTTTTTTTTTTGTCTTTTGACAATTCAAAAGTGCTTGTGACAAGCCTACTTGAAATAAGTTATTTGATTTGTTTTGTTACATGCAACATTGCTAAGTGAGTACCCAGCTTAATAATAACATCTTCGTAATAAAAAAATGCCTTTATCAAACTGTACAACTCCGAATAAAATTTCGTGATGGATGAGTAATATTCCGCTTAATTATAAAGATTATGATCACTTTTCTATGAATGACAGCCTTGGAAAAGTACAAAATAAAAAATAAAAGAGCCAGCAAAACTTTTTAATACCTTTTCTAAGTACCAAATGTACAAGTTCTTCAGTAAAACTTTAAGGCTTAGAGCCTTGAAATTTCAGTGTTAGAAACAAAAGACAATTACTTAGATCTTTTAAATTCAGGTGGGGATACAAGGACCTTGTTCTTAAACAATCATGAACGTCTTTTTTAAGAGTTTGTATGCCGTACGACACTTCAACAAACTTTTAAGTCCTTATTTTTCGAAATAACTAAACTGATTTTAATAAAACTTTATACGCAAGACCAGCATAGAATACATAAATCTAAAAAGTTATCAAAGAATATTTTCTGAAGACTGGCTAATTTAGACTGATTTTATTTTTACATAGAGACGATGGCTAAGCGCGCATTACGAAAATAAATCGTTGCGGAAAAGAAATGACAATCTAGGAACAACAGAATATACAACAATCTGTGCACTGCGAAAATAAATTGTATGTGATTTCACTAGTTCGTAGTGTGCGCATAGCCTGAGTCCGATCTGACTATTTTAAAATAAGACATTCCAGAGAGAAAGCATGGGTCCCAATATTGGGCCTGTCTTAGGCTCATCATCTGTCTAGTATTTCCTCAATTATGTTGCGGATAGCTTCCGGAAGAACCAGATACAGCTGAAGTTCAGTATTTTACATGGAATGACCGCCTATCTGACCTTGACAAAACCCACTAACTAGGAATCACCTTGGTAACTGACTTTCGAGCTTTTGACTGTCAGTAAGGACTGCCGAAGACCTACAAATGAAAGTAGGGAGAAGCTTTGCGTGCTTCCACAGAAGCATCTTGATAAATTGATGGTTACCCATCCATAGACCAACCTAGACTAACGTAGCTTAACCTTGAAGATCGACTTGTGTGGCTATATTTATTAGCCACTAACAACATCATCGATGCCATTAAATATTCTCGTTACCAAACAACCATGAATATTTCTTTCGTAGCTGAAGGGGAAAATATTTGAAACTTTTCATGGCTCATATTTCAGCCGTGAAAGGTCATGAAATTCTACGAAGGGCCGTTAAACCTGACAATGATTAATTACTTTAACAAAGGCCCCTAATTTTTAGTTCTTTTAAAGGTAAAAATACTGGCGACAGGTTTATTATTGAATTTAAACGTAATTTTGTAGTTTCAGGTTTAACTGATCGAGATTTTACTAACGAGGCGCGATTGCTGAATAAATATTGTTACTTAACCACATCATTAATTAATAAGCCGAGAGGTTATGTAGTACTTTTTTTTTTTGGTTATTTCAAAAGAACCTTTTGCAATAAAGTCTGGTGATGCGTCACTGATAAATTTCAATAACTTTTGGATTAAAAAAATCACAAACTAACGTATTTTAAATTGAAGTCAGTGAATAACTTTTTGATATTACTTGTTCTTCTAAATTACACAATTGATTTTGACGCATTATCAGTCATGACTTCTTATAGAGTTTGATGGGGTGGATGGGGTCTAAAGCATGTCTAAAGGTACCATTATGAATATAATAAATAATCAATAAATTAACAAAGAAATCATTATGCTTCTTTTAAGTTATCTAACTGTTTTCGAATAAGTACGAAAGAAATAGAAATACCTATGTTGTACCGTGTGCGTCATGATGTACTAATATTGTAATACATCAATGAAGTCAATAATTTAAAAAACTTACTTTTTAAAAATAAATTTCATTTGTTTATAACCAACAATCACACTAAAAAGACAGCTACTATAACAAACATAAAACTCAACAACATTTTGTTGTAACACAAACGAAATAAACATTCTAGAATCGCCCGCCATTTTAGAACATCCACTTACAATTCACACTATCAACCCCAGTGCCCAATCCTTTTTTAGCAGAATACACAAAAATGGAATAAAAAGTGTAGAGTGTACGCCAGGGCAAACAGCCGCGATCCCCGAGGGTCGGGAGCTGATGGAAATCGAATGGAAACATGACTAACACGTTCGCGATGAATGCGACGATTCTCTCAATTAAAATGGCGGCCGCAATATGCTGGATTAGGGGTGGCAGGTGTGAAATTTTTTCACAGGGTTTTGGTTAGAAACTTTTTTTTTTGCACAGTTCCAGCTTTCTTACCTAAGCTATTGCAACTCCTTAAAGCCAGAATCAGCGCTGAGAAAAGGACATCGACGTGTGTTCAGAAAGAATTTAACTGGCTTCGATCCCGCAACGAAATTAATCTGCAAAGATTTAGTGAAGGAGTCAAAAAGTGCGGTTATCCCCAAAAATAGAGAGGTGTATATCTTTGTTTTTTTTATATGGGTTTGCTCTTAACTAGTCTCTCTCCGTCTTCTCGCTCTAGTCTTGTCCAAAACTAATAGGGACAAAGCCTACGGTGGAGCGAGCATACCCAGAAGATCTGATGTGAAAATGTAGGACAGTTTACGCGAACAACGTCGCGGGTATTCGATTAATCGATCAGTATCCAATTTTGCTGATGTTTTAGTACATTCTGATCATAATAAAATTTTGTGTTAATAAATTCACTTCATTTCGAAGAGTCTGGAGGTGATAATTTAATTTAAATATTATTGATCTTATAAAATAAAGATATTCAGACATATTTCTGTCAAAGTGACCGCGTTGTCCTTCTCAAAGGATTCGAAGAATTTAATCTAGAAAGTTTTTGTGCAAACTAGACTAATATATATAAATCTTGCATACCATAAAGAAATGCCAATGTTTTGTCGAGATGTAAAAACCGTAGCAATGATAAAACCCAAGCGGAGCGAACTCATGTCTGTCAGCCTCTTAATTTATTTTTATAAATAAATTTCAACCTGATAAATATTTCTCCAAATATTTTGCAGTGAAAAAAAAAACAGATTGCTGTTAAGTTTTTGATCTCAAGGGTAAATTTATTTGCTTAGGCACATAATTAGACTAGCTACTTATTGTACTTTTCCAGCAGCTGAAATAATTTAGCTTTCAAAACTTAAGGGTCCTCGTGTTCATTTAATTTAAGTAGTCCCTAAGTACTTTTACATTAAAACAGCGAAAACTTTCCCGTATTATTTTTAGCAGCAGTGTACGAACGACCATGTATTTCTTTAAAAGCTATCAAGGCGTCAGTAAAACCATTTTAAAATTCAGTTCGCTTTGCATAAATATGGAAATGAGTGTGAAATTACGTTTGTAGGTTATTTTAAATACTTTTTCTCTATAATACATAGTTATACATCATTGTAATATTACAAGCACGTCAAAATGTATGAAAATAATATTATTATAAATCCTCATGTCAACAAATGATTTATGAGTATAAAATAAATATATTCATACAATGATTTTGTATTCAGTCTGTTTACATACGTACTTATTTAAATTATATGAAAATTATGTACATATTTTTGGTGTTTATTTCAGCAAGTTGAGTTGTTATATTTCAGTGGCATATAAATTCAGTGCTAAGTTTATTTAAGCACTGCTACCCCGTAAACAAGTTGTGTTACTTGTTAACAACAAGTTTTTAACAAGACTTACGAGTATGTATCGTGTTGTTTGACGGTATTTCGAACGTGTGTTTCTAACTAATATTTTCTTCACTTTTATAATAAGTTTTAGATCATAATAAACTAGTTTTCATATGTTAAATATACAAAAACTTACAAACCCTGAGACGCCAGAAAAAAGTGATTTAATATTTTGGTGTAAACTCGGTTGCTCATTTTTTTTATTGTCGTGTGTTTTCTTTTATTAAGATTAACATTATTAGGAGAAAAGAAACAACGCTTTTTCCTTTATTTAATGAGCAGATGAAAATAGTAAAATGCCAAAAAGATCGATTAAAAAATATACGATAAATAAGATACGATACGATAAAAAAAATAGAGGACAAAGATAGGATTAAATTCTATGTTTGTTTTAATATTAATACCAAATTATTTGAACGCTTTAAGGAATTTTACTAAATCGAATTAAAAAAACAAATAAAATTCTAAACGAACTTTTCTACGTTCTTAGAAACGTCTCGTATTTTCTTAGAAATAAATGCGATTAAAGTATTAAATTCATTGGATTCATGAGCTGAAAAGAAACTTTATTCTAGACACTAATACCTAGAGTTTCAGTGAAGCACGTTTTCTTAAGGAAAGGTGATATCTGATGATAAGACGTGTTTGTCTGTGAGAAGTGGAATTTAAACTGTAACTTGAACTTTATATAGGAAAAATGTAGGTGAATGCAAGGATAAATATTTGCTATTTGTTTAAAAAAACTCCGCCATCTTGGGCAGGCCGCCATATTGGATTTGTAATGACGTTTCTGTGTCTTCAACTATTCTCTTCGTCGTAAATTTTATAGCAAACTGCCTTTTGCCAGTGATTTCACCTGATCATTTCCCTCAGTCATCATGCATCTGTTAGTGAAGGAATTTTTGAAATCGGGACGGTTGCGTTTCATACATTTTTTTATCGTGGTAAAATCATTAAAAGAGGTACCTACATACATTTTTTTTATCGTGGTAATACATCAAATAAGTTCTCCCACCGAGTGCGGGGCAGTGGTCCAACTGCTCCGTCCAACTAGTTGGACCACGGGCATTCACTAGGGGCAGATGTCCAACTTTAAAAATAGTTGGACCATTGCCCCTAGTGAAGGCCCGTGGTCCAATTCATTTAATGATAAGTTGCCACCCTAAAAGTCTCAACTGTATCATTGTATGTGTACGGTAACTACTGGTTTACGGTTATATTGAAGGCCATGCTTTAGAAAAATTTCGTTGATTGTTTAGTTGTAAATATTATATATATATATTTTTTTTTAAATTATTCACCCAACTTTAATTTGATTTTTCAACTGCAAAGGGGTTCAATATAACCGTAAACCAGTAGTTACCGTACACATACAATGATACAGTTGAGACTTTTAGGGTGGCAACTTATTATTAAATGAATTGGACCACGGGCCTTCACTAGGGGCAGTGGTCCAACTATTTTTAAAGTTGGACAACTGCCCCTAGTGAAGGTCCGTGGTCCAACTAGTTGGACGGAGCAGTTGGACCACTGCCCCGCACTCCTCCCACCCAGGGCAAAGCGAGAGGGACTGTCAGACTCGTACTGACTAAAATCCACAGTTTCCTTCAATATCCCTTTACGTTCCGGGGTCACGGGAATTTGTTAGTCCCGCGACCACTTTATACATTCAAAAAATCTCAATTTACAATGTTATTATTATAAAGGTATCAGTATAAAAAAAGATAGAAAAAGTCTCTTACGGCAAAATATAACTAACATGACCTTTAACCTAATATTTAACAACGCAGTTACTTCTCTACCGTATTTCACTTTGAATTTTTCCTCAAAATATCTTGAAATTTAAACTACCCACGGAAACTTCCCGAATTATAATTCAATAAGAAATATTCTAACGAAGAAAAAACGGATCGATATAAAAATTTCCATAATTTTGGTTCTAATTTTTTTGGCTGGCAACCCTAAAGCGTGAGCTTCGCAATATGGCGGCCGTTCCCGCCAGTATCGAATTCAATATGAATCTCTCATTATTATGCATGTTTTTTTATTGAATCCATTCAATTTTTTGCTGAAATCATAACTAACGGACTTCTTGTTGGTTTTTGTTTACACGTGTTTTCAGTTAGCTTTAGGACGAGTCTGTTTTTCCTCAACACTAAATATTTATAGGCCCTTATTTTTTTCTTGATTTTCTAACGTTGCCATTGTTATGTCAATTAAATATGAAGAGGATACAAAGGGCCAGTTTCTCGAACGAAAATCAACAGGAAAATTACGGACCGGAAATTAGTAAATAAATTGAATAGCTCGCGTCAACTGCTGATTGGTTGTATGACTGACGAACAGAAAATAGGATCGCTTATTTATAATTTTAGTGAACATTTATTTATGGACTTAATGTTTATTTTTGGCAACAAGAAATAGGTGCGAATTTATGGGTGTGTTACCTTGGTAAAAGTTACTTAAGTTTGACAACTATGCAAAACCAGACCTAAACAAGCGTTGCTTAACCTAGTTCTGCAAAAGAAAGACCTCAACAAGACAATGGCATCTGAAGACTCACTTCACTTATAGATAAAAAAAAAAACAAAATAAATTAGTCGATCCATCAGAAAATTCAAAACTTAACAATCACAATGCGTAAGCTAAACTAGTTATTTTTATCAAAAAATCTCGTTTAAATCGAAGTAGGCTGTCGCTGTGTACCCAGCAATGACACTCAACGCTTTTCTCATCTCTGTCAGGTAGAAAGGGCCTCACTGAGATAAATATCTCTCGAAATACAGAGAAAAGGCACGAAACAAGGAAATCTCTAGCAAAAGCTACAATCGGCAGATAGGCAGGCTGACGTAAACGTAAGTAGGGTAATTGAAAGGGAATTATTTTCAGCCTTGTGCCACAGTACAGTGTAATACAGTAGTGTAAAACTTTTTTGAGGAAAGCATAATAAATTCATCTTCAAGTGGAGTTGCGATAGCCTGATTGGTAAGGCTTCTGTACTTATCCAGGAGATGAGGGTCTGAGTACTACTCGCAGCAAACTTTTTGTTTCCTTAAAAAGTTAATGCGTTTTAATATTTAAATTAGTAGCGTAAATGTTGACGTTTTTTTAACGCACAGTAACGAAAAATTCTGTTGCTTTGTTTTATGTTATCTTTAACCACAGGCAGGCGACATCGCATTTTTTTTATTGAAATGCATTACGTTGCGGTCGGCTGGAATGTGCACTTGTCATACGAATAAGCAAGCCAAGGCTTGGACGCTTCAAAATGCGTTAAATGTTATGCAGTAAATTTAAGAAATGTTTTTAATACTGTTGTTTTCCAGAACGCATGGCTGCTTGTTCATCAAAATCACTGTTATTTTTTATACAGGGTAATTTTTTATGTAGTTCGGATATTTATTTCTGTGGTTCTATATCGATAATAGAACACGTTTCCATAAATAACTTTTTAATTTTTTATCCCACCAAATCCGAGTAAAAAAATCCGAGAAACAAGGAAATCATAGACACAACGTTATTCGTAGCAAGAATATTATCTAACACGCGCGCGATGCGACAACAGTCACGTGGAACGGGAGTTGGGTGTGGGGTAAAGGGACGCAGGGTGCAGGACGCGGGGTGCGGGGCGTGGTAAAGGACAACAAACCCGCGACGCCCGGCAAGCGCCAGTCAACTCAGGCGCATCGATAACGTGGCACGTGTTGCAATTTCACGCATGCGCCGACGCACTCGCCGGTCATAAGTCGTAACAATGACGTCCCAACGATTTTCAAATCGCGAGTACTACGATATGGTACCTGTTTATTTACTCAGTGGTGAAACCGTGAAAGTCTTAGTGCAGCTAGAACAATGTACGAACAAGAAAGTGTACCTCGTATGCGAGCTCAAGGACAAACAACCCTGTAGATCAGTGCTAAACTTTAAAAAACTTTAGATACGTGAATAATAATAATTTTGAAGCTAGAACACAGTATGGATCGGTGTAGATACGGTCGTTCAACCTTACGTAGTAGCGCCCGCGCTTAGTGTGCGTCACAGACAGTCGGGTCGAGCTCACAGCTGATAAGCCATCGGGTGACCATGAACATCTGTTTTAAGTAGCAATTCTTGAATTAGCGATAACTTTGTTATTTTTTGGTAAAACAAAAAAATAAAAAATACGTGTTCATTAATTTTCGTAAATGTATAACATATTAAAATATCCGAACTACATAAAAAATTACCCTGTATATACAACGTGTAATGTTAATAGTGCAAAACCTCTCGTGGGGTAACTCAGCCCATGTTACAGAACAATGTTTGTTCTAAGACTTTTGGAAATTCGCAATAAAAGAAATGATTTTTCATACAGATGGGCCCGATTAATTTCTCATTTTGTATGAAAAAGCAAAATTTTTTTTTGCGAATATCCAAAAGTCTTAGAACAAACATTGTTCAGTAACATGGGCTGAGTTACCCCACGAGAGGTTTTGCGCTATTAACGTTACACGTTGTATATCTTGCTACAGTTAACAAAAAATGACCTAAAACGTAAATAAAATGTACGATATCTGCATTTAAATTCCGTGATTGTTCTTTATCTAAGTTAACGTGTGGACCTTTCATATATAAATTTGTTAGATACCTTATTTCAAACAAATAATTCTATATATCTATCGAGTATATTCAAATACAAAAATCACACTCATAGCATCTTTTGATAAAGAGCCAGCCATATCTAACATTTCAAAGACACTTCTAACTTGCACTACTGTTTCAAACTACACTAAGTCAGCAATCCGCTAAACTTTGTAGGGATAAAAGAAGAAGGGCTTTTATTTTCAGAGCAAGCTCCTGAATCGAGTACAAATCTATACATCAAGCTTCCACTGTCGTGTAAGATAAAGACTTACTATCTATTTATCTTACATTTATCATTTGGTAAACCGAAATTACGTTTCGGTATTGTAAATGGTTTTTCGTTAAGTTTTTTTTCTTAATCTGTGTCTGTATGGCTTTGTCCTTCAATGTTTTCTTTTGATTAGATTTTGTTAAACTTTGGTACCTTTTTTAATTAAATTAACCTGTAGGTTATCATGGTAAACTATAAAAATGTATATTGGTTTTTTTTCTTCTTTTGTCTAGCCTTTTCTCAAAGTTTGCCCTAGCTTTTTTTTCAAACCAGAGCAGCTGAATAAGCCCCTTGGTACACAAGGCGACGCAAGTCTCCGATACCTTACGACTTCGGTATCCAAGCGACTATCGCAATACAATTCCATAGTGATTCGTTCATAGGCACGCGTCAATGGATGCTAAAGTCGTAAGGTATCGGAAACTTGAGTCGCCTTGTGTACGAAGGGCCTAACAGTATGTTACACGAAGCAACTGCCTATCTCACCTCATCCCAGTAACAGGGTAAAAGCGATGCCCCTTGGTGAGACGAGTTCTTAGACTTCAGAGCTTCTGATTAACAGTAACGGCAATATTTAAGTATTTTACATGAAGCAACTGCCTATCTGACCTCAACCCAGTAAATGGGTAAAACTGAAATTTTTGTAAGACGAGTTCTTAGACTTTCGAGCTTCTGACTGACAGCAATGACTGTCAAAGACCTAGGACTAACAGTCAGGACCGATGGCTTTTACATACTCTCCAAGACAATGAGAAAGCTCACAGACCAACCTCGGAAAGCGCGGCCTAACCTTGATGATTCCCCCGCGTGGCTATTTTCTCCTACATTTTATTACAATTTTCCCAAAGAGACAGAATATAGAGAAAACTTGCAAATTGATTATAGACTTTCAAGTTTTCTTCCACGGATTCATTACTTTGAAAAGAATTCCAAAAATAAAAATACATTTATTTGATAATCCAGCCATATTTTAGCGCGGACTCAAAGTGAACCTTTGGCATTTAAATACCAGTCTACCGGCCTTGTCTAGTACCTAAATATAAATTCAGCGAATGCCTCAGCTCGTCTAGGAACTGATAATAACTAATATCAATATAATGTAAAAGATAAATAACATTATTATTATAATAGGTCCAAATGTTACACGTGTTTTGTATTGTACCTAGTGACCCGACCCGACTTCGCTTTTTTTTATCTTGGTAAAATCATCAAATGAGTCCTCCCACCCCGGGCAGGGCGGGAGGGATTGTCAGACTTGTACTGACTAAAATCCACGGTGTCCTTTAATAGCCCTTTATGTTCCGGGGTCACGGTGATGGTATTTGTCCTGCGACCCCGGCAGGCTTTAGCCTTCCGAGAGGGGGCCTCGTCATTATGCTGACACTCTTTGAGGCGCGCGTGGAACACGACAAGCCGTCGACCCGGGCATGGTTCATGGTCGGACGGCGAGTTGCCCTTTACTCGCCGCCCGCATGCCCGCGCCTACGGTCGTCGACTTCGTTTGGGATCAATATAGAATAAAAAAAGAAGAGCGCTTACAGTGCTTCTAAAAAATTGCCCCTAGGAATTTCTTCTGCATAGTGGGTGCGTTTACAAACAATGAAACTCAAATGAACAATCATACACATATTTTAAAAACTGGCAACTTCAAAGCAGTTTTTTAGACAGTCTATTCCCATCCAATACCAAGAGCTAATACCATTTGGTATTAGTGTATTTCCAAATTTGTTTTCTATTCCCAACGAGTACACATTAAAGAAAAAAAGCTATTACTAAAGAATAGATACCAAGACGTGACTTTTAGTACCCTCAGCTACACAAATGACATACTATTGATGCAAGAGCGAGCGAAGCGAGCTCGGGACTTGGGGCACCCTGAATCGAAAAGGTTAGGTTCGGCTTTTTAATCGTCGCGTCGATGTGCTTTGAAACTGTGTAGGTAATTTTACACCTTAATTAAAATCACTCAAAGAATTTAAATTTTACTGAACCTGACTGTACCTAATTTCTTCAAACTTTTTTTGGTATTGGTTTTAAAATGTGGTACTCGTTGGGAATACAAAATAAATACGGATATAAACTAATACCGAATGGTATTAGCTATTGGTATTGGATGGGAATAGATCTTTTAGACAAGTGTTCAACATATATTTAACTTTTTGTGATACGACGGATAATGTTCTATTCTCTCTAATAATATTTTACGTTGCAATAGAAAAGTGGTACGTTTCCTCGTGAGTGTTTTATCGCCTTGCGGAAATGCTAAGAGCCAATTTGTAGTACCACCACGCTAGCTAAGTACGTGAACGGGGTTATGTTTTCATTCCTATAAGTTATTTTTCTAACTTGAATAGTTTATATTAAAAATTGAGCTGAAGTGTGAAAAAAAATGCTTAATGAAGGGTTTTGTACCTGAAAATAATTTAATTTATTATAATTCTTGAAAATAAACCTAAAATTGTAAAAAAAAAAAACAAGAAATACAAAATTTACTTCCGCGTAGGTATACACTTAGTACACACTTAGTTTACGATGACAGCGTCTTCTATTAATTACATTACTTGAGGATATAGGATTTGGTAATTCTAGCCAAGTAGATATTTTTTGTCATTTTCAGATTATTTTTAATAAATTGAAACCTAAAAATGTTCTCATTTGAGTACATAATTATTAAACCTCACTTCGCGGGTCAGCCAAGTTAGTTCACATTTGTGTCATATTGCGCGTTGCGAGCGAATTAATAGTCCACCGACTTCGCACATAGCGTAAACTAAAATATATTGCATAGATCGCCAAACTTTTAATAACACCTTTTGAATAATACAAAATGCATTTTGTACCTAAAACGTGCCACCTTTTGAAACTTCGCTGAAATTCAGGAACACAAAACCAAAACTTCCGAAATGGATTGGATCCAAATCTCTAAGCTGCCTTAAACTTGTAATTATTAATCGCCAACAAAATTCTGTGGATACCTACCATGGCCACCACACAGAATAGTTACAGAAGGTCCGCTTCGTGCAAGCAACGAGTAAACTCGCATGCTCTACTAACTGTTTATAAGACGTCATACCTGAAAGAAAAGAAAGAAAGAATTAATATTTTTGTATCACAGAGAAATGAACATTAAAAATATGATTGATACTCAAGAATAATAGACTAGACAACTACACATCAAGCTATACAATACCAGTTTGTCTTGGTATCGCGACGTACGATTTTTACACACAATGAACGGTCAGCTATTACTGGTTTTGCATAGCTTGATGTGTAGCCTTGTGTACTAGTGCAAGATATCAAATCGGTTTACTAATTCTAGAGATTACAACTTCCTATATACAAACTCATAGACTTTACATTTTTGTAATACATACTTTGTTACTGTCAACTCGGCGAAGACCGTCTGGCGGGTAAGACAGTTGCATTGCTTATTGTACGGTCCTACCCACCAGAAAGTATTCACCGAGCTGACTTAGTATAGATACAACACATGGTCAAAATAAACAACAATCATTAGGCAAACATTAATGATTTCACTATAATTTAGACCTAAAGATAAACGTGCTTAGATTCCGATTTAAGCTCCTACTAATAGGTAATAGAAATATGTAGCCAGCAACCTGCCTGCCACGATTTCTACCTCAGCATAAGCCAGAGCTTACCCGTGTTCTGGAGCCACTTTTTGGTCAATAAAGAGTGCAAAAAAATACGTCTGCAATTCTACATTGCCGTTTACATGTCAATAACAGTCACATAATTTTTTTTTTAAACAAGATGGCGACGCAAATTTCAATGTGGAGGGTTCTTTTTTCAGGTTTTTTTAAATATAACTGCGCTTTTAATCGCAGTGGTAACTGTTATTTGTTTGTATCGGCATTCATTCGTGTCTATCCTTTCGTTTAAACCAAGAAACAAGTTAAATACTAGTTTCATACAAAACTTGTAGAATACTTGTCAAAACATAATTTGTTTGTTTTATACATGTATTGAGAGTGTCTCAAACCATAATCTCAAACTACACATACACACGTTACACTGAAGTCTATGACATGTAAAAACTTGTCAAATACATGTACTATACCTTGGTGTAAACGAGGGGTTCGAGTGCGTATGTCAGTTACCACTCATTAAGGCTTGGCCTTCTGTATTTTTTTATTGAGTGGCTACCAGGTGGCCGCTTGATTATAATTGCACGACGGATAAAGAAACCGTTTTCGTTTAAATCAAAGTTGATTGAAACTCTTTGGTGGTAATTTTTTATTGAAAATGTTGATTGTTTATGGATTCGGTTTTAACTGTGGAGTTTTATCGTTGGTCGAGTATTTTTAATGGATATTGAATTGGTGTGGATTGCGGTTATTTAAAAAAAAAACACGGTTTATTTTGTTCATGGATTTAAAATTTACTGCTCTTTTCGATCCGAGTTTGAATCCTAGGTTGAATAACGAGTTAATGGATATTTTATTTCCATGAGTAATTACTCAGTAGATACCTTTGCCCTATTTCCCCAGGATGTAAACTAATCCTCGTTAAACTTGTGCATAATACTTACAATCATTTTCAGAAAAAACTCATCCTCTTTAGAAGTCATATCACTAACAAAGGGGGTGAGATTTCTTTGAAGCTTTTATTACAAATATCAGGCGTGTGTTGTATTATGAACTAGTTGTTGCCCGCAGCTTCGCTCCTTGCTTTTCTCTATATAGTGTATTACCTTCTCTAGAGTCCATCACATTTTATACCATAATTCATCAAAAACTGTTAAGCCCTTTCGACGTAAAAACGGAACATACCTACAATCATAATTATGAACTTAAAGTAGGGAAACTTTAAGTTTATAAGACGGGGACGCAAGCCATGACGGGAAATCACACACTTAAACTTAATACTAACGTAGCGCAAGCGCCAACAGGACGCCATTTGTTAATGGCCGCTTGCAAATGACGTCCTGACGGCGCTTGCGCTACGTTGGTGTTATATTAAGTATGCCTAAAGAGGACTACTATAAGGGGGCATATACAGGGTGGAATTTTGTAATGCCACCTGGAGGGAAAGTACTCTTAATACTGCAGATAGAAAATTTTACTAATTCCACCCTGTATAATGTCCCCATTATACCACGCGTCCCCGTCACACTGTTCCGCTAAAGTATATAATAGGGATGTTAAGCCTATTAAAACACATAGAAAAAAGACAAAAAACCACCTCCATCAAAAAAGACAAACACAACATAAATTGTGTGTTGCAACACAACTGAAAAAGGGACATCCTTACACCAAATTTAACCCTAAACAAACATCGTGCCTTTCACATTCCTCACCGCTGCCCCATCGTGGGGCCAAATGACACAGAATTTAATGAATGCCCGTCATCCCACACTTTCATCTTATATTTGCGTTTCATTTGTAGGGTACCCTGTCCTTTTGAATGGCGACCTTGTACCCTTTGAACCAATAAACGCGCGAACCTATCGGGTTGTATTTTTCTCACTTCTTTATATGATGTGTCGTAAACATGCATGATATTTATTTGTTTTGTGGGCTGTCGGGAGCAGTTTAGGGTTGATTTTTCATCGTGATGAAGTGAAAATTAGCTGGTATGAATAGCCTGATTAGTTTTTGGAGCTTTGTAATGAGTAACGTGCTCTCATCCAGCAGTTGTACCGTCATTTCAGCCTATTCCAGTCCACTGCTGGACTTCTGCCAAGCAGCGCCACAGCGCACGATCTCTTACTTTTTTCATCCAGCCACTGCCAGCTACTTATTTCAGATCATCCGTACATTTTGCTGGTGGACGTCCTACAATACGTTTACAGGTACGCGGACCTCATTCAAGAACCTTCCTTCTTCACGTTTCATCAGTTATGTGATGGAGTTTAGCGGCTTACTATCACTTCTGCTGTCTTCAGTTTCAGACAATTTCTCTCATTCATTAATTCATCACATTTATTGCCCGTGGTCCACCCTCTTGGTTCACCTAGGCATTCATCATCAGTCTATAATGTTCCCACTGCTGGGACACAGGCCTCCTCTCTGAGAGAGGGAGTGGGCCTTAATCCACCACGCAGGCAAAGTGCGGGTTGGTAGATGTCACTTGTCTTCAAATTTTTGACTCTAGGACATGCCGGTTTCTTCAAAAATTTTTCCTTTACCGTTTTGAGACCAGTGGTGATGAAATAAATTACACAAAGTAATGCGCCTAGCGGGGTTCGAACTCACGACTTACAACTTGTATAATAATATATAGCACTTTGGTCTTATGCAGCACAATAAAATGTTTTCAATGTACAATGTTTTATTACGTTTATGAACACCTTTATGAATATGAAAACAAATGAGAAAAATAAGATAAAATTATTTCACTGTTTTGAATTGAAATAAAAAAGATAAGATACTTTATAGACTTTATATTCTGTATTGAGGATCGATATCAAAGGAAAAAACATTGAAAAGAAAATTCAATGCTTATTTAAATGTCTACGATCTTTTGTATAAATATATTTTTAACAAAAATCACATGAATCCAACCGTGACTTCATAAAACGAGCCTAAAATAAAGAATTTCACAAATGTATAAAAGGCAGCTAACTTTTTGCTTATTCAAATGCGGTCAATCAAAACAGTGAATGACAAATTTTTAACATTTATTTTAACACAAATAACCCAGCTCGTCCTGTCAGGCCGTTTATCAACATTCAAAAACAAAAACGTACCAAAAATAGTTTTAAAACTCGCTCCACAAACGATCCATCAGCTGCAGAAAATAAATCTGAGTTGAAAGTACGAATAACTCTAAAAAAAAAAAATTCAGAAAAAAAATCTTCGAACAAAATCGAGTTAGCGGTTGCCGTCACCATGTATAATAAAATAATAAGGCGACCAACCATTTTTCATAATTCCCCGGACCAGGCGGGTGCCCATAATTTACTTTTGTTTCAATTGTTACGAGTTTTAGAAAGAAAAAAAGAAAAAAAAAGATTCATTCCTCTGCGTCCTACTCTTTTGTTGTTAAAAGCGGTGCCCCAAGATTTTGATGAGATTTCTTACATTTTCTTTGCGAATATTTCAAGAGGTCCGAGGGCGTTGCGTTTCTATTAAATTTTGAAGAAATTGCCCTTTTATTGTTCGAACGAAGGGGATTGTAGATTAGTTTTGTCTTCCTGAGATTATTAAGGTTGAACGTGGTTGCTAATTTAGTGGGTTGCTTTTTTCCTTTATGTTTTTTTTTCTCTCCTGAGATACAGGCTAACTACCTAGTTCGGGAGGCAGAGCTTTCATGTAACTGTGTCACTTTACTGTTCAAATAAATTATTATTATTATTTTTGGAGCTTTGTATAGAAGCAAAAAATAGAAGTATGTGCCAGGATGTTATAATTTCAAACAATCAGAATAAATTATAGTTGCATAAGAAAACCCAGTCAAAACAATGAAGGAAAAACTAATGAAAAAAATATTGTGCGTATCGGATTAAGTTTTAACTCTGCGTTGTCAATCCTTTTTCTGCCTCTCTCTTCTTCTGTCTGTCACGGTATAGCACGCCTATATTCGGACAGGTGTCGGTACGGAAAACCGTTAGCTCGTAGATCGAATTCAATTTCCTATTCTAAAATACTAATGAAATGAGTCTAAAATTCCAATAAAAATATAGAAACGAGTAATGAGTGCTAGGTTCTGTTCAAAATTTATGTACAGGACATCAAGAAGTAATTAGAAAATTAAGAGGTTTAATTAGATTACCTAAATGTTTATCTATGATAGGTGATACTTGTATAAATCAGGGGGGGTATTACAACGTCTTTAAACCAGGCTTATTCAGGCGAGTGAAAGTGACAGAGCTATACAAGTTGTGTAGCGCCATCTCGTTCACTCACTGGAACAAGCCTGTTTTTAAGACGTTGTAATACCCACCCAGGTGGCCTACCATGACGTCTTAAAGAGTGAATCTTTAGGCTGTGGGAAAGTGACAGAGCTATCCAAGTCGTCTAGCGCCATCCCGTTCCGTGAGCGGAAATACTTACGCTTTATGACGTCATCGTAGGCCACCAGTACCCTTAGCACAAGTTTTCTGTAAATGAGACGTAAAGTTAACTGGAACTTTGACACTTTCAAACTGACAATTTTCAAGGAAAATATGGAGCAGCGCCTCTAGTGTGCGAAGAAGGAACCAATTTTTTCTTTGAAAATTGTCATTTTGAAGTCGTCAAAGTTCCAGTTTACTTTACGTCTCAAATACTGAAAACTCGTGCTGACGGTACTGGTAGTGTGGATCATGGATGTGTTTGACAAGCGATATAATTGTGATTTCCAATTACCAGGTAGTAACAATAAATAATTAGAAACTGACTGTCAAACGTCAATGGTATTTGGGATTACAAATAATTTCACAGTTACTATGAAGGATAGTAACCAACAAAGATGTCGTCAAAAGGTGTTGTCTGAACATCGCACCAAGTAATATACCGTCGCACACAAAAATTTAAACATTACCAGCCTTACTACAAAAACTTAAACATCTGTTGAACACGTTTCTAAAAAAAGTGTGACTGCAAAATGGACCTTATTTCAAGATCATTCTGACATTTTTTTAGACAAGTGTTCAACACCATGACGGTAGTTGTTGAACGCTTGTTTCAAAAAAATGTTATTGCAAAATGACCCCTATAATCAACGTCAAATGCCGAATTGAAGTTGACAGTTTTTTAGACAGATGTTTAACTTTTTAGTTTATAAATAACAAAAATATCTTTCTGCAATGAAATCAATACAAAAACCCCCATAACTCCTTTTTATATCTTAATACAAAAAGTATCTACGGATATCTTATTATGTCAACCCATGTTCGATTTCTCAATACCCAAAGATACGGAAGAATTATAGAGGATTAACGGCTTTTTGTCCTACATCAGTTGTAACAGCCAACTGACTGATGGCTTACTTAGCAGGGGTGGAGGGTGAACCACCCCATGAGGAAAAATGTATTGACCACTCACATAATACATAGATCGACATAGCGACAGAGCGATTGGACTGCTGCGCTGCGTGTCGCGGGTTCGATTTCCGCACGGAGCAAATATTTTTATGATCTACAAGTAGTTGTTCCGGGTCTGGGTATTTGTGTATTTGAGTTTATATGTCTGTAAACGCACCCACGCTACAGGAGAAATCCCCTGGTGTGGGGCAACGTTATTAAATATAAAAAATCAGTACTTTCATGGTGTTTTAAGTAAGTATTTCTGGAGTTTAGTATAACGTTCAGAGTCATTTGAAATGCCAAGTTTAAAAAAGTCGTTCCTGAGTTTAATTCTTTGTGAGCAATACAGCGTCATGGGATACAATCCGGAATGAGTTCTTACGGCATAAGAACAATATTGTCGAAAACTGTAGCAAGTTGAAGTAGCAGTGGGCTAGTCATGTCTGCTGCAGAACCGATAGGAAGGTTCTCGAATGAAGACCGCGTGTAGGAAACGTAGGATAGGGCGTCCCCCCGGCAAGATAGACCGATGACTTGAAGAAGGTGACTGGCAGTGGCTGGATGAATAAGGGAGATCGTGCGCTGTGGCGCTCTTTGGAAGAGGCCTGTGTCCAGCAGTGGACTGTAATAGGCTATTTTTTACCACCATGCACTCAAAATTATAAAGGAAACCATCATTGTGAAGAAACTAGCACGTTTATGATACTATAGAACCAAAAAATCGAAGAGATAATTGTTGTGACGTCTGCCAACCCAGGGCTTACGTAGTGATTTGCCAACTCCTTCTCCTTCAGAGAGAAGGCCTATGTCCCAGCAGTGGGAACATTATAGAATAATATACAATTAGAATTTTCTGGTTTTTTTTTTGACAATTAAGACAAGGTTTCATTTAGCAATAAAACTTTAACTTATAACTATGAATTCAAACCTCATCATGCAAATTGATACAAAAATACCTTTTTTGCAAGTTCAATGAATTTTCAGCCCGCAAAGATATAATTATCAAACTTGTCTACTCTGAATAAACTCAAGAGAAATCAAACGAAAAATAATTGCTGACATCTCTTAGTTATCATTTGTTAAGTTTCTTTCGACGTAATTCAGCTTTTCTAGTAAAATAGAGCGCTGACATAGCAATTTTATTGCTGATCAGAACAATTTATAACTGCTACTAAATAATTTTGCTCGTTTATGGACATTTAGACTCTAACGCGGCAGTGTGACGTGTTTACCCCTGGGCCACGAACTATACACGCGTTTTGGGACAGCAACCGTGCAAGAAACAAATGAAAGCCGCGTTTCCACTAGGCGACATTTGGCGCGTGACACCTGACGCTAAACATTTGTAAGACAACCGTTGCCGTACATGTAAGAGATTGCGTGTTGCACAACAGTTTCAAGGCATCGCTGCACAACGCGCGACGTTGCCGTCTCGCACGCAAGATGACTCTCGGTTTGTTGTTTGTTTAAAGTGCAACAAATTGTTGTCGAGTGGAGACGTGACGCGCAACACAAGTTCTTCTGGCGCCATGTTGTCGACGACTGACGTAAAGTAGTAGATGCGTAGACCGATAATGTTGTTTAACAACATTTCCGTACCGACTTTCAACGTATTAGGCGACATGTTGTGCAACATATTGGGAGTCAATTGTTGCCCCGTGGATTCCCGGTTTAATGAAAGAAGTTGTTAAACGACAATTCTCGAGAAAGAAAGACAAATGAAGATCGCAGGTGTCGTCTGTGTCATTTATTTCAATAGCGTGAGCACAGTCGATCTGCAAGTCGTGACACGGTGACTTTTGCATGCTGCAAGCAATTTTTGTGCACAGTTAGCGTTGTGGTTGTGGCTTAGTCATTAGACTGCTCCGCTGTGTGTCTCGGGTTCGATTCCCGCACGAGATCTGCAATTTATTCCTGTGTATGTATGTTTAAATGTTTGTAAACGCACTCACGATACAGAAGAAATTCCCAGTGTCACTTGAAATTTCTGTAATGTCTAAAACCCTTTTTATTTTTTCCGTAATGTCGCAACACTCGTGTTAACTGTTAGCGCGCTTGCTTATGATCTGATAAAATGCAATTTAATTAATTAGTGTCACTGACAAACTGGAAGTGAAATTTATCCTTCCTGGTGTGATTTCCCTACCATGAGTAGTAAAAATGGAAAGCATTTTTTTTACTTATTCCATCACCGTGACCCCAGAACATAAAGGGCTATTGAAGGACACCGTGGATTTTAGTCAGTACAAGTCTGATAGTCCCTCCCGCCCCAGAAGATTTAACCACGCAAAAAAAGACGACGTTAATCAGCCGAATCGCATCATTATGTCTAATGAGTTTCACTCCCACATAGTTTGTCGGCAATGCAAATCAATCGTATCGCGTCACAAGCAAGGGCACTAACTCGTGGCTCTACGTTAATAGAGATTTTAAACGTCAGCTTAGAATGACGCCTTTGGAAAAGTTAACGAACTTGTGTAGTGGGGTTGCTCAGTCGAAGAAAATAAGTGACGTTCGCGCGTGTCACTTTTTTCTTATTGGGAGTATTATCTTCGTGTTCCAAGTCACGTCACAGTAAACCGTGACAAGCTCGGAACAACTTCTATCATTTGATTTTTTTTTAACTTGAGTTCTTGGCTTAAATAGTAATAGCTAAAGGTCAATTTTCTAAGTAAAAGCGAGCTTGCTTTGGTTAGCCTATGGATGGGTGACCATCCATCACATGAAGAAGTCAAAGTCAAAGTCAAATCATTTATTCAAGTAGGCCATCAAAAAGGCACTTTTAAACGTCGCATAAATTAAAATTAAGGAAATAAGACTGTCCTCTGTATCTCAGAAAGCGACGTTAAAGTGTTAATTCCAGTTGTCAGCAGTCAGACATTAGTGATCCAAAAAGTGTGATATTGTGACAACCAGTCTTACCAAGGCATTTTTTTATTACTCACTATAAATTGAGCTCTAAAAGCCGTCACTCCATGTACCTATTACATTACTTCATTCTGATTTTTTTAGCAGTAGTTTGCTCTTATCTTCAAACAAGCCAAGAGGTACAGATGAGGTATAAGATGAACCGAGTACACCCAGAAGAAACTGAAACTTGTGTGTACCGCCGGAAGGCAGTACAAACTATTTGGCTTTGGAATCCGACAGGATGATAAGCCAGGCGTTCCTGGTGAAGCCTTCCACCGCCAATGGGATAGCTCAGCGATCACCACGGGCTGCAGATAGCCTGTGGTACCGTCAGAGATGGAACTGCTAGAAGATAGATCCTCCTAGCAGCTTCCAGTCTAACCAGCTGCATCTGATAAAATTGGAAGACAACGCCATGACTCTTGCGAAAAGGCTTAACAAACGACGAGTCGTTGTCGCAGTCTCGCGCGTCATTTAAGCGTACAGTTCATGGCCAGGCAGTTATGAAGATTTAAAAGCCAACGCGACAATGTGACATCCTTGGTACAGATGGAGCGGTCGGGAGCGACGTAAACAGCGATCAATCATGCCGCTCTGCTTTAGTGGTTAGGGAAGCCGCCCGGGAGATTTTTTGTATGTGTTTTTTTATTATTCATGACACATTTTTTGGTATTTGAAAAATGATAATAAGTTACGAAGCCAAGGTCTGTGAGAGTTTTGGAAGAATGATGTCAAATTTGTGTTACAGTGATTGTTAAGTATGTTGTCTGATGTGATAAGATTAGAAGAGGGTTGATATAAAAACGTATTGGTTTGGTATCATAATTTATAAGGTATTCCACTTAGGGCACCTGCTGACAATGGCACCTGAGCTACTGGCACCTTATCTATTCGACTTAAGGCTCCTGTCAAAGTTTTTTGCAGGTGCCAGGTGCCCTTCGTGGAATACCTCTAATTTATGTTTCTTTTATTATCTCTGTCTTTTATGTAGAAATTAAGTACTAGTAGTGTAGAAGCTCCTAATACTGAATATTTTATTTTTCTTCTCAGTCTTGGGCAAACGAGTGTCTCAACCTACACCTATGTTAAGTCAATAATAAAATAAACATTGAGCATATAAAAAAACGTGTGTTTAACGTTTAAAAAAACCAGGATCTGGTCTTGGAAACTCAAATATTCCTGAAGGCGAAACCGAATAATCGAAACAATACAAAAGCCGACATTAATATTCCATAAACACTTCAAAATTTACCAACCACGTTAAAATATCCAGCTAAAGCGCTGTTATTTATAAATTTCATAATGAATAGGTAACCTAAAACAGAATTTATTATTCACGTTACCTAAAATATTAGCCTAGCCCCAATCCAAACACCAATGTTTAATGCATAAATTAATATCATGAAACCGATACTGTTTAGAAATGGTTTTCCATACAAGATGCTGCGAAAATTCTACAAGCTAAGAAAAGAAAGGGCTATTGATGGAACATGGTGGCTTTTAGCCAGTACCTACTAGTCTGACAGTGCCACCCTTTCTACTCAAGACAGAAGGACTCATTGGATGATTTTACCGACACAAAAAAAAAGCTATGAAACTACGTGACCATTTCCACTGAAGCTAAGCTTTGTAGCGTAGCGAATAAGTGCTGTAAAGATGCATCACGTCAAGGTAGCTGTGCAAAGAAGATGGCAAAATGACCTTGATAGTTACACCACTCGCGACTATCCATAGCATTTAGGGTACGTTCATATCTGACGGAATATTCGTCGAGCGGATCATCGAATCCGTTGAGTGTGAACGGCCAATTGTTTTTCTATACATTTCTCTGTTCTGGCGTTCCGCGACCGATGATCCGTGACGGATGTTCCGTCAGATATGAACCCACCCTTAGTCCTAGCTCGCATCCATCGCACGCAGGCATAGCTTGCAGCGAGTTTATGAGCAAGCTACGCTATGAGACGCAATTCGACCAATTTCACCTGCAAGTTAAAACCAGCCTTACCACTACGACATAGACCGGATAACTACGGATGATTGGAAACAAAACACGCTCGCCAAGACGACGTAAGTCAGTCGAATTGCATCATTATAATCATAGTAACAAGGACGATTTTCATTTTTAATTAGTAGAAATTGCCAATCGCATGAATCTTTATGAGCAAGCTCGCTTACAGTACCTATTTTATGAACAAAACAAGAACTAAGCCTAAAATTCTATCCCGCAAGTGCCTCAGGCATTTATGTCAAAAACAAATTAGCACTGTGAAACTTACAAACAAATTACTGAGTCGCTTTTGGCAGGTGTCAATGTCAGATTGAATTAATTTAACTAGGACTTCGGAGAAGGAATTTTTGGAGTAACTTTCCGAAGTTTTGTTTAGATTCAACATTGCTTCTGGTCATTCGTCAGGTGAGATAATGATATCTAATTAGGAAGATCTTTTTTAAACTCAGCAATGAACGGGTTTATTTTCGTTGTTTTTGTATTTTAGCGAGTTGAGTTTGGTCCTGCATATATATATATTTATTACTAGAAATGTTGTAAATTCAACTAGTGAGTCTTGCTGTCACGGTTGCAACCAGAAGTTCTCGTATAGGTAGCCAGACATTTCTCTACGTGTGATAGTCCCCACCACAAACTCTGCCCATAACCTCTCCAATCACAAATAATTGAACTCAACACTTGCTTATCTCACTATTTTTCATACACAATAAAGCAAAACGATGGAAACTTTATTCATAATAAAAAAGACCCAAAAATATTGTCAGCCACGTGCAGACATTACCTAACCACGGATTAGGGTCCACCTTTTCATCTCTAAGGTCATCGCGCAAGGGCCCTTAATTAAAAAGGGCCCAGAAAAGTCCTTTATGACATAAACTTAAACAATAGTACTTTGTGGTAAGGACCCCGGTGGCATTTTGAAAATTTTAATGAGTACAATTAACTAAATGTTTTTCATTTCTAAATGAGGTTAGTCTGTGTGTCTAATACTAATTCAGTTATATTATAATGCTTTCAGTAATTATCTGTGACATTGAAGAGCTTTTTGATATTAATTGCTGAGCTTATTTGAATTATAATTTGTCTGCGTTTAGGTTTAAGTTGCTTTGTTAGTTAATTTTGTTTGAAAGGATTAGCCGAAAATGCAAAGAGATTTTCTAGTTTAGTGTCTTCTGATTAAAAATTAACATAATATAAATCTGTACCAAAAAAATAAGACTTAAATTCATACTGTGAGGGCTGGTTCGAGGTGGCGCATAACAAGAACTCTAGGAAAAACTTAGGGGAGGCCTTTGCCCACTAGTGGGACTGAGTGGGCTGACAATAAAATTACTGTATTTATCACTGATTCTTTAAGAGGAGATTGTGTTAATGTTTAACAAAAATATCGACAGTGTTAACTTTTACACGCAATTTAACGAAAATCAATAAATCCCAATTACAAATTGATCGCGTTGTTTTAGTATCGTTATTTCTCGGAGAGACTTTTTGACTCTGTTCTGAAATTTATTATTTAGGTTTTAATAATAAAGTATATGATTGTAATTATTTAGTAGTTTAAAGCGGGATAAGTCTTAGCTTAACTTTAGCTCAGTCACGCTTCATTCAAAAACGAACCTCTTTTGCGTACATTTAATGTCCTTATTTCTATGATAAGTTAAATCACAGTCGTCTATAAGAATAATTATGTAACTCAACTTTATAGTAATAAGGACCATTTTCAGTTGAAGCTTGAACTATTATTAAATTCGCTCTATAGATTTGGACCTTAGACCTAATAACATAAGGTCTCATTTATTGTATGTATTTCTTTCATTGTCACAAAATATTAAAACTATTTTTATGTCACCTCATAAAAAGTATTGCCATATTTCAAAGGACAGATGGTAATATCAATAAATAAATTATACGATCAAACATAAAATCGTATGCGTACTTAAAATTAAAATGAATGTGAATTTTACGACTGTTGGAATAAAGTCTTGAATGACATGACATTTGTGCGAATTGAGGTTAAGAGACATGAGAAGTTATTCTACTGTCTTATTGGTCCAATTGATATGAGAATTGCTCATGCCGTAATAAAAACATTAGTAGTTTCAGAGAGATAATCCAAGGAGAAGATGATAAAGGTCAAGTTTGACATCTGAAAATACAAGGTCCATTATGCCAGTCTTCTTTTTCAGATCGACCAGCACGCATAGCATGGCACCGTAGAAACAGGATTTGTCAACGAAAGAAAAGACAAAATGACAAAACGTGGCAAGATTTTTACCGTAATGCCACACACGTTACAGTATACTTGCGCAAATCCAGACTTGCGCAAGTATACTGAAATGTGTGTGGGAAGATATGTACTTGCACAAAATAACATTCTCCAATGTTTAGGCAAGTTTAGATTTCCACAAGTATACTGGTACCGTATATGGCGGCATAAGCATGAAAATGTATAAAACATAGAAAATATAGTTACGTTCTTCAATAATGTACCAATCGTGTCGTACACGTGCAAAAAATCTGTCGATTTTTATACAAATAACGATAAAATGACTCTGTCTATTCTTGGTAGAATAGAGAAAGAATTGATCATTGCTACACGCGTAGGTGATAGATTGAGTACTGAATTGGGGACTTGAGGTGGCAATAATTGGGTGACTTCTGCTTGTATCGAGGCCCGCATCGTGTGAAGGTAATGACTTGGCACGGCTCGGACTGGTGTGTCCGATACGTAGAGGACAGTTCACACTTGTGCATGGACGCGTTGTGGCGCTTAAGCCGGAATGAGATGTTGACGAATAGAGACGATTGGGACAAGACAAATACGTCGCTGACACATTATATATTAATTAATTGTCAGTAAAATTCCGAGTCCACAAAATTGTATGCTAGTTGGCTAATTGATACCCCAGAGACTACGACAGTCGTGAGACTAACGACCTGCCGTGACCCCGGAACTTAAAGGGCTATTGAAGCACACCGTGGGTTTTTGTCAGTAAAATTAAAAAAAAAGAGTACGTTGAACCCAGGGTCGCGGGACTCTGTCATGAAGGGGCACCACGACCCTGGAAAATGTTTAACGATTTTTACAATCCAAACAAAGGCGCACGTCGAGGTATTAATTTTAGTATCGCCATCATTAAATGTTATTTATATGCAATTAAATAATTCCATATCGTGCTGATACACTATAAAGCTTTTATGATCGACAACCTTACAAAGGTTAAATTCTCATGAATGTCATAATGTCGAAATCAAAAGAAAATTTATTTAAAAAGTATAATATATTTCATCATTTATATGTAGCCGTTTATAAAGTAAATCACTGAATATTTCATGTATGTGTTGAAACATGTCTACAAATTGCTTATTGCTGAAAAAAACGTGATATATAAAAGTATATATAAATATAAATGGTTTTTATATATAATTTTTAGATGTCAGATTAATTTAGAAACGTGTAGGTACAGACTTTACAAAAAAATATGAAATGAAAACATTAGTTTAGTACTAAAGGTAAAATATATAGACATTAAGAGCTTTATAGAATGTAATTTTGACTCTAAAAATAATTTATATTTCGACGACTGCGCAGTGTCTGTGTTACGGTGAAGAATTTATTTTATTTTTGTTCTAAAATTGTGACAAAGTAATGATTTATTTCGCTACACATAATCAGCTTATTTACGGTTCGATGACAGAATTTGAGACCAGACTGGTTTTTTTTTTTAATCGTCAATTATTTTTATCAATTGCACTTTGATTTATTTAAGTCGCTGCAGCAGGTTTAGCTATTAATTCCATGATCTCTCATTATCCAATGATACAGTCCTTTTTTTCTTTTCTTTATTTATCAATTTTTGTCCAGGTTGTCTTGATAACTCAACGGCAGGATACGACTACACTCTTAATGCTATCTCTATATAGCTAAACTATCCTAAATTTGTCCCGACATCTACAATCTGCAGTTATAAACATTAGGGTCAGTTCACATCGAAATGCGACGTGACGCTACAATACATGGAATGTCTATGTTTTCGTGTAATCTTCTAATATATAAAATTCTCGTGACACAGTTTTCGTTGCCATACTCCTCCGAAACGGCTTGACGGATTTTGATGAAATTTTTTGTGCTTATCCGGTATATATGAGAATCGGCCAGCATCTATTTTTCATCCCCCTAAATGTTAGGGGTAGTCCACACCTAAAATTTTATTTTTTATTTTTAGACAAAAATTTTAATTTCTTTTTTTTATGATACAACATACAAAAATACATACAATCCTTAATTTTCACCCTTCTACGATCAACCCTTACTTTTTATATTTATATGGCAAAACAACGTTTGCCGGGTCAGCTAGTAAGTTATACAACGTGTAACGTTAAAAGCGCAAAACCTCTCGTGAGGTAACTCAGCCAATGCTACTGAACAATGTAAAAATATAAAACATTAGGAAATTCGCGAAAAAAAAAATAGTTTTTCATACTGAGATGGGCTAGATCAATATCTCATTTTGTATGAAAAATCATTTTTTTTTTTGCGAATTTCCAAAAGTTTTATAACAAACATTGTTCAGTAACATGTGCTGAGACACGTTGTATATTTGAGTCCCTATCAAAAAGAGCGCGCGGCGACTCTACTTTTTGCGCTGTATCGCGTCTTCGGTGAAATATCTATATTTTCTATTAATAAGATTTTGTGCCACTTTAATGAAATGTGCGCGACGGGTCGCGTCTCAGTGTGATTTACCCTTAATGCAGCTTAGCCTTAATAGGATCTCATAACACATTCTCTCTGCTCAAAGCAAGCCCGCTGAAAATTCTAAGTTATTTAACTAAGTTTAAGTTGAAGTCACTGCATCTGACTACGTTGGCTGTTGACCGAATAAGTTATTCACCTTGAGAAGATTTCTTAGAGGATTCAATTATATATGATTCGGAGTATTCATATTTTATAAGTAAGTGGATCCAGATGTTCGTAGAATGTAGAAATAGGGAGATATTATTTTGATTTCAGGCATTGTGCACCTAGTTTTGGCAATGATTACTCCATTGAGGGTCTTTAATAAAGACTGACCGACTGGCCGACTGAAAAAGAGATTACGAGAGGGCCTGGGGGCCTATTCTCGGTTTTAGAGATGGTGTCGAACTCGATAAAAATTTCTATTCATTTTTTCGTCAATTTTTACTGATCTCTAACTTTAGCCTTCGACAAATGGCGACTTTGACATTTCCAGAATAGCAACTTTTAAATTTTGTTGGTATTACAACGTCTTAAAAGCAGGCCTGTTCCACTGAGTGAACGAGATAGCGCTAGACAACTTGTATAGCTCTGTCACTTTCACCCGCCGGAATAAGCCTGGTTTTGAGACGTAATACCCACCCTGGACGCACACTACGATAGTTTTTTATTTTTATTGTAGTAATATCATCAAATCAGTCCTCCTATCCAGGGCAGAGTGGGAGGGAATGTCAGACTTGTACTGACTAAAATCCACGGTGTTCCTTCAATAGCTCTTATAGTCCTACCACACGCACAAGCCTCACTACAGTTTTGCCTGCGCAAGCCGCGCCTGCGCGTACTTGCTTGTGTATGTGGTTGGGCATTCAGTGTTGCCGATCGTGTATTGTTTTATCATGCGAGAATCTTGTGCGATTCTGCAACGACGACCGGTCCTTCATTGGAAGTTTCGTCGACAGGACGATTCACTTATGGCCGTTTCACGGATAGACTGTTTCACCTTTGAACTTTTCGCCGATATGACGATTTAATTATGCCCGGTTTGCAGGCAGAACTATATGGTGAAGTTTGTGGTAGACCGTATAGACGTATACGGTCACGGTGTTAACCGATACATCACCTAGGTGCAGGTTAAAATTTTTATTCCTCGGGAATTTAATATTTATCGGTTGAAAAGTCCTATATACAAATCCAACTCAGCTTCTGTACCATATTGCATACAAATCCGTTCAACCGTTTTGGCATGTAAACGTCACACACCGATAACAGATAGACTGACTTACTTTCGTATTCATAAAAATACGGATATCCAATAAAATCCTATTCAATTCAGGTTCACTTTGTAGCGTGACTCCTCCTAAACCAAAGAATTGTTTTTGTTTTTTTTTTTTATTATTCGGAAACTGACGTAATTGAGATGTTTGTAAAAGTAATTTGTGATGATTTGGCAGGTGTTTAATGATCTTCAGCTTATTTTTCACTTGAAAGTCCAATATAGACCTCCTAGGACTCATTTGATAATTGTACCATGATAGAAAAAAAAAAAAACAAAAAAAAAGTTGGGTGCCGACTCATTTGATAATTTACAATTAAACAAAAAACGGTGGGTGGACTTATTTAATAATTTAACCATGATAAAAAAACGGTGGGAGGACTTAATTAATAATTTAACCATGATAAAAAAACGGTGGGAGAACTTAATTAATAATTTTACGACGAAAAAAAAAGGTGGGAGGACTGATTTGATGATTTTACCACGCTAAAAGAAGCCTCGGGTAAAGGTTAGTAAAAATGTGTAAATATTGACAGATCTTTTGTTATTTTTGTTTTATACTTATCAACACACCGAATATAGCGTGTCAGCACTCACGCACACAATAGTTATCAGTTAAGGGCGGCGAAATAAAAACTCCATCTTATCGGAACTCTGTAAATCCTTTATAAGAACGTTTTACTCCCCTCCCTTTCCATGTATGGGGTACTTCAACCCCAAAAAAAATACATTTAGCTCGGTATTCATCTGTGTTTACAAAGAAAACATTTTCTTATATTGGATTATTAAATATGATGGGAAATTGAAAGAAGAATGGAGGATGGTATAAAAGAAACGTAGGTTTTTTTAACGAGTGTGAAAGAATATAATAAATAAGCTTTATAGAAACCACGGTTATTATATTTTGAATGAAAAGGAGTTTTATGTTTATTCTTTAAGAATTTCCATAGATTTTTTTTATATAATAAAGCCATGAGTTTGGTTATTTAAACCATTCAAATACCAAAGTATGAAGGTTGTGTTCTATACATTCTGTTCTGCCTATTTCAATGGTAAGAAAATATATAATTATTGCCAGCGGGTTCGTCTGCCTGTTTTTCGAAAATTATGTATTGAGATCGTAATTATATTATTATGTTATTGCAGATTATTTGGTCATTGCTAGCATGCAGAAACTCATTTGGTAGGTACTATTTCTTACTTATCAGTCGCAAGAAGATCTATTGACAAAAAAATACACAGAAAAAAAACAAATTAAATTTTAAAAACTACATAATAATATTATAAATCTTCACTTCACAATTGCAATAACAATTCAGAAACGCCATTTATTTTATAACTTTATACATACTGTACAATAAAAATAAATAGTGTGACCAACGAAATTGATCGTTAACCCGAAATGTGGTCACATTGCGTGACTTTTAATACATATTATAAACTAGCAGCTCGCGTTGGCTTTACGCAGGTTATAATTTTCGACCCACCTGATAGATTTTCCGAAAACGTTCCGACATATTTTAAATTTGACAGGCCTGTTGATTGCTATGCCGGAGGTCGTGAGTTCGATTCCCACCCAGGAAAAATGTTTGTGTGATGATGTGGTTTTGGACCTCTAAAGGGAGCCCCGTCAGATTGCTGACAGCTGTTTTTGGCACGCGTGAAACACGACACACTGAACCGGATTTGGTGCATGATCGGACGGCGAGTCACTCATTACTCACCGTGGCCTTCTTTACGCAGCTTAAGGCTAGGTAATATAAACTCACCGGTACATTTCTTGCGGCTGCAAATGAAAGATTCTTGCATAACTTTGTAAGCGCTCGTTCAAGAAAACTTTAATGCAAAAGTTTTATTCAGCCATTAAGTTTAAAGCTTAATTAGTCGGGCCAGTGAATGGGGGCCCACCACAATCATAAGTATTACCAGAGTCTTACAAATGAACCTCCAGTGGTCTTGCAGGGCTTTATGTTTTTCATTCAGGTACTGTTTCTGAAGTTTGTCGTCTTTTATATTTTTACTTTATCCTGACGGAAAAAGAGGGGTGTTATAAGTTTGACGTGTCTGTCTGTCTGTCTGTCTGTCTGTGGCATCATAGAGCCCGAACGGATGAAGCGATTTCAATTTATTTTTTTTTGTATGAAAGGTGACTTACCTGCGAGTGTTTTTACACATGTTTCATGAAAATCGGTTGAGCCGCTTAGAAGTTATGGGGGTGAAAGTGGGGAAAGGTAACCGAGGGTCTGCAAATATACTCGAGTTGGGTATCAAATGAAAGCGCACTGAAAGGGAATATTGATGACTTAATCGGGAGTACTCTTAGCAACAAAAAAAATATATAAGTATGTACCTATAAAAAGTATAAAATAAAAAATAAATTTAAAATTTAAAAAACCCCCGACACAAAAACCAAGTTCCCTCTAAAAAGTAAAAAATAATAAAAATACGTCGCGTTGGGGGACTGCAAAAAACAGGAGAGGATGAATAAGTTGGAGCAGTCCCCCAACGCGACGTATTTTTATTATTTTTTATTTATGTTTGTTTTCTTTTCACGAGCAAAATAATCATTGATGCTATAGTTGTAAAATTTCGGATAAACGTTGCCAGATGAATATAGAGGCGGACATAGGGTACCTCTCATCCGAAAAAAGTAATTTTCCCGAGAAAAACAACAATAACGTTAACTTATGGTGAAAGAGTCACATGTGACAGTTGACTCGATATCACTAGCGTTAATTTAGAATTTGACAAAAAATGCTAAGTTTTAGATAGATGTTTGTTACTTAATTGGTATGCTATATTGGCACTGAGATAATTTATAACTAGTCGGGGAAATATCGCACAAAAGTGCGGAGGTCTATACATGCAGCACTGTGTTCAGAACAAGGATTTCTGATGATGATGTATAATATTATGTTTCATCAAAAACAATGTCAAAAAGCAAAATATTAATTTAACGTGAACAGTTTAATTTACAATCGCATGTAATTCTAACATTTGCTGGAAATACTCATACATATTAGATACTCGTATTAATTACATAGCTATTATTCCTGGAATTCTGAAATTACAGTAATTACTACTAATAGCTATCAGTACAATACAAGTCTCAGTTGACAGAATTGACCTTAAGGCCCGTTTACATATTGTGTCGCAGGACTGTTGGTCGCGGAACTATCTTGGGTAGCGGGACTATCAGTCTCGTCAGGTAACCGTGATCCTGGAACGTAAAAGGCTATTTAAGGATTAAATGTTGGATTTTAGTCAGCAAGTTTGACAGTCCCTCCCGTCCCGCCCTGGGTGAGAGACTAATGATTTGTAATTTGCTTTATGCCTCCTGGCCATGCACCCAAAAATTGTAGGTACTAATCGTTATTTAGAAGTTCTTTCATTTGTTTTTTTTTCCTATTTGAGCGGGCTTCTCCCTTGACTTAGATCAAGGTGAAATAGAACACAGAAGAACCGTGAATTTTAGTCAGTAGAAGTCTGACAATCCCCCTCGTCCCGCTCTGGGTGAGAGGACTCATTCATGATATAGCATGTCAAAAAAAAATTAAGTCGTCATCATCTTCCTGCCTTTATCCCATTTTACTTGGGATCGGCGCAACACGTTTTTTCTTCCATTCTCCCCTATCAAACGTCACCGAATCATTAACTCCTTTTTCATTCATATCATCCCTTAGTCAATCCATCCATCTTTTATTTGGCCTTCCCCTTCCTCTCCATCCATCAACATTCATACTCATCACTCTCTTAGCCACATGAGTCAGAAAAAAAAACTAAGTACGGATGGTAATTTAGCAGTACGTCTAAAATTTTGATGTTAGAAGGGGGCAGAGGATTTAAAGTGACAGCATTGACCTAAAATCAAATGACGCTTGAAATAACGACTGTATAAAAATCGGTAGTGGCTTATCGGCTAAGGGTATAACCCTACCAAAGAAGTCTATAAAATGAACCCGCTAAACCTATAACCTTTCACAAGAACAGATGATTGCCCCCACTTCACCCCCTCAGCGAACGTTATTAGGTACAATTGAACAAATAAAAAGGTCGACGGGATGAAATATTCTTCTCTCTATACTTGCAAAAAACTAGGCAGATGGGAATCTGTCTAGTTCTTTTTTGCGGTCGTTTTTTGCGAGTAGCAGCTGAATATCAGAATAAATATTGCGATCTGAGGCTTTATCACAAGTTTTCACGCTTTTGTGACGTAAAATCAGCGGGGTTTTTGACGTTAATTTGATGAATGCAAATAGTTCCACTTTTGTACACTAGAGGCGTTTGTTTTTTGCTTTCTACACAATTTACGTCATAATAATTTCAGTATGCTTGAAGGTCAAATACATATTAGGATTCATGCTAGGGATCCTGACCTCCACAGCCTAGTTGCTGAGTACAATGAAACCCTTTATCGCACTGCTTAGAATTTCAGGCTTTTGGCTTTCTGTTACGTCTTTCAAAGATCTGTAATAGGTATAATGTGAATATCAGGACCAAAGGTAGGAACAGGTAGCCCAGTGGAATCAGCTCTGACTTACGAGGTCGCGGGTTCGAACACCACTGCTCTCAAATCAGTGAAAGAAAATCGGCATGTCCTAGAACCACTAATCCGAAGTCTTGTAACATCTAACAAACCGCAGTGGGCCCGCGTGGTGGACCAAGGCCCGCTCCTCCTCACAGAGAAGCCAGGCCTGTGTCCCAGCAGTGGGAAAATTTATAGGCTTTTGACGATCAGAACCAATAGCTTACCTACTACTATCCTGTTATCAATTTGGATCATCTCTTTTACATACTTATTTTAGTTTTAAGGTGGCAATAACTTGATATACACATGCGAAATTATTTCAAAGTACTTTCAATTACCTGCCTGTACATTAAGTCCCTTTGTCGAGTGTACATTATATTTGAAAGGGTGTGAAAAAAGATCAGAGTTTCGTCACTCCTATACCTAATATTACATTTCACGTAACCCAAATATTTTCGAGCCCTCTTTGTGCCCTCCTTAATGTGTGAGGGAGGGGTGATTTATCTACTATTCAACGGTACATTATGTGGTAGTGCGAATAATCTGATATCACTTTACTCACTGATGAAATTCATGAAGATTTTTCATGAAATAAGGTTTTTTGAATCTATTTTGATATTATGATGGATTTTTAGAGGTGTAGTTTTATTAATATATTTTTTTCTTTAACCTTAACGTTTAAATTTTAATGACACTGAATAATTCGAAAATACGGCTTCATTTTACGATAACTGAAAAAAGTCTTAAGAAAAAAAGATTCCCGTATCATCATCTGCCTGGCCTTTTCTCAACTATATTGGGGTCGGCTTCCAGTCAAACCAGATTCAGCTGGATGTCAGTATTCTACATGGAGCGACTGCCTGTCGGACCTCTACAACCCAGTAACTGGGTAATACGATACCCCATGGAAATAAAAAAAAAGATTAGAAATAAAAGATTCCCGTATATTACCTACAAAATATATATTTTTGTTTTACTATAAAATATGTTTAATAACTATAATTAGTGTATTTTCTAAAGAACACCAGATTCAATTAAACAATATTATACAAAATTTATTTCCAATTTTATATCCAAAAAATTCAACAAAACACAAAGAATAAGCAAACGAACAAAAATGTTATTAATGAAATATATAATTAAATATGTAAATTAATCGAGGCGACCTTTCCACGGTCATTGACCTCGATTCTTCGCAAAAAAATAACGGTACAAGATTTTTCTTTCAAATAATTTCTCGAGAGACGACCAAACTTTATGATTGTGGGTGGTTGATTTAAATATTTATAAATAAGCTTGTAGGAAATTTAATACCAAAACTCGACAAAATTGCGCCGGGTGAAATTTTAACTAGATATTATAATGTATTGACTATTTCATTGAACCGAATGAGGGTCTATTTAGACAATCTTATACGTTAAATTGTATACAATTTTTTTTTTTTTTTTTTTTTAACAATTATAAGAGAGCCCGCAGAGCAGAGCCAGCACATGAATCTACCCAGATCAACCAAATTTTTTCAATAAATATTCTACTTTATCACAATATCAAAAGGTTCAAATTCAATTGGGAAAATGTTAAAATTTTGACTCATTTTGACGTCTGTACACCATAATACCTACAGCTTTTGATAAAAGCGAATGTTTACATAACGAAATAATCCAGAAAGCTCTATTTACATTATAATTAAGATTAATGTTAGTATAACAACAAAACAGCTAAATTGCGCGCCCGAATCATTTAGCAAGCCCATGTACGTGTGACGTCATCGCAGTAATTGAACGCGTAATTGTCACATATTTCACTTCTTTGGTGTAGTAGTTGTAAGCTGTACTGTTAAGCATGGGGTCCAGGGGTTGATTCCTAAGTCAAAACGAGAGCTTTTCCATAAAAAAAACATCTCAATAGTTATTGGAGGCATGGTTGGCGCATTGACTGAACGAGTAATTGCTGCGCTACGTGTCGCGGTTTCGATTCCCTTACAGAGCAGCGATTTAAATTTTCAACAAGTAATTTTTCCGGAGAGTTTGTGTATGTAGTTCAAAAACATGTTTATTTTAAAAAGCAAATAAAGCTTCTAAAAAAGCAGTAACAGGTCTTGATTTGGGTTCGTTCACAGTTCGGGATAAATATTACCTGTCTTCTTCAGGAAATACTTAAAAATAGCCATAAACTTTATTTATTTGTCCATCTTATGATAACAAACTTGTCCCCTTTTATAATGAACTTTAAAACAAAGCGAGCAAATGAAGGTAGGTATACTATTAGGAACAGATGCATGCAAGTCAACCTACCCCATCTGTCAATACCAACATTAACCTTCGACTATTGTGATAAGGTTGAAATCTATTAAAGAAATTTGACATAATTATTAAAATAGGTTGATGCTGGCGTCTGTACAACCACTGCCTTATTCTTTGTATATTACAGGCGTAATATTATGTTATTATCATATTTCTCATACAATGGTAACTCCATATCGACAATGTCTCTTTTATGGCCCTCCATTGTACTCTCACGGGTTTTCCCTGGGTTTTATCGCCAAACTTTTATTACCAAAACCTGTTTTTCTCAGTAATCATTGATTTGGATATCATTTTTATGATGTACGAGCTAGGTTTTTTTTCATACATTACATGGAGTCATTGATTTAATGGTCACCTTTTTTTTCTTACTCATTGCCGGGTTAGGTTAGATTTGAAAGATCTTAGTGCCATTCTTTCTTTCTTTTTTCTGATTGCCGGGTCAGGTTCTCAGGCTCGGAAGTTCTCAGTAGTATTCATTATGTCTAAATTTATACCCCTCTGATGGCAATAAGGTCGCACCTATGGCATGGGATTTAGTAACATAAGTTTTGAATTTGGGTCTATGATTGGACACACCTCTCCCTTACCTTTCTGGGATAGTATGTTAAGGTTATGTTAAGTTAATAATATACTTACAGTTATATTTTTTATAAATGAAAAAATACTAATACTGAAATGATGTCAGACTCGTAATACTCTGACATCATTTCAAAAAAATATGTCGTACTTGTTGCTTTTAAGTGGTTGTTTTGCAAAATTCAATTCAAGTTAAGTTATTGGCCAGCTTAGAAACATTCTAAGCACGAAACAGAACTGAAATGGTCCATTAAGTTAAAGTGTATTTTTTAGTCTGACACAGAACTGGCGGGCTTTCAGATATAGTACAGCTGTAACTTGATTTACGGGTAGAAATAAAAATTCTATTGTACTGTGCAATTTCACTCCACTGCAGATCAGACTTTATTAAATTGAAATAAGTTTGTTATTAAACTGACCTCATTTCGCATCGATCTTTTACAGTCGTTGATTTTATGTCGCCCATATTCTTGGTATTTTTATTACCCAATATTATTTGATGAAGTACAGCAATAAAATCACTAGGAGAAACATATTTGTCTTACGTTACGCATCACTAAGAAAATAAGACAAAAACAAAAACATACTAAATCACGTGGCAACGGAAGGGTTAAATAAGTTTCACTAAGTCAGTCGTAGCGCGTAGCAATTGTAGCCACGTTGCTACGGCAATTTATCGTAGCGGTCGGCATCATCTACGGCGTAGCTCCTCTACGGCGTAGCTCTTCTACGCACATGTTGCCTAATGTATGTACGGTAGAGAAAGTTTTCTTAGGATAAGTGCCTAGGATTATTATGAATGTGTGGGTGCTTAATCCACATGGATCCCGTGATATTTTAGGGTCCAGTGTGTACAAAACCCGACTGTATTTATAGAGCTGTTGGATTTCCGGCACGGTTCATTAACATGACTATTGTGACAGCCGTAACTATTGTAGCTGCAGAAAAATATTATACTCTACTTTTTTGGTGATAATGGCGTTGAAAACATCAATTGTTATGATACGAATGCAGAGATATAGTTACTGTTATTAATTTAATAAGCTCATTTATTTTGTTATTGTCTATTTTGTCTTCAAATAATAGTATGACATACAGGAAGTACATTAAAACTATTTTACTTTGGTTTTAAACGTTTTATGGAATAAAGGTTATTAATACTCAAAACCTACAAACAATGAAATTTATCCTTGATTCAATTCTTGCATTCGTCTCAAAAATTCACCCTACACACTTGAACATTCTGAACAAAAAATCATTGCTTTTCACCAAGCAATAAAAAAGCACCAACCATTGAAATAACCACAGCTAGACAGTATAACGGTAGCTATTTTACAAAAATAAATATACACATTCAAAATCCCCAAAAGACGATACAAGTCCCCAATCCCCAAGTTCGAACTTTAAGGTACAAAAACACCCTTAGGAAATAATAAAAGGGCGAAGGTGAATATTTACCTACCGACAACTTCATCGAATAGGATTCCCCTTTTTTTAACGTAGTAAAATCATCAAATGAGTCCTCCCATCCAGGGCAGAGCGGGAGGAACTGTCAGACTCGTACTGACCAAATTCCACGTTGTCTTTCATGACGTCATCAGTGCGGGTCACGTTAATTCGTGAGTCGCGCGACCCTGGCAGGCTTTGGCCCTCTATCTCCGTCATAATGCTGACGCTCTTTGAGGCGCGCGTGGAACACAACGCGCCGTCGACCCGGGCGTGGTCTATCATGGTCGGACAGCAAGTCGCCCATTACTCACCGCCCGCATGCCCACGTGAATAGGATTCCCCTGAATGACTTTTCAAAGAAAAAAAAGTAGCATTCAAATAAGCCATCAAACTACGGATATTCAATAAATACGGGGTACTGTGACTTCTCGCTATGGCTGCTTTATAAAATAAATATCGGAAAATCCGAGGAAATTCGATTGCAATGTACGAGTACGAAGGTTGTAAGTCAACTGTAATACTTTTGTGAGTCAAATTGGCTGAGATGTTACAATAATAATAATTCTTTGGATTCCTATTTATTTATTTTTACTGCTTTCTGCTGTGATAACTTAGAGGATAAACGGATGGATGGATGTTTTACAACATAGAGGATAATTGGATGGGTGAATTTTTTACTCTTTCACGCAAAAAATACGGATTCGAAGTCAAATCATTTATTTCAATTAGGCCATCAAAGCGCCACTTTTTAACGTCGTCGCATAGTTAAAATTAAGGAAATGGGATCGGGGCCTATAAGGTAGTTATTATACTGATTTTATTTTTCTGTGGTATGAATTCCTATACTAGTTGAAGCAGGTGAGTGCTGCAAGTAACAGCTACTTCAAAATAATATTAATTTTTAATACAATGTATCAGAACATTTAAAGTTAACTCCAATTGCCTCGAACAGCACACAGACAATTTAAAACGGAGGCGCGAAAATGTAAAATTCACTACCTTTATGTTAATTCTGAATTAACGTAGAATTCATTTAGTTTCGTGTCGCATTGTTATACAGTTTGCAACTTTATCGTCGCAAATAAAGGAGCCTGGGCGTTACCTGCCCAAAAACAAAACTACACGTTCAAAGGTGAAACTTAAAGTCAATAAAACTTCTAAAAAAACTTTCAGGTAGTTATAGGGACTTTTGTACCCTACGTGAGGGGGTGTAAAGGGTTCGCACCTCCCTCGCATCCCTCCTCGTTTAGAATGCATAGAATTGTTACGGTATATTCGCACTATAATTGGCCGTTTGAATAGCTGAAGGCGTTGGGTAATGCTTTCCTTCCGCTCGGGGGCTCCTGGGGCAGAAGATGGGTTGTTGGGTTAATCGTTGCTTGGTTTGTATTTGAGGCAGTCTTTATTTAAATTGAATATTTTGTTTTGTGTTATCAAGGGAAAACTGTAAAATGTTGATATTCAGCTGCATCTGGTTTGACCTGGAAGTCGACCTCGATATAGTTGGGAAAAAAGTTGGCAGATGATGAAGGGAAAACTGTGTAGAAGAAATGATAGATATACACTTTATTGTACACCAAAATTGTTACGATATGATGTTTGTACGTTTGTATTTAATTGTTCCTACTGGTATTCGTTTCATATATCTATATAACTATCGGCATTCAGTTATATATCTATATAACTGAATGCCGATAGATATAGAGCATTGGTATTGGCCCGACTTATGAGTTTTTAGTGGTAGATTTAAGACCAGCCAGGAGCATTTCTTTGTGTAATTTATTTGCTCACCACTGCTCCCAAAAAATATAGGAAAACTATTTGAATAATCCGGCATAATTATCCTAAAATCTCAGACATTCACATTCAAACCGGATTCTAAGAGTTCAAGAAGGATCTAAGACCTAGATAAAAAAAAAACAAATACATAACAGTGATTTCTACCAACCCACACTGGGCTGATTATGGCCTACTCCTCTCTCTCACATAGACGAAGTATGCCCCAGCAGTAATAACATTATAGGCTTATGATGATGACGAGTTTTCATTACGGGTAGCTAAAATCCTCAGAACAAAACCGTAGAATTAAAACTCTATTCGTGCATCTCAAGGCTAACGCAATCATTTATTACTACCTACATTTGAAAATAAATTCATTTAATTTAAGACTAAGCTATAAAATAGATATTTTTTATGTTTATTGCGTAGCAGTACATCACAAACATTTTATCTTACTATGTAACCAAAAGATCTCAAGGTTCTAAAGATAAAAAGAATATAAAGCCTTTTTCAACGACTGATTTATGTACTTCAAGATAGTAACACGTGCCTAAAGGCTTTGCTAAGTATTTGTTACAGGTACATACATGAACAGAAAGTTCAGGCTCAGGGCTCAGGGTATATTAAAAAAGTAGATTTATAAGGTAAATGGATTGCTGGGTACGAGTATTTGTTTTGTTCTTATTGTTATAAAACGCTTTCTTACATGAAGTATGCTAAACCGTATTATCTTTACGATTTGATTTATTTTTAAGGAAGGGGTAAAACTTATCCTAATTATTTATTATTCTCCGTTTAAAAAAAACGTCTCGCTACTCTAGGAGTACGGTAGCTCGTCGTCTGACCAAGGACCAACCCAGAGTCGACGGTACGTCGTGATTTATCGTGTCTTGAGGAGCCTATAGGGCTAAAAGACTATCAAGGTCGCGGGACTCTCTTAGAAAGGCACCTTGGTCTTGGAACGCAAAGGATATATTAAGGAATAGATAGGTTTTTAGTCACCCAAAGTTTAGCAGTTCCTTCCGATCCAGCCAGGCGGGAGTATTATAAATAATTAAAAAAGATAATTGTTAAAACCTAAGTATAATGTTGTTGTATTCTGTCTATAGCAGTAATTTATGCTTGATTTTGATTAATGGTTTTGAGCTCAATGACTTTATAAATAAAGCTATTAATTCATTGTTACTCATAGAGCCATTAACCTCAGCGTTTATTGTAGTCTCGTCTACAATTGAGTAACAGTATAATGTACCTATAATTTGTCAATAACATGAGTAAATTCATGATATTTCATAAAATCACGCCTGTAATTACCGACCTTCGCGTCGTACCACAAAACTTATAAAAGTCTGTTAAACACTTGTAAAAAAAATGTTAGATTATGACGTTGAAAGGTCCGTTTTGCAATCAGTGGTGTACCTTATAAAATAACTGATGAAATATGGGCGTACCCCTTTTTGGCAGTTATTTTTAAGTTTAACGCACGTTTGGCGCATTATCTAAATGATCGACTGCTGCACTGCGTGTTACGGGTTCGATTACCGCACTGAAGAAAAAATTATGATCTACTGGTACTTCAAGTTAATAATAGTGAAGTGTAATTAATACAGTTTTAAGTTTTATTTTACTAACACTTACTGTATTGAATATGTATTAGTTTATTATTAAATATTTTTTTTATTTTTTATTATTGTACATACTACTAGTAGGTTTTTATTTATAGTTTGTAAATTAAAGTGTAAATAATAAATAGAATCGTTTATTATTAGTTATAAGATTATGTTTGTGTATTTTATCTATGGGCCTTTGTTGCCTGATAACAAATAAATAAAAAATAAATATAACGATATTAATTGTTTAAATTAAATAATATTATTAAATTGTAATAAAAAATATTTACTCAAAACTAAACACTTTTTTAAACTATCACGGTTTGCTTCATAACTTAAAATGTCACTTACGGGATATCTTCCGGATATCTTCTTACCTTCTTCTTAATTAATAATCACGGAAGATATCCCGTAAGTGACATTTTAAGTTATTTACTCAAAACTGTATTTATTTGACATTATTGTGTATTATTAAAATTTGTTTTGAGTTTCAACTAATTGGACACTGTTGCAACTTACAGTTAACCGTGTAAGTTTCTAAAAAAAGTTTTTTCGAGTGCAACTAAAAATCCTAATGGATTATCTTTTCGTAACCTTGTTATTATACCAGGGTCATTAACCTTCGCGTTAACCGAAGTCTGTCTGCAACTGTAAAATAGCACATTATAATTTGCCAAAAGCATGAGTAATTTTCATATCTCAATTAATATTTAATACAACGTGCCATGTCTACTGGCAATTATAATAACATTCAAACTTTACGAGCTCAGCGTTAAATTTAATATTTATTTTTAACTAGGTTTACTTTATACAAACGAATAATAGTTAAACTGTATTGTATAAGAATGGTTTAACTATTATTTTTAATGGTTGGTATTTATGGAAAAAATAATAAAATAAATTGGTGAATTTTTCGGGGTGAAATAGTTTTTCTCATTAAATTAATTGTGTGTAAGTTGTTGTAATTGCGTTGTTAATAGTTGTTGAATATTAATGTGCAATTGACGAATTTTAATTATGACCCACTTATAATACGCTTATTTTCTTACAGGAATTCAAATAAAACTAGGTCTTTTTTTTTAAATTTACGCCTTTTTCGCGTAAATTTCATCTTTACTCAAACTCAAAACAAATAATAATCACGGAAGATATCCCGTAAGTGACATTTTAAATTGTAAAATAAACCGTGATAGTCTAAAACAGTGTTTAATTTCATCTTTGTTTTTTTGACGGGTTCAAACGGTTTCTTGTCATAATGGGTTTCAAAGTCAAAAGGAATTGAAAGTAGATTGTACAACAAAAACTTTAAATATCATTGATACAATACATATAACAAAAATAAAAATTCACTTATGAAAGCGTTTTTAACTTTACACTATTCTTCATAATCATCATCATCATCATACCAGGCAGCGGTAAGATGTCCACTGCTGAATAAAGGCCTCCCCTTCAGACTTCTAATAACCAGTCCTGGTTGGAAGCGGCTTGCATTCAGAGTAATCCTGTGGTCTTCATTAGATCTAAAAACTATTCTTCTGTTATTATTTATTCTAACTTCAATATTTCTATAACCCAATAACACTTTCTCCCACAGAAATTCCATTAGTGGATTAATTGATAATATCAACAAAAAAAATAGAAAATCATTGAACAATGTTTTTCTATTTTTTTTTGTTACGTTGGTATAGCGCTATACTAATTATATTTTTATTATTGAATGTACTAATGGTGTATCGAACGGAGTCACGAATATTTTATGGTGTTCTTTATGGGCCCATTTTGTTTGCATTGTATTACCCAACGACTATGGTGACTGCGTAGGAATTTATTAGAAGGTTTACCTTCGAAAAATTGTTTGGAAAATGACTGTAGATTTTTTGTGTCTGTTACCAACATTGTTGATATTGTTGTGAGCTTAGTGGAATAAATATTTTATCAGCACACTTGCTCATAAAATGGCTCTAATTTCACTGTAATTAGGCACATAATGACACCTGTAATCAAACTGTGACTTTTTCTTTACTATTATTCACCAGTGAGTTATAGGTTTTTTTTTAATTGGTTGAGTTGCTTTATTTTTGAAAAAAGTTTCGAAACAAAAAAGATTGTGTTCAATAGTACAAATAAATTTTACCAATTGCACATTTACTAATTGTTTCTCTAAATAAACTTTTTACTTACTAAATAAAATGGCTTTTTAGTATTATTTTCTTCACAAGTGTGTTGAAAAATGTCGTATGATACGTGTGTATTGATGATTACTGTCCTTGGCTCTCTTAAGACCCTCACCTAACGGCTCGGGTTTCAATGGTGCCTCAGCGGTAATCACCAACATTACACACTTGTACCATAATGTACTATAAATCTTAGCCAGGCCTGTCAGAATCTTACTGGCCAAAAGTCCACCCACCGAAAGCCTACTGACGAATTACTTCAGTTGTATTTTGCCACAATATCCTACTTTAATAGTTCCGCAAATATTATGGACAATAATATGACAAAAAATGTTTATTTATTTAATCCATAACTGTCCGCGGATGGGAAAAACCTCCAACGTGTATTTTAAAGAGTTCTTGTACCGTGTCACCTCCAACCAGCACAGTATGACTTCAGATGGTCTCGTCACCTCATACTGGACCGATCTTGACCGTACTGTCCATCCCTCGGCACCCATTGTAAGACTTTTTAGTTCAAAAAATGTAATATACACTTTTATAACCTACATTGTCTCCCAACTGGGCAAATGTATACCTTTCAATCGATATAAAATTATGTATGTATGTAACAAAATGATCGTACCGTCCATATAATTATTATCTCGGCACCTTTTGCAAAATAAAGTTTTTAGTTCAAGAATATTTGTTATATTTTTACCCTTTTTTATTCTACATTGTCTCAAAGCTGGGCAAATTTATATCTTTCAATCGATAAAAAACGATTTCTAAAATAAAAGCGCTTTAAAAATAAATGACATGAGTACCTTTTCAAGAGCTTTAGAGAAAAGCTCGTTGTAGAATATGTTCAAAAGCTGATGTTGTAAGGTAAAACGTAAATAATGCCTATCTAGGTTTTGAGGGTAGAATGTAAAAAAGGGTGACTAGAAAAGATGTACTAAAAATGTTTTAGAGTCCCCCAGAGGTCTTCATCAGCTTATAATAATCTTACCACTGCAGTTACTTTTAAGATCCTAAGTATACTTAATGATATTGATCTTTAGTATGGCACCATCAGCGCCCTCTGTTAGCGTTACAATTTACAACATCCGTCATGGCTGTCACTTGTTTTTTGCTCCGCAACATATTGTCTACTATGTAAAACTTATTATTCGTTCAGAGATAATAAACTTAATATACATAGGTGTTGGCCTTTATTTCACATCCACCACTCCAACAGTAACTCTTCAACTTTAAAATATAAGAATAGAAATAAGTCCAAAACCATGTCAGAGGCCCGCGCTGCCCCCGATAGTTGAAAAGACGCATCTAACACTTTTTCCAAAATTGAGTTATATACATTGCCGGAATCAGGAAAAAAAGACGCATCTACCTGTATTTTTAATATTTTTCTAACTTGCTCCAGTGCGGTTTTAGCATAACAAAATAAGGCGCTTCTGTGCATTTTTTTACACCCGATTGAAGATGAAAAGACGAATTTATGTGAAACTTAATTAAAAAGACGCATTTATGCAGATAATGTCCTTTTACTTTATAGTGTTTCTTATAGTTCAGTAATTTAAAAGGCACATATTTCTTCCCTATTTCTAAGAGGAAGTTTAAAAGGCGCAAATGAGTATTTGCGTTTAACATGCTAATAAAAAAATGCTTTTACATTAAGAAGAAAGAACGCATCTGACCACTTGCGCTCTTTTTACTTCGTAAAATTGTTTAAGCATAGGCGCATATGCCATAAGCGTCTTAATTATTTACGTTGAATAAAAAAAATATAAAATTATTCTTAATAAAAAGGCGCAAGTGTGCAGAAACGTCTTTTTTTCGTAGAATTGTGAATCAAGCGGGGATTGTGCGGGGGTCGGGCGGGGCATGTTTAGTACGGCGCTTGACCAGTTTTTATGTCAGTTGCGCCCGAGTAGGTTGTAGGAGCACGATGTGTGCAGTCGCGCAATATTTCGGAGCTTGATTTATCGTAAAAAAGTAAGATTTTTTTATTAGCAAGACGGGAGATATTTCCGACAAGAGCAACTACCGCCCAATATCTTTAGCTACAACCACAGCTGAAGTACTTGACGGTCTGCTCGAGAGACAGCTTAAAAACATCTAAATTTAAATGACTCACAGTTCGGTTTTAGACCAGGACTGGTTACAGAATGTGCAATCATGTCTCTCAGTTTGCTCTCAAGCAAACTGTCAGGTATTACAAAAATAGAAGTACGCCTGTTTACACAGACTTTCTTGATCTCTGCAGGGCATTTGACCTGGTTAGGTATGATATTCTCTGGCGTAAATTGAACAACACAGGTGTGCCGGGTGAGTTAATCAATAAACTGTTGAGCTAAGCAACATCGGAGTGGGATGCTCGATTGATAGTCACTATATCAACAGTATTAGCTATGCAGATGATATGATGTTGCCCGGGCCATCAATGGCCGCGCTCAGGAAACTGATGGGCGTGTGTGAAGAGTATGCTAGGGTACACGGTCTCTTGTATAATCCTCACAAAAGCGAACTATTGGTATTTAAAGCCATTGGTCGTAAACTCCACATCTCCCATGTGGCACCTGTGCTGCTTAAAAGGGTGTCTGAGTTTAAATACCTTGGTCATGTGGTCACCGAGGATTTAAAAGATAATAGGGACATTGAAAGGGAAAGGAGGGCGGTCCGTTGTAACATGCTGGTCCGCACATTTGCGAGGTATAGTTTGGAGGTAAAGATCACTTTGTTTAAAGAATTCTGCCAAAATCTCTACACCTACAATCTGTGGGTCAGCTACACTCAGCGGGCCATCAACGCTCTCCAAATACAATATAATAACGCGTTCAGGGTGCTGCTGGGGCTTCCACGCTATTGTAATGCGTTTGCCATGTTGGCGCCCGCGCACACAGACGGCTTCCACACGGTACTGCGGCACGGATCAAAGAGGCAATCGAGCGGAACCATGGCTCTAAAGTCTTGGCAAAGAACCTGTCTATTGGGTAAAGCCAAATGAAAAAGCTGAAGATTAACGACGGCAGCATCATTTCGACAAAACCGGTGATCCCGAGAGAACTTGGGAGGTTTTACGGACAGTTATATACATCAACGCGACAACCCAGTGTCGGTACAACTCGAGACGCTTGAGCCAAACTGACTCGACACTACACTGAGACATCAGCCTGTACGAGATTAGAATGGCTCTTTAACAGCTTAAGAATAACAAGGCGCCGGGTAAGGACGGAATCACAACAGAACTTCTGAGAGCGGGTGGAAAACCAGTACTTCTAGTGTCTCAAGACAAGGGTGTTTAACCAGTGTGTGTTACCAGTGATTATATGTGGCTCTGAAACGTGGTCTTTGACTGCTGGCCTTTTAGAGAGACTAAGAGTCAAAATCAAAATCAAATAATTTATTTCAAGTAGGCCTGCTAGAGGCACTTTTGAATTGTCAAAAGACAAAAGACAAAAATTAATTAGGTAACATAAAATAGTTATGGTGCTACAGTCCCAGTCACAAGACATAAAAACGAGTGAAAGTACCGTAGGTGCTCATTCCAAAGCGTTGATCTCTATGGAGAAGAACGAGCAAGAAACTCCATGGACACTCTTTTTCAATAGTCAAAATTATAACAGAATCTTTGTTACATCATTAATCTTGAGATGGTGCATAATGTGAGAACGATGTAGCAAGTAAAAGGTGTCCATAGGAAAATATAAAATAGACGATTCAAGAAATATAAATCCTTAAAATAGACCGTGGCAGCTAAGAGATGACCAGTCACGACTGACGGCGCCCGTTCACGAACATGACACATGCATCAGCACCATTCAGCTCAACCACTCAACGAGCAATGAAAAGAGCTATGCTCGGAGTTTCTTTGCGGGATAAAATCCAGAACACGGATATTCGGCGAATAACCAGAGTCACCAAGCTCTTAAAAATTGTAAGTTGAAGTGGCAATGGGCAGGCCACATCGCTCGTAGTAGTTTTATTTACAAATAACAAATTAAGTTTTGGCTTATATGATAACGATGAACCTACTTCACTGTACTATATCAGTTATTACTAGCTTACGTAAACAATATAGGATTAATATATTATTTTATAAACATTTTATCTAAGCCAAGGGTTATCTACATTCTTTCTAATTCTTAAGATAAAAGGCGGATATACCTAGATGTGCCCATTTCTGTTAAAAACATATACTAGATAGAAAGCGTTTGAAGTTTAAAGGACGCATCTAGCCATTTACGTCTATTCAATTAAGTTTGTCATATTTTTCTCCATTTTTTATGCTAAGATGAAAAAGATTTTTCATTATTTTTATTATAATAATTTAATAAATTCATTTTATTATTAAACCAAGTTGAAACCTATTATAGTGGACATTATTTCCAACTTTTAGTATGTAAATATTTTATTTTATTTGAAGACAGCAAATGATTTCCCATTTCATTCACTAAAACATTTTTTTCTCCGTTTTTACTTTTTGTTAGATCCGTCTTTTCAACTATCGGGGGCAGCGCGATGGTCGTGGGACTGTCTCACACGGTAACCGTGACCCCGGAAAAAAAAGAGCTATTGAAGGACACCGTGGCGTTTAGTCATTACAAGTCTGACAGTCCCTTCCGTCCGTCCTGGGCGGGAGGACTTATTTGATGAGGCCCGCGAAGTTTCCAGAAGTGACAGTAAGAAGTATATTATTTTAAGTTTTCCAACTTTTATAATAGATCTTCTGCCCTTTTCTAAGTTACGGCAAGCAATGATGACGTCACATTACCGCTGACGCGAACGTTAATACGCGCCCATAAAGTTGTAATGTTAATGTAACTGGCGTTAAACATGACACGCGGTTTTAGGAAACCGCGCCGTTCATTCACACCTTTAAGTTCTTTTGGAGGTCGTAAACATGAAGGTGATACCTTACGGGGCCCTGCCTGTAGAGGGCCATAGCCTTGCCGGGGTTGCGAGACTTCCGAAGGACACCGTGGATTTTAGTCAGTCAAGTCTGACAGTCCCTCAGGCCCTGGAGGAATGATGGATCCCATCATTGGATGAATTTTCCACGTAAAAAAAGGTTAGTGTATATGTTACGGGTGAACCCAATTTCAGGAAAAACTAGTGTGGTCTAAAAACTAGTTCTTGCTTCACAGGAGCAAGTTAACGAAGCCTCGCTTTGCGGGGCTCCTACTTCTGGGTGGTTTATAAAAAAACAAGGTTATCACGAATAGGATGTCATCCTCTTCTAACCTTAACTGTATGAGTCAGGGTGCCAGCAAGTTCCATGCTCGCAAAGAATTTCTTCCGCCTAGGCCAAAATAGTTTGTCCTGAAATTTGGTTTGGCCGGTAACATATGCATATAGCGATACCGCAGCTCTAGAACGCGAAAGGCTATTGAAAGAAATGGTTGGTTGGTAGTCAGAGAGTTATGTAACATACATAAAAAAAGATTCCGGATTTCTCAAAGACGCCTGGACCAATTTGGAATTTTTTTCGACCAATAGAGAACCGAGGAGGTTCTTTTGAAGTCGGTTAAAAAAAGTTTCTATACCCAAAAACGCTCGTTCACAGGAGGCTGTACAACTAAAGTTCAAACTTTAAACATGAACTCATCAGTAACTGCGCAATATAACCAGACCACTAGGCTATTATCATAATTACGTGTAGCGTGCATAATCGCACGTTGCATGGATAATTAGATGAAAACCCACAGCGTTGTGGTGGACGCCGGAACAAACATGTCGAGCTTTTTATGTAATCATTCAACCATTAGTGTTTAACATTTATAATTGTATGATATCAGGTGTCATTATAATCTTAAAAAAGCTTGGGCAGAGAAGTACACTGTCATCTCATTATAACCTACCCTTCTAAACGCACGGGGCACCCTTAGGCGCGGGCCACATAGAAAAGACGTAAGACGAGGACGTAAGAGTGCGAAAATGTATGAAAGAGCGCGCCCTGTCTCTTCTTTATGTTTTACGTCGCGACGCTTCTATACATTTTGTATGAAGGAGACGCCGAAGAGTCTTAACTATTTCTCCGCCCCGTCTGCATCTTACGTCTTTTTCATTGTGGCCCGCGCCTAATAGAGCCAAAATCTGAGAAGGTTTTAATCATTACAAGTCTGTCAATCTCTCCTGCCCTGCCCTGTTAAATTATCAAATGAGTCCTACACTCATTTGATAATTTTACCACGATAAAAGAAAATCCTTATAAACGCAAAAGTAAGATTGTTTGTGACCGTTTCGTGACTAAACCACTGAACCAGTCATCCAGAAATGTTGCATACTTTATACATTGTCATATGTCCAGAAATGGAGGCCTTTTTTTTTTTTTTTTTTTTTTTTTTTTTAACGTGGTAAAATCATCAAATGAGACCTCCCACCCCGGGCAGGGCGAGAGGTACTGTCAGACTTGTACTGACTAAAATCCACGGTGTCCTTCAATAGCCCTTTATGTTCCGGGGTCACGGTGATGGTATAAGACCCGCGACCCCGGCAGGCTTTAGCCCTCTGAGAGGGGGCCTCGTCATTATGCTGACGCTCTTTGAGGCGCGCGTGGAACACGACGCGCCGTCGACCCGGGCATGGTCCATGGTCGGGCGGCGAGTTGCCCTTTACTCGCCGCCCGCATGCCCGCGCCTACGGTGGCCGGAGATCGTCTTGCGACGTCCGACGCCGTGGGCGTCCACCACCGCGGGTGGGGCGGAGGGAGGACCTTGTCCTCTCTCTCACGCGGCCCGCCTCCTCCTTCGCGAGCATGACTGCTTCGCAGAAGGAGGCGACCGCTTCCCACTCCGTCTCGCCCCGCAGCATGGCCGCGACCAGTGCTGGGCGCGAGAGGTCTCCGCCTATCGCCGCCGTGAGGACACGTCGGTGCTCCGCCCAAGCGGGGCAATCCTGCACCGTATGCTCGACTGTGTCCTCCGGGCGATCTACGCAGTGGTGACACCCAGGCGTTTCTTCCTTTCTCATAAGACACAGGTACCTCCCGAAACATCCGTGTCCGGTGAGGACCTGCGTCAAGCGGAAGGTTAGGACGCCGTGACGTCTCTCCAGCCACTCCTCAAAGAGGGGTCTTATCGCCGCTATTGCGGCGTGCCCGGCCGTCGGTCGCGACAGTCGTGCCCTCCATACTGCCCTGAGATCGCGCCGGAGCTCTTCCCGCCGCGCCTCGACTTCTCGAGGCAGCGGGGTCACGCCCCGGCGCTGCGCCTCCACGCGCCATTCATAGACGCGCTGGAGGGCAGTCGCCTCCAGATCCCAGGGCAGCAATCCGGCGAGCAGGTTGGCCGATTCGCCGGCAATCGTGCGGTATCCCCGGATCATCCGGATAGCCATGACCCTCTGGCATGCGACCAATTTGATTGGTCGCGTCCGGATGCTTAGGGCCCACACTGGGGCCCCGTAGAGGGCCATGGACCGCACGACACCGGCGTACAGCCTACGGCAGGAGGCGTTTGGCCCACTGAGGTTGGGCAGGAGTCGCCTGAGGGCGCCCGCTGCCCGATTCAGTTTCGGGGCCAAACACAGGAAGTGCTCCCGGAAGTTCCACCGGCTGTCGAGGACGAGTCCCAGGTACTTCATCGTCCTCAAGACGCCGATGCGAACCCCTCCCACCGTGATGCTGTAACCCGACGTGGGCGCGTTGACGCGGCCATGAAAACACATGGCCTCCGTCTTGTGCAGCGCCACGTCGAGTCCCAACCGCCGGATCCTCTCCACGACTGTCGCGACCGCTCGCGTCGCCAAGTCGGCCGCCGCCTGGTGCGACTCTCCCTGTGCCAGGACGAGCGTGTCGTCAGCGTAGCACACCACGCTGACGCCGTCAGGGAGGTCGCCGCGCAGCACCCAGTCGTACCCGATGTTCCACAGGTGCGGCCCCAAGACCGAACCCTGTGGAACACCGCACGACATCTCTCGCCGAGTCCATTCTCCCTGGTGACCGGGGTAGATGACGGCTCTGTCCGTCAGGTACTCCTCGACCATGCGACGGAGGTAGGTCGGCACCCGGTGATACCGGAGTGCCTCCCTGATGCAACTCCAGGGCAGGGTGTTGAAGGCGTTGGTGATGTCCAAGGACACCGCCAAGACGACCCTGCCCCGGGCCACTGCATCCCCCGTCGTGAGGGCTCTCACACGCATCACTGCGTCCACCGTCGAGCGCCCCCTGCGGAAGCCGAACTGGCTCTCCGACAGGTCCGGGCCCACCCGATTCAGGTGCCCGACGAGGCGGTCTGCAATAACTCTCTCAAAGAGCTTGCCCACCTCGTCGAGCAGCACGATGGGCCGGAATGCGGACGGAGAGTCCGCAGGGCGCCCGGGCTTCTGGATCAGGACCAGTTTCCCCGTCTTCCAACGAAGCGGGAACTGGCCCCTCTCCAGGCACGTGCTGAAGAGCCCCCCTAGTCGAGGCCCGAGAGTCCCGAAGGCCAGGACCCAGGCTTTCCCTGGCAGGCCATCGGGTCCTGGGGCGGTATTTTTGGCCTTGAGCCGATCTACCGCCACTCTCAGGTCTACCTCGGTCACCTCTGGAGCGTCGTAGACGTCGTCGTCGCTGTGGTCCGCGTTTGCGCCAGCTTCATCCTCAGATTCCGTCGGAGACGGAGCCATGGGCGGGGGAGCATACCCCTCCCCTCGCGAGGGGAACAGGGCGCTCACCACGTCCTCCACGAACTGAGGCCGGAGACTCTGCGTCAACGGGGGAGCCCAGGGGCGGAGCTTCTCTCGCACCCACTTGTAGGGGCGGCCCCATGGGTCCCCGTCCAGAGTCCCCAGCATCTCCTCGCGGGCCAATTCCTTGGCCCGCCAGATCGCGTCGCGGAGGACGGCCTTCGCTGCCCTGTAACCCTCGTACAGCTCCGCCTCCACGGCTGCCGCATCCGGAGGTCGGGTGCGGCGCCTGCGGAACCTGGTGTACCGGCGTCGCGCGGCAACGCACGCCTCGCGCAGCGTTGCTAACTCGCGCGACCACCAGTACAGCTGGCGCCGGGCGCGTCCTTGCCGGACCCGGGGCATGGCCATGTCACAGATCTCCGACATGGCCTCCTGGAACCACTCGGCCTCGTCGTTTATGTCGGCAGGCCTGTCCGGTGGTGACACCCAGGCCTGCACGATCGAGGCCTCCAGGAATAGCTCCCGGTCCATCTGCTTCAGCGCCCATCGCGGACCACATGGGTTCCGTCCACTTGGGACCGGCGCGTCTGAGGTCTGGGTGGAGACGTCGAACCGGATATACCGGTGATCGGAGTGGGTCTCCACCTCCTCCACAACGCGCCAGTCAGTGACGCGCGGCGACAGGTCGGGGGTGGCGAACGTAAGGTCCACCACCGAGTCGCCCATGTACCGCACGCACGTGGGGACAGAACCCCGGTTCGCGAGCACTAGGCCATGACCACGGGCCCAGCGCTCGAGCGTCCTGCCCCGCGCACTGTCCATGATTCGGGAACCCCAAGCCGGATTTTTGGCATTGAAGTCCCCGAGGACCAGCGCGGGGATCGAACCAAGGGCGACGACGACGTCTCCCAGCTCCAATAGGGAGTCTTCGAACTCGGCGAGAGTTCGGTTCGGGGAGAAATACACGCCTACGACAGCGATCTCCCCGAACCGTGCTGCGACGATCCCGCGCCCTCTCTGAACACGATCGAGGGGCGGGGTACCGGCGGCGGCCGACGAAATAAGGGTCACCGAGCCGTCCAGGTCCGCTACCCAGTCATTCCTGGGCAGGACAAAGTACGGCTCGGCGACCACGGCGACATTGATCAACCACTGCGCCATGCTCTGGAGCAAGAGATCCTGAGCGGCGGCGCAGTGGTTGATGTTCGCCTGGAGGAAGCGCAATGGAGACATTAGTCTGAATCCATTGCAGCCTCCTCCAGGGCCCTCTGCGAGGGCGCAGCCACGGCGGCAACGGCGGCGGTGGCGGCGGCGGCGGCGGCAGCAGGAGCTGCGGCGGCGGCGGCAGTAGCGGGGACGGCAGCGGCAGAGGGCCTACCTCTGCTCCTGGTCTTGGCGGGCGGGGCGCAGGACTTGCCCCCTGCCCGGTGATCGGCCGGCTTACCAGCCGCCGCACATGCGAAGCAGTGCGGCGGGGCGACACACGAGCCGGCCTTGTGACCGGGCTGACCGCAGCGGAAGCAGTCGCCGCTGCGGTCCACCTCCGAGGTGCACTTGCATGCCGTGTGGTTTCCCACTTGGCAGCGGAAGCACCTCAGAGGCCTGGGCTCCAGCAGTTTCACCTGCGCGGAAACCCAGCCAACCAGGAGCCTTCGGCCCTCTTCAATCTTTTTGGCCGCCGTCACGGGGCAGCTGACTGTAACCGTCAGCAGCCCCGCGAAGTCAGGGCGTAGGGTGCCTGCCCTGACTTGGTCGGCAGGGCAGAAATGGAGGCCTTATCATAAATTTCCAGTTATTGTGATGTAAAGTAAACGATTCTACAACGATTCACCGACGACTGGTTCACCATTGGATGTTTCGTCGAATAGTCCTTATGTGAAAGGTTCTATCGATGAACCGGGCATAAATATATCATCGTATCGGCGAAAAGTCCAAAGGTGAAAGAGTCTATCGGTGAAACGACCATAAGTGAATCGTCCTGTCGACGAAACGTCCAATGGTGAACTGGTCGTCGGTGAATCGTTGCAGAATCAAAGTAAACTGAACCTTTGACATTAATTACAAGGATAAAATTAGTTCCTTCTTCACACTAGAGGCGCTATTCCATTTTCCATATAATGAACGCAGAAAATACTTCAAGTACGTTGTAAATAAAATACTGAAATCTTCTGATCGAGCTACGGACCAACCCCGTAAAAAGTACTGTTAAACTATAAATCCTGAAACAATCAATTTGATTTAAATCAATGGCGTCTCTTGTCTTCTTAACCATGATTGAATCTGATATGCTATGAAATATTTAAAAAACGTTTTTAAATATTATTAGATCTTTATATAATTTTAATTTTCTACCAGACACAGCTTTGCATATACATAGATAAAGTAATCTTTGTTTAAAAAAAGGCCTGTAGACTCAAAAACTCTACTAGTATAAATAAATAAATATCAGTGTTCTTCTAATAAATCTTCTTAAAAGAGATCTTTGCTTTCACAACTATTTATTACGATATAATGTCTTCAAAACTAATGCTCTCTGTACGTGACTTTAAATACAACTTACGCATTAAACATTTACGTCGAAAATCGACTTAGGTATATTTTTCTGTAAATATATTACAGCAAAACCCTTTTTACACAAAGATTAAAGTAAAGCTGTCCAAAAAATCGCAAAAATTAAGTGAGGCTGGGTGGGGTGGGGCGTGGTATTATCTACACAGGGTACTGTGGCCCTGCCACGTAAAGGGCTATTGAAAAAACAGGCCCTATAGACAAACAGACGATGAAGGCAGACGACAATCGTTATCGGTCTGTAGTCACTATTACATTTTCGACTTTATACCCCAGCGCGTAAAGTTGAAAATCTATTAAAGACTCCTGGGCGATAACGAACAGAACAAACGAAAACAATTTTTGAACTTCAATAGATTTTCAACTTTACGAGCTGGAGTATAAAGTTGAAAATGTATTGGAGATGCTGACTGACAACGATTGTCGTTTACTGTCGTCTGCTGTTTGGCTAAGGCCCCTGGTTTGTTTTTAGTCTCTACGAATCTGACAATCTCAGAATGGGAGGACAGATTAACAAAAGGAATTTATAAAGCAAGAAATAAGTGGTAACGTCGGCAACGGACGGCCTAGGAAAACTTGACACTGACCTTATTGGTGAAGTACTTCAGAAAGGCTGGTGCATAGTACTCGCAATCGGCGTGCTTGTATGATATGAACGTGGATGAGACAATAGGATGTATAGGTGGGAATCGTAGCAGGTGGCACTCTGTGGTTTCTGCTTATTGCCATGCGTAAAGAACGTGAGTTTATGCATGTAAAAATATGTCAATGAATCGTCGTATCGGCGAAAAATCCAAAGGTGAAAGAGTCTATCGGTGAAACGACCATAAGTGAATCGTCCTGTCGACAAAACGTCCAACGGTGAACCGGTCGTCGGTGAATCGTTGCAGAATCAAAGTAAACTGGAACTTTCACATTAATTACAAAGGATAATTCTTTTAACTAATTAGTTCCTTCTTTGCACACTAGAGGCACGTAAGTGTAGGTAAGTCACAATAAAATGTGGGCGAAAGAATACACTATGAGGAGCCTTGACACATCTAGAAGTCGTCCTGGCAGAGTTTGTAAAAGATGTTAGACAAAACCAATGGCCAATGGCCCACGTTGGCTCAAGATTTTAAGAGCTAGAAAGCCTTTGTCCATCAGTAAAATGACGCAAGAGTAACTTTTATAAAGTTAATCTCTGTGCAAACGCTATACTCTAGTACGAGTAAATAAAGACCATTTTCCAAGTAAACAGTAATTTATCGAACCATTACCAAAAAATATGTGCTCGTTATAATGTTACGTATGTCATCAATCATCATACAGGTGCTATTACTTTCTTTTTTTATATTTAAACTGAACTTCGGTCGACAAGGTCAGGACTAGGTACCAATATTTTACAATGTAAGCATGTAGTAAATAAAAGACACGCACATGGGCCAGCCAAAGTGATATTCTGTCAATGATATGATAAGTCAAAGTAATTCTATTGCTATAATGCTACTTTATTAGGGTTACCATAGGTTCAAATAAAAAAAAAAATAAAGCCTGATTATCGATATTTTTAGTCCAGAGGCCCTTGCATGAATTCTACGTAATTTGCAGTACAGTGACATTGAAAAAAAGCCTTAATTGTACAAACACAAAAACGTGAAAACACGAGATAAGGCTAAACGTTTCCTTACGATGATTTCTTGACCTATGTCAATGATGACCTAGAGACACTTAGAAAGTATATTACGATATACTTTGAAAGTACATTTTGAATTGACAAATTGGTAACAGGTTTGAACTCGCGAGCTTGTGCATGAGAGACGACGCGCTAACCTCCGTGCCATTACGGCTATATCAAATATTTCAGCAAGATATGTTTCACAGAAATAGATGTATTCTGTATCTTGATTGACTTGTTTGTGATGTGTAATCAAACCTTCATACGGTAGCTTTCATTAATTAATAGATACTAATTAAAGGAAGAGAACAATGTAGGTATTGATATTTTAAGAAAAGGCTATTAATAATTACTGTAGGTAAATACAGCTTTTGAGTTCCATAAAATCAATAATTTCGTGTTAATTTCTAACACACAGTGGTTAGAAAAAGTAGATGAATTAATAGTATCAGTAGCACTTAATTCCTAAAATATTGCATCTTCTGTATCATCTCTTCAGATAAAGAGAATATTCGCTATGAGACTCTAAGACGAAAAACAAGCTATCTCAACGTCGAGGACCAAAACATATTGTCTATAACAGATTTTCAATACGTATTTAATTCTAACCAACTTTCTTCTGGCCAAATTAATAAAATCGTCTGTCCATTAAGTCAATTATCTCTTTTCCGATCGTAGTCTCCACACCAACATTTTGTTGCCCCATCTAGTCTATGGCATATATGGCTTGCCATTTTACCCGTCGATACGCGAAGAAGAGAGAAAAATAACATTGCCCGAATAAATAATTTGTATACTCTAACTTTAGAAGCATATTTCGGAATTACCAACCCGTGACAACACTGCGTAAATACATTATTCTTCGAAATAAATAAACATTGTTTCCATAAGCTGCAATGGGAATTCTCTCGGGTAACTTTTAATTCAGTTACAATGTCGTACGTTATCTGTTTCGTAATAAATTCGCCCTGTCTTTGCTATAAAAATAAAAATGTTGAATCAGATGTTTGTTCGTTGGTATGCAGCCAGTGTGTCGTGTGTTAAACAATTTTGGAAAGTCAACTTTATCAGATGCAGATAATAAAAGAGAAAAGATGGAATTGTTATATTAAACGCGTTGAATGCACAAAATAATACTTTAACTGTTTATTTTGCGCATGCAAGACACTTTGTTTGAAGGTAAAAGATTTAACTGCTCATTATTCTAACTATAATGTTTTAAATGAATCTGTGATTTAACGACGGATGTTTGTTATTCAATAACGTTAATACAGCTGAACGTATCCTAATGTAATATGGCTCAAAGTGGCTGAAATTATTAGTACATAGGACACCTTTTGTCCCAGTAAAACGTTGCAGTAAGCAATTTTTTTTTGCATTGAACTAATACACATACGGAGGCGAAACCACTGCATACATGATGCATGAGACTGGGTAGCTGAGACAGGCCTATATGACGATCTTTGTATTGCATGATAATTTATCAAATAAGTCTTCCCGTGCTGGGTAGAGTGAAAGGGACTGTCAGACAGACTAAAATCTACGGTGTTCCTTCTATAGCCCTTTTCGTTTCAGAATCATGGTTACCTTACTGACAGCTCCGTGATCAGACATGGTGCATGACCGGACGGTGAGTCATCCATTACTCGCCACCATTATGACGATCTGTACTCGTTTTTGCGTAATTGGTGGGAGTAAGGCCGAAGTAAGAAGACAAAATAAATGTACAGAATTAATCCCTTGGTTTAATCCATTAACAAAATGAAAAGTCTTTTCTGGTATCCACTGCTATTAACGATAAACCCACCTGAGTCAACACGAATGCTTTAATGGTTTTCCAAATCAACACAAAATAAAATGGGGTTTTACCGCCACGGTTTTTACCAGTATATCGACGGAATCACAATTATTTGTTCCCCTCTGTCCATGTGTTGAAATGACGGCTACATCCCGTTGCGTCACTTTCCCATTTCATCACATAACAAAATAGCGTTACAAAAGTTCCGTTACATCACTATTTTTATTTTGATACGTTGATTCTAGTTTTATCATGTTTTTTTTTGACAGATACAATAAGAACCAAGAAGATTTTTTATTAAGAAAAAAAGCCAAAAAATAACTTGTTTTGATTTTAAGAGTCGACTGTACCCATCAAAAAACGATTGAAACAAATCTAAAGGTGTTTTTTTTATGTGGTAAACTCATCAAATGAGTCCCCCAAGTAGAACAGTGTCAAACCTGTCTTGTATTGAATAAAATCCACGGTGTCCTTCAATAGCTTTTTACTTTCCACGGCTACGGTTAGCTGATAAGACAGTCTAGTGACCCCGGAATCTATAAGACTATACATACAATATATAGGTGTGGTCTCGAAATAGGACAGAATTTGTGAAGATGAAATTAGTGGAAAAGTGTATTTTTCACTTGTTTCGCGCGTCTTTTGTATACTTGACGAAATAGAAAAGTGACGAAACGGGACGTAGCCAAAATGACAGGGGAAAGCGATACGAGTATCGTTCTCGGTCAGCACGCGATCTCCGGGGAAAACTTTTTAATTCAATTACAATGTCCACATTTATTCGTGCCCTAACAAATTGCATTTGTTACCACCAAGCTATTTGCACCGAGTTTTTATACGAAAGTTTGTTTGGAAAATACTCGCATTTGTGGCGAGTAACATGAGTTTTCACTTTGTACGTGGTTGGAATTTTTAGTGGACGGTCATATTTTTTGAGACCTTTTTTTTTCTTTTTATTAGAGAAAAATAATGTGAATCAATTTATGGAGGAGCTCGTGGCTAAATAATTACAGCCACATAGGCTATTTTGCGATATCTTTATTTGTTTTCGTTTGCATACTAAAGAATATTACAATATCTATCTACTACCAATACCATCCATGACTCAGTCCCATTCCTCATAACTACAACTTATAACATACTACTTGTCGCAATCAATGCGGTACTGGACTGTCAGGACCAAATATGCTGCTACGTCCAGCGATTCCCACGACGTTGCTGTATGTGTCCCGATTACATCACTCTACGAAGGTTGAGGAGATCGTGGAGTATGTGAAAGTGAAGACCAACTGGACCTTGAGGGTCGTGAAGTTGGAGCCACGTAATATTACCAGCTTCAACTCATTTGTGGTGCGAGTCCCAACACAGCATCTCGACACGTACCTCAAGGAAGAGTTTTGGCCGAAGGGTGTAGTCTACCGACGTTTTCGCGGCAGGCTACGCGACACCGCACAGTGTAACACGACACCGTCACTTCGTGTGCAGTAGTTTTAAGTTATTGTGTTGTTATTATATTTATTAGTATATGGTTTTATTTTTATGTTTGTATTGTATTATAAATGGGCCACTGATGCCTGAAATAAATGGAATAATAATAATAAAAGAGTAATAATTGTCCCCATTGTTATATCTTCAACAGGAGTCATCCCCAAACAGCTTCATCAGTCCCTTATATCTCTGAACCTACCAGCTAGCACTTACCATTTACTTCAGAAGGCAGTTATTCTTAATACATGCAGACTAGTTAGAAAGTTTTTACAGTGTGAGTCGGATAGTATACTACAGTCTGATCACAACCGCGCGGAATCAAATATTCCCGTACTTAACTTAACTGATGAACACTTGGCTTAGGCCCGTACCATCAGAACTCCCGGCAAGCCGGAGACAAAAAATGTAAAAGTCAAAATAATAATAATAATAATAACATACAAAATATTAAATATAAAGCTCGGGAGAGCATCAACTTCTTTAATAATAAATAAACTTATAAATAATTTTAACAACATAATAAATAATAATCAAACACGTCTCACCACCTATTTGCTTGAATCGATCAAGTGGGCACTCCACTCCGCGTTATTCCAAGAGCCTTTAGCTCTTTTACACATGGACCGGTTCTCGCTTAACACCATGCGAGAAAACTAAGCGAGTTTTTAAGTCTGCGTATTATGGACAGCTATTCTTGTCTCTTAACATCGAAATTCATATTCATATCTTTATTTGCATTCCATAATGTTAGTTTACAGATCTTATAGTAGGCTTATAGCTAGTTACAATTATGGACCCTGTAGGGCACAACAAAAAGTAAACAATTAAAATAAAATTCAACATAATTAACTAATAAAAATGGTGAAAATTTTGTTCATAATAATTATTATTTTCTTGAATTAAACATTAGAATTTTATGAGAAATTATGTAATCAAAAACAAATCTAAGTTTTATAAATTCTATCCTCCCACGTTTAAAATACTGTGTAAAGTCGAATGATTTTGTTCATGATGCGAGTTTTAATCATTTAAAAAAAACACACACAATACCTACATGAAAAATTGATAATATTTGAAAACAAATAAGTCACCCATAAGTCATTTACGCTAAAACAAAAAGACTCGGCTTCAATTTTTTCTTGAATTTAATTTCATATTGTAAAACACACGCACTTTACATTTAAAAAGTCGAAACGAATTTCTTTTCACATGCGAGTGAGAGCGGATGTTTTGACCAATAGTTAAACTTTCGATAAAATACCCACCAAATTCTTTAACGTGTGATTTAAAAAAATTTACAGGATTAAACAAATTGTTACTTTAACTACTTATCAAACGACTGGCTCTAAGAACGGCATTTATCAACACGAGGTATCATTTATAGCCAAGTATCTTCGTCCATTCCGCAGCGAGAAACTGTCTTCGTATAAATGATCCTCAATTAACGTACAACACCAGACCACTTTAATAAGAGCACCACTTTAAAGTTCTTGTAATGGAAAATATCGTTGATTTATTATGTAGCTCAGAATAATGTAGTAATTAGATACTGACAAACATTAACACAACATCACACCTGCGATCTTAGAAAGGGTAGGCAGAGACACCACAGTTCAGCGACTGATTTATTTATATTAGTATAGACTAAATCATTACAGTCGCACAGGCTGATCTACACGCCACGAAAGCACGTAAAGCCTTTGGTACCGGCTGTCCTTTGTCTTTGACAGTCGTCACTGTTACCCAGAAGCTCTGAAGTCTGACAACCAGTCTTACCATGGGCCATGGAGTATGGTATTACCCAGTTACTGGATTGTGTGAGGTCCGATCGGCAGTCACTCCATGTAAAATACTGACACCCAGCTACATCTGGTTTGACTGGAAGACGACCTGAATATAATTGGGAAAAGACTAGGTAGATCTCTTTAAAAATAAGTGACGCCAATTTTTTTTTTGCCACGTTCTTGAAATTTAACTTTATATTCAATTGGAAATGAAAATATAATTCAAATCTGTATATATCGAGAAGGAGTACGGGTACTACATAATTTAATATGATTGGGTAAAAGTATCGAATGTCGTTATATAAGACACGGTAATTACCGTATGAAACCTATATCAACGTTGTACCTTCATTTAATCCAGAAATAAACGACTTTCAATTTTATTGAAATACGATGGCCTAATTAACAAGTGAAAAGTGATTAAGAGGTCCAAGATTAAATATTAAGCTGTCATTAATTATGTTTTAAATTAATGAATGTATGTTAATTTGTTAGCAGGGAATTTACTTAGATTTATTTAATCATTACCTTTTAATTGGAATATTCAGCTTGGAGACAGAATTTGGAAATTCATATGAAATATTTGTAGGGTTTATTATAATATTGGTTAATGTTGATTTCTTTTCACTGGTCGTGGTAAAAGATGTACAAATTGGGTGGGTGTAAATTTATCTATAATAAGTATGTATTTTGAAATATATATAAGTATGTTTATCAGTTGTCTTTTTTTTTTTTTTTTTAGCGTGGTAAAATCATCAAATGAGACCTCCAACCCCGGGCAGGCAGGTACTGTCAGACTTGTACTGACTAAAATCCACGGTGTCCTTCAGTAGCCCTTTATGTTCCGGGGTCGCGGTAATAGAAATAAATCCCGCGACCCCGGCAGGCTTTGGCCCTCTGAGAGCCCCGTCATTTTTTGCTGACAGCTCTTTGAGGCGCGCGTGGAACACGACGCGCCGTCGACCCCGCATGGTCCATGGTCAGACAGCGAGTTGCCCTTTTTATCAGTTGTCTAGTACCCATAACACAAGCTCTGCTTAGCTTGGGACTAGATGGCGTTGTGTGATAGTTGTGGAACATTATTATTATATTATTTATTTTATGATTAAATCTTAATTTTAAACATTTTACGCGTTAGTACCTTTTTTTTTTTATCGTGGTAAAATCATCAAATGAGACCTCCAACCCCGGGCAGGGCGGGAGGTACTGTCAGACTTGTACTGACTAAAATCCACGGTGTCCTTCAGTAGCCCTTTATGTTCCGGGGTCACGGTAATAGAAATAAGTCCCGCGACCCCGGCAGGCTTTGGCCCTCTGAGAGGGGGCCCCGTCATTTTGCTGACAGCTCTTTGAGGCGCGCGTGGAACACGACGCGCCGTCGACCCGGGCATGGTCCATGGTCGGACAGCGAGTTGCCCTTTACTCGCTGTCCGCATGCCCGCGCCTACGGTGGCCGGAGATGGTCTTGCGACGTACGGCGCCGTGGGCGTACACCACTGCGGTTGGGGCGGAGGGAGGAAGCTGTCCTCTCTCTCTCGCGGCCCGCCGCCTTCTGCACAGCATTACTGCCTCGCAGAAGGCGGCGACCGCTTCCCACTCCGTCTCGCTCCGCAGCATGGCCGAAACCAATGCCGGGCGCGAGAGGTCTCCGCCTATCGCCGCCGTGAGGACACGTCGGTGCTCTGCCCAAGCTGGGCAGTCTTGCACCGTATGCTCTACTGTGTCCTCCGGGCGATCTTCGCAGTGGTGACACCCCGGCGTTTCCTCCTTTCCCATCAGCCACAGGTACCTCCCGAAACTTCCGTGTCCGGTGAGGACCTGCTTCATGCGATAGGTCAGGACGCCGTGACGTCTCTCCAGCCACTCCTCAAAGAGGGGTCTTACCGCCGCGATTGCGGCGTGCCCGACGCGTTAGTACCTACCTACATATTCCCTTTTTTTTTTTTAGCGTGGTAAAATCATCAAATGGGACCTCCAAGCCCGGGCAGGGCGGGAGGTACTGTCAGACTTGTACTGACTAAAATCCACGGTGTCCTTCAGTAGCCCTTTATGTTCCGGGGTCACGGTAATAGAAATAAGTCCCGCGACCCCGGCAGGCTTTGGCCCTCTGAGAGGGGGCCCCGTCATTTAGATATTCCCTTTGGATACAATTTCCAAATCGTCACGCCATAGACAAAGTAAGTGTCTTAAAAAAAAAAACATTTGAAACAATAACACAGCTGTCCAACGATGTAACAGGTCAATAAACCCGATCTGAACACTTATATCCAGGTCAAACTCCAGTGAAATGTGCCAAAGAGTCGTTGGATTGACAAGGATCATTATTTAGATGCCTGAAGCAAGGCTCAAAGGTTTTATGCCACAATTTACTGCTTGTCCGCCAAATGATTTAGGATATTGAATGAGGGCTTTGGCGCTTTTTAGGGCTGGTACTGAAGAAAGGATTCTTTTATGGCTTAAAGCTCTAAAAGTCAAAGAAAACGTACGAATATGTAATTTGAAAGTGTAATGGTTGGGATATATCCTTCAGAATTTTCAATGGTGTAAAAAAGCCGGCTAAGTGCGAGTTAAATCTTGAGTGGCTCTTGTACCATCATCGAAAAAAAAACATGTTTTTGCATGAGAGATTGAGAGTCCCCTTAGATAATTATTTACTTCTTTTATTCATCGTTTTTCCATATTATTTTCATTTTTAAATATTTATAAACCCACCGTTATCGGGAACAGGGTCCAAGGTACCGACACGGTCCGGGCTGCAAAGAAAGGAACCTCCTCACAATGCGCGCCGTATCCAGAAGATCTGCTTTCTGAATCAAACCCTTAATCCAGCAGCCTAACGAGAGCCTCCTTAGGTGTTGGTCGAGGCTTTTTCCAATGAAGTCATGGGCCGAAACGACTATCAGCTCAATCATAGCTGAATCCGCGTCCCACATGTCAAAAACCTCGCGACTCAAATCAAGATACTTATCAAGTATCTTATCTTTTTCGGCTTTCACGAGGTTCTCGTCATGCGGGACGGTTACTATTTACTTTATTATTAGTGTTGTTAAAGCGACAACAGGAATACATTATCTGTGAAAACTTCAACTGTCTAATTAACACCTTTCATGAGATAATTTTTGGTGACAAATGGACAGAAGACAAACACACTTACAAAAGCAGAGTCTTTGTAATTACCTACTTACCTTCCGTTTAATCAAAATGGAACGCTAAAAAAAAAAAAATAGTTATACTTAATTCAATTGAATATCATTTGCCAAACGTATCCCTGATGAGCTCATGCGCGTATGGAACAGAGCCAGGTTATTGAAGTTGGAATACTATGAGAGTAAAGTGAGTAAGCATGTTTTAAAATAACCGATTATGGGGTTATTCACCAACTGCTATGACCGTACACCGGCCTACAACTCGAAATTGGAGGCCAGCCATCATTTAGGTCGCAACTGGAGGGCAGCCATCATGCCGAGGTCGCGGAACCATCCAAATTGGTAACCGTGAGTTTCGAACGTAAAGGCCAATTACAAGAACAGGATGGATTTCAGTCAGTACGAATCTGACAGTCCCATCCTCTCCACCGAGGACTCATCTAATGATCTTTCCTCCAAAAAGTCATTTCATTTATTTTTATCTTATAGTAACACTTATACGGAACAAACATAAGACCATGAATGTAGACTCCTAAAGAGTAGGAGTAATGTGTAGGTACTTAATAGTTCAATGTTTGATTACAAAGTAAAAGAGGTGGATAGCCATCAACGGGGCATAAATCCAACAACAATTTAGAAACACGCATAGCAAAAACTTTGTTAAAAATGTCAAAAATGCAATGCACACATCATGCCCAATTTTGCCCAACAACCTTGTCTTTCATGTAGTTATTGAAACAGAAACCTTAATATATATTAATAATATGATATTTTTTGTTGCACTCAGTTTAACATTATAATAGTAACGGTCGTGTTTAACGTTAAATCCGCGGTACATAATATATGCGTTAAAATCAATAACTGTGCGTAATGTAATTTCTTGAGTAGCAACCCTAAAAAAATTCAATACGACGTACATACAACACATTCCCTCTTCCAGCTTTTTAAGCGAAACATCGTCGCTGATTAGGGTGACAGTCACTAATTACATAGTTGTATCATATCACCACGCTTTTTAAAGTTAAATAAATGCTTCAGCCGCTGAATTGCCATGCGAACCGAATTTGTTTAACTAAATCACAGTATTTTGTTTACCAATTTGTAAATTGTTTTTGCGGTACGGTTTTATTGTTTAAAAGCTTAGGTTTTAGTCGAAGTGTTTATTATTCATGTTATCGGATTGTATTTGGTTTGTTAAAAGTGCAGTTTATTTACAACGGCACAATGGGGCAGTGACTGAGCGATTGATTGCTGTGCACCGTGTCGCTGGTTCGATTCCCGGGTAGTCTAGTAGTTGTTTCGGGTTTGGTCGTTTTTGTATGTGAGTTTTAATGTTTTTAAACGTACTCACGACACAGCAGAAATTCCTAGTCTGGTGCAACGTTTTCAAAAATTAAGAAATGAAGAAACAACACGCTGGTTATCTCGTAAGGATTAGGCAAAGGTGTACCTAATAGGATAGGTAGGTAGGCCTCCCACTAGGTGGATCGGCGATATCGTGAGAGTAGCGGGAAACTGATGGATGCAAGTGGTGAATTGTCGTTCGGCGTGGCGGTCTAAGGGGGAGGCCTATAATCAGCAGTCAGTGGACGTCTTCTGGCTGACGATTATGATGATGATGTACGTAATAGCATTCCTAGATATCTACCAATGACAGTCATTATAGGTATTCAGTGGCCCAAAAGTTTGACAACCAGTTTTACTAAGGGGTATCGTATTTCCAATACGAAGTGGGTTGTGGAAGTCAGATAGAAAGTCGCTCTGTGTAAAATACTGGTATACAACTGTACCCGGTTTGACTGGATGCAGACCCCAAATTACTTAGAAAATAAACTGGGCAGATGCAGATCTTTTCTACGCTATTACTTAATTATGTATATAGGTATGTGTTTTAGAGGCAAACTGCAGTGAGTGTATTGTACTGCATTGTTGTGATAAGTCTAAGCAGAGAAGCCATTGCGAATTTTCTAATGATGAGGTACCTGTATATTTAGAGATAGAGATCGAACACTTAATCTGACAATTTTTTTTTATTAATTAGCGTGTACTCCTCCATTTCTTTTTCTCAAACGTTAATGACTTTGCGCCACCTGCTTCCAATACTCAAGGAAGTTATCCAGTCAGTAAAATACTGAACGGACTTGGATAATGCATTGTATGTAATGTATTAATTAACACATAGGATAGTTTTTATCCCGATTTTATGTTACCGATATCTAGAGATAACTTTCGATTTGTTACGGACGAAGCCGCTGGTAATAACTAGTTCATAAACTCTAGTTATAAAGGAAAGGTAAAAGAATTTCTATTTCTAGAAAAGAAGCGAATTTATGGAAGCTCTTTGTTGAATGTTGCTTTGTTCAAAGTCTTTAATGGCAAAACAAAGTTTATTTTAAACTAAAAGGTGCTATAAATACCAAGGTATGAAAGAATCAGTTAAATTATTGTTTCTTTGTGAGAATATATATTATCTTAATACAGCTATCATCATCAGCATCAGCCTATAAAGATCCCGTTGCCGGACACTGGCTCTCGACTCTGTGAGAGGGCATGCTGTAAGCTGTAGCGACACCTCAGCAAAAAGTAAACTAGCGCCATCTATGCAGAGACAGAGAAACTTAGATGTCTACATCGCGTAATCAAAGTTATCCGCGAATTTAGAACACAGAGATTATTCCGAGTATGAATGTCGGGCAGAAAGCCCACAGACACAACACCCGTCTGGTCGGAAGGTACCTTCCTTTTAAACGAGTATCGAGAAACTTTCCACTCAGTCTGGTCCTTCTATCCCCTAAAACCACTAACCTACTATGTATAGAATGTATGTACTCTTTAAATTCTTTAAATTATAAAGTTTATTCTTGTGGGAACATGCGAATGACGCATGTGCATTTCGGGATGGTATATGTCACATATGTCTCTGAAACCAATAAAATGAACGAAGTTTTTGGTTATAAGATAATTGCTGGCTTCGTCACGAGGTTTTCCTTCACCATTTTGAGAGCAGTGGTGATGAAATAACTAACACACAGTAGCGCCTGGTTAGGTTCGAACCCGTGATCTTAGGTCGTAGGTCCAGGGACATTACCACTCTTAGGCGCCGGCCACATAGAAAAAACGTAAGATGCAGACGGGGCGAAGACATACCTATGTATAAAAGCGTCACGATGTAAAACACACAGAAGAGACAGGGCGCGGGTGTCATACAATAATTTTCGGGCGTCCGCGACGCGTCCTCGTCTTACGTCTTTTCTATGTGACCCGCGCCTTACGTTACCGGTTACTAAATTCGCATTTATAATATAATAATTTTAGTAAAGATAAACTAGACGTTAAATAATTATAATAAATAGACATTACGCTCATTAATTTCAGTTATCAAGATAGATAATAATTATAAACGCCTTTTAGGTGTGAAGACAAAGAACGGAGCTCATTGAGCAATGTTCACTTGTTAAGAAATTCTTTATAACTTTAGGATACTGTTCAACAATATATCTTTTGTTTTAATTTATTTTATGTCTTGGTACTAAAAGCGATTTTACTATAAGCATTAATCTTTTTTATTTTTTGATGGTTGGTTAGTAAGTTATCAAATAACTGCTCCTGTTATCGTTGGAGCTGAAAGGAGTCAGAATGATTTAATTTCTCCCTGGTCGTTAAATTGCCCTTTGCGTTCCGATGTCACAGTAACTATTTCTTGCCGGTTCTTCTCCATGGAATCGACCAACCCAAACCGAGCACGTTTTTGCCGACGTTTTATAAGTTTCTTTATGGGCCTATGTGAAATAAAAACATTTGACTTTGAAGATTTCCGATTTGAGTTGGCGGTGGATGCGGTATCTGAGTGATTTTCAGCAGCGCTGAGTATCACAGATCCAAGTTTTGTTTGAGATCTTTAAATTTGAATGCGACATTAAATGTTGGTAAAAGCACGTACGACGCAGAAGAAATTCTAGTGTTCGGCTAAATTATCATTTAAAAGAAAATTTAGTGAAACGAACCAGCCATATTTGTGTAATTGTGTAGGAAATAAACTTTCAGATTTATAATATTTGTAGGATAACCTTGGACTCGTTCCAGCTTGTCCTTTAACAAAAATATAAACACAAAAATAAAGGTTGACAAAAGAAAATACAACAAGTTCGGCACACATTTTACTATTCAAACATCTTATAATGTTTTTCTTTTGTATAAATAAACAGACATTTTGGGACGAACAGAGAATGATTTTTGTTTAGACTTACAACCGTGTTCCCATGGGATTTGGTATGGACGAATACGAACTTTCTTTCAAACATTCACCTCGTTTTAATCCCTTTATGAATGTTATTCTTTGCTTAGAACAAAACAAATTCGCTTCACGCCTCTTTCAAACTATGAGATCGCGTTTTCGTTTAAATTCATTTTAAGTTATCTATTTGTTCCAAAGGTTGGAGGTCCGACAGGCAGTCGCTCCATGTAAAATACTGATATCCATTTGAATCTGGTTCGACTGGAAGCCGACCTCAATATAGTTGGGAAAAGGCAGGCAGATGATGATGATTTGTTCCAAAGGTAATATATATTTATTATTAAAACATAATTATTTAATCAAGAAAAATATTTTTTTTTATCGTGATATATCATCAAATCCGTCTTCCCACCCCGGGCAGGGCGGAAGGGACTGTCAGACTTGTACTGACTAAAATCCACAGTGTCCTTCAATAGGCCTTTATGTTCCGGTGTCACGGTGATGGAAATAAGTCCCGCGACCAAGAAAAATAACATTTAACAAATTGTCAGTTCAACTACCTAAATAAAAATACTATAAAAGTATATAACATATTTTTCTAAACATGGATGGGAAAACAGGTGTTTCAACTGCAAAACGTGTTTGTTTTTATTATTCAACATAGATCGCCAAAAATCCTTTAATTTGGGAATTCCGATATTTAGTTGCCCGATTTTTTGTTAAGTTTCTGCCCATGACAGAAATAACCCCGAGTTTATACTCATTTGTACGTAATTCCCTTTCAATAGCTTTGTATACAAAACGAAAAAAAAAATTACAAGCGTAATTTACTTAGTAAAAAGTAAAAATCGAGGTCAGTCGAGATCGTGTCAGGGTCGGCCCTAATATCAGAAACGCTGTTCATGTTGTTTATACTCCCCTTAAAATTACTCCCAAGTGTTGGTTCAACCTGTTTTTTACCCGATTTTCCTCTTACAGCGTCCTTTATGTAAAGTTATTTAGGGGTTTTAAAAGTAATTTTAGGATTTATTGTACCGTATACTTGGGTATTCTGTTTTTTTTAGAAGCATGTGTAATTTTATATTCGAACTTGAATTTGTTTAAAATATTCTACTTTTTCAAGGGTTTCCAGTCTTTTTATACAGGTATATATAATACTTAAGTTACACAAGTTTCGAAGAAAATTATGACAGGGGAAAAAAAACTTAACCGCAATGAGAAAAATACCCTGAATCATGGCGGCATTGCAACAATAACTGGAAATACATTTTTTTGGCCAAAAGGGCTATGTCACAGGTCAAGAGAAGTTTCAATCAACCACTTGAATGATACCTCAAGATATTAGGTGAGTACTTGGACCCCAATGTTTCAACGCCAATTAATGGCTCAAAGCACATTAGAAAACAATTTAATATTAATTTAATAATCCGAGCGATTTTCTCCACAAGCTAAACTAAAAAGCGCTAGCAGCTAAAATGTATTTATTTATTTATTTACACTTTTACGTACAAATGTGATACATAAGGCGGACTTAATAACGCAAGGCATTATCTAAAAGTCAACCTTTATGCATGTATAATTATGTACTCGTATGTGTAATAATATTCATACAATTTTGGTTGTAATAATTTAAAGTTTTTTTTTTATCAACTAACCCTACTTAGTTACTACCCTTATAGCAATAAATTAAACAGTTAGTCACATAAATTAATAATAAAACCGACCATAACCCCCAATAATAACCTCCCAACCGATTTTTATACTTTAAAAACGGAACGTTAACATTCTTTCGTCCAGGAATTTACAAGCAAATTCCACTGGAATCCAGAATTACCGGGAAGTATGAGAATTTCAAATAAATTCTTAGCAATTAGAGCGTGCACACAGAAAATGGAATGGGAAAATATAAAATGGTGTGGAAGCGGTCCGGCTGGTGGTTATAAAACGGAACGGATTTTTTTTCTTGCACTTTAATACCGTTCTATCCAGTATGTTGTGAGATATGGGTGAAAATGTGGTTGGTTATATAAAGCATCGTGTTAGGAGGTGCAGTTTTAGTAATATTTTCAAAGTGTGAAGGTATGGTAGGTATGGTATACGGGTGGACCTGAGTACGCCATATTCTTACGTTAAACGCTTAATTCTGATACTTCGTTCTTAAATAAATAATAATAGCAGTATTAAAATAAAATTAACATGAAAATACCTGTAATAAAAATTGTTGGGAGAATGCTCATGCTTCATAGAAAAAAAAAACCCCGCTCCGGCCATTGAGCTATTATTACTACGTATAGAGACGACACCACGCATCACCACTGTGTCCCATCCAGGATGAGTGCGCTCGCCTAGAGCACGCCACAGAGCTGTCAAACAAATGAATGAACTTGTGCGCGTGCACTCATCCTGGATGGGATACAGTGGTGATACGTGGTGGCGTCTCTATACGTAGTAATATTGGCTCAATGGCTCCGTCAGAAATTCCTCTACTTTCACAACTATTCTATTTGTACTCCATCACCTGAGTAATCACCTTCTTTTCAGCTATATTTTTTTTTCTTTAAAACACTTTGTCCCACATTAAGAAATTCTTCTTGTATCGTGAGTGCGTTTACAAACATACACAAACACCAGTTTCTGGGCATCTTTTTCAGCAGAAATTTGTCAAAAGTCTCCTGGATTCCCAACGGATCATCATAAGCTGGCCCTTTGTGTTGAATGAAATCTGCAATTCATCTCTGCCTATTTCCAGATTAGTAGGTTATGAATTTATGTCTTAAATCAGGCACAATAGGGCTCATAATTTAAATCATGCCCAGGTGCACGAAAAACCGGAACAGTCACCTTAAATCAATCATGTCAGTCAATCACAGGTATCTAGGCAACGACGATATATTACTAGACTCCTAGTAACAGGCGACCGATGTCTGTCAACACATAGGCAAAAAAGTTTTATACCCGTCTCATTTCGACCACTCCTGTGAGCCGTAAACATACCTTGAGACAGAACAGACCTTGAGTCAGCCAATCACAATACAGTACTCCGTCGCCCTCGCTTACATAGTACCTCAGCGAGTTGACAGAATAGTTTTTGTTCCTTAGATCGTGCATGCGGAGTCTAGTAATATATCATCGTTGTATCTAGGTAATGGATCCTTATTTCACATTTTTCTATTTTTAAAAACCGTTCACACAAACCCTGCTCACGATCCCGGATCAAATCCAATATTAATATGAAAAAATTATTACCGCTTTTCCAATATGCAAAACAGAATTTAATAATCCCATTTTAATATAGGATATGACGTCAAATCAGCCAGGGGAATCGTATATAGGTGTCACGTCGATCTGGGTTCATGTTGAGTGGAATTACAATTAGATTTTTATTAGGTACAGACCCTTTTTCTAGGCGAGGAGCTCGTACCTACTTTGCTCATTCGAGCGAATGTAACAGTAATTCATTATTTGTTGAGGTCGTGGGCAAATAGTAACAGCAACACGGATTTTCAATTTTAAGCTGCGCTTGCCGCTTGTCTTTGGATGACCTCCGTGCCTCGGAGAATACGTTAAAGGTGCATTCACACACATGACGTGACGGTGACTGATTAGTGTGAATACACCTTAAGTCTGGTTGACTTTTGTAGATTTTTGACAGGCGTTAGATACTGTTAGTCAGAAGCTCGAAAGTTCCACTGTCACATTTGCTATCGTGTCACCCAGAAACTGGATTAAGGAGGTGAGATGGGCAATCGCTCCATGTAAAATACTAACATTCAGCTGCATCCGATAAGACTGGATGCCGACCCCAAATTAGCTGGGACAAGAGCTAGGCAGACGCAGATGTTTTCAACGCTATTACTTAATCATGTATGTATGTGTTTTAGTGGCGAAATGCAGTGAGTGTATACTAGTCCATAAAACCTCCCTCTACTAACTATTTGCTTCACAGCAAATGAGACGAGAGAGCAGAGCAGTGGTTACCCAGTGGTATCGAGTGGACTTACGAGTTGTAGGTCGAAGGTTCGAACCCAGCCAGGCGCATTACTTTGTGTAATTTATTTAATCACCACTGCTCTCAAAACGGTGTAGGACACATCGTGCGGAAACCGGCATGTCTTAGAACCATCAAATTCGAACACATGTGACATCTGCCAACACGCACTGGGCCCGCGTGGTGGATTATGGCCCACTCCCTCTCACAAGAGAGGAGGCCTGTGTCCCAGCAGTGGGAACGTTATAGGCTGATGATGATGAAATGAGACGAACCACGAATGGAACCAAGTGCAAACGCGTGATGTACCCCAGTAAAACTCGACAGTATGCACTTGCGAAGTTTTAGCTCTCCCAGACTTCCATTTTAATAACCCCACAACAAATTAGAGCGTAGCATAAAAAAATATGGTAATCACATCCTCAGTAATTTGCATGAAAAAGGCATGAAGTCATTATCTATCTAGATCAGAAAATAATCAAAGAATATTCTTTTACAAAGGAAGGAAATCAGATAAAAAATATATAAAAAAAACTCCGCTATTTTGAAATGTGTCACTGATAAAGTTTTATTGCTTTATTAAAGTATAGAATTTTCCATCGTAGCCGCGAAGTTTTCAAAGTTTATCGTGATTCAAAAATACACGATCCGAACTCGTACCTCACTTCAGATTATTTTATTTTAACTAGTTGACCCGGCAAATTTCGTACCGCCTCAGAAACTATTAAAAAACAATCTTTTAAAGCTTCCCTGGATTCCCAAAATAATTCAAAACCAAAATCAGCCAAATCGGTCCAGCCGTTCTCGAGTTTTAGTGAGACTAACGAACAGCAATTGATTTTTAATTTTACGGATTTGTTTGTTGTGAAAAAAGAAATAGTACCGTATTCTTGATCAGTTGGAGGACCCTAAGTCCTCACGACTAAAATTCTATTTCAAAAATACCCTTTGCTAACAAGTCGTGCCTTTACCGCAGTAGAATTTTACCCCAACAATTTATAATTGCAAAATTATTTCTACTACTTCTGTACAATGTGTCCGGTTTCGGTCTGTACAAACTTAAAGGGGGGAAGCTTGTTCAATTCTGTCAATATATTAATAATTCTACTTTAAGGGTCGAAACCCACCCATAACTGATTTTTGATAGTTTTGGGATTTTAAGTCCATTTGTGGAAAGAAACAAACTTTTAGCAAGCGAAAATAATAAACAATAGGTTAAATAGCTCAAATAATAACAATCAAAGTCCTGCATCATGTTAAAATAAAAGTTAAAACATCAAAATCACTTAACTAGTGAACCCGATAAGACACACTAAAACCTTCCACCATTCCATCGTCACTACAAATTCCCTTCAAAATTAAACACAAATTCGTAAACATGAAGAATGACCATTCAACAAAAACAAATGAATCGTGACCCTACGTTGTTACGCATAACATGAACGCTGACCCTCCTTGTAGCCAAATAAAATGAGTGGTGACCCTTTGGCTCTCGAATAAAATGAAGTATGTCAAAATGTATGCCTAAATTTTATGTTATTGATACTTGGTTTAAAAGGGGCTGAATTTGCATACTGATTGAGGTAGGAAGCCATTTTGTTTTTATTTGCCCGTGTTTTGCTAACGTTGAATGTAAATTTTAGGATGGTAATCAACTGGGTGTGGGACTAAACGTGTGTTAGTAAAATGGGATCAAGGGGAGCTTGTTTTGTCATACGTAAAGAAAAAACATGGTTTTTATAATGAACCTGCGGCCCGGTACGTGCTTCGCTACTAAAAAATGTGATAAATGAAGAACTTCTTGACCGATTTTGTGCTAACTTCACATAAACTATGTACTAAATAGTACAAATAAAGCCTATAACTAAATGTTTAGGCTTTATTTGTACTATTTAGTAGGATTGGTGAGTCCGTTTTCGAGTTATAAGTTTACAACGAAAAGTGGCATTGATTTTTTATATATACATAAAGATATAGATATCAATTCCAACCATAAAGACACTACCTCTTACAGTTTTATTTACCAAAACAGTCTTTTAAAGCCACGCTACCTCGTAGTACAAAAAAGCGTTAGTCTAATTAAAAGCAATAATAAAGTTACGAAAATACACGCACAAAATACGCCTACGTTGAAACTTACGACGGGGGTGAAATCCTGTGAAACCCCGTCCCACCCCCAAGCACAAAATAGTTTTACACAGAAGGTTCAATTGATACAACACGCGAACACGCACGCACACATAGACACGGTTCACATACCTCGAGTGCAAGTGCACTGGCGACATTTTTTATTCAACAGGCCTGTTTTTCAATTTCGACAGGCCTGTTGGTCCAAGTGGTTAGTGACCCTGACTGCTAGGCCGGTGGTCGTGGTTTCGATTGTCACCCGGGACAAATGCTTGTGTGATGAGCACGATCATTTGTTCTGTGTCTGGATGTAAATTATCTATAATGTATTTATAAATATAGGGTGTTTATTAGTTACCTGCTTAGTTTGGGACTTGATGACGTTGTGTGATAGTTGTGGATTATTATTATAATTATTACCTTCCAGTCTTCACGCACACAATACATAATTAAACAAGCTTCTTGCACAGTGAGTGCAAATGCACTGCGGCTTGTCATTACTTCAGAGTTTCTTTGGAAAAGAAGTTGCTGACGGCATATTGTGACATTATGCACTCCTTTTTAACACTTGCATGCTTTTAAATAAACCATTATCATTTGAAATAACTCTTAAACGGCAATAATAGTACATTGTTCACCGAGAGGAGAAAGTGACCGATTACCTTCGAGGGTATCGTTTAAAGGACGAGCCGTAGGCGAGGACTTTAAAATACCCGAGATCGGGAATCGCACTTTCTCTCGAGTGATACATAGTGCTTTATACTACACCTACGAGGAAAATAAATTAAATTACTTTCTACGAAAACTGAATCCTCAAACAACACACAAATTGAAAAAAGCGTCTGCAATTTTCACATGTTCTTTTTTCAAATTGTTTATCCTGCCGCCGCAGGGTCGCACTACCAGCCCGACATCATCCAACATACAGCTAGTGGCCAGTGTCATTTTGCGAACTTGGAGATAAAAACTCACAGTAAAAACTTTTTACTTTTGATATTTGGGTTACCGGCGCATAGTCTTACCCAAAATTAAAAAAGAAAAACCACGTAAGAAATGGATTTTCATACACTTTTCTCTCCCGCTCTGATGCGTTTTCTCCCCGCATATTTGTTCGATTTGCAATGACGTACTTTCTACCGTAAATTTGATAAAGTATCAAGGTACTTTCCAAGCAGGTGTAGTATAAAGATAATAATCCATTATTAAAAATTTATTTGGACTAAGCATTGTATTGCTATAGCAATAAAGTTATTTTTATGTGACAGTTAACAGATAAAGGTCATTGACCCTATCCTTCATAGTTGAACTGAATAGTACACGACTCAAGTATATACAGTGAGTGCAAATGCACTAGCGTTTGTCATTTGTTTAAAATTTCTACGCACACATAGACACGGTTCACGTAAAGCGATTGTCATTTGTTTTAGATTTATGTAAGTACGCGTATGTGTGCATACTGTTTTGTCCACAGCCCAAGCCATTGGGCCAAGCCAAGGCATTGGGCCAGCATGTTGGGCTGGCTTCGTATGTCGCTGTTTAAACATTGGCCCAACGTGTGAACACTGTATGCGAAGCACAAGAATCCTTTTATTGGAGCACGAAAAACCAACAACTTTCGTTTGGCCGGCCAGTATTCCCACCAACTACCAACATACCGCCAAGTAGGTCTGTACACGTTGGCCCAATACGCTGTCCAATGCGTTGGCTCAATGTGTACAGCGGGCCTTATTGAATGGAGTTGGCTTTCTGCAAATGTAATTTTGTTTCCCAAGGTTGCCGCAACAAAGCGTAAGCTATTCAAACTATTCTCTGAATTTCTTAAATTTACACCCTCAGGCACTATACTCAAGGATTAGCTTTACAAACGACTATGAAATAAATATGGACAAAGCTAGCAAATAGGCTTGATGAAACAGAATTGAAAACGACAACTTCATTTTATTTTAAATCATTTCGGAATGTTGTTTATTACTAGTCTGTTTGAAATTTGAATTCGGTCATGTCTGAGTTATTTTGAGATCACGTATCGGCAAGCATAGAGTGGAGTACCCTCAAGATAGATACAAAGAAATAAATGAAGATAAAACATTTATTGGCACACGGCACAAGTGCTTACTATAAGAAAAATAAAACAAGTTTAAAATTAAAAGCTTAAGGGTGAGGTGGGACTCTGCCAGAACATCGATCGCTTTCATATGAAACAATAACGCGACGCAAAATTTTCTATGAAAACGACCGAAATTCTGCGACTCACTACACAATAATTATGCTAAATAATTTGGCTTCACGCTAAAGCAATTTATGTTAAAGTAAAATTATTGAATAGAGTGATTATACCGGTATAAGTATATGTGGTTGAATTAAACTCAGTTACTTTAACGTAGAGAGGCCTATGTCCTAATACTACTACTAACTTTGGAAATACGACAGTAAATTAGAATATTTCCTCTTCTCGCCAATCAAAACGATCTGTCTAATTTTTTTTGCGAAGTTCAAAAGGAGGAGGTTATCAAATCGGATGTTTATATTTTCTTCATGTTTATTCGCGCATAATTCCGTCCGCGTACCAACCGATTTGAAAAATTCTTCTTTTTTGTAGGAAAAGGTACACTTTCCAATTTGTCCCATGGAAATGTTATAGAAAACGGATTAGCGGTTTTTGAAAAATCAGCAAAAACCTAAACATATTTTTTTTTCCTTTGTCTCTTCTCAGGCATAAGTAATCATGTACGATAGTATACTAAGGGCGAAGCTCGCAAAAGGCTGGAGCAACTCGGCCAATTTTTTTTTTCATATTTTTAATTCCGTTTCATCTTCGTCACTTTTCATTTACTTATCTTCATTAATTTATTATAATGAATTGATTCCGTGATAAGCCGTTTAATCGACGCGAGTTTTATATAAAAGGGCTTTCGAGTGACATATTAAAATCATATTTACATTTTTATAATTTTTATTTTATGTAAAGTAATAGCAGTATGAGCGATTTTTAATTAATAAACATGGGAAGTTGTAATAACATTTACGTTCATATAACACGCGATATTTTTATAATTATGTAAACTACAGTCGCGAACAAAAGTATGGAATCAATTACATGGAATTGATCGAGGATAGCTCATTAATTAATAATGACGTGATTTGATTATTTGGTATCAAATTAAAAATTACATTTAAACTAATGTTATATTTTTATACGCAATAACGCCTGCGTCGCATCTAAACAGCGTTCAGAAAAACAAGCGAACGAGAAATTCAGCTACGAGGGTAAGTGGTTGCGATGGCCTAATTGGTTAAGGCGTCTGGAGTACCTATCCAGAAGACGCAGGTCGAATCCTGCTCGCATTAATTTTTCGTTCCTTGAAAAATATCATTACATTTAAACCTTTAAAATGGTACCATTTTATTATTCTTAACTAGTTATTAAATACTCAATGCGCTCGGAATCGAAGTGAGTAATTCCATACATTTGTTTGTGAGTGTATGACTTTTATTACCACTGCAGTATGTTTCGCACATGTATCGACTCTGCAGGTACTTTAATTATTTTTTTCTAGTGTCTGGGAAAGCTAAGCCATTGGTCGTGGGTCAATAGGCAAACCGCTGTCTGATCATGGGCCATGCCCGGCTCGACGGTGCGTCCTGTTCCACCCGCTTGTCATAGAGCTGTCAGCAAAATGACTGGGCCCTCTTAGTGGGCCAAAGTCTGCCGGGCTCGCTACTTACAAGTAACTGTGGCCCAAAACGTATAGGGCTATAGAACACCTTGGATTTTAGCCAGTCCAACTCTGACAGTCCCTGCCCTGCCTTAGGTGACTCATTTGACGATTTTACGACGTAAAAAGGCCATTCGTACCTACACAATGCGACGCAAGTCTCCGATACCTTACGACTTAGTAATACATAGTTTGACTTTGAAAAGTTAATTACAAAGAAATCTAATACATAAATTACTTTGAAAGTTAATACACCAAATGTAATCAAAATCAAAGATTAGGTTACTCTGTTATTACTTCATATAGAATTATAGAGGCATAATATTTGGACTGCTCATATTGTAAAGAAACTTACACATTGGATGTTTGCGACATTGGTCAGAAATGTTATAGTGTAGTCAGAAGAAAATATACTATACCTATATTATAACTACGAGTATAACCGTGATATAAAGGAAAATAAAAAAAAAATTTTTTTTTTGGTAATTTTTTTTGTTTTTTTTTTGTTGTCTTTTTGCTAAGCGACTTCGCTAAGTTTTTTTCAGCGAGACTTACTAAATACTTATTTAATAATGTTATTGTTTTGCATTCATTAATCATGTTCGTACATTTAGTAATTATTCGAAACAAAGTTTTATATCTCATAGACAAGAAACTTAGGTCCATAAACAAGTAAAAGATACAGATATCCTAATTTAATATAATCCATTCGAAATGCACATAATATTTCAGCAAATTTTTAATTAAAATTCCACACACATTAACCATTGAAATGAATTTTATGTATTACAATAACGGTTCAAAGTTTAATTCTAACTGATTTAATTTAGGATTAACACGAGAATCTCATCAGCCGTTAATCTGGACGACGCCATCTTGGATTGTGACCACAGTAATCTGAGTTCATACAGCGTGTCATCGTAATTATTTTCTCGAAAGGGCAAGTTCAAGTTCACGAATAAGGTTTTGTTTTCGATAGAAAAAAGTCTTATCGAGATATTTAATTGCAACAAAAATATTTATATTATTTTTCAGTATTCTTGAACACATTTATTATTAAATGCGTTAAAAAAAATCTTATTGTCCAACTGTGGGAGGGTCAACGTTTCCACTTACCTGAACTTTTACAACGTAGAAGAAAATAATTATGTTTAAAATATAAAAATCAATGCCACCTTTCGATGTAATTTTATAACTCAAGAATGGACTCACCTATCCAAACCAAATATTTAGGCTTTGTTCGGTCTATTTAGTAGATGGTTTATGTAAAGTTTGCACAAAATCGGTTGAGTGGTTCTTCATTTATCACATTTTTTTTAACAAATGAATCCAATAAATGGCGGATCATTTTGTTAATGGGGATTTAATAGATGAATTTGATGTTCCAATTTTTTTTTCACGTGCCCGGCCGCTAATATTTAATACAATTTAACGTAACACTAGTAAAACGAATTGTGTAGTGTGTTATTTGCGTAAAAATATATTTAATATGTATACCACAAAGATAAATAGAAACAAAGCATTGTTAATAGCATTGCATAAGTTAAAAGCGACACAAACATTGTTCCAGTCTTCTTGTCTCAAAAATATTTCAATTATATCGCTATAACTCGATTTGTTTTGGTCACGGCCATACGTCGAATCAAGTGAGCAATACCCGTAATACTACACAAATTTAATATTATACAGACAAGGTCAAAATGTTATTGAAATTCCAAATAACTAATTTTAGTGAACTTAGCTTAGATGTACGATAAAATACGGTTTGATTATTTTTGCTGTAATTTTTGAGGGAATAGTTATATTTTCGATAAGAGAGAAATTCAATGTTATTATTATGTTAGGTACAGAATATTTCTTGTATAAACGATTTTTATTGCTATTCTTTTCATTGACGATAAAATAAATAAACTATAGCCGTCTGGAATCTTACTCTGACTTGATCAAATCTTTGTAAAAATTACTTTAGTTTATATTGAAAATCTCGAATTATTTCAAAAAGATTTAACTGGCAATTTCAGAATGTATCAAGTACAAGTCATGGAAATCACATTAGACTTAAGATAACACTTACTATTTCTTTATTTACAGAAAAATATACCATAAATCGGTCAACGTTACCTTTACCCTTAAAAAAAGCCTCTGCCTAGTCCTCAGAGAATTCCAGACGTGACGTTATGTGTAACGTAAGAGATTTTTTAAATACCATTTCATAATTCAGCTCAAAATCATGTAATGCTAACAATAACAGAACGGGTCCCAGAATACTCCCTAGAGGCAACCCAGGTGACTAATTGCTCATATATTAATATAGGTATAGGTGCTTAGTTCATATACCTGTAACTTTAGACGTTATACTTAGTTAGGTACTTAGTTACAGGTAACTTGTTGAAGAGAATGGGGCGTAAGTTAATGACCTTTTGTATATAATTTTGGGGCGATATTGTAGTACCTAATTAATTTGCCTAATTATAATAAATGTAAGAGGTCAGTGAACTCATGATTATTTGAGTAATGTTAATTTAATTTTAATGGTCGATTGAACAACACAAAATGGCACCTTAACTTTTATAAATGTTGTATTAATTACATACTTTTTATTTTTATGTAAATAAATTAAGAGGCAAAGTACTTCAGTACTTCATTATGTTATCAGACGAGAAGATTTTACTAAAATTGTCTGTTATTTGCCAAAATAGTATTACTAAAAGTAATCTAAGTCAAAACCAAAATGATTTATGAGTTAGTATTTAAGAATCCAAAAAGGCAGCACTATGTAATCTCTGCCTACCCTTTCTTTAAGTGGTACAATTATCAAATGAGTCCTCCCACCCTGGATGGAGCGGATGGGACTGTCAGACTCGTACTGACTAAAATCTTCGACACCCCTTTACGTTCCAAGGTATAATGCCCCCGTTTTCCATATGCATAGTGGCCCCGTCATATTTCCGAAAGCTCTTCGAGACGCGCGTGAAACACGTTCGGGAATGTGTGGAATTAAAATGGCGTCAAAACATTTTGCAAGTAATTCAAGTAGAACTCCGTTTGAACATAAGACGATGCATTTTCTCAAAAAACTTAAATTAGTTCAAAGCTAAACTGCATTAGCTTTGTCAAACTTTCTAAATAAGATTTGGAATGCCGGTCCTAATTAAGATCTTGAAGCTAATTCAATGTAAAGTTTTGTTTAAATTCTGCAATCACCAGATGTTACTTCGGTGTCCATTTTAGCTGAGAGCCAGAAAGACGATTAATAATTGTCTGCGTCGATCGCACTTTCAAGAATAATTAATTTAATATCGACATCTACACCAATCAACTAAATTCAAGTTGAAATAGCAGACACAAATTCTTTTTCTTCACTTTTGGTAAGGTTTGTTTTTGCTTGAAAAGGGTCTATTTGATGATAAGTCTGTATTTTTTTTTGGCTTTATAAATTACTAGCGACCCGCCCCGGCTCCGCACGGGTGCAACCTCTATTATATTATGCATGTTATATACATAAAAACCTTCCTCTTGAATCACTCTATCTATTAAAAAAAACCGCATCAAAATCCGTTGCGTACTTTCAAAGATTTAAGCATACAAAGGGACATAGGGACAGAGAAAGCGACTTTGTTTTATACTATGTAGTGATGACGCTCGCTTCACACGGCGCGTAATTTACGCTACGCGCCTTGCGTCGTACGACTGTAACCAGCATGAGGCAATGACTATTTTAAAACATAATACCTACTTAATCGATATAATAACCAAATTGCCGATATTACGATTTTCCCCTTTTATTATATATATCCCCAAATAATAATAATGAGAATATAATATTATGATCAAATGAACTTCACGTGTGAAGTTCGATCATTATTATATGATTTAGCTTCATTTGAAGATATAAATAAATAGGTAGACTATGTAGTACTTTCAACCTACTAGGCAACTTTCGCACATTTAAAAAGTAAAATCGAATGATTTTTTAAAAACAAATCGATAATCGATACCCCTTCCCTAGTCTATGGCGTCCGACCGCGCCGTTCAAGTTTCATTCTTTCAGAGAAGACAAAACTTTTCAGATAAGGGATATGGGAGGGCGGGTTTATATCTTCAAATGAAGCTAAATCATATAATAATGATCGAACTTCACACGTGAAGTTCATTTGATCATAATATTATATTTCTTTAGCTTCATTTTTCAGATATAAATAAATAGGTAGACTATGTAGATGTTTAGAGTAAAAAGTTTTGTCCATCAAAATAGAATTTATTAAATAAATATTGTCTTCTAGGAACAAAACCAAAATGTTTATCTTATAATTATTATGATAACTTATAAGTAACTTAATCATTACGTAGAATTGCTCTTGCAAAATCTCCATCATTAGAAATAGGTCGCTGATAAAAATTAGCGAATGTTTCTGATGTTTTTGTCCAGCCCGCCGTTTTCCGAATAACCTCTAGAGATACACCCGCTGAGCTGGCAGCCGACGTGGACGCATGTCTCGTGCTATGTGCACTGAACACTGATACGTCCACGCCGCTGTCGGCCAGGACCTGCTTAATCCACCTACTGATGGATTGAGCAGAAGCAGTTTTATGGGGTCGTTTCCAAGTTAGTAAAAGATTTTTAGCGCCCACGGGTCTTAAATCTTTTGTGAGTTCTAGATAATTTTGTAAGGTGGTGGCTGGACAAATACTCTTATTCTCAATGAAGTAGGGTAAAATCAAAATTGGTTGATCACGTCCCGGGCCAGAAGTTTTTATAATATCAGGGATAACAATTTTAACTTCGCTTGGATTAATAATAATATTGTCTATTTTTATAAGTGATAGCGTCTGCACCCTATGGGCGGTGCATAAAGCTAATAGGGTGACCAGCTTTTTAGTTATCTTCTCTATGGAGAGATCTTCATTGGGATACCAATTGGATATGTTATTCAGCACTACTTGAGGATCCCATGTGCTGGTATACTTGGGAACTGATGGTCTAAGTTTAAAGGCGCCTTTCAGAAGTCTTTTAATTCTGACGTCAGTACTGACTTCACCTCCTAGTAGGAGGGAGAGTGCTGAGCGGTGGCTATTCAATGTTCCGAATGTTGAACCTTCATTATACCGTTCAGTTAAAAACAAGATGACTTGGGCTATCCCAGCATCGTAGTAGTTCAAATTGTTATCTCTGCAGAATATCCACCACAGTTTATACGTTACACTGTATTGCATTAACGTGTTCTTAGCAAGCGACGCAATCATTAAATTTAAAGCGGCCTCCGGGGTCCCTCTTCTAGAAAACGCGTGCCGGAGAGTCTCACTGCAGCCAGGGAAGCCTGCTGCCGACGCGTCCTGTAACGAGACCGAGGAAGGGCGTCACTATTCAAGAAAATTATCTCCGATGTCAACATGATTTTTAGAAGAGGAAACCAAGGTTGTGAAGGCCAAAATGGAAAAACGAAAATGCCTTTCGCTTTGTCATTTTTTATCTTTTGTAGACATTTTAAAATTAATGAGTAGGGTGGGAAAGCATAAAAGAACCACTGATTCCAATTCATAGTAAATGCATCCACTGCAATCGCGTCTGGATCTGGTATCCATGAGATATAAGTATCGCACTTAGCATTAGTGCGAGAAGCGAAAAGGTCTATTTCAGGGGTACCTAAACTATTTACAATATCTAAGTAGACCTCGTTAGATAGAGACCATTCAATGTCCGGATTATTTATTTTCCGAGATTCCTCATCCGCTTCCTTATTTTCCCGGGTATTTATGTATGAAGCAAATAACCAAATCTTTCGCGTCTCGCACCATTGCCAAATTTTCTTAGCTAGCTCACTGAGATGAGGGTATTGAATACCGCCCATTCGGTTGATGTAGCTGATTGCAGTGGTATTGTCGACACGTAACAATATATTGCACTCTGACCTATCTCTAGCCAAACATTTTAGACTTAAGAATATTGCCAAAAGTTCTAAATAATTTATGTGGAACTTCTGCTCCTCTACTGTCCAACCACCATGGACACGGTTTTGGTTGCTATATGCACCCCAACCCGTTCTGGAGGCGTCTGTAAACATTTCAAACTCGAAGTCAAGTGTGCCTATTAAGTTACACGTTGATTGAATGTTTCTAGCCCACCAATTTAAATCAGGTAATATATCGGCTGATAATTTAAATTTGGCATCAAAAGAAATGAGTTTCTTCAGAGTAAGAAATTTGTGCCTTTCTAACAATTTGGTGTACAGCCATCCGTAGCGCACTGCCGGACAAGCAGCAGTTAAAGTACCGATTAATTGTGCAAAATCTCTGATGGAGCAATAAGGTAATAACTGGAATTTTTTGATCAGATGTGCTATATTGTCACGTTTCTCGTTAGGTAAGGATATTGTCATATTCTTTGAGTCGTAAATAAAGCCCAAAAATTTACAAGACTGCTTAGGTTGTATTGAACTTTTTTCATAATTTATTATGAATCCTAGGCACTGCAACAAATTGATTGTTTCCCTAACATTCTCTAAACAGTCTTGGTAATTCTTGCCGATACACAAGATATCATCTAAATACATAACTGAGGTAAAGCCGCGTGATCTAAGGTTAGTTATAACTTCTCTCATGACCTTCGTAAACGTTCTAGGAGCTATAGAAAGACCATATGGTAAAGAAGAGAACTCATACAATGAAACAGTTCCATTTTCGTCTTGAAACTGGAACCTCAGATACTTTCGGTCATTGACTGAGATGGGAAGAAGTAGGTAAGCCTCTTTTAAGTCAATGGTAGCCATAAAACCATCCTTAGGTATTAGTTTTGCTGCCGTTCGGTAGTCCTCCATTTTAAAATGTAATTTGGAGACAAACCTATTTAGTGGTTTTAAGTTGAGGATAAACCTCTTACTCCCATTGGTCTTAGGAATCAAGAAAATTTTTGAAATAAATTGATCCTCACATGGTTGGCATTTATTTATGGCGCCTAAGTCTAATAATTCATTAATAGCAGTCCTCATATCTAATATCTCTGATGGGGAGAACCTGTTATGAGGTACTATCGATTGGCTAACTTCGGTATCAAATGGTATAGAAAAACCGTCTTTAATCCCCTTTAATATAAAAGGATTAGCAGTAACTCTAAGCCAACAATCGAAATAATGTCGGATTCTGCCTGCATGACATACCGTGTTTACTGCCGTGGAGCAGCACGCTGCTTGTTGTAGCTGCTTTTGCCTTGTGCTGTCGAATTCAACGCTCTTTGTGTCACCGAGGGAGTCCTCTGAGCACCTCCCCTCCCCCCCCTGTTCGACGGCGGCTGATAGCGGGAAGGGGCTGTCCAGTTTCCCTGGTAGCGTGTCCGTGTTGTTGATGCTGGTTGTGATGTGGACGACACGGGAGCTTTTTGAGCACCGGTTCCTTTTTTAATTTGGAGTCCTTGTTTTTCAATAATTTTGGAAGCCTTGATTTTTTCGGCCAGTTTGTTGCCGAAGAGTGATTCATCCCTTTCCATGTCCTGAATAAGGGTGATAAATGATTTATCTAATGCCGGTGTAATAAGATTTATTCTAGACTTAGTTTCCACATAATGGAGGTCCAAAAGTATGCGGCAAGCATCAGACATAATTTTGACAGCCTGTACCTTGGTTTGCTTGTCTTCGCCGCCAGTGACAAGTACGTTCATGGCTCGACTAACGGCTGTTATACCGAGGCCCAATTGCTGCTGTTGGGTTTCTATCTTTTTGTCACGGTTTCTCGTCGATTCGATGAGTGCCGCTGATATTTCCGGATTTAGCACTGGAGCCCTCAAAAGCTTACAGTTTTCGGGAATTTTTTGCTCTTTCAGCAATGATTCCTTAGCTTCCTTTGGGATACCTCGGCGTAGAATTGGGAGCCATCGCTGTGCCAGCGTTTCGTGTATTTTTTCACCATAAGTAGGCGTATCGGTAGTTGAATCACCCAACGCAGAAAGAAATTCCACGTCAAGTTCTTCTACGTGCTCTGCGTCTGTGGTGGCAGGTTCAGGTGGAACCTCCACATTAAAATTGTCTTGTTGAGGTGTTTCCTCGACTATCGTCTTTTCCTCTTGGTCTGTAACAACGTAAAAACGTTTGTTAAAATTTGAGGGTAGACAGAAATAAAAATGAAAAAATTATATTTTATATTTTTAACTGGTCATCGCATTGACTCACGGCCAACACCTAGACCTAAAGATGTAGGTTTGCCTTCGTGGTGGCTCTCGGCCAGCACCCCGGCTCAGGAGTTTCCTTCGCGTTGACTCGCGGCCAACACCCAGGATAATAACGTGACTTACACAAAATAAACATGTAAAGTAATCGTTTGAAAAACTTACCTAAACTGTTCTCATCCGAAGACGAATCCGAATAAATAATACACCGTCTGCGTGCAATAGGTGCAGGTACTTGTGTATCCCGCAACTTTTGCAATTTCGATTCGTAATAACGAATTTTCTCCTCTTGTTTTCGCTTCGGCATTATTGTGCAGTGGAAATCACAGGTACACACAGAAACTTGTTATAAAACACTTAGAAAAAAAATAATTTTTATAACAGAGATGTGCTCGTTGCCTCGCACGAAAAAAGAATGAAACTTGAACGGCGCGGTCGGACGCCATAGACTAGGGAAGGGGTATCGATTATCGATTTGTTTTTAAAAAATCATTCGATTTTACTTTTTAAATGTGCGAAAGTTGCCTAGTAGGTTGAAAGTACTACATAGTCTACCTATTTATTTATATCTGAAAAATGAAGCTAAAGAAATATAATATATAATAATGAGACTACTGGCCGGTTATGTATATAGAATTGGTGGGCAAAACTAAAAACTTTCTTTATTTTATTGTAATTTTTATTAATTTTAATTTATGAAGTTTTTATGCTAAAATGTAATTTGAATGTATACTTTTAATCTGTCCCCATGTTTTTCAAAAATTAAAATTATAAGATATTTAAACATTGAGTATATCTTATAATTTTAATTTTTACTTTTATGATGGTGTGTGTACTTTTTTGTTTTTGTTTTTGTTTTATGACTTTTTATGGTATGGGTGTAAGGCCCGAAATAAACGATTTTATTATTATTATTATAAAAATGGTTGATAACAAAGGAAAAATACTCGAATTAGCGATAGGTTTTTTTTAACCTTTGCCCTACTATATTGTGGTCGGCTTGCAGTCGAGCCATATGCAGCTGGACACCTCCACAACCCAGCAATTGGGTACTACCCAGTAGTGGTATAGTATAACCTAATAATAATAATACCTAAATAGCCTACCCACCACTACATTTGTTAATTACTTCCTTTGCTAAGAAACCAATTTAAATGCGTGGTATTCTCAAGTAAGGAAAGCCTCTATACGTTTGTAAAATCAAACAGGAAGATGTCAAGAAAGTTTTAATTAACAAAAGCAAAACCAACTCATTTTCTTAATAAAATACGCACCATCTACCTCCAGTTTGTAACAAAACAATGGAGAAAGGAGGCATCCCAAAACTGTTCGAATTTTAAGTTGCAAGAACAATTTAGGTGGCCTTAGTAATAAATACGAAGACAAAAGCGTCAACTGACTGAGAAAGACATTTTTGAATATATAATATCTTTTTAAGACATAAAGTCTTTCCATTCAAGTTTTTAATAACTTTTCAGAGACGTAGTTGCTCGATTGTCTTGGGACTAAATGCTAGTCTGGCCTGGTGATCTAAAATTTTTATTAGTTTCTACTAAATGGTTGTTTGAGAAGCCTTTGTTGGTGGATAGTTGGGGAGTGACTAAAGATAAAGGAGATTTATCTCTTGTAGGTGCCTATGAAATGCTACATTTTTATTTTGGACTGCTTTGTGATTCAGTCTACATTATTTTTAATTTGCAAATAGTAAATGTGTAGGCATAATAGTCCCAAAATCGTTTCTACATAGTCACGCATGCTAATAAATAGTACTAACTTTTGATTACAAGGAAAGTTTGTGGTCCAACCCGCACTTGGCCCGCGTGGTGGATTATGGCCCAAGAACATTCATTTATAGGCTAATGACGATGATGGTGGAACATAGTAAGGTGACGCCTATTAAAGTAATCACACTAATGCCAAGATCACACGTACCGAGAAATCGGGCGAGACATTGTTCTCGGCCGAGTACTCGTTACGTATAAACGTAGCGCTGAGTGCTTAGTCCTATGTTTACGCATACTGAGTACTCGGCCAAGAGTACTATCTCGCCTGCTTGCTCGGTACGTGTGATCAAGGCATTAGATCTCCTACAGGAGAAAGCAATACTCCTTATATAGCTCTCTTGCAGATATCTTCAAAATTCAAGACGCCTTTTTAAAACGTGGTTGTATTTACTCAAGGATCCTATCTCCAATTTTCTCCTTAAAAATATCTGAAGGAACTAGACAGAAAGGGTACTTTTATAAAGAAGAATGATATACCGGTGCAGACAGGTAGGTGAGGGTAGGTACTAGTCAACGCAGGTAAAACATCTGTAAAGAAACCGGAAAATCTACCTAGAGTAGGCATCATAACTTCCAATTTGTCGAACAAAGATTTTTTAAGATCTCAAAAATGGTGATATTCTTTTATATGAGAATTTCTCCCTTTTTGCCTTTACTCAGCTGAATGCCAATAAAGCCTGAGTAGTCGTCTTAACTGTCTAGTCGGCACATCTTTACTTTCCATAATTCCTTATCAATACATCATCATAATCTGCCTAGCCTGTTTCCATATATTATATTGGGGTCAGCTTCCAGTTAAACCATATTAACTTTCAATTATTCGTTATTAATACATAGTTTTTAATTGTGGATATACAACACCGACCAATGCGCGTAGCATGAACAACTTGCTTCTTTATTAAAGCAGCCTAAGGGTCTTAAAACAGAGCAACAGAGAGGCGTCCCGAAAAAGATTTTACTGTATCGTAGAGCGCACTGCAGTGTGTATGCAGAACGCTACTAAAAGTACTAAAAGATTTACAATCCGATACGAGTTGCAACGATAGGAACACGAATTGAGTGTAGCTTTGGCTTTACCGGTCTAAAATAGTCATGGCGCACGAGAATTACTCTTGGCATGTAGATAAGGAACGCGGTGATCGAGTTTTGAGTGTCTTCTTTTTGGGTTACAAAAAAGTTACCCAATGCGTCCTATAGCCCTGGGTGGAGGGGAGGGGCTGTCAAAAATTAACTGGCTACAAAACACCCTGTTCCTTTAATTTACATTTGCGTTCTAGTGCCACAGTAAGCTGAAGATATTCACCCAATTAGCAGACATTTGGCCCTGTCGGGCCCAATCAGTTTGCTGACAGCTTTTTGAGGCGTGTCTGGAAACCATTGTGACGGTGACTCATGCCTGATCCTTATCGGACGGTGAGCTACGCATTGCTCAAGTGCGTACCTACGTTGAATTACGATCCCCGGTACCCAGATCTCCCGTGGCAGCCATCTTTGTCTAACCATTCGGTGATTAGGCATGAGTTATGCTATGTGAATATTCAGATTTTTTTATCAAGTTATGATCATCAAATAAGTCATCCCTCCCATAGTGGGACGGGTGGAACTGTCAGACTCGAACTGGCTAAAATTCTCGTTGATGTTTTGATAGCCCTTTACGCTCCAGGGGCAAGGTTAAGACAGTAGACTTATTTAGCGAGAATCTCGCGTTTAAGCACTATCTTGCCTGATGGTAAGCGAGGATGTGATTGACACGCTTGTCTAGAAGTATCTATCATACTGTCAGATTTTTTTTTATGTTATGATTCCCTTCAACGCAAGTCATTGAATTTAATTATAATATAATAGGTAGGTGATCGATTGTTCGTGACAGGCAATTTCACATTGAAATCTAACGATCGACTAGAACTAGGTCACTTGGAGAATGATTAATTTTTTTACCAATCTTGCTTGTATGATAACAACTTGAAACTAATTTATTTTCCTGACTGAAACCCTAAACTCGTCAATAGAAGGCTAATCTTATATTTTATTTTCCTCGTCTCTATATTGTACTTTTCTTTTAATTTTCAATGATCTGAGTTTATTATTTTATGAGATATTTAGTTTCTACCCACGACTTTGTCGCGTAATTTGGCACTTGGCACTTTTACATTTTCCTCTGGAAGAAGAATTTTAGAATTAAGTACCTACTTGATTAGTTTTAGAGATTAGCTACGTGTTATGTCTATTAATCAAAAAGTTAAGCTTACACACTTCTTTTTTTGAAACGTTGCCCCACATGTAGAGTATCTATTTTATCGTATGGTAATGCGATTAAAACTTAGATAAATAGTTAAACACGTAAAAACTACTTGGAGATCATTCAAATATTTGTATAGTGCGGGAATCAACGCACACGACATGCAGTGTAGTAGTGCTATTTTGCATCATTCACCAAGCTTATAAAATAATTATCGTGAATCCTCAACAAGACCCCTCTAGTATTTAAAAAGCGATGTTTAGAGAATTACTTTTATTGTCATGTTCAAGTGTTCATCTCGCATTCATCTGCGATACTTAACTTTTTTTTAATTCTCCGATTATACTCTCTATAGTTTTCAATAATTCAAATCTGACAATTCCTTCCACTACATCCAGAGCGCTAGAACCCTTTAAACAATTTCCCAAAATCACATAAAAAAAATATTAAAAAAAACATCGAACAATTTCATATTTTATGTTCTCTCCATATTTTAAAATACCACACCACCAAGCTGCTTATCAAAACGTCCCAAATAACACCAGCCTATGAATATTACAAAATCCAATGAATATTTATTCGTAATAATTTAACTATGAAATGGTAATTGCCAGCGTCCTAAGTAAACAGATTCCTATTTTGATTACAGGACTGTTTTAGCAAATAAACCTTTATAGCAAAATGTGGGACTGGATTTTTGGCTCCGCATCTGAGGGTACTGTTTGTACTTGTTTCGGGAAAATCGGGATTTAAAATAAACAAATAATTTAGAAAAACAATTGAGTGGTGATTTGGAACGCTCCATACATCCACGCGTTTTCGTTATACAAGTTACTTGTATACAACTTGAACAAACCTGCATACATTCTTGTATGCAGGTTAGTATAGGTAGTTTGAACTTGTATATTTTGTTTCCAGTAACTGTCAACGTACTCAATTGGGAACTATGCTTGGGGGTCACCGGAACTCAAAGGGCTATTGAAGGACACTGTGGATTTTAGTCAGTACAAGTCTGACAGTCCCTCCCGCCCTGCCCGGGGTGGGAGGACTCATTTGATAATTTTACCACGATGAAAAGAAAAAAATGTGCTAGTAAAACGACAAGTTAAGTTAGCTGGACGGCAAGCGCAGTGGCTGAGCGATTGGACTGTTGCGCTGCGTGTCGCGGCATCGATTCCCACACGGAGCAAAAATTTGTATGATCTACAAGTGGTCGTTCCGGGTCTGGGCGTTTCTGTATGTGAGTTTATATTTTTTTAAACGCACCCACGACACAGGAGTAGTTCCTAGTGTGGGGCAACGTTTTGAAAAAAAAAAACCTGCATGCAATTTGCACGCTCCTGAAAACATGTTTCTAATTCAAGCTACCTTGTAAGCGTTTAATGTAAACAATCCTTTGTGTTTACGTATAAAGCAAGTGTGATATTGAACGGTTTCATTTTTATTAAAATACTAACGGCCCGTCCCGGCTTCCCACGGGTGGAGGAGCCGGTCTAAAACCCGGCCCCGATGGTTACAAACACAACAAAAAAAGAATTATCCGAATCGGTCCGTTTTCGAGTTATGAGCTTAGCAACACGTCATTTAGCGATCCATTTTTATATTATAGAGATAGAAGAAGATAGATAGATAATACAGACTTAATAAAGTTAATTAGGTACCAACTTATACTAAAAAGAGACTAAATGAAAACTGAAATTAAATATAATAATATTAAAAAATACAAAGACAGCGGAACACTTAGGCGTCAAAGTACTCCTCCACCCATATCGCTAAGTGTGACATCATTACGTTATAATTTATATAAGTTTTTCACATTTTTTAAGGAATACAGTGTTTTTCAAACAGTGGTGAAAACACAGATATTTTTAAGAAGTTCTTGGAAATAAAAGTACATATTAATTTGTACTTTTCTTTAATTTATTTCGTCATACATATATTATTTTTTTACTTACTTTTTTTTTTAAACACAATATGTCTCCCAATTTTGAGATGAAACCATTTCTATCCTACTAATATTATAAACGTGAAAGTTTGTATGTGATGTGGATGGATGTTTGTTACTCTTTTACGCAAAAACTACTGAACGGATATGGCTGAAATTTGGTATACAGATAGTTTATAACGTGGATTCACACATAGGATAGTTTTTATCCCGATTTATGTTCCCGTGGGATAATTATTGAGTTGTAGCGGGTGGCACCGCTGGCATCAGCTAGTACTCCATATTTTTAATAGGAGATTGGTCATAATGATGTAGCATGTCGTATATTAAATACAATAATTAGTGCAATTTATATATTCTAATGATTAACAAAGTAATTTGTTTCAACACTTTCAACCAGACAGTGTAATAGCCAAGATTAATAACTAACTACTATCAATTACCCACTACACATTTCCAGTACGACACCTATTATTTTGAGTACAAAATAATTACAACATGAGGCATTTTTATTGTTTTCAGGTGTCTAAAATTATAGCTATCTAAATGTTTCGAAACAAATAAGTACTAGCACTAAAAGCCTGGCCTTAATAAATGTGAAACAAATTGGAACAGATATAGAAAGTGAAAATTTCTAACAAATTCAATTCAAAAGTGTTTTTTTGAGTATGAGTCCTCCGACCCTACTGTCAGACTTGTACTGACTAAAATCCACGATGATCCTTTAATTCTTTACGTTCTGGTTCCACGGTTACCTGATAAGACAGTACCGTGACCCTGGAGTTCAGTTATCTAGGTTCATATACGCTTCCTTCCTCCTATTTCAATTAACGTTTAAACGAATATGGTATCTTGGAAGCCATACTATAATAATATTAATGTAGTAACCGTAATTTCACAGAAAATTGTTTTCGGATTTTGCTAGGAGTATAATATTTAATTGCTTTTTTTTTGTTATTGGAACAAACCCACCACACTATTCCCAAACCACTCAACTCCTGAAAGCCAAAATCAACAGTGGCAACCACCAGAAAAGCGCCGAGACAATGAAGCTCGACGTGTCCTGGAGAATGAATTTACCTGTCTTGGATCCTGCAACGAAATTAATCAGAAAAGAATAGTGGAGGAGTAGGAAGAATATGTTCCCACTTCCCTCCTTGCAAGCAGGTGACAGAACAAAACAAGGCCAATAGGCACAACGGGATATTACAACTGGGAGAAGCCCAGTTACCTAGCACCACGGGTAATAATTAATACTAATATTAATGTTGTTAATTTAATTGCTTGTGTACTCACCTGTATATTTTATTTATTGTCTTCTTTCTACTGGATTTACACTAAACTGCACTTTGAACCTCTTAACCACATAATTCCGTAGGTCTAACCTTAGATTATATAGAATGTCCATTACTAGTAGGCCACTAAAAATTGATGACAAATACACTGTAGAAAAAAAAAACACCAACATTCCATTCCTACCGTACGTAAGACAAGTGAACATCTCCTAAGAAAACTTTTAAATGTGTGCATAGCGCTCACTCACACATTTACAAAAAAAGGCGTCACTAAGAACGTTTCATTTTGTTTCGAACCAAAATCTGAACCTTATATACTCTAAGGTTTCAACACAAAATCCAATAAAAAATTACACAAAACTGTCAGCACACTAAACTTGTTAAAAAATTCAAAAATGTCTGTTTTTGTTCCATATTTAAAAAGTACATTCATACTTCTTAAGAATTCCATATTCAAAAAATACATTCTTAAATTATTTTATTCGCGACTATCAGGGATTAGCTCAACCTTTTCGATACCGCTGCCAACCGCTGCGCAAGATAGACTGTCCGGTGGATCTAGATAACGCAACTAGCCCGATATTGAGAAAAATTAAACGCAATGAGGGTAGCGTGATAATAACGTAAGTACTGAGATCAAATTAATCTTTATACGACAATATTGGTTCAACCATCTAGATACTAATATTATAAAGAGGTAAAATTTGTATGTATGATATAACCAATTTTGAAAATTCTTTCAGCCAGTAGTAAGCGGTATTGGTCCTGAGTGACATCAGGAGGCTATAAGTGGGGGGGGGGTTAGGAGATGGCGAAGCCGCTTGCAAAAGCTAGTTTATAATATTTTTGTTGAAACGACGAAGTTACCTACCGAATTAAAATAAGTAATTTTATATCAATGAATCATCATCATCTGCCTAGCCTTTTCCCAACTATATTGGGGTCGGCTTCCAGTCAATTTTATATCAATGAATGTCTTAACTAATTTATGGATTTAAAATGCTTAAAATATTAGTCGGTGTCTGGTATTTGATTGTGGCTTGGCCATTATTTTTCTGAATTAGTTTGATTAACAGTTAAGACTTAAGGCACTTCAAATATTTATGTTTAATTCTCTCAAATAAACCCCTGTATACGGAATGAAACAAAAGTAGAAAAATAACTATTGAACCTTGAATGTAAACTACAAAAAATCTGAGTAACATCATGTTTTTCTATTTATTGTTGAGTAGCTGTTCACTTACTGCTCGGTTCCTATTCGATATCTTCGATAAATGGGCTAACTAATACAAAAATAAATCGAACTCGTACTTTCTGAGATTAGCGCGTTAAACCAAACAACTCTTCAGCTTTACACTTATCTTAACATTAGTATAGATACAGACGCCTCATCTGTTTAGACGACTAAAAGTATGATTTGACTGGCCTGTTGGTCTAGTGGTTAGTGACCCTAACTGCTATGCCGTGGGTTCGATTCCCACCCAGGAAAAATGTTTGTGTGATGAGCATGATCATTGTTCTGTATCTGGGTGGAATTTATCTATAATATGTAAATATTTAGAAATATATAAGTACGTTTATCAGTTGTCTAGTACCCATAACACAAGCTTAGCTTGGAACTAGATGGCGTTGTGTGATAGTTGAGGAATATTATTAAAGTATCAAGCTCAAAAACTAAAGACCCTACTTTCAAAAGAATATCGGCTAAACAGTAGCCATACAATTTCGTAGCTCCACTATTATAAAATCTTGGTAAAAAGCAGCTCTATACACAGTTGCCCCTCTCATAATCTCAGTCGCAAGTCCTGAGACAAACAGCCTATTCTTCTGAGAGCATAATGAGAGCGCCTAAGAGATTATGCTGCTCGAAGGCTGTAGAGACGCAGACTCCAATATTACAGCTAGCCTTACATAGAGTTATATAGAGTAGATTCTGTAAAGATTTGTATCGTCTTAAAGTTTTGAGCGTTGAGGTCTTAAAAATTTGAGGTTGTGGATTAAAAGTTTAGTCTGATTTTTTGGTTACCCTTTGGCAAAGCCACGGTGTAGATTTAAGACTGTCTTTTGATAATAGTTTCTGCCTGCCAACATGAGAAAGGCATGAATTTATGCATATACTCTTACTTTTAATAATAATATTCCACAAATATCACACAACGCCATCTAGTCCCAAGCTAAGCAGAGCTTGTGTTATGGGTACTAGAAAATTGATAAACCTACTTATATATTTCTAAATACATACATATTATAGATAAATTACACCCAGACACAGAACAAATGATCGTGCTCATCACACAAACATGTGTCCTGGGTGGGAATCGAACCCACGACCTCCGGCATAGCAGTCAGGGTCACTAACTACTAGACCAACAGGCCAGTCAGTCTGTTGCCTGCGGTGTGACCTGCTGCTCAGCCCCTAAGAGTCGTAACGTGATGTTGAATACACTGTAACATTTCTTATGAAAAAGGCTATCATTACAAAAAAAAATGTTTTCTAATTCGATTGCTAGTTGAATAAATTACATTATAGTAGGTAAAGATAAATAACAATGATACATTCGCATTTAAGCGTCTCAAAACATAAGGTACGTTTCTGCTTTTTTACCGACATCAGAATAGTATTGTTTCAGTTTCTCATCATGTTAATTATGTGTGTCAGATAGGCGAGCTCACTTTTTATAGCTGAGCTTTCAGTGCTCAGTATTTTTTTATCCTTAGCTCATTAATATTAACGAAATTATAGGTACCTTATCCTTGATATTTTTTTGGGTCTTGAATATAATAAACAGCAGAAATCGCTTGCTACATGGCCACCCATGTAGCAAGCGATTTCTGCTGTTTATTTTGTTGAGATTTCATGAGACACCAGATTTTTCAAAAAGGTCACATACTGAAGTAGCATTAGCTAGACTTTGTTCTAGACTGCCGCGGAAACGGCCTTCTTCAAGATAGTGAATAATTTTTTTAGCGCACCCACTCAGGGCAGGGCAGGACAGCACTGTCAGACTTGTACTGACTAAAATCCACGGTGTCCTTCAATAGCCCTTAACGTTCCGGTTTCACTAGCTCGTTGTTCCCGCGACCCGACTGACCTTGTTCTTGTGCACACAACTTTTTGAGGCGCGCGTGGAACACGACCCACCGTCAACCCGGGTGGTCGCGGGACTTATACCATCACATCAAAAAAAAATACCTTACCCATTTTTCGCGCGTTCGTGCTACATCCAGTATACATGTTTCCAATCGATTCGCATGACTACAAGAGTTACTAAATACTATTTTCTTTTACCATACTAAAATTACCGTAGTCATGAACCTAAAAGAATATAGGCCATTTACCGGAGTAAAGGTAAAATGAGTACTGAACCACGCAAAACATTTGAATTCATATACCTACAAGTCTATATGGCCTAACAACTTATATAAAAGCCTATTTTATGAGCTGACTTCTTTGTAGAATATAGACTTTATTTGAATGCGTAATGACTAGGATTTAAGTAGATAGGTATCTGTACTTTAGTTGCTAAGTTGTTAAAACTAAGACTTGCTGTTAGAGGGGTTGATTTTGCGAAAGGTACATTCCGCGAAAGGGACATTTTGCTACCTGTGGACACTTTGCTAAAGGGTCATTTTGCGCTTGAGCCGTTGTAAGTTCGTTTTAATTTGAAATTGAGTGTTTTTGAAGAAAACACGATTTAACAGTATACAACAAGCAAGCTTTGGATGTGTTACATAAAATTATAGTTTTAATTTCTTCGTCTTGTGACTACTATAACAAACCTATCAAACGCTTCACGGAAACGAAATATCCGGTTAAACGATATCATATGTTTTACTTCAGATTATAACCTATCTCTGAGACAAAATTCGGCAAGATCTGTACAGCAGTTGAGATACAAGTGTGATTGAGTAACAAACATTCATACATACATGCACACTTTCACTTTTTTCGTTAAGAACGTGGAAAACGTCAGTGTCACCTCGTCTAACAAATTAGTTCGAGTTCACACAGCGCCAGCAAGCGTGGCTTCACGGAACTGTCTAAGAAGGCTTATCCTTGCTCACACTTCTTCGTAACACGGCTTCCACCTGTCGAGAGGTGGTCCACGGGTGGACGCCGCGTTACCACCAATAAACGTCGCGCGTCGTGCGTTGAAACAAAGAAAAAAATGTTGGACACCCAGGCAGAGTAGCAGCGGTTGACCGGTAACAAGAGTTCAGCTCAGAAAAACAGAGATTTTTCAGAAATTGAAAGCACTAGATTCCTTTAGTGAGATTAGTCAAATCTCTAGATTTGTTTAGGATCAAAATCAAATCAATCCCTCGTTTTATCATATATCCCTGCGACATATTTATACAACAAGTAATGTTCTGTTTCATTTCACAAAATCAGTCCCACAATTGCGATAGAAAAGATTGTACCCATCAATAAAGTTGAGAACATTAACAGATAAAATAAGTATTCACTATAGCGTATACAATAGCAACTTATGAGCAATGGGTATAGTCAATTACATGCTTAGGTACAGAACCACTTGAACAACGAAAACCGTCCTTATTGATTACGACATAAAGATGCTGTCACAGCCAACTCACTACAATGAACATGGGGTTACTATTCACCTAAGCGGGTCGGCATTAATCGAGAGACCCGGGCGGTTAAACCGAATATACCTATACATAGCGAGAATCATAAACCGTTCGGCAACCAACGCCATCCAGTCCCAAGCTAAGCAGAGCTTATGTTATGAGTACTAGACAACTGATAAACATACTTATATATTTCTAAATACACATTAGATAAATTACACCCAGACACAGAACAAATGATCGTTCTCATCACACAAACATTTGTCTTGGGTGGGAATCGAACTCACGACCTCCGGCATAGCAGTCAGGGTCACTAACCACTAGACCAACAGGCAAATAGCAAATTACCCAACTTTTCCAAGCCAAAGGCTAATTCAAGCTGTTTGAAACCGTATGTCATTCACAGAGAACTGATCTTTGCTTTGTGTGTTTTGCTGTAAGCTTTGACGTCTACTTTGTACCTACAATACGGGCGTGTTACACCCACTACTTTACTTTCGATCAGAGGCACAAACATGCGGTGAAAACGTGAACGCAGATTTGTGAATTGAATGGACAACAGTCCAAATGCAAGTGTAAGATAGTTGCTTATGTGTTATAATCAGTACTCACTATCGGTTTTACTCGATAGTTTTCTAAATCGAGTAAAAATTATAGTAAAGACCGCAAAACTCACAACTCGAAGGAAAGTTTCCAAAGCCCAAGCCGTGGGTTTTACTCTATGTGATTGCTCGATCGAGTAAAACCGTATGTGAGTAATGACCATTAGATTCATCATACCTAAACCATTTCATCAATCTACTGAAATTTTATTTAAATTATTATACCTATGTTGTCAGGATCAGGTCATAAGAGTATCTTCCATCTTGAAAAAAGGTATTCTCAAGTAAAACAACCATAAGCTTCCTCGTAATACCGCCAAATTGTCAAATTCAAAATTGACGCGAGCGAAGTCACGGGCAAAAGCAAGTCGCACATTTAAATAAATAAATTCCTAACATTAATTAACAAAATACGTGCGTGTGTTACAAAAAAAATCCAATGTTCAAATCCAAATAATATACATGCTACCCGCCTCAGTACAAACAGGTTGAAAACTGGATACAATAACAAAACAAATAATACGTAACAAAAACACTATATCGGTACAGTGATAAAGTTCCAAATTCGCAGCTGTGTCCTTAACGTAACAGAAGCGTAGCGTGACGAAACTGGTACACTAATTTTGTTAATTTTAAAGAATCAGCATTGCACGCCAACGCGGCAATGCTGTCAATGTCCTGGGCACTTAACCCGCTGACAGCGGTGTGGATTATTTTTAAAACCCAGTGTATTTATTTCTTATTTATTATATTATGTTACTTTTTTATTTTGATTAACAATATTAATTCTTTATTCGTCTTTTTACTCATTCGTTACTTTTTAAAATAATTTTTTCAAAAAAGATGCAAAAATATGAAAAATAGCAGTCCACCATGGCAGCATCGAGAATACGGACTGGGTTGCCGGTGGTCAAGGCTCTTGACAGATGAACCTCCTAACAATACGTGTACAGGAGTGCCTTCTGAATCAAGACCTTCATCCAGCTACCCAGCGAGAGCCTGCTCAGGTGCTGGTCGAGGCTCTTGGCAATTAAGCCATTGGCAGACACGACTATCGGCACAATAACTGCCGTATTCACATCCCACATGTCAAACTACCTCGCGAGCCATCTGGCTCGATTAATTAATTGTGATTTATGATTAAAAATTATCCTTAAATTGTTCTATATCTTTCTAAGTAAAAAATCAGTTCATTATATAGTGTCTATTTACCATAAAAAACCACCTTGAAAATAACAATAAAGTGATCCAATTTCTCCCGTTTCCCAGCTAAAGGTTACGACACACTGCCTCGAAGCTACTTCGCTAACGGAGGTCCGATCTCTGCTCTAATCTAACTGCTATAGTTAGGTTTAAGCACTGACGTAGTTTAAATGTCGTTAGTAAACTCCGGTTTAAGACGACGGACTTATAAAAGACTTAATCCGGGATAAATTCTTGCAGTTAGCCTTTGAAAGGAGACGTTCTTTTGATATAAGACTGACGCTGGAAATAATCTATTCGGTTGCTGACCTCGGCAAGATTTTGTCTTTAACCAACCAATCAATCTTCAACCAGCCTATCTGAATCATTAAGATGTCTTATCAGAAGCAGCCGACAAAACAAAGGAACGGGTATTTTTTCATCAAATGAGTCTTCCCATTCAAAGCAGAGCGGGAGAGACTGTCAGACTTGTACTGACTAAAATCCACGGTGTACTTCAGTAACCCTTTACGTTCTGGGGTCACGGTAGTCGTTAGTCCCGCGACCCCGACAGGAAGGAACGAGATTTGGATTTAGAATGAATGTTTTTTACAATTAATGATTTGGCATGATTATTGAGACTTCATATTATAATTTTAGCCCGTGGCTTTCCTCTACAGCTATGACACTATTTAGGGTCCAAAATATCTCAGTACCAAAAATCATTGATATCAGTCCTGTGCTTTAAGTGTGAAAGCGAAACAAACAAACTTACTTTCATATTTATAATATACGTTACGATATCTAAATCTAAAACTAACTTATTTAGAACACTTATTATAAATTTATTCTTCAAGTAATAGTAAAGACTTCATGAAAATGTATTACGTAGTTTCAAAGAATGGCGCTTATACACACTAACACCTATTTCTATAAATTATATTATGTATATAGACATTTCATCTATATTTTTACACATTTTTCCTACATCATTTTCCCTTAACTCATTTATGTTCGTAATCAAATCTGTCAACGCTCAATGTACCTAATCAAATCTGTCACAACAAAATCATAATCATCATCATCTTCGTTTTTTTCTCTCTCACTAATAGGACAAATCAAATTATCCAAAAAGAAATATAAATAGGTATTTTTTTCCTTAATTTACATGATCCCAAAATACTATTATTAAAAAAAAAACATTTTTCCTTAATGTCAATATTCAGCACCATTTATAGTTATTATCCTCAATTTCCTTCAAAATGTTCCAAATAATTTTCTTGACACATGTCGAAACATAGGAGAATGAGTGTCGAAAATAAATAAGTAATGTACCTAATACAGCCGAGCCTGAATAGTACTGCGAATGAATAGAATGCTGAGATATTGACACACTGATGTCAAAGACAATTGGAGAACATTTCTGCGACGCGAGAGGCGCAGTTTTTACGATTGTGCTTATGCCTTGGTTGAAATTGTAATGTTTCGTATAAAATGTTGCGTAAAATCGTTTAATTTTCTAAAAAAATAAGCCAAGGGTAGGTAAAAAGTAATATTTTTAAAGTTTGTATTTAAATAATTTAATGAAACCGTAAATATCCTCTCAAAAAATCCAATGTAATATCATTATCATATAAAAAAGGGGAAAAAACCACCAAAAGTCTTCTAAGAATAATAACGAGGAAAAATCTCCATAATTTTATGAAACAACTTCAATCCTGATTTAGGATCTCCACAAAATTTTAACTCACAAAATTAATTAAAGGCTCTCAGAGAACCGTAAAAGAAAATTTTCGTCTATAAAGACGTTAAGCGCTGCCATTAACTAATCATACTTATCATTAAAAAGTATCCATACCATTTTTCCGAACCATCAAACAGGCTTATCCGCAACCACGAAACTACGGGTATCCAACACACACATCATTTGAGTACTACACCAAATTATTCACACATTCGTTACGAACTATGACACCAAATAAACCACATACACCGAAAAATGAACAGTACAGGCTACGAGACGTAGCCGCTACGTGAACTACGCGCGGCTGGTGCTACGAAACTGCCGCTACGGCGGCACGAAGTTAGCCGAAGGTCGCCGGAAAGAGCCGAGCCAGCACAGGGGGAGTCGGAGCGAATTTCGCTCAGTCTTTCATATTTTATATCGGTAGGGACGGAGCGGAATTACAGAGTTTGCTCGGGTGGGTTTTTATAGCGTAACGGAACCATAGCGGCTGCCTGCCATTCTATTTCGTAGGTATTTTTTCGACTTGTGAGCTGTACGCGAATTTTCCAACATTGTTTGCGTTACCCTCAGACAACTTGTGATTTTAATAGTGTGACGTGTACAAAAGCTCCATTCAAGCTAATATGAATTGGCGTGTTTGATGTTATTGTAACGACTTGGAATTATTTGGAGGTAAATTCAAATTTAATGACCTATTTGGTCGAGTTATTGTGTTTAATATGGTTCGTTGCGTGTTATAGTTTCGCTATTTCGTCATGTCGCGTTCTTGTTTGAAAGACGGATGCTTTGAAGTTCAGGGCTCAAGTTTGGATTAAATTATTTATGGTAATACGTGTGTACATGTGTAGTGACATGAGATTCTCCCATGGATTATTCCGTGGGTGGAATGCCTCCGGGGAAATACCGCCATGGTTTCTACACGTTCCGGGCAAATTGGTGTTAACATTATGTTGTTTTATTGTACGATACGTATTAAGGGTTGGTTGAATACTCAGTTAACAATTCATCATTTATGTATTACAACCTTTTTGTCTCGAGGGATTGTAGTGCCGGGATAAAAAGTATTCTTTGTGAATTCAAGTTATAAATGTGTTTATCCAAAGACCGTTTGTTCCTATGATAAAGTTCCTATGTTAAATAGTACATACACACGGCTACACATCAAGCTATACAAAACCGGTTTGTCTTGGTCTCGCTTCGCACGATTTTTCCACACAATTAATGGTTAGTTATTACTGGTTTTGCATAGCTTGATGTGTAGCCGTGTGAACAACATATTTATTGACCTAAAAAAACTTTCGCATTTATAATTAGTAGTTAAGAAATTGAAATATCTTAGTTAATCTTACATCAGTGAAGAGCAAACATCGTGACGAAACTACCTATAAATTACAAAATAGTGTAAGCCTTTAATCACCAATCTTGAGCATGGTTGTAATCAACGACGATAATTACTAGACTCCTAATAACAGGCGACCGATGTCTGTCAACATGTTAGGCAAAATAGTCTTATATTCATCTTATTTCGACCACTCCTGTGAGCCGTAAACATATCTTGACACAGAACAGACCTTGAGTTAGCCAATCACAACGCAGTACCCCATCCCCCTCGCTTACGTAATACCTCAGCGAGTTGACAGAATAGTTTTTGTTCTTTAGATCGTGCATGCGGAGTCTAGTAATATATCGTCGTTGGTTGTAATTATTACTTACGCCATTTCTGACTAAGAAGCCTTTCATTAGTACATTAAATTGACTGTTATTATCATAATCATTGAAAATTATGGCATATTTCGTGTGTTTGTGACCTTGAATTTATAATCACTACCGAAATCGCGAATCAAGTAAAATTAATAACGGTAATTCCTTGAGCAATACTAGTGAACAACGTAGTATGGTATTGTCCCTTTATTTACGTGGTAAAATAAGTTTTCTCGCCCAGAGTGGAGTAGAAAGGACTGTCAGACTCCTACTGACTAAAATCCACAGTGTTCCTTCAATAGCTCTGTTAAGTTACAGTTACCTGATAAGACTGTTTCACGACCCCGTACATATGGCTCTGAAACTTGGTCTTTGACTGCTGGCCTTTTAGAGAGACTAAGGCCCTGCGTACACAAGGCGACGCTAGTTTCCGATACCTTACGACTTTGACATCCATTGACGCGTGCCTGTGTACGAACCTCTATGGATTTGTATTGCGATAGTGGCATGGATACCGAAATTGAAAGATATCGGAGACTTGCGTCGCCTTGTGCACGAAGGGGCTAAAAGTCACTCAACGAGCAATGGAAAAAGCTATGCTCGGAGTTTCTTTGCGGGATAAAATCCGGAACACGGATATTCGGCGAAGAACCAGAGTCACCGACATAGCTCGTGAAATTTGCAAGTTGAAGTGGCAATGGGCAGGCCACATCGCTCGTAGAACTGACAACTGTTGGGGAAGAAAGGTTCTCGAGTGGGGACCACGGACCGGAAGACGCAGCGTAGGTAGGCCTCCCACTAGGTGGACCGACGACATTGTGAGAGTCGCGGGCAACCGATGGATGCAAGTGGTGAATTGTCGTTTGGCGTGGCGGTCTAAGGGGGAGGCCTATGTTCAGCAGTGGACGTCATCCGGCTGATGATGATGATGATGACGACCCCATACAGTATGAGTTTCTCTCGCCCTGGGTGGAGTGGACTGGACAGTCAAGCTATTACGTACTAACAACCTCTTTATAATTTCAGTTGATCTTTGAGTTCCAGTGTGCGTGTCTATTTTAAGCAGTCCCGCAACCCTAGCAGGCGTTTTATGTTCATCAATTTTGATAACGTGACAATAGAAGACATACGGGTCAAATATTTTTTGATTGATAATTAATTTCTATCTTTCGGACTTATTAATTTTCTTGACTAAAATAGCCTATTGACTGAAAACATGCAGGTCGATTATGAAACTATTTTTAGACCACTAGAGAATAAGAGAGAGATATTGTAAGAAACTTCAACTGGCAAGCAACTCCAACATCCAACACTCTTAAGTAAGTATTCTAAATTCAAATCCGGATAGTTTCTTATACAATTGAGACTAAAGACTATAGAATTGATTCAACAAAGTGATTTGATTGGATCCAATCGATTTGTATTTACGGATAGTGATTTTCAACTATTCGAATAGTAATTTTGAGCTGTTCGGATTGATAATTGGAACTTTGTATGCTCACATCGTTTTGAGCAACGATTGGGGGGAAGTGGCAATGAAATGCTTATTAACAGCATGAGTTTAGTCACAATCAGCTTTTTTTTAACCTGGTAAAATCATCAAATGTGTCCTCCCACCCAGGGCAGAACAGGAAGGACTGTCTGACTTGTATTGACTAAAATACACGGTGTCCTCAATAGCCCTTCACTTTCCGGGGTCACAGTAGCTCGTTAGTCCCGCGACCCCGGCAGGCTTTGGCCCTCTAAGGGGCTCTGTCATTGTGCTGAGAGCTCTTGGAACACGACGTGCCGTCGAACCGGGCATGATCAGTCACATAAGCTTAGGGGTTGTTACTGCAAGCATGAGGTCCGAAGTTCAAATGCAATATGTTATTAATTCCTTCGATCAGCAATTTCTTAGCAGCGGCAACAAAGTTGGTTTGTATTTGTTTCTGATTCTTGATGAAAAACTAAATGCAACTGAAGATTTCAGTGTTTTTTTTTTTTCAATACTAGCAACTTGTACACCAATGTGACGTCATGCTTTAATGCGAAGACTAGGGAACCCGCCATAATAGTTGGCACTTACAACTACTAAAAAACTACGTAAACACTATGAAATGTGTCTGAAAACAAAATAATATGCATTTAATAACCCTTATAATTTTAATATAACATAATATCATGCAGTTTCTAATTTCTATGACAACATTGACAAAATAATCAGCTGTTGGCGTTTCCACCCCAAATAATGATTTATGTATGTCATATGATACGGAACTAAGAATGGGGCACCCCATATCGTTATGGAACCCGTATCTCCCGGAAATTAAGGGAAGATATCGCACAGAGGGGCGACATTTTACCGTAAGTATGGTAACACCATAATTATTAAGAAATTCTTGCGAGTTATCATGTTATTTTACGTAATTTTCACGATATTAAGATTAATTATAATAAACTCAAGTCCTGATATTTACGTTGCCTAAATAAAGAAAGGATGAGATGTGTGGGTTTTTGTGAATAACACGCGAAATAAAAAAAAATGCTTGTTTTTAGTTCATTAAGTTTTTGCTTACTACTTTAAAGATATGGTTGAGATTTTTTTTTCTATTATATCGTTTATGAACCCCCGACGGAAAAAGAGGGGTGTTATAAGTTTGACGTGTCTGTCTGTCTGTCTGTGGCATCGTAGAGCCCGAACGGATGAAGTGATTTCAATTTAGTTTTTTTTTGTGTAAAAGGTGACTTACCTGCGAGTATGCATCATTCATATGGCCAACAGAGGCGAATCTCTTTTCATCAATCGGGTACGAATCTATCCTAAGACTGCTACTGAGAAATTCCTGATGGAAAAATCCAATTTTCGCGAACAGGAATCAAATCCAAGAACCCATGTTCCGCAGTGTCGTTTGCATCTACAAGACCAACCTAGCAACATCCTAATCAGCTTACCCTTTCTGAGAATACGCATTTAACGTTATATAACGTGAATAAAGGAAATCCCTTGAACCCTTTCTCATTGTTAATTATTTCAAACTAAACTTCCTTTACCTACTAATCTTTATCTCTTCTGAATTTCATCAGAATTGAATCAAAGTGAGCTTAAGCTTACTAATAATACTCGCTTACATCATGCTAAGGGCAGATTCGCACTGGAACGGCAGCGATCGCGGACGCGCCTAGGTTCGGTTAGGTCAGTTAGACTGAAATAGGAACCCCGCGTGGTGGGGTTCTTTCGTCGATGCTTCCGAAAAAATATTACATTACTAATTTGGCAGCGGTGCGGCGAGCTGTTGTTTGAAATATTTTTAAACCTAATTTACATGATTTAAAAGACCATTATTGCTTGAAAAGTTCAAAATTACGACGCGTGGCAGCTCACGTCCTAACACCATGCGCCTAGTCTCCTCATGACTAGTTTAGTTTCTACATTCGGCAACCAAACTATGTCTCTGGAATAAAATAATAAAATTGATTATAATTCTAGGGCAAGTGCTGTGCCTATGGACGCTTTTACCTGTGGACACCGTTAATTTATGGGTAAACGGGCAACCCTAAAACTCTAATTTGAACGCAGCCGTAAGCATTTGTCTTTGATTGACATCTTTTTTTTCCGTGTTGTTTTCCCCAGAATTAACGGTGTCCACAGCTAAAGCGTCCTTAGGTACAGCACTGGCCTATACTTATCTCTAAAGAAAAAGCAAAAAAAAAAGCTTACGCAATTTTCTGCTTTTGACCAAATTTCGTGGCTTTAGGTCAACAGGATATAATTAAATCGCGGTTATAAAAGCGAAGTGGTAACACCTCAGCAAATCGCGAATCGCTCTCAGTATAACAAAAACCTTATACGAGGCACAATATACTACACGTCACTACCTGTTTTATCATAATTCCAAAACGGATATAAGTTTCATACGTAGATCCCCCACCGCCGTGAGTTTCGTAGAAGGCTCTCTATATGGAGCAAGCTAACAGGTTAAAAAGGTATGTTTTATATATAAACTTGATCATATTTTAGGACAGAATTTTTATGTTTTGGATCTATGTAGAAGTGATTTTAATTTTTTTTAAATTTTGTTTCCACTTAGTTATTGAAAGTGTTATGATGAATTAATAATATTCCACAACTATCACACAACGCCATCTAGTCCCAAGGTAAGCAGAGCTTGCGGTGGGTACTAGATAACTGATAAACATACTTATATGTTTCTAAATAGATACATGTTATAGATAAATTACACCCAGACATAGAATAAATGATCATGCTCATCACAGAAACATTTGTCCAGGGTGGAAATTAAAACCACGACCCCCCGGCATAGCAGTCCAGGTCCAACCATCAGACCAACAGGCCAGTATATTTCCTTTGGAATTAACAATTTTGTGTATATGAACCAAGTATGCCATTTATTGACTAAGTACCCTATTATGTCGAGTCGCGCGACTTATCAAAATACCTTGTCCCTATAACGAAAAGAGCTATGAAAAGACACCGTGGTATTAAGTCAGTACGAGTCTGACAGTCCTGCTCTTTGATAAGTTTACCAAGTAAAAATAAAATGTAAAACCTAATACTAATAATCCTTCCATGCCATTTTCGGCTGCGGCCACCGTTTCATCACTAACCTACTGGCATCTATCATGGGCTCTCATGTTTCCCTCATATGACGTCACAAACACTATTTAGTGATAAGGAAATCAAGTTAGGGCGAGGTTGGCGTAGAACTGGCAGAACTACGCAGCGTGTCGTGGGTTTACACGCACGGAACAAATATTTGCATCGCCTATGTACAAATACTTGTTCTTTGGGGGCAACGACGATGTATTACTAGACTCCACATGCACGATCTAAGGAACAAAAACTATTCTGTCAACTCGCTGAGGTGCTACGTAAGCGAGGGGGACGGGGTACTGCGTTGTGATTGGCTAACTCAAGGTCTGTTCTGTCTCAAGGTTTACGGCTCACAGGAATGGTTGAAATAAGACGGATATAAGTCTATTTTGCCTAATGTGTTGACAGACATCGATCGCCTGTTATTAGGAGTCTAGTTATATATCGTCGTTATTTGGGGGTGTTTGTAAGTTTCTATGTTTGTAACCACGACGCAGGAGTTTAAATTCTTAGTGAGGGATGTTTAAAAAAAAATCTTCTGACTATCGTGGTACACCAATGCAATCTAGCGAGAAAATGGTGGATTATTTATTTCTGAAATAAGTTTTGCTCTCGAACTAGTTACTGTAGCGTTATCTAGGTATATCTCTGTGGTTTTCTCTTTGTAAAATTATGTTATACATATAGGCTTTATTATACTATGGCGGGTCAAAGGCCTTTGTTTGACAGCGATACACAATAACTGAATATGTGTTGGTTTAAGCTAGTGTTTGATCAAAATACGCTTTACATGCGAAATTGTAAGGATAACTGAACATTCAACGCTCAAGTAAGTTATGTCCGAAACTGTTATATAAACTTTTGTTGTTATAAACCTGCCCAAAATTCTAAAATTTTGAGAAAACAGTCCCTAGGTTCATGAATGATTTCATTGGGGAATTCAAGGAACGTAATATTATAAACCAATAACGTCCCCACTGCTGGGACACACGCCTCTCCTATGGGCTGTGATCCATCAAGAATACTATGACATGGAGGTTTCCTTAACCGTTCACCTACCTCATGATGTTTTTTCACAGCTCTGAGAATAATGATGATGAAATAAATAATACAAAATAATGCGCTTGGCTGTGTGTTCGATGTAACGACCTACAACTCATAAGTCAGGGCTATAACCGTCAGTACTGCTTCAGTATAATGGAGAAAATAATATTAATAGATCATTTCAGTAACGCAGTTTTAACGCAAAACTGTAACTACATATAAAATTGTTTTGAGAACAGAAAGCCAACATCAAAGTGAAAAACCAATTTAAAATTCAGACTTCATGGACAGATGAGTGCTAGTCTAGCTTGAAGAGCTAAATATCCAGTGACTCTTTGGCACTTTTTGTCTTCAAACTAATCTAGTTTTCCGTAAAACGTGTCCGTAAATGAAACTCTAGACGGACACGTTATACTTCATAAATATTAAAAAATATATAATTATACCAGCGGCCCGTCCCGGCTTTGCAAGAATGAACATGATGATTTTCATCCTCTAAAACCCGGTCCTAATGGTTACAAACGCAACAAAAAAAGAATTATCCGAATTGCTCCTGCCGTTTTCGAGTTATGAGCAACACATTTTGCGATCCATTTTTATATTATAGAAGATTTCAAAAGCCTAAAAAGAATCGAAGATACCGTAATTTAGATTATAATATTCATAGATTGGTAGTTTAAAAATAGATTTGAAAAGTAAATAATACATGTTCACTGTTAAAACAACATCAATTCAAATCAAACCTAAAATAGTTATGTGTAAAGTTCAACATTGATAGTACTGCGATACAATAGCCATTTTCAACACATTTAACATTACTACTTGAATAGAATACTACGACTGGCGTCCATTGAAACTGTTGTCATGTTTATTATGTTACTCCCACAATGAACTTTCGACCCCTATTGTCTGCAACTACATTACAAACTCAATTTTCAACCGTATGTAAATCATTTTAAGTTTAAAATATACAATGCACTAACACATGGCAATTTCATACGTTGTTTATCTTGATAATTATTGCAATTTGTTACTAAGTTAACATAGTGTCTAGGCAGAGCTGTATTTAGAGGTGATATTAGACTAAAGACTTGATCCCTCACCGGGAGCATTCGCGTGTAATATAAGGCGCTGTCTCACCGCGAACATTCACCTGTAATGTAACGTTACAGATTCGAACATTAATTCATCAGTGATGAAAGACAATCGGGCAGCATAATGCGCCTTGTATCAAATTATATAACATGTTACACATTTTTTTTTTTTTTGATATTTTGGGCACATAGTAGAAGTGATTACTATTAACAACAACATATGAAATTTGGTTCTTGATTAGAAAAAGTGTCATTCTTTTTTTTGTGGCTAGTTTTCCTAAAGTATTATACCATTAAAAATCTAGGTTAGTTGCGCTATTTTTTTAAAAAACTTGCCACAGTAGTGTCATATTTTTTTTTACACTACGATGAGTTAAAGTGTACTTTAAAATCTTTCAAAATTTTAGGGAAATAATTTTTTTTGGTTGTTTTTTTGTATAAAACTACGAAAATTCGTTAATTTTCAAAGATTATGGTGAATAGTAGTACTACTTAGGTTGCCGATACAAACAAAAAAACTGAAATATTTGAAAAATTATGGTCATGGTAGTTAAAAGTGTCATAAGGGGGGCATTCATTTTCGAAGAATTTCAATTTTTTTAAGTAATTTAAAAAAAAGTAGAGGTTTTTCTTTTCTCGAGTGGTCATTGGTAGGTCCATCCTCTGACTCGTTATCGTTGAATTTTGGGACATGTTGTATACTAAATGTACGAGAATACTCGTCAGTCAGGCAGGTAGTATTGTAATGTAATGCTCAAAGTCGAATCTATATTTTTCATTTACACGCGAATGCTCCCGGTGAGAGAGCGCCTTAAGGATTCACTTGTAACAGAACATTGAACATTCACCGTTTTTAATTATGTCGAGCTATAAACAACGAACAAACACAGCTATAGAGCCAAACATCGGTGCGATGACAAGATCATTTTAGCGAATGCCCTAGTCGATGGTCGTCAATATTTTTTTTTTCGTAAAGATGTCAGACGTGTGTCTGTGTGTATGTCGGTTAGGCAAAAAGCTCGCCAGAACGCTCGTTAGATTGTTCACTAAATTGATCTCGTTTGTTTTTCTGTAATTTAATATTCGGAATTAAATGCTCATTACAATTACAAGTGAATGCTTGTAAGAAGAAACGTAGGTTTACTTTAAAAGTACTAATAAAGACTCATTTATACGATGCAAGAACGGGCACGCGAGTTGCATTACATTGCGGATTTTAAAAGTACAACGAATTCAGTTGATCATACAAATACCGCAATAGTAGTGAAACTCGCATGCGAGTTGCTAAAAACTTGATTTTATCAGCACCACAATAGTAAACATACGATTCACTAATGATATCTAAACCCTGTAGATCAAGCCTAATTCCAGATACCAGTCACAAATAAAGACTCCTTTGCTGCTACTAATACAAAGAACATTTAATTAGCATACCAAAATAACAGAAAAAAAACCTATTTACTGAAAACATCGATACAGATACTGCAATGTAAATAATCGTGCAATGTTTGTGGTATATACGATAGTGTTTACCTCGAGCTTGTTAGGTAAGATACTGCTACATATTTAATTAAGTGGTAGGTCAGACGCTGGAGAGTTGCGGGCGAGTGTGGACGTATGTATTCTACAAATTGCTACATCTTTTAACGATCGTGTTTAGTAAAAACCTGTGCGGAATAATTGATCATTATAATGTGGTTTCTCTGATATGAGTTAATCATGAGCTTTTCTAAATAATAACATTGCCAGCATTAAAAAAATCTCCTGTGTCGTGGGTGCGTTTACAAACATAGACTCTCACAATCACATACAAACCCGGAACAACTACTTGTAATTCATACATAAAGATCCTTGCGGGTTCGAAACCACGACACGCTGCGCAGCAGTTGATTGCTCAGCCACTGGGCCACCGTGTCATCAAGCTAGAAATTATATGGCTGGAAAAAGGCCCAAATCGGTATAGATCCCAGACAAATAACTCTATTTCATTTTTTTATCCAACTTATAACTATAATTAAAGAATTTATGTGTTACTATGTAAAAAACCTTTCAAAAATCCAGTGGGTAAATTGAAAATTTGAAGACGTCCAAACCTGGGTCAGCCGTGGGTCGCGGGACTTTAAATTACCTACCGTGACCCTGGAACGTTAAGGGCTATTGCAGATCACCGTGTTGCGGGACACACGTATACCGCGACACAAAGGGCTACCGAAGGTTATCGTGGTATTTTAGTCAGTACAAGTCTGACAGTCCCTCCTGCCCTGCCATGTAGGAGGACTCATTTGATGAGTTTACTACGAAAAAAAACAATTGCAGGACACCGTGGATTTTAGTCAGTACAAGTCTGACAGTCCTGTCCCGCCCTGACCTAGGTGGTAGGACTCATTTGATAATAATACCACCTTAAAAAAAGCTGGGTCAGTCCTTTATACTCCATGCATGAAAAGTTTTAAAAGTTTTAGTCCAATCATAAAAGCTTTTTTACTAAGCAAAGTAGGTAAAACCGCGGTTTAAACCTATAACAAAATTCAAAACAAAAGTTGTACAAATCCTCCACCACAATTGTATACCACAGACTCAACACACAGACACACAATAGTTCTATAAATTACACTTGGAATATAAGAGGCGTATTGTGTAATTAAAAACTTGTTATTTTATAATTACGTGCCTCAAATAACAATACAAATACATAAACTTTTAATGCGTCTGTTTGTAATAACAAAATAATAGGTATTTACTCAATGCTCATGAAAAAACATGTTCGTCTTTCTGTTTGTTTGTTTGTTTGAGATAATCTCCGAAATGGCTGGATTTTTTTTGTTTATGTAGATGTTTCAGGGAGTAGTACAACTTAATTTTACTTTACAGTATTACCAAGATCCAGTAGGGCAAAGCTACGGCCATATTCTTATTATTATTTAATGTGAATATTTAACGGCACGGTTGAGAGGCTGAGCCACGATTGGACTGCTACGCTACGTGTCGCAGATTCGACTCCCTCACGGATCAAAATATTTGTATCATCTACAAGTAGTTTTTCTGACCTGGGCGTTTGTGTATGTATATTTATAACTATGTTTGTGTTGCACCCAAGATACAGGATAAATTCCAAGTCAGAAGAAATATTTAAAGAAAGAGTATCCTTGTGAGGATGGATGGACCGAGAAATATATGTCACTCTTTCACGCAAAATCTACAAAACAGATTTGGAAGAAATTTAGTATAGCTAGAGATAGTACCTAGATCAGCAAAAAGGTTACTTTTTATCCCGATAGGACGTTCCCGTGGTATGAAAATAAACGTCGTACGGAAAACGCCACAGGAATAAGCTAGTACAAAATAAAACGGTTCAGTTTGTTTACTGATGCTTGCTATGAGAAATAACATTTCCAAATTAAATATGCTAATAAAGACGCGAGATTCAGAAAATTCTGTTTGCAAAAATACGATTGTGTATCTTTGTGGAGCTAGGTTCGGTGTCTGTGTTATGTAATTCGGTTATTTTAACTTTTAAGGTTAGTTGTTCTTATTTGAAACTGGCTGTTGCTCGCGCCTTGGTTCGCCTTTCTCTTCTCTTTCTAGGGTACCATTGACCATTCATTTCTGTTTGATAATTCACCATAAATTTTTTTCAGCCGCGAAAAAATTTAACATACACACATTGTGATACCATACCATCGTAGGTAACCATCCTCTTTTTGTAATTTCATGAGATTTTTAGTCAATCCATCAAAAATACGTAAATATAATTTTATTTTATTTTTATTTTATTTTATTAAGGGACAATAAACAGCTACAATATAATGTGTTAACATATAACAAAATAGGTTTATCAGTAGTTTAATAACATTGTATAATAAATAATCGTGCGATCTCTTGGGTGAAGTGAACTTAAAAACATTATTATGTAATTAGCAGTACAGGTTATTGTGCCATTTTCTTGTGAATTTAGTAAAAGCGGCTGAGAATTTTCATCAATGACTGTAAAATTAAACTATGTATTTGCACAAAAAATACAAAAAGAAAATTGAAAATACCAATTTTATTCAAATTCACGAGATGAAAATGTAGTAAGCTATAAGAAGAATTTATTCAGTAAATAATAATCCAAAGTCAAATAAAACACGATTTATCTTTAACATTACAAAATGTCTTAGTTTTACAAAAGCGATCCAACCCACATTTACTTAAAATTTATAAAACAAAACGAATGAAGATAGTCTATTACTATCTTCATTCGTTTTGTTTTATAAATTACATAACTAAATGATTATTAAAGTTCAACATCAATTTTGTTCAAATTAAACCATGAATTTGAACAAACTAATTACAAGCCAATCGTCTACGGGGCGATTTGAGTTACATTTTTACCAGACTATGGCAAAATACGGAGGGTGGTGATTTTCACCTAGGTATTCACGTTTTGAGCAGTGGTGGCGCAGTGTTATCGGTCCCGACTTACGAGTTGTAGATCGTGGGTTCGAACCCAGCTTGGCGCATTACTTTGTGTAATTTATTTCATCACCACTGCTCTCAAAACGGTGAAGGAAAACATCGTGAGGAAACCGGCATGTCCTAGAACCATCAAATTCGAATACATGTGTGGCATCTGCCAATTCGCACTGGGCCCGCGTGGTGGATTATGACCCACTCCCTCTCACAAGAGAAGAGGCCTGTGTCCCAGCAGTGGGAACGTTATAGGCTGATGATGATGATTCACGTTTCTACATAATATCGGAATTGACGTGAAGTCTAACATCCGTGAATGAGGGAAGAGTCTCAATTTTCTCCTGGTTACAAGCTACTCATATGTGATACCAAATTAGTAATCATGAACTTACAAAAACATTGAGCGTCTTATTACTAAAAAAGTTAAAAATCTGTTGAACACTTCTTGTCTAAAAATAGTTTAACTTCAAAACGACTCTTATAAAAAATCAAACACCGTTTTGCAACTTATTCTTTTTTTAAACAAACGTTCAATCGGTGTTAAATTATCCTTTTTTAGGAAAACGAATTTGGTATAAGTTAGAAGTATTTTCTTGTTTTCGATTGAGATTTTTCAGTAGTCTCATTTTAGTTTCAGAACTTTCATTTTCCAGCATAATGCTGCTAACTAATATTTTAATAAATTAGATACAGGATTTGAATTTGAAAATGACACTTCAGTTTTTATTTAGGTAAACACACCACACTATAACCATAATTGGAACACTAGAATAATAAATAAATTCCACAACTATCACATAACGCCATCTAGTCCCAAGCTAAGCAGAGCTTGTGTTATGGGTACTAGACAAACTGATAATCATACTTAGGTACCTATATATTTCTAAATACATACATATTATAGAAATATTACACCCACACACAGAACAAGTGATCATGCTCATCACACAAACATTAAAATTTGTCCTGGGTGGGAATTGAACCCACGGCCCCCGGCATAGCAGTCAGGGTCACTAACCACTAGACCAACAAGCCAGTCAAATTACTTCACGTTACATAAACCATATTCGTTGAACCACCTCTATAGCCAATAATAGTTCAATAAAACCGTACAGTTCGAACGGTGCGGCTCCGTTGAAAATAACCCTGTCAATGCGACCCGGTGACATCGTCTCAAACTGAGCTGTCACCGCACTGGCCGCTAGTCACTGACGGGTTGCCGATACGACTAATTTGAACCGGCTTTATTTCGGGAAGATACCTGTTTGGTTGCAACTGGCCTGTTTGAAGAGTGACATTTTTGATTGGTATCTCTTTGGTGTTGTGGTTTGGGAGGGTTAACCGTATGAGAGACGTGGTTAGCTAGCTAAGCGGCTCTTATATGGAACAGGATTGACAAATAAAGTAAAAATAAATGCGAGTTATTCCAATCTGATCCCCAAATGATCCCCGCTCCCCTGTCAAATATTTTTACTTTCTAGGGGATCAATTTTTGGGGATCACAGTGGAATAACTCATAAATGCGAGCAGGACTTATACCTGCGGCCTTCTGATTCATTACACCAAACGCCTTACCAACTAGGTCATCGCAGTCATACTTGACAAGGCCGAATTTTTCATTCCTTCAAAAACACTTTTTAAAAGGATTTGCACAAAAAAACTGGAAAATTCGCGACGTCAATGCGTGGCGTGATACGACTTATACGCCGCGGCAAGATACCCCAAAAACTGGATACTAAGGGTACGCGGACGACGAGTAATGGGCAACTTAACGTCCGATCAAGAACCATGCCCGGATTGACTGTACCTCGTGTTTTTCGCGCGCTTCAAAGAGCTGTCAGATATCTGGCGGGGTCACGCTAGAGAGCCAACATTTGCCAGCGTCTTGGGGATTATCTAAACAGGTAACAACCGTGTCCCCGGAAAGTATAAGTCAATTAATAGAACATGGTGTATGAGAGTGGCACCCAAAGCGTGAGCGCTTATTTTCTGATTTTACAACGTTATGGAAAGGCGATAATGCGTATTTCAAATCATTTTCTCTGCAATTACTTCCCTAATTCCGTTGTAAAAACAAGTAATTTTCACGCTCATTGAGAACCACGTAATGCTTAAAGCGTGCTAACTGTTATCATTGCTATGCAAATTGTGCGCCAATTGAACAAAATAGGTCACGCCTTGCAGAATAACCTGACATTACAGGAGAGAGATAACGAAGCAAACGACAGTGATAAGAGAATAATATTATTAAATAATGCATTTTAATTATTGAATTTTTTTTTATTAATGTAAATATTTGTAATAATAACACAGGGTTATTTTTAAATCATTAAATACGTTTTATTTTATTTAATTTTTATTCAAGAGGAACTACTAACAAAGTACTTACTTATGGTTAGTAACAATTTTTATCAAAAATTTACGTCATGAAATATGTATTGGGATTTATTTGGCTGAGCGATTGGGTTTATTGCATATAAGAGGAATTCCGAAAACTAAGTTAAAAAAAAATAACAAAGTTAGGGTTAGACAAAGTTTTAAAAAAATACTAGCTCCTATCAAAACATGAGTTCAGACCAAGTTATATCTAGGTATCTGTGTTTCAAATTCCATCAAAATCCTTGCAGTAATGTTTAACAAACACACTTACATATACAATCATGCTCACTTTCTCATTTTTTATAATATTAAATAAAGTCATGTTATGGAACAATATACTATTGTTTTTTTTTTTATATCATAAGGTAGGTAATCCTAAACAAAGGTTTTACTTGGTAATCAAACACTTCGGCGTATTCCAAAATGATATTAATTTGATCCAACATGAATAGCTATTGTTCTATTATACCAGTACAAAAAAACAATTCTATTTGAAAAGTTTTCGACGAACAATTACTGAATCAGTTTTCTGAATCTAATTTTAGACTTTCTTGGAATTAGATTGTCTAATTTGACAAAGAGATGAACGGTAAGGCGAGCTAAACTAAATAAGGTAGTAGACACAACCAGTCAATAGGCTTTCTTTTACTTGCGGTCCCAAAATAATGACTTATTCGTCAACTCGCCCACAATTATCTCGCCCGCTTGGGCGAGTTGGCATCTACCGATTTTACCTATTTTTGTTGTCGTCAACTCGCGACTAAGCGAAAATCTGACGTATTTACAGTCGTCTAAAATAATACCCAAAGATGGAATTTAATTTTAATATAAAGTTGTAATATTAACTTGGTAAGTTAATAGTACCTTGGACCTGCCAAGGTCATGGTCCCAAAGACTTGACGAGCCTACATTTTAAACTTATTTTATGCATGTACTCCATTAATTTTGTATTGCAATAGCCACGTGTTAATTCACTTATTTGACAACTCAATCAATAACCCAAAATTAATCAAAGCAACTAGAATATAATTTTTACAGTAAATTGAAGGTTTTCAAGCCTTATTTAAAGTATTTATTTGAGAATTATTGTATTTATAAATTCAAATCTATAATAATCACACGCAAATTAATTTGTAAGTTGTATAAACCCATGCAAATAGATACGTGACTTATTAATCGTAAAAACAAATAACCCGGCAGTAATAGGGTATTTTACTACATAAATAAATTCAAAATCTATTTAATCCGTCACTAAAAATATTGAAAAAAAAATGGACACGTATTTTTTTTCATTTTTTTTTTAAATCGATGAATATTGACAAAGATAAAACGCTTCCAAATTCGGGAGTGGGGAATTGTGACGTCATTACGCTTGTAAAATCGTAACAACCGAGTGGCGAATTTTAGAAGCGTTGTATCTTCGTCAGTTTTGGTTTACGTGACAAAAGAAAAAATACGGATTTAATATTTCGTACTTATATTATTTTTTTGAGTAAAATACCCCTATTGTAGCGTCTTACATCCCACGCGATATTCGCTTCAGTCTCACCCCAGCTTAATACTCATTTCGTACGAAAAAATTGAATGAACAATATTTTAATACTAACCCAGAAAATACCTCGAATATTCCCTTTCGACCAGTTTCCAATATAGTGGAACTATTTTCTAATAAAAGCCTATAAGGACCATTTCAGAGGTTCGTGAAGTATAACGAGGTGAAAACATTACCCACACGTGTATTTCAATGCGAAGGTCGATGCTGGAGCGAGATAAAAGAAACATACATCTGCAGGAGGAAAGGAGATGGAGCTAGTTGTGTAATTTGGACCTAATTGCGATGAAAACCGCTGGTTCATGTAGTGTTGTCTATATATAGGTCAGACCATCTTTTGTTTGTGCAATGACACGCAAATATTTGAGCGTGAATGTAGAATGAACAAAGACCTATTTTGAACCTTAATAGCCAGTTAAAACTAATGAATATTAAACAAATTTTCAGGCGAAATGCTGGTTAGAATAAAAGTATATGGAATCGTATGAGCTTTTTTTTTAAAAGGCCTTATAATCATTAAATGAGTCATCCCACCCCGGGCAGGGCGGGTGGGACTGTCAGACTTGTACTGACTAAAATCCACGGTGTCTTCAATAGCCCTTTATGTTCCGGAGTCACGGTGATGGAAATAAGTCCCGCGACCCCGGCAGGCTTTGGCCCTCTGTGAGGGGGCCCCGTCATTATGCTGACGCTCTTTGAGGCGCGCGTGGAACACGACGCGCCGTCGACCAGGGCATGGCCCATGGTCGGTCAGCGAGTTGCCCTTTACTCGCTGTCCGCAAATTGTATGAGCTTACGAGCAATTACTGTCTTTTTGAGAAACATTAAATTCTGAATCTTAAGATTTAAGCCTCCTACAATTCCCTTTTTGAACACAAACATATTGACATATTTTTATTTAGTCTGTTTCGCCAGACATACAACTATTGACTTTATGTCTTTTTAAATTCCCTCTTGCCTCGGATCGCCGTTGAGTTCGGTTGTGTATTTGGCTGCCACTGATTTTTGGTTTTTGTTTATAATATAAATTTCTGTTTTTATTGAATTATAAAATCATATTGATAAACTGTGTGAGAAGCAAAAGCACCAGGCGCGCAGAACCCGAGGAAGGTACAAATTCCGTGAGTACTGACAGTTCACACGTTGCTGATTCACTTCCCGCACAGCACACTACGGACGACAAATATGGCCACGCATCGCACACCACCTCCGCCGACAACACCAGTCCCGGTGCCTTTGCACTCCTCGTCGTCATTCCCAGAATTGGCTAGTGTGGATTGCGGGAGCTATGGCTCAGATAGTCAAATTGAAATGTCCTCTAATCGAGGCGAAAAATTTGAAGGCTCCGGAAATATCACACAGAGATCTTTTAAGCGTAAGTTCGTCGATCCATCGGTTGAGCTTCAAGCATCTGTCAAACAAATGAAGTCTATGCTCGAAAGTTTCCAGCAACAACAAAATTTGAAGCTAGACCAACTCAACTCGGCAATGAACACTATTCGAGAACAAACTAATGACATTAAGAAAGACCTTCAATTTGTCTCTGATAAGTATGATGCTTTCTTGGAGCGAATCAGTGCACTGGAACAAGAAAATTCAAAAAATAAAAAAACCATATGTTACTTAGAGTCGAAACTTGAATTACTGGAACGCAATGCTCGAGCTACCTCGGTTGAAATACACAATATCCCCAAAGATCGCAACGAAAACAAGGATACCTTATGCAACATTGTAAAAAAAATTGGTAACACTATTGATCAACCAATCAACGACTCAGATGTGTATGACGTCTTCCGTATCAAAACTAAATCCGAAAATAAAAACCCGATCGTAGTCCAATTCACATCAACGTTCACGAAGAACAACTTAATCAAGAAATGTAGAACGTTCAACAAAGAACATAACAATAGCAGGTTAAATACTTCACACATTCAATTGGCCATATCGTCACAGTCCCAGCCAATCTATATAGATGAATATCTAACACCTGCAGCAAGGAAACTTCGCTATCTTGCTAAACAATTCAAGATTGAGTATAATTATCATAGCTTCTGGAGTTCTTACGGAAAAATATACATCAAAGAAAAAGAAACATCTCGACCGATTCGGTTGGACTCAGAGGACGATCTTTATAAATTAAAGTCAAATTGACTGGAACTGTTACTTACCGACAATATTTGCTGTCTCTTTTCTTTTGTTCCTTTTGTAAAATCCACTAAATACATTAGTATCATACACTACACACATAAACACTGTACCACCAACGTCACACATTCACTATCAATAGTACGTAACTCTTATTATCATTCATTCAAACATACAGTAGAACCACAGGTGGAACATAAACACAGTAGTGTGAGCGGCACTTTATGTATCGAGCATAACTATATGTGTTGTTCCGTCTCACGAATTGTCATTACTCTGAGGCTAATTGCGGAGATATTTTTTCCAAATACCCTACGTATGCGTTATCGTAACTTCGTAAACGACTTAATTCATTCTGATGATGATAAATCATTGGTTGCCTTACTACTTAGTATTAGAACCCACTTTTACACATTAGCTCACGCGCGAATATTAACAATGTACAGCCCAATTTCATTTTGTATTGTAGTGACAAACAAAAGTCCTATGTTTACCCATTACTCGTTCTTAATATTTTTATTGAGTAATAAATACTACTTATATATAAATACAATGTCGTTATTCTTTAATAATATTATAATTCAATAGTACCAAAGACATATTATCGGACTTGGATCATATTTCCATAGCTCGCTCAAACACCTGTGATATTGACAGTTGTCAAAACATTGTTACTGACTCTGAGTTATCTTTGAAAGTTATACACCAAAATATTAGAAGCATCACACGTAACACTGCAGGTTTACAAACATTATTACAGCGGTCGCAAATAGATTGGGATTTCATAGTGTTAACGGAATGCTGGTTATCTTGTGCACATCACATTCCATTACTTGAAGGTTATAATTACTATAAAACTAATAACATCGTAACGCAAAACGAAGGGGTTGTCGTTTACTGCAAAAATAACATTACCGTGTCGATTGAAGAACCTATAATTACTGAATGTAACTGTCTAATGATCAAAGTTACTCAAGACACGGCCATGTTAGCTATATATCGGCCGGCTGGTTATAAAAACTTAAATAATTTTCTTACCTCTCTTGACCACTTTCTTAATACTACATCCAATATTAAAAACTTTATTCTAATCGGGGACATAAATGTGGACATAACTGAAACCAACACTGATCCTAATTCTGCTCGTTACCTTGATCTATTAGCTTCCCACGGTATGTTACCAGCTTATACCTTCCCTACACATAATAAAACTTGCTTAGACCACATTATGCTGAAAACGCGACTACCAGCTTCTTGTTACGTAACTGAAACCTCGATCACTGATCATGATGCGGTCATCCTTATCTTGAATCTAACTTTATGTCAAAACAAAACTAATAAAATTATTAACCGCCTTAACTATAAGAAGATGGATACTGATATGACAAATACCAATTTTAATGAACTGTATCTGATGACGGATGTGAATCGTGCTGTCCAGTATTTTGTTGATTCCATTAATTGTATTATTAAATCTAACACGCAAATTAAAAAAACTTCGAACCGCAAGACAATTACTAAGCCGTGGATAACGTCGGGTCTGTTACGGTGTATGAGAAATCGTGACAAACTGCATCAAAAGGCGAAGAAGCATCCTAATGACCAAGCTATACTCATAACATATAAAAGATATAGAAATTTTTGTAATGAACTTTTAAAAAAGATAAAAAGAGAATATGACAAATCAGAACTCCAAAGGGCCGCTAAAACTAATAACAAAAAATTATGGAACAAAATTAAAGACATTACCCACACAAAAAAAACAAACAATGAGGTTTTACAACTTATAAATGATCAAGATCCGATTGCTTCTGTTAATACTATCAACGATTTTTTTGTTAACATCGGTAAAAACATTGCTGACCGCTGTTCCTCAGGCAACAACACCCACTCCCCGCCGATCGAGCCCCATTCTAGCTCTATGGTATTTTTTCCTACGGATTTGGTAGAGGTTGACAGTATCATCAATAATTTAAAGTCTGATTGCGCTGTTGGCTGCGATAACATTTCTTCAAGCTTATTGAAAAGATATAGACATGTCCTTACTTCTCCAATCGTCTTTATATGCAACCTTGCTATTAACTCCGGGAAATTCCCAAACGCCTGGAAAATAGCGGAGGTTCGACCTGTCTTCAAAAATGGCGACGGAGCCTGTGTCAACAATTATAGGCCTATTTCAATTCTACCTGCTTTGTCCAAGATTCTGGAACGGATCATGAAGAAGCGCCTGGTCGACTATCTGGAAAGCAATACGCTGCTATCTCCATCTCAATATGGTTTTCGGTCTGGCTTGTCGACTAGTGACGCCATTCACGATTTAACTAACTTTGTCTCTGGAAAACTTGACATAAACAAAAAAGTGATCGTTGTTTTCATGGATCTTGCCAAAGCCTTTGACACAGTCTCCGTCCCTCTGCTGGTGGGGAAATTGGAGAACATTGGTGTCAGGGATAAACAGCTTCAGTTGTTTTCTGATTACCTCACAAACAGATTCCAGAGAGTTAAAGTGGATGAGTGGACTAGTGATGACCTTCCCGTCATGCACGGCGTCCCTCAAGGCAGCATTCTTGGCCCCCCTTTATTTTTAACTTATATAAATGACCTCTGTGAACTCAGGTTACCCAGTGGAAGGATAATTACTTTTGCTGATGACACAGCGCTGTTGTTTGAAGCGGACACCTGGCCTGAAGTATACGATTTCGCGCAGAAAGGCTTTAACTTGGTATTGTCATGGTTAGCTAGTAATAAACTTGCACTCAACATTGATAAGACCAAGTATATCTCTTTTTACATAAAGAAATCGTCTTTCGCACTTGATAATTTAAAAATTACCGCACATTCTTCTTGCTGCATCTCTTCTGGTAGTACTGATTGCTTATGTCCACACCTACAGCGAACAGAATCCATAAAATATCTGGGAGTCATTCTGGATAGCACGCTCAGCTTTCACCTACACATAGACGCTCTTTGCTCCAGAATCCGTAAATTAATTTTTGTAATGAAAAATCTCCGATCCGTGGCAGACACTGGTGTTATGGGTGAATCCTGAGATTGGCGATATTCAGTTGATTCCCCTGGCGAAATTTATTTACACAGATTCTTTCTAAGTAACAATGTAATATGAAATTTAACTTCATTATAAACACATTAAACGAATTGGCATCACTTTTGGCCGGATGGTTCTCAATATATAGCAGTTTAATTTTTTTCTGGCCAGGGGAATCAAAAAAGACGACAAGGGAATCAAAATCTAAACAATGTTTTAAAAGAAAATCAAGTTTTATTATTATTTTAACGTAGCCTCTAATTTTTTTTTGTAGTCTAAGACGTTCTGCAAGTCGTTTTTTTTATCTTTCTTGCCTTGATTGTTTTGGAGGCATTGCTCAAATCTGAAATATGAACATATGTAATTTAAAAACTTAACATCGTTGATCAATATTTGTTTAAGACATTAAGAAATTCATATAAATTGTTAATAGTGATAATATTTTTGTTTTCAAAAAACAGGTAGGAAAGTCGTGCGAATTAAATAAGATAAATGATTTTTAATCGATAAGACGGTTTAAAAAAATTATGTATAAGAAATATAACGAAAACTTTCTTGTTTTCACAGAAACCTTTTGATTTCCATAATACATTTTGATTACCTTGGCGCAAATACCAAGGGAATCAATGCCAATGGAATCAAAACACACGATGTTTTTGTCGATTCTGATAAAAACAATATGTTTTAAATAATATGAATGTAATAAATAAATAATGATCATTAAAGCTGTTCCATGTACCACCGAAAACAAATCCTTAAAACTCAAATTGCATTTATAAACGTGATCAGGGTAATCAACGAGCTAGCGAACCAAAACCAGGGAAATCAAATCTTTACCTTCGTAATTTCGTCCTGGACCAACGAGCAGCGCAACCTTCTACAACTACGTTGGAAGCGCTACCGGCAGCGCTCGTGCGACGGCTCGGAGACACTGGTCTAGAATATTTTACTAGAGATTTACGAAGTTTAGTGACGCGCCACGGGAATCACTGTTTAGTCTCGGACAAACTTTATATTACACTTCTTAATAAAACTATCATAAATACACAAGGCGTATATTTTTTTTATATATCTACAACAACCCTGTTAGCGATTAGACCGCATTATTTATTTTGTTTATGTTCGTAAGTTAGGGTTTTGTCGGTTTGTTGTTTGCAAAATGTGTAGCGGACGCGCCAGGGGTATCAATATTTAGGCCTTTTGGATTTTTTTTCGACTATGTAGTACCACATTAGACCCAAAAACTATCGTGCTACAGTTAGATCATACATTAACGTGGCCTAAAAAAAATATTTTGACATCAAATTTAAATACTACGGGTACTTTTTTTCTTCGGACATCGTAAAATTAACCTCTCAAGATTCACCCTAATGCGAACAGTATATTTTGCGCTTTGCCAGTCATTGATCTGTTATTGCATAACTGTATGGGGTGGTGCGGCAAAAACATCAATGCTTCGGGTCGAACGTTCACAGAGGGCAGTCTTAAAGGTTGCAAATTTTTTGCCATTCTTATTTCCCACAACAGAGCTTTATGAGCAAATTGGAGTATTAACTGTACGCCAACTGTTTGTTTTAAGCGTGATCTTGCGCAAGCATTCTTCACTTGTATTTGATCAAAATATTTTTAAAGGTAAACGACGGAAACATGCAGTTTGTCCTTCTTCACAGTTCCATACTTCATTCTCGCGTCGTCATTTTGGGTTTCTTGGAAGTTATTTATACAACAGGGTTAACAAAATTTTGTCAATTTACTCATTGCCAAAAAGACAGTGCAAAATAACAATTACAAAGTGGTTGCAAAATTTGGACTACAACTCCACAGAGCAGTTACTCTCTGTAATCTCGTAATTTATAATAGTGACTACATCCTGATTCTTGTATTACCTTACACACTTAAACTAATAATTAGGTATATAAGACGAGCTAATTGCACACACCCACATCCTACACCTCACACACTTCATCTCCCACACTATATTGTAGGTACACACTCCACTCGCATTACACTACACACACATATAATTAAGTTTACTTCTCTTTCATTTAGTTTGTTAGGTTATGTAGTTTTAAATATGTAAGTTTTTCTTTTTTCCATCAGCAGTACTTTAATTTCAGCCTCACGAATCATAATATTTTAATGTTAATTTCGAGGTGAGAGCCTGGGGATCCGTGACACAGGGTATCCTAGTACGGACGCCAGTCTCTCGCAAAGGCTCATGTATAATTATTAAGTTTTATCTAATTCTTGTTAGAACTTTTATTTTTTTGTGATATTCGTGTGAACCTTTGTGAAGAGAAAAAATAAACATATTTTTATTTATTTATTTATTTAAATAAGACTCTTATGAAAGGTTAAGTGAAATGTGTGGCGTGGGCAGATCGACGAGACATTTAAGAGAGTTGTCTGGATCAGACTGGAGGTGAAAAATGGCTGAACAGCTTTGGTAGGACTGTGTTAAAAGGACATCATGGCTCTGAAATGCAAAGAATATGTGAAAGAACACGGTGGATTATAGACAGAAACAACGACAATATATTACTAGACTCCGCATGCACGATCTAAGGAACAAAAACCATTCTGTCGACTCGCTGAGGTACTACGTAAGCAAGGGGGACGGGGTACTGCGCTGTGGTTGGCTAACTCGAGGTCTGTTCTGCCTCGAGGTATGTCTACGGCTCACAGGATTGGTCGAAATAAGACGGATATAAAACTTTTTTGCCTAATGTGTTGACAGACATCGGTCGTCTGTTATTAGGAGTCTAGTAATATATCGTCGTTGCACAGAAAAGATCTCTTGAAAGCTTGTCAAAAAATGTGTATCTGCAAAATGACCCTTATGTCAACGTCAAATGCCATTTTACAGTTCTTTTAGTCAGGTGTTCAACACAGATGTTAAACTCTTTTTCTTTTTTTTTTGGTAATATCATGAAAAAGACCTCCCTGAAAAAGATTGACTGTCAGACTCTTACTGACACCGTGTGGCATCTATTGCCCAATATGTTTTAGGGTCATGATAATCTACTTAGACACTGCTGCAACCCTGGAGGCCAATCGCGCTAATTTGAAACGTCTGCAAACGTATACGATAACGTTAAGGTTCGATTGCGACAGTGGTTAGGTTTCGATTCAGCTGTTCTGATTTTGGTATTGCGTTATAAGTTCAAACGCTAACTGAAGTTGGAACGTTGCACTAAGTCTAGCTTTTAAGTTTTTCCTTTTGGTTTCGGCTACATCGTATTCATGTGATTTCTCCAATAAACCTATGTAGGCGTACATGGTAATGTTGTTATTTTTTCAAGATTTTCACTCAGAATCACTTCACAACAAAGACAAAACACTCCAACGATGCAGTAACGATCCTAAAAAAGTAGCGTCCCATCAACTTTACGTTTGACAGCGGTTACGGTCCAGCTACGATCGCGTTGCGTCTCAACTTGCTGTCAAAATTTTATCGCGATACGAAAGTGTCAAAAAGTCGTGTTATGGTAGCGGTACAGTTGCGATTTCGTTGAAAAAAAATTTCGCGATTGGGCTCCTGGTCTGGCAGTCCCTTGCCATACACACGGGGCGCTAGGACGCATTTGATGATTTTTTCCCTCCAAAATAGGAAAATGGGGCTCGGGAATATGAGAGAGACTTAAGTCCAACAGTGGACTGATAGACCGAATTGATTATTCGAAAATTTCATTATCATTTTTGCCACAGAAGCAAAAATTAAAAAAAAACCTTATACGTACATGAACGAACTTCGCATCAATCCATACAAAATGATTCTTATTTCAATATTGTAAATACTGTACTGTTTTCGCAATACATAACTTATTAATATTTAATACTCACGAAATATCTGTGATGAGTCTGGAATCGAATGCGAGGGTAATATTTCTCTTTGTTTGTGTAATATTAACATGAAGTATATTTAAACGAAATATGGACACCCACGATGGTGGCACCGTAGAAACAAAATATGTCGATGAAAGAAAAGACAAAATAACTGAATGTTTTAAGCTTGGTAATGTTTAAATCAGTCAAAATATATCATAGAAACAACGATAAAATGAATTTGTCTTAGCTTGGTACAATAGAAATAGAATTGTTCTTTATTCACGTGCAGAGCTCTCCACCTCACGATCCAGCCGCCGCGATAGACAGTAACGGACGGGTTGGCGATAAATGGGAGACTTGCCGTCCGATCATGGACCATGTCTGTGTCGATGGCGCGTCGTATTCCACGCACGCCGTTAAAGACCTGTCAGTTATCTGACGAGGGCTAAAGCCTGCCAGGACATGGGACTGTCTCAGGTAACCGTAAACCTAGAACGTAAAGAACTATTGAAGGATCATCGTGGATTTTGATGATTTTCCCGCCAAAAAAAAAGATAGTTTAGAGGAGGTTGCTACAATTCTCAAGTTTTGTCCGTTCAGAAATGACACCGTCTCTAGCATACATATTCTAATTTCTACCCGTCTTCTCATGGGAGTAGGCAGAAACTACAGAGACCACCTGCTAATATCTTTACATACTCCTTTCGCCTCATCCACATTAATACATCTGGTCATACAAGCATACCAATTGCGAGACCATCTCTTTTAAAACTATGTTTTTAACCCTACCACTTACAACTTGATGTAAACCTCGTCACTCAAACCTCTTAAAAACTTTAAGCGGCTAAGAAATTCACGAGCACCCTGTAAAAACTACACCAACTTAACTGATAGCACTCAGCACCAAAAACAAGCAACTTTTACTGCATTAACTTTTCAAAAAAGAGTACCTCCCATACCCCCCCTTTACGCGTAACTAAGTTTGAAGAAGATGAAGTTTTAAAACTGTGCCGAAGAAAAAAATAATGCGACCGTTTTTTTTTTGTCTGTGGAACAATTTTTGAAAATGTAATGAATACTGGCTGGATGCAGAATTTGTTCCTTTTTCAAATTGCCGGACTTGGTTGACAACTTCAATAAGTTTTTGTTGAATTGTACTTGGGACTGTGATTGCAGTTTGCAATGCTTCTTTTGTTTTAAATTAAGCATGAAATAATGTCTACTTATGTGTGAGTTACGTAGTTTGCCTGATGAACTAAAAATGAAAATAGTCCTTGCTACTACGATATAATGATGCAATTCAATTGACCTGACGTCTTCGCGTTGTGGCGAGCGTTTTTTGTTTTTCGTTTATCCGTAGACAAACGCACGTTTTATGACATATGTCGTAGTGGTAAGGATGATTTTCACTTGTAGTTGGAATCGGTGGAATTGCATCGCATCGCTTCATTGTGAAACTCCCTTTTTTTACTTGGTAAAATCATCAAATAAGTTGTGAAACTCCCTAAGACAAAAAAGCTGAAATAGTGACAGGTGAATAAAAAATCGTTAACCAAGATTCATTAAGATACCCTTTTTTTAATCGTGTTAAAATCATCAGATGAGTCCTCCCACCCCGAGCAGGGCGGGAGCGACTGTCAGACTTGCACTGACTAAAATCCACGGTGTCCTTCAATAGCCCTTTATGTTCCGGGGTGACGGTGATGGTATAAGTCACGCGACCCCGGCAGGCTTTAGCCCCCTGAGAGTGGCCCTCGTCATTATGCTGACGCTCTTTGTTGCGCGCGTGGAACACGACGCGCCGTCGACCCGGGCATTTAAGATATACCTTATTGATAATTTAAATTATCCTTGTAACGTAACGAATTCTTAATGTTTTTTAGCATAAACCTGTATGATTATTCGGCTCGAAGGACCATTTACACGCTTTTTTATGATTTTAGTTTTATTGATATTATCTGGCTAGAATTAACGTAATATTTCGTCTAGTTTAATAACAAAAAAAAAATCAGCCTAGGTGTATTAAATAAATCATAAAAAGTACAAATCCACATCCAGCTCTCGAAAAACTAAAACCAACGCGAGAGCGCAAAAATAAATTATTAGCACTCAAAAATCACGAAACTTCATAAAACAATAACCCCGTTCAACACTATTAAAAAATATAACAGAGAACTATAATATTTATGCGCAGTTTTCGCAAATAAAACCTATTTTTTGCGGGACGCATTGAAACAGAATGTAATCTCTATGGGCAGTTGGAAACTCGCTGGCCTCCGTATTTCAGGTCATTGGTTTTATATAAAACGGCTCTTCCTCATATTTGTGGAAAATTTCTGGAAATATCATAAAAGGATGGTAGGGAAAACATTTTTCATGGCTGGCTCTGAATAGTTTAGTCGTTCTTAACGGACTTCAAAATGTTGAAGTTTAAGTTATGGAACGTAAACTTGGACTTTTGGAATTTTGTTCGTATTTTAAAGGGTTGGATGATGTTGTAAATAGAGGATTTTGAAATGGTTTTTATAATATTTTAAAAAAATAAATGGCTGGAAGTTAAACAATGTATAAATAAATTCATTTCAAAAACCTCCAGTGTGAATTACTATTCCATGAACCCCAAGACAATTGGGAAAAAGGCTAGGTTTGATGACCAACCACGTGGTGAATGAAATAATCACCTTCTTATAAGGAGAAGGCCTGTGACTGAGAAATAATAGCACAGATAATGCTGATAGCAATATCTCTGATAGAATAAGACTACCGCATCGCCATGATTTCGTCGATGGTTTGGTTGATTTTTACGGCTATGATTCTCAATAACCAATTTTGGGTTGGAATTTCCAAAAATAATCAGTCATGACTAAATTTGAAGTTCATTTGAACTATCAAGTTAATAGGAAAAATTAAAAAAATACAAACAATACTTCATCCCAATATATAACCTCCTTAGGGAATAACTTTCCTAGAATCCGTTGTTAGAGCGAAATTTCTTGCTTCTAGACCTAGCGTCCGTGCGTTGATCGATCAGTCAGTTAGTCAGTCAGTTTCTTGTCTTATGTCATCATCTGCCTAGCAATTTCCCATCTGTATTGGGGTCGGCTTCCAGTCGAACCAGATGCAGCTGGATATCAGTATTTTACATGGAGCGACTGCCTGTCGGACCTCCACAAGCCAGTAACTGGGTATAATACCATACCCCATGGTACGACTGGTTGTCAGACTTTAGAGCTACTGACTTGCTGTCCAAGGCACGGAGGAAACTCGCTATGACAGGGTTACCCATTCACACGGAAGATCAGCCTGTGCGGCTGTAATTATTTAGCCACGAGCTCCTCAGTTTATTCTCTCATGTATTGAAGATAATTCAACCATTCCTTTACAATAAAGAACATGCCAAGCGCGAACTACCACCAAACTAAGCCAATATAATAAACAATATTATTGTTCCTTGTGACACAGATCTGCTAACCACGTGAATTAATCACCTCTGAACAATCAGTCATAAATGATTCATCGCTCAATAATGTTCTCTAGTAATTACTGATTAGACATGCTAATCATTATAATAGGCTGGATTTAGATGAGGTGATTGTAAAGGGCTTTAGATTTGGCCCACCATCTTAGTCTAGCTAGGTAGTGTGAGAGTTTAATTGACGTCACGGGTGGCTCAGTGCCAGAGCGATCGACTGCTGCACAGCGTGTCGCGGGTTCGATTCCCGAACGAAACAAATATTTGTATGACCTACAAGTAGTTTTTTCGGGTCTGGTGTTTGTGTATGTGACATTCCATGTTTATAAACGCACCCACGACACAGGAGAAATACCTAGTGTAGGGCAATGTGTAAAAAAAAATCTGAATGATAATTGAAAGCCGATAGTAACTATAATAACAGTATAAACGAAAAAATCTATTTAGTATCTTATGCTCATAGTCCTCTTGACTGGAGTACTTAAAGGCGTGTGCCTTAATCCTGTAATGTTACAGGATTATCTGGTTACGTACTACACATCCTAATCTAGGCACACATTCTCTAGGTTTAACTGCAAGATGACATTAAGAAATGGCTCGTGAAGTGACGTATTGTGAATTAATAGCGACGTATCTTCGTCACTTTTGGCGTAGGGTATGAAAAGAAGAAAAAAAATTGAAAATCTAACGTAAGGATTTTTGAAAAAAATGTTCTGAAAGAAAACAACATTTATTTATCGTGTCACCGAATTGATTGTCAAATTCTAAATGAATACGAGTGAAGTCACTTATTAAAGCATATACTAAAGTTTCATCTAACAATAACTTAGCAGGACTATAATAAAAATTGACATAATTAATTCATAACCCAATTTTGCACAGAGCTTGCACAAAAACGTAACAGCTTCTTTTAAAATCGCTAAAGTAGAACAATGAACAGCAAACAAAATAAGACTACAACACTACTTGCATTGCAAGAAAAATGGCCTTAATATGGGTCAAGAAATAAGGTCGCCTATGCCCCAGCACCGGGCACCCGGTCTATCACAATTTACAAACTATCGTTCTAGAAGTCAATTCCAATTGTGCCAGAGGAAATTCTTTGCAATTCGGTTGTGAGATGGCTACTATACGGTTTATTTTTGTTCTGTGTTGACTGGATTATAATTTCGTTTGTGGCGTTGTTTTAGAGTTTTTGAGCTTGGGATTTGGAAATTCGTTCCTTTTTTTAAAGGAATTTCGTCCTTTTTTGCATTCAAAATATTGCAAATTGTCCACAAAATGTCAAGCAGGTTACTTAGAAAGTATACATTATCTTTAAACCAGTGACAGAGCAATTATACTATAAGTTGTTTCCATTCACGGAAACAACTTATAGTATATTTGCTCTACAATTTCGTCTGAAGTATCTTTTTTATGAAAGCGTTTTGCTGAAATATGTGTTTTTTTACACAGAGACAGGATGATTGAAGACTAAGCGAATTGACATGCAGGTAATTTTTTTGAGTGCTGAAATCATCAAATGAGTCCTCCCGCTCTGTGTGGAACAGAAGGTACTGTCAGACTCTTGCTGACTAAAAATCCACCAAGTCCCTTTTCTGCACCAAGGTCACGGTTACCTTTAGAGACGGTCCCGTGACCCGAAAAATTGTACCCTTGAATTTCTTGACCGGGCTATATGTTTACGTGACATGTAATAGGGGACAAGCTGATTGCTTTCTTCGGTTTGCGTCAAATCTAAATAGAAATCCTCAAATAGCTATCCTTACTCTTCGTGGCGGAGGCATTATAAAGCCTCATTCTCTCGGTTCTAGATAAACCAAATAATTTGATTAGTGTCACAATAGTCAACTAGACGTTAAATTTCAATAATATCTTATTACTAAGAAATTTCACAGGCCTGTCGGTCTAGTGGTTAGTGACCCTGACTGCTATGCCGGAGTTCGTGTGTTCGATTCCCACCCAGGACAAAATGTTTGTGTGATGAGCACGATCATTTGTTCTGTGTGTGATTTGTCTATATTTATGTATTTTGAAATATATGAGTATGTTTATCAGTGGTCTAGTACCCATAACACAAGCTCTGCTTATCTTGGGACTACATGGCGTTGTGTGATAGTTGTGGAATATTATTATTATTTGTCACACTAACGTTACATCAACCTATTAAAATCATTCTCAACATAAAAGCAAATACCATTAAAATACATCTTGTTAAACATAAACTTCTCGCCCCATCAAAGATAACAAGCTTCCCGTCACATAAATACCATAGCCAACCATTATAAATTCCGTAAGTACACACACAAAGTCGAAAGTGCCGTAAAGGCATTACCCATAAGGATAGCGACACAACTGCGAAACGTACGGCGCCGATACTAAAATTCAGCGACTGAATTATCGGTCGTAGTATTCGGTTATCCGAATAGTAAGAAACGCGACGGCACAGCTACGTTGTAGTCTTAGGCTTACTGTTCACAATTGAGATCGTTCAGTTTAGGTCGCCGGTCCTAAACAAAAAACATTTTACTATAGTTCCTTCTTCCACTTCATCAGTTCAAAAGTAAACTGCTTGAATGTCTGCTGTGTGTACTTGCTATCGCGTAGCAGATGCGCTGATTTAATGCGCTACGGCGTAGCAGACGCGGCGATGTCATTTGCTACGCCACCTTTGCATCTCGTAGCAAGTAAACCAACGGCTACGTGACTATACCACGGTAATATAATCTTTATAAATCTTGATGCGGTTGCTTGTTTAGTTCAATGCGATAAGCGACGGAAAATTACGTGTCGTCTTTGTCAATTATAGGGGTGGAAAACAGATAGCAATAGAATTCAATTACGCGCGCCGTACTTTCGGTCGCTTAACGAGCCGAACTTTCGCTCGCGACGCTTTGTTTAATCAAAATCAAAAATTTAAATATTTAATGCTTGCTCGTAGACTTAATAATTCGGCTGACATGGTCATAGGAAACTTGAAAAACCGTACGATCAGCGCCGTACGTTCCGCAGATGTGTCGCAACCCTAATAATTATGGTTGAAGCATAAACTAATGAATTTTAACATTAATATCTCGTATCTATGTTAACTATGAACAAGAGGCATAAATCAGGAACTACCTTGAGGCACATTAGTAGGGTAATTCGCATAAATTACTCTTCAACAGGACGGGACGGAATTGCAATTAACCTCTTTGGTTATGGGGATTTCGATCGAAGGGATAAGATTTTATTGACTTTAAGACAATTGCTAACGACTAAACAGCTGCATAATTCGATTGTCGCGATGTTTAAGCTACTACCTAGATTGATACGAAGATGGGTACATAAATATCGAGACAAATAAACCGTGTTGCTATTCCGGCACAGTGGCAGTTGTTTGTAGATTTTTGTCCTACCAATACTAGTCCTATCAATGAGTACCTTAAACGACTTATAAACTGGTATTAGGTCAGATAGGCAGTAACCCCATACTAATTAGGCTTCTAATCTAACCAGATATGGAATATATAAAATACACTTGTATTTTACAGACAGTGTGCGGATAAGCCGCCTGTAGAAGAGCGATTGCCATGTTTTGGTATGATGACATTTTATCGCTATTCTTTCTTCGCGATTTTAGTCGGTTTTAATTCATTTCGGTGAACAAAGTGGGGTCGCGGGATTATCAGGGTCGCTAGACTGTATTATCAGGTAATCGTTACGCTAAAACGTAAAGGGCTATTGAAGGATCATCGTGGATTTAAGCCATTACGAGTCTGACATACTCTGGGTAGGAAGACTCATTTGATGATTTTACCAGGATTAAAAAAATAAGGATGTCATGTATAATTATAAACTGAATAATCAAAAAAAAGGGTAAAAACTGAAAACTGCCCTACCAAATATGATTCTCCTTTGTGAACGTTCAGAAACGCTAGTTACAAAATACTACGCACCTGACCTCCAAACATCAGAATAGGTCCTGAGCCGAATCTTATCTTAAAACCAACTGGTAAAGTAGCAATTCCATTAAAGCTACACGATTTTAGTTCGAAATAGATTTAGAAACCGTCTAGGGACGTCGGTTATAGAAATAGTCTGGCTAACGAGAATGGCCCAATTTCAACTACTTTGTAGACGCTTCATACAACGATTTTGATATGATATTTGGGTTTGAACTTACTGATAGAATTATAATTTTAGATGCAGGAGTATTAGTTTACTAGGACACGCATAAATGGAATATCTATAATTAATCAAAACTGAATAGGGTAGTTATAGACAAAAGTGCTTCAGCGTCGATAACAACATCGCTTACTATCATGTGAGATCGATGTACTTATACCTAACGTGGGTTTTCGTATAATAATATATCGTTCAACAAAAATGGCACAGCATATTTATATTAGTGATCAGAACATCGGACCGGGGTCATGGGTGAAATCTACTTCCTAGCTGTATACAGGAGTAACGGCACCACAGGGTCCCTTTAATACGCGGTGACTGTTGATCCCACTGGTAGTGGTAGGCTTCATCAGTACCGTCTACCTCGCGACCATCATCCGGAAACCAAAGCCAAACAGTTTACTGCGTCCCATCGTCACTCGGTGCACAGGAGATCCAGTTCCTTCTGTGTAAGCTTGCTTGTACATTTTTGAGTCTGGGCTAAATGAAAACTGAGACCAAGAACAAAACCATTATACGAGTATTTACGAGTTATACGAGTATTTATTTGATCATTTATAATCACTAAAAAGACTGTATGAAAATTACCATAGACGCTTCGCCGCGGGGTGCTAAGACAGGAAACCTCCACGTGCGCTCGTGGACTGGAGTTCCCTCTCGGTTAAGTCTGGGGGGAAGACCAGTTTTTCGGGCCGGTACACCCTGAGTTGCGGACAAAAAATCCTTAGGCACTGTGTGCCTAAGGGGTCTCTTTGGCGGTTTGCGAATAGCCTGTCGTGTATCTTAAACTATGACATTATCATTGTTTCATCACGGAAAACATGTTATTAAATATTCATTAAACTATTCCAGAGTAATCGTCAGAATGTGCTACTGATCTCACACACTAAAAGCGATAATACCTAAACTTGCAGTAGCGTGGAAAAATCCTTTCCCATAATATTTAACGAGCGTTCAAGGCAGATAACTCCCCTAATTGATCCTCCAACTTACAAGCAGCGCTTCTGCAGTTTTTATCGCAAGACTAAAGTCTGGAGAGCCATTAATTTTATTATTAAAACCTCCTTTGTTAGAGGAATTAACAAGGAATTTAATAATGCCCAGTAAAACATTGTTAATAGTTGATCGTGTTTTCTAGGACTGTTCCACTTTATCCTAATAATTTGTCCCGCTGGAGTTTTCCATAAATAAGTAAAAGAATAGTCTGAGCAGCGGGATTAATTAGACACTAATCGTTTTCGATGGAATAATTTGTGCTATTGCTACGAGGTTAATCCCCGCGGCGTTGCCAACGTTAAGTTTGGTCATAATTAAAAAAAATATATCTTATGTGTTGAACCAAGAGGGCAGCTGTAAGACTCCTCTTTGAGGAGTGGCTGGATAGGCGTAACGGCGACCTGATCTCTCGCCTGACGCAGGTCCTTACCGGACACAGATGTTTCGGGAGGTTCCTTTATCGGATGAGGCTAGCAGAGGAGGAGTCGCGCCGCGTGAGGGAGAGGACAGCATCCTCCCTTCACCCCAGCCGTAGTGGTAGACGCCTATGGTGACAGACGTCGCCAGACGATCTCCGGCCACCGTACTCTCGTAGGCGCGGACGTACGCGAATGCAACGGAAATATATTACTAGACTCCGCATGCACGATCTGACGAACAAAAACTATTCTGTCAACTCGCTGAGGTACTACGTAAGCAAGGGGGACGGGGTACTGCGTTGTGATTGGCTAACTCAAGGTCTGTTCTTTCTCAAGGTATGTTTACGGCTCACAGGAGTGGTCGAAATAAGACGGATATAAGACTTTTTTGCCTAATGTGTTGACAGACATCGGTCGCCTGTTATTAGGAGTCAAAATTAAAATCAGTAAAAACATAAATATTTTGATAAATTGATTAAAATAAAGACTTCTCATTACCAAAATAATAATAATCTTAACGATAATAAATCAATAAGTAACACAAAAATAGACGCTAACATTACACAGTATTCTATTTTATTTCACACACAAGTGGAACAAATTGTTGGACCGAAGTGGACTATTCCATTTCTCGCTACACTTAGGAATCCTTACTGCAATGTTATGCGTAGTATTTACGAGGTACAGATTATTTTTGTTTGTAGATGTTTTTAATTGGTAAAATGGATGAATAATTTGAGTTTTTCAATACTGGAATATTTTTAATTAAGTGTGGATTCCGGATAGTGTTTCTTTTTACTCGTTTAATGTTCAGAACATTATTTATTTGAATACGATATTGCCTTCCTGTAATATACTAGGTTATGTCCTTTTTTCATTTGGCTTTTTTAGTATGTTTTATTTTGCGTGGTAAAATCATGAAATGAGTCCTCGCACCCCGGGCAGGGCGGGAGGTACTGTCAGACTTGTACTGACTAAAATCCACGGTGTCCTTCAATAGCCCTTTATGTTCCGGGGTCACGGTGATGGCAAATAAGTCCCGGGACCTTATAGTATGTTTTGAGTCTTAATTTAACACAAACTGTTTTATGCAGGTTACCGGTCAAAAGGTCGCCGCTGTCCTGGAAACTAAAGGGTCATTGAAGGAACAGAATAGTATTTAATTAATTAAACAAGACTTATTTGATGATTTTTCAGCCCAAAGTTTAAACTGTAAAAGAAAAGTTCAACCAAACTTGGCAGAACACAAGTATAATGAAAGTTGCAAAAATACCTTTTATTTTATGGATTCGAAACCAACGAATAATAACATAATTATTCACTGGTATTTATACAATACAATATAATGGTAATTGACTGACTATTGGTCTAGTAGTTAGTGACCCTGACTGCTATGCCGGGGGTTGTTGGTTTCAATTCCCAGCCAGGACAAATGTTTGTGTAATGAGCATTTGTTCGGGGTGTAATTTATTTAGAAATATATAAGTATGTATTTATCAGTTGTCTAGTACCCATAACACAAGCTCTGCTTAGCTTGGGACTAGATGGCGTTGTGTGATAGTTGTGGAATGTTATTATATAATATTATTATTATAAAATATAACGAAATATTCGAATGGTATTCATAACATGTCATGTTTTAACAACGAGGTAAAGTTACCACGAAAAGCAAAGTTATGATGTAACCAAAACCACTGGAATTCGTTAATGAAATAAGTTCCATTTGACTCTAGTGGTTATGTCAACCTTTCTAGGAATCTTATTATAAAGTTATTATGGATGACAAAACCAAAAAAACAGAAAGTATACCAAGAAATTTTTTGTATGTCTTTTGTATTAGGTATTTTGTTACCAACTTAATTATTTTGAACTTTTCCATGATAGCTTGACCCGAACGGAGTAGTCAGCTAGACTGCCATAGTAATTATAGTCCAGAAACGCGTCAGAACTCAACTATAGCTATCCCACCACAATTGATATTTTTAGAGCTTTTTTTTTTTAGCGTTTTAAAGTCATCAAATGAGACCTCCAACCCCGGGCAGGGCGGGAGGTACTGTCAGACTTGTACTGACTAAAATCCACGGTGTCTCTCAGTAGCCCTTTATGTTCCGGGGTCACGGTAATAGAAATAAGCCCCGTCATTTTACTGACAGCTCTTTGAGGCGCGCGTGGAACACGACGCGCCGTCGACCCGGGCATATTTTTAGTGCTTAAATGCATTTGTTAGTCCCACAACTAAATCTCTGGTACAAGAATAGATAGAAGGTATCCTTTTTTTTAGGTGTTAAAATCATCAAACCCTGGAGGTGGTTATAGGCAAAAGTTAGTCTTTTACTCCAATATAAATAATTTCACGTATAAACTGCTATTTACACAACTTTAGAGAGATAAATGGAAACCTTTATTTTCATCGTAATACAATCATCAAATGAGTCCTCTTACCCAGAGCAGGGCGTGAAATACTGTCAGACTTGTACTGACTGAAATCCACGGTGTCCTTCAGTAGCCCCTTTGTGTAGGTCGACGGCGCGTCGTGTTCCACGCGCGCCTCAAAGAGCTGTCAGCAAAATGACGGGGCCCCCTCTCAGAGGGCCAAAGCCTGCCGGGGTCGCGGGACTTATTTCTATCACCGTGACCCCGGAACATAAAGGGCTACTGAAGGACACCGTGGATTTTAGTCAGTACAAGTCTGACAGTCCCTCCCGCCCTGCCCACGGTTGGAGGACTCATTTGATGATTTTACCACTTTAAAAAAAAAAAAGCCTTTGTGTACCGGAGTCGCAGAATACGTGTTTCTCGCGACCACGGTAGGCATTGGCCTTCATAAATGGAAACCTGGAGACGTTTATTCGTTTACAAAGCTGGTTTGTTATAAAATGTTTTAAATTTACCCTGCCAATTAACAGTATTTATATAAATCATATCAAAGTAGAGCAAGGTAAACTTTCAATAACAAATTGTTAGTTCCAAAATTGGATAGTAAATCTATTAAGACTTTTGACCTGTTCTCAAGGACCTTTACCATTAAGTTAGTAGTAAGTTTTGAAACTTTTCATTAAAGTTTGAATATATACAAGTAAAATATTCTTGTCATTAAAATTAATTACCAGCATACCTAGTAGTTTTAATAAACTTCGCAGCTGTAGTGTAAGGCGGTGCGCCAACGTAGACACTTTGTTGCCGACACGACACAACATCACAAGGAATTTAGTTCATAAGTATGTTCATAAGTATGATGACTGGCCTGTTGGTCTAGTGGTTAGTGACCCTGACTGCTATTCCGGGGGTCGTGGGTTCGATTCCCACCCAGGACAAATGTTTGTGTGATGAGCATGATCATTTGTTCTGTGTCTGGGTGTAATTTATCTATAATATGTATGTATTTAGAAATATATAAGTAAGTTTATCACTGGTCTAGTACCCATAACACAAGCTCTGCTTAGCTTAGGACTAGATGGCGTTGTGTGATAGTTGTGAAATATTATTATTATTATGTGTTAAGTAGAAGCAAATGGACCCAGAAAAATATTTACGTATGTGTAAGAAGTGGATAATAAATTCATACTCGTTCTATAGAAATCAAATATTCATCGTTAGCTTGTATCTGAAATAAGACACATGTTTATCGTCAAACTTAAGGATTATGCTCTCAGTGAAATAGAAAAGTAACAAGACAAGAAATTATTTTTCTAGTACACTGTTTCTTTTATCGTGGTAAAATCATCAAAGGAGTCCTACAACCAACCCAGGGAGGGGCGGGAGGGATCGTCGGACTTGTACTGACTAAAATCCACGGTGTTCTTTGGTAGCCTTCTATGTTCCGGGGCCACGGTAATTTTCAGTAATAAATTTTTCAAATAAAACATACATATAAATAAATAACAAGACCCGAAACAACTGTTTTAAAGATCATACATTCACTTAATCAATGCGTGAAAATAATTCCTGTATCGTACTAAACAGCCAGACTCGGGGTATCTAAGCACGAAAACTGTAACGTCAGTCAAAGTTTCTAGCTCTTTAAAACTACCCCGGAACATAAAGGGCTACTGAAGGACACCGTGGATTTTAGTCAGTACAAGTCTGACAGTACTTCCCGCCCTGCCCGGGGCTGGAGGTCTCATTTGATGATTTATATTTATTCTTTATTGTGCACAAAAAGTTACAATAAAAGCAATTATACATTAAGTTCACAAAGGTGCGCTTATCTCTTTAAAGAGATTTCTTCCAGCCAACCCGCAAAACTGATAACGAGATAACCAATACGGGGACAAGAAGATTGTACACACAAATAATTATGATGATTTTACCACGCTAAAAAAAAAAAGGTCTTTATCATTTAGTGACACAAGATTAATTAATGATTTGAACTAAAAATTGGCGACAACACGATTTGACAGCTGTCCCTTGAATTCAGAAGTAATAGGGAGTAGTGTTACTCAAAAGTTTCGAGATAATTTCGAACGCGTCCGTATTTTTGTTGACGTACTAAGCGAGTAGTAACCCTGAAGCAACTGTCTGTAGGTTATACAATTGGGTCGACGCGCGTCGTGTTCCACGCGCGCCTCAAAGAGCTGTCAGCAAAATGACGAGGCCCCCTCTCAGAGGGCCAAAGCCTGCCGGGGTCGCGGGACTTATTTCTGTTACCGTGACCCCGGAACATAAAGGGCTACTGAAGGAAACCGTGGATTTTAGTCAGTACAAGTCTGACAGTACCTCCCGCCCTGCCCGGGTTGGAGGTCTCATTTGATGACTTTACCACGATAAAAAAAAGAAATAAAAAGCTTTTATTTACAGTTCGTAAACTATAAGTATCCCTATTTTTGTTGCCGAACTAAGAGAGTAGTACCTACACCTGAAGCAACCGTCTGTAGGTTGTACAATTACTTGTTCCTTGCGGTGAGTTAGTCACTTTGCTACAGCCTTCAAATTCGGTTGCCTGGTAACCATCTCATTTGCCAATTGTACGTTATAAATATACTAAGCTGTACTAAGAAGAGCTTATAGAAAGTCAATGACCTTTCAAACCATTTAATTTTGGAACATTTCAATGGTTCATTGTCGTTTGACTGTTGACAAAGTTATCAATGAATTTGTAATGACTTATTTAGTATATTTTATTTATTCATGTTTTCATTAAACTTCTATTATCTTTAGGTGTCAGTGACATGGATTTATGAACGACCTCTTCAGTTCAACATTATTATTATGTCTTGTGACTGGGATATAGCACCATAGCGTTGTAATCTTTTATGTCTTTGACCAACGACGATATATTACTAGACTGCCGAGTCTAGTAATATATCGAGTCTAGTAATATATAACTATTCTGTCAACTCGCTGAGGTACTACGTGAGCGAGGGGAACGGGGTACTGCATTGTGATTGGCTAACTTAAGGTCTGTTGTGCCTCAAGGCATGTTTACGGCTCACAGAAGTGGTCAAAATAAGACGGATATAAGACTTTTTTGACAGACATCGGTCGCCTGTTATTAGGAGTCTAGTAATATATCGTCGTTGTCTTTGACAATTTAAAAGTGCCTGTATAACTGGTTTACTTGAATGGCCTGCCTCTTAAATAACCTAATTAAGTTTCCGTAAGAAATGTACTTAAATTTTATTTATTTAACCATAGAAAGGACTTGATAAAGAAAACAACACACAATTGATAAAAAAGTTTAACTTCCGACTATTATTCGCGACTGCATTTGCATTTGTATACTTAAAGATTTTTCTGTTGATCGTGGGACTGTCTTCTCAAGTAACCATGACACTGGAACGTCCAGGGCTATTGAATAAACACCCTGGAATTTATATATTTGACGATTTCAATGAATTGTTCACTTTGCAAAACGTCCATTCAATCTCTAAATTGATTAAATTTCAATATTCCGTGTTGATTGCAATCCTTTTAAACTATATACAAATTCAGAATAATCAATTTTTAACACCCACAAAAGGTTGGCAGGATTTTTTTTTTGTAAAAAATAAAAACTCTTTTTTTTTACAACTCCAACTGACGGGCGGTTTCTATTCAGTCTGTGCGCTTTTTAAAAAACTGACAGGTTGCATTCAAGGGAAGTTCGCACTCGAAAATATCGCGAACACGGTTAGATTGTCAATCGGATTTATTATTGACGATACGGGGACGATACGACGGTTAAGATCAACGACGATATATTTCTAGACTCCTTATAACAGGCGACCGCTGTCTGCCAACATATTAGGCAAAAAAGTCTAACATCCGTCTCATTTCGACCATTCCTGTGAGCCGTAAACATACCTTGAGACAAAACAGACCTTGAGTTAGCCAATCACAACGCAGTACCCCGTCCCCCTCGCTTACGTAGTACCTCAGCGAGTCGACAGAATAGTTTTTGTTCCTTAAATCGTGCATGCGGAGTCTAGTAATATATCGTCGTTGGTTAAGACAAACAGTGGAGATGGTTCTGAACGTTAAAATAAAGATAGCTTCTTGTAATACTTAACTAAGTGTGGTTCCGGCCCTACATTGGCCCTTAGTGCTGTAAAACGGTGACTTTAATAACCGTAGTCGTTTTAAACGACTACGGTTATTAAAGTCGTAACACAAAAACACAAAATCCTAACCGTAGTCGTTTTAAACGACTACGGTTAGGATTTTGTAAAAAAAAAAACATAATGGCAATCTAATGCAACATTGACTTCTTCCAATAGATATGGCGCAACGTGTAAAACGTTCAGAAATAAGGGAATGAAACATGTATCTTCAAAATGAGTGGTTGCGATAGCCTAATTAATAAGGCGTCTGGAGTACTTATTCAGAAGACGCGGGTTCGACTCCCATTCGCAGCTAAATGCTTCTTTCTTTTTTTTTACAAAAAATGCGACGCATGCGTTATTGCACTAAAATATTTAAAAATATATACAGTACGTTTGTTGACCTTGTTAAGACAGTTTATAGGATACCCACATTTCAACAGTAACGTTTAAGTCCTATACCTACATAAAAATAAAAATAATATTCCACAACTATCACACAACGCCATCTAGTCCCAAGCTAAGCAGAGGTATTACACAACTGATAAACATATTTCTAAATACATACATAATATAGTAGATAAATTACACCCAGACACAGAACAAATGATCATGCTCATCACACAAACATTTGTCCTGGGTGGGAATCGAACCCCCGACCCCGGCATAGCAGTCAGGATCACTAACCACTAGAACAATAGGCCAGTCGATACATATAACGCGGACACGAAACTATTACCAACAGTCGAATAAACTCGTAAATTCAGATCCCGTAGCTCCTGCTACAAAATCCCCAAAAGAAAACCTAATAACATAAAGTTTTATCTAACCCGGGTAATAAAGTCAGGACCTCAAGTTCCGTAGTCGCGTTTGTGATTACTAGATCAAGTAAAGTTTATTACAATCAGGCTAGGCTAGGCATGAATGGGTAATGAAGACGATGAAAAGTGGCAAGTTGCCAGGCCATTTAGCCACTGTGCTTGGTAATCTAAAATAAGCCTTAATTACGCAGACTTTTATTTTAATTTTGTTCTAGCTTAATTTGGTACTCAATCAACCTTAATTTTTTGCAGTGTTGGTTTTTTAATTGAGTTATGAAAACTTTAGTTGGATTTAAAACCTTGGTCGAATTCGGCGTAAGTTCAGCTTTTTTTTCCATATTATGTTACCTATTCTATTAGCCAACTTTTAGGGTACGTTCATATCTGACGAAATATCCGTCGAGCGGATCATCGAATGTTCTTCGACGCACTAACGAATCATCCGTTGAGTGTGAACGGCCAATTGTTTTTCTATACATTTGTCTGTTTTGGCGTTCCGTGACCGATGATCCGTGACGGATATTCCGTCAGATATGAACCCACCCTTAACGCTCGTTGTCAAATTCGGCGTACGTTCAGATAACCCTTAATATTTTCAACTCAAAACATGACTATTTCTATTTTTACAGCAAATCAATTTTATTAAAAGAAATCAGAATAAGCGTAATAAATATCAAATAGTTATCTACTTACTCACCTGTATTTTGCAGTGATGCAGAAATCCTGTAACACAAAAGAAAATAATATATCACTTTCTCACAAAAACACATTTCATTTTCCCGATAACAATCAAATCTAACATAAACAGTGTTTTAGACTATCACGGTTTATTTCACAATTTTATCTAACATCGCGAAAATCAAATAGGTAACGGAGATATCAAGTCTATTCTCTCTGGCCTGACTAATTTCTGACTTAGATCCTTAGATCTAATCACAAATCATAATACCTGTTTTATATTGATAGTTAATTAATATTGTTTTATGTTTTCCGTTTATTGTTTAGTTTTCTTTTATTTGATGCGTGAGAATAATGTTTCTCTAGATGCATGGAATTTACGTCGACATACATAATTATTTTAAATAATAATAATAATATTCCACAACTATCACACAACACCATCTAGTCCCAAGCTAAGCAGAACTTGTGTTATCGGTACTAGCCAACTGATAAACATACTTAAGTATATATTTCTAAATACATACATGTTATAGATAAATTACACCCAGACACAGAATAAATGATCGTGCTCATCACACAAACATTTGTCCTGGGTGGGAATCGAACCCACGACCTCCGGCATAGCAGTCAGGGTCACTAACCACTAGACCAGTCAAAATGCGGTATTTACCTTTAAGTAATTGTTACACTATTGGAATTATGTTAGACTGTATGTAAGATCTTGTTTCCTATGTAAGCGATTGTTGGTGAACCTATTCAGTAAGATAAAATAAATTAATATCGCGACGTAAAAAAAACTGTCACCAAAAAATCGTCACGACTAAAAGACGTCTAGTTATATTCTCTTCTATATTTTTTCCGTCAGTATACTGTTTTTCATTCACCGCACTTGCATTTTATCGGTGGCCCGACCTTTTTGTGCGTTGGCCTGATTCTGCCGATGCCTCGCAGTCGATAGATTGATAGCCAATTAGGACCCGATTGAAGACTGCAGGAAATTGTAGGACGCTGTGGCTGAGTGTCTTTGCTATATAGTATTATGTTAGGCTTGTTAAGAAACGCTATGGACTTGATCGATGTTATGAGTAGTAGAGCGCTTGTAAGTTTAGTTTGCATTTTTCATTAGTTTGGTTTCTCACTGGTCTTTCTTGTTCGTTATCATCGTCAGCCTACAATGTACAGGGCCCACAACGCTCCTAAACTAATGTTTATCCTTATGTAAGTATCTACCACCTAAGTTCACATTGTGGAATGCAATAAACGTATTGAGTATTGGGTATGTTCCCACTGCTGGGACACAGCTTCTTCGATGTGAGAGCTAGTGGGTCATAATAATCCACGGGGCCCAGTTCGAGTTAGTAGATATCACGTGTCTTCGTTTTTTTTTTATCTAGGACATGCCGTTTTACCTTGCATATTCTAACTTGTATATTTTTAGAGTGTCTATTAAGGAAAGTGACGACACAAAAGTAAGAATGGAAATGGTGCCGAAAAGTTTGCTCTGTTGAAAGTTGTTCTAGAAATACGGCCTGATAGCATTGTCGACGGTATTATATTACAGACTTTATTACTTTTGTTCAGAAACGTAAAAACGTGGCTTGATACTAAAACCACTTCTTAGTACACTTTTCAAATAGGTTGGTGGTTCTTCTCATTGTACAGACGCCAGCAAACAACCCTGTTAAATTTTGTTTAATCTGTTTCAGGATTGCAATCGTAACGGTGCTACTTTTGGTCGCGGGTCTTATACCATCACCGTGACCCCGGAACATAAAGGGCTATTGAAGGACACCGTGGATTTTAGTCACTACAAGTCTGACAGTCCCTCCCGCCCTGCCCGGGGTGGGAGGACTCATTTGATGATTATACCCCGTAAAAAAAAACGGTGCTACTTTTATTTCACCGTATTTTACAAGCCTTTTTCCTGCATGCAGATCTGTCAAATAACCAGACTCGGGTTTCAGATTTAACTTTTAACCACGTTTAAATTACGGATTAAAACCAAACCTGGTTAAAAGTGATTATAACTCGTCCCACCAGAATTATGCATACAAAGACACCTGACCAAGCGTGTTGATGGTTTCCACGCGAGGCTTTTGCCGCCCCAGTGACAATTTACAGGCCATTTTGCCGACATGCAAAAACCGCGCTAGCATGTCCATAACACAGCAACTCGCAAACAACGAGGCAACCGGGCTTGGACACCATTAACATAAGTTAGCAACGCTTCATTGCATTTAGTTAAAGACTCACCACCGCTGAAAGTTTCAGATCGTTAGGGCGTTGAGTCGTGAAATTTATGAATATTATCGGCGTTTCATGTTTAGGAGAATTTGTGTAGTTGGCTGTTTTCAAAGTTATGCTCTAGGGGCGTTCGGAATGAAGTTAGCGTTTTCGCTTTCTGTAAAAGTTTGATAACTGTTTTATATTGAAAGTGGTGTTGCAAATTGAAATTACAAATTGAATTACTTTGTTCAGGTCTCTTCCTTTATTTAAGATCGGAAAATCATATAACTAAGGCTTTTCTCGTGGTGGTTGGAGCGTGAGTAGAAGACTAGCCTCTCAGTTACGTATTTGGCGTACATCTTCGTTCGCAATATATTATGATGGACCTCTTGCCCTTTCGTTCCGTACTAAAGCCTTAAGCAAGAGGTCGCTGCTAAATGTCGCCTCTATAGGACATGGCGGTGTTTTGCCCAAACTGTGCACAGATCCACCTGAATCAGAGCCTTATGCAAGAGGTCACTGCCAATTGTCGCCTCCATCAGGACATGGCGGTGCTTCGCCCAAACTGGGCACCAGTTCTTCAGTCTTCTCCAGGTGGTTCAAAGAAATCTACGGTGATATTTTTCCTAACATACAAAAAAGTAGGTAAATATAAGATGGCCAAGTATATAAACAAATTTTGAGTAAGGATGACACAACCCGGGCATGCGGGGCGAGTAATGGGCAACTTGATGTCAACCATGGACCATGTCAGGGTGTGTTGTGTTCCACGCGCGCCTCAAAGAGTGTCAGTATGATGACGGGGCCCCGCTCTAGAGGGCCAAAGCTTGCCGGGGTTGCGGGACTTATTTCATTACCGTGGAACGCAATGGGCTTTTGAAGAACGCCGTTGACTTTAGTCAATATGAGTCTGACAGTTCTTCCCGCTGTACCCTGGGTGAGAGTTGTCATTTGATGATTTTACCACGATAAAAAAAAAGAAGTATGGCACAGCCAGGAGTATTTTTCCATCGAATAATAAAAGTAAGCGTAAAATCAAATTAACAAAAAAATTAACAAGAAACTTTCACAGCTTTGACAAAAAGCCGTTAATTAACTTCAATTAGTACCTGTCTAATTGATTGTTAGTTCAAAATAAGTGGGGTGGGGTGTGAACTAAGACAATAAATTAAAAACTGAATTGATGATGTAACTAAATTACCTATTGAGTAATAAATGTTGTTAGGAATTAAAGCTTCTTAATTTCAAATTGTAATCGGTTTATTGTTCTAAGCTTCTATTGTAATATTAATGTTGTTATTTAAGAGCGTCTATATTATTTCAAACGATTGAACCAATTTCACTCACCAAACGGCATCCAGTGTCTTTATATTTTTCTTTAAGTATCCATTGTTAGCCAACGCCACAGTTTAAAACCTTTCCCGGCCCTCCTTAATTCAAGATAAAGATAAAACCACCGTCATTTTAACACCAAACAAACTCGCCAACAAAAGCAAAACAATTCGTCAAAACAAAATGAAAATTTAACTCAGGGATGCCTTTGGGAAAATTCCCATTGACTACGCAACAAATTCCCAGCAGGTACCTCCAAGAACTACCTTCGCAACAGCTTGCTACTCTTCATAACGACCTCTCTAGGGGAAACAACAAAAAGGCACTTCGAATGCTCAATTACCATCCGATTGTAAAGGGAATCGAAATGATTTTCAACTACAACGGACTATGATTGGAATATAAATTAAATAGGACGTAGAAAGACTGTGTGCGAAGGGACGTGTTTGTACGACTTGTAATGTAAGAAGTTCGTTACAAAGATTTTCTTTGGAAAGAAAAATTCAAACCGGGGACAGGATTCGAACCTGCGACTTTCAGATTCAGTACATCCTACACTCATTTCCAACTGAACTACCGAGGATCTTCGCTGCCGCGGTGAATTCTTCATTCCATTTCCGAATCCGAAGGTCGCAGGTTGGAATCCTGTCCGTGGTTCGATTTTTTCTTTCCAAAGAAAATCTTTGAAAACTCGCTACGCATGCATAGTACAGTACAGTATTGTATAGTACAGTCCGTTTCGGGGTGACGGTTACCAAATAAGTGGTTATTTTGATTATACTATGATTAACATCGAAAAATCACGAAAGTTCGAGTCAGATCATATACTTTTTTTATATTGCGATAGGCTAGCATTTCGCCATTTGTGTTGCAAAGCGAGAACATTGACGACACGGTTGGCACCAACAACGATATATTACTAGACTCTTTATAACAGGCGACCGATGTCTGTCAACACATTAGGCAAAATAGTTATTTGTTATACAAGAGTGCAAAGTTGATTTTTAACCGCGTGCTCAATTTTGATGACCGAGCAAGCGAATGATTCTAAAATTGAATCACGAGTGCAACGAGTGATTCAAAATTAGAATCATGAGCGATAGCGAGGGAATCAAAAGAGCACAAGGTGAAAAATCTTTGCACTCGAGTGCAACACGTAACTTTTCATCCCACCTCAGCGAGGAAATGACTAAATGCAAAAACAAATAAAACAGATGTACATTGTACAAACACAAGATAGGCTTTTATTTCAGTTTAGGTATTAACTAAGACATTATTAAAGAACAGAATAATTTTTAAATTAAAACAAATAATACTTAGGTAGTAGATGAAAACTACTACCTGAGTATTATTAAGTTACTTATTTTTATCTTGGTTTGTCATAAAATAACAATAAGACGTGAAAGGAAAACCGCACAAAGCAAATAAAAAAAGGTAAAACAAAGTACTGAGCCAAGAATGTTCCGGGTCTGAGATTTTAACAAAATAATTATAGATTACGCTCCAAGGGAGGCGTATTGAATTCCGAAGCGATACTAAGGATTCTGGGGGTCAACCTCCATCTGTAGCGCAGCGAGGAGGTTCAAGTGTTAATACCCGAAAGAAACGAGGGAATAAAGTTAAAAATCCTTAGTGAAGCGAGGGATTCAAGTTAGCCCAAGGCAACGCAGCCTTACACCCGAGGAGCGTACTCTGCTTTCCCACCTAAGGCGAGGAAACAAATTCTATTTTTAAAATTTGATGTGGTAACATCAAATTTCGAACGTCAAGTGGGCACCACAGCAAGCGATCAGCTGTTGCGGTCACCGGCCGCCATTACTGCTGCTACTCTTTTGTTCATAAGATGTTCTAAATTCAAATTTACTTTATTCACTAGAGGATAAAAACGGCTTTTACTCACTTGAGGATAAAAACGGCTTTTACGGTCAGATATCGAAGAGCAAAAGTACCCTTTCCGAGCTGGGGGGAAGAAAAAGTCTTATATCCGTCTTATTTCGACCACTCCTGTGAACCGTAAACGTACCTTGAGACAAAACAGTCCTTGGGTTAGCCACAACGCAGTACCCCGTCCTCCTCGCTTACGTAGTACCTCAGCGAGTTGACAGAATAGTTTTTGTTCCTTAGATCGTGTATGCGGAGTCTAGTAATATATCGTCGTTGGTTGGCACAGTGGCTGAACAATAGACTGCAGCGCAGAGTGTCTCAGTTTCAATCTCCACATTAAACACATATTTGTATGATCTGCAAGTAGTTTTTCCGGGTCTGGATGTTTGTGTATATGAGTTTCTATATTTACAAACGCACCCTCGATACAGAATTTAACAAGTGTGGGGAAAAGGTTAAAAACAAAATGTGCCTCACCGTGCATCAGTGACTGTGCCGCATATCGGTGGAGTCACCTCTTTAGAGCCATCATCAGCCTTTAACGTTCCCACTGTTGGGACACAGGCCTCCTCTCTTGTGAGAGGGAGTGGGCCCTGATCCACCACGCGGGCCCAGTGCGGATTGGCAGATGTCACATGTCTTCGAATTTGATGGTTCTAAGACATGCCGGTTTCCTCACGATGTTTTCCTTCACCGTTTTAAGAGCAGTGGTGATGAAATAAATTACACAAAGTAATGTGCCAGGTTGGGTTCGAATCCACGACCTACAACTCGTAAGTCGGAGCCGATACCACTGGGCCACCACTGCTCACCTCTTAAGAGTAGACCAGAGCATATAACATGATAGGTAGTATATAACAAACAAATAAAGTTACGTACTTATAACTTGCAAAGTAAATAGGATTCTTTTTCTTAGTTTAGTTACGACCTCCGTTTCTGCCACCATAAAAAATATTGAACTATACTTGAACCCATAAAAAGATTACGGACCATTACATAACTGGGATTCTTTGTTTCTTGGAGTCATTAAATAAAATATATTATAAATATAAGCCTAATAATATAAATTGGTCATTCAGTAGTTAGTAGGAACTAGTTATGAAAGGTCGATCAGGTCTACTCTCTAATTCCGACAATGAAGATATTAAAATCTATACTTTTCATTGAACCTTGTTCCCAATTGATGAATTTTAATAATACATTTTAAGTACAGAAAGCTGTCCAATCACTATATAGTATAAAACAAAGTCGTTTCCCGCTGTCTGTCTGTCCCTATGTATGCTTCGATCTTTAAAACTACGAAATGGATTTCGTAGGCACTCCAATGGTGCAATCACGTGCGGAGCCGGGGCGGGTCGCTAGTATTGTTATATTTTTTAGTTCGTATCCCTAAAATTATACTTATACCGTTAATAAAAGGAATAGATAACTTTCGAAACTTTGACCGTACCTACGTAGGTACGATCAAAGTTTCAGAAGTCCTAGATGTGTCTGTGATATGTAGTATCTGTCCTAGATATTAGCGATCCAGGTACTATTCGTACCTGGATCTCAAGACACATGAAAGTTTTTAGTCAGTAAGAGTCTGATAGTCGGTAAATATTGTTCTGCCTCATCATCATCAGCCTATAACGTTCCCCCACTGCTGGGACACAGGCCTCCTCTCTAGTGAGAGGGAGTGGGCCATAATCCACCACGCGGGCCCAGTGTGCATTGGCAGATGTCACATGTCTTCGATTTTGATGGTTCTAGGACATGCCGGTTTCCTCACGATGTTTTCCTTCACCGTTTTGAGAGCAGTGGTGATGAAATAAATTACACAAAGTAGTGCGCCAAGCTGGGTTCGAACCCACGACCTACAACTCGTAAGTCGGGACCGATACCACTAGGCCACCACTGCTCTTACGCCTACTCATTTGATAATTATAACAGACCAAAATAGTTACATAAGTACAGTCCCACACACGTCAGAATTGACTCAATTAAGACTGCTTACAAATATTATGATTTCAAACGCCAACAGGAAAACCACTTCTTCTTTACCCTTAAAATGTAACATTCGTCATGAAAAATCCCTATCACAGCACAATCACCCAACATTAAACAAATGAAGTGTAAATACGACCCACGGCAAGTTAATTCCATAAGGCCTGTTACACACTAAATAACAACGCGCCACAGCCGGCGTCGCCCCCGCCTCGTTAGTGAACTTCGCTTGTATACCGCCTACATTCCTATTTAACTGAATATTCCCTTTGTTGCCAAATCGCATTGTTAATAGATGCCTTGTTTTAGCGGTAATAGCATAGTTTTCGGCACTTAGTTATTTAAGTGAAAGTGAAGATTAAATTAGAAATGGTGAAATTCATTTATGTATATTAATGTAGATCTTGGAAGACATTTCTATAGGTCGTCAGTACAAGTCTGACAGTTTCTCCCGTCCTGCCCTAGGTGGAAAGACTCATTTGATGATTATACCACGTAATAAAAAAATCATTTCTGTAGGTATAAGGGTTGAAATAGAGTAACCTGTTAAGATATTCCTGCGGCCCTGCACTGTAAGAAGCAATGAAAGGAAAACGGTAGTTTTAGTTACTACGAGTCTGATAGTCCCTTCCGTTCCAAAAACGGAAAAGTGGTTCTAATTTCTTTTTTTCATTGTTAGTCTTGCCTATACAATTTTGTAGCTGGTATGAATACAAACAATTTTCATAAGAAAATATTTTTTTTCAAGCGTCGCAATCCTAAAAATAAATGAATACCAAACCCCCAAAATAACAGTGATGGTAAAGATTATTGCTTAGATATATCTCACTTTTATGCGTGACCTTAGTAAATAAAATTTCAGGAATTCACAAAGGCCAAAATTATTCAAACCTAATTTCAGAAAATATTTTAAAACTATGTTAGAAACTCATTATGGTGAAAGCTTGTAAACGGCAAAAGTTGGCGCAATTGTTTTTATTATTCTACCTTTAAGGTATGTTCCCAAACATAAAGAAATAAGTTCTAACGTCTCTTAATACAAATGCGAAAAGTAAAGATGATTGTACGAGTATGTTTGTTACTTTTTCATACAAAAACTATTTGAAACTAATAATAAAATATCTCATTTATGTCATCATCATCGTCAGCCAATAAATGTTCCCACTGCTGGGGCAAAGGCCTCCTCTCTGAGAGAGGGAGTGGGCCGTAGCCTATCACGCGGGCCCAGTGCGGGTTGGGGGTTATGGGACATCTCGCCCACGAAAAAACTGGCCCACAGGCCAAATAACCCATTTTTTAAATGTGCATGGGTTGATTCGCCCGGAGATATCCCATAACCTGGGTTGGTAGATGTCACATATCTTTGAATTTTTGGTTCTAGGACATGTCGGATTTCTCACGACATCGTGAAACCGTTTTGAGAACAGTGGTGCTGAAATATAATTATTACACAAAGTAATGCACCTGGCTAGATTCAAACCCACGACCTACAACAGACTCGTAAGTCAGGGCCGATACCACGGGGTCACCACTGCTCTTTTATGTACTAGGTATTTCAGCAAATATGTCTGAAGTAGAGACCTGCCCTGCCGATTTGTTCCCAACGAGTAACACCCTCAAATGTCACACTGTTACTCGATGGGATTTTTTTCTGAAAAAATTCCCAACCGGTCACACTACCAGTCACACTGTTACTCGATGGGAATTTCTTCAGAAAAAAATCCCAACCAGTCACACTGTTACTCGATGGGAACACACTGTTACAGAACTTAAAACAACAAAATAACAACATTGGTAAATACAGTTACTTAATTACGGACGTTAAACGTTAACATTCGTCATATTGCTAGTAATTCTCATTTTAATGTTTTAGTCATAGTAACAATATCTAAACACAATCGGCCTTATATAATATAACAGAGTAAATCATCACATTTTACAATAATTAACAGTCCTTATTTCTAATATTAATTTGAACCTTTAAAGAAGAATTTTCTAAATATAATCAGCCTTATGTTTGTACCTATTTGTATGTATCACAGTATATCACCACATTTTACAATAAGTATCAGTTCTTAATTCTAGTGTCGTAAAATCTCCAAAGCATGGCCAACTGAAATAAGACCTTGTGTTAATTCCAGCTGCACTTCCTGAATAAACTCGTCTCTTGATATAGATTTCTTACCCCGTTTTCTTTTTTTTTTTTTTTTTTTTTTTTTCTAATATAATGCCGCCGCCGGGGCCGCGGGAAGAGGTATGCAAAAGTATTTTTACATTAAATGTGCATAGAAAATAACCGCCATTACACACTCGCGATAACTGATGTTGCCGGCTTATCATAACTTTATTTTGCTATACATAATTTTAATTGTCACAACATACTTATGGCTAATTATATGTATTTGGAAAATTGTTTAAAGTTCAAATTAACATTAGAAATTAGAACTGATAATTGTTGTAAAATGTGATGATTTACTCTGATATATTATATAAAGCTGATTGTATTTAGGTACCTCCCCCCCCTTATTACGTGGGACTTAAATATAGATGGCGAGATGTGGGTGTAATATTACACCTCTGCCTACCCCTTCGGGGATACAGGCGTGAGTCTATGTATGTATTTAGGTATTGTAATTTTATTTAATTATTTAAGAATAAAACGTTCAAAGGAGAATCACCAGCAATATGAATTAAATCGGTTTTTAAAGTAAAAACCGATTTAATTCTTCTTTTCATTAACTACTGTAATATTGTGACTGGTTGGGAAATTACTAATAAGAAGTTCCCATCGAGTAACAGTGTGACTGGTTGGGATTTTTTTCTTAAAAACATTCCCATCGAGTAACAGTGTGACATTTGAGGGTGTTACTCGTTGGGAACAAATCGCCCTGCCGGGGTCGCGGGACTTATTTCCATCACCGTGACCCCGGAACATATTACCCGGCTATTGAAGAACACCGTGGATTTTAGTCAGTACAAGTCTGACAGAGGACTCATTTGATGATTTTACCACGCAAAAACAAAAAAAGTAGAAACCTGTGCCCGCTATAATGTCTCAGGCCAACAGTGACATTATTACTTTTTATATTTCATTTTTAACCGTATAACACAACATTAATACGATTTGCGATGAAAACCTCATTATTTCCGCATCATACAAGCATTCTTTTTTACACAAAATTTTACTTAAAATTCCTGTAAGTAAAACAAACAATCACAATATATAAATATTTAAAATTAATTAATATTCAGGCACCAGTCTTCGTACTGAATTAATTGGAATAAAAAAAGGAAACGACACTACAATGTCCGAAAAACTTATTCTCGACATTATTGCTAAAAAAATACGTTTTGAATTAGCTTGTGATACAAAACAGAAGTACAGAACCAAACCTCACGCAAATAGTAACTCTGTGCTAGGTATAGTAAGGTTGGTTTTTAAATGTGGGGATATAAAGTGTCGAGACAGATCATCAGTCAAGAGAAGACACTGTCATTACGTGATTGAATGAAATAATCAGCTAAAAGCATCGATCTGTAGTGACCTGACGAACGAACTATATAGCTTGTGTTTATATTAGAATCTACGAACTTCCGTAACCTTCTTTTTGAGGTATTCCACGAAGGGTACCTGGCACCTGCGAAATTTTTTGACAGGAGCCTTATGTGGAATAGATAAGGTGCAAGTAGCTCAGGTGCCATTGTCAGCGGGTGCCCTTCGTGGAATACCTCTTCCTTTTTTGTCGTTCAATCTTCAAATGAGACGACGCTTCGCCTGCTTTTAGACGCGCGCATGGAACACGACCCGGGCTTGATCGGACGCCGAGCTAAACACTACTCGCCGTCTGTCCATGTGTCCGCGCCTATGGTCGGGAATCCCCTCAAAGTCCAACGTTCCGATTATGTCTCACAGCAGCATCTTCTTTGTACCGAAAGTAACTTCATGACCAAAGAAATGCTTTAAATATCCGTCATTTCTATATTGGATCTATCAGAACACGGAAGCAATTGAGCCAAGTCGTAACTTAACAGTTATAGATTGTTGATCCTAGAGTTAAAAAAATCAAAACATAATATTATGACATCTACTAACACGCACCGGGCCCGCCTGTTGGATTTTGGCCCACTACCTCTTTCAGAGAGGAGGCCTGTGTCCCAGCAGCGGGAACATCTACAAATTGATGATGATGAATCTCTTAATATTGTCATTTTTAACCTATTTATGAAACTAGCAAGCCGTAATTTGAAAAAAAACATAGCGTAAATTAGTCCCAGATAATGTAGCCGATTATAATTATAAAAGAATTCTTAAAATCGGATCCGTATTTTTAAAATTTTCCATTACAAAAAACAATCCTTTCTCATTAAATTATGCCTGTTTAGCTGCCTAAAGTTCATTCACTTTGAATTTTTTCGTAGCCTTGTCAACTTAAACTGAAGTTTTGACACTATCATAAATACAATCTTCTGCTTGAGAAAATTTCTTGGAGCAGAAATGCCTTTGATACGGAGTATATAAAGGGTGTAACAGAATAACTACAATAATAATTTTTAGGTCGTAGTAATTCAAACCATTAAATAAGACCACTTTCCTTTCCATTACATTAGGCCAGAATCAACACTTAACCACGAGAAAAGTATCAAGACATTGAAATTCCACGAAGTCCCCAAGAAATAATTAGACCATTTTGGATCTGTCTTTAATCAATTTAATCAAATGAAAGCATTTATTTCAAGTAAGCTAGTAACAGGCAATTATGAATTGTTCAAAGGAAATAAACTACAAACAGTTTGAAAATAGTTATGGAGCTACAGTCCGAAGACATAACAACAGACTGTGAAAATAATGAAGGTGCCCAATCCAATGCGTAGATCTCTATAGAGCAGCGGTTCCCAAAAGGTGTTCCGCGGAATCCTGAGGTTCAGTAAAAGGCCCTCAGGGGTTCTGCGAAAATATTGTAAATCGTTTCACTTGAGATAATATTAAATTTATGTAATTTGTTATTCACTTTCAATTATCTCATTTTTTTTAAATGCCTTCCAAAATTCCATTTAGGCAACATGTAGGTAGACGCGCTACCACACGTCACAAGACGTAAGTGTATTTCCGAAGCTAGACTAGGGTTCCGCCGAAAATGGTGAAATAAAAGTGTTCCGAAGCCAAAAGTATTCGGGAGTCGCTGCTATAGAGAATAATGGTCAAGAACTCAATGGACACTCTTTGTCAATCGCCAAAATTACAGAAATTACAGAAGCTTATTGTCACATCACTCATTTTCAGATGGTACATTATGCGAGAAAGCAATCGGAGAAATCAGAAAAGAATATTGAAAGTAAAGGAGAAAACATTATATAATAGTTTACACTTTTCTTTTATATCAAGCAAGCTCCAGAGGCACAAAGAGATAAGCTCAGTTGTCTAGCATCACGGGAAAAACATCTATTATTTTAATTTTCCCCACACCATTAATAGTTTCTCCTGTATCAGAGGTGCATGCATAAACATACTCGTAGTCGTGTCGACGCAGGCGTTATTACGTATAAAAAATATAACTTCTAAAGAAGTCGTTATCTAATACAATATTGATTTGATTGCAATATCAGACGTATTGGTTGGTAAGTAGTTTGAAACATTACCACTAGATGGCGCAACGTTTAAACAGCGTTCAAAAAACAGCGAACGAGAAATTTAGCTTCGAATCTATTGGTTGCGGTGGCCTTATTGGTTAAGGCGTCTGGAGTACCTATTCAGAAGACGCAGGTTCGAACCCTGCTTGCAGTTCAATTTTTCGTTCGTTAAATATCTTTGCGAAGACGCGACGTAGGCGTTATAGCGTATAAAAAAAATATAACTTTAATATACAAACTGGACTGATATTTTATAAGGCCCTAAATAGTAACCTATTTATTCCATAAATGGGTATGGCAAAATGGTTAAACCCACGCAAAGTTCTAGTTTCTAAAAGGTCCCTATCATAAATAACTCTTATCGATAACTTAGTATCGAAATTGGGACGAAAACATACTTTGCGTTACTATTTTTTGCGATACAATCATGTTCGTTAAAGAAAGTTGATTCTTATTTTGCTTGTTCGGTTACACCCTGTATACAAAGTCAGATAGGTCGTTCACCCGGGCGACAACACACTTCATTTACCATTTCACAGACTCATTCACTACACTCAGAGCCTCATTTATCTATAATTCATGAGTTATCCAACTTACTCTACCATTGAAAGACAATGAATTCCAAGTATTAACAAGACCATTTTGGTGATAGGTCAACATACTTGTAAAATGCTACCACGTTTTTTTTTGTGTGGTAAAATCATCAGATGAGTTCTCCCATCCCGGGCAGGGCGGGAGCGACTGTTAGACTTGTACTGCCTAAAATCCACGGTGTCCTTCAATAGCCCTTTACGTTCCGGGGTCACGGTGATGGTATAAGACCCCGGCAGGCTTTAGCCCTCTGAGAGGGGGCCCCGTCATTATGCTGACGCTCTTTGAGCAACCTGTCGAGTCGACCTGGGCATGGTCCATGGTTGGACGGCGAGTTGCCCTAGACTTGCCGTCCGCATGCCCGCGCAACATACTCCCATTGAGAGATAATGAATAAATTCCAAGTATTAACAAGACCATTTTGGTGATAGGTCAACATAATTGTAAAACGGCAGCCAAAAGGCTGGGCATCTGAAAAAGAGTGAAGCGGTACTTTACGCCTGGACAGCTGGCAGCTATTTACAAAGCACAAGTCCGATGTTGGATGCAGTCAACGACGATATATTACTAGACTCCGCATGCACGATCTAAGGAACAAAACTATTCTGTCGACTCGCTGAGGTACGAGCGAGGGGGACGGAGTACTGCGTTGTGATTGGCTAACTCAAGGTCTCTTCTGTCCCAAGGTATGTGTACGGCTCACAGGAGTGGTTGAAATAAGACGGATATAAAACTTTTTTGCCTAATGTGCAGACATCGGTCGCCTGTTATACATAATTATATCGTCGTTGGATGCAGTATTGAAGCCAGTTTTGGGATGGCTCAGCTGAATACCAAGTTGGCGCTCTTGACTCAGTGGAACACAGAGCGAAGACGGACTGCAAATTATCATCCTTACCTTTTTGCTATTCCACTTTTCACGAAGCGTTTCCAAACGTCTTTTATAATGCGAACTGCGAAGGAGTGCATCTAAGTGCAAAATAAATAATAACAATATTTATTATATTGGATAAATAAGATAACCATACGTTATCTTATTTATCCAGGATAACTGTATATTAGTCACAAAATGGCGCTTTCACAGTTTCGTTCCCAAAATTTCCTCAACGTTTAGCGGTACAGAAACGTTAATTATAAACCAATATAATGCCTTTAGGCAACGATTACGGTTGGTTGCCCGCCTAATACATTATAGAAAGGCTTCATAAATTTATAGGGGTCCAATAGGGATACCAATTAAAGTGATTAGAGCGCTCTACAACCCGACATGAATAATTCAATAATTGCTCGATAATTCGATTTGCCGATAATAAAAGTACACGCCAGTGTTTGATGACGGGACATCACTATTTAGGGTAATAATGGGTTAAGGTGCGATCAGTTTTTAACAGAATCATGTAAATTACTTTAACGTGGCTATCATGGAAATTATCTATTATCTATACTTAATATTACAAAGCTGAAGAGTTTGTTTGTTTGAACGCGCTAATCTCAGGATCTACTGGTTGGAATTGAAAAATTCTTTTTGTGTTGGATAGTCAATTTATCGAGGACGGTTATAGGCTATAAAACATCACGCTATCACTTATAGGAGCGGAGCAGTAATGAGAAATGTTTCAAAATCGGGACAATGTATTCCTTTTTTAGAGCTTCTGTTGCGTGCGCTGCGTAAACGGTTAGAGTTTCGCAAAAATTATGTACGACAGAATTATTCCTCGTAAAGTTTTCTAAAATAAAGTCCGCAAGAGTATATATCTATCTTTAAAGGTTAAGTCACTATAACCTTTTTTATGGAAACCAAATTTGTTTTTAAGTAATGCATTATTTGCGAAGGTGTTTTCATTAACATGATATTAATCCTTATCCAAATAAATACGTTAATCATCACAAGCATTTAATTTTGAACGAAATTGCCCTTTACATCATTTGATTTCAATGAATATCTTAGGAGATATCACAGTTTTAAAATAATACCGCGACAAAATAACGACGGGCTGGGTAATATGTCACAATTGCGTCTATAAAATCCCTCTTTAGGCCATTCAATATCGACATCTAACATTGCAAACGCGCATGTAACTACCATTTTGTTATAATTTGCAACCCTGAAAACCCTGTGCTGTCAATTCAGTAGTTTTTGCGTGTGTATCTCATGAACCCTGCTATAGAGAGTTGAAATTTTCACAGGTGTTGTACTTCTGTTGCCGCTATAACAAAACACACTAAAAACCAGAATACAATAAATATTAAGGGGGCTCCCATACAAAAAACGTGATTTTCTCGCTGGTTTTTGTAGATGTTATAATGTAATGTAATGTTTCGGAGACTGTTTCTCACGAACCGTGATAGTTGGATAGTTTAAATTTTCACAGATGATGTATGTCTATTGCCGCTATAACAACAAATAGGTACTAAAACTTGGCTAAGTGCGAGTCGGACAACAAAATATTTTTTTTTTTTCAATTTTTTATTAATGACTAGCTTCTGCCCGCGACTTCGTACGCGCATCCATAAGCTTTATGCCAGCGACAACGGGGTCGTCAAAATTGAAAATCTTGAACGTCTGATGCCCAATTCCAAAAGCTCGAGTAAAAAAATAATCTCAGGAACTACTGGTTGGAATTGAATAGTCCATTTATCGAGAAAGGCTATAGGCTATATAACATCACGCTGCGACTAATAGAAACGGAGCAGTAAAGAGAAATGTTTAAAAATCGGAAAAATGTATTCCTTTTTTAGAGCTTCCGTTGCGTACGCTGCGTAAACGGTTAAAGATACGCACAAACGATGTACTGCGGAATTATTCCTGATGAAAAGTTCTGAAATAAAGTTCGCGAGAGCATATATCTATCTTTTAAGGTTGAGCCACTATAACCTTTTTTATGAAAAACAAATTTGATTTTAAAGTTATGCATTATTTGTGAAGGTATTTTCATTAACATGATATTGAAGATCTGGAACACCTGATGTGGAACTACAAGAGCCTAGCCACACTATAACATACACTGGAATGATGTCTTAGCAAGAGTTATTCGGCCTGATGGACACTCTTTGTTGACTTACAAAAATTGAAGATCTGGAACACCTGATGTGGAGACCAAAGCTGTCACTAATTTCACTGTTTAATTAATAAAATAACATAAGCTGGATGTACCTACCTACACGCAGCAGTGAAGGCGGTAACAGTTCAGAATTATGAATAATTTGAATGTATTGACCAAAACTCCCATTTATTTTTTAACTCGGACTTTTAGAATTTGGCACCAGACGTTTAAGATTTTCGATTTTGACGACCCCGTTGTCGCTGGCATTAGCATAAGGATGCGCGTACGAAGTCGCGGGCAGAATTCTATTGTTTTTTTTTTTAATCGTGGTAAAATCATCAAATAAGTCCTCTCACTCGACGGGAAGGACTATCAGAGTCGTACTGACTAAAATCCACAGTACCGTTCAATAGCACTTTACGTTCCAGAGACACGGGTAACCTGATGACACAGTCTCACGTCCCCATCAGGCTTTGGCCCTCTAAGAGGGTCTTCGTCAGATTGCTGCCCCGCGTGGAACACGTCTACGCGCCTGGGCATGGTCCATGATCAGACGGCGAGTCACCCGTTACCTGCCATCCGCATGCCCACGCTTTTAATTGAATTTTATAACCAGTAAATCTAAAGAACAAAACTTAACAGATAGTGGTAGTAAGTAGCGTAAAAATATGTTTTTTATTGATAAACACTGTCGATAAAAATACGAATTGCTTAACTTCCAAAACGTTGCTCAAGCAGGAGCTTGCGAATCATGACTGGTAAACCTGACAACGATATAATGAGCGATTAGGTTCTACGACGCATACTGTGGTTTTTAAATTATAATAAGGTGACGGTATTGAGAACCATATATCGTAATATTTATTTATTTAAAAAGGGCACTTATATTAGTTTATTGAACATATTAAAATACTAACATGATAGACTTTTAGATTTTGCCTTTTTACACGGCTTTAATACACTTAAATTCTGTGAGTCGTTGACCTCTTTCAACGAAGCGTTTCTGTTTCCGCTGATTGGAGATTGAGTTAATCTAATTTGACCTTTATTTATAACGTAGCTAAAGCATAATATCGTATACTAACACGGCTGAATAGAAAAAGTAATGACAAGTCCGAGCGTCAGTCAAACTTATTCTGCCGGTATTATTTTAGACAAAACCTAAATAAATACTAAATCATAAAGCTGAGTTTTGAATAGCAGTATTCAGAATCAGGTCGCAACGTTACACGTATTCTATATTATGGTAAATAACTATAACAAAACTTTAAAAAATGCTTATAATATTTGTAGTATGTTCTAGTGTCAGTTTTCTCCAACGTTTTCTCTAAATCTAGGCAATTAGTGTTTTTTTTAATAATCTTAACTAAGCTAACCATAAGACCTATGTGTAGGTATATGCAGGGTTTCGGGAATGTCTTAAGGGAATGCTCAAACCTAAATTTATAGCGTTTTTATGCAATTTGCAGACCATTGCTAAGGTTCATAAAACCCTAAGAACAAAAAAAAAAAAACAGAAAAAGTTTTTCATAGAGTTTTATGACCTTGAAGGGTTTTACTGATGATTTTGATGGTTATAATTCAGTAACTACAGAAGTCTTACAGCCGCGAATAATATTTTAATCAACATAAAATCTACCAATAGTCTGCGAAATGCAAAAAAGCGCAAGAAATTTTGAATTTCGCGGGCTGGTTGGAGCATTCACCTTAGCAGGGTACCGCTGCACGCTGACTTGGAAGGCAAAGCACTACTGAAGATAGAGTCCCTTCCACTTTATCCAGGGGTTTTTTTGATAATTTCTCGGTCAAATATGTGGTAGTTTTCAGAGCAAGTCTACAACAGTATTAAGTTTCCTTACAAGGTTACCGAAACAGTCTTTATTTTCGGAAAATAAACGGAAAAGTCATGTTGAATATTCTTCTAGGTAACATATACATCCGTTGGAGGCAGAAAATGGTTCGGTACTTAAATTAAAACCGTTCGATTTCAAAGCTAAATTATTTAAGTAGTAAAATGACATAATTAATTTCACCTCACACCATTTATAATTCAACAGACATAATGTCAGCATAAACAAAGTTTCCAATAAATAACTATGAAGTGGAGTCATTACTGTATTAGTGTTGTAACCTTGCCGCCCACGTTTAATGTCAATGGCCACTAAACTAGGGATGTGCCATCAAATGTCGATAATTTCAAAGTTACGATTTAAGTTTTCCGTAATTTTAGTTTATGTTGTGTTAACGGGCTTGTTGGTAGAAAGCGTGGCTTTCCCGCCTTGCTACACACTGTGTACCGTGCGCTTACATAAATAAATAGTTCCTTTTCATATTCCTACGAATAAAAGGTACCTATTGATTGTAATAATTTTATATAAATATTCATTCAATGATTGTTTTTTATTATAACTTTTATGTTCATTTTGAAATTGCTGTGCCCTTGCAGGGTTCATGTTAGGTTCCGGCAAAAATTGTTTAACATCTTGTGAATGCAATAAAATGTTTGAATTTGTATGTCCTGTTGGTAGAAAATTACGGTTTTAGTAGTCTGTAATTCTCGTTTTTGTTGCCTTCCTGGTAGAAAGAGCGCATGTGAATTTTGGTCCTGGATTTAATGTCGATATAACACATTGTTATTGGATCTTTCCATCAGAAATTGAGTTTCACGAAGTGTGAATTTATGCCCAATTGAAGACAAAAAGCTTGCCCTCTATTCTACAGGACTTAAACATTTCTATCTGAATATGAGTCTACTATTTAATAGACCATTTGAAGCTTTAACGGCTCTCTTATAAAGGACTCCAGAACATGTAGGTATACCGCTGCCTTACCCTTCGAGGATTATAGGCATGATGTTATATTTTCTGTTGTTAGTCGATTTGAATAGCTTTGTACAGAAATTCAGGTATATTATGTGAATAAAAAGGATCAGCCAGGCTTCAGAAACCGTAAAAGGCATTTTCTTTTGTATTATTTCTGTTTTGTGTGTATTATAATATAATTGGTAGAACGGCTTTAAGAGAATCGTGGTTAGGAGTTATATTTTTAGGTTTAATCACCAGCTTGGATATTTATTTTTAGGATAATAGAGCTTATTGTGGAATTAGAGCTTTTTGTCGACGTTTTATAAGTGTCCTCAAGTGGCCTATGTGAAATAAAAACATTTGACTTTGACATTATTTGACTGGAATCTAGATCTTGTAAGTACAGATAGCGCACGACTTGAATGCAGTCGGGGTCTGAGGTGAAGAGCCCCCCGCTACCCGCACGCCCCACCTCACGCGCCCGCAGTGTAGTACATTGCCATCATTGTCAACAGCACTACCGCATTCCTAAGCTCTGCATTCAACTCGCGCGCTATCTGTAGATAAAACTATTTCTAGAAAGGTAAAACCTTAGTATTCATAAAAAAGCCTAGTAATATTTCTAATCCTGCTGGAAAATGTCAATAAGTATGTCAGTGATTAATTAGTTTTGGATTGGGAGAGATTGACCTCCTCGCGACCCACCCCGGGCAATGGCTCTACATTCTACCTGAAACCTACGACGACAGCCAACGACGATATATTACTAGACTCTTAATAACAGGCGACCGATGTCTGTCAACACATTAGGCAAAAAAGTCTTACATGAGTCTTATTTCGACCACTCATGTGAGCCGGAAACATACCTTGAGACAGAACAGACCTTGAGTTAGCCAATCACAACGCAGTACCCCGTCCCCCTCGCTTACGTAATACCTCAGCGAGTTGACAGAATAGTTTTTGTTCCTTGGATCGTGCATGCGGAGTCTAGTAATATATCGTCGTTGACGCAACTCACCAGAGCCGACTGGCTCTAGACTACATAATATGTTTAGGAGATGATTGCATTATAACTAATAACGGTTTTTAACTCCTTCCAACAATCCAAATTGGAATGGAATTTCTATAAAATTAATACTTCGTTAATAAAATATCACTGCCAAATCGATTTTAAAACGGCACAATAAACTCCAAGAAATCCCGTTAACGATTCGTAAACTAGAACATCACTTGCTTGTTACCAAAGTTTCCATATCCGGACGATCGGTAGAATAACCGGATGACCGTCACACGGGCCGGATCAATCCCGTTTGTGTGCCTAATGGGATAAGTTTGCCAGTATTGCCAAGTTATTGGCAAGTTTTTGCCGTAACCGTCTGCGACGGGGTCCGCACTGTAATGATTACGTGGTTATATTGTGTTTGTGGACAGTTTACAGCTTGAAAATGTATTTTATTTTGGGAGAGGACGTTGTTTTTTTGTTGATAAAGAATTTTGTCTTTTACTGACTTTTTATTACAGTATCACTGTAAGCCTTACATCATCCCACTGCTGGGCGAAGGTCTCTCACCATGACGCAGTTTTCACGATCCAGGGCCTATGTGAACCACTGGTTGTGTCATTCAGACCATGGTCGCGTATTGGTATGGTGACAGTCATTGGTTACTGGTACAGAAATTATTCATATACGGCCGATTTTGTATGGCTATACCATAAAATAACACTGCTTACACTACTCCTGGTGCAGTGGCTAAGCAATTGCCTATTTCGCTACGTAACGTGTGTTCGATTCCTACACGTAACAAATATTTGTATAGTCTACAAGTAGTCGTTTCGAGACTGGCTGTTTTTTTGAGTTTTAATGTTTGTAAATGCCCCCTCAATATGAGAGAAACTCCAAGGGCAAAGATTTATTTAAAAAAAATAGTAGGTATAAGTCTAAGATCTGGCAACGACATTAGTGAGTGAAAACTTAAAATATATTTTTAGCGTCAACAATGTCAGATGTCAATATCGGTCCATTTGTTTGGGACCTTTTTTTTTTTTTTCTTTTAGCGTGGTAAAATCATCAAATGAGACCTCCAACCCCGGGCAGGGCGGGAGGTACTGTCAGACTTGTACTGACTAAAATCCACGGTGTCCTTCAGTGTCCTTTATGTTCCGGGGTCACGGTAATAGAAATAAGTCCCGCGACCCCGGCAGGCTTTGGCCCTCTGTTGTTTGGGACCCACAATACAACAAACACACACATATTCACACTATAAACTTATAGCATTCTTTATGTCGTCAGGTTTTTTAAAAACACAAACAGTTGTTGTTCTGTGACCATACATTTTTTATCTATGCGCGCACTGTGTTTGCGAACGAATGAGAATCGTAACCGAAACAAGATGGCAGAATAACGTTTTGCCTAAGTGCGAGCTCCCGGTTAAAATCCTTGCAATGAGGGTTAATCGTCGCTAAACAGCTTCTATCTCGACTGATTGTGATTCCTGAAGGCTCATATAGTGCAGGACAGACTTTGGTGCATTTTTGTGAGTTAATCAGACCGGCCGGTCGTAGTGCTCCACCAGCCACGTGCCCCAGCAGGACAAGATTCCCTCGAAGAGCCACGGGAGGCTAGCAGGTGAGTTACGCACTTTATACTTGGAAGGTCTAACGATCTCCCCGCGCGCAAGCACAGTCACGAAATCATATTCCACTAAAAATACCGACCTGCGTACCGGAATCTGAGCTTGCCCTCCAATGTACCAACATCGGCTTGGTACAGTTGTACACAGATGAAGATAACTAGTTTTCATTAAAATAATAAAAAGAGGTATAATCCCGTTTAGAGTATCTGTATCTAAAACGATGTAGCAATTTGCACCACTTTGCACTGAGCTTAACAAATAGATAATAATATAGCTTCATATAGAACGGTAAAATTCTTCGCGCCGCACCAGCTCCTGACCTAATTGTACTGTTGGGTTTCACGCTTTTAAAGAGAAAGCTTACATTTTCATATTATTTCCACGGAAAACTTTACATGTTAGTAGGACGGGGACTATCAGCTGATGCCCATGTTTCGTTTGTCTGACTAATTTCCCCACCAAATTCATTATTAGCTTATTGTTATGTTCCCACTGCTGAGATGGAAGCTCTGTGAAAGGTAGTGGGCCATAATGGACCATGCGGGGCCAATTTTGTTTGGTAAATCCGATCCGATCCGATACCCAGTGGTGACAAATATGAATAAACGCCACCAACAATGCCTCGACTTGAAAAACTAACAAGATTTATCAATAACAAGTTCAAACGAATTATTAGAAAAAAAAAATGTTCAACATTCCGAAATTAATTTTCAAAATAATTTATTTCAAAACGTTTAACGAATTAAAAAAAAGTACATGGGTTTTCGAGACGGTCATAGGGTAGGCCTTTGTTTTAAACCTACGTTCATACATTCTAACATCAAAATTAAAATTGATTTCAATTTAAAACATTTCACGTCAGATTTAATAATTTAGAAAACTAATCAACAACATGTTTTCCACTACTCTGAAAATCAGTTCACTTAGAAAAACGTTAATGAGTGATTAAAGAAAAATTACTTCACTAAGTGAACGAATATTCCTCACAAAGTTAAAATACTTAAATATAATTTTGACCTGAAAGTTGTGAAAGTCGACAGACTCTGTGGTATGTTTGTCATTTTAAATTGAGTGGATATGAAAAATATTTGCGTAAATACTTACTTTCAGGGGTTTTTGAATATCGGTGGGTCGTCATAAAATATTTTTGTTGTTTTATTATAATAGTATGTATATTAAATAGAATCGTATAATTATTATTAAAAAATAATACGGCTGTTACACAGAGCAGTGACTGAGCGATTGGACTGCTGCGCTGCGTGTTGTAGGTTCGATTCCTGCACGGCGCAAATATTATTACTATAATATTCAGCATACAACCGTTATACCAGTAGTTCCGTGTCTGGGTATTTGTGTAATTATGTGAGTTTATTATTCGTAAACGCACACCCACAACACAAAATAAAATCTTAGTTTCAGATAACTTTTAACTATCAATCATTGCCAACGTTTGATTCATATAAATATTTGAAAGGTAAAATTAAAACGGATGGAGGCCAAAGAAAAATTTACTTTCGAAATAAAACTACTAAGCGGATTTGTATGACATTAGGAATTTCTTAGTGGCAGGCTAATGTTAAGTATAGACGCCAACATAATGTCATCAAGCTACCCCAATCAGTAAATAATTTACCCCTAAAATTGGATATTTATATTTAAAAGCTGGATTAAGATAAATAGTACTTTATATCCCACCAGGAAATAATGCTCCCTTAAAGATAATTGCTTCGTCGCAGCCATAAGCTATCAGCCAATAAACTTAATTAAAATGCAATAAATTTTGCCTTGAGGCGCAGTACATCACAAAAACCCCTCCTGCATTATAAACAGCTGAATTGGTTACTCAATATTTCATCACCCTATAATCAAAACTAAACCAACTGTGAAACTTAGTTAGCATGAACCCCGTCAACTGTTTAATATCACGATAGCATCACTTTTTCACGATACTCGCGTTAAAGTATTGAAAAGTTTTAAATTCTGAGGCTTCATAACGACTTTGTGACGTAAAGGCGCTTCACACGCATTCGCAACATTAAAAGATACAACTTTGAGTATTACATTACAATACTACCTCCCTGACCGACGTGCATTCGCGTAAATTTAGTACCTATAGATGCTCGATTGTCTTCCCTCACTGATGAATTGTTCGAATCAGTACCCCTAGCACGAGTTGTCACTCTTTTACTTTACAGCATCTTTTCAGTATTTATAGCGTTTCTTGTATGAAAAAATGGAACAGCGCCTCTGGTGTGCGAAGAAGGAACAAATTTTTTCCTTGAAAATTGTCAAAGTTCCAGTTTACTTTACGTCTCAAATACTGAAAACTCGTGCTGAGGGTACTGTAAGGTTACATTACAGGTGAATGCTCGCGGTGAGGTAGCGCCGTAAAAGTGTTGAAACATTGAATTCTGTCGTTTCATCATGACTTTGTGACGTAATAAAGTTGCTCTTAGACTTGGTCAACTTGAAATAGAACTTCGAGCATTCGTCATTTTTAATTTTGACGAACTGAACAGTGGACAGAGCCGAGCATAGAGCCAAACATTGCTACGAACATTTTCAACTTTCATTCTTCTTTTATTATGCTCCAGTCGACTAGAGCGTTCGCTAAAAAGATCGTGAAAATGTTCGTAGCTCTACAGAATGTCATGTCTGAAATTTCTATATGAAGATGTCAGACCTACCAGTCGGCTAGGCAAAACCCTCACTAGAACGTTCGTGATAAGGATGTCTCGTTAATCTGATGCACACTGATAGACCTAATTATTATTATTAATGTCACATTTTGGTTGGTGATTTCGGATGCACAAATAATTAAGACTACACCCTAAACCCTAATAGGTTCTCTCTTGCCCGGCCGCCTCATGAGGACACTTGTGTTCTTTGTCGGGGATGGGGGGGAGGTGGTGCACACCCAACGCTGCTACCGATCGCATTTCGTGAAACCTGCATGCAAAACAACACGCCTGAAAATCAGCATACCCCCAAACAGTGAAGTCTAAGCTAGTACATATCCTCTGTTGCATAGTGTTCATGTACTTACCCAATGGGTATGGCCTTATTACTTGCGACTGGAACGCGGGTTGGGATGGCACATACCATACGCTGCTGGTGCCATTTTATGATTCACCTGGTATGCTCATAAGTGGTCCTCCTCGTCTCTCTATTGGTATACTTGGTATATCCATCGTCGATAAAACTGTGGGACGGTAAATAAAATGAAATAAGTACTTTCAACTTGCGTATGAGATAATCTTCGACATTTTTTATTTTATTTTTATTTTTGTTTCTCTTATTAATCAAATTTTAATGACTAGCGCTTACCCGTCTTTGCATATTTAGTCCGTATTATACATAATAACATCTTCCCATTGCACCTTCCTTAAAACCATTACACTGACGTAATATAATCATAAACATGACCAAGTTATTACATAAATTCCTTTAGCACACAACAATTAAAGTAGACGATTTAATGATGGACTAGTCTGCCGCGCCTGGCTGCCTGTGGCGTTTTGTCAACGAAATGCAAAGTAACAAGTATGCGCAGATAAGAAATAAGAAATCTGGCAACAGGCTAAACATGTTTTCGGACTAATTAGCAATACAGCCTTCTATCACGCGATCGTCCTTACTATTTCTTTGTTTATTTTTTATTCGTTGTACCTACATTTACACTTTATTATATTTATATTACTTTTATATTTATACTACATTTATATTGTATACAAATAACAATTAACACCATAATTCATGTTTTAAAGCTATTTTACATCCGTAACATCAACATTCAGGTCCAGTTGAAAACCAGCGTCGAGCACTAGCTGCTCGACATTTTGCTGAACTGGGCCTTTTTGGCGCAGCCGTGAGACACACAATAACAATTCTTTTGTTTTTTATTGTGTTTAACATAGGTTTTTTTTATACTTACTTTTTTGTTTTTTTCTGTACGTATTTTTTTATTTACTTTTTTTGAATGTGTGTGTCTATCGTGGTCCCCTTGCGCCAAATAAATGTTTTTTCTTTCTTTCTTTTTCTTTCTTTCTTTCTATAATGCTTGCTAAAATGTTCTGATTTGTTTTTCTGTGATGTAACATTCTCAAGAATGCTCATTACAAGTGAATGCTGAAGACGTATATCAGCACCGAAGTATTTATAAATGATTTTTTTTATAAAATAAAATACAAAAATATTGTAATATATAAAGCCTCGGATCATCATAGACTTGCCCAAAAATTTTTCCACGTAAAAACTAAAAAAAAATAGTGTTTTGTTTTTATCGACTGTATAGTATCAAAGAGCCTCTTTTTATCCAAGATTGTAAACTTCACCCCCATAAGCTATACACGGTACCAGAGCTTTTCCTGATTTGTTTAGTTTCGTTAAAAGTTTCCTGTCAAAATAAATTAGTTTTCCATAATTCATTTTCTGTCCCACTCACCATAGAGTTACCCTTTGAGTATCATAAAAGTTAGTGGTAAACTGAAAATAGTATGACAGCCTGTGGCCTTCCGTAAAAAGTTGCCAGTAATAAGTTTCCTTTTTTAATGCATTCGTGACAACGCACTTTTACTGCGACGAGTCGTGTTCGTATTGCGTTCCTGAGGGCACATTTTTCCCGATTGGTATTTTTCGAGTATTTACTCGAAAAATTGGGCAAAATAATTATTAGTGTCATGTATTTTGGAAGTTAAAAAGGATAAAGGAATTGTTTTTTTAATTTAAAATTTAATTTGTATAAGAAGTAAAAATGGTGTGCGTCCTTTTTATTTCTTTTCTAAACAAATTTTTGTGATTGCATTGCAAGACATGAAAGAAAAACCTAGTTTAAAAAAAGTAGATTTTAAAACCAAAATATAATATAACTGGGTTCATATTTCAAACTAAATTAACACTATATTGATAATTGATTCATTATTATTTATTATAATTAGAAATTGCTAGAATTAATAATGTTGTGAAACCATTATATGCGGTAAACTGAATTCATCATTTTGAAACGCTACTGAATTATTCACAGAATAAACAAATGTTTTGCAATTGTTAGTCATATTATTTATTTTTGAAACAGTTTGAAGCAATTAGATGCTTGGAACAAAGTTGTATTAAACCACAAATAGCAATTTTATCGAAATTTGATCTTTAGATCTTCTGCTGTCTCTTTTTTTTACGTGTTAAAATCTTCAAATGAGTCCTCCCGCCCCGTTACTGTCAGACTTGACTGACTAAAATCCACGGTGTCCTTCAGTAGCCTTTTGTACACCGGAGTCGGTGTACGTACGTCCCGCAACCCCGGCAAGGCTATGGCTCTCTTTAGAGTGGCCCCGTCAGCGTGCTGACGCTCTTTGAGGCGCACGTGGAACACAACGCGCAGTCGAACCGGGCATGGTCCTCTGCTGTATCTTGGGTGTGTTTACAAACACTTAAACTCACATACACTAACATCGAACACCCAGACCAGGAAAAACTGCTTTTAGAACATATAAATAATTGTATTGCGACGAACCCGCAACACGCAGCGCAGTCTATAGGTCAGCAACTGCGCCAAGTAGGCCTTAACTTCTGATATCCTTGAAGAATAGCTTTTCCAGCTTTTCTTTTACGCTGTAGATAAAGTTCTAACTACACTTTATCTACAGAGTATAAGAAAAGAATAAGTATGCATAAAATTTAGAATCAAATACTTAAACAAACATAATTAAATATTATTTTTCTGCCGCTAAAAGAGCGTAATTCTCTATTAAAATATTGGTGAAAACTACATCCAATTAAATGCAGTAGTTTTTCCGTGATGCGTGTAGAGACATACAGACAGACTTCAAAATCGTTAACAATTTTCACATCAAAATAGCCTTTTCCCCTCGATATTAATTTTGCCCGGTACGTATAGATCCTCCATGGGAGCGCTACCAACCGGGCATAATTCCTGATCCGGGCAATCAATAACACATAATCCGCTTATAAAGTGACCGGTCAATATTTAGACTGCCTGCCCGTGATATATAGACAGTAAACTAAACCAACAGGTGAACTGTTAATTACTAATATTTGGATAATATCACTTTAATAGATTTGTGTTACCCAGTGGTAGACACCCACGGCGAAGAACGTAGCAAGACGATCTCCGGCCAACGTAGGCGCGGGCATGCGGTCGGCGAGTAATGGGAGACTCGCTGTCCGACCATGGACCATGCACGGGTCGACGGTTGTGACGTTGAGTTCCACGCCCGACTCAAAGTGTGTCAGCAAAATGACGGGGCCTCCTTGAGAGGGCCTGCTGGGGTCGCGGGAGTATCGAATTACCGTGTCCATTTTAGTCAGTACAAGTCTGACAGTCCCTCCTGGCCTGCAGGACTCATTTTGATGATCTTACTACGCTAAAATAAAATAGGTTTGTGTGAAAGTGTGTATTGTCTTCCACCTGCCTGATATACATTGCCTATCAAAGGACCAGAGGCTGTATCACAAGATTTCTGAACTTATTTTATTTACAGTGTACTTGAAATATTTACTGCGTTTATTGTACGGAAAAATTATATAGCGCTTGTAGTTTACAAAAGAGGAACTTATTTTATCCATCAAATTAACATCAAAATTCACGTTAACTTTACGTCGCAAAATAAAGAAAAATTGTTTCAAATTCAAATGATTTATTGCAATCCATAATGTACATACAGGTGGTAAAAATACAATTAGAGGGAAACAATTATGGACCCTGTCGGGCACAGCAAAGTTTGGATAACATAGGTCAACAGCATTTTTGTGCATGGGTTCTACATACGTTATTTTTATTGTTTGTATATCTAGAAATAAGAATATGAACAAAAAAAAGTTCTGTATTTGCTTTTGTGAGAATTAAATGGGTTAATTAAAATCATTGAAAATACTTAAAAATTGACACAGAGATAAGTTATTACAAAGGAAACCGTACATCCATTCATGTTTATTATTTAAAAAAATAGTTTTAGTTTTCCTGATATTTTTAGTAGAAGTTTCTCTTATTAACTCCCAAATATAGTCTCCCATCATATCCCTTTCAGTACTGGCATTTGTAACGTCTCTAAAATGCTTGTTAAATCTCAAATTGTCTTGATGGGAGCGTTACTTTTGTTCTTCCGTACAAGCTTCCATGTTATCTTTAAATTTATCCAAATGAGAATGTAGCATATGTATCTTTAGTGTGTCTTTAGAGACATTCTACTTCTGATGATGGAAAAAATTCGTAATCGTGTCAGTGATCAGCTCGACATAACTTTCAGCTCTAGGGTTTACAATAAAACCATGAACTAATACCTTAAAACTGTTCCTGGCTTCTTTCTCTTCAATGCTAAGCAATTTCAGGAAAATATCACAATTGGTTTTTTTTTATTTGAGCGCCAACAGACACTCTATCTTTAATTTTCGCCTCTGAAAGCTTTGAAAAAAAAAACTCTAAAAGCAAATATTTTTGATTTGTTATCACATTTTTTTAAGTAAATATGCTTGTATAATCAGAATATAATAAGTAAAACCCATGCTCAAGTTTTTTTTTTTAATTTGTCGACCGGTGTAATAGGTAGGAGAGAGGAAGGGCGTTTTTTTTTTAAATCGATATTTTCATAACTAAAACAACAAAATTAATTAAGTTACAAAGAAATTTAATATTTTATCGTATTTAATTGTTTAAAATTTATAATAATTATAAAATTTATATTCCGGTTATATATTAATTATATGTCATTTGTTTATCTAAGTATTTATATTTCCTATTCCTCGTGTCAAATTAGTTACATAAACTTTATTTATCATTTAAAAATTCGTCTAATGAGTAATAACTTTTGTTAATTAAAAATTGTTTTAGTTTCCTTAAAAATATATTTGTTTTCTCTATTTGTTTTAAATACTCTGGTAATTTATTGTATATTTTTATTGACATTGAATATGGACTAGAAGAGTGCATTTTTAGATGAGACTGGGGTTGATTTAATCTGTTTTGATGACGAAGGTAATGGCTTGTTTGTGTATCTCCTCGTGTTTTATATGTTTCGGGGTATTTGCGCACCAATTTACACAACTCTAAAATATAAATGCCAATCAAGGTGAGGATTTTGTGTTCTTTGTGTTAGAGCCTAGCACAAGATTTCCTTATTTTCCATATGCTACAGCGCCAGCTTCCTTGATTTTGGCATTTGTTGTAATGGAAAATTAAAGAGCGTGAAAGAGGAACTAATTTTATCCACCACTAGCTGACTCGGCAAACTTCGTACCGCCTCAGAAACAATTAAAAAAAAAACCTGTTAAACCTTCCCTCGACTTCCCACAATAATTCAAAACCAAAATCAGCCCAAAACGGTCGAGCCATTCTCAAATTTTAGCGGGACAAACGAACAGCAATTGATTTTTATATATAAGAGAAGATAAAGGTAAAGTTCCTGTTTATTTAACGTTACAAAAACTCCACCAGTAAACTCAAAATCAAACTCATTTGTTTTAAAGAAAACGTTAAAAAAAAAAACAAAATCCTAAAGCACAGTTCCATTTTCGATTCAAAAATCGTTCGAATCCACGTCACGTTTAAATTCCACGTTCGAACACCCTCCGGTATCGTTTGCTCAAACTGTAACAAGACTATCCAACAGCAATCCGGCAGTAACTTAGCACTATTCAAATGATCCCGTCTCCTGTACATTGACACAGAACTGCATGATCAAGTCACATAACTCTGCTTATGTTTACATACATACTACATAATTCACGAGCTCAAACGGCCAGTGTATTGCTGACAAAGGAGTACACACCAGTGCAGTTCCCATGGTTAAATGGTCTCTAAGGGAGTGTTTAGACGGGCCACATAGGAACCACATTAAAGTGGAAAAAATGTTGCTGATCAGTGGTTTAAAAAATAGAATAGAATTATTATCACATGGGCGCAATTTAAAAGTATTTCGCCTTGTAATTTTGTTTAAAAGATAGATTGTTTTTTGAATGATCTTTGTGGGTATAAAGGTGTGGATTTTCTCAAAGACTTATACTTATCAAAGTTTAGGAATTACATTCAAAACATGTATTTGGTACAGTAAAGTTGTAGAATAGGTTAAGTTATAAGTAGAGAGAGTAATTTCAATTTCTCCTTACGGGGAAGCTGGTCCTGATCCAGAAGCCCGGGCGCCCTGCGGACTCTCCGTCCGCATTCCGGCCCATTGTGCTGCTCGACGAGGTGGGCAAGCTCTTTGAAAGAGTCATTGCAGACCGCCTCGTCAGGCACCTGAATTGGGTGGGTCCGGACCTTGCGGACAGCCAGTTTGGCTTTCGCAGGGGGCGCTCGACGGTGGATGCCATCATGCGCTTGAGAACCCTCACGACGGGGGATGCTGTTGCCCGGGGCAGGGTCGTCTTGGCGGTGTCTTTGGACATCACCAACGCCTTCAACACCCTGCCCTGGAGTTGCATCAGGGAGGCACTCCGGTATCACCGGGTGCCGACCTACCTCCGTCGCATAGTCGAGGACTACCTGACGAACAGAGCCGTCATCTACCCCGGTCACCGGGGAGAATGGAACCGGCGAGAGATGTCGTGCGGTGTTCCACAGGGTTCGGTCTTGGGGCCGCACCTGTGGAACATCGGTTACGACTACGTGCTGCGCGGCGACCTCCCTGACGGCGTCGGCGTAATATGTTACGCCGACGACACGCTCGTCCTGGCAGAGGTTGAGTCGCACCAGGCGGCGGCCGACAAGGCGACGCAAGCGGTCGCGACAGTCGTTGGGAGGATCCGGCAATTGGGACTCGAGGTGGCGCTGCATAAAACAGAGGCCATGTCTTTTCATGGTCGTCTGAACGCGCCACGGACCGAGTCCCACATAACGGTGGGAGGGGTTCGCACCGGCGTCGGGGGTACGATGAAGTACCTGGGACTCGTCCTCGACAGCCGGTGGAACTTTAGGGAGCACTTCCTGCGTTTGGCCCCGAAACTGAACCGGGCAGCAGCCGCTCTCAGGCGACTCCTGCCCAATCTTAGCGGGCCAAACGCCTCCTGCCGGAGGCTGTACGCCGGTGTCGTGCGGTCCATGGCCCTCTACGGGGGGAATTTTTTATCATGAACCCACAGTCTATACCACTAGCCATGTTGAACGCAGAGCAAATATATATCTTGGCGGGGGGCACTACCGTGCCCCCAGATAAGTAATTATTTTCTGTCATATATCGGAATGATGAATTCAACCTGTTTTTTTTAGGAGCCTGCTCTGTCCACTACTGGGCAAAGGCCTGCCTCCACTCCTTCCACTCTTCCAGTCGTCGGGTTTCTTCCTTCCAGTTCGGACGAAACCTGTCCAGTATAGTATTCAACCTGTGTTGCTGCAAATTACAGGTGCTGCTTTAAATCTATAGAGATTGCATTAGAACATCAAATGATTGCGATAGTGGCTTTAACAGTTCCTGTGATATTAAAATAGGTAACACGATTCTTACACGACTACATTTTTGTTGCTATCTCTACGGTTAAATAAACTAGGCTACATTTTAGTTGCTGTAGTGAAACCGTTGCTCGTCTGAACAAACCATAACCATAGACACGTCTACACGGCTATAAACTCGCAGACTGAACACAAACAGAGATACAATGGATCGATCATTTATCTCTTCTGTATTATGATTGATTCGAGCCATGCATTACGTTTGAATAATCATGATTTATGTCGCCTTTAAGACTCGATATGTCTTTGTATTCAAGTATTGTAGATACAAAAAAATATATTTGTGATTTTTTGCGTAGATTATTGAATTATAGAAGGACTGATCTTTTTGGTGATTTTCTTGCGTAATGTCAAATGACTAGTATTTGTTTGTCATAAACACCCTGTTTTCGCTGACAGCTCTTTAATGGTCAGTACCGTCAGCACGAGTTTTCAGTATTTGAGACGTAAAGTAAACTGGAACTTTGACGACTTCAAATTGACAATTTTCAAGGAAAAAAATGGTTCCTTCTTCGCACACCAGAGGCGCTGTTCCATATTTTCATACAAGAAACGCTGTAAATACTGGAAAAACTCTGTAAAGTAAAATAGTGAAAACTCGTGCTGGGGGTACAGTACTCACTATCGGTATTACTCAATAGTTCGCTGCTTAAATTCAAAACGGCCACAATTCGAAATTTTTTCAAATCGTTTTTAATGCAAAAATCGTATCAATTCTGCCTATATTTTTATATTCCAAAAAGACACCTAGTATTTTCGCATTAGAAATGAGCAAATCGCACAAACGCCCTTTTTCCATTTTGTCACTTAGGTGGTTAACTTCAGATCAAAGCCGCCATATTTCGGGTTGCGACCCTGCAGTCAGCGGGAGCGCACGTTTGTTATGTGAAAAAGGGCCACATTTCAAAATACAACCGTATTGTTTTAAAATTACATGTAAGTGTATCATAATCTTGTAAGGAAAAGTGCCGTATTTTGTGATATGTCCATTTTGAGTTTGAATAAATCGTGTTTTATTATTACCCTTTTAAGGAAAAGTGCAGTATTTTGGAATGCTTCTGTTTTGCACATAGAAGTATGGTGATAGTGCCAGTATTTATTTAAACAAATCTACAAATTATATTTAAATTTTAAACTTAACACAGTAATTACAACTTAAACCATGCCTGTCTCACTCCCTTTATACAAACATCGAAGCGCGGTGGATCCACCCGAGTAGGCAATCGAGAATGGACGCACGTACTCTTAGTTCGCAGTCTTAGTTTCTTTGTTGATACGCACACTATTAACTCTTTGTACTTATTAATGATATTATTTTTTAGTATTAAGAGAGCAACTATTTTGTTGAGATATTTCAACGATATTTTATCCTTTTGAATCATGTAATCGATCTGCGCATTTAGGAAATAATCAAGAATTAGTTGTATTCGTGAAAATGTACACAACGAACTTTTGAATTATTACAAAATGTGAAAATATAATTATTGTAAGTTATTAGACGTCTTCCGGTCCGTAGTTGCCACTGGAGGTCTTGTCTTCGCCATAGGTCATCAGTACTATAAGCATAATATGGCTTACCCATTATACCCACTGCCACTTCAACTCCCAAATTTTACGATCTATTTGGATGACTCTGATTCTTTGCCGAATATCGTTGTTCCGGATTTTATTCCGTAAAGAAACTTAAAGCCTAGCTCTTTCCATTGCTCGTTAAGTGACTCTTAGTCTCTATCAACTACCACTTTTCAGAGCCGTATGTCCTCACTGGCAACATACTTTTTAAAACACCCATATCGTAAGACACTGTGAGATACTCGACGAGAAGTTAATATCACGTAGCTTCCCAAACACTGTCCATCAGAGTTGCATTCTTCGGGCGCCCTCTTTGTCGAAGTTGGATCTACCTAACTGAACAATCTGTCCAAGGTACAAGAAGTATAATGGCCTACATTTTCAAGAGTAGGTATATTCCCAACAACAATCGGTTAGGGTGCCACATGGACATTTGACATGATTTTTGTCTTGTCCATGTTCTTTTTAAGGCCGACCTGTTAGGAAACGTTCGTGAACAGTTTCGGAGAAACAATGTCTCCCTGTCTCACCTCTTTCTGTAATTGGATTGGTTTCGTGCTCTCTTCCTAAAGTCGGATGGACATGGTGCCATTTCCAAATAAACACTTCAACTCTTCGATACACCAATAGTCGAAATGAAATCGTTGGACTGCAATACTGCCAAGGTTTCGATTGAATCAAAGGCTTTCTCATAGTCCACAAACGTTAGATATAATAGCCGATATACTCCCCTGTCTTCTTTATAACCTGGTGGAGCGTGTGTATGTGGTCTATGATACTAAAACCTTTTTGTAAACGGGCTTATTCGGGAGGCTGGAAGTCACCAAACCTGCGTTCGAAACGGTTCGTATTGTCTCTCGATAACATCTTGTTGTGTGCATGGGACAGAAGTGAGATTGTTCTATAATTCTTCAACCCTTTGTTATCCTTGTGTTATCACCCTTTATAGGGTTCCATAGCGAAATGGCAAAAAACGGAAACCTTGTAGATTCGTCATGTCCGTCCGTATGTCACAGCCGCTTTTTTACGAAAGTATATGAGCTATCCTGTTGTAACTTGGTAAATAGATGTATTATGAGAACCGTATTAAGATTTTCACACAAAAATAAAAAAATAATTAAAAAATTGGGGGTTCTCAGTACTTAGAATTAAATGTCAAAAAATTTTTTTTCACCAAACCCATACGTGTGGTGTATCTATAGATAGGTCTTTAAAAATGATATTCAGGTTACTAACATCATTTTTTTCTAAACTGATCAGTTTGCGCGAGAGACACTTCCAAAGTGGTAATATGGCTGCTTTATTTATAAAATTCATAAGTGTTAAATATCTTTTTTTATAATTAAAAGGGACTTAATGTGATTTATTTATTGACTGGGTAATCTTACACAAAATATCAAATTGCAATCAAATAGAGGCTTGAAATATACATCCGATGATATATAGTACATAGATATACGACGTTTATTAATAAAAATAATAAACAAAAACCGAAATGAAAACTTTGATGGGCTGTCCTGTAAAAAAGTGAAATTTCGATTTGCGGCCGTTTTGAATTTAAGCAGCGAGTTGTACTTCAAATCGAGTAAACTTATCGTGTGGACGTTTTTCTTTACGTGATTGCTCGATCGATTAAAACCATATTATGTGAGTACTGACCATAAGGCGCTCGTGGAATTCATAACGCCGCGCCGTTGACTCGACTTTGTTCCTGATCAGAACGGTGAGTTACTGATTACTCGCCATCCGGAACTCGCGCCTACGGTAGCCGGAAAAGTCCTTGCAATGCCAGACGCCCTGAAGCGTGAGGAGGAGGATTGCCTCTCTCTAACGTCTCCACCTCCTCTTTCGTGAGCATTACTACGTCGTATGAAACGCCGTTGGATATCAACATATTAAGTTTATCAAAATTAAGATATAATAAAGTCGTAGCATATTATATGGCTTTACAGAATACCGTAATATTGGCTTGTCTCATGGGAAATGGGTTTTCATTCTTGTTGTTACGTGGAGTGGAGGTATATTAATTACAATTTTCTGGTTTAGTTAATCTTCGGTACAACATATAATTATCAGCGTGTTACATTATTCCCACTGCTGAGACACAGATCTCTGTTCAGTTAGAAGAAACGCAGCTGTATTCCAACACGACTCGACTTTGGCAGGCGTTTGGCCTCTATGTCGTCTCGTCCTCGTCCAATTGCTGACAGGTTTTGATCCAGACTTGGTCCATGATTGGACGGTGAGTCACTCAGGCCGCCTTCACATTAGGGCGCTAGCAGAAGCACATTCCTTCACATTTTATATGAACAGCCGCGCATAAGCAGCGTCTTTCGCGCGACTGTCGCCCAAATGTGAAGGCAGCGTTAATAATCACGCATAATCTACCCCTACGTTACTTTTCAGACTGAACTCATTTCCACTTACTAATTCACACCTGAAATCCAATGATTGGAGTTCATTCAAGTCTGGAAAACCAACAAGACGTGACGTGATATCCTTACAAAAATGGGTAACAAATGAAGTGGGGCGCAGTGGAACAGGCGAGGGAGTTAAAACACAATGTTAGGAACCTCCAACATTTACATAAGGCGTCCCGAGACGTAAAGGTGCTCCGTGCTTTGCGTACTAAGAGAATACCTGATGAAATTTTGAATCAGATTCCGGTTTGATCGCTCAGTTCATTTTTTGATAGTGGGTAGGTGTGGATTTTGTCGACGCCCGTAGAGAGATTATGGTTGAAAGATAGATCGTACTCTCTGATGCTGCATTCGTTTATCAGTTTGTAATCTTTTGTGGTTTTCTATATTGAGTGTCAATGTAAGATTTTTCATTTTAGTGGCTTCTGATGTCATACTGCTGAGCAAACGCCTGCCCTACGTTATTCTAAGAATTTTATTAAGTGCGACCTTGAACTATCCCTCACAGTGTACGTCCAATTAAGTTTAACATATATGTTTTTCGTCTGATACATAGCATATCTACATAGTTTAATCTAGTTTTTCTATTATCTTGGAAAAAACATTGGCATTTTTAATATTGTAAACTTTAATCTACTTTTTCTATTAGCTTTAGAAATATAGTTTTTTTTTGAGAAAGCGTGGCTAGGGAAGGCAAAAAGCAATTATAGGGACAAGGTGATTTCTAGTCAGAACGAGTCTAACAGTCAATGCCTCTTTCCCCAAGGCGGGAGAGGACTTATTAACCTTTCAATCTAGAAAAGGCTTTTTAAATATTGGATTGTGTTCAAGGATTTAACATTGAATCACATCCTTAGATAAAGAAACATAATCTATAGTTCGAGCCAGATAAGTGTGGAATAAAATTCGTTGACCCCCGTGTACCAATGTATTTCAAAATTCGAATAAATGTAAAGAAAGTGTCGTAACACGATCAAAATAAAGGAATCGTGGTAAGAGGCGACCGTGACCTTACATTTTATTTTGAAATTCGAACGATGGTATAATGGAATTCTAACGATGCGTTATTAGGATCAATGACCTTTATTCCAGACTTATATGGCGTGGACTATAATAGTCTTCAGACAATCATACAAAGTTGGAAACACTTCGACCTTAAGATGGCCGTAGCGTAAGTACCTACGGACAAACGCGATGATAGATTCAAATCGTAAAAAAAAAAAAAAAATATAATACTCGAACCGTAAATCAAAAATTTGTAGTAACAACTCAAAACAACCAACCGTTAAATCCAATCTAATCTAAAAAAAATAAACACACACAGTACAATACAATATTTCTCAGTAACGTCCGCATTAGGACTGTTCCACACAGCTTACTTGCAAGCGAGTCGTCAGACTAAGCCGGTACTCAGTCAGCCATGCAGGCTTACGTGTTCCTGAACGGATACCCTTGGAAATTACAGAAATAAATGGATATACAGTTTGTTTGGAATATTGGGCCAAGTTTTGGGATCATAAAAGAAATAACACCTTGTAATGTGAGGAAAATTTTCCAATGAAATATTATTTTGATTATATTTTATTTTGTCCAGTTAAAAAGGGATATATGCAATTTCTAGAGACCATACCAGATAACTTTTATAGTGAAGTACTGATGGGCGAGAGCAGTGGTGGCCCAGTGGTATCGATCGCAACTTACGAGTTGTAGGTCGTAGGTTCGAACCCCGTCAGGCGAATTACTTTGTGTAATTTATTTCGTCATCACTGCTCTCAAAACGGTGAAGGAAAACATCGTGAGGAAACCGGCATGTCCTAGAACCAAAAATTCAAAGATATGTGACATCTACCAATCCGCAATGGGCCCGCGTGGTGGATTATGGCCCACTCCCTCTCTCAGAGAGGAGGCCTGTGTCCCAGCAGTGGGAACGTTATATAGGCTGTTGATAATGATGATGATGGGCAAGGGTAGGACGATTCTTGTCTAAAAATAAATTAGGAGGTAAATCAAAATGTGGGAAACATAATACAATATGGGCACTCAGTGTGTAGATGTGGTGGATTTCATTCCACCCCCGCTCACACAGAGCAGGCCTATGAGGGAATTTTCTTTGCAAGAGCACTGTTGTGGCACAAAATAATGTGTCATCAGGGTGACTCCTCATCATCATCAGCCGGAAGACGTCCACTGCTGAACATAGGCCTCCCCCTTAGACCGCCACGCCGAACGACAATTCGCCACTTGCATCCATCGGTTGCCCGCGACTCTCACGATGTCGTCGGTCCACCTAGTGGGAGGCCTACATACGCTGCGTCTTCCGGTCCGTGGTCGCCACTCGAGAACCTTTCTTCCCCATTGGTGTGGCCTGCCCATTGCCACTTCAACTTGCAAATTTTACGAGCTATGTCTGGGGTCTGTGTGTCTGTGGGTGACTCCTATCATGCCATTATTCGATAGAAACGCATGTCGTTTAATCGCGTTGGTTGTGGCTCAGTGGTGAAATTGTTTCATCAAAATTACAAATACCTATTATAAATATAAATAAATAAATATATTCCACAACTATCACACAACGCCATCTAGTCCCAAGCTAAGCAGAGCTTGTGTTATGGGTACTAGACAACTGATAAACATACTATATATTTCTAAATACATACATATTATTATAGATAAATAACACCCAGACACAGAACAATAATGATCGTGCTCATCACACAAACATTTGTCCTGGGTGGGAATCGAACCCACGACCCCCGGCATAGCAGTCAGGGTCACTCACTACTAGACCAACCGGCCAGTCAAAAAAAAATAATATTGAAAAATAATATTGAAAAATAATTATTTAGTACAACACCGCTATTGAAACTTAAATCTACCAGAACACGATCCACAAAAAATAATGGATTGAATCTTTTATCATGACAGAATAGATTTAAAAAAAAATGTATTTATGAACGAATTGGATTGGTAAGTGGTTCCGTATGATATAAAAATAATGGTCCCACTCTAAACAAATATTTTTAAGATTAACAAGTACTTGCTCCAGATCTAGGTCTTTTGTTTTAAAATATTTGTAAACCCACGAGGAATTTCAAGTGTGGGACTGAGTTTAACGAAATAAATACGTAAAAAGTTTTCTTGAGAGGAATCTTACTTTAATTTTTGAATCGGTTATAATTCCCTAAAGTGATTATCCACGTGCAAAAAAGGTTACAGCAAATCGAGCAAGTTAGACTTATTTTTGCTGATTTCGTCAAAAGGTGTGTGCTGAGTGAGACGTTACTTGAATCTTACCATAGAAGAAATTAAAAGTATTTGAAACGATTTCGACTTCGAACTAACTTGCTAAAAATAATTGCAAAAAAAATTCAGGCTCAAAACTTTCAACATTCATTGCAGGTTTATTTATAACTAGCTGCCCATCCCGGCTGTACCTGGGTGGTCATGACATATGGCATAGGTTACTCAGAGTGAATGTAGCTTCCAGCCGTGAATAACAATTTAAAATCGGCACATTATTTTGAATTTTTTTAGGTAGGCCTCCCACTAGGTGGACCGACGACATCGTGGCGGTCTAAGGGGGAGGCCTATGTTCAGCAGTGGACGTCTTCCGGCTGATGATGATGATGATGAAACATACACACACACACACACACACACAAAAATACAAACATTTTCTCCTTACAATAATAGAACTATATAAATGTCCAACAAGTAACCATGCAATAACCGTTCCATTTTTCTATACGCCCCACGGAACCTTAAAAAGTATAAAGCGTTAGAAATCTGATTTTAGAATTCACATCGAATTTTCATATAACATTTTGGAGTTTGACTAACACAGTTTCACGTATAAAACGCAATTTACGTCGCTATTTCCAATTAGTCTTTGTATTGACTAAAAAAACTGTTTTTGATGTATTTCTTTTATGTGTTTTCTTTTGTTAAAATAATGGAGGAAGGAGTAAAGATTCGGGTGAATTTTTCTGGAAAAAATTCGATATCGTGTCATTGATATTGAGATAATATGCGCATTCCTTCGTAGAAATACCGTTTACTATATTAAATTATTTTGTACTAGCTTATACCCGTGGTTTTCATCGCTTAAAATATTTTAGGGACAAATACGGCTCGTTCAAGACTTTGCCGCTGTGAGAGGTCACTCAGCGTGGAGCGGCACGCGGTGTGATCAAATGTATGGAAATGTTTGAAAAACGCCACAAGGCGACACAAGTAGCGTATGCTCACAGCTTAGATTAAAATGGTGAATGGTCTGTAACTTGAATTGAGATTAAATTTATCCTTTTTGTTTATTTAGGTTAAAGACTGCGTGTTTCTAATTTACTTATATTCGTTCTATAATTTAATACAGCCAAAAATCAACTAAAATGTGAAGGTGAAAAGATTATAATACATTTTTAATTTTACGCATTAACATTACAACCTTTGACTAACCCAACATCACGCCTAGCAACATAGAGTCCTACCTGATCTCCAAAATTCCACCCAGTAACTGGGTAGCCCTAGGTTAAAGTAAACAAACAAACAAATAAATCTGAAGCGTAATACCGGACAGCGATATTTTCTAGTCTGCCGCGTGGCCGCCTGCCTAGCGCAATTGGGTGTTTCGGCCCGGAATTATTGCCAACTATGAAACGCGTGAAGATTTACACGACCAAAAATATATTGGGTCACTCTATAGTGAATACCTTCGTTTCTAGAGAATAACTTGCTTAAAATTTCGCAAAACATGGGCATGTTTTGCGACATTTTTAAATGCTTAATAGGCATTAAGCCTTTCCTTCTGCGAAGCTGCCATGCTAACGAAGAAAGAGGTGGGCACCGTTAGGGAGAGGACAGCCTACATCTGACTACCCAGAGACGACGACGTAGCGAGGCAATTTCCAGCCACGATAGGCGCGTACATGCAAGCGGCGAGTAATATGTGACTTGCCGTCCGATCATGGACCATACCCAAGTAGATTATGGAGCGTTGTGTTTCATAGAGCTGTCAGCCCTGGTTGAGAGAACTCATTTGATGATATTAACTCGGAAAAAATGGCTACTATGCGCAATGGGACAAAATTAGCCATTTTCGGTACCCTCGTATAGTGTAAAGGCGTCTTGGGTTTATCAAAACGCAAAAATGGTTACTATGCGCAATGGGATAAAATTAGCCACTTTCTGGTAACCCTCGTATAGTGAAAAGGCGTCTTGGTAGACCTCGTAGAAGTTAACAAGACGAGCTATTCGAAACCAGTTTCTATTATGTTCAATTTTAAGTCCTATCAGCATGCTTGTATGACCAGATGTATGAATGTGGATGAGGCGAAAAGAGTCAAGGTCAAAAGTATTTGTGTATTCAAAAGTAAAAGTATTTATCCAGAGAATGTATAGTGGTTTGCACTCATTAGTCTATGTATGTATGTACCAATTTGAGCTCCTTGAATCACGAGTTTGAGCTACACGATAACTGACAAATGCTTGCACTGACTGGACAGGTCCACTCAAATCTGTGTGTGGTTCTTTCTTAAAAAGACCATCTCAGACGTTAACCTACATAGCCCTCGTATGACTACCAATTTAATGTCTGGACTTTAAAAGAGACAGTGACCTCTGAGTTTGTTTCGGCTGTTTCTTCTCAGAGTAGTCAGGTACGAAACACCGGCTTCATCTAGTTTGTAAAAAGACGACGTGTAAAAGGGCTGATATTAACCTACTTGCAAATAAATATCATTTCATTTCATTTCAATGCGTGATAGTATTTATATTTTCATCCTTAACCTTTTATGTAATGAAATTCTATGCAAACAACAAATGAATTCCTGGATTTAGGACAAATTCTTTTTGATGGATTTATTTTTCACAAAAATTGCTATTTTGGAATATCAGTTTTCCGTCTGAAATGGAGTTTCCATTGTTATTTTTCAATCTGGATTGAAATCAAACCGGTTAGATACCGTACTAGCATCGCTCAAAAAAATAAAAATAAAATCTGTCTATTTAGGGAAAGTTCGTATGTGACGGAATATGCGTCGCGTATTATCGGTCGCTGAACGCCAGAGCAGACAAATGTATAGAAAAACAATTGACCGTTCATACTCAACCGATGAGTGTGGTACTTCCTGGCCGCCCCACTATTTTTTTTTAAATATATCGCGAATCTTTCAAGTACTATTTTAATTTTATTTAGAACAATAATGAACATAATATAAGAACAATATTATTCTTATTAATTCCAATTCAAAATGCGACTGTGGTGCGGCCAGGAAGTACCACACACCGATGATACGTTAGTGCGTCAAAGATTCGATGATACGCTCGAAGTATTAACCTTCCCCCAGTCTCCTCAGTAAGTCTGACAGTCCATTCTTCTCTAGTGAGACCGTTTGTAAAAAGTGTTTTAAAAAATAGGTTCATTGTGTGCTCAGCTAAGGAGTGGAATTCCCTTCCAGAGTCTGTATTTCCTGGTAACTATAGTTTTGCGATCTTCAAGTTAAGAGTGAATAGGTTAGGTACTTGGGGAGAGTGCTTCGCTGTCGACTACCTACGACCTGGCCTGTTGGTCTAGTGGTTAGTGACCCTGACTGCTATGCCGGGGGTCGTGGGTTCGATTCCCACCCAGGACAAATGTATGTGTGATGAGCATGATCATTTGTTCTGTGTCTGGGTGTAATTTATCTATAATGTGTATGTATTTAGAAATATATAAGTATGTATATCAGTTGTCTAGTACCCATAACACAAGCTTTGCTTAGCTTGGGACTAGATGGCGTTGTGTGATAGTTGTGGAATATTAATTTATTAATTATTATTTTATATTTTATAACTACCATCAGGCGAGACATTGGTCAGATTCAAGACTACTCTAAAATTAATAAAAAACAAACGACTCTTTTGAAGAGAAAATATTCTCTTTATTTTCCCTCTTATGAAATACGTGATGGATGTATCTAACAAAGTTAAAATAAAGTGATGACAGTTACCTACAAAAACGAATATTTCGCCGAATCAATGTAAGGTTAATTGGTTCTGCGAAATGTTCGTCGAGATTCCGAAGAGGGCTTTCGGCGTACCTTTCAGCGAAATATCGGGCAAATTGTAACTTTGGAAAAAAACGTCGTTATTGACACTTATGTGATTTTGTAGAGGACGCTATTTCATGTAAGGTGAATGTTTCATTTCGCGAGTAGGGATCAAAATTTTTACGACAAAACTACTGTATTTTTTACTTTATCATTCTCCTTTCTCATTACTTTCTTGATGGGGTACCGCTTCCCAGGAATGGAAACGCCAAATGTAAGAAAAGGATGGTCAAGTCAGTCAAAACTGACAGACCCCAGACTTAACAAAAAAAAAGATATTGATCTTTGGCATATGGCAAACAGACCAGATCCTTCAGTATACTATTATCATCCATCCTGATAGTACACTAGTGTACTACACGAGCAAAAGTATGTAATCACTTATTTGGAACTAGCTGTGCCCGCGACTTCGTTCGCGTGGATGTCGGAACTTACCAATGTATTTTTTTGTGCGAAGCGCTGTTGAATCCTCCAACCGACACAAAAATATTATATTATTAGGTACTTCATATAAGCTAGTTCTTCTTTATTAACAACATTTGCTGTGAACCATCATTCTGGAGCGTACATAAATATGCGTACGTAAATCACCACGCCAAGTTTTTCTAAACCCTGTATTTAGAATTTTAGTAGAATATTTAACGTAATTGGTATAAACGCCCTCTGTTGTTCATAGGCTGAACCATGTAATTGATTAAAAAATGTCGATAATAGGATTTCAAGTTCAAGCTTCTATAATTTTTTTCGCGTGAATAAATGATTCTATACTATTCACTACCACCGTATCGTTATCGTGTCCCATCACGTTCCATCCTGTCCCATCCTATCCCATCCTGTCCCATCCTGTCCCATACTGTCCCATCCTGACCCATACTGTCCCATCCTGTCGCATCCTGTTCGATCCTATCCCATCCTGTCCCGTCCTGTCCCATTCTGTCGCGTCCTGTCCCGTCCTGTCCCGTCCTGTCCTGTCCCGTCCTATCCCGTCCTGTCCCGTCCTGTCCCGTCCTGTCCCGTCCTGTCTCGTCCTGTCCCGTCCTATCATCATCATTAGATGAATTATTTGAATATGTAGTTTTTCTATTCGAAGCTAGATCGCGCTACTGAACTACGCGTCTTGGTGTGAACTGATCGTAATTTTACTACTGAAACACTTTAAATTCGAATAACTTTTGATAGACTGAACCGATTGCAATGAAACAAAAACTAAATGTTACCTCAAGTTACGCTAAATCGTTGTGTATATAAGTTATTTACATTAATTTCGTACTTTTTACGTGATGCCCGGACATATAAACATACAAATAGACAAACAGACAAACAGACAAAAATTCTAAAAATGCTAGAAATGGGTACTATTGGTTGTTCTTTAACACCCTAGCTATTTTTTTTGGATTTTATTTTGATGTACAAAAACAATTTTTCTATAGTTTTATTATATGTATAGATAGAAGATATAGATAGATAGATTGATCCTGGATAACTCGCTAAATAGAGGCATGGTTTAAGAAATTAGTGTAACAGTTAAACCTTCAAAATGGTACCTTTTTTATTATTCTTAACTCCTTAATAAGTACTAAAGATCGCGCAGAACTTGGAATAAGAAGTGATTCCATATTTTTGCTCCCGAGTGTAAAGTACGATTATTAATTCCAGTCAGTAAAATGTCAAGTGCAACTGTCACTGATACAATGAAATTTAGTTTTTTTCATTTCTATCGATTTCTTTAGTGAACAATTAATGTCATTTTACTGACTCGAATTAATAATCGTATTTAAGATTTCATTGCTTAAGTAGATACATATTTCAGTTATGTCAGCAACTGATAAGAACTGATTTAGTAATTCCACTAGCGGAAAATACACGTATTATAGCAGCTACTTAAACACGGGAAGAAAAACAAGTTTTATGTGACGTTGATACCTCCATTCATTTAATGTCAACAATCAAACCATTTACGGCACTGACCACGAAGGAATAAAGACCTTTTTCTTTTCTCTCACACGGTTATAATTTGTGGAAATTATATGCTGCTTCAAATGAGGTTTCTGTTTTATTACTCTACTACCTACGACGTGGCTTGCTTCACATGAAATATAATAATATACCATAACAGCTATCACACGACGCCGTCTAATCCCAAGCTAAGCAGAGCTTGTGTTATGGTTACTAGACAACTGATAAACATACTTACCTATATACTCGTATTTCTAAATACATACAATTATAGATAAATTACACCCAGACACAAGACAAATGATCGTGCTCATCACACAAACATTTGTCCTGGGTGGAAATTGAACCCACGACCTCCGGCATAGCAGTCAGGGTCACTAACCACTACACCAACAGGCCAGTCAAATAGCCCTATGTGGGAGGACTCATCTGATGATTTTACCACGTAAAAAAAAAGGCCTGTCATAATTATGTATTGAGATTTCTCAATTATTATGTGACTTTGATATTTTCTAACCCAACATCTTAATCATCATCATCTTTGCAGCAAGGAATCAACCAGGACCAGTTATATTATTCTTCTCTCTTGTACCACATTTTCCAGTTCAATTCCAGGTGTTTTCAGTTGTGTTCATGTGGTTCCAGGTGTAGCCAGGTGTTTCCAGGTGTATCCAGGTGTTTAGATTTTAACATCGGTATCCCAGCTAATGAAAAGTGTGGCCACATAGGTTGACATGAACTAATATTTAAAACTAGTAACCCGTCCAGGTGTATTTAAAAATATAAAACTCAAAGGTGACTGACTGACATAGTGATCTATAAACGCACAGCCCAAACCACTGGACGGATCGGGCTGAAATTTGGTATGCGGGTAGATGTTATGACGTAGGCATCTGCTAGGAAAGAATTTTGATCAATTTTACACCCAAGGGGTTAAAATAGGGGATGAAAGTTTGTGTGAAACTTCTTACATTTTTGACTGATTTCGCGAGTGAAGCCACGGACACAATCTAGTTTAAATATAAAAGTCAAGAAAAGCTTTTAGCAAACTATTAACAGGAATCGAAAACAGGAAAGGTGTTTGCACAACCATGAACAAAATAAATAATGAATTAACCAAATATTTCGAGACTCTTTGTCAAGTGATGAACCTTCACGTAACGGTAATCGATCTTCGTTTATATACGCTTATATACTGGTAGTTTGACCCGGATTTATGGTTTCCCAGGTAACATATAAATCCAAGTTTTTAGTTGCCAGGATAATTGCCTAGTTCCCCATAAAATTAATGTCATATTCAAACTAATAGTGGTTTTGTTTGCCCCTAAAATGTGATTTAGTGACGTAATCTGGGTTTACGTCCGGCGTACTGTTTCTTTAATGTAAAACTAGCTGTTCCCTGCGGTGTCACCTGCTTTTTAGGGTAACATTAATACCAATATTTTTAAAGGGTTTGTGTCCAAGTTCCATTAATATTACCTTCATGTATATTTTTTTTATTTCAATAACTAAAAAATCCAGAATCGTAAAAAAACTACGGAAACTCTAGTTTCGACGAAAAACATATTTATTTATCGAAAATCTAGCAATTAAATTGGATGTATCTTTATATTATTTAAAAATAGTTTATAACTGCACCTACACTTTACTACCAAATACGTAGAAATCGGACAGAGACGACCTATCTGTGTTTGGCTGGAAGTAGTCTTCATAATTATTATACATACATGGCTGACAATAAGCTATGATGGATTTAGCTTAGCTCAGTCAATGGCCTCCATTTGTTTAGGTGGTAGAATCAACAAATGAATTCTTACGCCCAAGGTAGGGCAGAAGCGACTGCCAAATCCTCCATGATCCTTCAAATGCCCTTTATAGTAGGTTAACCTGGTCGCGGGACTTATTCCATCACCGTGACCCCGGAACATAAAGGGCTATTGAAGTACACCGTGGATTTTAGTCAGTACAAGTCCGACAGTCCCTCCCGCCCTGGGTGGGAGGACATTTGATGATTTTACCAAGTAAAAAAAAATGGTAGGTAAAGACGAGCTGGACAAAAGAAACAATCACCACAGCTAATCACAAGACTTGAAAGTCTTAATGACGTAGGCAGACCTTATTGGAGTTCGCCAACTAAACAAAACTTGACTTTAAAACACAAAAAAATATTATCACATGTTTTGATTCACAAAATAACATTCTAACTCAAACATGCAGATCACACATAAAAATTTTACAACCCGTTCTTGCATAAACTCTCGTAAAATCACCCTTTAGCATAAAAAAGTACGAACCACCCCATCGCTTTCGCGGTCGCGACTGTAAACACATGATTAGGTTGGTACACATCACTCCCCCATTTTTTATGATGCTGCACCCCACGTCAAGATTAGCTTAGTTATTACAATCTTTCATAAGCTTGCAACACATGATAATCATATTTTTTTTTTAACATTGGTTTGAAGAGGAAATTTTGTGACTGTATAAAAGGGTCGTAAAAATATTCTAACTAAGGGTAAACGGTCTTTGTAAACAGTTTGAAAGACTCTTGAGCATTTTAAAATGCGTGATACTGAAGTGAAAGCCTGCTAATAAATTGTACCGCATAAATAAAATACATATTACGCATTTAAACTGCGGAACTGAATTTTATAAAATCTCAATATATTGTTTTTTTTTTCTGTCTGCCTGTGAATGGGGAGTTTTGCCCTACAAAAGAAAGTGTAGTTTTTTTTTTTAATTGCGGTGAGTTGAAAATGTGAGTTTTTTACCTCGAGGAGTGTCTAAGTAGATATGAGTTATTATATATATAGCTAAGGAGGTATGGGTTTAAGGGGCGTGTGTGCACTTTTTTTGCAGTAATTATTTATTTTACGGGAGAATGAAAAACAAATTACAAAGTGTCGACGACGAAAAGTGGTGCAACCAGTTTATTTGCACCACTTATAATCCACGTAAAGTTTTTCTACACGCCTGTACTGAAATATTAAATCAAATGTCAATTCGAACAGCGGGATCAATCGACCAAAGAGCCAAATCATCAAACGAGTACTTTACTTACCAGGGTTACGGTTACCAGTTCACAGTCTTGCGACCCCGATCTGTCTAGCCCTCACAACGCCTGAAGTTCCACCGCAGTACCCTTTACAAAAGGTGATGAGACAAGTTGTAGCTAATCCTTAGGCCAGTAGTATACGGACTGCTTCAAGCAGTTGAGACCGACTGCTTAAAGCCGCGACCGCGCGGTGAACTGCATGATAAAATTCCATCGTGCCGTCGACCGCTCGCGAGCGGTTGCGAGGCATACACCGACTGCTCGGGCTGTTGACTGCGCTAGAGCAGTCGACAGCTCTCCGACTTCCCTCCCCCCGCCCTTTGCGGCCTCGCGGCGTCTAAGGGCGGCCGTACAAGCAGTCCGTGTACTACTGACCTAAGGTAGAAAATCAACTGCTCGAGCAGTTGGGTAACGTAGCTCGAGCAGTCAATAACCGACAGCTCAAGCAGTCGACGCCGACCGCTCGAGCGGTCCGTGTATTTCGCTCAGCCGCTAACTGCTCGAGCAGTCCGTGTACGGCCGCCCTTAAAAGCTCTCGATTGAAAACCCTAATCAATAATACCATCACATTTTCTACTGTAAATTAATTAATGAGCTCAAGATCCCGACCTACATTCCTTCTTCGTACAGATTTAGAATTTGTAATTAAACGCCACATTTTGTATGCTATCCGAGTACAGACTCCGTATAAATAAACACTATAATTCTGAGTTAGATGGCGACTGATTTCCATGAGAGAATTAAAGGGGTGACGAGCTAAAGTCAAAGATAATTGAAGGGATTTAGGGTCCTTTGATTGGTACTGGCTTTTATTTAGGTGGTCAAATTCTCTAAGGATTATTTATTTATTTTAAACTTTATGCACAAACGCATGCAAAGGCGTATAGGCATAGACATTCTCTACCTTAGGGCGATGCAGAGAAAAGAATAAGTAGGTGTAGCATAAATAAATATATTTGATATTAACCAATAAAATATATACTTAAATTCTTACATACATACAAAAGATTAATCCAAAAAGATTGTCATCATTATCCATCAGATTATCATCCTTATATATTTAAAGAAGCTATTTAAAACAAAAATGCCTCTTATGTTCCTGGGTCACAGTTATTCGTTTGGACAGTTCCGTGGCCCAGCATGGCTAGCATGAAATCAACAAGTGCATGCTACTTTTCATTTTATCTGCATTTCGAGGGACTCAAATTTTTAACCAGTTTCTAAACAACGCTTCAATGAAATAGTAGAAAGAGCAGATTGAAAGGAGGTGGGACATTATCCTATGGTAATACTCATGAAAAAAAAATTCTCCGAGCTGGCATTTCATTTGAGATAGGTCAAGGATGCCCTTATCGATGATTTCAAATAACCTGACCCAAGAGGGATTTGGCTAGATTATTTGGATTTTTCCATGGTGGTGACTTGCACACTATTTGAATCGATGACGTTGCCTTCAATCATTACCAAAAATTGCAGGCAAGATTCGTAAAGAGTTAATGTATTTGCTTTTTCTCGTGACCTCGACTCATTTGTGCATACCTACCAGTTTGATAAAAACTTAACATGTTTTTCACTTAACATTATAATATTTAATGCAATACTGCTTTGGCTGCCAGAAGAGCACCGTTGTTTCCATACTCCTGGAATAATACTCATTATAGTAAAACGTGCGCCGATAATCGTCGCTTCGAATAAAAACTGCAACTACCTGTTCCAATACGATGTAAGAGCAAAATATTTTTATCAAAAGGAAAAAAACACTTAAATTTTTGAAAGTTCTGATTTCCATTAGTGCCCCTCGATGCACAAAAGGAATTAATTAAGAATTTGGCTGAGACTCTGCAACTCTGCATTCAATGTTTTAACACTCAAAGTGAATTATAAAGTTACGAACATTATCACAGGTATCTTTTTTATAATTTAATGGACAGCTGATACTGCTAAGTCTAGAAACACAAAATTCGGCACAGGGAAATGTGATTTTTTGAAAATTCAACGTACCAGTGTACTTCAAGATTTTTGGGAATTTCAACTACAAAAGGAAAAATGAAAATTATTCGTATAACCCAGCGATATACCTATAGATAAATATATCTGTCCTGCGAGAAATGTGGCAAGCCCACTGCTACTTCAGCTTACTAATTCCTTCTGCTATATCAGCAACTGGCTGATGATAGAGTCCAAGTCATTACCTCAAATTGCATTTAAAAAAATGTAGTACTACAAATTTACTATTTAATTGTGGTGGCGCGGACTCTGTGCTGAAGGAGCTATCTGTCAAATCTATCATTTATTTTTAGAACGGGCTCATTGTCAAAACGCCCGTAACTAAGACCGAAACCACGGATTTCGTGCTAACAGATTAGAACTCCCCGATTCTATAAAGACGTCAGGTGCCATAGACTGAAAGGTCAAACAACAACAGACCTACATAGTAAAACCAATTACTCAGTTACCTTGGTAACAGAGATACCTTTACATTTACATACAATACCTAACTTCTGAATCTCGGGCACACAATCTACGTCTCGTTAAGATGTTCCGAGGAAATTCGAGATCAATGACAAATACGTGACTAGTTTACAAGAGTCAGCAGCAACAACAACGAGGAATATTGAGGAAGATTGGAGGTACTGTGTAACTATAAAATTGTAGCGAAATACAAGTTTATTTTGATGGGTTACATTACTTTTTAGGTGGTTGTACGTAAATTGACGTTTCATACAAACTTACGTCTACATTTTTTGAAATAATTTAACTGATTTTGATTAAATTTTGTAGTCGTAAGCAAGATACACAAGTCTAAAAAAGGTGTCAGAGAAATCTTTTATTTTAAAAACATTGTTATTGTTATTGTGAGGGGCTCCCTTTTCCGCATTTAGACCCATAGGTGGTCCGTTATGCGTTTTTAAAAACATTATTGGAAATCTGTGCTTTTATGGAAAATTTTAATTTTAGCTTCACCATGTCCTGGTCAGTCATGGACTGTATAAACAGATAATCGTGAATCGGACGCGTAAAGGGTAATTGGAAAAACTTAAATCGATAAAAGTCTGATAGTCCCTCCACTCATAATTAACAGATAAATTATGAGTGGAGGGACTATCAGACTTGAAGCTTAACTAACTTAACTTTTTTTAGACTAACCTAACCTAACGATAATTTACAATCTCAAAAAAACGATAGTCTATAAATACGTAGGTACATTGGCTTAGAGAGTTGTGAAAGAACATTTTTGATATATTATAAATAAGATAAATCAAAATCGATCTAACTGATCCCAGACTTATTTGGCGTCTATGTCCAAATTGTATTCAAATCAATACTCTCTCTTATCGAAAAAGAAAGACCTCAAAGTTTGTATGAAACTTCTTCCAACGTACGCGTTCTTAAAAGGCTCGTTGTACTTACTTTTAGGGCAGATAAAAGAAAGGGTAGCAAGAAGTCTTGTAATAAAATCCTAGTTGTGGTCCCGCTATCACATTGCTGACTGGTTAAATGTTTGTCATCACGTGAGCTATTCTCACTGAGTTCGTATATAGCGATACAAAAACAAAGTTCATTTCTTTTTTTAACGCTCAATATTTTCTGCATTTAAAACAAATATTTATTCACTAGGGAACTCGCGCCACGAAGCGTTTAGAATCAATTGCTCAGACAGTAGTCATCATCTGACTAGCCTTTTCCTAACTATATTGAGGTCGGCTACTAATCAAACCAGATTCATCTGGATATCAATATTTTATATGGAGCGACTGTTTGTCGGACCCCCACAACCGAATTACTGGGTAATACGATACCATGTATGACGAAGCTTCCTTAGAGGGCCAAAGCCTGCCGAAGTCGCTGGACTAACGAACTACCGTGACCCCGGGACGCAAAGGGCTATTAAAGAATTTTAGCCAGGTACAACCTTGACAGTCCTACCTGCCTTGCCCTGTATGGGAGGACTCATTAGTTGATTTTACCACGCTAAAAAAACGGTATTTAAATCACCAATCAATTGACATAATTTTCTTTACAAAACTGTGCAAAAAGTAGATTGGCCGGGATAAAATGTATAACAGTAACAAACACGCAGTTAGAGGCGCTAACTTCAGTTATATATAACGGTTGTCGGCTGCGGTCCAGTGATCTATTGCTCCGGGAAACAATAAAACATGGTCCGGGGAAAATATTTGGATATATGGATGGATATATCTGGTGCAGTCACAAGGGATTTTGTTGTAACATACAGTGATGGTTGTATTCGTTAGCGTATGCCGCTCATACATCACGCCTTTTCGTTGTTTAGTGCGGTTCTCTGGGAAAAATATATTTTCTAGGTTTTCGCACGACCTTTTGTTGATCTTGAAGGATTAAGCAGATAATTATGTTGACGGCAGAAAGCAATTAGCATCTAATTTTAAAAAAAAAAGTTGCCTCTCATACTATAAAAACCTATAAACACCCACACCGCAAATAACTAATTGTAGATCGTGTTTCATACAGGAGTTGAACCCGTGACACGCAGCACAGCTGTCGTTTCATCAGCCATTGCGCCAACCGTGCCAACAAAATTGAACCTACATGTAATAAGAAATAAGTGTATCGCCGTCAACCTAGATTTGGGGTACTAGTATATAAGCACGAAGTCCGTAGCTTCGGGTGAAGTTTTGGACATATCCTAATCTTTATTTTTACGTACTGAGATAAGATTAGTTAGTAGTACAAACGAAAAAATTGATAACAACATAATTAGACGGTTTTACCGGCTCCCAATGTATTGTCAGAATTTAAGAATTCAAAGCTAATAGCTAATAGGGAGTAGCGTTCATATAAAAGTTTCGAGTACTTTCGTACGGTTGTTTTTTCGTTGACGGGATAACAGAGTTAATGCCTGAAATGGACTCGGTGGTTGGTACTGAGAAATCTCATAGTACTGCATGTATAAGTTTTTACTCTACTGAGAATAATTCGGCTAAACTTGAGCTGAAACAAGATGTAATAAACAGACTATGCCGTAGGTATATTATACTGGGTATAATCGATGATAAACTTAACTCGGCCCAGGTTCCGCTATAGGTACGGTACAGTCTATAACACAACCTAATTTTGGCACAAGTAGTCAGCACTCAAATAGCATTGGAGGCGTAATCATGCCGAAATTCGGTCGCATATCTTTAGCACAGCGTGTAGACATTAGAAGCATAGTTCACTCAATAGATTGGCCTATAGAACCTAATTTATCAATTTACGTGCAAAAAAAACCTAAAGGTTTTTTGTGTATCTCGTCTAAGCACAGTTTAGTCTACGTAATAACCCTATTTTGGGATCCCAGTAATCTGTATGATGAAGCATATTCATGCCTCCTACCTAATATTCAAAAACCCAAAAATACATTAGCATAAAGGTCCTTTATATATTTTTATATAAAAACCTTATTTAACGTTTCAAAAAGGGTCGCCATGATAACTGATGACTTGCAGAGTCCCTTTAAGCTGAGATTAGGGGACGCACTCTGCTTGACAGTTTTATCCTTTCACTACATAGCTTTTCATAAAACTTGTTCAATCCAGATAAGACCAGAAAAAGGAAAATGTGAAGTTGTTTACGATTTTTCCAAGATTTCTTTTAAGATTCGCTTATTGTAGTAAATTGATTAGTAAAGGGGTCGAATCTTCGGCAATTTGAAACTTCGTCATATTTTTTATTTATTTAGGTTAACCAACAATTGTTTACACTTAAACTTCTACTTTAATTGCTAGGGTAACATTTACAAGTGTAACAATTAATTAAAGGTTAACACCACATGCACTTGAAGATTAAAAACGGCTTTAAATATTATACATAATAAGTTCCTATACATCCAAAAACCAAACTTAAAATTAAATATAGTAAATGAACAATAAATTCAATAAATATAAAAAAAAACATTGATGAAACAATAAAATGTCTCATTCATTGGCGTATTGAGGAGAGAAAGAGAAGAAATAAACTATCTCAGAATCAAAGTACAATAAAATTATAAACTAATTCAAAGGCTCAGTCTCTAAAAAACGATAAAGGATAAGAGAAGAGTAAAATAACTTTGTATTTTGAAAAAAAAGAAAAGAAAAAAAAAACATTGTACTTGACGTCATGCTGGTTTTGATTCCGAACGAAAAAAAAAGTTAATTTCATCAACGAGCTATTTCAATACGAATCTTTTTATTATCATTAGGTATATTGATGGCATTGTTGGCGCAGTGGCTAAGTGATAGACTAGCGTAGTGTGTCGCACGTTTGATACATTTCTTCAAGAAACAAGCAATTTGCACCTCTATTCACTTATAAAACTATTTTAATATATTGCCTCACAACTTCCAACTATACTCCGTCACCTAAATCCTCACACCCGTATGAGAAGCAACTGGTACCCCTATGTTATACTTTAATTCCTCAACCAGATTGAGCCGGATATAACCGGATAAAAGCAGAACAAACCGGACTGGGAGCGGAGGATGGCGGTAAATTTCTATACGATGCACATTATTTTTCATTTAGCTTCTGGATGTATTTATTTTTAGCGTAATGTAATATTTTTCATGCTCGTCTTGGCGTGGAATAGGTATTTTGTTTTGTGTGTAGGTTTATGGAAATTGGCACGTTTTGCTTTTACACTAGTTGGTCCTATATCTTGATGTGATGACTGCCAAGTGTGGGAGTTAACAGGGTCAGTAGTAGAGTCCACATTATTATGTGGTTACAGAAAGGACGTACCTACGTTAATTACTAGGGTTACCAATTCCAGGTTCACAGGACTGTCGCACAAGGTTTGAATATTGAAAAGATATAAAAAAAAACTAGTACAAAAAATAGTTATTATGCTACAGTTCCAGTCACAAGCCATAAAAACGGTGAAAGTACCGTAGGTGCTTATTTCAAAATTCATATGCTTTATACTAATGTTATCGTCGTTGAGCCAAATTAAGCCAATTTATTATGGTAACTATCATTGCCTATTTATTGGCTGCACAGTAATTGGCATGCACCGAACACGTCCTATCAGTGGCTACAAACATAGATTACGGTGGTGTGCAATCACAAATCAATTTAGTCGATGCACCTATATTATTTAGGTACGGTCTGCAAAACTGACAAGTTTAATTTATTTTTAATATACTCAGGGCTGATATTTCAGTAGTCAGATAACTTATAGCTGAGTAATAAAAATAGCAGTTTGACATATTTTCTATATAGATTAGCTGTCAAACCGATATTTTTATTCTTCAGATAAAAGTTATCCGACTATTGAAATAACAGCCCTTAAAGAAATTGAATGCAGGAGTTATTCGGGCATGCGGACGGTGATCATAGACCATGGCCAGCAGGGCTATTGGCTAACTTAACAGTCACTGTCCAGCAGTTGTCAACCTGAACTTGGATGGCTTGATAACTGTTATGAGGCTTGAGTAGTGGAGTGCCTCAAGAAGCGTTAGAATATGTAGTTGATTTTAGAGAAAAATTACTATTATCAGTTTCATAGCAAATGCAAGAGCCAATACGAAATTTACCTTTTGACAGCTAAAGGATGGTCACCACACAGACACCGAGATACTCAATACCCCTCAGGTCGACGATGCGTCGTGTTCCACGAGTGCCTCAAAGGCCAGCAATCTGACGCGGCCCGCTTTAGAAGGTCAAAGTTTTACAGGGTCACTCATTTGATGATTTTAACACAATAAAAAATATTAAAAAGGGGAACTCGTCGATTATTATTTGACTGGCCTGTTGGTCTAGTGGTTAGTGACCCTGACTGCTATGCCGGGGGTCGTGGGTTCGATTCCCACCCAGGACAAATGTTTGTGTGATGAGCATGATCATTTGTTCTGTGTCTGGGTGTCGTTTATCTATAAGTATGTATGTATTCAGAAATATATAAGTATGTTTATCAGTTGTCTAGTACCCATAACACAAGCTCTGCTTAGCTTGGGTCTAGATGGCGTTGTGTGATAGTAGTTGAATAAAATATTATTATTTTGATCCGATTTTATTAAATTCTTTTGGCACCTTTTTTATCGTGATTAGAGGGCAGAGCGGAAGAATGTCAGACTTGTACTGACTAAAATCCACGGTGTCATTCCTTCAGCCCTTTACATTCTGGGGTCACAACCGTATGAGTCAGAGTATGAGTAAATCTATAAGACCCGCAACCTCGGCAGGCTTTGTCCCTCTTTGGCTCAAATTTATTGGCTCTTGGCCTTAGTCGTTAACCACAGTCAGGAACCCCAAAAATGTGACAACCAGTTTTACCAAGGAGTATCGTAATACCCAGCTACTGGGTTGTGGAGGTATGATGATGACGTCACATTGAAACGCTATTAATTATCTCTTCTCCATCGTAATATAAAATCATCAAGAAACTTTTTTCATAATAAATCGTAAGTGAATGGTTCTTAGTTATTATAATTTATACTAAATGGAGAAGTTAATTACAGGCTAGACTTGGCCTAAGAACTGATAACTTTGTATGAAGAAACTTTTATACCTAACTAACGGGCCGAAATCGCTAGGGATTAAAATTTTGGGAATTACATCGTGATAGTATCGAAACTTTCTAATACATTGAAATATTGCCTTGACAATAACAAACACAACAAAAAATAGATAAGTATTCAACTTGATGAAGTCTTTCCAAAAGTAACATAAGTGTATGTCTGTCTATAGGCGTATGCCTATATAGACAGACATACACATAAGTTACTTTGTTTTATATGTAATATGTAAATATAATAACATAAATAGGCTCATAATTGAATAATATTCTGAACAAATTTTCATAAATTAATTTTAAATTTAGTTAATTAACAATTTTTAAATGAACATTTTAAAATTAAGTAAAATTTCTCTGTCTTTCACAATAAATTTATCTTCAAAGATAAATTGCATTTTAGTTACATTTATTAACTTTATTATTAAACCTAATTACTTTGGAACTCTCTGAGGGCGTTAGGAATCTAATATGTAAAGTAATGGCATATGTTACTTTAATGGAAATGCTATTAACATGTTAATTAATATAATTATTAATAATTATGAATGTATATGTAGAGGTGTGTGTGATACGGAGCGGCAAATCACTCATTATTTTAGACAAGGAGCTTTTTTTTATCGTGGTAAAATCATCAAATGAGGCCTCCCTCCCCGGGCAGGGCGGGAGGCACTGTCAGACTTGTACTGACTAAAATCCACGGTGTCCTTCAATAGCCCTTTATGTTCCGGGGTCACGGTGATGGTATAAGACCTGCGACCTAGACAAGGAGCTTAAACTCCAACTCTGTTGGGTTAATATTATGAATCGCGTTAAAAATTATGAAATGGTCAGAAATTGTCAATTTATATTATAGACAGATCCTGGACATTCTTAACACGAGACTCGCAATATTTTCCTAAAAGGATTCTGCTAAAGCAGCCTTTTATTAGGCTCCATGTTCCTATTTAGGGTTTGATACTCAAAAGTTATAAACAAAACCGTATTCAGAGTTAAGCGTGACTTTAAGTTAAAGTAATAATTTTTATTTTTTGAATGTGAATTTTTGTAACTCTTTAACTCAAAAAATCTCAACGGATTTTGATGTTTAACTGTCAGATAGCTAAATATCAACATAACATACAACTTCTATAACTATTGTGCGCAAAAAAAAGCGCGAGCGGAGCCAAAGACAAATTCTAGTCAATAAAGTTAATGCAGTTGAGATATAAATACCTACTATGTTACAACTTATGTAGATCTCATCTGTATAATTAGTATTAATTAATAATGAAGAAGGTACCTCCTGAAATAAAAGCAAATAAATGCAGCATGCATTTATTTTAATTGGGAGATTACATTTTAAATTTTAATTTTAACCTTTTCAGTTATTTTCATCAAGTAAAGTTGAATTCCGTAAATGATTTTATGAAATTAATACCTGATCATCATGAGCCAGGGATGTAAAATTCGATTTTCATGTTTTCATTAAAGATTACTATAATAATAATAGTATTCCAATTTAGCTGTTCTAGGTGAACTCCTATAGATGTCATTTTTGCTCATGAGCTATATTGGGAAGAAACCCATTGTTAGTAGAATAAAAACCTGGCTTAACTAATCAACCTAAAACGAGATATTTTTGTAACGGTTGGCACAGTTGCTAAGCTTATGACTGCTGCGTGTCGCTGATTCAATTCTCGTACGAAGTAAATATGTATATAATAATAATAATATTCTACAACCATCACACAACGCCATCTAGTCCCAAGCTAAGCAGAGGTTGTGTTATGGGTACTAGACAACTGATAAACATACTTATATATTTCTAAATACATACATATTGCAGACATAATTATTATGATGTACAAGTACTTATTCCAGATCTGGGTAGTTTTATGTGAGTTTTTAAATGCACCCAAATAGAAGTTTTTACTGTCGACACAAAGATCATTAACACTTGCTACACACACTCAAAACGGACGTGAAAAATTTGTAAAGTCGGCAAAGCGCAAGCGATACCTTTGATTTTGCAAGCTTTTCCGCTTTGTAATATAGTAAAACAAAAAAAACACTATTCAGGGGTCAGTCCTGAAAAAAAACTAAATTACTAAAGTACGATTAAATTAATTCCAGTCAGTTAAATGACATTTGTACGGGAATGAAATGTACTTTTAATTGTATCAGTGACAGTTGCACTTGTCATTTTACTGACTGGAATTAATAATCATTAGATTAGATTATATACATATATTATATGATAATATATCATTATTATTGATCAGATTTGGGCTCATTATTTGGATTGTTACAAAAATAATCATTCTTGCTTGAATTTTTTATACATATTTCAATTTCAATTTTTCGTTTGTAAGCTAACCGTACAGAAGCAACGTGCCGACTAGTTTGAAACACGGGCTATTCCGGGAACGCTTTCAAAGCAATTTTAAATCTGATCATTAGTCATGGACGCTTTTGCAGGATAATCCGCTTCGATCGAGCACCTATTACGCACACTCAGCGATTTGGCAATGGTGACTATGGATTCTGTGAAAGGAGAGACTGTCCTGAGTCCTAATTAGGAAAATTCTGGTTTTTTTTTTTTCAGAATCAGAAGCATTTATTAGCCAATAAGGTATAGGATTCTGTTTTTTTTTTTTAATCCTAATCATTTATTTGCCAATAGTACAGATTATGATGGCAATATTATTTTGCTAACAGTCAAGATACATTTTGCCTTACGGCATGCAAAATTATTTATAAAAAACAAACAATACACACAAAAAAAAATTTAACAAATGCACAGTATCAATGAAATGAATAATAAATGGCAATTACATTTACATCGTTGGTACTTGAAGTATTCACTGCGTGAATTCTATGAAAAAATGGAACAGCGCATCTGGTGTGCGAAGAAGGAACAAATTTTTTCCTTAAAAATTGTCAATTTGAAATTGTCAAAGTTCCAGTTGACTTTACGTCTCAAATACTGAAAACTCGTGCTAAGGTGGCCTAACATGACGTCATAAAGCGAGATTAATTCCAATGTGGAAAAGAGACAAAGCTACACAAATTGTTTAGCGCCATCTCGTTCCCACACTGGAAATTACTCTCGTTTTTAGACGTCATGGTCGGCCACTTAATAACTGAAAGATATTCATAGACCTGAACGAAATAATGAATAAAATATTAGGTATCGGAAAACCTGAATTTTAGATAGGTATTGAAATATAAAGTTTCTCATATTGATGAGATTTTAATTGGTTGTTTTACCAACATTGAAAATAAGCGAAATACGATATTTCTATATAATGTTTTTGAATTTATGTGGACAAGAGTTAATATTTATTTAATTGTAACGAGATAGGGCAATTTGATTCGCTTTGAATACATTAAACTCTATATTCCATAGAAATCCTGTTTGATTATGCTTTTAAATGTCGAAATATTTTATTTAGAGCTGATTTTCCAATAGTCAGATAACTTTTCTCAGAAGAATAGAAATGGCGGTTTGACACTCTTATCTATAGAAAATATGTCAAATCGTTATGTTTATTCCTCAGGTAAAAGTTATCTCACTATTTTTGAAAAATTCGCTTTTTTTTTTAGGTGGTAAAATCATGAAATGAGTCCTCCCACCCTGAGTGGGGCGGAAGGGACTGTCAGACTTTTACTGACTAAAATCCACCCGTGTTTCCAGGGCCGCGGTATCCTGGGTTAAGAAAAAACCCGCGACCCCAGCAGGCATTTGGCGCGAAACACGACGCGCCACCGACCCGGGCTTGGTCCTCGGTTGGACGGCGAGCTACCCATTACTCACCGTGCCGAGCCCGCTCCGCCGCTGTGCCCTTTGCTGATCAGAGGGACACGCATTGGAGCGTCTACACGACAGGCTATTCGCATACGGGCAAAGAGGTTTTGCCCGCATCCCAGGGTGCACCGGCCCCAAAAACTGGTCTTCTATTCTTTCTTGCGGTCTTGCAGACTATTGAAAAATTAGCTCTTAATGAATGAAACATAATAATTATGTCAATGGACCTAAAAGACAGATACCTACTGTATTATTGGCAATTTCGACTACATTGACAGTATCCGATATGGTCTAGTGGCTAGGATACCTGGCTCTCACCCAGGAGGCTCGGGTTCGATTCCCGGTATCGGAAGGTCTTTTTGTAACGTTTATTTAATTTTCTTTTGCACTATATTAAGACACTGAAGTTTATGTTTGCTTGAACGCGCTAATCTCAGGCACTATTAATTCGAATTATTTTTTTTGTTTTAGATAGTCCCTTTATCGACAATGACTATAAATATAGGCTAAAACAATAAGCTATGAACAATAGGAGCCGAGCAAAATCAAAATGTTTATTTCAACTAGGCCATAACCGGCACTTTTGAACTGTGAAAAGACAAAATAAAACTAGTACAAAAATAGCTAGGAGCAACGGGAGATGGGACCTAGTCACATAATGAAATCCTACAATATTATAGCTGAAAGCTATTGAAAAGCGCTTCACGTGAATAAAACAAACCATACTTACCTACATTAATAATTCATCAACCGCATTCATCCACCAACAAAAAACTTCAAAATCAATAGCCCCAGTTACATTATAACAGAGCCAACAATTGGCACTAAAGAGAAAAAGGTCCCATAATTAATTCAACTAATTAGCGTAGTTGGCAGGTTGCCGGCGACCAACCGCTCTGTTACTAGTTTATTTAGATCGGCTGTATGTTTATTTTGAAATGCAAATTCAGATCGGCTTTTTGTGGGTTTTTTTTATAATGGGTATCAATTTTTAAATTGATTTTTACAGTGTTTGTGGGTTTCACGCGTGGCATTTGACAAGCTCTTTGTAAAAAAGCTAAAGCGTAGCAACATGGATTTATAAAAAATATGATTGTATTTTTGACTGGCCTGTTAGTCTAGTACTGACCCTGACTGGTATGCCGGAGGTCGTGGGTTCGATACCCACCCAGGACAAATGTTTGTGTGATGAGCACGATTATTTTGGTCTGTGTCTGGGTGTAATTTATCTATAAAATGTACTTATGTATTTAGAAATATGTATAAGTATTTTTAACAGTTGTCTAGTACCCATAACACAAGCTCTGCTCAGCTTGGGACTAGATGGCGTTGTGTGATAGTTGTGGAATATTATTATTTCTACCCACTTATTTTTATCCATTGTGTCATTAAATAGCTTTTGGCGTTCCAGAGTCACGGTTACTTAATGAGACAGTCCCGAACCCAAGCAGGCTTTGGCCATCTACGAGGGTGCCCCGTCAGACCGGAATAGTCTTCTAAGAAACTTCAGAAATCGGTTAAAGGGTTAAAGTTAACGTAATGTTTCTTCAGAGAATTTGTATTTAAGTAATCTATACTAAAATTAATAATTTATTTTCACTGGCCTACTCACAGACTTAACTAGATTATTATGCCAATTTTTATATGACGGGCCTGTTGGGGCCGCGAAACTGTCTTAGCAGACACGTAAAAAGCAGTTGAAAGAATACCTACGTTAGATTTCAGTCTGCCCGAGTCTGACTGTCAGATTCGCTCCACCTTCAGCTCCACCCATGGCTTTTTTTTACGTTGGCTCCACCCATGGCTGGAAAATAAATTTGACGATTTTGCCACCTTAAGTGCCTTAAATACAAAAAAATCGTAAGTAGTTAAAAAGGAGCCAAATTTTCTTATTTTTCATACAAATTTTACTAAATTTTTTCGCTACACCGAATTTAAAAATAAATCAGTCAAACATACCTGCCAGGTAAAAAAAACATATTTCTTTGCGTTACTAACCTCATTACAAAATACATTGAGCCGAAGAAAATTTTATGAATATTCTCCAAACTAAATTCTCTTAGGCATTGACTTTATAGTCCACATTAATCTTATCTGAATTTTAGTTAGATTTATGTTTCAGGCCGTAAATAATGAGCTGGTTGGGTTTGGGGGTATCTTATCTAAATTATGTAGTCATATTACATGTGGTGTCAACAGGAATTTTATGTTGTTATCTAAAATATTTATCTTGGGGGCAAAGTGTGGAAATTACGTAAGGTAAATAGGATACTGAAATTTTTTGTTTAGGACTCAGATTTCGACAGTAAAATTATTTTTTAGACAACTTCAAAGAAAATTTCTCCTCTATTCACAATTCATCGAAATCTTTTTACGTCTTTTCATTTAATTCTTCTTTCATTTGCAAACTCAAATTTTTTATTTGAGTTTGAACAGATTTTTATATAACATAAGAATAAAATATTAAAAAAAAAAAAAGTTGGCATGCGATATTGAGGGGGAAACTATTAATTAACTATTAAAAAAAAACTAATCCACTTATAAATTGTCTTCTTCAGCAAAGTATTAAATAAAAAAATTGAATACTTTTGTTTATTTTTTTAATTAGTGAAGTGTCTCAAACAACCAAAATTCAGGGTCTCCCTGTCCACAGAGTTGATCCGATTTGTAATGGACTGATGTAAAGGTATCCCCGAACTGGCTATAACCTGCGTTTTGTTATTTCTGCGATAATGATCTACAGTTGACTGCGCCTCTTTTTTATGTACATATATTTTTTGAAACAAAATATTATATTTATAATTACGCTATTCCCATTGAGGGATTAACGATGTTATAATATTCACCATCTGAAAAATCATCCAAAATGTTATATATTTTATGTTCCCACTGCTGGGACACAGGACTCCTCTCTGAGAGACGGAGAGATGAGATGAGATGTTATAATTATGTTGGTTTAATTCATTCATATCAATTACTCACATTAAATTAGTTTCTTTATTATATTTGTCGATATTTATAATTATATTTTATTTAATCATGAATTATATACATGTAAGCGGAACAGGGTGTAACGATCTTAGACTTCAGCTGTTAAAAATATGAGCAGACTTTTAGAATAGTCAGCAAAGAAACTTTAACGTAGACAACGTTTCATCAATACATACTTCTCTTTAACTCATAATACATTTTTTTACGTGGTAAAATCATCAAATGAGTCCTCCCACCCCGGGCAAGGCGGGAGGGACTGTCAGACTTGTACTGACTAAAATCCACGGTGTCCTTCAATAGCCCTTTATAATCCCGGGGTCACGGTGATGGTATAAGTCCCGCGACGCCGGCAGGCTTTAGACCTCTGAGAGGGGGCCTCGTCATTATGATGCCGCTCTTTGAGGCGCGCGTGGAACACGACACGCCGTCGACCCGGGCATGGTCCATGGTTGGACGGCGAGTTGACCTTTACTCGCCGCCCGCGCGACTCATAATACTAAAACATGAACCTTGAAACACCATTGAAAACTAAGAGAATGTAACCATGGTACAAACTTAATCGAAAACCACAATGTAACTATTACACCTACCCTTAATCCATCCGAAGACATTGACAAAGTTTTAACTTAAACTAAGATTAAGACAAACTTTCCAAAAGTCTGTACTAGAGACTAACATAAGCAATTTGTTTAACCGACGTTAATTTTGAATAGTTAACTGGGTGATTAATCATTGTAAAGTTAATTAAAGCTAAAGTTTAAGTCTGAACGCAGATGGGGCATGTTGCTGCTCCATACGGTAATGTGAGCTGGGTATAAAGAAAATTAAGTTAGCTTTTTTGTGATGGGGTATGTGATAAAAGTTTGCTTAGTTAGTATGGGATATTGGAGTGGGTCTAAAACCGCTACTTTAGCAGTGTTGTTCTTTTACAATGTTGCAGATTGATCATTCAAATTTGAATTCTATTTTTTGAGCAATAGAATAGACATTTTCAATTTACGAATTTTATCGAAATTTCGTTGGCAACAATGTTAACAATGTTTTAGACCATACAGCGATATATAAATAAGGATTTTGAAGCTGTTCAATATCAGAATTTCAAAGAACGTTTTAGAAACTAAAATCGTAAAACTAACAAACAATTAAAAATTAAGTAAGAATAATGACCTGAAAATAAAAGAAAAAAATAAACTAAAAATAATTTCCGATACCGGGAATCGAACCCGAGCCTCCTGGGTGAGAGCCAGGTATCCTAGCCACTAGACCATATCGGATATAGCTTACGCTTTCGTAATGACAGTGCCAGTGCTAAGCTTGTAACTTTTACGGACATTGTTGATCTATTTTTATGTCAATTTAAGATTAATAAACATGTTGATAGCATCAAAAATTGCAAATCCAATTAATCCCTGAGCAATAGTTTAAATAAGTCATGGATACGTATTTTTTTCTTATATTACATCAAAGCCTATTTACGAAATTCGACAGTGGGGAGCTAGTAACTTCAGAAGTAAAAGCTGTAATTTAAAAGGCAATTTTAAAATTGTCGTACCTATCTTTGTCAATTTTGGTTTACGTAACAAAAGAAGAAATAAATGACAAATATTTTTATAACCCATTTAAAAAAAAAAAAAAAAACTGCCCCACCCTCGGAATTTGTCCTGTGTCGTGGCTACGTTTACAAAGATAGAAAGTCAAATACACAAACGCCCAGACCTGAAGCATCTACTTGTTGGTCACACAACTTAATTACTCCGTGCGGGAATCGAACCCGCAACACGCAGCACAGCAGTCAGCCAGTGCGCTATTCGTGCCGTCAAAAATCTGAGAGACTTGTCAAAGCAACGTCCCTGTGGGATAACATTCGAAGGGAAAAGTCATAGGCAAATGCTAGAAAAATAATTCTGTCGTGTTTTTCAGTCATCACAGCACTATCCGATATGGTCTAGTGGCTAGGATACCTGGCTCTCACCCAGGAGGCTCGGGTTCGATTCCCGGTATCGGAAAATCTTTTTGGGTCACCAGAAAAACAATATGAAATTAGTTTTCAGATTAGCTAAAAATAGAACAATACAACGAATTTACCGAAAGTAATTATTTTTACAAGTGAATAATTATTGCAGATTTTCAAACGCCTCAAACGGAATGTTAATTATTTCAAATTATGGGTAATTCAATAACGCGCTTCATCAGATAATTATTAATTTATTTGATTAATATACCCATATTTAAATATCTGATTGGATATTAACACATAATTCAATAAAAATTATAGAACCATTTAATATTTTGTAGCTTTTCACAACAACTTCAATGTAAGCATTTTAAATCAAAAGTAACATTTAAATATTCGTGATACTATTATAATTTTGTATAACAATGATTTTAAGTGGTTTAAAAATGGATTCAAATAAAATTCTAAGTATTCTTTATCTGCCATTAGGTCTGAGAGCTAGCTTTTTATTATTAAAACAAATAGATAGCCCGGACTCTGTTCCCGATGATAGAGGACTGCTATTTTTGAATTTCAAATGTTTTTTTATTTCTCTTTTGTAAAAATGTTACGAATAAATTAAACAAGATAAAATTAACAATACGATTATAAAATTCTTAAACAAAACAAGCACTTACAAATAAAAAATAAAAAAACAAAATTAGCTGTAAAATGTTTGCATGGAATCTTCAAATATTTACTTATTTATTTTAGTTTTAAGATTATTAAGTATTCAGGTGATTAAGGACCATTGTTGGATTATACGCTGTTGGTTGTTTGAAATAGGTACTAATCAAACAATTGCCCATAAGGTGCGTTTACACTGTACAAGTTACTTGTACACAAGTTTCCATTGATTAAGGACCATTGCTTGATAAAGCCCTGATGGTTGTTTGAATTTTTGAAATACTAATCAAACAATCAGGCCTTTTTTTTGTAGCGTGGTAAAATCATCAAATGAGTCCTCCCACCCCGTGCAGGGCGGGAAGGACTGTCAGACTTGCACTGACTAAAATCCACGGTGTCCTTCAATAGCCCTTCATGTTCCGGGGTTCCGGTCATGGTATAAGGCCCGCGACAGGCTTTAGCCCTCTGAGAGGGGGCCCCGTCATTTTGCTGACAGCTCTTTGAGGCGTGCGTGGAACACGACGCGCCGTCGACCCGGGTTGATAAAACCATGTTGATTGTTTGAATGTTTAAAATACTCATGAAACAATTAGGCCTTAAAGCGCGTTCCCATTATAAATTATATGCAACTTGAACAAACCTGCATACAAGCTACAAGTTGCAAGTGGATACTTTGAACTGAAGATTGTGTTTTTTTTTTTCAGTTTAAGCAACTTTTATGCAAACTGTGACGTCATACCTGTATTCATTCATGACTTGCCAAATGTAACGCGCCTTTAGAAATTGGTGAACATAGGTTCTTCTACGTTACAGACAGGATACATAAATACGCAAGGTGAGTGAAAATTTGTGGAAAGAAAAAAATATTAGTCAGAAGCTCTGAAAGTCTGACAACCAGTCTTACAATAGGGTATCGTATTACTCAGTTTCTGGGTTTTGGAGGTCAAATAGGCTAGGATATTCAGCTGTATCTGGTTCGTCTGGAAGCCGACCCCAATATGATTGGGAAAAGATTATGCAGATGATGGTGTTATCAATCTCAGTAGTTCGTTTTAGCGTTGTAAATCTTAAGTAGGTTCCTTCTTTTTTTTTGTTATCTGTCACTTTTTTATTTATTTAATTTTCTTGTCAGGTACTGTGTTTTCTTTTATGTAACTGTTTATTTTTTGTGTCTCTTTTGTACTAAATAAATCTTTTAATTATCTATCTATCGAATGAATGGTGGAAAAACTCTTAAGGGCCAGTTTCACCGGTCCCGGATAAAGTGTCGATTAGTTATTTGATAGTTAAACTATCCACCATTTACAGGCTGGTTGTAATTTTTTTTCTGTTTCACCGTCTTGGTCAAACAATGGCATTCTAATATCTACGTATTAAATATTTTTATTAGTACCTTATCCATCTTAACTACCTAGCCACCTACATTATTACTTACTGCCATCCCATTAAACCTGACCATTACCTGAAAATACTGTCATTACGAAAACAAAAAGCCATAAAAATAGTTATAAAACATATTTGTTGAGACACTAATAGCCTATATCGGTTTCCAAATGCCTAGGTTTATGTATAATACCTATGTGATACTTGGCGACGGCTTAGGTAGATAGTGTGATGTGGTATTATTTATGTCTTGTTTACTTCAGGTATTAAGTGCCTAATATTAATAATTTTGTTGGAATTACTGGTATTGATTTGATTTGTTGGAATTGTTTGTTGGATAAAGTTATTTTTGCTGGAGGTTAATCTTAGGTCAATATTATTTGATACTTTAGAGTCAAATTTTCTATAATATAAAATAGTTCGCAAAATGTGTTGCTAAGCTCATAACTCGAAAACGGCTGGACCGATTCGGATAATTCTTTTTTTGTTGTGTTTGTAACCATCGGGACCGGGTCTTCCACCTGTGCGAAGCCGGGACGGGCCGCTATTAATCTATATAATTAACTTAATAAGCACAGCCACTTCACTTGCAATAGGCAATTAGACAGGATCAATAAATAGCTAATGTAATTAGTCCGTCATCTAGAGTTTTGGAAAATAATAGACGCATATTTTTTCTTTCATTAAACCAATGCGTTTTTACAAAGACACACACAACGCATCAGAATTCTAGAGTGAGGCTCGTGACGCCAGAAGTAAGTAAAAACTGAACTTTATTGTGATGTTTTTTATGAGGTGCACCTTCGTCAATTTTGATTTACGTAACAAAACAATGACCTGTGATGTTAAAAAGTGACCTTAAATAAATAATTTAAAAAAAAATGAGTGTCAAATATATTTTGATATACCGTCTTCCGACACTATGCTAGAAAAAGTTTAAAATCATTAAAAAAATATGGAAACAGTTCGTCACGTCTCGATAAGAAAATAAAGCCTGGGGTTTATTCAGGTTTGACAACTGAAGGGTACTGAAGAGTTGGGGAATATTGAACGCTACCATGAAGCGTTAACAAGGAAAGGAGAATTTCGGCTTGCAAGTGTGGATTGCAGTGGCCTAGTTGGTTAAGGCGTTTGGAGTACCTATCCAGAAGACGCGGGTTCGAATCCCGCTTGCAATCTAAAATTTTTCTTTCCTCAAAAATCATCTTTACGATGCGCATCGCATGCGTTAATGCGTATAAAAATAATTAATTAGTTTGGTAGACGCTATCTCATTATACAACATTGATTTGGCTGTAATGTCAACGTGTTGGGTGGAAGTTAGTTAAACACTAATCCAAGAGATGGCGCCACGCTACCATGAAGCGTTAACAAGGAAAGGAGAATTTCGGCTTGCAAGTGTGGATTGCAGTGGCCTAGTTGGTTAAGGCGTTTGGAGTACCTATCCAGAAGACGCGGGTTCGAATCCCGCTTGCAATCTAAAATTTTTCTTTCCTCAAAAATCATCTTTACGATGCGCATCGCATGCGTTAATGCGTATAAAAATAATTAATTAGTTTGGTAGACGCTATCTCATTATACAACATTGATTTGGCTGTAATGTCAACGTGTTGGGTGGAAGTTAGTTAAACACTAATCCAAGAGATGGCGCCACGCTACCATGAAGCGTTAACAAGGAAAGGAGAATTTCGGCTTGCAAGTGTGGATTGCAGTGGCCTAGTTGGTTAAGGCGTTTGGAGTACCTATCCAGAAGACGCGGGTTCGAATCCCGCTTGCAATCTAAAATTTTTCTTTCCTCAAAAATCATCTTTACGATGCGCATCGCATGCGTTAATGCGTATAAAAATAATTAATTAGTTTGGTAGACGCTATCTCATTATACAACATTGATTTGGCTGTAATGTCAACGTGTTGGGTGGAAGTTAGTTAAACACTAATCCAAGAGATGGCGCCACGCTACCATGAAGCGTTAACAAGGAAAGGAGAATTTCGGCTTGCAAGTGTGGATTGCAGTGGCCTAGTTGGTTAAGGCGTTTGGAGTACCTATCCAGAAGACGCGGGTTCGAATCCCGCTTGCAATCTAAAATTTTTCTTTCCTCAAAAATCATCTTTACGATGCGCATCGCATGCGTTAATGCGTATAAAAATAATTAATTAGTTTGGTAGACGCTATCTCATTATACAACATTGATTTGGCTGTAATGTCAACGTGTTGGGTGGAAGTTAGTTAAACACTAATCCAAGAGATGGCGCCACGCTACCATGAAGCGTTAACAAGGAAAGGAGAATTTCGGCTTGCAAGTGTGGATTGCAGTGGCCTAGTTGGTTAAGGCGTTTGGAGTACCTATCCAGAAGACGCGGGTTCGAATCCCGCTTGCAATCTAAAATTTTTCTTTCCTCAAAAATCATCTTTACGATGCGCATCGCATGCGTTAATGCGTATAAAAATAATTAATTAGTTTGGTAGACGCTATCTCATTATACAACATTGATTTGGCTGTAATGTCAACGTGTTGGGTGGAAGTTAGTTAAACACTAATCCAAGAGATGGCGCCACGCTACCATGAAGCGTTAACAAGGAAAGGAGAATTTCGGCTTGCAAGTGTGGATTGCAGTGGCCTAGTTGGTTAAGGCGTTTGGAGTACCTATCCAGAAGACGCGGGTTCGAATCCCGCTTGCAATCTAAAATTTTTCTTTCCTCAAAAATCATCTTTACGATGCGCATCGCATGCGTTAATGCGTATAAAAATAATTAATTAGTTTGGTAGACGCTATCTCATTATACAACATTGATTTGGCTGTAATGTCAACGTGTTGGGTGGAAGTTAGTTAAACACTAATCCAAGAGATGGCGCCATGCTACCATGAAGCGTTAACAAGGAAAGGAGAATTTCGGCTTGCAAGTGTGGATTGCAGTGGCCTAGTTGGTTAAGGCGTTTGGAGTACCTATCCAGAAGACGCGGGTTCGAATCCTGCTTGCAATCTAAAATTTTCCTTTCCTCAAAAATCATCTTTAATATTGAACTCTTCTTTCAAGATTGAAGTATGTATCCGATATGGTCTAGTGGCTAGGATACCTGGCTCTCACCCAGGAGGCTCGGGTTCGATTCCCGGTATCGGAAGAACTTTTTGTACGTTTTCTTAAACAAAAAGTCATTATCATTATTACAACACAATTATTATTACAAGAATAATAATATCTTTTAACGTTTTAATAATTAATTGATGTAGGTATTTAAAGATATGGCATAAAAAATGTTAAAACTATAAATAAATGAAACAGTACGTACTTGAATCAAATTAAAAGTTACCAAATAGTACTTCAAAATATTGTTATAAATTCATCAAAATATATTGTAATCTACCAACTTATTGTGGTTTAATAATATTATTCAAGGCAAAACGATGGTCATGAATGTTAATAAGAGCAGCCATATTTCCTCATAATTGAACCCAATATTTTAGCTTCTAAATAGGAAAATTATACATAAAGATTCCCAAATTTTTTATGCCAAATTTTAGTTCTTAGGTATGACAAACATTCAATTATACAAAGAAAACGTATTGTCATTGAAATGTGAGCTTTATTGCTGCAAGATAAAGTACCGTTTTATCTCAAATTATGTCATCATTAACGGCAAATGTGGTGTAAGGAAATGTAGGCTGTGTGACACAGTTCGCGGATGGGGCCACGAAAGTAGCGATTTTGAAGTGAACCTTGCACACAATGGGCCATGCTGGATCTACTAGGACAAAGAAGTAATCAACGCGATTAAACTGAATACAAGAGTTATCGTGTCAGTAGTGTTAAATTATGACAACGAAGGGTTCGGAAAATGTAAGGAATGGAATGTCATCATTAGGTTTAAAAATTTAGTTTTGACAGCTCTTGAATCATTGATTTTAATCGATTTTTATCGCATACTTGGCTTAATTATAAAGGAAACTGTATTCAAACGGCTACTTATAGTAGTAATACTATAACGACGAAATTGAACAACATCGAATAAGTAGAATAAGTAATTATTCGATGTTGTTCATTTTCGTCTTAATACTAACGTAATGGACGACCACTGTATCATTAATTCTATCTGCCTCACTAATAAAGCCCTACCTTTTTATAAATTGATACATAAATGACTTAAACTGTAAAATTAAATTCAACGTATCATTTTAACATAAATATAATTAACTAAAACTCTGTCACTTTACGAAAACTTCAACAAAATTTTCACAACCCACAAAACATGCTCAAACTTACACCAAGTTCCTATCACTTTCGTTAATAATACATCCCTACCCAATACAGGCACTTACTCAATCACTACTCACTCGCTGTTTTCGGGGCCCCAATATCATGAGAAATCTTTCTCTCGCAAATTAATTACATGTCAGTGAGAGGAGGATGAAAATGTTTGAAAAGGTACGTCTAAGTTAAGCACATTATTTTGTTCGTAGTGAGTGTGTGTGTGTGTGTGTGTGAGCGAGTGTGTGAGTGTGTGTTTGTGTGTTGAGCTTTAACAGTCTCTAATTGATGAGTTAAACAGAGATTTTGAAAAAGTGTGTTGGGTAGATGGAATGGGATTTTGCATGTGTGTAGGTACTGAAAAGAGTAGGTACAGCATACGATATTATAAAGTCAAATTCGGTTCACTAGCGAGACCCCACAGAGTTTTCCCGCACTTCTAAAGAACTTGCTCCCCTGCACTAATTTTTTTTTATTCATTATTTATCTAACCAATAAAACAATACACCCCCTGTTTAAAAATACCACCTTTGCCGAAACTAATACTTACTTTAAATTTAGTTTGCGGCATAAACGATAAAGTACAATATTCCATTTCACGAATTGTTCTTACTTAAATTAATATTATGATTCCGCTAAAATTGCCATTTTGAATCCCGTGAAGCTGATCATCACATAATTATCATCAATTAGCTTTTAAAGGATGTCTGACAGTGTTATTATTGATCGGTTTTGGAATTAGACACTAGGAGTCAACATTTGTTTAACCGCCGTTTAGACATACTGAAGCCCTAGCACGACTTTTCACGTTTTTGTGACGTAAACGTCGACGCTAGTTTGATGGAAATAAATTATTACTCATTGGTATACTAGTAGAAGCGCTTTTTCTTTTGTCACACAATAAATTCTTCAAACTACACTGTAATTAAAATACGAAATCTTGTGTGTGTGCCTTTGATCCTCTCAGAGGGCCAACAAAGCCTGCCGGGGTCGCGTGACGTATTCCATCACCGTGACGTACATAAAGGGCTATTGAGGGACACCGTGGAATGTAGTCAGTACAAGTCTGACAGTCCCTCCCGCCCTGCCCGGGGTGGGAGGACTCGTTTGATGATTTTACCACGCTAAAAAAAAATTACCTCTGATCCCATTTCATTTCATTAGCAAAGTTCCTATAGGTCTACAGAATCAACAAAACCAAAAACAAAACAAATCAACACACCCTAAAACTGTAGTGATTATAAAACTTTTTCGAAGCAATTGAGATCACCAAATAATAACATCAATATTTCTCAAAGGACATTGAACTGTAATACCTAGAAAATACAGCATTAAGTCCGTGTGCGCTTGTGTAAATACGCGAGACATCTTCCGCGTCTGTATGAGTTTGCTATTACAATTCAATCAGGCGTTAGCGATTTGACATTTTCCCTCTTACAAGACGATATTAAGAATTATTATGAGAACAGGGCCGTAGCTACCACCGTTATCAAGGGCCCCCGATAATTGGAATACAATATTATAGCTACGATCAGTCAATCAGCATTCTTTTGACAGCACAGTTAGCGCTATGACTGAGCGATTGGACTGCTGCACTACGTGTCGCGGGTTCGATTCCCGTATGGAGTAAATATTTGTATGATACACGTAGTTGTTTCGGGTCTGAGCATAAGTGTATGTGAGTTCATATGTTTGTCAACCCACCCATGGCACAGGAGAAATTACTAGTATGGGACAACGTTTTATTTTTAATAATAAAAAAAAATGTAACTTTTCTAGCTCCCTTCAAAATTTTCTTAATGGTTTCAGAAATAGCATTGTTTAGATGAGTCAGGATGCTATTTTTTCTGTTCTACAAAAGTACCTATACGACTTAGATTAGAAGGGCCCCAAACCAAATTCTCGTACGGAGGCCCCGTTCCAAATACTCAAAATGGTATCAGTAATAAAATTAGTTAGACGATTCAATCCTATAAAATTACACTTACGAGTAAATTAGAAGGGCCCTAAACCAGTTTCCATTCGGGGCCCTTTCTAGCCAAGCTACGCCGACGGCGCATTGTGATCCACGCGCGCCTCAAAGAGCGTCAGCATAATACCGGGGCCCCCTCTTTAGAGGGCCATAGCCTTGCTGGGGTTGCGGGACATGTATACGTATACCGCGACTCCGATACACAAAGGGCTACAGAAGGACACCGTGGATTTTAGTCACTATACAAGTCTGACAGACGCTTCCGCCCTGCCCGTGGTGGGAGGACTCATTTGATGATTTTACCACGCAAAAAAAAAACTTTGCTACGGCCCTGTATGATGAAAACATCTAGAATGATTCTGAAGAAACATCAAAGTTACTTCACATTAGACGTCTGTTTTTCTGGCATTGCGATAATATCTATTTAAGATGAAGAATCTTGGTAATTTTTTCGACATCGATAAAATGTAATGTTATTATTATTACAGTACTTTTTCTGTGGGCAATAAAAAAATATGGAGGGAGGGAATTTATTCAGAAGACGGCAGGTAAGGTAGCTCTGTTTGTTATGGTACGATTCCACCAAAACAGTGCTCGGTATGGCTCGACACGTTTTTTTTTTACGTGGTAAAATCATCAAATGAGTCCTCCCACCCCGGGCAGGTCGGGAGGGACTGTCAGACTTGTACTGACTAAAATCCACGGTGTCCTTCAATAGCCCTTTATGTTCCGGGGTCACGGTGATGGTATGAGTCCCGCAACCTCGGCAGGCAATCGGCACTTAGATTCGGGAACAGTGCAAAATCATTTGAGCGCGAACATTTTTACTGAACTGAGTTTAGCATGTGGAAGGCTTATGTTCAGAAGTGGACGTCATACGGCTGATATGATGATAAGTTTAACAATGTGCGCGCGCTAATAACGTATAATGCTCATAATTATGTGCACGTATAAAACTTTTCGAAAGTATCTATGTGTTCGCGAACATTTTTGTGTGTGAATGTTTGTGCTCAAATGTGCGCGTACTAAAGTATCTATGTGTTCGCGAACATTTTTAGAATGTTTGCGCATAATTTGTTCGTGTTTGCTTGAGTAAGTCGACCAGGTCTGTGACCAGGTGGCCTACCGTGACATATTATAGCGAGAGTAATTCTAGTGTGGGAACAAGATGGCGCTAAGCGACTTGTTAGCTGTCTCTTTTCCACAGTGGCATAACTCTCGTTTTTAGATGTCACTGTAGGCCACTTGAGCGAACATTTGTGGCACACGCCGGTGGAATCACATCTTTTAGTATGAAAGTACTGGGGAGATGAGATTATTACGTCACATCCGCGGGCCTAGTAACATCTCGTAAGTATATTTTGAGCAATCTTATGATTGTCTGTACGCACTGAAGCAGTTTTTTTGTGCGTGAAATGGTATTTTTAGACGCACATCTGTGTTCTTAGGTATTTTTAAGTATTCAGGTTAAAGAAGAATGTTTGTAAAATAATGTTTTATTTTTTGCGATTTCAATGTAAAGAAAGACGGTATTGCTCATCTCAAAGCTGAACTTACTCTATGAGGATTAAGCTGGTCGCGGGACTTATTCCATTACCGTGACCCTGGAACATAAAGGGTTAACGAAGGACACCGTTGATTTTAGCCAGTAAAAGTCTGACAGTCCCTCCGCCCTGCCCGGGGTGGGAGGACTAATTTGATAATTTTACCACGCAAAACAAAATGAGGATTACGTAAAATTGCGCTTGTTTCAGTGATACACACAGATTTGCTCATTATCCCCGATATTATCTACTGTTAGAAGATAAATAATCTCGGTAAAGAAGTAATTAGTTAAAACTTACATACCTTAAGAGGGTCGCAGGACAGTCTTAGGTCGCAGGAAGCTGTCTTGGGTCGCAGGACTGTCTCGTCAGGAAACCGTGACCCTGAAACGCAAAGGGCTATAAAAGGATTTCCGTGTATTTTAGTGAGTACAGTCACTGGGTAAGAGGACTCATTAGTTGATTTGTCCACGTTAAAAAAAGAAACAAAAAAAAACCGTGAAAAATTCAAATAACGTTTTCTTAGTGACTGCGCGATAGATTGTTACGCTGCGTCTTGCGGCCGAACGAGTTCAATTTTCATGGCATAAAATGTTTGTATGATCTATATTAAGTTATTCCGGTAAAAACACCTACCATACAGGAAAAAATCCTCAGTTGCAAGGTTAAAAAGTCTAGCCAGAAAAATAGAACAAGGTTGCTGCCGAAAAAACAAGCAAATTCTTAATTCCAATCTTATACCTCTGACAGGCCTGTTGGTCTAGTGGTTAGTGACCCTGACTGCTATGCCGGAGGTCGTGGGTTCGATTCCCACTCATAGCAAATGTTTGTACGATGAGCACGATCATTTGTTCTGTGTCTGGGTGTATTTTATCTAATTTATTATGTACTTAGAAATATTTAAGTATGTTTATCAGTTGTCTAGTACCCATAACACACGCTCTGCTTAGCTTGGGAATAGATAGCGGTGTGTGAAAGTTGTGGAATAAAAAAAACCTCTGGCCGAGTCGTACATTTTCATGTTTTACGATTTCTCATTTAAGGAAGATGTTCTCCTATTCTAGCCATAACTATACATAACAGTACATAAACACAGTTACTTAATCACATTACCGCCATTGTGTTCCGTCTAAGCCTGAGTAGGTTGTGTCAAAATTATCCATTGTTGCAGTAATACCGTAAGCTGCTCATTAATATTATTGTTTTAGCTAATTAAATATAAGCTGTCAGCTAATTTACTTACGATTTGATTGTCTATGATGTAGCTTTAATTATGTTAGACATTTAATGTGAAGATACACTGATGAATGTACTGTAGGAAAGATGATGTGGCTATGCAGGAAACCTAATACAAGTTTTTAAGGTCTGGGTGTTAATGTTATATGTGTTTTGTTGTATGTTAGTTTATGTTCAAATAATTGTATTGATTGGGATTTTTTAAAGTTGAAAGGTAGAGTTCTTTAAAGTAAAAGAATGGAAATTCTACATTATGGAAACGGTAGCCACTTATCTTAGTACTAGATTTACACAGATGTAAGAGGGCAAGGGGTACTGGCTTTTGGAAGAAAAAAATTGGTATCATCAGACCAATTTCATCTTATTCTACATGCGAACATTTTTGACGACGTGTAAATGGATATTTATATTTTTTTTTCGCAAAACCTAATGAACTGATTCAAATGAAATTTGGCATTTAGCACACAGATACATACAGTAGATACAATATACAAAATTGATGACACAATATTATTTTATACCTTGTAGGATAGTTAACAAACTCCTTACGGGTGAAGCCGCGGAAAGAAGCTAGTTATTCGTAGGTAATTCATTACTTCAATAGAATCCTACACCAAAAAGGAAACTTCATAAGTGTTCTATTTTGCCAACTTCAGCACGCAAAAAAAAAAACAAAATTCTCTATTCACCAGACAAAACAATACATCAAATGATGTAGTTTTCCGACAGCAAGATTTCAGCACCTGTTATTACTACATAAAAAAACAAAAGAGGTCTGTTTCACTAATCTATACTTTATTTAGACGCAAAGAAAAGTAATTGATGGTTTTCGCAGACACGACAGACCACAATAGCGTGTTTGTGCACTATTTATATTGTCTACTGGTCAGTTGATTAATTGTACACTCTTGACATGCTGAGTCCGGTGGACTGTGCCGAAATAATCTATAGTTTGAAGCATTAGTAGGGTAATCTGTTAAGCCCTTGGCCTTGAATTAGTTTCGGAAATTATTATACCTTAAAGTTACGAGTTAGGATCGTTTTAGGGTTTAACACGGTAATTTCATAGGAGTGTAAGGTCCCACTCATGGGCATCCGGGCAGCGAGTAAAGGGCAACTCGCTGCCCGACCATGGACCATGCGGTTCCACGCGCGCCTCAAAGAGCGTCAGCATAATGACGGGGCCTCCTATCAGAAGGCCAAAGCCTGCTGGGGTCGCGGGACTTATTCCATCACCTGCACCGGCACATAAAAGGCTATTGAAGGACATCGCCCGGGGTGGGAGGACTCATTTGATAATTTTAACACGCTAAAAAAAAAAGGTGCCACTCATGGCCTCCTGCCTCAGGCAATGCGTCTAAATCTTAGATTTAAAAAAATATATTAAATGAGTCCAGGTCGCATACTATGACGTCTTAAAGTAATAGTAATTCCACTGGGGGAAAGAGAAAGAACTATACAATTCATCTAGCACCATCTCTCTTTCTCTAATTGATTAACAATTTTAAACATTAGGTTAAGTTGATGTGCTAGTGTCTCATCATTACAACGACGATATATTACTAGACTCTTAATAACAGTTTACCGATGTCTGTTAACACATTAGGCAAAAAAGTCTTATATCCGTCTTATTTCGACCACTCTTGTGAGCCGTAAACATACATTGAGACAGAACAGACCTTGAGTTAGCCAATCACAACGCAGTACCCCGTGCCCCTCGCTTACGTAGTACCTCAGCGAGTTGACAGAATAATTTTTGTTCCTTAGATCGTGCATGCGGAGTCTAGTCATATATCGTCGTTGGATCAGTACGACCTGTAACACCCAACAATACCCAGCTTTACAGTTGCAAGACGCTTTAAGCTTGTAGCTCGTGGCTCAGTAGAAGTAAGGTTAGTTCCATTTTACATTTTCATGAAATGGACGTTATTAACCCAATTAGGTCCCCGAAAAGAGAACCATCTTTTGTGTCCGCAGTTTTCAACGGATTTCAACGAGGAATGCACGTATACGATGACCTGGATTTGGCCATAGGATTATTGTCTTTGAGTGTAGTTACATATTGCAGAAGGATTTTAGGTGTCCTGAAGTGTGAAATATGAGCTAAAGCTTATTATAATTATCTTAACGAAAGAAAAGTATTTCAAAATGTAGCTTATGCTAGCAGAAATTTTCAAATAAACTTGACCTATATTTGGATGTTGTAAAATAATAAATTATTAACGAGTGCCGAGTGTCCACAAAGTTTTTAAGGATATCGCTGGGGGTATAGTCGACTCTTTAGGTGACCAGAGAGCTGGCTTATTTCTAGGCCAACGACTCAGCATTGCCATACAACATGGCAATGCTGCCAGCGTTCTGGGCACTGTACCCGTTGACAGCGATGTTGACGTATTCTTTGACGCCCTTTGATTTTTTTTTCTTTTTTTTTGTGAATATTATTACTAGTTTTCTATAGTTTATATTTAAGTTTAGTATTGTTGCTAATTGTATATAAATACAATAATTGAGTGAAAAAAATAATTATAACTGATACCGAAGAATCAAAATGCACCTTTCGGCCAGTTTGCATCATCCGATATGGTCTAGTGGCTAGGATACCTGGCTCTCACCCAGGAGGCTCGGGTTCGATTCCCGGTATCGGAAGTTTCTTTTTGTATAATTATTTTAGTCGAACTAAACACAATTTTTATTTTTGTGAATGTGTTCTTGAAATTAAAAAAAATGAATGTAGGGTAAAGTACCCAATTGCCGACCTCCCACCAACTACTGACCTCTTAACAGTTTTTATCAAAAATAATAATAAATCTTCTTGCAGTGCTGCATAAAGAATACAGAAAATGAAAAACAATTTATCTTGTAATATATTAGCGTCACAGAAAATTTAAGTAAAGCAATATTGCGTCCGTAAACCTAAGATAATAAAATACCCTGCTAAAATCATCAAGAAATTTAACAATTTGCTAAGCTGACGGCTGTTTTCAATGGCAATTTATTTCAGTTTTACACGATAGATTCCTTAGATTTTGGTATTTTTTCGTTATTTAAGACACACATAATGCTTTTCCACAGGATTTTCACGTTTTAATGATCATTAACTTGTTAAAATGATGGGGTCAATATCTGGTACACTCAAATGTATGAATAACCATTTATTTGACATGACATGTCAATAGCTGGTCATTAACCATATGTACGAATATACCAGTTACTGACACCACGTTTTATACGTATAGCTCATTTTTAATGGTGAGTTAGCTTAACTTTAATGCATCTGTATTATGCCCATGGGCGTTGGCACCCCTAAAAGTGTATCTGCATAATCACAAACACAAAAAGATACCTTACGTAGTAACCTGAGAACCTAGTTGAATTTGAGTGAGGTACTTAAATAGGTCAACTGTCACATTCTGAATCCTCCTGAATATTTTAAACTTACTACTATTATAGGAAAAATGAACGGCTGAATGGATTTTGACACAATTTGGCAAGCAGATAATTTTAAAACCTGGTTAGGTGGGTGTACCTGGACGCAGGATACTTTTTATGTCGGTATATGATCCCTTGGGACAATTGTCGAACATAATACGAACAATGCCTTAGCCATAAGTTGGTTTAATGCATACAATTCTGACAAAAGTTACTCTAACCTGCATGTTTGAGCAAACTGACTTAAATCATATCCGAGGCAAAGTGTGAGCTGGTTTTTGATTTATAACTATGTTCTCTTCATCTGTGAGATCTTCTACATAAGTTTAAAAAGTTAAAACCGTCTTATGTAATTGGGAAAATATTAATTCAAACTTTTTTAAACTCACTTTGTAGAACTAAAGCCGTATTCTTTCAATTGGTTTTGCCGGCGAGCATTTTTATATCTGCTGCATAATACAAAACAATGAAATAACTACTAATAAAGAGGAAAAATTGGACAAAAAGTCATAAAACTAAAACAAAACTTCAAAAATAAATGCAAGAATATTATAGGCCGCGTTGAAGACTGTAGACCAAAATTGTGTGAAAAAAGAAAATAAGAAGGGAATAAGACTACCTTTGTTTGTTTTTTATCAAATAAAACCTCGTATCACAGTCCTAATAAATAATATTTGAGTTTATTCTTATACTACTGGAGGTCAAAAATTGGTCATTTGCATGTTGAAAATTTGGTACAGGCATGTTGATAACTGGTCAAATGGCCTGTTCTTGCTAAACTCGAGAAAAAAAACACGATTTACCTTTGTTTGACTGTTTATAATGTTTTAGTTACATTCTCCAATGTATATTTTACCTTCGAAAAACATTCATTTCAACTTGCAACTAATGCATTAGTTTATTTTGCGAAAAAAGCAAGAAAAACCGCTTAAAGGGTCAATAGTTGGGTGTTTTACCCTATTTTTGTTTCTTTTGTTTTGGTTACTACGTGTTACTAATTAAATAAGATTTTATTTAAAATATTATTTCTTCGTTATATTCAAGCAACAATAAAAAATTATACTTACTTTTAATGATAATTGATATCTATTTTGTATGTTGGTTTTAAAAAAACTATTTTAGATGACATAACCTGAGTAGGTAATCTGAAAAGAAACATCCGAAACAAACTCAGAGGTCACAGTCTCTTTTAAAGGCCAGACATTGTTTTGTTCAGGTCATACGAGGACCATGCGTCTAAGACGGTCTTTTGAGGAAAGAGACACACAAAGAGTGGACCTGTCCAATGTCCAGTCAGTGCAAGCATTTGTCAGTTATCATGTAGCTTGACTCAGTTTGTTAGGTAAACTTTTTTATAGAAAATCTGATAAATATTATACCAGTAATCGTGATTGGTAGAAAAATGACCAAAAATAACAGCCAACTTTATACTTTATCACATCGTGAGATTTTGAAGGTTTATCAGCACCGTTTGACGGCTTCCCACATTAAGTTCTGGGAAAATCATAAAAATGCCGTTACTTTATCTACTTTTTAAAGGTTTTTTTACAAGGAAAGTTATGGGGTATCCCCCTGGGCACGCCTGACCAAATATGACCGTATTGTTTCTCGAATGTGGACATTATTTTGTTGTAAGTCCGCTCGTGCTAAGGGTACTGACCATCGGGCACGCCGCAATAGCGGCGATAAGACCCCTCTTTGAGGAGTGGCTGGAGAGACGTCACGGCGTCCTAACCTTCCGCTTGACGCAGGTCCTCACCGGACACGGATGTTTCGGGAGGTACCTGTGTCTTATGAGAAAGGAAGAAACGCCTGGGTGTCACCACTGCGTAGATCGCCCGGAGGACACAGTCGAGCATACGGTGCAGGATTGCCCCGCTTGGGCGGAGCACCGACGTGTCCTCACGGCGGCGATAGGCGGAGACCTCTCGCGCCCAGCACTGGTCGCGGCCATGTTGCGGGGCGAGACGGAGTGGGAAGCGGTCGCCTCCTTCTGCGAAGCAGTCATGCTCGCGAAGGAGGAGGCGGGCCGCGTGAGAGAGAGGACAAGGTCCTCCCTCCGCCCCACCCGCGGTGGCGGACGTCGCAAGACGATCTCCGGTCACCGTAGGCGCGGGCATGCGGGCGGCGAGTAAAGGGCAACTCGCCGCCCGACCATGGACCATGCCCGGGTCGACGGCGCGTCGTGTTCCACGCGCGCCTCAAAGAGCGTCAGCATAATGACGAGGCCCCCTCTCAGAGGGCTAAAGCCTGCCGGGGTCGCGGGTCTTATACCATCACCGTGACCCCGGAACATAAAGGGCTATTGAAGGACACCGTGGATTTTAGTCAGTACAAGTCTGACAGTACCTCTCGCCCTGCCCGGGGTGGGAGGTCTCATTTGATGATTTTACCACGTAAAAAAAAAAAAAAAAAAAAAAAAGTCCGCTACAAATATAATTCTCCAAGAAAAAAAATTTTGATCGTGTTCTACTAGTACTTTCTGTTCAAATTTTACCTACATCGTGTCCTGATTTTCGGTAGTTTTGTGCTGGATTTTATTATTTAATTGTTCTGCTATTGTCTAAAAAAACACAAAAACCTTTAGCTAATTGAAACACACACCGTATTTTTCGTTAGGAATTAATTTTGTATCGAACTTACACCAATCCATTTTTTCGGAGATGGTAAATGAAATGAGTCATCAAACAATAATTTGGTATCAGATGCACTGAGATTAGACTAGACCATTATTACCTAGATACTTAGTAAGTTAGATACTCAGCTGATTATCAGCTACGCCGGCAATGTCGGAATTCGTGGTATCCTGTAATTCAAGCACACATTGATAGCGTATGCCATTAAATTCCCGTACAACACCAGATGCAATTGTAATACAACTACTGATGGCACGGTTAGCGCAGTGGCTGAATGACTGGACTGCTGCGCTGCGTGTCGTGGGTTCGATTCCCACATGGAGCAAAGTATTGGTGTGATCTATCTACAAGGAGTTGGTTCGGGTCTGGGCGTTTTTGTATGTGAGTTTCTATGTTTGTAAACGCACCAACTTGTGTTCCACGCGCGTCTCAATTAGCGTCAGCATAATGACGGGGCTTCCTTACAGAGGGCCCCTGCCCGCCGGGTTGCGGGACATACGTATACCGCGACTCCGGTACTCAAAGGGCTACCGAAGGACACCGTGGATTTTAGTCAGTACAAGTCTAATAGTCCCGCCCGCCCTGCCCGGGTTAGGAGGTCTCATTTGATGATTTTACCAGGAAAAAAAAAACTTACGACACAGGAGAAATTCTTAATTCTTAGTGAAGGGCAACGTTTTTTAAAAAAAGAAGGAAAAATAAGAAGAAAGATAATCGTATAATATATTTTGTTCGTAGGTATGTTTATTTAATTATTTTTCAATTGGTATTCTAATCGCCCCGTTACCCCGTTTTGTGAAAAACAGAGTTGCTGTATGTTACATTCCAGACACCATGATACAGAATTACCACCAATCCACGTACCTACCTAAATAAGCGATGCTTAACCTTGGCAGTGGAAAATAACTATATAGCAACAAGCCTCTCTTCATCTATTTACCGCTATTAAGATCACAATATGCTCGCGAAGACATAATCCGGTATCGAAGTTGGCAAGGTGCCATTTAGGTAAAAAATTAGCTTGCCAATGTGAATTTGGGACAAATTATTACATGTTGCTTTACTTTTTCTTCCCTATTTCTTTGTTAAGTACTTTTACCCGATATTTAGAGTACTTATTTACTGTATATTATTCACTTTTTTATCGTGGTAAAATCATTAAATGAGTCGTCGCACCCCGGGCAGGGCGAGAGGGACTGTCAGACTTGTACTGACTAAAATCCACGGTGTTCTTCAGTAGCCCTTTATGTTCCTGAGTCATGGTAATGCAATAAGTCCCGCGACTTTGCTCTTCTGAGAGGGGGGGGCCGTCATCATCGGCCCGGGCATGGTCCATGATCGGAAAGCGAGTTGCCCTTTACTCGCTGTCCGTATGCCCGCGCCTACGGCCTAGTGGCCGGAGGTCTTCTGCCGACGTCCGACGTCGTGGGCATCTACCACACTCTATAATTCACTTACAGTGATCAGCAGCTCAATTCTTCGAGAATGACAGCACGTTTAGCGCAGTGGCTGAACGATTGGACTGCTGCGCCGCGTGTCGCAGATTCGATTCCCGCACGGAGAAAATATTTGTCTGATCTACAAGTAGTTGTTTCGTCAAAGTCCCTTTGTCGAAGGCTAACGTTAGAGTTCAGTAAAATTTGTTTGTAAAAATGACGTCATTAGAAAATTTTGTCGAGTTCGACACCATCTCTAAAACCGAGAATTGCCCCTCTGGGCGGACTTTATAATATGTTTGTAAACGCACTCACGATGCAGGGTAAAATCCTAGTGTGGGGCAACGTTTCTTTAAAAAATCGTATAAAATATTAAGTATTATGCAGTCTACAAAATCATTTTTATCTACCAAAAAGTTCTTTACCACGTAAACTATGAAGCACTATTTCCAAACTACTCCACTTCGATGACATAACCTCACTATTACAAAGACATCGAAGATTTTCGTTCAGGAACACCATTTTTTACCAACATGGAAGGTTGCCAACATTCTGATACTAGTTTTATGTCTTGTGAGATCAATTTTGAGGCTTTCACGGAAAAATAGGTGTTGGATAGGGTATTGGAAGATGAGTTACGGTAGGTCTGATAGGGATTTAGATGTTGGTATGTTAGTCAGAAGCTGGCAATCTATCTTACTGTAGTGTATCGTCGTAAACACGATGGCCGAAGCCTGCCGGGGCGCGGGACTTATACCATCACCGTGACCCCGGTAACATAAAGATCTTTTGAAGGACACCTTGGATTTTAGTCAGTACAAGTCTGACAGTATGGGGTGGGAGGACTCATTTGATGATTTTACCACGCAAAACAAAAAACAGCTGGTCTGGTTTTACTCTTTTCAGTTTTAATAAATAATTTACTTTCTATGTAGGTAGTTTTTGCAATGATTATGATTCTATTTCTTGAAGCAATTATTCATTTATTACTTTAAAAAAACAATAGATATAGGGCAAATAGTTAATGATTTTTCATTAAGTAGTCGTCTTTAAATTAAATCGGACTGGCTGTTGCCAGCGGCTTCACCCGCTACAACTCGAAAATTATCCCACGGGAACATAAAATCGGGATAAAAACTATCCTATGTGTTAATCCAGGTTATAAACTATCTGTATACCAAATTTAAACAAAATCCGTTCAGTAGTTTTTGCGTGAAAGTGTAACAAACATCCATCCACACAGACAAACTTTCACGTTTATAATATAGGTAGGTTTTTTATTAAGTACTCGTGGTTTTAATTACCTATATCAGATTTCCCCCTTTTGTCCAAAAGAATCACTCTGTATATTATATGAACTCGCCTATTGAGTTGAGAGTAACTGAAATTAATTCAATTGCAACAGCAAACAATAAATTAATACAATTAACCCACTATCAATAGAGCCAGTGGAAATTGTACTTTGATATCATAAAATAGTGTTTAATTTACCTGGAATTCATTTACGTGGCTTGAAGGTGGAACTGTCAACATTGTATTTACTGAGTATAATTCAATTGAAGAGTATTAACGAATTCTTGGAAGTACGCGTATCAGTACACTATTCATACGAATGAACAGAGTAATTTGCACTTTATTGAAAATATTTATAACAGCTGTTTCAGAATGTGGTTTTAAATTTTTGTAAAAGCACCCCATGCAGGTGAAATGCAGGTCGCGGGACTTATACCATCACCGTGACCCCGGAACATAAAGGGCTATTGAAGGACACCGTGGATTTTAGTCAGTACAAGTCTGACAGTCCCTCCCGCCCTGCCCGGGGTGGGAGGACACATCTGATGACTTTACCACGCAAAAAAAAAATGTAGGTGAAATGCAAGTTTGTGTCAATGTTTTTCTGTTAAGCTACATTTTTCCTTTGTGCAATAAATTATATTATAATAACAATGATGAATATTAGCCAAGCTATCGCAATTTTTGTGTAGCAACTTTATACACTCATTTTTCGTGGGAAAAATAATAGTGCGGGTAGACTTTATAGCCTGTGTGACTCGATGGATTGCGGGCCAAAACGGGTTTTCCCCTTCTGCAACTATCTTAGTGCTCTTAGTATAATTATGCACTCTTAAAATCGAAGCTCGAACAGGAATAATTCCAGAAAATAAGTAAGAACAACATTAACTACCCAACCAGAAAGTCTAAAATAAATTCTAAGCAATAATTTAATATTCCGCCAAGAAAATCTAATCAAATTCAGATTTATTCGTTCAAAGTTTAATAAATTATCGGAACACAGGTAAATGCTGTTTGCACCAATAAATCGATAGGATCCCCGAACTGCCAATTCCCTAGCAAAAATAATTCTCATCGTAAAATATCACAGAATACACGCGCGTTGACAACAAGATCCGGGCGGATCTTGTGCAGGGCTGCCACGGAATATTTGAAGTACAATTTTTTTTAAATTATGAGGGAATATGAACTTTGAGGACCTTGTGGCTAAATAATTACAGCTATTCAGGCCGATCCTCAGGGTTAAGCCGCTCTTGTCGAGGTTGGTCTTTAGATGGGTAACCATCTTTCATAGCGAGTTTTCTCCGTGCCTCGGAAAGCACGTAAATCCGTTGGTCCCGGTCGTCATTTGTAGATCTTTGGAAGTCGTTACTATTAGTCAGAAGCTCTAAAAGTGCGAAAACCAGTCTTACCATGGGTTATCGTATTATCCAGTTAATGGGTTGTGGACGTCCGATAGGCAGTCGCTCCATGTAAAATATCAATATTCAGCTGCATCTGGTTCGACTGGAAGCTGACCCCAATATAGTTGGGGAAAGGCTAGGCAGATTGATTATTTTTTATAATATTATGGGAGAAAAATTGAACTCCAATCTGATAATAAAACTGGAACTATGCAGAAGAGTGGATAGCACTACGTGCGGTTATATTCCAGAACACATAAAACCTGATTCTCTCTAAAAGAAAGAAAGAAGAAAGAAAGAAAAAGTTTTATTGAACTGATACAGAAACTTAAATTACAGATAACATACATAGCAAGCATTGAGCAGTGGTGGCCCAGTGGTATCGGTCCCGACTTACGAGTTGTAGGTCGTGGGTTCGAACCCAGCCTGGCGCATTACTTTGTGTAATTTATTTCATCACTACTGCTCTCAAAACGGTGAAGGAAAACATCGTGAGGAAACCGGCATGTCCTAGAACCATCAAATTCGAAGACATGTGACATCTGCCAATCCGCACTGGGCCCGCGTGGTGGATTATGGCCCACTCCCTCTCACAAGAGAGGAGGCCGGTGTCCCAGCAGTGGGAACATTATAGGCTGATGATGAACATACATAACGTAAAATAATCAGTTTAGGTCTTGTACGAGGCCAAAAAGTCCCTATCTCAGCGTGAGCTGTGACTTATGGGAAAAAAGTCACAGCGCTGGTTTTCAGATAGGGCCCAAAGAGATGTCACGGTCACATACAAATGTTTGTTGTGCCAGTTTTTTCATTATTTTTAAAAAGATCAAGTTACAATTTAGATGTGCAGCGGAAGGTGAACAAGTAACTAAAGTAAGAGTGAAGATCTTATTTTGGGTAAGCTTGCTCCATTTGCCTCTGTCTGTTATGATCAAATGAACAGAACTGTTCGAAACACGCCACGAGGCGCCTGCGCCAGCGGAATTCGCGTACTAAAATTAAAAATGTATTTATCATAGTTTTATACAAAAAGCTGTAACATTTATGAATATTATTCATGTAACTCACCAATTCAGTATAAAATCCAGCATACAAGTCCCAACGATCGCATTTAACAAGGTAAATATTCAGCTCATTAGGTACTCATCAATCGAGAAATGAATGAGAGTATGCGTGAAATTCTCTCGCTTGAGTAATCCCTCGTAACCCATATTATGGGAACCCAACCGTTTTAAAACTGGTATATTGGGTATTACTGGAAGATATAGCATCATGCTTGAAAGAACAGACCCATCTAATATATCAGAAATTTTTAAATAAAAATACAAATTATTAGTGTGCCAGATCTCTTTGCTTTGTCAAGATGGAATTACTCATAAAATTTACCCTTCACTAATCCAAGTGCTGTCCATGATAAACTTAAAAAGAACATAATTTATTGAAGAATGTATTGCCAATACCAAAAATACATTCTTGAATAATTTGTTTGGAATTGAGCCATGCCAAACCATGTGTTTCGAATTAAATGACCCCTCATATTAAGATGGGTATCAACAAAACACAGTTGTAAAGACACAACAGTTGCATTTTTCGTCCTTGAGACATCTTTATAGGACGAAAGCCTACCGAAGTCGCGGGACTTTTCGAATTATCGTGACCCAGTAATATAAAGGGCTATAGAAGGATACCATGGATTTCAGTCAGTACGAGTCTGGCAATTCCTCCTGCCCTGCTCATGGGAGGAGTCATTTGATGATTTTAACACGCTAAAAAAAGTGTTCCAAGATACACATAAAACGTACATTCTCTATAGAAGAATGAATTTTTTTCGCTTGGCTAGAATTGAGCCATGCTAAGCCATGTGATTTGTATTAAGTGAGCCCTCGTTATAAGTCAGATGGGTAACAATAAGCACAGTTTTGAAGACACAACAGTCGTATTTTTCGTCTTAGAAATATCATTGCACTATAAGAACTTGTCGCACAGATCCCTTGCCAAAATCTATAGATATCCCTCCACAAAACTAACAGTGACCTCAAAACGAAATCAAGGCAATGTTACTTAACAAAATCCGATGATAAAATCTTGAATCTTCTATCTAAAACCAAGTTTAAGACTCTCAGACTCATTACGGACAGGTAAGGAGTAAACGAAGAAAAATTCTAGGTTTATCTAAATCTATGAAGATAGCAGCCCTAATTTCACCTCGAGGCAAATCCGTTGGTAAACACAGGCTACGTTGGACGTACGCCTCCCGCGATAAAAACGGGGTGTTCTATAAATTATTCATAAAAAATCTTGACTTCCCTCCTGCCTCGCTGCCAAGAATATAATATATGACAATGTTAGTTGTATAGTAGCGTTACGTTGTGTACTTTGTGAACCTTTGATCTGGAAAATGGAGGGGCCATTAAAGTGCATTGTTGTGGACGTGTGTAGATGCGTTTAGTGTTAGGGAGCTTGTACACGGTGCATGTAACCAGCGCAAGTGCCTCAACATGCTCAAGGTACATGCACCGTGTACAGGCACCCATTAAAAAACGTGCGGGTCATTCGACTTGAGCATGTACCAAAGCGAGCCATTTCATTTGAAACATGACTAGTACAAGTGAGTAACTTGATCAAGTAGCTTGCGCATGTTATTCGCGCGGGTAACACACACTGTTACTTGCTCCAGTTACATGCACCGTGTAAAAGCACCCTTATGTTGATTTCTATGGTTCTTTGAAATGCCAGCTGTTGCTATGTTGTTTTTGGCGTACGTTTTTGTCTTCAGTCAACAATATTTTAGATCTTTGTCGCTTATATGAAGCTTAGGTGACATTATTATTTAATTGACAATATACGTTGTACATTGAGTCATACCCACTATCGCGCGGGTGAATTTTTCAACTGGGCGTGGATGGCTATATCCGAAACTATGAGGAATATGGACCCTTGATCGTTCACAAGGTCGTCTATTTTCGTTAAGTATTCAACTAAATCGTAGTAGTTTTCGTTCGCATTGCTTACTTTTACTTTTACGTCGGCGAAGATATCTCAATACTTAGAATCGGTTTTTTTGCTGTCTCTTTAATCTGTTTTCAGATTCAGAGATTTCGCTAAACAAACGTCAAACGTATAAAGTACCCTAATTATAACAAACCTGGGTCATTAACGACCTGTGTGTTATGGTGGTGTTTGATCTCCACTGCGATCAGAATCATTGTTACTGGATATATTCTATTTATTCAATTCAAAACAACAAATTAAATAGTTCTATAGAACGTAAAAAGGTATAATGAACGAATGATAAATTTAATCACGGTACCCCACACCAAAAAAATATTACAGTACTCACCAAATACTGACGAATTAGTAACCAATTTTCACACTTGAAAATACACAATAGCACCACTAAGCACATAAGTACACAGTTAGGACTAATTCACGAACTGGGAATCGACAACGAAACACGAAAAACTTAATTATAATCGGGAGCGACACAAATCACTTCGGCACTGTACGGTGTCATGGAGGGTAGGTGATTTTAAAATGACAGACCAATTAAATGGGCTACTGCCCTATAACTAAAACGGTATCACGGAGGGTAGGTGATTTTAAATGTCAAAACATTTGATTTTTGACTGCAATTAAAATTATTCTCACAACAACACGAGACGAGGTGTTTTAAACGCACGAAAACTCTTGTTTTGCTCGCTCGACGGTGTTCTGGCTAGCACGTGTGTTCGAGTGTTTTTGCGAATTTTGTGTGATTGTTGATACTCTTTTGTGCCTTGTTATTGTGTATTGTGTTGTCCCTGTGCTCGTAAAAGGTTTGTATTGTGATAGTCTTACTTTTACCCAAGTTTATCCAAGATGGACAAAAATAAACCACCCGATCCTGATCCCCCAGACATTCCATCATCTCTCTTCCCACACTCCCCAAACCCACTTTCCCAACTCGCGGAGGTTGTTTGTGCTGTATCAGAGATGGATACATCTCAGTCGCAGCTCAGCCAATCTTCCCGTAAACGCCACGGAGACGAAGCTATTTTAACGCCTACCCCCCCAAGTAAACAAATGCGTAGCCAAATTGGGCGACTTCGTTACTCTGCTGTCGATAAGGCCCCTTACCTCGTCCATGTTTCCCGAATCGAGTCCCAACCCAACTCCGGTGCCACCTTACATCCTGTTAATTTAGGAAAGTTTTTAATTAAAAATAACATAACCAACGTAACTCTTGGTGGTGTTAAAAAGGTGGGTAGAAACCGTGTCTCGGTGGAGTTTGCCTCCCCACAAGATGCAAACGCTTTCCTAGTAAGTCCCTTGTTGTCAAAGCACGGTTATAACGCATTCATCCCTACATTCAACATCACAAGGATGGGCGTAGTCACAGGTGTCCCTTCTGACCTTTCAGAAGAGGAAACCATGGAATTGTTAAGTGTCCCCACGGGATGTGGGCAAATACTGAAGGTACGGCGCATTAACAGAAAGGTGCAGAAAGATGGAAACTATGAATGGAAACCCACTGAAACCTGTGTGATCACATTCGACGGTCAAGTTTTACCTAGGAGAATCTTTTGTTGCTACACTTCCCTCCCCGTGGAACAATATATTTTCCCCACCATTCAATGTCGCAAATGCTGTCGATTTGGACATGTGGCAAACGTGTGTAGGTCAAAACCACGCTGCAGCAAATGTGGCCACGATCACCCAGGTGATGGTTGCAACATTTCTGAAGGCGAGGCCTTCTGCATTCTTTGTTCGGGGAATCACTTTGCGGATAGCAGGTCATGCCCTGAGCATGGAAGGCAGAAAGCAATCAAAACCGTTATGGCTGAGAAATCAGTATCCTATGTTGAAGCTAGCAAATCCGTTCCAGCAGCTTCCCGCAATTATGCCAACATTACCAAGACTCCAATTTCTCAGTCGTACCGAAAAACAATAACCCTTCAGCCGAAGACTCATGCTCCCCTTTCACCATCTTATGACAAATCTGCTCATAACCGTTTAACTAGTTCCCCCCCACCTTCACAGCCTAATGGCTGCGCTCTTAACCAAAATAATATCCCTCCCAACAATAGTATTTCTTCTGTTATTGATATAATTATTAAACTCTTACCCCTACTTATTTCTTCTTCATCTTCTCCTAGTTCTCAATTACCGTCCAACGTTGCCAATCAACTTATAACTCTTCTTTTAGATTTTAGAAATGGCGTCCCGCCAAGTTTTCCTTCAGTGGAACGTGAGGAGCGTGTGGCATAAGAAGCACGACCTCATTTTCCTCTTAAATAAGTACAAACCACTAGCTTGCTCTATAGCTGAAACTTGGCTCACCCCAAGCCTCAGCTTTCGTATGCCACATTTCAACATCCTCAGATGCGATAGATCGGACGGCTATGGAGGATCTGCCCTCCTGGTCAATAACCGGGTTCCTCTTCTGCCTGTTGCTTTTCCTTCACTCACAAGTGAAATGAGCATTTCTGCAGGGAAGATTGAAGGCATCACAGTGTTCTCCATCTATATCGCACATCCTCACCTCAACTTTGTTTCCATTTTAAAAGATATTCTGTCTAACGTCCTTGGTCCAATACTGGTCATGGGCGACTTTAATTGCCATCACTATAGATGGGGTTCGGAGCGCTGTGATGCCTTCGGTGTAGCACTAGTGGAAGTTCTGGATGATTTAGATCTCTGCATTTTAAATAACGGCTGTCCAACACGACGATCACTTCCAGGTCAACAAAAGAGCTGTGTGGACCTCACTTTCTGTTCTGTTGAGTTGGCAGCTTCGGTCCAATGGGAATGCACTACCTTATCGCATGGTAGCGATCACTACCCTATAGTCATATCTTTTCTTAATAAGTTTTACCTAGAAAAATCCTCCCCTCCACTTTTGAAATACAACCTGTCCAAACCAGATTGGTCGAAATTTGTTTCATCATTGGAGGAGAAAATTGACGCTCTTCCAAATTTAAATTCAAATTTACCAGACCCTGATTCTGGTCACTACCATGCGAAGGTCTGTTATGATGGTTTCATAAGTGCAATTACTTCCAGCGCAGACTCCTGCTTCCCATTAAAAAACTGTGCCCGCAACAAAATCCCTTCTACCCCCTGGTGGGATTCAGAATGCACGTTGGCTATCAGAGAGAGGAAAGATGCTGAACGACGTTACAACATAGACATGAGCACTGAAAACCTCTTGGAGTACTGCCGGATTAATGCCAGAACCAAACGTTTCCTTCGAAAGAAGAAACGCTCAGGCTGGGTTAATTTCTGCTCATCCCTTTCACCCTCCACACCAGTTTCAGTTGTTTGGAGAAACATTAACCGTTTCAGACGCGGATGTTCACCATCAATCTCCTCCCCGATCACTAGGGAAACAGCTGAACATTTCTTTGACAAATTGGCCCCACCTTATGTTCCTTCCTTACCAGAATACCAATCCACCCCCCTATCAAATGTGTCTGAGGATCCATTTGATGCTCCATTTACCTTGGAAGAATTGAGTGTGGTGCTCCAGCATGTTAGAGACTCTGCTCCTGGCATTGATGGAGTTCCATATTCTTTCTTAACTCATTCTGGCGAAACTGCTAAATCATACTTATTAAAAATACTAAATTACTGCTATAGTCATGGTTGGGTCCCTGATCAATGGAAACTACAAATTATTATCCCATTACTAAAACCAGGCAAAAATGCAGATGATCCGAATGGCTTTAGACCAATTGCTTTGGCTTCAGTTCTAGCCAAACTACTTGAACACCTCATTAAAAACCGTCTCGAGTGGATAGTCGAATCGAGAAATTTACTGCCGAACCACCAATTTGGTTTCAGAAAAGGCCTTAGCACGATGGACAGTGTTGGTATACTAGTTACGGATATCCGCTTAGCGTTTTCCAAAAACCAATCCGTGGTCGCCGCCTTCCTTGACATATCCGCTGCTTACGACAATGTTCTTCTTCCCAATCTCAGGCAAAAATTGCAAAAGCTGAGACTCCCGGGAAAGATGATACAATGCATCTGTGAACTCTTAATGTCTCGCTCAGTGGTTCTGAGAGTCCAAGGCGAGGAATTCGACGGGAGGCAGACATGGAGGGGTCTCCCACAGGGGTATGTCCTCAGTCCCATCCTCTACAACATATACACGGCTGATATTGGGTCCTGCTTAAACAACAATTGTCAGATATTGCAATACGCCGATGATATTGTTCTTTATGTGACAGATCCCTCTATGGTTGACGCTACGTCTTCTTTATGTCTCTCTTTGGATTCTCTGAACCGCTGGCTTTTGAGTCATGGGTTATCACTATCTGCACCAAAAAGTTCGGCAGTCATCTTCTCTCGAAAAAGACTAATCCCTCATAATTTCAGTTAACATTTCAGGCCATAACATTCCTTTAGTTAGCAAAGTAAAATTTTTAGGCGTTATTTTAGACTCTAAATTAACCGGCAAACATCACATAAACTTTCTAATCCAAAAATGTGAAAGAATTATTTCAATTTTAAAAGTCCTTGCGGGTGTTTGGTGGGTTGCCCACCCTTACACTATGAAATTAATTTATAATGCCCTAGTTCGCAGTGTGTTAGATTATGGAACATATCACCTGATTCCTTGTAACAAAGGTGCTTTGGCTGGACTGGACAAAGTTCAGTTCAAATGCCTTCGGATCATCTCGGGTTGCATGAAATCTTCTCCCACTAACGCATTGCAGGTCGAATGCGCCGAACCTCCCCTTGCCCTTAGACGGCAATTCCTAGCTTCCCGTTTCCTATCAAAACTAGTATGCAGATCCTCCCATCCCCTAATAGAAAACTTAAACGAGTTAGACGCTTTATGCAGAAATTCAAATTACTGGAAAAATAAAGAGATCCCCTTAATTTTAAAATCCTTCAGATTTATACAAAATTTAGAATGCCCCATTGTCCAATATCCCACTCTACCCCTTTTCAATTTCGCCTACGAAGTTTTAAACTACATTCCAAAAACCATCCTTAATATTGGTATTTCCAAAAATTCCCCGTCGGCAAATTCGACCTTCAATGCGACGGTGGGTGAGCGATGGAGCGGTTTTCAGTTATTTTTCACGGATGCTTCGAAACAGTCTGAACTTAGCCACACCGGCGCGGCAGTATACTACCAAAACTCCAAAATTATCTTGCAGTTTAAATGCCCTAAAGAGTCCTCGGTGTTCACTGGCGAGTGTGTGGCTATATTAGAAGCTTGCCGTTTCATCGAATCACACCATAACATTGCTAAAGCCGTTATTTTCACAGATTCTCTCAGTTGCTTACTCGCCTTAGTCCAAAACCCATTTAAGAACAAATTACACAGTTCTCTTATTTTGAAAATTAAAAATTCCCTATTCTCCTGTGCTAATAGTCAAAAGGATGTTCAACTAGTTTGGATTCCTGGTCATTGTGGCATCAAGGGCAACGAATATGTTGATGCTTTGGCCAAAAATGCTTGCTCATCCGTAACGTCAGACCTCACACACAACTCTCATCAGGGTTACGACCTATTGTCCCTCCCAAAAGTAAATCTTTACCGGTCCTGGCAGGAGCTATGGAATGTTTCCAGCCAAAAAAGAGGTCGGTTTTTTCATGCAGTGCAACCGTCTATAAAGCCAAAACCATGGTTCTTCAAATGCAAAAAAGCTTCAAAAACGATTATTTCAGTTATTTGTAGAATCCACATAGGTTTTTGTTGCACTCCAGTATTCCTCAACAAAATCCATATACGCGACTCCTCGATCTGTGAATGCGGATTGGAGGAGGGCACACTTGACCACATATTTTTTGAATGTCCTAACAATATCCCTCCCCTAGATTTATATAGCCGTCTCCCTGAAATTAAGATCCCACTCCCAATCAATTTCCCCTCCCTTTTAACTCATTCTTCTCCAGATTTGTTTGTGACGCTGATGATTTTCATCCGTCACAATAATATTAAGCTCTGACCCTCCCCCGCAAGTCTCCATCTGTGTTGATGTGGTATACATGTGTATTTTTATGTTTTAACCATTATATTATTATTTAAGTAATTTTATTTCTTTGTTTGTTTCAGTCCCATACTAACACCAGAAGGTCTACATCAAGTTCAACAGTATCATCGAACGGACACATAAACCGTTCTAAATTTGTGATTTTCTTCTCATAACACACTCACTGCTTGCCCAGTTCATCTTAGTCATTGGCAAATGGCTGACCCAGCCTACGCTTGCCATATTAAAAAATAGAATAGAATAGAACAACACGAGACAACAGGCTATTTTATTGCAAAATTATTAGTCTGAAAGTTAGTTTTTTTTTTAATAATCTATACTTTCCCACTGCTGAGCAAAGGCCTCCCCCAATTCAAAAAATCTAATAAAAAAAAAATTGACTAGTATTTTCCTGTTGTTACAAAAACGAAAAACGACGAAGATACATAACACTTCGAAAAATCACAAAACATCTCTTGGTTGATAATTTTACAGGCGTAATGACGTCACAAGCTCCCACTCCCGAATTTAGAAGCGTTTTTTATCTTTGTCAATATTCACTGATATAAAAGAAAAAAAAATACGTGTGAATTATTTTTCAATACTCTGACGGACTTAAGTGTTTCAATTTCTTTAAGCAGTTAACTACACTATTCAATCCAAGACCCATTTTTTTTAATGTATCCCCACTTTTCGTTGTAGATATTTAATTTTCCAAGACGTTTGTTAGCTCAACATTAGAAAGGGGATACAAGTAGCAAGGGGGACCGTGTATTAACACTAAACAAAAACTTTCTTCTAGTTAATTAAATTAATTATGCACCCCCGTTATGTAGAAAACCATACTAGTCGTTAACTGGGGTCTCAAAAGTGTCTTAAGAAGTCCCGCGGTCCTAGGATGCAAAAGACTCTTTGTCTCACGAAACCCAAGTAAACCATGCCACTGTATTTACTGCCAGCCGGGTTCACGCGACTATCTTATCAGGTTATCGTTACCCTGGAAGGTAAAGGCCTATTGAAATGAACCATGGATTTTAGTCAGTACGACTCTGATAGTCCTTCCTGTCCCTGCCTGGGCAGGCGGACTTATTTGATGATTTTACCACGACGAACAAGGGTGATTTATTAAGGCCTCATGGCTTATGGTCGATTGACGGACCAGTCCAAGTGATTGCAACATTATGTATCTCGTTATGAGCGGCCATATTAGATCGAGGGGCTGGGGCTGCACCCTCAGAGACCTTACCTTTAATGTTTGTGTGTAGAGAGACAAATTGGAAAAAAAAAACTGCGTTGGTACAGACAGGGACGGACAGTCGGACACGCATTGTCAATTTACAAAACTTAGTTCTAAATGTGATAAATAAACAAAAAAAAAAAAAAACCCATGAAAAAAACTTGTCTTCGCTAAACCGCAAGCCACGGTTATCAGGTTAGAAGACCTCGAAGTGTGCTGTGCGAAGGGGCTAAAGTATTCAGACAGCGCAAACTGCGACAAAGCTATGAAACATCCTACTAATATTAGAAACGTGAAAGTTTGTATGTGTGGAAGGATGTTTGTTACTCTTTCACGCAAAAACTACTGAATGGATTTGGATGAAATTTGGTACACAGATAGTTTATAACCTGGATTAACACATAGGATAGTTTTATCCTAATTTTATGTTCCCGTGGGATAATTTTCTAGTTGTAGCGGGTGAAACCGCTGGCAGCAGCTAGTAATCTATATGCGCACAAATCCTATTGTACCGGTACCATTTAATTGATAAATTAAAATCCGTTCTACTGTTGAGGCGTGAAGAAATCGTCGAGAAAAGAAAAACTATAAATACATAAGCTTAATGCCGTGGCGTTGCCAGCACGATGTCCAGCGATTATTGTACAGAAACGTCATATTTAGTGTTAATCTAGATAACAAACTCTCTGTGTACCAAACACTCTAATCCGTACAATAGATTTTATTTAAAAGAGTAGCAAAAATACATTAATCCATCCATCCGTCCTCACAAACTCTCACATCTATAAATAGTTATAGCTACCTAGTAAGATAACTTAGAATTTTACTCAAAATAAATCAACAAATTGGTTAAGTACGCCTGCTCAAGTCTTATGAAGAGGACTTCAGAATTTGATTTCTCTAGAGCCCGATTTGTTGCTTGATTATAAAATTTGCCTGCCAGTAAGAACAATATCTTTCCCACTCAATTTTAGGTAAGACGGCCAATTTCAATGGAGATTAGGTTAGGTACGAATTGGATAATAGTCTAGAAGTTTGTGGATGATTACAGGTCAACTATCTGATATCTATAGTACATACCATATTTTGTCATCCACGCAACTATACCTTCGTATTACAGTTAAGTTATTAGGTATGGGTAGGTATACATCTGTTTAATTCTTTAGGAATAGTAGATAATAATAATTATCTATACCTGATCTTTCGTAGTAAACTCAATCAAAGAGTCCGTATACCCAGGGCGGGACGAGACAGACGGAGACCCGTACTGACTAAAATCCACGGTGACCTTTCAATAGCTCTTTTCATTCCAGGGCAGGCTTTGGCCTTGTAATGATTGAAAGAAAGAAAGAAAGAAAAAACGTTTATTGGCACACGCCACAAGTACCCCAAGTACACAGTACACCAAGAAAATAAAAAATACTCAAATCCCACAGTGAAACAAAGAAAGAAAAAAAAGAACTTAAAACTAAACAATTTGTAAAAATAAATATCTAAGCCAATAAAAAATAAATAACAAAGCATTATGACGTATTATCATTTACTGTGTGACTTACGGCTGTGCCAAATAGGCCCATTTCAGCATAATGTCGGACAACTGGTGCCCGACGCTGGTTAAAGCTGAAAGCTCTAGCTGACGTCTGTTGCCGTGGCCGTCTCCCGCGGTGGCTGGGATCTTGATGACCTACGTTTTAAAATACTATTGTAATAATATCTTTTTTTTTCAAAAGTCTTGTTACAAAATTGCTGCTTCGTAAGTCAATAAATTATAGAACTGATGAACTGAAACGAGTTTGTTTTATCCACAAAAGGAATTTCCCTTCTATCTTAACTAGGTTTACAAACATAGAATCTCAAATGAGCTATTAATTATTCCAGAGTAAAAAAGTTTACTGTGTTTTAAAGATTACAAATCTATATAACAATTAATATCAAAATCCGTTTAGTAGACTTTGCTTAAAAAAGTAAAAAACCTATGTGAAAAGTTAACACACATACGCGTAAGTATATCAAGTCCTTTTAAGCACACACACCTTTATAACACAAACGTTAATACGTAACTTTGGATTGTGTAAGTGAATTCAGAAAACTTTCAGATCACTCCCTACCTACGGATTACAAAGGAGGGAAAGATCCCTCTTGAGAGGTTCGAATTCTTCACATCAGCATATAACGTGTGTATTGAAAGAAATGTTAGGAATAGAATTATTTCTTTTGAATGGTACCTATGTGTTTCACTTATTATGATGCAGAGGCATTATATGAGTAGATTGAAAACATACCTTTCAAAATGATTAAACTAGTAACTTTAATGTCTGATGAAGCCAAATAAATATTATAACTTTAAGTATTAATACGAAGAGGAGGAGCTCGTGGCTAAATAATTACAGCCACACAGGCCGATCTTCCGGGTTAGCCGCGCTTGCCTAGGTTGGTCTGCTTTTTCTTACCTTTCATAGCAAGTTTCCTCCGTGCCTCGGAAAGCACGTGAAGCCGTTGGTTCCGGCTGTCATTTGTAGATCTTTGACAGTCGTTACTGTTAGTCAGAAGCTCTAAAAGTGTGACAACCAGTCTTACCATGGGGTATGGTATTACTCAGTTACTGGGTTGTGGAGGTCCGACAGGCAGTCGCTCCATGTAAAATACTGATATCCAGCTGCATCTGGTGCGACTGGAAGTCGACCCCAACATAGTTGGGAATAGCTAGGCAGATGATGAAGTATTAATAGGAAGGAATTTGTTAATATGCACACCATGGATATTTTCATGCCCAGGTCGAAAGTGCGTCGTGTTCCACGTGCGCCTCAAAAAGTTGTCAGCAATAATTATGACGGGGTCACCATACAGGGCCAAATGCCTTCTCGGATTGCGGGACTGTCAAAACAGGTAACCGTGACCCTGGAACGTCAAAGGTAAGGAACATTGTGGATTTTAGCAGTAAAAGTACATTCCGTTCCACTACGTCTAGGGTTCGGGAGACTCATTAGATGATTTTACAACGTAAAATTAAAATTGTAATTGTCTCTCTGGTACTTATGGTCTCTTTTTTGTCTGTTTTTATTACATACTAGCTGTGCCCGCAACTTCGTTCGCGTGGATGTCGGAATTTAACAATGTATTTTTAGTTGCAAGCGCTTAATTCAGGCCACGTTTTTCATATAAACCGTGTATTTAGATTTTTTTTAGATTAATCAAAAATATTTGACACTTGTATTCCAGGTTTATGTAGGACTATTTTCCTAATGCCCTCTCCACCACACCACACCACACCACACCACACCGCACCGCACCGCACCGCACAACACCACACCACTCCACACCACACCACACCACAACTCACCACACCATACCACCTCACCACACCACACTACCCCACACCACACCACAGTACCCCACACCACACCACACCACCACACCACACCACACCACTCCACACCACACCACACCACCACACCACACCACACCACACCACACCACTCCACTGTAGTTTTGCTATTCGAATTCGAAGTTAGATCGCGCGACTGACGTACGAAATCAAATTGTGAGACCAAAGTGCACCCGTAATTTTACTTCTAAAACACTTTAAATTCAAATATCTTTTGATAGACTGAACCGATTCCAATGAAACAAAAACTAAATTCCTCTCCAAGCTACGCTTAATCGTTGTGTATAAAAGTTATCTACATTAATTTCGTACATTTTACGTGATACCTGGACAAATACACAGACAAACAGATAAACAGACAAAAATTCTAAAAATGCTAGAAATGGGTTCTATTGGTTGTCCTTTAAAACCCTGGCTATATTTTTTGAGTTTTCTTTTAATGTACAAAAATATTTTTTCTACAGTTTCATTATATGTATAGAAGATAGGTAAATCCTCCATATACTAAAATAAATAAGCAACAGCGTTATCTGCATAGAACAGTAAATGCTATGTTACGTTCATACATAATCGGATTATTTACGCTGAACGCCTGCTTAGGAGGCTTTGATGCTACTATATGAATTTACATAATACGGTTACATAGATCCCCCTATGTACCTTACAAGTAAGATTCGTACAAGTAAGTTCTATGTCCTTGTCGAGATGCAAAAGTAAGTTTTTGCTGAGATTAACTTGAGGACATGACTGTCAACGTTAATACCTGCATAAATGATTTTTATCGTCATAAAAACATTCAATGAGTCCTCGCATCTTGGGTGGGATCTCCGGCCACGCATGCACGGGCCTGCGGACGGCGAGTAATGGGTGACTCGCTGTCCGATCATGGACTATGCCCGGGTCGACCGCTCATCATTTTCCACTCGCGCTTCAAAGAGCTGACAGCACAATGACGGGGACCCTTACAAGGCCAAAGCCAGGATTGCGGTACTAACGAGCTACCGTGACCCCAGTACCTACCCGGCTCGCAGGACCGCCTTATCAGATAACCGTGTCCCTGGAACGTAAAGGGGTATTGAAAGTTACCGTGGATTTTAGTCAGTATACAAGTCTGATGTCCCACCCGGCCCTGGGTGGGAGGACTCACTTGGCGATTTCCAAATGGTAAAAAAATAAATTGTATCTAAAACTCTGGGCGGACCGGAAGGGATTGTCACTACTTATTACAATCCAGGGTGTTCCTTCAAAAGTCTTTTACATTCCAGGCTCACGTTACCTGAGTACCAGCTCAGTTACCTGTTAAGACATTCTCATGACCCCGGCAGGCTTTGGCCGTCTGTGCTGACAGCTCTTTGAGGCGCGTATGTAACACGTCGCGCCGTCGACCCATAAAGTTTTATTTTTCTTATTTTTGAACTCTGCATACGAGTGAAGCCGCGGGCGTAAACTAGTACACAATAAACCACAAAACAAAACAAAACATTAACTCTCAACATAAAAGAGACCTACATTTCAGCTGTTCTAATATAAATTAAGAGCTAAAATTTAGAACAGTAGCATTACTGATATTCTTCAGTAACGTTTCTGTGCACGTCGGAGAATAAACAGAGCTTTACAAAGGCATAAACGATGCACAGTGGTTTATTGTTTGTCGTATCAACTGCAACAGCTGGGTTTGGTGCTTGGTGAGAGGCGGTAGCGGTAGCGATTAGTCAAAGTGAAATAAAATGGGATCTGTACCCTTAGCACGACTTTTCACTATTTTACAGCGTCTTTCGCGTATTTACAGCGTTTCTTGTATGAAAAAATTGAACAGCGCCTCTGGTGTGCGAAGAAGGAACCAATTTTTTCCTTGAAAATTGTCAATTTGAAGTCGTAAACTGGAACTTTGACAGTTCCAGTTTACGGCTCAAATACTGCAAACTCGTGCTAGGGGTACATTTTAGTCGTATCTTTTTAAATGACTGTATTATAGGCAATAGTTAACATTTTTTTTGTGGATATGGTAAAATCATCAAATGAGTCCTGTCGTGTGTGGAGCGGAAATGAAAGTCAGCCTTTTACTGATTCAATCCTGTAGTTTGTTCCTTCAACTGCCGTTTACGTTCTAGGTCACAGTAAAATGCTGAGTTATTCCGCATTAGCAACTGCGTCGAGAATTAAAAGTTTTTTTGCCGAGCATGACTGCGATTGCCTAGTTGGAAGGTCAGTTTGGTGTACTGAATCGCAGAACGTGGCAGGTTTAAGTCCTGCTTGTAAACGAATTAATCGTTCTAAAAAAGCTTTATTAGGCCATATGTATATTAATATAAATACCTAGACAAAGCAAGTAAGAAACACTTTATATATACAACCGCAGAGTAATCAATTGCTACCGAAGTCACGCTAAAACTAGAGAATCAAGATATTAAAGATGTGATAAACATTAGGAATATAGTAAAGCAACAATTTCGTGTTCCCTTAGAAACTATTCCTACTTGCCAAATAATTAATGTTCATTCCGTCGTTCAGAAATCAATCAAATTTTAAAGTAGTTCAGAAATTACGAAATTTGTCGGGTCAGCTAGTAAAATATAATATGTAAAAGCTATAAAAACCACACCATGTGACCTCCCTTATACCAGCTGTAGTACGCCAAGTGTTAACGTCCCGAATACGAACAGAATGCACTTTTGTTCTTCTGAAATTGACTGCACAGATACTATTGTACCGGAGTGACGCCGACTGCCCTGCTTAATAGACCATTGTTTTGTTAATAGAAACTGGATTATACAGGCTTTATAAAGACTAAAGGGAGCCTCGTGGGTAAATAATAACAGCTGATCTATGTTAAGCAACGCGTGCCGAGGTCGATTATTGGATGGGTGAGCTACAAGCTTGGCTCGAAATGAATGCGGAGTCGTGGCGGGTTCGGCTATCGTTTGTGGATATTTTCATGGCAGAAACTCCTTATCTTGTATCTTCTTATAATATAAAAATGGATCGCTAAATGTGTTGCTAAGCCCATAACCATTTGTAACCATAAGACTCGGTTATAGAGGATATTTTTTTGTGTCCCCATAATTATGTATGTCAACCGTGCGAAGCCGGGACGGGCCGCTAGTATAAATATAAAAAGGTGTCAATTAAATTATAGTCCTACCAAGGAGTTTTGTAAAACTCAATAACAGTATCTTGAGTGGAAAAAGGCTATGAAGATCACGATGCGATTTGGCATTGTGAACCTTATGGCTATTAACTTTAAAAAATTAAAATAACCTAACTAGCTAATAGCTATGTGTTTTAGCTGTTTGGAGTTAAAACAGAAGGGCCGTGGGTTATATCTATTAATCAAACTAAGTTTAAATCGACTGTAAATTATGTACAAGATTGTATTTAGTATACAAATGTTAAGGAACGTCAGAAGTCTGTATGAACTTGACCGACAGTTTATTATTTTCCTCATTTTCAATCCATTTTCATACGTTAACCTTTCGATGGCAACTGTCCTTCATTACATCTCTTTTTCTTTCTCTTGCTTACCTTTTCCCACACATCACAATCCTTCCGATACATTACAAAACTCACAATTTTTTACGTATTTTTTACAAATAAAGAGGAATTATAAAAAGGTAAAGGTTTAACGCGTAATTTTCAACTTCAGAAATTTTTTTCATCAATCACAAGCCAGGTAAAGACTTCCTTATCTTCCCTATCTTAAGACTGAAAATCCGGTAACCTTCGACCCAATCTTGTCTCCAGTCACCCGAAAGTGTTAATAAGTATAAATTGTAAACACATTAACTGCAGATTTCTCTGATAATCTTTAGCTGTGGCTAACGACCTACTCCATTAACGATATCGGGTGGTACAAGGTACGAGATTTTAGTAGTTATTGAGTATTTTCTGAGCAAAAGTGTTAATGATAAATGATATTTATTTTGTAAATAGGTTATAAAAAACACTTTTACACGTCATAATCAATATTTTTAAAGCTAGATGAGGCCGGTGTTTCGTACCTGACTACTCTGAGAAGAAACAGCCGAAACAAACTCAGAGGTCACAGTCTCTTTTAAAGTTCAGACATTGTTCAGGTCATACGAGGACCATGTGGGTGTCTGAGACGGTCTTTTAAAGAAAGAACCACACAGATTTGAGTGGACCTGTCCAGTCAGTGCAAGCATTTGTCGGTGACCGTGTAGCTCGACTCAGACCTCAAGGAGCTCAACGTTGTTTATCAGATAGTTGTGGAAACTGTGACCCTGAAACGTAAAGGGTTATTGAGGAAACACGGTGGATTTTAGTCGGTAGGAGTCTGACAGTGCCTCCCATCCTCCCGTTTCACACTGGGCGAAAGAACTCATTGGATTATGTGGTACCACGTTGACGCATTTGGAAAACCAAAACCAAAAATCCAAAGACATTTGGGACATTTCTCAACACTGCATTGAGTCTGCGGGGTGGTACACACGGCTACACATTAAGCTATACAAAACCAGTATTAGCCAACCGTTTTTGTGTGTAAAAATCGTACAAAGCGAGACCAAGACAAACTGGTTTTGTATAGCTTGATGTGTAGCCGTGTGTACAAGTTGTGCCATTATTATGTTACTGGACCCGGGAGGTAGATTACTTTCACTCATAAAGAGAAAATCTGCTAAGACAGACGTCTCAACAGTGGGATCATTAGAGGATGATTATGCTACTAATAATAGTTGAAGTATTTATTTAATTGATTAATGCATATATTAATATTTATTTTCCAAATAGGTTTTCGTAAACACTTTTACGAGTCAAAACACTTTTTTTTATAACTAGATGAGGCCGGTGTTTCGTACCTGACTACTCTTAGAAGAAACATTCGAAAGAAACTCGGAGGTCATCGTCTCTTTTAAATTCCAGACATTAAATTGGTTAAATCATGCGAGGACCATGCATGTTTGTGTCTGACATGGTCTTTTGAAGAAAGAACCAAATTTGCGTCCACATTAGGAATAAATTTTCACAAACAGCTAGGCCCGGAAATATTTTTTACGAGCAAGAATCGAAGCCGCGACCAGCAGTGAAGCAGTCGATTGCTCAGCCACTACCTTTACATAACGAGTTTATAATAAGTTAGTAAGTAAGAGGTGCTATAAAATGATAACTTAGAAAAAAGTACTTAAAGCACTATCCAGGTCCAGTTGAAAACCAGCGTCGAGCACTTAGTTGCTCGTCAATTTGCTGAACTGGACCCATTTGGCGTAGCCTTGGGACGCACAATGTTATATTATTTCCTGTTATATGTTTTGCCCACTATTTTTTTCTTCTTTTTAACCGACTTCAAAAAAAGGAGGAGGTTCTCATATTTGTTTATGTTATGTGTACCGGCTACTCAAATAAACGTTTTTTCTTTATTTCTTTCTTTTACTTAATTAAGAGAATTCTCGGAATGCGTTCAATCCAAGTCTAATAATTAGGTAACTACTGAATGTAATCTTAGATTTCTTCAGCTTCTACGTTTTCTAGGAATTCCTTTGACAAAGTTCAACTAATACGCATAGCTTTCAGCTAATCTAGAGTAAAACCTTTAAAAGACTACATATCTTCTGAGAGCTTTGTTTTTTTTTTTATCGTGGTAAAATCATCAAATGAGACCTCCAACCCCGGGCAGGGCGGGAGGTACTGTCAGACTTGTACTGACTAAAATCTACGGTGTCCTTCAGTAGCCCTTTATGTTCCGGGGTCACGGTAATTTAAATAAGTCCCGCGACCCCGGCAGGCTTTGGCCCTCTGAGAGGGGGCCCCGTCATTATCTTCTGAGAGCTAGGTTCATGTTTCATAGTTTTTATTTTACTTTTCTAAGTAAAAAATGACATAATGCTGTTTATGTGAATGTAAACAAGCATTTTATCGCATAACAATATTATTTCATTTTTTTTTTTTCTAGATTTATAAGTGCAAAAATTTGTGAAGATAGATCGATGGATGTATGTTATTCTTTCCTGAGAAAATTACTCGAAGGATTGGGTGATGAAGAAACATGATGGCACAGAGTTTATAACCCGCAATTAATAGGTACTTTTTATCCCGATCGCTATTGTATACTATATTTGACGGTGTCCGAGTAGGTGGTGGGGGTGGTAAGTATATCCGGTTTCCTCACGACGTTTTCCTTCACCATTTTTAGAGCATCACTGATGAAATAAATTACACAAATATTAGCATCCATTATAGAAAGTTTCAATTTATATCTAAAAGCGTTTTACGAATCTTATCCCTATAACACTATAGTGTCGCTAAACTCTCACCCAATGGAAAATTACATCCGCCGAGAAACATAGACGTTCCACTTTAACGGCAACGCTTGGGCCATTACAACAGAAAGGGGGGGAGGAGGGGGGAGGATCGGAGAACACCGTAAATAGTGGTAACGGAACCGGAAGAGGTCCCGTAGCTTCCCTTCCGGTTGGAGCAAAAAAATGAAAGTGCACCGAACAATGTTTAAGTGGTTGAATTATTTTTGTACAGGATTTTTTATGAGGTTTTGTTGTTGGGAAATGGAGGAAAAGTTAATGAAGAAGTTGTTTGCTTCTGAAGTGTTAAAATGTATGCGAGTAGAAATATTCTATACTGTCTTTTATCAACGGCTTCGCCCGCTTATAACTCGAAAATTATCAAACAATAACGTAATACTAAACAGGATTCTATCGCACCCTTCCTGGAAGAAAGCGGTAAGTGAAATCGGACATCTTTTCAGGAGCTTAAAAAAACGTGTTCAACATTGTAAAAAAAATCCCAGGAGAACCTTTTATAGATCAAAAGATGGCATTTAGCAGAGGCCAAATGATAGAGTTTCCGATTTTTCATTGTATTATGTATACTGCGAGATAAGGTTGAATTATACGGTTACTCAAATAATCACCGAAACTGTTACAAAAGATGCCGGTGTAACAATGGATATCGCTTTGTTATCATCTTTGGTGTACCGCATTGGCTGCGTTAAGTGTAGTTATTCCATTATGCATGCTCCAATTTTAGGCTAGTCCGAAAGTGTAAGTATCACTTACGTAGTTTTTACACGAAGAATTCGTTTAAGTAAACATAAATACATACTTTATGCATGCGAACGTATCTACGTTTTGCTAGAGTATCTGAATAAACTTGATTTTTATTTGAAAAAATATTCAATTAATGAAGTGTATCATCGTAAACATCTATTTTACTGGGCAAGGTTTGTCATGTATAAAAATTGTATGTCAATACTATGTAGATCTATAATAATTAAATAAAAGGTTTAGTTGCTGCGTTTTAATCTTATTAATCGATTTATATTATGTTTATATGTGTGCGAAGAAAAAATGTGCTGTAGAAGCCTATGGTATGTAAAATAAAGTGCCTAAAAGCTAAATAAACGGAAATCTTCTATCAGTTACTAAAACACAGAAAAAATACCTTTTGTCTCTATCTGTTAACGAACTTTAATGAAGTAACAGTATTTCTTGGCTTCTTGACTTCCAAGCTTTATTCAAAATCGACACCAGGTTACTGCGGCGTAGGTGAGTATTGGTAAAACTAAGGCTTTATAAACTCATATTTTTCGTGAGCAGTTTCAGGTCATGAGAGGTTCACACACGCTTGTAAAGCTTCCCAATGGCGGCGGCTGCTTTAGCAATCCGTGCTGGAATTGCGGACGCCAGTCGATTGTCGTTGGAAATTTGAATTCCGAGATATTTAAAATGCGGTACCTCTTCCAATAATACAAAATTCAACTTAAGCGTCAAGCGAGCTGACATCGTCACGTCCCCTTGGTGGTTGTTTTAAAACTTGGGTTTTCTTTACGCTTATTACTAGCCAAATCTAGAACAGGAAGCCTAAAAGTTATTAAGATAGTCTTGGAGAGTTCCCAAACGGTCAACTGACAGGCATACATCATCAGCATAGATAGATAGATAGAATATAATTATTTTATTGTACACCAAAATTACAAACAACAACTATTATAAATATTACTAATTCTATGGTTGCAATGGCGGTCTTATCGCTAATATCTTCCCGACAACCAGAGTACGTCAAGCACGGAAACCCTAGTGGTCTTAGTCTTCGCCAGTTCGCACTGAAGCGTAATATGTCGAAGACATATTTATCATATTATGCTGTTAATTCCTCGTCTCAGAGGCTAAAAAGTGCATCATTTAGCAGAGCCGAGAAATAGAGTGAAAATAACGTGGGAACCATGACACAGCCTCGCTTCATATCGCTTGTTATATTAATTAGGTCTGAGAAATCGTTTTAATGTTGAACACGCGCCGTCTTACCTTCGTGAAACTAACGAATCATGCTGACAAATTAGTCAGGACATCCAGGCTTTTTCAACACTACCTAAAGAGGAGCGCGCGGCACGTGGTTAACGAAACACATGGTACAGAGGACGGGCATTCAAGGCTTCATTCAAGGCTTTTCTCTTGAATTTGTTTCACTATGAAAATTCCGTTACAGTTCCTCTGCTAGGTCTAAAACCGCACTGCGTCTCTGGAAGTATCTGTTCCACAAGGTTTGATAGGCGGCTATCGATGATATGAGCCAGTACCTTCCCAGTAGAAGACAGGAGATAGATGCCTCTGTAAGAACCACGGTCCAATAATTCACCTTTACCCTCGTACATTCTGCAAATGGAGGCATTTTTCCAGTCTTGGGGTACATTTTTGGCTCCCCATACCTTGAGCACTAAGTTGAAAAGCCTACTTTGTATTTGTGGACCAGCATATTTGTAAACCTCTGATGGTAGACAGTCGGCTCCTGGTGTTTTACGTTCTTCAATCTTTTGACATGCGTCATGACATGAATTCACCAAAGGTTGGTAGATCAGCTAAGTCCTCTTTGTTCCTTCTTGTCCATACATCGGAAATCAGGTCAAATCAAATCAAATCAATCCATCAAACATCAATGTTCAGCCCACCTATCCAGGATTTGCTTATGATCTGTCAGTTCACAGTCCCTTTCACAAGTATATATTTATATTGGTGCCGTTTTTCTCGATTTGTGTCGGGAAATTGTTTTCAAGCCTTCGAAAAATCTGCCCGTATGGTTTGTGTCCGCACAGAGTTCATGTCTTTTGCTCTACCCAGCCATCATTGATTTTTTAAGTCACGGAGCTTGATTTTAAGTTCGCGTTTAATGGTTTTTTGTCTATCGGTGTTTGATAGAGATCTCAATTCTAGTCTGTGGCTTTCAAGAAATGCTCTGATTTCCTTGTCTATGTAAGTCATCGAACCAGTTCTGGTTTTTCTTTAGTGGCTTTGGTATGTACATGATACGCTATCATGAAGATGTTTGGCACATAAACGTCACGCCACCTTTTATTTACACACGCATCTTCGATCGAATAAGTCGATGGTCAGACCAGCACTCCACAACCCACCTAGCTCTTGTTATCAAGAGGTGGTTCAGGTCTTTTTACATACAATAATCCATAAGATGCCATTGCTTGGATGTAGGGTGCATCGACGAGGTCTTATATTTTTGTGCTAGGGGAAAGAAGGTTAATTATTAGCCAGGCACATGTCAAACTCTGTGCACAGAGTGAGAAGAGTATTGCAGTTCCCAACTCCATGCCGACCAAGGACACCACGCAATGCTTCGTAATCAGTACCAACACGTGCATTGAAGTCACCCCAGCAGGGCAATTTAGTATTGAGGTGGAATTCCCGTAAGAACGCAGGGCAGGTTCCGATAGAATTTTGCTTTAAATAATCATTAGCTGTGAAGGTTTGTGCGTTGATACTGATAAAGTGGATATATTAAGTATCATTAACTGGCAAGCGCATGGTCATTATGCGATCACTAATTCCTTTCGGAAATTGTGTTAAGAATACCGTAATTTTGTTACGCACGCCAATACCGCTAGTTGCTTGCTCTTCTGCTTGTTTTCCAATCCAATAATATGTACCCATCTGCTCGCAAAGATTTCTGCTACCGCTAAGAAGAGTTCCACTTATAGCTACGACATCCATGTTGTATCTTGAGAGTTCCCTGGCCACGATGGCAGTCTTCCTCTCGGGACACAGGTTAGAGTCATCATCCAAGAGTGTACGTACATTCCATGCTCCTATTATAAAGTTTTTTGTGGTATTCTTATTATGTCTCTTACGAGCTTAAGGAAGTAATTGCATCTACGTGTCAGGTATTTACAACAACTACTTGGAGAAACTACGTAACGATATATAACGCAAAACAGTCCCATAACAAGTTTCGTGCAATAAGTAAGTAAGTGGACTTGCAAGACACGCCATCACAATAGTATCCAAGAACAAATGCCTATGTTTATTTACTTTTATAAAGTTATTTTAATTCTTCGTGTTAGTTATGGGTATGTGTGTTTATGACTTAATACCCAGGGAAATTTGTAAAATAAATAAATGTATGAATAAATACATCTTTATAAGCATGGAAAACTATTTTATTTTTTGACGTAAAAATACACATTTTTTGTGACAGTACCCTTATTTTTGGCGCTAGCTTCATGAAAATTTGTGAGAAGGTGTATTAGAAAACGCTCGATTTTTTGCATTAATAAAAAATATTTGACGCAAGTTGAGTTACGCGTTTCTTCCAGGAGGGGTGCGCTATGTGTGTGTCTATAGCGGAAGCCTAGACATGTGGCGCGATCGGTGTCCACACCTCCGATGAGGCATCAGATTTTGTTACGGTGAATTCAGGGTTTTCAAACCAGAGGTACCTTTTTTTGTTATCGGGGGGAACCTTCAAAATACTACCGGTCTTTGAGGAAAAGACCGGGGAGTGAGGGATTTATTTATTTATTTTATCACACACTCATGTCACGTTTGCCATTACATTTAATTAAAACTAATGCGATAGAGTAACTTAAAATATATAAAACTAAACCTTACATGCTACACAGTATGTGGTCCTTGTGTCATTTTTACCTCAACCTCGGTTACCATCAGAGGACATGGGAGGAGGCCTCGTTTCCAGAGGTACTTAGTAATTTCTGTAAACATTGTTAAAAAATTCTTAATTCTTATTTTTCTACATTATTTTTATACTCAAGTACAGAAACTAGGGCAGCTTTTTAAATAATCAGATAACTTTTGTCTGAGGAATAAAAATGGCGGTTTGTGTCCACAGTGTGTGTCCATGGTGGAAGCCTTAAGACCTAAGCCTGTGGCCATAGTATTTCTATAGTGGCCAACCTGAGTTCACAATCGATTGAGAAATTACCAGCCCAGAGTTTAAATACAGAAGGAAGATGATTTATTGACTTGTATATAGCAAAGAAATAATGAACTTTTCATACAGGCTGAAATTGAATAGATGCGACAAAGGATATTGGGAAATCGATGTATGGGGTTTGGGCCCACCCTTCAATAGTAACATGTTATATACCGTTGGATAGGGCTCTTTAAGGGGAACATTTCTTGCTAATAAACATATGGTCTAACGTTAGTACTTTCGGAGATATGAGGTCTTAAAGTTATCTCGTCTAACATTTTATTTGTATCACATTTAATTAAAAAGGGCTATATTCTTCGTGAACATCCTTGTTTAGAGTGAAAGTGATTTGAATTTAGAATGTTGATATTGTTAGTGTACGAGCTGAATGACTAAGGCTGCGGTTCCACTGGAGCGGAACGGAGACATGCTGTGCCGTGTCGGGATTAATACGAAATTATAAAAAGTACAGATGTATGATGGCCCACCCTTCAATAGTAACATGTTATATACCGTTGGATAGGGCTCTTTAAGGGGAACATTACTTGCTAACAAACATATGGTCTAACGTTAGTACTTTCGGAGATATGAGGTCTTAAAGTTGTCTCGTCTAACATTTTATTTGTTTCACATTTAATTAAAAAGGGCTATATTCTTCGTGAACATCCTTGTTTAGAGTGAAAGTGATTTGAATTTAGAATGTTGATATTGTTAGTGTACGAGCTGAATGACTAAGGCTGCGGTTCCACTGGAGCGGAACGGAGACAAGCTGTGCCGTGCCGGGATTAATACAAAATTATAAAAAGTACAGATGTGGCGCCTAGTCGGTAAAGACCTTTGAGTCTCTGAGTCAGTCATACTTGCAGTGTCCTGGCTGCATATATTATTTTTAGAAGAAAACTCGATTGGCGATTGATAATAACATTAAACGAGTCCTCCTGCCCTGTGTGGAGCAGAAGGGACTGTACGACTTCTACTTACTAACAATCCACCCCATGTTATTCATCATAAGCGGCTGCTGGCTCTAGGGTAAGCTCGTTTTTTTTTTCGCAAATCGCTATGCAGTGTACTTTGTTTTAGTTTTTTTTTAATACAAGTTAATTGTTACAATATTTAATTTCATTGTCAACATTCAAAGTTAAGACAGTTGGAATAACTTAGGTGTTGTGTAAACGTAAAGAATACATTTCCGGTTTTAAGTTCTCTTAAATTCTCAGATAGGAGAACATTCCCGAGAACATAATATATCAAATGTGTCCTCCCAACCCACCTTGGGTGGAGCGTCATGCGTCCGGGTAATGTTTATCTCAAAATGAATTAAACTACGATCATTAATTGCTTAGATCGGGATAATATATGGTACCTAGTACTCACGGCTACACATCAAGCTATACAAAACCAGTTTGTCTTGGTCTCGCTTCTTGCGAATTTCACATACAATGAACGGTCAGCTAATACAGGTTTTGCATACCTTGATGTGTAGCCGTGTGTACTAGCACTCCGCCCGCAACTTAGTCCGTGCGTATTTCGAACTTCACATTCGTGAATTTTAACTTCCGGCAACACTCTTTATGGGATACTTTTGGAAAATCTAAATACGTACCGTGTCACTTCATTTGAATTTGGGTTTAAAAAGATTAAGTTCGTTAACCCACTAACAACCCTTCAAGGAAAAATTAATTAAAATAACCTTTGATCAATTACTAAAAGAAAAAGAGTTTTGCGATTTTCACACTACTAGGTGTTGGCTTTTTAAAAATAGATAAGTACGCATCGTTTAATTGATTAAGAGATAATGTATGCCAAGTTTTGAGCTCATCGAAGCAAGCAGTAAAATCCTTCCGTTAAAAACCTTATTACTCCTTTTCGCCAACTTGGGATGTGATTTTCGAAAAATCCTAAAATACGTATTCAATTATTTTTTATCGTCCTTCTATATACTGAGTATCAAATTCATGGGCTCACGCATTATCAATGTCCCATACAAACTTTAACACCATCTAAATCACCAATGGAGGGTAGTTTTAAAAAACGAATGACGCCAATCATTTTCATTTACTTATCCTCGTATTCATGCTAAGTTTCAAGTTCATAAACCCAAGGAATAAGATTTTGCATACAAAGGTTTTCGCCCCCTTTCAACCCTTAATAGGAAGATTTTCGCAAAATCCCTTCTTAGTGGCCACTTACATAATAAACTGTAATTATTGTAAAAAAAAAAACATGTTTTTACGTTTAGCGATTTAGGCTGTAGGAGAGTCTTACGACCGTACCCTGATCTTTAATTTTTATAGATAACTCCGAAAGTACAGACTTTTGATCTTAGTCGTAATACTAAGTTTTATTCAGCATAAAAATACCTATTCATTCATATGTATCTTATTCCTATTGAGAGGTGGGCCCACTTTTTCCCAATATCCTTTAAATATACAATAATACAATGTCAAGAAAACATATAAAATATCAAATGTGAAATTAAAAGATAATTGGTCAGTATTACGCTATGAACGGTAACGTTTAATAACATGAGTGCTCGGCGATTACAGAGCTCTGCGGTGAGAGTACTTTAATTTTTCTTACATTTATTTTGCATATTGCTGGAATACCGATAATTCGTACTTAAATAAAGCTAATATTAACATCAATTGACCTTTTGAAAACGATTATCGCGTATTTTTTTAACAACTTAGATGTAGAAAAAACAGTTTATGATTACTATTTTACTGTAACTGAAGCTCCCATTTCATTTTGTCGCATTTATTCAAATTCACCCTGTATATTTCCAATTCAGTAAATTGCAGCTATGAAATGCAAAATCTTTACTTCATTATGAATTGTAGTTATATTGTCCATTGATATTCATAAAAATCTGTATACAATATAGGCAGTGAAGCAACTTCTGCATTTCAAAGAATCAAGGCAATTTTCACAATTAAAATAATGAAGATTCAGAGTTAAATAAGAACTTTTATCAAGTTATACTAACTGTTCGTCTAGAAAGAAATTTTTAATGAATTGTTATAAGTGCATTCAATGAAAGAAAAAGTTAGTAAGATGAAAGATTTTTAGAGTCATTATAAACAAAAATTAAATAAAAACTAGGTTTAGCCCGGGGTTTCTTTCCCTCCATCCTCTTCCCCAAATCATCCCCTTAAAGAAATAGCCTTTAGCAGTCTCAATGGATTCATCAAACTCGTTTTTTTAACGTTGTCCTACACTAGTAATTTGTCCTGAATCGCGAGTGCGTTAACACACATTTACACACATACACAAACACCACATATTTGTACCGTGTGGGAATCGAGCCCACGACCGAGTCAATCGCTAAGCTACAGCGCTAACCGTGACGTCACCATTCCTTCCCCCATTCACTTCTGACTGGCCTGTTAGTCTAGTGGTTAGTGACCCTGACTGCTAAGCCGGGGATCGTGGGTTCGATTCCCACGCAGGACAAATGTTTGTGTGATGAGCATGATCATTTGTTCTCTGTCTGGGTGTAATTTATCTATAATATATTATGTTTGTATTCAGAAATATATAAGTATGTTTATCAGTTGTCTAGTACCCATAAAACAAGCTCTGCTTAGCTTGGGACTAGATGGCGTTGTGTGATAGTTGTGGAATATTATTATTATGTCGTCTATTCATTTTCTTTACATATATTTACATTTTTAAATATTTTATAATACAAAAAAAAACAATTATTATTATTACTTCATTACAGCACAGCCAGTCTTCTTAAAAAAAGCTCATTAAAGGTAGAAAGAGACAAATGTAAGAGAGAGAAAGAGGTAGCAATAAATTAGAACCCCATCCCTTATCTTAAACATCACAGTAACCCTTTCCGGTTAGCTGACTATTACCTCTGATTGTTACACAGTTATAACAAGTTATGTACTGTTGGGTGGGTATTAAATACCTGTTATTTTATCCTGGTTCACTGTGTCTTACTTTTTCCTGTAAGTAATGAATACAATATACCTAGACATCACTATCACTACATAGTATAAAACAAAGTCACTGCCCTCTGTCTGTCCCTATGTATGCTTATATCTTAGAAAATTACGTAACAGATTTTGGTGCGGTTTTTTTAAAAGATGGAGTGATTCAATAGGGAGGTTTTTATGTATTTAACATGCATAATAATATAGAAGAGATTGCACCCGTGCGGAGCCGGGGCGGGTCGCTAGTATTTTATATAATAAAGGTGGTTAAAGTAAAAAGATAAAGTAAATCTTATACGTGTCATGCAATTTATTTGTCGTAGTGACAAGGACTGCCAGAGTTTTACCGACTAAAAATTAATAAAAAATTCGCCACCAAGAGCTCTCAAATAATTTACAATCACGGGAGATATCCCAAAAGTGACACCAACAGTTTTTTTTTTTGTCTTGTTAAAATCATCAAATGAGGCCTCCCACCCAGAGCAGAGCAGGAGGGACTGTCAGACTTGTACTGACTAACATCCACGGTGTTTTTCATGAGCTTTTTACGTTCCAGGGACACGGTGATGAGATAAGTCCAGCGACCCCTGCGGCCTTTGGCCCGAGGCGCGCGTGGAACACGACGCGCCGTCGACCATGTCCACATCCACGACACTAACCGCCTTACCACAAAATAATAAACATCTATTGAACGCTCGCTTAAAAAAGTGTAACTACAAAACGACCTTTTTTTTTTACCTGGCAAAATCATCAAATGAGTCCTGGAACCCCAGGCAGGACGGCAGGGACTGTCAGACTTGTACTGACTAAAATCCACGGTGTTTTTCATGAGCTTTTTACGTTCCAGGGACACGGTGATGAGATAAGTCCAGCGACCCCTGCGGCCTTTGGCCCGAGGCGCGCGTGGAACACGACGCGCCGTCGACCATGTCCACATCCACGACACTAACCGCCTTACCACAAAATAATAAACATCTATTGAACGCTCGCTTAAAAAAGTGTAACTACAAAACGACCTTTTTTTTTTACCTGGCAAAATCATCAAATGAGTCCTGGAACCCCAGGCAGGACGGCAGGGACTGTCAGACTTGTACTGACTAAAATCCACGGTGTCCTTCATTAGCCCTTTATGTTCCCAACCTTACCATGGAGTGTCGTATTACCCAGTAACTGGGTTGTGGAGGCCCGATAGATAGTTGCTAAATGTAAAATACTGATATCCAGCTGCATCTGGTTCGACTGGAAGCAGACCACAATACTGTTGGGAAAAGGCTAGGAAGATGAAGATGATGAGTTTCTTCCCCGTTCTTCTCAACATAGATCTACTTCTTGGAACGGGCATCTACGGTACTTTCACAGGTTTTATGTCGTGTGACTGGGAATGTCGCAACATAACTATTTTGAACTGTTTTTGTCTTTTGACATTTCAAAAGTGCTATAACTGGCCTACTTGAAATAAATGCTTTGATTTGGTTAAAAATCTTCAAAAATGTTTTTACGAATAAGCAATTAGTAGAACATAGCCTCGAAAACTTGTGTAAACTAAGTTGTGTACTGAACATAAATTCTATAAGTTTGATCATAGAACGGGCAACCAGTCGCTAACGAGTTTACAGTTCAACTACGATGTACACAATTGTGCACTCATTACGGTTGTTGCTTAAGGGGCTGAGCTGAAGTGATTTAGTTTTAGTAAAATTAGAGAAGATTTATTTGACAGCATTTTTTTGCGTTTGAAGGATACTTAGTAAGTGACAAAGTATGTTAAAATTGGATTCGAAATAAATTAGATTTTCAGAATTAATCTAATGCACTATAAAGAAATTACATTATAGAATACATGCCCAAAACTAAAAGTTTACAAATATTACGAACTAAAATTAGTAAATATACTTTTTTATAGAATACTAGCGACCCGCCCCGGCTGCGCACGGGTGCAATCTCTACCATAGTATGCTTCTTACTTACATAAAAAACTTCATCTTGAATCACTCTATCTATTAAAAAAAACCGTATTAAAATCCTTAGCTTATATTATAATATTAATGTTAAATGTTAATTTAACATTAATATTATAATGTTTGTTTAATGTTCTTATATTATAAGCATACAAGGGGACAGGAAGCGGGAAGCGACTTTGTTTTATACTACTCGTATGTAGTCATTGGTTTTTTTTTTATAGAGTTCGTACCTTTATTCATATTTTATTTTATACCATTCTGGTGACAGGCACGGGGGGTAAGGCCCACCGTAGTCTACGCCAGCAAAACCAGAGGTGTCACCTGCGCGTTGTCAACCCCGCAGAAACTTTTTTTTTTTAAGCTCGTACTTCATTTCTACATGTGATTAAATAAAAACCACATTCAAAAACAATTTGATTTTAAACAATGAATTTAAGATATAATTCATTTTAAAGAATTTAAACAATTTTTTTTTTATAAAATGCCTGTCCCAATCCTGCAGACATAAACAAAAAACTAAAACTTCATTTAAAAGCAAACAAAACTGCCTTCGAAATACTAAAACAAACTCAATTTTCATTACGCTTCAAATAGCAAAAGTTACACTGAGTTCACCCTTTTGACTTCAAAAACTAATATTAACAAAAAAAAAAAAGAAAATTGGAAAGAACGCAATAAATTATAAACTCGTAATCTGTTGTTACGAATTATCTGAAAAATATAATCAGTTACAAAGGGCAACAACTGGCAACCCTAGCTTATTTATGATACAATTTAGCACATAACTCAGGCCGAAAACAAACTGTTTATCTAACTACAATCGCTCAGTCTTCCGGGTGTACGCTACGCTGCTACGAGCCAACTGGGGCTACGAAAACCGCTACGAGAATTGCTACGAAAATAGCTACGTGTTTTCGTAGCAAATAAATGTTGTAGGGAGTGATGGGCGTGTGTGTTAGGGTAATTAAGACCTTGTTGTATTGTAATTAATGTATCGGGGATAGCTATTAGGGCTTTATACGGTTCGTTGAACCTTGTTTTTATTTTTTGTTGCGGTGTTTGTACAGAGTGTTGGTAATTTGGGACAATAGGATACGAAAGTCGTTAGAAAAGTCGATAGAAAAATTATGTCAAGGGCAAAGTACCAAATCGTTTTTCGAGGTTGAAATAAGTTTTTAAGAATTATAGCTTTAATTTTATAGGAGATAAGTGCGAGTTTATAAGTAGTATGTATTAATATTTTTGTAAAGAGGAAAATAATATTATCTAGTATAAATTTCAGACATGGCCACTATGCCGCACTGTAACTCTCTGAGTAGTTCAAGCATTAGAAAATTTTGAATTGATTTAGTTGATGGCACAGTTAGCGCGGTGTTTAAGTGATCAACTGCTACGTCGTGTATCACGGATTCGATTCCCACACGGAATTAAAATGTGTATGACCTGCAGATAGCTGTTTCAAGTCTGGGCATCCACAATACAGGAAAAACTCCTAGAATAAGGCAACGTTTTAACCACTATCAAGACGAGCTCTTTGCTTAATCTTCCGTGCCTTGAAAAGCACGTAAAGCCGATGGTCGTTTGTGGATATCTGACAGTCGTTACTTCTAGTCAGAAGCTTGAAAATCTGGCAACTAGTCTTACCAAGAGGTATTGTTTTACCCTGTCACTGGATCGTGGAGTACGTAAATATTTTCTGAGCTGCATCTGGTTCACCTGGAAGCCGACCCCAACATACAGTTGGGAAAAGGCTGGACAGATGAGTATAGATTTTCATAAGCACCATCCAACTTTAAACTTCCCAAACCAAAATCGCCTCCGCTGTACCTCAACACAAACGCTCTCTTCAGAGCCCCAACAAAGCGTCAAACAGACATGTGAGGCGAATGCGATCCGAAGCGTTTTTATTTGTGATGTATGGAATTATTTGAATCCAGTCACATTGAAAAACAAAAGCGGTCCGATAGTCTATGTAGGCTTCAAACAACTCCATACATTAAAAAGAAACGGCTTCGGCACGAATTTGTTTCGCCTGTAAGTTTGACAAGTTAAGCGTTTGTCGAACTCAACACAAACGCTCTCTCCATGGCCCCAACAAAGCGGTTACCGCGCACCATTGTACTATAGCGTTACAATTTGAGCAGAATTAAGATAAAATTTATTCTCACGTCATTGTTCTGAGCGTATCTTGTTACACTTATCTGTTAAACGAGAGATGCTGTGATGTCATCAATAGAGATGGACCAGCTTTGGTAACGGGATATTTTTGGGGGTATTGTGAAGTGGGGTAGTTAAATAAAGGGGTATTTGGGGTTTTGTGTTACTAAGCAAATAGGATACGGTCAGTTTTTTGTGGGTATCCTTCGAAGTATTATAAAGAGAAAGTTAATAGTTATAGTGATAGAGATATTGCTATACGAAGCTTTAACTAGCTGATGTCTCTTTCCTTCTTTTTCACACTTCAGCGATTTTTGATTTGACACACTGCATCCACCATCCCTGTTAATTTTTTAACTGGAATATGGTTTTTTTTTAGCGTGGTAAAATCGGGTGGTCAGGACTGAGAGACTCGTACTGACTAAAATCCACGGTGTCCTTTACTTTCCGGAGTCACGGAAATTCGTTAGTCTCACGACCGAATATGGATAATTTTGACCCCAGTAGTACTTTTTTTTAACATATCCTTCGATATAGTCGTAAGTAAAAAACTTCTGTATATTTACTACGTGTGGTACATTTGTAGCTGCAAAAGTTCAGTAACTGTGAACTCCACAGCTTAGCATAAAATGATAGTTTTGCCTAAACTGGATCATTTTTAAAGAAAAATCATCAAAATGGACCTGTCAGACTAGTACTGAATAAAATTTCTTCAATAGCTCTTTACATTTCAGGGTCCCATTACCCGGTTCGGGGCAGTCAGCTAATCTGTCTCAGTGGAAGGAAAAATAAAATCGCGCCCCTGTAATATGGAACATCGTTGTTTACGCCAAAAAACTAGCATAAACGGTCACGTGGGGTCCATGATACCTTTCATAACAATGAAATTTTAATTTCATAATAAGATCAAGATTATGCTTGATAAATAAAGCACGGAGCGAAACACATACATGTTTTTTCTAATTTCTACTTCGGTGTTTATGATTTACATTTAAACCATCACTAGAATCCCTCAGGTCCAGCCATTTCACAGAAAGTCATGTCTTCAGAGTGAAACTTGAAATTGAAAGACAACGGACAAAGGAAGTTCCCAGTATCCGTAGTTCAACGGTCACTAGGGAAGCCAAACTACGTTTTAATCAAAACTAATTCTTCGAAACTGGTTGTATAGACTTGTGAGAGTAAGGAATCTTACTTCATGTTATTGGGGTTCTGTACAGGATATGTCTCACCTCCTTTCGTGCTCATCCTGCCTACCTTCACCTTATAAGATTTAAACGAGATAAATGACAGAGCTGTGTGGAAAGTCACGTATTAGTCAGATACAATTTCAGTTCATTGACGCGCAAAGAAGAAGAAGAATGCTAATAGTTTGTGAGGATGGATGGATGTTTGTTACCCTCACACAAAAAAAAAACTATGATAATTATATACACACGGCTACACATCAAGCTAAACAAAACCAGTTTGTCTTGGTCTCGCTTTGTACGATTTTTACACACAATAAACGGTCAGCTAATACTGGTTTTGTATAGCTTGATGTGAAGCCGTGTGTACGTATTAGGGTGAGGCCAAACGAGCGTAATTTTCGAGTCATGAGTCGCAGAATTTTCTATGAATGCGACCGAAATTCTGCGACTTACGACTCAAAAGTTACGCTCTTTTGGCTTCAATCTTAGCTTTATGACCCGGATTAACATCATCATCATCAGACGCGAGACGTTACCTGCTGGAAATAGGCCACCCTTAGACCGCCACGCCCCGCGGTCGCGGCAATCCAGGGTCGTGGGACTGTCTTATCAGGTAACTGTGGCCCGGAAACGGAAATAGCTACATTTCAACAAGCAAAAACAAGCTATATCGGTAACACTGACTTTCGCCGAGTATCCTTGTTCTGGGTTTTACGAGGATGGTATCTTCAAAGTAAAATCTATCAAAGGATGACGTATTACATACTTAATACTGTTGTTATTACAATTGCCAGGCTGTATAATCCCGGTGATGTATTTTATGATTTTCCAAAAAATAAAATACCTAATACCATTTTTTAAAATACAACAAAATACTTCAAAACTCTTAGACAGTTAAATACTGACGTCATATTTTAATATGCAATAATGCCTGCGTCGCGTCTTCGAAAAGATATTATTTATGAACAAAAAATTCGGCAGGGTTCGAACCTGCATCTCTTTGATAGGTACTCCAGACGCCCTAACCAACTAGGCCATCGTAACCACTACTCTCGAAGCTGAATTTCTCATTCCCTTGTTTTTTTTAACGCTGTTACACGTTGCGCCATCTATTGAAAGTAAATATTTAAATACTCATTCGCCTCGCTACCATCCGGGAACCTATCGAGATATTTATATCAAATCTTTAGTTAAAGAAAAACCAGGTCATCCTCATTAAGAGGAATTACACCTCCCACCGCACGCACCAGGGAGGTAAGCTCACCAATTTGCGTCTAACCAACCCTGGAACCACAGATTATCGTGTCGCAGTAAGACAGAACGTATGGGTTGTTGTAAATTTGACACAAAATAAAAGTGTAAATAAATATGCCACAGTTTTAGTTTTTGTTTTTTAATTGTGATAACTGTAAATTCGCCTTTTTTCGGATGGATAGGATAGAATAGAATAGTATGTTAATATATTTATTTGATATAGGACACACACACAGAAACAATAAAAAGAAAATACAATTCAAAATACAATAAGGAATGTTGCTGAGCATGTCCACACCAAAAGGGTTACCAACTCAGCATTTGCTGGGCGACAGACACTCAGCGCTGGTTTTCAGTTGGCACCATGCGTGACACGCAGACGAGGGATAGCAGAACAATTAAATAATAAAATCCAGCACAAAACTACAGAAAACGAAGACATAATGTGGAATCTGAACATAAAGTACTAGGAGAACAGGATCATGAAGGTGTTGATACCGCCGTCTTCTTTAAAAATAATGTGAAATGAGGATATGTGGCAAATTTACAATGACTGGCCTATTGGTCTAGTGGTTAGTGACCCTGACTACTATGCCGGGGGTCGTGGGTTCGATTCCCACCCAGGACAAATGTTTGTGTGATGAGCATGATCATTTTGTACTGTGTCTGGGTGTAATTTATCTATAATATTTATGTATTTAGAAATATGTAAGTATGTTTATCAGTTGTCTAGTACCCATAACACAAGCTCTGCTTGGGACTAGATGGCGTTGTGTGATAGTTGTGGAATATTACTATTAATAAAAAGATCTAGCTGTTTTTTGTTTTTTTCAATCAATCATCAAATGAGTCCTGCCACCCCGGGCAGGGCGGGAGGCACTGTCAGACTTGTACTGACTAAAATCCACAGTATCCTTCAATAGTCCTTTATGCACCGGGATCACGGTGATGGAATAAGTCCCGCGACCCCGGACAAGATCTAGCTGTGGCGAATTAACTTTGTGGCAAATGTACAACAACCCCAACTTACATTGGTCGAATAAAAATAAAAGACTTTGCCGTTTTTATTTCAAATACTTATTCTAAGCTCGGGGCTCACCGAGCTATTTGAGTTCAGCAACTGTTTCGTGGGACAGTAACAGGGAGCTTTACCTTAATCCGATTTGTTTTTGGTTGTTAGAAATGATGTTTGTTATAAATGTTTTTCGAAAATAAAAGGACTGTGTGTAGCAGGCTTAATCCTTTGCAATCGTTTTAAGAGCTTTTGTCAAGATTCTGTGTATGTACGTGACCTATATTAAACCTAAAGGTCATTGAAAAGAATGGCTTAAGAGGTTGCCGCAGCCCTGTAAGGAAATGGGTAACTGAAAGAGCATGGTAGTTTTATACAGTCAAGTTTATATTTTTTATTATTTAATGATAGGTTCGGGTTTGACTACTATCTCGCTTGAAGGTAAGCGAAGATGTGGTCGAGGATGAAGCACGCTTGCCTAGAAGTAACTTGACAAATTGACTTGAAGCCCCCAAGGTTATAGCTGTCGGGAAATACAGATGGACAGTCTCTTCTGCTCCATTCAGAACGGGAGCACTTATTTCATTTTCCATCCTAAAAATTCGCGAATAAGTGCGAGTTTAACTTTGTCAAAACAAGGTTAAAAGTGAACTAAAAGCACAACATCCTCATAGGCGCTAGCATGAGTTGGTGGCGTAAACTTATAATTAATACTTCAATTAAAAAATTGAACATAGTAGTTTCATATTATTATACAATATTGTTTTAATATTAAGACTCGCTATGATAGATGGATACCCCTCCACAGACCAACCTCGGCAAGTGCGGCATAACCCGCAAGATCAGCCTGTGCGGCTGTAATTATTTAGCCACGAACTCCTCTTTGCTTCAACTAGGTCAGAATACTAAAAGATACTTAAAGCGATTCAAATATTGGCATATTTACACAAAATTACGTGACGCACTCGTACTAGCGCCTCCTGAATTGTAGAAAATTATACTAAAAACGCACAACAATACAAAACAAACAATCACCAATCATACTCGAGTAACAGCTCCAGAAAATAACAAAAACTCATTAGGAAAACCAAGGAATTTTTGCTAAACAAACTCCAATTAAACGCGGCAGTGTATACCAAGACTTTCGTGGCAATGGCTGGCTGTAATTGAGATTCTAAAGCAAACACGTGGTTTGGGGAACCGTTGGAGCGAGGGGCCTTTGCAAAAATAAACAGCTGAATTTTCGATACGAAACAAACGAATTGTTTCGAGGTTATTTTTATGAGAAGAAAATTTAAAGGTCTAGTTTGGAGTTTGAATGGCATGTTCTAACCTATTCTTCGTTATTCTGTAGGCTCCCTGGATCTATAGATCAATATAATCATCATCAAATCATGGGAAAGGTCATTTCCAAAGTTTTCAATCCTTTTTTTTATCGTGGTAAAATCATAAAATGAGCCCTCTCGCTCAGAGCTGGACGGAAGGGACTGTCAGACTCATACTGACTAAAATTCTCGGCGATACTTCGATAGTCCTTTACGTTAGAGGGTCACGGTAGACATGATGAGACAGTCCTGCGACCCCAGCAGGCTTTTGTCCTATAAAGGACTCCGTCAGAAGTTGTGAACCCTGAGATATAATGGTTCAAAAGATTTTTCTTTTTTTTCAATTGCTTCACGTAGCGCTAGAAAATTATAATGGTTTAGTACTTGCCTTATTTTTTTGTTTCTACGATATTAATTCGTAACCAAACATAATAATATTTTAAGCTTTAAGGCTTTTAGTACAAAAACATTTAAAAAAGTAAGTAGTTTAGAGATGAGTTAGTGGTGAAAATGCGGAATATTAGATGTCACTGCATGTCTTTGAATTTTTCGTTCTAGAATACAAAATAATAAAATACTAAACTGCGGAGCATATAAAAATATCGCAAAAACTATATCCAATCTGAAACAACTAATGCATGACTAAATTTTTGAAAAGGCACCACGATATACGACTGATATTATTTTATTCTAGAATTTACCTATCGGCGTTTCCATTAGAAATGTAAACGAAAATAACGATAGTGTAACTAGAATTTCAAAGCAAATACGTAGAGTAACCGACTGCGGGTGCTTTACAAAACAAACATGGCCGACAAATGGCCGCTCATTGTTTGATTTAAAAAAAAACGCGCACTTAAGTAAATAAAATAAATAAATAATAATCCACCACTATCACACAACGCCATCTAGTCCCAACCTAAGCAGAGCTTGTGTTATGGATACTAGACAACTGATAAACATACTTATATATTTCTAAATACATAAGTACATATTATAGATAAATTTCACCCAGACACAGAACAAATGATCATGCTCATCACACAAACATTTGTCCTGGGTGGGAATCGAACTCACGACCCCGGTATAGCAGGCAGGGTCACTAACCGCTAGACCAACAGGCCTGTCAAGTCTGTTATACATTTATAAAGCAAAGCCAAGCAAATAAAAATTACTCATTTGCATAGCCTTTTCTTAACTATATTGGGGTCGGCTTCCAGTCGAACCAGATGCAGCTGAATTTCAGTATTTTACATGGAGCGACTGCTTATCGGATCTCCACAACCCAGTAACAGGGTAATACGATACTGCATGGTAAGGCTGGTATAATTTACATTTTTTTTTTTTTACGTGGTAAAATCATCAAATGAGACCTCCCACCCCGGGCAGGGCGAGAGGTACTGTCAGACTTGTACTGACTAAAATCCACGGTGTCCTTCAATAGCCCTTTATGTTCCGGGGTCACGGTGATGGTATAAAACCCGCGACCCCGGCAGGCTTTAGCCCTCTGAGAGGGGGCCTCGTCATTATGCTGACGCTCTTTGAGGCGCGCGTGGAACACGACGCGCCGTCGACCCGGGCATGGTCCATGGTCGGGCGGCGAGTTGCCCTTTACTCGCCGCCCGCATGCCCGCGCCTACGGTGGCCGGAGATCGTCTTGCGACGTCCGACGCCCTGGGCGTCCACCACCGCGTTTAGACCTAAAATGGTCGCAAAAATACTTTCTTTTGATAATTCTTGAACTCTAAATATGTCCGAGTGGCCGTTTGTAACTGAATTTTTGAGATAAGAGCTGAAATTTCAGTCGCCATCTTGGAACGGACCAACGTAGCATTTTTGGGAGAATTTAATTTTTAGGTTTCTGTATTCAGCGCACTTCTATAAAAGCCGTAAGCTTTTAACCCTTAGCCCTTGGCCACGAGTTATCCGCTAAAGCGACAGACGTGGGCGTCGCGACAACGACTGCGAAGACAAATAAATTTTGATTTTTGGATTAATTTTTGGTTTTGGTTGAATTGTGTAGCGGTGAGATGTTAACAGACAAAACACTCGCGCGTCTCTTAACATAAGTCGCATCGCAATAAGATTGTGAACGACGACGATATATATTATTAGACTCCGCATGCACGATCTAAGGAACAAAAACTATTCTGTCAACTCGCTGAGATACTACGTAAGCGAGGGGGACGGGGTACTGCATTGTGATTGGCTAACTCAAGGTCTGTTCTATCTCAAGGTATGTTTACGGCTCACAGGAGTGGTCGAATTAAGACGGATATAAGACTTTTTTGCCTAATGTAATGACAGACATCGGTCGCCTGTTATTAGGAGTCTAGTAATATATCGTCGTTGGTTGTGAACCTGCATTTTTGTTGAGCACTGGCAACTCCTCAACCTGTTAAAAATGCAGGTATCGCCACCAAAAGTAAGTACTTCCAATGACCTAGTTTCAATGCTTCTAGAATTTCCGTTGGCAGTGCATCGTTGACCACTTACGAGTTGAAAATAAAGCTCGACACAGACCGATTGAAGTCAATGAGCTCGACCATCCTTTCTAGAAAATATTGGGACTTACTTCTACACATAATCATATAACACTAGTATTCCAGGTGAGGCAGAGGTGCATCTCAAAGTCAGTACTTACATCATTTGCCTACCTGTTGGTCTAGTGGTTAGTGACCCTTACTGCTATGCCGGAGGTCATGGGTGTGATTCCCACCCAAGACAAATGTTTGTGTGATGAGCACGATCATTTTGTTCTGGGTGTAATTTATCTATAATATTTATGTATTTAGAAATATATAAGTATTATGTTTATCAGTTGTCTAGTACCCGTAATACAAGCTCTGCTTAGCTTGGGACTAGATTGCGTTGTGTGATAACTGTGGAATATTATTATTTTTGTTTTTTTGCTACTCCTGGTCTAGCGGTCGCGACTGTTGATTATGAAGTTGATTCCAGGTCGCCCATCAGTGTTGTATTATTATATCATCAGTGTCACCAGTTTTGTTACTTATCCTTAAAATAATAATATGAATTTAACATTTGTCATTGCTTTCTATAAAATAATATCTCGAATTGGCTATTGGCAGACCGCGATTCAGAGATTCGAAAAATAAAAGATGTCTTCTTTTGTAAGATCAAAGAAAAATCAAGATAAATATACAGCATCAAAACTTGAAAGCTCCACTTTCCCATTTGAAGCTCGTGACGTAAGATTTCAATAAAAAATGCACTAAATTGTGAAGTATTGCCAATTTTGAAAGCATCGTACTATCTCCGTCAAAGGTTTACGTAACACAATACAACATACCAGTCAACATTTTTTGATAATATAACTATAAATTCGATATTTTCAGTCAAATAATCAAGAACCTCCATTTCTCTTTTCATAGGTTAAAAATAACCTCACCTCTATAATCCAAAAACAATGGTAAACAATATTTTTCTCCAACTTAAAACCCCCAAACAACAGAGCCATACACGACAAGCATGATAGTTTAAACGAAACGGCACGCTAGCGGGTTCTGTTCCAAAAAAAAGTTGACAGTGGAGTTTCACTGGGTTCCGTAGAACGGTGCTTAACGTACCGGGACAGAATAGAAGGATTCCAGGCCATTTTAACGTGTATTCCCGTTGTGTAGAGGACACTGGCTGAATTTGACCTGAGGCAGGAACAGGGCAACCTAGCTTTGGTTTAGGTTCGAGGACATTATTTAAAGCTTGCATATAATGCTGCTTAAATATTCGCTCAATTACGGCCATGACAAAAACTTTTGAGTGACGAGTTTTTGATATTTGGATGGATGGACGATTGTTAATAAATTACATCAGTACGGCTAAATGGGTCTAGATAATAACCAGGATATCTTGGTGACGTTTGGCTCATAGATATATAAGGTTATTGTCTAGAATAAACTCAGGATACCGTTAAGCGCAGTTATCTTTCTGACGGATAATTTTAAGTCAACACACGGGTAAAGCCGTTGGCAATAGCTAGTGACTGATAAAACTTTATATTCAAGCGGAAAATATATTTTTTATTTCGTAGACATATTACTCTGTTATTGCTTTCGTAGCTCATAATAGGCTATTGTTCTGAAAAAATGTAATTACTCCGAAAGTTGGATTATCAAAAAATATTTGGCCGGATTTTTTCTTTTATCAATATTTATGGGTTTTTTTTCACAACTGTCTCACAACGCCATCTAGTCCCAAGCTAAGTAGAGCTTGTGTTATGGGTACTAGACAACTGATGATCATACTAATGTATTTCTAAATACATACATATTATAGATAAATGCACCCAGACACAGAACAAATGATCGTGCTCATCATACAAACATTTGTCCTGGGTGGGAATCGAGACCACGACCCCTGGCATAACGGTCAGGGTCACTAACCACTAGACCAACAGGCCAGTCGGCCATTTACACAGTATATTATACTGTGTTATGTGTGTATAAATAGATTTTAAAGTAACATAATTATGCAGTAAAATACCTTAATCAGTGCAGTCGAGCAGCACAAATAAATAAAATAAAAAACACACACAAAAGAATGCTACACCCTGTGTAGGTATAACAATTTATTGGTAACGCAACGAACACACTGTCGGTAGTTCAACTAAAAAGAAAAACGTAGTGAGTTGCAGCTTTCGAATAGTGGTTAACGGTAGGACAGTTTTATCTGTTTTTTATTGAACTTTATTTTATTTTATTCGAAGCAGTTGGATAGTTTGATCGTGTGATCTAGGCCTTTCAGTAAAGCGTTATCTGGTCTCCTACTGGTGTTTTTTTAAGGGCTCTCCCTTACCGCGAGCAGTTACTTGCAATGTAACGTTACAGATTCGAACATTGGAATACAATCGAGCATCAAATGGCACACTTTTATGTTACATTACAGGTGAATGCTCGTCGAGTGGTGAGGGAGCGCCTTTATACAGCGTGTAACGTTAAAAGCGCAAAACCTCACGTGGGGTAACTCAGCCCATGTTACTGAACAATGTTTGATCTAAGACTTTTGGAAATACGCAAAAAAAAAGATATTTCATACTGATGTACTCGATCAGTTTATCATTTTTTATGAAAAACCATTATTTTTTGCGAATTTCCAGAATTCTTAGAACAAAGATTGTTCAGTAACATTTGCTTACAGGTTTGGTGAAAATCTTGATTCTTCCGTTTTCGTCGTTTCCGTTTCGTTTCCGAATTTGATAAAAGCAGTTCAGTCTTTGGTATGGATGGTAGATTCTCGCATGGAATGAATGTCTATGACGTATTTTTTTGTTGTGAAACGTTACCTCACACTAGGAATTTCTCCTGTTTAGATGGTCGCGACACGCTGCACAGAAAGTCGATCCCACAGCCACTGCGCTTATCGTGCCGTCTATAAAATAACAGTCTTTATTGTGTATATAGTTTATCAGGTAAATCTATTAGTCCTATTTTCAAATAGGACTAATAAATTATAGTTAGTTTAAATAGGTAGTTTCTCCAGGTCTGACTATTCGTGAAAGTGAGTTTGAATATTTAAAAAAAAACCCACGACACCGGTTTTAGTTCCCAGAGTGGGCAGAGTTTAAAAAAATGCATGATTTGTCCTACCCCTAGGCGAAGATCTCTTCTCACTTCATTTTTTTAAACACACACACGTTCTTCCTTCTTTGGACAGTTCATTGCACTCTTCATCGTCAGTTCCACTAGAGTTGATTTTCAGTAGCTTAGCTTGAAGCTTATTTAAAAATCAGTCTCTGTAAATAGGAGAAATAAAACGTCGGAAAACTGTCCCTATTAATCGATCAAGCGACAAGAGAAGGTATTGGCAATAGGCAGAGCCTTTTCAAATACTGAAATGCCAAAAAGCAATCAGTTTTACCACGAATGCAGTTTCATTTAAAAATTCACAGACTGAAGGAATTCTTTTCAGAACGAGTTACATTTTCACCGGTACTTCAACGGGAGTAAACTGAAATACTCGTTCCGTTCAGGACTGAAGGCTGAAAATGGATTAACAAAGTTTTGTTATGCTATCGTATAGGTCTATTGACTACCTGTAACGACTATCAGAGATCTACAAATTACGTTCACGACCTTGCCGCTATGAGCGGTAACTTATCGCGGGGTGGCAACCGATAAGGTCAAATGTGTACAGAAATGTTTAAAACACGGCACGAGAAATCGCCGGCGTCGAATTCGCGTACACCGTCTGTCGCTCCGCACACCGTTTATACCATATTTGTGTGGCATTAGGGTACTTTCCGAGGCATGTAAGAAATCGATCTGTTGACCGATCTGGAGACGCGCAGTTTTACCTTATAAATCAACCAATGCGGCTATTATTGTACAGCCACGAACTTCTCAATCAAATCCATTATCATGTATATCCAGGACAACCGGTGCGTCTTGTTCCACGTCTCAGAGATCTGTCAGCAATATGGAGGGTCTCTTTAAAGAGCCAAAGCCTACTGGGGCCGCGGGATTGTCGAGTAAATGTGGTTCCGGAACGCATACTTCTGTTCCGGTTATTGAAGTACACCGTGGAATTTAGTCAGTACAAATCTGACACTCCCTCCCGTCCTGCCCTGGGTACTCATTTAATGTTTAACCAAGTTTTTTATGTATATAGATGTCGGTGAAGAAATTTACTAACCCGTACTGGGCCCGCGTGATGCGACAGCGACGAGGCCTGTGTCCGAGCAGTGGGAAATTATGAGCTGGTTATGCTAAATTCTAATTATAAGGGAAATTATTCTTTTCGGCAACAAAAAAATCCTTATTTATTCAAGCAGGTGAAAATCTATGTAGATACTCTGGCTTTTGTCAGAAATAACACTGTTTCTCATATTTGGTGCAAACGTGGGTTTGTACAGTCATGAACAAATAAAGGTATGTGTACACAGTTACACACTTACCAGAACTCAAAAGCGATGTTCTCATACCGTATTGCGCTTTTTCCCATATTACTAACATATTCTGTTTTGGTAGCCATTTCGTTTCATTTTATTACTATCACGGTTAAAACAGTGGCTAAGCGTTCGACTGCTGCGCAGGCAGTTGCAGGTTCGATCCCCGCACGGAGCAGGTATTTGTGTGTGCTTTTTTTTTGCGTGGTAAAATCATCAAATGAGTCCTCCCACCCCGGGCAGGGCAGGAGGGACTGTCAGACTTCTACTCACTAAAATCCACGGTATCCTTCAATAGCCCTTTATGTTCCGGGGTCACGGTTATGGAAATAAGTCCCGCTACCCCGGCAGGGTTTGTGTGAGCTACGAGTAGTTCGGGATCTGGATGTTTGTTATTTTCTTTGTTTGTAAACGCGCCCCACGAAACAAGCAATTCCTAACATTGCACAAAGTTTTAAAAAATAGTTCTTGTTTCAAAGTAAACAATAAAATCGCGGCAGAATTTTGTTAAGTATAAACATTTGAATGCTTATGACTGTACTTGTATGTACATTGTACACGATGTGAAATTCTAAAGAGGCATACTTCTGAAATGTCAATGGTATGAAAGAATTTCATTATTTGTTCCATTCATTTTGCTGGTTCATATCGTCACGTTAAAATAGAAATTGTGTACATAAACGTTATCATTATAGATGTTATGTACTGCAAAGAAACATTGGGGTGAATAGAGACAAAAATTAGAAAATAATTTTATCGTTCGCTACTTATTGTAGCTATTTTGCCAACAAGGTATAAAGCAAAACTTATTGATTAGGATCACACAGGACAACACAAATAAATAAGTTCAAACAATAAAACAAAGAAAAAACTAGCAAAACTAAAAAGTATACCTTTTTTATTTTGCTCTTATTTACCTACATAGCCGTGGTCGCGGGACTACCGGGGTCGCAAGACTTATTTCCATTACCGTGACGCCGGAACATAAAGGGCTATTGAAAGACACCGTGGATTTTAGTTAGTACAAGTTTGACAGTCCCTCCTACCTGTCCGGGGTGGGAGGACTCATTTGATGATTCTACCACGCAAAAAAACAAAATGTACCTATATATAAGTAAAATAAAAAAGGCATATAAAAAATGTACTGGAGGAAGTTCTCTAATTCTTTTTTCACACCAGTCTATTATGGGATGTTTTTTACTTTAAATATATACTAGTTAAAGCCCACGGTGCGGCCCGCGTAAAGTTCTATAACTAATTATCCCAATGGAAAGACATACCGGGATAAATATCCCTTTAAACCCCAATTAATACATCTCAACTAGTTTCAAACGAGAAACTTATTTAATCCGAAATAACTACATTTCCCGTTTCCTTTACTTCAAAAAAAAGTAAAAACCCGTAGAGCTAAACAACTAAGAAAAACCAACCAAAATTACAAAACGGAGCCCATTCATTGTGCCAGTTACCTATTTCAATCCCCAAAAGGCCATTTACGAATACAAAATAAAACCTAAATGATATAAAATAGAAAATAAAATCCACTCACGTAATTTTCATTTAAGTAACCGCTTTAGTTTTAGAATATCTAGGAACTTAAGTACATACGTAAGTAGTACTAACACCATTTCATACAAACTTCAAGTTCTCATTTATCAAAATCTCAAATTCTCAAAATCTAACCGAATCGATTTTGATAAACTGTATCTTCAAGTCAAGAGTGCATAGTTTACTTTCAAGCATCACCGTTGAGCACATCATTGCTTGCTGCACCATCATTTCAATAAAAAAATACTCAATATAATCAACATCGGATACATGGTATAATAATAATAATATCGTTTATTTGCATGAAATATGATGCCTACAGATCTCATAATATAATACATAGTACTTAATTTTCCGCCTACTAAATTCAGCATGCAAATATAGGTTGTACCATAAAATTTTCGAAACTTTTTAAAACTCTACCTACTTGGAAATTACTGTTTGTATGGAAAAATAACACTACTTTCCGAAATCGTTTTCCTATAACTTTTTATACCTATTTATTGTACTTAGACCATGCCCGGGTCGACGGCACGTTGTGTTCCACGCGCGCCTCAAAGAGCGTCAGCATGATGACGAGGGGCCTCTAGAGGGTCAAAGCTTGCCGGGGTCGCGGGACTTACCTCCTTACCGTGATCCCGGAACATAAAGGGCTATTGAAGGACACCGTGGATTTTAGTCAGTACGAGTCTGACAGTAATGGGGGTGGGAAGACTCATTTAATGATTTCACCAGGCAAAAAAATAAGCGTTTGAAACTTTATTCAAATTTATTCAGTCATTCCGAAAAGGACTAGCCACTTAGTATGGTACAGTGTACAAGAAAAAAACGAATGGACTTCTTGAACTAGTGCTAATTATACATTGTTGGCTCATTACAAACCCTTAAAATTCTCAAGTACTTTTTGCCAACTAAACTGAAATGTTACTACAGTATTTTTACTACAAGAATTTTACCTACATTAATTAAATTTCCTCCTTTCTATCTGAGCCCCGACCTCAATAGTACAGGGTTAAGTCCACCGCTATATCATGGCCTCTTTCGCCCCTTCTTAGGTGCAAATTGGCGAAGGAAAAAGTGGAATTTAATAGAAAGCCTCGGCTCAAGGTATGATGGTTGAAATGAGGTTTCCTTTAAAAATATAAAAATTGTTTTCATTTCAATAATAACAAGAGGTTGTTGAAAACAGACTTGTTTACTGTTCAGGTAGCGAATAGTTTTTCTATTTATAACTCGATGAATGTTACTGAAATTTCTTTGAAAACTGTTTAGTAGTTTTTTTTTTACAGTTTTGATTTTTGAAAATTGAGATTTAATTATTGATGTTGCATAATTTTAAATGGTGTTTATAAAATTAAATTACTTTTTATCATATTATATTTATTTAAAAAAATATTGTAGTGACTACCATGAGTGTTCTTTAGAATCTGTCAAAATATTTGTATCATAAAACCAAGTTTTTCTTGTAGGTATAGATATAATACCACGAAGGCGCAAAGACGCCATCAAATCATAAAATCAACTGATCTCGATCTGTCTTTTTTTAGTTAATTTTCAACTTTATCACAAAACGAGAAGGTTTATGTTCGATTGAGAAAGACAAAAATTAACAATCGACAGGGACGAAACCTCAGTCATAGCTACTACTCAATAAATGCGTATATTGTTTTTCATGGATTACGTTATAAAATTGACTATATTTTTTCTTTCGAAATAAGTACCTACACAAGTAACATATTTACGTAATTTTATTATTACAAGTCTAAGTTTTAGTTAGATCCAATATAACCGTACCATTATAAGACTATCAAAAACACAAATATAATTATGATTTCCAAAGTACTGTTTCAGATTTTATTCAGCCGGCTAAAAAAGAAAAAACTTCACGATGAAAAGAACAAACCTGAAAAATAAAGCAAAACAGCTCTTTCTGTAACTTGAGTGCACTGCTTTTACGATATTCTGAAGGAAAACTACTTTACTTCAAATTAATGTAATCTTTTAGCTATTGTACTTAATGTGCTGTATTTCATGAAAGTTAAAATAATAATCATGAAAAGAAATGCTTTAAAGAATCCTGATTAATATTGTAAATGCGAAAGTGTGATTTTTATTTGTTTAAATCTTTTGTTTTCTCATCGAAACGTCTGAATTCAGATTTTGATGATTTTTTGTAGAGAGAGGGATAGTACCTACTACCTACATACTTTAGAGATGGTCATCGGTCACTTACTAATATTACGAATGCGAAAGTGTGCATGTTTGTTAACCGACGAAAAAAAAAGGAGGAGGTTCTCAATTCGACATGTATATATTTTTTTTATAATTATTCTTATCCGAATTCAAAATTGCTGAACCAGTTTTGATAAACTTATTGGATCGTAAAGAGACCCGTAGAAAATATCAGACGCTGTAAAGGACGGGGGGAACACGGGCAACACTTACTCGTAATTCTGCTATAATTTTATTAAGTCCAATAAATAAGTTTTATCTTAGACATAAAGTAGTTTCTAAATCTAAACATTAAGAAGGTTATTTTGACCCAAATTCGACCCAGGCAGACGTGACAAGAATTCTGCCTAATCTAGTTTCGAAACTGCGTGCCTATGTAATTAAGACTTAGGTACAGACGAGACGAGGCCTTCGCCAGGTTTCTTTATTTTTCCTTTTATCAATCAAGATATCTAATTTCTTTTGATGCTACAGTATTTGGCACACGTTTCTATAGAAGTAAAATCAATGTTACACTTCTTTGAAACGGATCAAAGAAGTATATTTTGTAAAATGGGTGAGAATTGTACTTAAATAACAGAGTTATTTCACTGAATTTGTATATTTCAGTATAGAGGTTAAAATAGTACAGACACTAGACGCTAGGATGTCAACCTGCCTCAATCTGTCGGTCCAATGGAACATTACACTTCCACCAATAGTCTTAAGGTTTAAAATCTAGGTACTAAATTTGACGGATTGAGGCAGGTTGATATGCTGACGTCTGTACTATTTTAAAGGTATAACTGATAGGTTGACCTGCTGGCATCAGATCGCGCGGAATCGAAATAAGTAAGTAGCTGTCATAATTATTTTGTTTTGTATGGCATCTCTCAGGTCAACTTAGAGGCGGCTGCGATGCCGCGGCTGTGACGCCGCGACAGTGCGACAGATAGATGTTCTATGCAAATGTATGAAATTCTAGGAAACGTCATTCGAGCGCAGCGTCACTGTCGCGGCGTCAGTGACGTCACAGTCAGGTCATTATGATTATTATGACAGTGACGCTATAGACGCTGTGTTTGTGACGCTTAGTTCGAAAGGCTACCTTAAATGTCTTCGTTCAGAGTACGTGGAGTTTCTTAAAACTATCCCTACTCGTCGGCAAAAGAGGCCGAGCAGTCTGCCTTTAACACGAGATAAGCAGTGTTTGTTCGTCAAAATGATTAAAAACAGTTCCCTTAGCACGAGTTTTCAGTAAATGAGACGTAAAGTAAACTGGAACTTTGACACTTTCAAATTGACAATTTTCAAGGAGAAAATGGAACAGCGCCTCTAATGTGCGAAGAAGGAACTAATTTTTTCCTTGAAAATTGTCAATTTGAAAGTGTCAAAGTTCCAGTTTACTTTACGTCTCATTTACTGAAAACTCGTGCTATGGGTACAGTTCTTCAAACGAGGGTCCATTTTTTACGACCCTGTATTATTTTTGCAGAGCCGAACTGGCAGAACAAATTACCCAGCAAAATGAGAACCTATCGCTCGTTAAAAAAACCTTTTTGTTAACTTCCGACCATAACCATCAATTCCAAAACCACACATTTGTAAAGACATAGGCAACAATCTCATTTGATTTATCTGGGAATAGTACACCAATTTGGTAGTTATGTCCAACATTCACAACGTCTAGCTTGTAATTCATGTCCAAGTTGACACATTGCCCTATTCAGCACTACGTAGTGCTAGCGCTCAAATGCTCATATTGAGCGTAAAAGCCAGTCCATTCTGGAGCAATCAGCTAAGTTTGGTCGAAGCTTACCACCCGTGAAATTTTGAGATGAATGGCTGCAGGGAATGGCTCTGACACCAGTCAGAACTTTAGTTTGAATACTGTTTGAAAATCAGGTTTTATTTGTTAAGTAAAAGAGTGCTTTTTTAATTGGTTCAGTCTTAATTTATTTGATTTTATAGAACACCTGGGTAAGCTAACATGCATTATGTACATAGACTTACATTTAATGTTCTGAAAAATATTTAGTTTTAATTCCACCCATCTCGCATTTGTTACGGAATTAAAACTAGATTGTTTTCATTACATTTAATTGTCATGGATTTCATTTTTCAAGTAACACCCGATTCTATAACTTTACGCGTTTTTTTCATCTGGGTAATTCAAAACACTCCCAAAAAAAATTATTGGGTCTGATGAAAAAGCAATTGTTTATTTAATTACCCTTTCAAAATGTCGTATTTAACACAGTAAAAATAACAAAGTAAAATCAAAATTTATTATAAACAAAAAATAAAACTTAGTGCTGGGATTCCCATTAAGGATTATTGAAAAACAAGCTTGGGCTAAGCTTGTTTTTCAATAATTCCATATCAACCTTCAGGTAAAACAAAGCCCTTAAAACACTCACATCGAATTGAAAGACTACAAGTTCTAATATTGGACCTAAAACCGGTCTAGTCGAAGCAATCAGGCAACTTCAGCCTGTGCTTACCGTGCCGTGAAATTTCGCCGGAGAGAAACCGGACCAGTTAAATTGAAATGTATTGATGGACATTCTTGTTTCGACGATATTAATTTAAATATATTCAGTACTGAATTCCGCCATGCGTTATAATTACGTTTTATCGGCGAATTTCCCATATTTGTTATCGAAATATTGTTTCTTTTTTCTGTGAATTCATTTATGATGTGCTGGTTTTAATTGATATCGTTGAATTGTGTTTGTTTAATGCCGTATAATTGCCTTTGAAATTAGTAATTTCAATATTTAATTGGTAATTTAATGTTTTCGAGAATATGACCTGGTGTGCGGAAAATGGCGAAATTTTTTGTATGTGTCGCCGGTAAAATGTAGACCACAGAACCAAACGGAATCTTCATTGTTTCAACTGTGTTCAGGAACTGTTTAAATCTTTGTTTCTATGAAAAACTAGCTGTTCCCCAGGGATTCGTCCGCTACAACTTATTTTTTTTTCCACGGGAACATAAAATTGAGATAAAATGCTATGTTAAATGTTAATACAAGGTTTTAAACTATCCGTGTACCAAATTTCATCCAAACTTATTCAGTGGTTTTTACGGGAAAGTATTACAAACATTCTCACAAACTTTGTACTTTTGTAATATTAGTTAGAAGTTATAAAAAGACAATAAAAAAGATTTAAAACGGTTTACTTGTGTTGATTGTAAAATATCTCACTCGTTTTTTGTAAACTAACAGAACTACCTCTTATTTCTTATCTTTTATGTAAAAGGGACGTTTCTTAAATTTTGTGACCACTTAATTTCTAGCAATCTAAAAGAAACGGATATCAATGGCGTCTAGACCTCCCAAGTTAAAATTAACTTCGCTCTTGTTTTTCCTGCTAGCTAAACTCCTTTAAAGCCTCGATCCTGCCGGTAAATTTTTGGCATAGTTATAATTAGTTTTAGCCGAAACACGGAAAACTAAAAGTTAAATTTGATTTTGTGTACTTTTGGTGTAACGTTACTGTTACTTACACCTCAGTAAAGTGAAAAAAAAAAAACGTTTGCAATGTAAATTAATTATGTGAGTTGTGAAATTTTGAAGTTTCGTTGACTAACAAACGGAATTAGGTGCGTTCACACAGAGCGAGCAGCTTCGCGAGGCATTTGCCGCGTGAAACAGCTCGGTTAGTGTAGCCGGGACCGTTGCTTGACCAAGGAAAGCGTGCGCACAGCTGCGCGCGAGTGACCGAGCGAAACAGAGACCCGCGTCTCGCGGCAGTTTTCTCGCGCGGCAAATGCCTCGCGAGGCTGCTCGCTCTGTGTGGATGCATGTATCAAAGATTTGACCTCACCGAGCAGAACTACGATTTTTTAATTGTTTGAACATCTGACGCTTAATCATCTAAGCAATCGTAGCTCAACTGTAAGCAGGACTCGTACCTGTGTCTAGAAGGGTTTAAAAATTTCAAAGTTTTCGGTCAAAAAATATGCTTGAGATCATTGAGCTAATAATACTGCACAAGTTCATTCAGTTGCTTGACAGCTCTGTGGTGTGCTCTAGGCGCGCGCACTCATCCTGGATGGGACATAGTGGTGATACGTGGTGTCGTCTCTATACGTAGTAATAATAGCTCAATGCTTGAGATAGAAATTGTAAAAAAGCCAAAAAATCTTAACAGCAACCAATCATCGTGGCACTGCTTGGATTCATGTATCATTATAACAAGCTTGCTTCGCACGTCTCGTAGCGAGTCGCTTCGAAAAACGCATTGCAAATCGCAACTATAGTCGTATCGGCAGGCACTATGGACGGGATCTTATTTATACGTCTTCGCACGACTACATGCGAAACTTTTCGATCCCCTTAAGTACTAAGGCAGCCCGCATACTATGTAAGAGGTATTCGTGCGTATAGTCCCTACGTCCGAAATCAATTCGAACTAGTAGAAATATTTTGCGTAGTCGTGCGTAAGAGATGAAAACCATGTCGATGTTTCCGGAACTTTATGGCATAATGCAACTGTCGTTATTTTTATAAAATAATGATCAGCCTTATAATACGAAACAAGAAGAATCAAATATAAAATAAAAGGCCTCAAAAAGTGTAAAATGAATAAAAAGAAGATCTAGAATTTAACACAAAAGTAATAAAAAGAATATAATAAAATTAAACTAATATGACTATTAGTACCTATAATCTATTACAGTATCGAAAAAATCCTCCGTTTTAGGGTTCTGTAGCCAAATGACATAAAACGGAACCCTTGTATTCGTCATGTCTATCTTTCCGTCCGCATGTCACAGCCTCATTTTTTCGAAAGTATAAGAGCTATCCACTTATCCAGTTGAAATTTGGTAAGTAGATGATATGTAAACCGCATTAGGATTTTAACACATAAAATAACAAGCTTTAGGGGTTCCCTATACTTGAACTGAAACTAGTAATCTGTGCCGAAACTCAAAAAAATACTAAAACTTTTACGTTACGTTACTTGCTGTTACGGAACCCCGTCATGGGCACGTCCGACTCGCAGTTGGCCAGTTTTATCTAAATATTTATAACTCAACGGTGACTGACTGATATAGTGATCTATCGACGCACATCCCAAACCACTGGACGGATCGGGCTGAAATTTGGCATGCAGGTAATTGTTATGACGTAGGCATCCGCTAAGAAAGGATTTTGATCAATTGTACTCCCAAGGGGATAAAATAGGGGATGAAAGTTTATATGAAACTTTGACAATTTGATAAAAAATACATTGTTAAGTTCCGACATCCACGCGAACGAAATCGCGTGCACAGGTAGTTATTAATATAACAGTCTGTTGTTACTGTTGCTAGTTGCTGGGCCAAAGTCTCTATTCAATCTTTCCACGCCTCACTATCTGTAACGAGCGAAGATTAATTTTTGTCGCATATAATAATTATGACCTATTTCGTTCACTAAAATGAAATGAAAAGTCAGCGTTTCAAAACTAATTTGGATACAAATCAATGAATAATTAAATGTTTGAACCTCTGTTTAATTGGCGTTTTGATACTAGCACTGCCAATAATTTTCGGTCAGCTTTGTATGGATGCGATCGCTATTCAGTCTTTCAGCTTCATGTTTGTAAACAATTTTTTTTTTGCTTGGTAATATCATCAAATGAGTCCTCCCACCCCGGGCAGGACGGAATGGACTGTCAGACTTGTACTGACTAAAATCCACGGTGTTCTTCAATAGCCCTTTATGTTCTGACGTCGAGTTCTCTCTTTTGGCACCTAATCGGATATATTTTTTGACCAGCAATTGTACATTTTCGATTTCTCTAGCTCTCTCATACCAAAAATCTAATTAACGTAATAAAAAAAATTCTTCCAAACTATCATTGCCTGTTGATTCGTTATACATAATTTTAAAACTGATTACTACCTACTTCAGTCTAGTCCATATAATTTTCACTACATCGATAAAATGCTGAAACATTAATAATAGTGCTTATAGAGCAGAACGTATAACATCTAATTATGTTAAAAATTAATTAATTATGTAGTTATTAATTAGAGTTTGATTCGTAATTAATACGTTCTAAACGATATTAATTAGGAAAAATGGATAAAAACTAGCATTAAGCTAGTTTTTGCTCGTGGCATCGACCGCGTTGGTTATTATTATAGTTCTAGTATATAACCAGAACCGTTGCTAAGTTTATGAAATTACTTTAGAAATATTTTTCAGTACAAAAAGTAAAATAGTTATTTTGTAGAACGAATAGCCAGGTACACACGGCTACACGTCAAGCTATACAAAACCTGTTTGTCTTGGTCTCGCTTCGTACGATTTTTACACACGAGGAACGGTCAGCTAATACTGGTTCTGCATAGCTTGATGTGCAGCCGAGTGTTCCATAATCTATGAAATAAAAGAAAAACATCTTTGATATTCCCAGAGTATTGGTGATTTTTGAACACCACTACATTTTCGGACATATATCCCATATATGAGATAGTTTATTTATTTATGTCTTTTAAAAAAAGTTGCTTAACGTGCTGTTACAATGTTTTTTTTGTTCCTAGCTCAGGTGATTATTTCACGGCTGCGTTTCTAATAGGCAAAGTAGCAAGTACCTGAATTCATCCGTTTACCATTCCTATGTATCGTTAGTTTCACTTCCCAACAATAAATCACTTTTCTAAAACCTTTCTAAACAGTTTCGCAATAATGTTTGGATCTGGGGTGCGTTTAAGTCAACCATCCAGTTTAAAATTTATACGGACTAAACGTTAAACACCCCGTTCAAGTTCACCGAGAGGGGAAAAATTAAACTGACTAAAATTTTATATGCCCCGTTCACGTTCGTCCGATGGTATAAGTTTTCGCCTACTAGGATAAATCTTAGCGACCTTTTTACCTCGCTAAATTTTATCCTGCTGTCAGATTGACTTTGACATGGAGCTGTTTGCTCAATTCGCTCTCTAAAAACAAATATTTGTAAAAAGTACTTATTTTATCCCCTCCGTGAACTTCATTTGTGTGTGACAAGTAAATAAGATTTGAAAAAAATGAGAATAATTAATAACAAGCTGAGCTGTCAATTGAATTTGACAGTTAAACCTATGACTCCGTTCAGCGAACTCTCTTTAGTTTAATTTTTATTTGGATGGTTGACTTAAACGCACCCCTGGAGTTGTTTACAATCCACTTGACATTTTGTCAGACGTCAGTTTTGACAAGTGAAAGCGCCATCTGGCGAAGTTTGTTAGCAGCTATCGATTAATCGATATTTTAACATAATGATCGAAAACTTTTAAGTAATATCAACTAACACCTTCCTAATAATTTTCAGTTAAAGGAAAACAAACTAAATTAATAATAAATTAAAATAAATTTTTTAGCGGAAATGATTCTATTTTTTCATTATAAACTTTCTTCTAGAAACTTCGTCAAGGCGATGCATATTTAATCTGTGGTTTTGTTTGCGTCCTTGGTGTTGACAGCTTAAAGTGGTTATTTTGCCTATTTATAAATATGAGTGTTTTCCCCATGATACGCTGATAGATTAAAAGAAAATAACGAGATATTGATAATGGAGCAAAGAATTGAGGTGGATCTTAAAGCTTAATATGGCTTCGGCTTCTGGTCGTGACCTTAGACAGTTTTTGTGAAGTTTTTGTGTTGTTGTAGTGTTTCCCCATGGGGACCGGTTAATTGTGTTTTACTAGAAGTCAGGGAGAATGGTTGGGGCTTGGCACCCGAACCCTGACCTCAGATCCGGCAGGAGCGTCAGTATGTCAGCCATTTATCTCAGAGACAGCCTGGGAAGCGCTCGCCTTAAATCTTGCGACTAATTTAAAAGGTAAGAAATCTTGTTGTAACCGGGTCTGGAGTTAGTCAGTGAGCGCTCCCCTGGTAGTTGAGAGAATATGTTGGTGATCTATTGAACGCTTATTCCAGGATTCCAAACTGCGTCTTTTCGTGTGCGGGCCCAGCCAGTCGAGCAACCCGAGGCCACAGTCCAAGGGCTATTCCCCTGCAGTAACTGTGAGTATTAACCCCTGCTATTCCCCAAAGATTGGTTGTTGTTTTGACTAGCTAGATTTCCCTGCTCGGTCACCTAGAGGAAAGCAAATTAGTTTTGTTTATATTCCTAGCCCTCCGTATTGTCGATTGCAGGGAGTCCCATCGGGTGATTCGCTCCGCCGCTGGGATTCAGAGTGCTGTCTGAAGCCCAGACGCGGAACCCGTCCTCGAGCACGCCGTTAGCCTCCTGCAGAGACGACTGTGCGGCTGGCAGACCCCGCCTAGCGATAGCGCAGGCGTGACGGTTTTTTTTATTTTAACTTCCTTTTTCTTTCAATTATTTCTACGGATTATCTTAAGACGGTTTCTGTGCAAACCGCCTCTTATAAGACCGGTGTTAGGTGAACCCGGTTTTGATGTCGGTACTTCACCGAATTTAAATTAAGGATCTTGGAATTGTCTACCCTCATCCCGAAGAATAGTGGACATCTGCAGCTCCAGGATCCGGGACTCTTCCAGTCCCTGGCGCCCATTATTTAATTTAATTTAGGTAACTTTAATTGGAAGGTTCAGATATTTGATAACATTTTATTTTTGTAGTCGTCATCGAATCAGTACCCGGTTATCTCCAATTCCCCATGACCCTAGCTCTTAATTTAAAAGGTTGAAACTGGCTAGCGTTACTTGTATAAACTAGTTAACACCAAGAAATGTTGTTTATTTCACCATTGTCAGAAAATTATATTGTATAATTATTTAAATTAATCAAGGTAACAATACAGGGTGTTTTGGCTAATAAACCGTTTCAGTGAATTTATTGTTTTCTTCAATTCTTATCACCAACCGGGGAGGGAGAAAATATTATATGTAACAGTGCCGTTGTTAAATACCATAATTATAAAAAAGTTCCGAATTAAAAAAAAACACGATTATCATGCTCACTCGCACTTCAAACCAAAAAGGCACAACCATTAAAAAAAATAAAACAGATTACACCAAATGAACACTTGCGAACATCATCACTCAATGGTACATTAAGAGTCGTTTCCCTAACACAGATGGACAGCTTCCTAACTCTCCTGAAATGGTTCACGCCATTATATTTACGATGAATCCGGATGACAAATATTATGATAATGGCTTCTGAGATAAATGATGGTTTTTATTGTCATGGGAGGAGCTAAATTTTTGAGTTATGTGACTTTGGTTTTGGGAGTACATTAGTTGTGTGAATGACTTCTGTTTGGTCGTGAATAACGTGAATTTTATTCAATCATCTGTTACATCTGTTTTTTTTTTCATTATGATACTTATGTTGTTCTTCCTTGTTGTCTTACCGCTCAAAATCAATCTTACTTCTTACTTAATATTTCCATGTGAAGGGATGTGTGTATGTTCCACTTTTACTTCAAAACCAATTATGAATGAATTTTCGCAGAGATAGATGGAACCCTAGAGAAAGTTATAGGCCGGATATATGTGGCAAACGATGCAGACAGCGAGTAGCCCATTACTCGCCTTTGGTATCACGTCCAGCGACGGCTGGGTCGTGAGGTGGCTATTCCTCAAGCAAAACTATTCTGTCAACTCGCTGAGGTACTATGTAAGCGAGGGGGATGGGGTACTGCGTTGTGATTGGCTAACTCAAGGTCTGTTCTGTCTCAAGGTATGTTTACGGCTCACAGGAGTGGTCGAAATAAGACGGATATAAGACTTTTTTCCCTAATGTGTAGTCAGTCATCGGTCGCCTGTTATTAGGAGTCTAGTAATATATCGTCGTTGACCGTATGCCACCGTGTCCTCCTGGCGATTCTCGTAGTAGTGACCCAGACCAGACCCAGTGTTTCTTTCCACCTGATGAAAAGGACGCCGTGGGTGCCTCTCCAGCCACTCCTCAAACAGGAGTCCTACCGCTGCGATTCCAGCGTGCCGGTTCTAATATCTACACATTAGGTAACAGAAAAATGTAAAAATAAACTGTCTGTATTTAAACAAGATAAATCTTGTCTAAATCATAACATTTCATGTTTACGAAGAAAGTTTAGCAAAATAAACTAGAAACACCCACGTGCATCATTTAGTAGGTCAATGCGTGGGCTTAGATCTTTCACTACTAACTTAGAACAAGTTAGTCTGTCGTAACGAGAGTAACGTAGAATGATGTAATTACTCAGTAGTCTTAAAAAAGAAGGCACGGCTGTCGCAGTGGCTGAGAAATTAATTGCCGCACAGCGTGTCGTGGGTTCGATTCCCGCATGGAACAATAGTTGTTCCGGGTCTGCGTGATGGTGTGTGTGAGTTTATGTGTTTGTAAACGCATCACAAGAAATTCCTAGTAGGGGACAACGTTTAAAAAATAGTTCTCTTGAATATCCTACTAATATTATAAGCGTGAAAGTTTGTATGTATGGATGTATGGATGTTTGTTACTCTTTCACGCAAAAACTACTGAACGGATTTGGCTGAAATTTGGTACACAGATAGTTTATAACCTGGATTAACACATAGGATTGCCATTGAATTAATCTTACCATTGTATTTTTCGCCTTGTGACATATTTATTTGGGACTTAACCTAACAATGATTCAGTTTGAGAAACACGTGTGTTTTCTAGACTATTTTCGGATCTAACTTTGAATATTTATTTTTGGGAGTTCAAGCAAATATATACAAACTAAAGCTAGAAATTAAAAATAAATAAAACTATATTTTTACAACTAAACTTACACTAAAAAAAAAAAAAAAACCTATTTTAACAAAAACAAAAAACATAAAAAGGCAGAGTCACTTATGCGTCAAAGTACTCCTCCGCATCGCTGTCATCCGGAAACGTGCCCAGAAGACTGGCAGCATTGCCACGTTGGATGGCAATGCTTATTCTTTGACCAAAAAAGGAACCAGCCCTCTGGTCACGTGAACTGTCGATCAGTCGGCGAGAAATTTCCTTAAAAAGGAGACGCGCACTCGGACCCCATGACCCGAGCGTTTCGACCCCAAACGGCTCAAAACTGTAGCAACCATTAAGGTTACAGTATTTGCGCCGTTTGAGGTTCTCAGCAGCCGCAGCAGCAGCACCAGCACAGCCCGCCGTGCTTGCAACGTGGGATGGTGCAAGGGTATCGACACTAGTAGCGTCCCATACCAGAGGCCTACCCACACATAGGATAGTTTTTATCCCGATGTTATGTTCCCGTGGGATAATTTTGGAGTTGTAGCGGGTGAAGTCGCTGGCAACAGCTAGTTACAAATAATAATGTCCTGTCTATCAAGACAATCTAAAAGTCTGACACGTTAGTCTAACTTTAGAATACCTGAGTATGTGTCAGAAGTTAGATTTAGGGATTTGAGTCTAGTTGTTTCATGGAACTAATATTTAGTTTATAATAGTACATTATGGTACAAGTGTGTAATGTTGGTGATTACCGCTGAGGCGCCATTGAGACCCGAGCCGTTAGGTGAGGGTCTTAAGAGAGCCGAGGACGGTAATCATCAATACACACGTGTATCATACGACGTTTTTCAACACACTTGTGAAGAAAATAATACTAAAAAGCCATTTTATTTAATGATTAAAAAGTTTGTTTAGAGAAACAATTAGTTAACGTGCAGTTGGTAAAATTTATTTGTATCTACTATTGAACACGATCTTTTTTGTTTCGAAACTTTTTTAAAAACAAAGCAACACAAAAAAAAACAACAACAACAAAGAAAAAGTCACAGTTTGATAACAGTATCAAACTGTGACTTTTTCTTTACAAGTGAGTTATAGGTTTTTTTTTAATTGGTTTACACTTAAAAAAAAAACCTATAACTCACTTGTGAATAATAGTAAAGAAAAAGTCACAGTTTGATAACAGGTGTCATTATGTGCCTAATTGCGGTGAAATTAGAGCCATTTTATGAGCAAGTGTGTTGAAAATACGTATAGTCTATTTATAGTTGGACAGAAACGTGATGGACAATAACGTTGACTGGAATAGTAAATCATACTTTGTTAGGTCAGTCTCCGGCTGTCATTTTTAGATCTTTGACAGTCGTTAATCTCAGTCAAAAGCTCGAAAGTTGGGTATCGTATTCCCCAGTTTCTAGGTTGTGGACGTCCGATAGGTAGACCGGGCGATCTGCACAGTGGTGACTCCCAGTTTTTTCTTCCTTCCCAAACAGACATATGAACCTCCCGAACCATCCATGTCCAGTAAAAACATGCGTCAGGTAGAAGGTGAGAACAACATGGCGCCTTTCCAGCCACTCCTCAAACAGGAGTCTAACAATCGCGATAGTAGCATACCAAAATTGAGAAATTCCTGAGACATTATATGCAGGTATTGTTGTTTATAATAACATAAAATATTTAACAATACGTAAGTGAAACGTGGGTAGGCTTTGTAGTAAATAGATTCACTTATCCGTAACCTTCAGAAGACCACCTTACACGTGTTTCTTCTTAACTCAAGTAAGTTACTTATGCGCGCAAAGTCCGCGACAACAAAGGAAAGTTCACGATCAATATGATCACTAGCCCATATTTCGAAGATTGGCCTATTGTAGCTTAATATAAGCTCAGTTAACCTTTAAAGTCTTCACATAGGAACTCCAGTCACCTTACCTTAAATCTTCCATTGTGAAATAGTTTTTTTATAAGGTTGATATTCTCAGTTCCTGACTTTGCTCAAGTCGAGCTCAATAGTTTTTTTTTTAAACCTTGCTCCACACTAGAAATTTCTCCTGTGTCGTGGGTACGTTTACAAACGCCCAGACCCGGAGCAATTGCTTGTCTTGTAGATCATACAAACATTTGCTCCGTGCGGGAATCGAACCCTCGAAACGCAGCGCAGCAGTCCGATCGCTCAGCCACTGCGCTAACCGTGCTGTCAAGTACATAATAACTCCGTCAGATTTAGACACAAATCTGATGTCTACAGTGCCAATCCAGTGCTGGAATCCAGTAAGGCTGGATTTAGCTACTGGATCAATGTCAATCAGCCTAAGTCACGACATAACAGTGCGCAGTGCTTCTTTATCTTGGTAAAATCATCAAATGAGTCCCCCCACCTGAGGGCGGAATGGGCCTATCAGACTTATACTGACTAAAAACCACGGTGATCCTTCGATTGCTCTATACGTTCAAGTGTCACAGTTAACTGATGAGACAGTCCCGCACCATCTAAGGAGGCCCTGTCGGATTTTTGACAGCTCTTTATGTAACACGTCGCGCCGTCTACCCACCCGGGCATGGTCCATGTTCGGACGGCAAGTCACCCAATTACTCGCCGTCCACATGCCCGCACGTTTTTGTTAGAACCAAAAATGTTCAATTGAAGGCAAGAATACTGTAGAAACTTTTAATCTCCCCTTTCTCGGGCAATACAAAGAGTATTGTCATACCTGACTCAAAGAAATAGTTTCATGGTGCTAGCTCACCTTATTACATGCTCAAAGACGCGGCTGTAGAGATTTTGGTTTGAGAAGCGGCATGAATCAATATCATGCAGTATTCCGGCTTGTAAGAAATAGGTTTAAAGGAGAATTCCACCAATGATACTGAACGCCATCAACTCGTTCAAGCGCGTCAACGACGATATATTACTAGACTCCTAATAACAGGCGACCGATGTCTGTCAACACATTAGGCAAAAAAGTCTTATACCCGTCTCATTTCGACCACTCCTGTGAGCCTTAATATACCTTGAGACAGAACAAACCTTGAGTTAGCCAATCACAACGCAGTACCCCATCCCCCTCGCTTACGTAGTACCTCAGCGAGTTGACAGAATAGTTTTTGTTCCTTTGATCGTGTATGCGGAGTCTAGTAATATATCGTCGTTGAAGCGCGTTCAGTACCTAATTGTCATTGTAAATGTGCTTTAGCAATTGTCTCTTGTAACAATCAGATACAAATCACGTTTAGTTTCTCAAAAGCCTCTCCCCGTGAGTTCCAGTTTTCTTTATCGAGGCCCAGAAAGACACGGCGGCTTTTCTTTTTGGAAGGGTGACATTTCATCCTCGTATGAAATATTTCGCGGACGATTTGACACTTAAGTCAAATCTTTTTAATTAGCTTTTTACTTATTAGTTATCTGAACACAATGACATGTTATCCAATTTAGTGTAGACGTTCGCAATCTATGCGCGTACAAACAAACTTAGGTTGTGGTTTTACCACCTGCTAATACCACATCTAGCAAAATATATATACATCAACGCAACAAGCCTTTACTTCAATCTGGCGTAAAAATCCAGACTCTTTCTATTCCACACACAGGGTGTTCACACAACCCACATAAGCTTTTTAGAAGCAGGCACGTTCGAGCACCGCTTCGCTGTGCTTGTAATAAAAAATGTTGCTTAAAGTGTAGTCCAGACTGCAAGGTGCGATAAATTGGTTATTTGTTTTTTTTTTAGGAATTTTAATTTGTTCGACAACTTCTTTTTCATTGGTTTAAACATGTTCTTGTTTAATATTGATTGTTCAATTAAAAACGTTCAGCGAGGAAATTCACATGGATTTATGAAATGTCAAAATACAGGAGTGTATTGACATTTCATAAATTGCCATATATCTAATCGTACGTAAATATTGTAGCGAAACTTGTTTTCGCTTGCAACTTCTTCGCATTTATTTGCGCAGTCCATGTTAAAAGTCTATGTTCAGATAATAATTAGGAAATGCAATCTCCTTATGCGTGGTGTGTAGGTAACCATTTTATAAATTAATAATACAAGAAAAAAATGGTAATGACTGTGCTAGGATTTCATGAAGTAAATGAATTTAGAAGTACCTATTGCCTAAAGCCGAAATAAAGTTGCCGTTTTAGACCAGATATAGATATTGACATAATGCATTTTAATTTTACTGTTTATACATACCAACAGATGAAATGTATCAGATGATTTTCCAAACTAAATTTTACGCACATCACCGCTCTTACCAGTCTGAGACACCCTTTATCATCTCTATGAAGGTATAGTTGTTACAAAATACTATTCGTCTGTTACCTGCTTTATAAACATACTGTATGTGGTGAGGGTAGCAAAGTTCCAAGCTCCATGAATGTATTTTTAAACTCGAACAAAAACTTTTTTGTTTTTTTTTTTGTGTAAGTTTAAAAGAGGTTCAGAGTGTTGAGGTTGGAAAGGACAGAAAGATGGGCGTCAGAGAATTAAACACACGTTATCAGTGTTTTATTTTTTCGCAAGTTAGATAGTTCGAAATAAGCTTAACTAAGTAATAATTACTTAATAATATTATTCATTTCTTTATATTTTTTGCACATAGTACTAGTTAGCTTTTTGTTTTCAATGCTTGATTATTTATGGAAAAAAGGATTAACATTACATAATTATAACTAAAACTAGAAATATACAAGTGTTACTAACTAAATATTTACAAAAGATGTGTGTAATAAATTAAAAATGAAATTTTATTTATATTTTAGATTATAATTATGTATACTTCCTTATTGTTTAGGCATTGTCTCTAATACATCATTCATTCTACATAATCTATCGTTTTATTTTTGTTTCTTTGTGTAACCTATTTGTTTTGTCCAGAGGCACCCAAGCTGTAAGAACCAATAACCCAACAATTTTGACAGTAATATCGTGTCCGATATGGTCTAGTGGCTAGGATACGTGGCTCTCACCCAGGAGGCTCGGGTTCGATTCCCGGTATCGGAAATTGTTTTTGAATATTTTTATGGCATTTTAAACTGATATTTCACTTTTTAATTTTAGATGTAAATATTTTTGGTGAGTAAAAGCTTGGTCTGGCCTCGGAACATAATGGGCTATTGAAGAACACGGTGGATTTAAGATGCAATATTTTTTTATAGAATTGAACACATATTAGTAGGTATATACATAGGTAGCTCTAGAAATTGAAAAATTTATAAAGGCAGAATAAACAAAATCTAAACTAAATCTAAAGACAAATCAAGGTGAGACAAATCAAAACGTAATCTACAGTTTATCAATTACCGCGATTCCTGATACGTAAACCATGGACCATTTCTGGTTTCAAAATAAACTACCTAAATAAAAAAATAAGTCTAAAATACTACTTACCAGTACAAGTGAATTATAAAACAGAGGATTAAAACTGTGAAGTTTAACTAAAAGTTGGAGGTGCTCAGCTCGGCAAGTTTCGGGTTTACGAACTTTCCATAACTTAAATATGAGGAATTAACTTAAGACGCTGTCTCTGCGTTCTTCAATTTAAAATCTACCGTGGGATTTTAGAATTGCATATCTTGGATATTCATGTGATATAGATTTTTTTCTACGTCGTAAAATCATCAAAATTTGATGATTTTTGATCATTTAATGAGCCATTAGATCCTGGGTTGGACGGCAGGGATTGTCAGACTTGTACTGACTAAAATCCCCCGTGATCCTTCAATAGCCCTTTACGTTCGCGAGCCACGTTTACCGGAAATCGCATGTGATATAGGTTATTACCTATATCACATGCAAACGATAGTTGTATAAAAGAAGTAACTACAGATAGCGCGCGAGTTGAATGCAGTCGGGGTCTGAGGTGAAGAGCCCCCCGCTACCCGCACGCCCCACCTCACGCGCCTGCAGTTTAGTACTTTGCCATCCTTGTCAACAGCACTACCGCATTCCTAAGCTCTGCATTCAACTCGTGCGCTTAGTGTACTCGATGAAATCGATCGGTCTCTCAGTCTCATAGGGTTATTTTCTTATTTTTAGGAAATTTAAAAACGTGGTATTTTAAATTTTTTAAATTGTTACATATAATATTTTCTCCCTCCCCGGTTGGTGATAAGAATTGAAGAAAACAATAAATTCACTGAAACGGTTTATTAGCCAAAACACCCTGTATTGTTACCTTGATTAATTTAAATAATTATACAATATAATTTTCTGACAATGGTGAAATAAACAACATTTCTTGGTGTTAACTAGTTTATACAAGTAACGCTAGCCAGTTTCAACCTTTTAAATTAAGAGCTAGGGTCATGGGGAATTGGAGATAACCGGGTACTGATTCGATGACGACTACCTACAAAAATAAAATGTTATCCAATATCTGAACCTTCCAATTAAAGTTACCTAAATTAAATTAAATAATGGGCGCCAGGGACTGGAAGAGTCCCGGATCCTGGAGCTGCAGATGTCCACTATTCTTCGGGATGAGGGTAGACAATTCCAAGATCCTTAATTTAAATTCGGTGAAGTACCGACATCAAAACCGGGTTCACCTAACACCGGTCTTATAAGAGGCGGTTTGCACAGAAACCGTCTTAAGATAATCCGTAGAAATAATTGAAAGAAAAAAGGAAGTAAAAATAAAAAAAACCGTCACGCCTGCGCTATCGCTAGGCGGGGTCTGCCAGCCGCACAGTCGTCTCTGCAGGAGGCTAACGACGTGCTCGAGGACGGGTTCCGCGTCTGGGCTTCAGACAGCACTCTGAATCCCAGCGGCGGAGCGAATCACTCGATGCTCCTGCAATCGACAATACGGAGGGCTAGGAATATAAACAAAACTAATTTGCTTTCCTCCAGGTGACCGAGCAGGGAAATCTAGCTAGTCAAAACAACAACCAATCTTTGGGGAATAGCAGGGGTTAATACTCACAGTTACTACAGGGGAATAGCCCTTGGACTGTGGCCTCGTGTTGCTCGACTGGCTGGGCCCGCACACGAAAAGACGCAGTTTGGAATCCTGGAATAAGCGTTCAATAGATCATCAACATATTCTCTCAACTACCAGGGGAGCGCTCACTGACTAACTCCAGACCCGGTTACAACAAGATTTCTTACCTTTTAAATTAGTCGCAAGATTTAAGGCGAGCGCTTCCCAGGCTGTCTTTGAGATAAATGGCTGACCTACTGTCGCTCCTGCCGGATCTGAGGTCAGGGTTCGGGTGCCAAGCCCCAGCCATTCTCCCAGACTTTCAGCAAAACACAATTAACCGGTCCCCATGGGGAAACACTACAACAACACAAAAACTTCACAAAAACTGTCTAAGGTCACGACCAGACGCCGAAGCCATATTACGCTTTAAGATCCACCTCAATTCTTTGCTCCATGATCAATATCTCGCAATTTTCCATTAATTTATCTTCCTTTTCATGGGGAAAATAGTATATTTATAACTCGGCAAAATAACCACTTTGAGCTGTCAACACCAAGGACGCAAACAAAACCACAGATTAAATATGCATCGCCTTGACGAAGTTTCTAGAAAAAAAGTTTATAATGAAAAAATAAAATCACTTCCGCTAATAAATTTATTTTAATTTATTATTAATTTCGTTTGTTTTCCTTTAACTAAAAAATATTAGGAAGGTGTTAGTTGATATTACTTAAAAGTTTTCGATCATTATGTTAAAATATCGATTAATCGATAGCTGCTAACAAACTTCGCCAGATGGCGCTTTCACTTGTCAAAACTGACGTCTGACGAAATGTCATGTGGATTGTAAACAACTCCAGATCCAAATATTATTGCGAAACTGTTTAGAAAGGTTTTAGAAAAGTGATTTATTGTTGGGAAGTGAAACTAACGATACATAGGAATGCTAAACGGATGAATGCAGGTACTTGCTACTTTGCCTATTAGAAACGCAACCGTGAAATAATCACCTGTGCTAGGAACAAAAAAAAACATTGTAACAGTACCTCCCCAACCACCAGAGATTTGACCCACTAGGGCAAATCTCGACGCTGGCCCTCCAGCGTCTAAGCAGACTCCAAAGTATCAAGCTCACTAACCAATTCTCAACCGCTCAAACCTGAAAAGAGGAATGGAGAACGAAAAGAAGCAAAAATTAAATATATGAATACTGGTGTACGATCACAATTATTATATTATATGTTGTAATATAGAATGTCATCTTTATGTCTCCTGGGGCAAGTCTAATCCATTTACTAACATGTAAAAGACAAACTCCAAAAAGTTAAAAAAAATGTGTAAGTAACTTTCCACGAACTATCCCAGTCTGACCTACTATATTTATATAGGACAGACAACCCTATTCAATCGTACACCACCCTTCACACTTCAAATGAGTAAACTGCCAGCCCTCATGCTGAGCTAGAACTCAAATAATACAATGAAATGATATAAATTATATTCCATTAAAAAAAATGAAAATTTCTTCCCATAGAAAGAAAGTAACGGCCAATGGCCTAACAAAAAAAAATCCAACTTGAACGTATTCCATCAATGCAGCCTACACGCCCGCCATTACGGCCTTCTACCTCAGGACTATCTTTTTGCTGCCTTACCAGCAGTCCGGAGTTTCGGACCCCAATAGGGTTGTTAAACATGCAACAACCACTTCTAAATATGGTTTAAAAAACGTGAACACAGTAGGAACCTGTGTACCACTACAAACCGTAAAAACAGTGGAAAATACTTTTAACCCACTGTGATCTAGGCACCGGGAAAATAAATCCACCAATGCTCAAACAAAAATCAGCAACCTCAAGGCATATACAGCCCTCAATGGTTACGGGTACGTATTAAAATACCGAAATTTAAAAGACCGAATTTTAAAATACCGATGGACGGAATCCCGAAAATTGAAACGCCGAATGGTTGTTTGGTCGAAAGTTTTAAATCTCGAAAGTTCATTTGCCCGAAGGTTTAAAATCCCGAAATTTAAAAACCTGGAGTTTAAAATGCCGTAAATTTCCTTCACAGGAGCAAGTCGACGGAGCCCCGCTCCGCGGGGCTCCTACTTCTGCGTGGTTAAAAAAAAATAACCACGAAGAGGATGGCGGGGTCTTTCAGACCCCGCCATCCTCTTCTAACCTATATTGTCCAAGTCGGGGTGCCAGCAAGTCCCGAGGTTAGACCTAGTTCTAACCGGCTAAACCTAGGTGTAACCGACCACATGCGGTTAAACCTACGTGTATCATACTTATCTTCAGTTAGAACTAGGTTTAGCCGGTTAGAACTAGGTCTAACCTCGGGACTTGCTGGCACCCCGACTAGGACGATTTAGGTTAGAAGAGGATGGCGGGGTCTGAAAGACCCCGCCATCCTCTTCGTGGTTATTTTTTTTTAACCACGCAGAAGTAGGAGCCCCGCGGAGCGGGGCTCCGTCGACTTGCTCCTCCAAAAACCGAGGTTTTTGATCAAAAACATAACGACTATCGGCATTTAAAACTTTCGGTATTTTGAATTTCGGTGTTTTGGACGTCGGTATTTCAAACATAGGTATTATGAACTTTCGGTATTTTGAATTTCGGTGTTTCGGACGTCGGTATTTCAAACATAGGTATTATGAACTTTCGGGATTTTGATACGTACCCATGGTTACTGCGACCAACTACAACATGCAATTTTATATTAAAAAAATTGTAATTAAATAAGTTAAAAAAAAATTAATCGTGGCCACATGGCGGTTTTAAATCTTTTATATGCCATGTGCCAAGATTTTTGCCGGAACTACAGCCTTCTAATTCATACACTAAGGGTGAAAGTTTTTTCCTAATAATACATTTTTCGTATTTTGGTGCCAATTTGGCCATAAAGAATTTGGAGGCGTCACTCTGTGGATATGTTTTCTTCCACACAGTGTCGCCTACCTCAAACTCCGCGTGCTTCCTACCGCTATTATAGTAACGAGCACTACGAGTATGGGATTTGATGAGCGCCTCCTTAACTTTATCAAAGATACTACCTAATGTTCCTAGCCGGTCTGCATAAGAACTGCGCGAAGAGCAAGCCAGAGTGAGCTGTCCTACGGTATCATTGCCGAAGACATCACCACTACTAACTGCCTCTCTGCCATGTACTAGGAAGAACGGTGTGAAACGAGTAACTTCATTCGTGGAGGTGTTCATAGCGAATTGGATCTTAGAGATGTTAACGTCCCAAGATCGATGATCATCCTCCACGAGTATTGATACCGCGGTCATGATGGTACGGTTATAGCGTTCTACGGTGTTCACGCTTGGGCAATAACGAGGTGTGAAGTGAACTTGAGGTATTTTGTACCTCTGTAATAGCGAACGAATCTCATTGCCCGTGAATTGCGTCCCGTTGTCCGCTATCACCGTACGGGGTATACCGTGTACCAGGAAAACACCGTCTTCTAGTTTCTGTGCTATAGCCTTACCAACGGCTCTACGTAAAGGAAACAGCAGACAATACTTCGTAAAACAGCACACGACCACCAACAGGTACGTGAATCCCGCTCTTGACCGTGGTAACGGACCTACCAAGTCAATGCTTATTGTTTCAAAAGGTTTGGAACAGTCTTTCGCATCACCTAAGAGACCGGAAGGAGGCTGTTGTGAGTGTTTGTATGCGGCGCACTTATCACAATTACTAACGTAGCTAGCCACATCTTTGTACATGTTAGGCCAGAAGTAACAGAGAGCGAGTCTCTTATAAGTTTTAAACACTCCGAAGTGAGGTGATAATTCGCCACTGTGGTGACTCTTTAGCAATTCTTCCCGACTGCTCTCCGGTACTACCTGCTTCCAATCATTGTCACTAGCTACTCCGAATTTATTTTTTGAATAGCGGTAAAGTTTATCCCCTTTAATTATATAGTTAGGGCACGACCTAGGCATACTGACGCATTTATCCCACACCCCCTTAAACCAAGTGTCAGTGTCCAACGCTTTAATTTCCAGCACCGGAACGCCACGCGATAAGGCATCTGGAACCACATTGTCCTTACCTTTGCGGTGCTCAATGGTAAAATTGTAAGGTGATAACCGACAACCCCAACGGGCCAAACGCCCAGAGGGATTGGTTAAATTAAAGAACCATTTCAAACTCGAGTGGTCGGTTATCACTTTAAACTCAGGACCGCCTTCAACGTAAGGACGAAAGTGCTCCACGGCGAAGACCACCGCAAGTGCCTCACGCTCCGTCGCTGAATAATTACGTTCCGCCGGATTAAGCGAACGACTGCAGTAGGCGATCGGGTGCTCCTCCCCATCTACAACCTGAGTCAGAGTGCCCGCTATCCCAAAACTGGATGCGTCACAATGAATCTCAAAAGGTTGAGAGAAATCAGGGCAAGCTAATACTGGTGCCGACACCAATGCCTCTTTCAAGGTTGAGAACGCGGATTCGGTCTCAGCCGTCCACTTGAAAGGCGGCGCTTTTTTGCTTGTACTTGTAAGCGCATTCAAAGGGGCCGCTATCGAACTAAAGTTTTTAATAAAACGTCTATAGTAGGAGGCTGTTCCAAGAAACATTTTCACTTGCTTACGAGTTGTAGGGGTTGGAAAGTCGACAATTGACTGAATTTTCGACGGATCGGTGTGTAGGCCTCGCTCGTCCACGATGTAACCTAAATATTTTAGTTCTCGTCGAAAGAAACAGCACTTAGGTAAATTTATTGTTAAATTAGCCTGCCTTAATTTGTCTAAAACCCGTTTTAGAAGCGAAATGTGCTCCTCGAAGGTTGATGAGCATATAATTATATCATCCAAATACACAAAGACCTTATTATCGAACTCCGGACCGAAAAGTCTGTCCATCAATCGCTGTTGGGTGGCTGGGGCTCCAGTCAACCCAAAGCACATAACTTTGAACTGGAACAAACCTCGACCGGGGACTGTAAACGCGGTTTTTTCTTTGGATGAAACGGAATCCAGTTCTATTTGCCAGAACGCCGATTTTAAGTCAATAGACGAAAGATAACGCGCGTCACGCAACTGATCTAAGATGCGAGAGATGTAGGGTAGTGGATACGCATCTTGCTTACTGACCGCATTCAGTTTGCGGCTGTCCAGGCAAAATCGCCATTCCCCATTTGGTTTTGGAGCCAACAGAACCGGGTTATTCCATGTGCTATTGCTAGGTTCCACTACTCCCATCTCCAACATCTCATCCAGCTGACGGTTGAGTTCCTTGAGGCGTTCGGGCGACAAAGGATAATAACGCTGTTTAATAGGAGGAACATCTCCCGTGTCTATTTTATGACGCAGCAAATGGGTACGACCTAATCCTTTTACCTCAAAGGAGACTTTTTCAAAATCTTTAATTAATAACTCCGCTTCCTTCTTCAGCACCGGAACCTAACACCGATATGCAAGAACCCGAGTCGAGTAAGCCGTAATACTGCTCATCGTATATAGAAACAGTTAAATGCGGACGTCTATCGTCCGAAGTCTTATAATGTACTGTATTCACCCTTAATGTACTAAAAAATAATTTTAAAAATTTTAAATGTTTGTCCCAATCGGACTTATCAAAATTTTGGCTGCAGTTCCGGACATTTAGTTTTTTGAAATGCAGGTTGGGCAGGACTGAACCTCCTTCTGCTTTTTATTGCACGTAGGGCACGCTGGTGCACGTACGCCCTTTTTGCCGCAACGGTAACACACAATTTCTTTCGATTTACAATCTGTTAACGAGTGCCCCTTAACCCTACAACGAACACAAAACAACGAACCCGAGTCCGTTTGCACGGCCTCAATCCTGGAACCCTTCGGGGCTTGGTATGCTAGGTCTGCTGCGACGAAAGAAGACGTAGCTTTGGGCGGCTCATGGAACTGAGCCTTGCTGTGGAAGCCCAGCTCCAGTTGCCTGCACTTCTCCTTCAACTCGCCGAGCGTATTGATGGTGAACAAACAAAGTCCCGAAGTGTATTCTGGTCTCATATTGTACTTTATCCGCGCTAAACGATCGTGTTCTGGAACCCTATAAGAAAGCCTGTTGTACATGTTCTCCATAACCGCTATATAAATACATGACTGCTCGGTCGACCCCTGCGTCCTGTTTGTGATTTCCGACATGAGACGCATGTCGTAATCGGGTGGAGCGAAATCAATGAGCAACTGCTCCTTCAGTTCCGGCCAATTACTCACCCACGACTTTATGCCTCGGTACCATAATAAGGCTCCGTCGGAAAAAATGTCCAGAGCCGACTGATGCAATGACAACTCGTCGATACCTCTGGCCTCGCACAGCTCCTCAAGACGCTCAATAAACGCCTTCACGCAACCTGTTCCGTTAAACTTAACACCCAAGGTTTTGACGGTGTCCTTCTTGCACGAAATGGTGACGTCCTTCGTCTGCAAACTAGACAATGCCTCCGGCGTCGCCTCGGCGGAACAAAACGATTGGTGGAAGCTCGCGTTCACGGAATCCATCCTAGCCAGATAACCGCTAAGTTGCTTATCAACGGTTGCGAAATCAGCACTGAGCTCCGTTGGGGGAGTTATCCTACCCAAACGGTGAAAGAGATGAAATCCCAAAGCCCTGGCGCGGTTAAATCTTTTAAAATTGTTGGGGTACCTTTCCAGAACTTCGCCAATTTCTGGTAATTTGGCCTGAATAACCGGAACAACTAACAATTCCGCCTCAGGATCTCTATCAGTCTCCAGGACTTCATCGGAACTGACTAGTTTACCCAGATCTCTAATCTGGATACGAAGTTCCTCAACGGTTGAGGCGGGTTTAGCGTCCCGGATCAGCACCTCATAAACGAGCTCATCTTTTCGTAGTAAATTAAATTTAATAGGGCGTTCCATATTGAAATGTAAGAAAAAAAAATAAGTTGAAACTGGCCGTCACAATTCACAAACTTGAGCAACGTTTAAATATTAACTAAAGTAAACACAGTTCCAGTAATAGCAGTCTTATAGTGCTAGTGTAGTACAATACTATATTAGGGTTTTCTTTTAAAATGGACAATAGTCCTGAAACAATATATTAGGGCACAGGTAAAACAAAGCTGAATTGTAAAACACAGCAAAAAGTAAAATAAAAAAAATGTAAAAAGTAAATTGTAAACCGTAAAAAATTGTAAATTGTAAAAATTGTAAAATATAAAAAATTGTATAAAACAGCACAAACAAGAAAAGGATTCCGCACGACGGTTTTTTCTTCCTAAATAATTAAATAACTGGAAGGTTCCAGAATCAGTACCCCGGTTTGTAAGGTACAGCAATAGACGTAACCTCTATCTCCAATTAATACACACGTTGGTCGCCACTGTTACATATAATATTTTCTCCCTCCCCGGTTGGTGATAAGAATTGAAGAAAACAATAAATTCACTGAAACGGTTTATTAGCCAAAACACCCTGTATTGTTACCTTGATTAATTTAAATAATTATACAATATAATTTTCTGACAATGGTGAAATAAACAACATTTCTTGGTGTTAACTAGTTTATACAAGTAACGCTAGCCAGTTTCAACCTTTTAAATTAAGAGCTAGGGTCATGGGGAATTGGAGATAACCGGGTACTGATTCGATGACGACTACAAAAATAAAATGTTATCCAATATCTGAACCTTCCAATTAAAGTTACCTAAATTAAATTAAATAATGGGCGCCAGGGACTGGAAGAGTCCCGGATCCTGGAGCTGCAGATGTCCACTATTCTTCGGGATGAGGGTAGACAATTCCAAGATCCTTAATTTAAATTCGGTGAAGTACCGACATCAAAACCGGGTTCACCTAACACCGGTCTTATAAGAGGCGGTTTGCACAGAAACCGTCTTAAGATAATCCGTAGAAATAATTGAAAGAAAAAGGAAGTTAAAATAAAAAAAACCGTCACGCCTGCGCTATCGCTAGGCGGGGTCTGCCAGCCGCACAGTCGTCTCTGCAGGAGGCTAACGACGTGCTCGAGGACGGGTTCCGCGTCTGGGCTTCAGACAGCACTCTGAATCCCAGCGGCGGAGCGAATCACTCGATGCTCCTGCAATCGACAATACGGAGGGCTAGGAATATAAACAAAACTAATTTGCTTTCCTCCAGGTGACCGAGCAGGGAAATCTAGCTAGTCAAAACAACAACCAATCTTTGGGGAATAGCAGGGGTTAATACTCACAGTTACTACAGGGGAATAGCCCTTGGACTGTGGCCTCGTGTTGCTCGACTGGCTGGGCCCGCACACGAAAAGACGCAGTTTGGAATCCTGGAATAAGCGTTCAATAGATCATCAACATATTCTCTCAACTACCAGGGGAGCGCTCACTGACTAACTCCAGACCCGGTTACAACAAGATTTCTTACCTTTTAAATTAGTCGCAAGATTTAAGGCGAGCGCTTCCCAGGCTGTCTTTGAGATAAATGGCTGACCTACTGTCGCTCCTGCCGGATCTGAGGTCAGGGTTCGGGTGCCAAGCCCCAGCCATTCTCCCAGACTTTCAGCAAAACACAATTAACCGGTCCCCATGGGGAAACACTACAACAACACAAAAACTTCACAAAAACTGTCTAAGGTCACGACCAGACGCCGAAGCCATATTACGCTTTAAGATCCACCTCAATTCTTTGCTCCATGATCAATATCTCGCAATTTTCCATTAATTTATCTTCCTTTTCATGGGGAAAATAGTATATTTATAACTCGGCAAAATAACCACTTTGAGCTGTCAACACCAAGGACGCAAACAAAACCACAGATTAAATATGCATCGCCTTGACGAAGTTTCTAGAAAAAAAGTTTATAATGAAAAAATAAAATCACTTCCGCTAATAAATTTATTTTAATTTATTATTAATTTCGTTTGTTTTCCTTTAACTGAAAATTATTAGGAAGGTGTTAGTTGATATTACTTAAAAGTTTTCGATCATTATGTTAAAATATCGATTAATCGATAGCTGCTAACAAACTTCGCCAGATGGCGCTTTCACTTGTCAAAACTGACGTCTGACGAAATGTCATGTGGATTGTAAACAACTCCAGATCCAAATATTATTGCGAAACTGTTTAGAAAGGTTTTAGAAAAGTGATTTATTGTTGGGAAGTGAAACTAACGATACATAGGAATGCTAAACGGATGAATGCAGGTACTTGCTACTTTGCCTATTAGAAACGCAACCGTGAAATAATCACCTGTGCTAGGAACAAAAAAAAACATTGTAACAAAATCTATTTTTAAGTAACCTAAATCTAAACCTCACTTCTGCAATTTCAAAAGTGAATTCACTTGTTTTCCAAATCATCAAGAATCACAACTCGACCACAGTTTCTTTAACGATGTTTGCCAAATGAACACAATCACTCAACACAGAACTGAAATAGTTCCACGGTAAAGGCGCGTTTCCATTATGCAAGTGTTTGCATACATGTATGACGTCAGACTTGTGTGCAAGTGATTTGAATTGGAAACAAGATTTTGTTCAACTTGCAGCTTGCATACAAGATTTTAGTGGTATACAAGTTAGTTCTAGTAATCCTTTATTCACGACCGCATGCGCTTGCAACTTGCGTGCAAATGTGCCGACTTGATTAATGTGCGTACAAGTTTGAACCTAATTGCATACAAGTTGCAACTTGTTTGCAAGTTGTTGTTTCCACTATACAATTTGCATGCAACTTGCAACTAGTATGCAAATCACTTGCATAATGGAAACGCGCCTTAAAGACAACTCTATAAGTGATTGTGTACAATTGTGCATACAATGAAACCCAGGAATGGTATAAACTGAAAGACGGAATGCTGAGGTTTCAATTAAAACTTCACAATTGTTGGAGTTTCTGCACCTACTTATAAGTGAAAGTTTAATGCTGAAGTCTTCGTCGGTAAATGGTAATATTTTGCAGTCGGCGAATGGAAGGAAAATAGTATTCTCGCTTCTGAAATTGTAATTTATTTATTTTGTTAGTTACTTTGATGGGAAGGATTTTGAGGTAGATGGATGGACCTTATTATTAGTGCTTATTAGTGCTACGGTTCGAGAAAAAAAATATGTATCGTGAGCATGAAAGTGTCTCTTTAAATATATATGTATCTAGCTAGATATGAACTAAAAAGCAGTAAATAATACTGTGGCGTCTGATGAGGTAGAATGGAGGAAAAAAAAGTGTTGCGCCGCCCCTAAGTAAAATGGGATAAGGGCAGGAAGACGATGAAATATTTAATTAGCTATTTTTATAGGTTCTGGTTCATGATTCTATATATTTTTTAACATGAGACATTGATTTACTTCGGAGCTTATATGCGGCTGTATTGTAGAAACTATATTGAAGACAAATTATGCTAATTTGCTAGGGATACCACTTCTGTGACCTAATTAAAAAATAACCAAGCCAAGCAAAAATAGCCAAGACAATGAAGTTACGCGAGTCCTACAGAAATGACTCGCAAATCTGAACAAAATTATTCAAATAGAATGTAAAAATTCCATCAAATCTGACACAAACATACCACGTATCAAGAATCCAAGTAATAATATATTCAGAGCCTACCAAAAAATATTACAGGAACACAAAATTCCATCACGCGCAGCCAAATTACATCTCATTTTTCTTCGCAAGCTCGTCAAAACACCGAGAAAGCGTAAAATCTATGTAGATAACTTTCCATAAACAAAATAAAACACAGAATACGCGCCATTAATATGGCTAAATAACAAAATAAACAAGCAATTTCGCGGGTGGATCCACCCGAAGACGAAATATGATCTTACTTCGGGAAGACATGCCCCTGACAAGGTCGAGCGGAGAAACATTGCCTTAGGACAGGGAAGTTTTGTCCGTTGTTAGATGTAGGTCTAAGTTATTAGGAATTGTTGTTGTAAGTCAAAATTTTTGTTGGGTTAATTAGCTTGAATAAATTCTTGTTATATTTTTATTTCTGTTTATTTCTTATAGCCACACCTAACTAGCGGCATTTCCCGTTGGTTTTTGCGATAACAGTCTTAAAAGTGTTCGTGTCAAATATCAAAGTGGGTCCAGGAGCAAAAGTGGGTCAAGTTATTAAAATGAGTCCGCTTATTGAAGTGGGTACATATAGGTATCATTTCTTTAAAAAAACAATTTACAAATTCCATAAGCATTCCATCAGGAAAATCAACCTTGAAGATAGGTAAGTAAGAAATCAAATCAAAAAAACAACTTTTCTTTCAGTGGCTAACACCGACTACTTTCCTTCTATTAAAAGCTTACACGGGAAACGTTTTAAATCGGGAGCTGTACGCCTTTTTAACATTTTCTTTCGAAACTACATAATAATACAGAGTGTTCGAAAAAAAATTTGAGTGCGATTTTTTTGTAACGATACACATAAACAAGTTAGTCTCAGAGATAGGGTAACGCATTAATCAACCTACTTAGTAATTTCTTTGTCAATTTCTTTCTTTCTTTATTAATTTCATCATCAGCCTATAACTTTCCCACTGCTGGGACACAGGCCTCCTCTCTTGTGAGAGGGAGTGGGCCATAATCCACCACGCGGGCCCAGTGCGGATTGGCAGATGTCACATGTCTTCGAATTTGATGGTTCTAGGAAATGCCGGCTTCCTCACGATGTTTTCCTTCACCGTTTTGAGAGCAGTGGTGATGAAATAAATTACACAAAGTAATGCGCCAAGCTGGGTTCGAACCCACGACCTACAACTCGTAAGTCGGGACCGATACCACTGGGCCACCACTGCTCTCAATTGCTTTATTAATTTAGTGTTTTCAAATTTCTATTAATTTTCATTTAGTTTAATAAATATAAAATTATAATTTAATATTTTTATGGTAAATGTTGCGTATACCTGTCATAGGCTTACATACCAGCACTAAGTTTTTATGTTTTTTTTTAATCACTACATTGTATATTTTGCTGTTGGTGTACTTTAAATAAATAAATAAAAAGTTAATGAACTAAAAATAACTTTCAAAACGTATAAAATTCTTCTATTGTGTCGATAAGATTTATGTACGTGAGTAATTCCCTAAAAAATTTGACGATAAAAGGATACCGTAATAAAATAATGATTTAAAACTGTTCAATGTGTGTTTGACAGTTATAGTAGGTTTATAGCAAGTTTTGACATCAATAAAATTTCGACTTCATTTATTTTGATATGTCTTTAAAAGTTAGTTCATCATCTGCCTAGCCTTTTCCCAACTATATTGGGATTGGTTTCCAGTGAAACAGCTGGATATCAGTATTTTACATGGAGCAACTGTCTTCCGGACAAACCAGTAACCAGACAACCATGTAACTGGATAATACAATACCCCATGGTAAGACTGGTTGTCAGACTTTAGAGCTTCTGACTAACAGTAACGACTGTCAAAGATCTACAAATGACAGCCGGAACCAACGGCTTAACGTGCTTTCCGAGGCACGGAGGAAACTCGCTATGACAGATGGTCAACCATCCACAGACCAACCTCGGCAAGCGCGGCTTTACCCGGAAGATCAGCCTGTGCGACCGTAATTATTTAGCCAAGAGCTCCTGTTTCTTAAAAGTTAGTTGTTTGTTTAATCTGAAAATATTGGAATCGTCACATCAACCAGATACCAGAATGTCTTCGATTCTATGGTTCTAGAACATGCCGGTTTCCTCTCGATGTCATTCACCGTTTTAAGAGAAATGGTGATGAAATAAATTATTATGCAAAGAAATACGCCTGGTTGATAACGCGTCAAACTCACGACACTCGAATAACAATATAACAGATTAATATTTTGATACAGAAAAAAATGTGTTGAACACTCGTTTAAGCTAAAAGCAATACACATAAAAATTAATTATGTAGAGAAAGAGATAGTTAATTATTTGACAGTGCCACCAGAACCTCTTTTGGCGTGCCCAACTGTCACGTTGTCAGGGGCCTTACCACGAGCTCTTAACGCGATCAGTTTAGGCTGTGGGAAAGAGACAGAGCTATACTATTCGTTTGGCGCCATCTCTTTCCCACAGCCTAAAGACTCACGCTTTAAGAGTTCATGGTGCCACCTGTACTGTTATCAAATCTTGCAAGTAAAATTTGATCCACTTCCCGGTTTTTGATTGAGCTGAAATTTTGCACGTACATGTATATCGCGTGACAATGCAATATTATGATGACTTGGAATTGAAAATTGAAAAAAAAAAAGGAATTGATCTGAGGATGGAGCTGGAAGGTAGCCATAGGAACTCTGTAATGAAAGGCCGCAAACTCATCCAGCAGACTGGTTTAATTCGTCTTGACGATTACTTTGTCTAACGTAATTATTTTAGTAGTAAAAGCTCATTTTTAAAAAGTGTAGTAAGTAACTTTTTAAATGACTACATAACTTGTTAATTCAATATCATAAATTCGCTCACGATTGAAAAACCAACCACAAAAAATATCAATTGAACCTTTTTCACACCCTGTGTAACAGCGCAGCGTGGCTATTACAACGATTGCAATATATTACTTAAAGTAGTCCTTACTCCCGAACTGTAAGATTTTTACTGAACAATTTATAAGAAAATCTCTTCTCTCACTTAATATTGCTCTCTTTTATTCAGTTCAATAGGTTTTAGTATGATTGCAGATTAGATGTACATTGACTACGTGGAAATAATACGAATGTACTGATAGCTTTTGCCCGCGACTTTGTTCGCGAGATTTTTCGACCCATCGCTCGTCTTTGCTATTACTTTTTCCGATTTGCCAGACAAAATTTGTGTTTGCCTTCTTAATATTCATAATATTAAAATAATGATCATGTTTATATCATCCATCCTAACATTATTAATCCGATAGTTTATGAGGATTGATTAATGTCTGTTAGTCTTTCACACAAATACTATAAAACAAACTTGGATGAGGTACACTGATAGTTTATAATCTGGATTAACACGTAGGTTAGTTTTTTTTATCCCGATATTACGTACTCGGGATAATTTCAGAGTTTTAGCTGGCTAAGTAATTCTCCGCCACACAAAACCCACCACCAAAACAGCGAATATATCCTATTTCAGTCAGGCATAATTTAGTTTCGTACCAAAAAAAAAATACTTGGATCATTTGCTCGTCATGTCTGTTGCAGAACCGAGTAAAGATGGAGTAGGAAGGTTCTCAAATGGAAACAAACACAGTGTGAAATTTCCCCAGGCAAGATGGACCGAAGACCTGAAGAAGGCAGGCAGTGATTGGATGAAAAAGCGGGAGATCATGCGCTGTGACGCTAACTGGGAGAGGCCTATGTCTAGCAGTAGACTACTAATTGGCAATTTGACTCAAAACAATTTACTAGTCTGAAATAAAGATTAATTACTAGGTAAGTATAAAACAAAGACGCTTCCCTCTGTCTGTCCCTATGTATACTTATATCTTAAAAACTACGCAATAGATTTTGATGCGTTTTTTTTAATAGACAGACTGATTTCAGAGGAAGGTTTGTAGGTATATAACACGTACAATATTGTAGAGATTACACCCGTGCGGAGCCGTGTTGTGTCGCTAGTAAATATTAAATCCGTGTTTTTTCTTTTTGATATACCGCTTTTAAAAATTACAAAACGTCACTCGGTCGGTACAGTTTTAAAAGTGGACTTGTGACGACATAAACATCACTGTCATAAGCCTCCACTCCCGAATTTGGAAGCGTTTAATCTTTGTCAATATTCATTGATTAAAAAAAAAACATAAAATACGTGGCAAAAAATATTATAAATGATAAATTCCAAAATATTTATGAGCGTGTGGACTGTAAATAAATAGGAGATGGTCAGAAACAAGGGATTATTTTAAATTAGTATCGATGAAAACCATTTTTTCACATGACGTATCAAAATTGAACAAAAAGAGGCGAGTTGTCAACATTCCCGCCCCCCAGAGGAACACTAATCCTCGGTGGCAACTGGTCCAGGTTCAGGCTCTATATGCTTTGATAAGGATGTCTACTACGCGAACCACTCCGTCGTCAGGCAATTCCACCTAATGGCCACAAACCACGGGGAAGGGTTGAATCGGCAATAAGCACCACGTCCCCCTCGACTTGATGCGCCGCTGCGAGTGGCGAAGAACTCTACGGCTACATACAGACAAACAATATGTTACTTCTTTATAATATTAGTATAGATTCAAATTAATGTAAATGTACCAATTTGTTTTCACTGATTTATATTATTCATCAAATATGCATGTGCCTATAAATATCTTAAATAAACAGTACAATTACAGGCGTAATGACTACTATTGATATTTTACAGATGCTGTGTGTGGAATAAAACGATCGTTAGTAGTATCAAAAGATAAATAAATACCTAAAGATAAATTATATATTGGAATACTCCGTCCAACCGTTTATATACTTTTCGATGGCTCACTTTTCAATTAATGATTACTTAACGCGTAACTGGTTCGATTTATTATAAATATCATGTTTATTAAATAAATACCTATAGGTAATTATCCAGGTGTTTAAATCACAAAATCATCGCAGCTCGATCTAAGGAACAAAAAGTATTCTGTCAACTCGCTGAGGTACTACGTAAGCGAAGGGGACGGGGTACTGAGTTGTGATTGGCTAACTCGAGGTATGTTCTGTCTCAAGGTATGTTTACGGCTCACAGGAGTGGTCGAAATAAGACGGTTTAAGACTTTTTGCCTATTGTGTTGACAGACATCGGTCGCCTGTTATTAGGAGTCTAGTAATATAATATCGTCGTTGGGTCGAGCGATTGACTGCTGTGTTGCGTTTTGCGAGTTTGATTCCCGTACAGAACAGTTGCATGATGTACGAGTTGTTGTTCCGAGTCTGGGTATTCGATTACAGCTTACATGATTGTTAACGCACCCAAGACACAGAAGAAATTGAGTGCGGGGCAGTGTTCCAACTGCTCTGTCCTATTAGTTGGACCATGGGCCTTCACTAGGGGCAGTAGTCCAACTTTAAAAATAGTTGGACCACAGCACTTCTTAATGTGGGAAATGATTTTTAAAAACCTATAAAAATTGTTTTAAGTTTTAAACTGACGCCCGGCATTGGTGGCGGCCATGCTGCGGGGCGAGACGGAGTGAGAAGCGGTCGCCTCCTTCTGCGAAGCAGTCATGCTCGCGAAGGAGGAGGCGGGCCGTGTGAGAGAGAGGACAATGTCCTCCCTCCGCCCCACCCGCGATGGTGGACGCCCACGTCGTCGGAAGTCGCAAGACGATGGGATGGGTGGGAGGACTCTATCTGATGACTTTACTACGTAAAAAAAAAGTTTTAAACTGACATTATTACTACCATTTATCATTAAGACTTAAAACTGACTAATAAATTACTAACCAACTCTAGCCCTCATAGAGTGGACCCCACTGGCAGTGTCCCAGCAGTGGGAAAATTATAGACTGATTATGGTGTCTACTAATCCTTTTAAAAATGTAGCATATCGAAAAATATTTTTGATACTTTTTCTCACTTTCAGTCAAATCGGAACTGAAACGAAAATGAAACGAAAAATAGTTCACAAATTAATAGTCAAGACCTGTGATTGGTTGCCTGAATTAATTATGTACTGCTAATTGGTAACATTACCGTGCGTTTAATTTTAACTCGCCTTTAATTTTCATTTCAGTAGCCGCGTGCAGTAAAACCAGAGTGTACATTATCTTTTTTTTTTTCAAGTGAGGAGGTAACTCTAGATGAGCAGTGGTATCGGCTCCGACTTATGAGTTGTATGTGGTAGGTTCGAACGTAGTCACTTGCATAGCTTTGTTTAGTTTATTTCAATACTACTGGTCTCACAACGGTGAAGGAATGCGTACGGCTCCTAGAACTATAGATTTGTAGACATTTATGACATCTACCAACCCACACTGTGCCCGCGTAGTGGATGTCCCACCCAGCAGTGGGATGATGATGATGAGGTGACCCAGCATCTGGTAACCTCACCTATTTTGATTATTTAAATCAGAGTTTCTTCTAAATATTTTCCTGCATAGATGTCAGTGATGTCGAAGGTTAAGACATTAATATAAATCCGGATTTCTTCAAGATATTTTCCTGCATAGATGTCGGTGATATCGAAGATCATTATAATAATTGTTTGTATAAAAATGTTGTCTTATCTAACTTTTTATTGAATGAGTGTGTTTGTGCCTTGATAAGTATATCTATGAAGTGGCAATGGGCAGGCCATATTGCTCGCAGAGCGGATGGCAGATGGGATCGAAAAGTGCTAGAGTGGAGACCACGGACTAGTAAACGCAGCGTAGGACGTCCACCAACAAGGAGGACAGACGACCTTATGAAGGTCGCCGGAAGACGCTGGATGCAGGTCGCTTCCAACCGGTACTTGTGGCGGTCAAAAGGGGAGGCCTATGTTCAGCAGTGGACGTCCTATGGCTGAGATGATGATGATGATGATGATGATGAAGTATATCTTGCAACCCCTTTTTAATTATGTTAATATAACTCTAATTTTTAATTTCGTTGACATAATCTTGACCTCATGTTTGTTTTACTCTATATTTTTAATTTATAGTTTATTTTCACTTATTATTAAGTAAATTAAATTCGATTTCAACTTAAATTACCACCTATATGTGAATCTTGGTTCACCTATTATTGGCAACTGTATAAGCTTTGTAGTCATTTTCTACACTATTTATTAATTTAAATACTATAATAGAAGTTATTGGTGTACCTTTGTTAATAAATAAATAAACTTTTAAAGTAATTTCCGACTTAGTTTCTTAACCCCACCGCCATTTATAGATAGACTAAATATAGTAGAAGGTAATCGTCGGTTCAATAATAGTCTTATACTTGAAATAGCTCGCAGGTATACCTTAAACCCAGATAGAGGTTTCGCAAAATTCCGATACCCCATTAAAAACCCGATACGATATTGTACACAACATTTTGGCTCACAAGTTCAGCTCTGTATTATTGTGAGGCGAATCGATAAGCCATCGGATATCGGAGGCTGCGAAGAAGTCGCGTATCTTCAAGACTGATATGACAGATACTGCAGAAAGTCAATTCCATGCAAAGCAGAAACAGCTGTAGGTACTCCTTAAGCCCATTTTTTGGGGTAGAAAACTCTTTACCAAAAACGGCTCTTTGCGTTCCAGAGTCATGGCCTTTTTAAGTCAGTCCCGAGACCCATTGGCCCATAAAATCTTGGCTTTTAAAAAAACTCTAATATCAATTAGTTTTTTGTTACACGAACGTACAATGGTGCCTACACTTCTATAAAAAACTCCGTCTAGTATTGTCGAACAGAGGCCTTACCACGAGCTCTTAACGCGATCCAGTTTAAAAGGGGAAAGAGACAGAGCTATACAAGTCGTCTAGCGCCATCTCTTTCTCACAGCCTAAAGACTCACCCTTTAAGAGTTCATGGTAGGCCACCAGGGGGGTATTACAACGTTTTAAAACCAGGCTTGTTCCAGTGAGTGAACGAGATGACGCTAGACGACTTGTATAGTTCTGTCACTTTCACTCGCCGGAATAAGCTCATGTAGCTTTCGATCCTTGTCCTTCCCAAACCACACGAATACGCAACGATGGTACGTTAATTTTGTTAAGCGCATCCAAATATGTCGCCAACTGGAAAAACATCAACCGAACTCCTGCTTTGGGTCAGCAGAACAGAAAAGACTGTCAGTTTTGATTAACTACACCACCACACTGTACCTTCAGCTCAACGTCACGACACCTTCTCACATTTGGCCTTATGGGGCCCCGTCGTAATAAGATGCCCACGGTATCAGACGTCACGAGACGACTACTGGCCACCGTAAGCGCGGGCCATGTGGACGGCGAGTAATCGGCGGCGAGGGTCCACATGGCCCGCGCTTATACCCAGGTCGATGGCGCGTCGTTATCCACGCATCAAGAGCTCTCAGCAATCTGATGGGGCCCGCCTTTAAAGGCTAAACCTTGCCGAGTTCGCGGGACTATCAGATGACCCCGGAACTTAACGGAAAGACATGGGGATATTAGTCAGTACAAGTCTTATCGTCCTTCCCGCCCTGCCCTCGGTGGGAGGAGTCATCGATGATTTAACCACGTTATTAACTAATTCAAGGTCTGTTCTGTCTCAAGGTATGTTTATGGCTCACAGGAGTGGTCGAAACAAGACGGATATAAGACTTTTTTGCCTAATGTGTTGACAGACATCGATGGCCTGTTATTAGGAGTTTAGTAATATATCGTCGTTGCTCGTCCGCAAGCCTGCACCTGCGGTGGCTGGGATACACAGGATATATTAATTAATTAGTGGCAACCTTTCATATTCTCTCGTGAGATTTTGAAAAGAAAATGTTGCCAACCTTCTGTGATGTTTCATGTCTGCTCTCCCTAAGGGGGTTAGTATAGAATAATCTTTAATGTATGTCACATCATACGGGGACAGAGGAAATAAATAGGGCATATCTTCTTGAATGATGTACGCCCCGTATTCCCTGAACGAGGATAGATGTTCGTTGCTATTTTTGTAACAAAGTGAAGTGTTCGAGAGTGGCTTTATTGACGTTATTAAAGCCAAGGATACACTAGGTTACAAATGTATCGGCGACATGTCAAGAAAAGCCGGCCATCGGCTGACAAATATGGCGACAACGCGCGACTTATGTCCACAGCGACGTCAGACGACGTCGTGTGACTTCGCCTGACATATCTGGAGACATTGTGCGACTTATGTTACTCACACTGCTTCACTCGATGTAGTTGGTGACACGTTGTCGCGCGATGTTGCCATACATGTAGAGTGAAGTCACTGGCGACAAATGTCGCACGACATTTATCCCCTGGTGTATCCTTGGCTTTATAGGGCATACGCTGCCAGTGGCTTTGTCCACGTTTATGCCAAATGTTACACCACGTTAACGTTATACTAAGGTAAAAGGTAGCCTATGTATTACTCCATATTGTATTCTGTCTGTGTACTAAATTTCATTCAAATCTGCTTAGTCCTTATTGAGTGAAAGAGTAACTAACATACATCAACATTTGAATTTTAATGATGACTAAGCGGCAGTCTTTTTTTTTTGGCTTGTAAAATCATTAACGAAAGAAGTTACTTAAAACCATCCCGTTCCGTCACATGCCCTTTGCGTTCCAGGGCTACAGTGCCCTTTTAAGATAGCCCTCCCCATCGAAGCGACCCGGGCCTAGTCCTTGATCGGACGGCGGGCGACCCCATTAATTGCCGTTCTCAAACCAACTGAGTGGCTTTCTAAGTTTAAAGCTCTTGAATTTTATTCTCACAAAAGTCAATACGATCTATTTTAGGACACCCAACAACTATTGATATCACAGAAAGTGCACAGAACATTTCAGGAAACCACAAAATGCTTTCATTGCTTTTATCTCCTGAAATTGAATTAAAAAGCAATATAAAGTCTCTTAAGTACCAAGATATCTTCGCGCTATGGGTCCGATCGATCGGACATCGGATACCGGAGGTCGGAACCGACCCCAAAATAGGCAATTAACTGTAAGAATTTGGTAAACCAAGGAGATATCGATCAAGTATCCTGAATTGAAAACGTGACGATGTTCAGAAGATTTTAAAGGGAGGGTTTTTGTTCAAATGTGAGGTTATGAAGATATAGATGATGGATTGGAAAACGGTTTGAGTCTTTGATATCAGCCTTTTTTTTGTAACAGATGGGTAATGATCCACCCAACGGCGATATATTACTAGACTCCTAATAACAGGCGACCGATGTGATGTGTTGACACACATTAGGCAAAAAAGTCTTATATCCGTCTTATTTCGATCACTCCTGTGAGCCGTAAACATACCTTGAGACAGAACAGACCTTGAGTTAGGCAATCACAACGTAGTACCTCGTCCCCCTCGCTTACGTAGTACCTCAGCGAGTTGACAGAATAGTTTTTGTTCCTTAGATCGTGCATGCGGAGTCTAGTAATATATCGTCTTTGGTTCCACCTAATAATTAAAACCACACGGTTCGACAGTTCGACTACACATTTACTTAAACGACACTTTAAAACGGCGGATAGAAATGCAACATCATACACCTGACATTAGAATACTTCTTACCTATTTTAAAACCAAATATTTAAATGATTGACTTGCGACATTGCATTGCATCGCGGGTTCGATTCCCACACGGTACAACTATTTATAGGTAAGTCCTACAAGTACTTTTATGGTTTAAATTGTCGTGTTGATTACAATACAATACAATTTTTATTTATTTCTCTCAGAAAAAGGTACAAAAATTGGTTCATGGTTTAGGTTAAATCAGGTTTCCCTTATTACCTTTGTGAGAGCTGGAGTCTATAGTGGGTACGGGACCTGTATGACAGATCTCCAGGCTCTCACCCTCTTGGAACAATGTAAAAATTAGGACTATGTATTTATTAGTATACATCGGAAAAGAAGCTGAGAGGAAAAGTTAAAAACAAAAATAGTCTGTGAAGAGTGTGTAATGTTAAGTGTACCTGTGTGTGATGTATTAGTATGTATGTGTGTTTGTGTGTGTGTGTGTGTGTGTATGTGTGTTTGTGTGTGTGTGTGTGTGTGTGTGTACTTGGTCCGAGTCTTGCTGTTTATCTGTGTATTACATATAGCTATGTAACTTTTAATGTTATACAGACTAAGACACGGACATGGTTTCTAGCAAAGTTTTCTCTCTACTACTCGTAACTATGAACAACACCTACATGATTATCTTAACAATTGTTGCTATCGAAATTTTAAACGTCTTACTTCTGTGGTAGGTATCAATCAAATTTACAGTTCACGGGCTACCTATAACGCCTGAAGATCTTCAAAATAACAGCTGATATATCTCTAAATCATTTAAAGACAATCCATATCACACACCACTCTTTTTGAGACAACCAGTCCAATGCAACCCAAAATAATCGCAATAACCATAACGCCACAAATAAACCCCCTTACACGCCAAAATAGTAAGATAACACATACATACTTATCTTTAATAACAAAGGTCGAATTTCGCCTGAAATGCAGCGAGACTTCTAATTTTCACGATAACACTGATTGTAATGGCCTATAAGATTTCACAGTCGCATTGAAGCGTTTCAATTAAAACTTGAGCGCAGTTGGTAAGGGGGGCCAAGCTTTCTGATTTAAGGCAGGATTCTGTTCGGATTTGATTAAAACTTAGCTCTGCATAGTAGGAATGCACTTGCCCTGTTTTGTCGGTATATTTGCAGATGTTAATGAATTAAAGTTAGTAATAATATTATTAATATTCCACAACTATCACACAACGCCATCTAGTCCCGAGCTAAGCCTGATAATCATACTCACCTATATATTTCAAAATAAATACATATTATCGATATATTGCACCCAGACACAGAACAAATGATCATGCTCATCACACAAACATTTGTCCTGGGTGGGAATCGAACCCACGACCCCTGGCATAGCAGTCAGGGTCACTAACCACTAGACCAACCAGGCCAGTCATAGAAACATATTTTCACACCTACTGCGAGGAAATAAATTCGATCAGCTGTTGCGGCCAGCAGCCGCCATGATTGATACAACTCCTTGGTGAAAGTTTTCATACGGTTATATTTGAGATTCCATATTCAAATCACATTATTCCCACAATGAAATTCAGTAAATATATTATTGCCCGGTTTGAGCGAGAGGGAACAATGACTTGCTTTACAGTAGAGTTGCCTGATATACAATTTGACATTTACGAGCAAGTAGTGTGAAAACATATTTATTATACTTTTACTAAAAATTCCCTGACTTTATAGCTTAATATTCGATAAAAAACCAAACAAAAACTTATCTAACTACCCTGTTTTTCCAACCATAATAATATTCGCTATACATACAAAAATCTCAAAAGGGTGCACATATTTTACCCTTTTCGAGGGACAACATTTACTGACAATAAATCGTTGGTCCTCCGTATACGGAATCCAAATTTTCCGTAAGGGTATCGGGATAGTTTGTTTTATGGTTACCCTACTGATAACCGTTGGTAGCGTCTACGGTTAACAGCGTAACCCGGGTTACCTACTAAGGATTAGAGTGCTATGGTATAGACTATAGACTATTCATGCACGTTGGAATGTTAGGGCGGTTGTAATCAACCGATTTATACAGGGTGAGTTTTTCAACTGGGCGTGGATGGCTATTTTCGAAACTATGAGGAATATCGAAAAACGTTGAAAGGAGTCTCGAGGCAGATTTTGTCGAAAACTGAAACTGCATCATTGAATTTTGGAAAATTCAATATTCCTAGCCAGGAATCGAACCCCATGATACTGTAAAAAAAATAACAGCCTGTATTATTACACCATTTGATAGTGTTGCTAATAAGGTAATAAGATATTGTGAGATTATGGAAATATTGAGTAATGATAGCTCAGTGATACTTTGGCCAGGAGTTGCGACTTACGACCATTCTATGACCACTCCTCCCAACGCTGAAAGAGAATGTTGTAAGGAAACCGGCATCCTAGAACCAAAAATCCGAAGATATGAAACATCTAGAAACCTTTGCTGACGTGGTAAATTACAGCACACCCCACTTTACAACCAGCGGGCTCGTGTCCCAACAGTGGGAATATTATGGACTGATGATTTATGTTATAATGTACAAAAATATCAGCCAGGTGACAAACAAAATGTCAAGGAAACCTCCTAGTCAAAAAATAACCTGATGGAAAGCGATCACCGTAGCCTTTAGACGCCTACAACTGACAACAGATGCATTATCGACCATTCAGAAACTTTTCACACCCTTTTTGCAGAGCCCCACGTTTTTATCAGCCTATAATGTTTCTACTTCTGGGACACAGGCGTCCTCTCTGAGAGAGAGAGTGGGCCATAATCCACCACGCGGGCCCAGTTTAGATTGGTAGATGTCACATATATCTTCAAATTTTTGGTTCTAGGACATGCCGGTTTCCTCACGATGTTTTCCTTCACCGTTTTGAGAGCAGTGGTGATGAAATGAATTACACAAAGTAATGCGCCTGGCGGGGTTCGGTAAGTCGGGACTGATACCACTGGGCCACCACTGCTCTCCATGTTTTAGCTCATTGGAAAACCTTTCAATTCCATGTCCCAATCAAAACAAACACTAATTCCCTCAAAATCAATCTTGGTAACCAACTATACTAGTACAAATGATTATTGAACAGAAACTTACTACCAACACTGTCGAACTGCGTTCACAGTATATTGGAACTCATTTAAATACAAATGAAGCCAAGACTTCAAGTTGAAACCCCGTATATATTTGGTTGGGAAGCTCACCGATTTCGTAGTATTGATTTCTGTGCATGCTTTAAGGTAGTTGGGTATGCGTATGAAGAGAAAGAGAATAGAAGTTTCACTGGAGAAATTTTACTTTCCAGTTTTTACAGCGTTTCTTGTATGAAAAAATGGAACAGCGCCTCTGATGTGCCAAGAAAGGAGCTATTTTTTTCATTGATTATTGTCAATTTACTTCTCTTCTCCTCGCAAAGTTAACTTATTATGGCTTTAACATTGAAACAGTAAAATGGTTTGAGAGTTACCTTACTGATCGATCGCAATTGGTCCAGGTGTCTGATGACAACGGTGATAGGGTGTCTTCTAGCCCACAGCATGTGAACAGGGGTGTGCCGCAGGGATCAATCCTCGGCCCTCTGCTCTTTATCTTATACAGTGCTGACATTGTCAAGTGTCTGATCAACACCAAGTTCCATCTATATGCTGATGATCTGCAGATGTACCTCTCCTTCTGCGCCCGGGATACTGCGGAAACAGTAAGACTTATCAATGGAGACCTTGAAAGAATCTCTGATTGGTCCAGGAGAAACTCCCTGGTTCTGAATCCAGCCAAGTCAAAGTATATTGTGATGGGATCCAGGGATTTTATTAGCAAAATGCTCACTGGTAACCTGGGTCTCCGCATTGATGGTTGTGCTGTGGAGAGGGTTCTGGAAGCTCGTAACCTAGGTGTAGTTTTTGACGGTCAGTTAAACTTTGAAACTCACATTCTGGAAGCTGTGCGTAACTGCTTCTACCGACTCAAGCTTCTGTATCGTGTCCGTCCCTACATAAGTGTGGATATGCGAGTCATGCTGTGTGAATCACTTGTCCTGTCTAAGCTAAACTACGCTGACACTGTGTATGGGGCGTGCATTCTCTGTAGAAGCCAGAAGTTAATCCAGCGGGTACAGAATGCGTGTGCTAGGTTTTGCTACAATGTGCCGCCCAGAACCCATATCACTCCTTTTTTAAATAAGGGTAAATTGATGAGAATGTCAGCGCGGCGAAAGCTTCACCTGGCTACCCTACTCTTTGGCATCATTCTCTCTAAGAAACCTGACTATTTGTATAAGAAACTGTCTTGGTCGCGCGATGTCAATCAAATAAAAACCAGAGCATCATCATACCTGATGTTGGCCTCCTCCCACAGAACTGCCGCTTTCCGAGGTTGTTTTAAGTTCGCTGCCAGTCGCTGCTGGAATGATCTCCCGCCTCCTCTTCGTGATCTAAAATCAGTTGGTACTTTTAGGATCAATTTTAAACGTTATTTACTCCAACAGCAACTAAGTACCAATTGATAACTCACTGTGTATTGCACGCAACTCGCAGCGGTGACTGGGGCGACATATTTATTGGGGATAGCGGATATCTATGTTGTGATGCACAAATTACGGACTATTCGTACAATCGAGCGACAGATACTGAATAATCATCTTGACGCATTCGTCTATTCTTCTTGTTGTTTTACGCCCAGCATGGTAGGTAATCATTATGGGTTATTCCCAAAATGCTCCATTCCATTGTTCTAAAAGATAAAAAATCTCATACATTGATTCCCAAGTTGCTCCACGGAATTTTTATAATTTAAAAATACGTTTTATTTTGTTCCCATTCTGCTCCATAGGTATTTGGAATCATTCTCAAAGTAATCCACTGATTGTTCGTAATAAAGTTTAAAATTGCTCCATACATCTATATACAAAATAATAAAATCGTAGAGCTGTCATTCCTGTACCTACATTGTTTTTTTTTTATTTTTCTTTCGAGATAAGGGATTAACTCTGAGGACGCTGTCCTCTCCCTCACGCGGCGCGCCTCCTCCTTCGGGAGCATTACTACTTCGCAAAAGGAGGCCACCGCTTCCCGCTCCGTCTCGCCCCGCAGCATGGCTTCGACTAATGCCGGGCGCGAGAGGTCTCCGCCTATCACCGTGGTGAGGGCACGGCGGTGATCTGCCCCAGCGGGGACGTCCTGAATCGTATGCTCCACCGTATCCTCCTGACGCCTATCCAGCCTCCTCAAAGACGGATTGGGCTGGAGTCGCCTGAGGGTGGCCAGTTCAGCCTTGGGGCCAAACTCAGGAAGTTATCCCTGAAGTTCCACCGGCTGTCGAGGACGAGTCCCAGTTACTTAATCTTCGACCCGATGCCAATGCGAATCCCTCCCACCGATATGTGGGACTCTAACCGTGGCGCGTTGACGCGGCCATGGAAGCACATTTCCTCCGTTTTGTGCAGCGCCACTTCGAGTCTCAACTGCCGGATCGTATCAGCAGCAGTCACAACCGGTTGCATCGCCAGGTCGGCCGCCGCCTGGTGCGACTCTCCCTCCGCCAGGACGAGGAGCGTAATGTCGGCGTAACATAGTCGTAACCGATATTCCACAGGAGCACGACATCTCTCGCCGGTTCCATTCTCCCCGGTGAACGGGGTAGATGACGGTAGTCCTCAAATAGTACGACGGAGGTAGGTCGGCACCCAGTGATACCGGAGTGCAACTCCAGGGCAGGGTGTTGAAGGCATTGGAGATGTCCAAAGACACCGCCAAGACGACCCTGCCCCGGGCTACCGCATCCCCCTTCGTGAGGGATCTCACCCGCACAGACATGGACATAGGGTATCTTTAATCCCTAAACATAGAAGCGAGCTGTTGCCTAGAAAAACAACAGTAATTTTCATTTTCCAGATGGCGCCGCTTACACGATCCGAATTGTTTCTCAAATTCTTAATTGATGCAAGCGAAGCCGCGGACAAAAGCTAGTTTTGAATAAAAATGTGTGGAGCACATTGGGAACACTTCAAAATTATCATGGAGCAGAATGAAACTTAAAAATATTATTAATTAAAGTATTACATTTTTCATGGATTACTTTGGGAACCTTTTTTGGAGCACATTGGGAATGACCCATCATTATAATTATTTAAAATCCTTAGCATTACTAGCTTATAGACACTTTCACTTTATCACACACTATTTTATATCAACAACCACTTGTAACAATATTGTTTTGGTTTTTCTCTTGACATAATAGCATAATAGTCTGCGCCCGCGTCTCTTGTTTTTCAGTGTTGCCATCCCATAGACACTCATGGCATGGACAAACTGTTGCGTCGGGTGTCGATTTTGTACATTTTATTTTATTTATTTTTTAGTTTAATTATTATTGTTTTTCTTTATATTATTTATGTACGTATCTGACCGTGACTTCAATTTGGGCCCTACCAGAAAACCAGCGCTGTGACAGTTAAATGTCACAGCACATGCTGAGGTAGGAGCCTTTTGGCCTCACACAGGACTTATTGTTTTATGTTTTTTTTATTATGTTTTACCTTTGTTTTTCTTTTAATACTTTTTGTTTTTCTCTGTTGTTTTTATTCTTGTAATTTTGTTATTTTGTCCTGTGTGTCCAATAAATCTCTTTTCTTTCTTTCTTTCTTTCTTTCAATTTGAAATTGTCAAAGTTAAAGTTGAAGGGTTGAAGTGTACTGTACAGAATAACTGAACCCTATACCTAGTAAAGTACCAACATAACTGAGCCAAATAATCGGGAGCCAACTCGTCTGATTCGCTATTTCGCCTTGTCAAACTTCGCTATTCAAAAAGGCAAACAATAAATAAAGCAAAACAGACACAAAGGAAGGCCGTTCCTTTCAAGACGAAAAATCTATAATACAAAATTCTTATAAATCAAGGCTCTGAGATATGATTACTGTATATTTACTTCGAAATCATTTTTCGTCTCGAGTTTTGGCTGCTGAATCTCGATATTGCTCGAGGCGTATTTGGTCTGACGGTGTTTCTTACAAAATCAAACAATATTTCCAATTTCAGCAGGCAGGAAGATGTGCCTCGTTATATTTTACGAATTTTGTGAAAATCTTACATTTTCTGTGTAATTAGGGATCTTACGTACCCATGACGGGATTCGTGCGATTTGCAATTTCTACTCACTTATGAAAATCGACTACGAAATAATGATGAAATTCGATTGACTTGACAACGTGTTTTAATATGTCATATACATAAATTAGGTCGTAGTAGTAGTTAGGATGATTTTTACTTGTAGTTGGAATCAGTCGATTTCACCTCCTCCTTCGCGAGCATGACTGCTTCGCAGAAGGAGGCGACCGCTTTCCACTCGGTCTCGCCCCGCAGCATGCCGAGCGTGAGAGGAGCAATAGCTAGTATGATAATATAATAACATAATATTTCACAACTATCACACAAAACGCCTTTTAGTCCCATGCTAAGCAGAGCTTGTCTTATGGGTACTAGACAACAACTGATAACTATACTTATATATTTCTAAATACACACGTTTTATAAATAAATTACACCCAGACACAGAACAAATGATCACGCACATCACACAAATGTCCTGGGTGGGAATCGAACCCACGACCTCCGGCATAGCAGTCAGGGTCACTAACCACTAGACCAACAGGCCAGTCCTCAAACCTTTGATCCCGGTATGACGTTCCGGTGGGATTACTTTTTATTATAAAGCCGGGAAAAGTCGCTGGCAATAGCTAGTATGATGACATATAATTATCCTTTTTAAATCAATGAATTCATGCATTGTCAGTATCCGGTGCGTGCTCACGTGTGCGTGTGGTTGTATCTCATTAACAGCTTGCTTTTGACCGCAATGTTGTTATGAACTGTAAAATGAGCTACATAAAATTATAAGCTATGTTGTTACAAATTAGCACCTTTTCCCAACTATGTTTGGGTCGGCTCTTATCTGGTGCAGCTGAATATCAGTATTTTACATAGATGGTCCTACATCAATAACCCAGAAACTAGTTTTCGACTACGAAAGTCATCAAATGAGATCTCCCACCCAGCATGGAGCGCAAGTGACGATACTGGGACACTATTGCAGCTTCTAACAGGAAACCTAGGATAGATTGATAGCCAAAATCCTGGATTTTCATGTAGACTTACAAGTTTAAAAATAAATTGGGATGGCCGCCATTACATGCGTCAAAAAATCGTACTGCAGACATCACACAATGTTCCTGCTGGTACACAGGCCTCCTCTCTGAGAGAGGAAATAAGCCATAATCCACCACGCGGGCCCAGTAGGGATTGGTAGATGTCAAATGTCTACCAATTTTTGGTGCTAGGACTTGCCAGTTCGTTGCGGGACGTACGTATACCGCGACTCCGGTACACAAAAGGCTACCGAAGAATACCGTGGATTTTGGTCAGTTCAGTCTGACAGTCCCTCCCGCTGATGATGATTTTACCAGGGACTTGCTAGTTTCCTCACAATGTTTTGAGAGCAGTGGGTAATGAAATAGATTACACAAAAATAATGCGCCTGCATATGCTCGAACCCACGACTGTAAATTCGTAAGTCGGGACGATACCACTGGGCCACCACTGCTCCACGAATATATTCCTAGAAAATGCTAATTTGCTTGTTTCTAGGCAGCATCTGTTTTGAAATTAACATGTTTTTGTGTTAAAACATAGCATATGGGCTTCCAGACATCCAGGATTAATTCATATGCAAAGCTGCGCCTCGTTTTAAAAGAAATATTTTACTTTCAGCACTATACTCGCAGTTTGGTTGGAGTAAAATAACTAAAAAGATAAAAACATATTGTTTTATGAAGCTTAAACATTGACTTGTAGTTTTATTACTGTTATTATATAGGTCAAGTATATTTTAATACTACTCATACTCATATGTATATCTACTTAAGACAAGAAGTCCAATTAGGTAGATCCAACTTTGAGAAAGAGGTCAGCCGCCGAATCCAACTCGGTTGAGCAACGTTCGGGAAACTACGCAATGTCTTTTCGTCCTATCTACCTCAGTGCCTCAAGACAAAAGTCTTCAACCAATGTGTGTTACTAGTGATGAGTTACGGTACCAAAACGTGGCATTTCACTATCGGCCTCATCTCAAAGCTCAAAGTCGCTCAGAGAGCTATGGAGAGGGCTATGCTCGGTGTTTCTCTACGTGATCGAATCCAAAATGAGAAGATCCGTAGACGAACTAAAGTCACCGATATAGCTAACCGGATTAGCAAGCTGAAGTAGCAATGGGCAGGCCATATTGCTCGCAGAGCAGATGGCCGATGGGGTCGCAAGTAGCAAGCGCAGCTTATGACGTCCACCAACAAGGTGGACAGACGACCTTATGAAGGTCACCGGAAGACGCTGGATGCAGGTCGCTTCCAACCGGTATATGTGGAGATCAAAAGGGGACGCCTATGTTCAGCGGTGGAAGTCCTATGGCTGAGATGATATTTTTAATGAACGGCGCGTTTCGTGTACGGCCGCGTTTAGTGTGCGACCGGGTTTTGTGTACGGCCGCGTTTATTGAATAGAGTCACCTCTTCCCGGTTATGTGGTATTCGGTATTCGAGACCTGCCGCAAAGCGGTAATTGCACGAGTGGACCCCCACGGAACATAAGGTAAAAGACAACGTCATGTGTATTTCGTCAGTCAAATCAGATCAGCCCTCCATCTTGCCTAGGTGGAGGAAGTCCATGAGGATTATAGAAATACAGGAAAGGAGTATAGAGAAGTCAGCGTGGAATTCAAAATGACTTTCAAGATTCTGAAAAGTACGCAGAATCTCGAAAGGTTTTAGACTGGAGCTATTCAATAAGCAGTCATCGAATCTGGTCGAGGTTAAACAATAAATCAGAGAGAGGACTCTCTCCACATCATACCTCAGCTGTTGCAGGAAATGGCACCGCAGTCCAGAAACACAAAAGGCAGGCAATAGGCAGACTTTTTCATGATAAAGGTTTTAAAAAATAATCTTACTGGCGAAATTGCTGTTCAATATATCTTTGCAGACCCTTTAAAGGCACATAAGCGTAATGTGTATTGTAATTACGATCGTAAATCCCTTATATTTAAACACAATAGAATGGTGTGGTCGCGATACTGCCGTGGTCCAAGTGTGGTCGAATCTGATTAACTGGCCGCTCGATGCTGACCACAAAACGAAATGTAATGTTTATGTTTACTTTCAATTTCCTGTAATCTGTTTTATTTGGACATTTGTTATTGTGTTTTTCAGGAGGTATCAACAAACATGATTATTTTTTTTGAACAAAAAAATAATTGGAATTTAAAAATAAAGGAAAGCAATCACTTACATTGTGATTTAAGACCAATCAGCTCACTGCGCGATATTAAATACCTAATTTTAATTCTACAGGGTTTTTGTTTTCGGATAGCTTAACCTTGGGGCCATTAAGTCAAATAGCTGATTTTATTCCTGAGCTTTGTTCCTTTTACCGACAACCTTGGGGTCATTACCTAAGTCAAGAGTGAATAGGTTGCTTCAAAGCAAGCGAGCTACATCGTCGACTACATCTTCGCTTAGTAACAAGCGAGATCTACCCCTTGATAAATAATAAAAAAATAGTTACCAACCCACTTGATGAGTATCTAGTGAAAATTGAGAAGGAGAAACAAATAAAATGTCTCGACTTAGCGCACGAGGTTGTGGGTTGTGAAAAGTGAACATAAAGGTCAATGGCATGATGGCAAAGAACATCAACTCAAAGTATTTTGAAGCTCGTCATAAATGGATTGACTTACGGCTTGTTTCAACTGTCGGCGTTACACAAGAATTGCACTAATTTACTCATCACATACACATTCGTGTTACTAGGGCTCATTGTTAAAATCATAGAATTGAAATGTTTTAGTATAATCGAACACGAATTTCTGACATCATAACATCAAGCATAATTATGCATTTCCAGTCATTTACAGAAACATCATTGGATATTCTTGTATTACTCATTCACGAAGAAAATCATTTGGAATATTGCTATGTGGCCGTTTTAGACCCTCTGTTTGTCGAGCTTCTGAATAACATAAAATAACTGTCAAAGATATTACTAGTAATAATGTTGTATTCCATTATATAATCACAATAAGTGTCCAAGATCTACAAAATATGATAGCTGGAAAAACGGATTTACGTGCTTTACGAAAAATGGAGGAAAATCGCTGCGATAGATGGTCACCCATCCTCAGACAAACTTTGGCAAGCATGGCTCATCCTTGAAGGTTGACGTGAGTGCCTATTATTATTGAGCCACGATTTCCTCTTGTATTTTACAAAGCGAACATTCGCATCCACAAAATTATTTACTTTCATGCTGATTTTAAACAAAATAACGTTAGAAATAATACATGATAAGATAAGATGAAATAAAACGAAACTATTAAAAATAATGTCGTTTCATCGCAAATCAAACGACGCGCGAATTCTAATTATTTTCGACACACAGTACAGTGACTGCAATATATTACATAATTATGATATTAATTTGAACATGATTTGAATCATGAAATTAGTGGTTCGGTTATAAAATTAATTCACATCTTTCTACATGAGTAGGTTCAAATTAGACCCTTCATACGCAACTTGTCGCAAGTTATCGCAATGTGAATCCATGGAGAATCATACACAACGACGATATATTAGTAGACTCCGCATGCACGATAAGGAACAAAAACTATTCTGTCAACTCGCTGAGGTACTACGTAGCGAGGGGGACGGGGTACTGCGTTGTGATTGGCTAACTCAAGGTCTGTTCTGTCTCAATTTATGTTTACGGCTCACAGGAGTGGTCGAAATACGACGGATATAAGACTTTTTTGCCTAATGTGTTGAAAGACATCTTTCGCTTTTTATTAGGAGTCTTTTAATATGTCGTCGTTGATCACAATGATATAATAATGATACACAACGGATACCAGTCCACCAAGTAACAATAGTACCAAGTCGTAAGTTCGGAAAATTACGTTACGTTACGCAAATGGACCGGTATAAGACGGTAGAAGAAACCGTGCGTTTTTCATCTGACTTCTTTGGCAGAAAGGGCCATGACAATTATCACCGGAAAGAAAAAGTTATAAATTATTGGACTCACCTGCTACAATCCTTCATTCTCCTTTCTGCTCGTCCATTATCCATCTGGTCATACAAGCACGCCAGTTGTGAGTTAATTGACCCAGACTCGTAAAATATAACCTCACTATTCACTAAAATTAGTACATGTCCTTGTCCTTAAGGTGTCCACTGTTGACATTTTCCACTCGAATTAATTTTCATTCGAAAAAACCTTTAAGTTTTTATTTTATTAGATCACTAAACTAAAAAAACAAACAAAACGTTCACACTAATTATGGCTCAAATAATTTAATTTGCGAAAATAAAGGATTAATTCAACCTTTTCGACCGCGAGACGCAAGCCAACTAGATCAAGTTGCAAAATATCAACGGGATGTAGGTAGCGTGAAAAATACATCTTAACATCGTTTTTTTTTTTTTTTTCTTATCGTCCTCTTTGGGACAGGCAAAGGGAGCTGAGCCCATACAGCCAAGTCTGATTTAGCCTAACATCGAGTTGATTATTTAGACCACAATCTTTTTTTTTTTGGTTCTTTTCGTCCTCTTTGGTACAGGCAAAGGGAGCTGAGCCCATACAGCCAAATTGACCACAATGTTATAACGAAATCATTTCTTATTTTATGATCATAACTGTATTCAAATTGAGAGAGAAGATTGTTACGCGCTAGTATAAAATAATAATATTATATTGCAATAGTAAATTATTATTTTAACTAGTTTCATATAGTTAAATTCGAAATAAAAAACTCAAAACGAGTTTTTAAAGACGTACTTTACGAATACCTAATAAAAAAATAATTATGACACTATTTCTCTAACAAAATAATGTTATAATATTTTTTTTTTCATTACGATATAGATTACAGATCATAGATACATCTATTTATTTTTTTATCTGTGGCTGCCAGTGGCTGCGCGCGCTTTGAAAAGAACGCTTCATTGAAATTTTGAAAAAGGAACACTTACAATAACCAACAAATAAACTCTGTCAATCTTTATTTTTTATTTCAATTTTATTTGATATTTTTGTGTTCAATAAGAGTAGATAAAGTGGTGTATGAAACTGCACATAACTAGGTATTTTATACTCGTGTGATACTATTAAAAAACTCGCTTCGCTCGTTTTTTAAACTCACACTCATGAATAATACCCCTCATTACCTATGCACCAGTTGCATAAACTATTATTTTAGACAAATCACAAAAGGCAAATCCATAAACATAAATATAATAAACATAAAAATTGAAAGAATGGGTACACACTCGCTGCTCGGCTTTTCACACCTACTGCGAGGAAATAAATTCGATTTTTGAGGTTCCAAATTCAAATCACATTATTCCCACGGGAATAATGAAATTCAGTATAATATTATTGCCCGGCTCGAGCGAGGGGGAACAATGACTTGCTATATAGTAGGTTTGCCTGACATATAATTTGACATTTACGAGCAAGTAGTGTGAAAAAATAATTAATCATTTCGTACTACCTGATTCCTCTCTCTCAATCTCTTCACCAGAGTCACCGACATAGCTCTTAAAATTTGCAAGTTGAAGTGGCAATGGGCAGGCCACATCGCTCGTAGAACTGACAACCGATGCGGAAGAAAGGTTCTCGAGTGGCGACCGCGGACCGGAAAACGCAGCGTAGGTAGGCCTCCCACTAGGTGACCGACGACATCGTGAGAGTCGCGGGCAACCAATGGATGCAAGTGACGAATTGTCGTACGGCGTGGCGGTCTAAGGGGGAGGCCTATGTTCAGCAGTGGACGTCTTCCGGCTGATGATGATGAATCTCTTCATCTCTTTATTATATTACCTATATGTTTAGTTATAGCTTGTTTTGCAAACCGCTCATGATTAAAACTAACTATACTACTGTTCTGTACAAAACACTCCAATTGATAATAATGTTTGATCAGCATTCATTTAACAGTTACTAATCTACGCGCAGATTGAAATTGACGCCCAAAATTAATGTATAAGCAAATATCGCTTGTATTTACACAATGACATCAATAAATAAGGTTTAAATTAGTTTGTAGTTTGACAATGCAGATCGTGATTTTATGTATCTGCATAATTTATTATTATCCAGGTGTTAAAAACGTATTGATTTCATGAAAATGTTTATGTTCGCGTGAAGGCTGATTATTTGGGAATTGGTTGTTAATAAGTTGGCAACATTTGTACGGCTTCTTATTTCATACATTAATACTTAGACTTACACAGTAATTTTTTCGCCTCATCCACATTAATGCATTTATTTTTTGTAAAACACACCCTTTGTCATAGGGCTAGAAACCACACATTATGTTGCCCCACATACTAGGAATTCCCCGAATGATGGGTATAACAATCTGTCTATAGGCCAAAAAAAATATTCTCATTCCTGGATCCTTGTCAAGTTTTCAGTCAATTTTTTACAAAAAACTATACAAAGCATAATTAATCTGGGGGCACGGTAGTGCTCGTCAAGACGTAACAAGCAAAGCAAGGGCACTTTTTTTATCGTGGTAAAATCATCAAATGAGTCCTCCCACCCCGACCAGGGCTCAGGGACTGTCATACTTGTGCTGTATAATCCACGGTGTCCTTCAATAGCCCTTTATGTTCCGGGGGTGATGGAAATAAGTCCCGCGACCCCGGCAGGCTTTGGCCCTCTGTGAGGAGGCCCCGTCAATTTGCTGACGCTCTTTGAGGCGCGCTTGGAACACGAGGCGCCGTCGACCCGGGCATGGTCCAAGGTCGGACAGAGAGTTGCCCTTTACTCGCTGTCCGCATGCCCGATGTTCATAGTGGTGAAACCCAGGCGTATCCTCCCTCCCTATCCGACACAGGTACCCGAAACTTCAGTGTCCGGTGAGGAGCGCAAGGGCACTAGCACTACCTACCTTTTCTTGAAGTGTCTCGTCGTTTTTTATAACGCTCATAGAATTAGTTTTCGATGTACATAGGTAGTTCATATTCTCAGGATAGGATGTCAATAAGAGACTAATTAAACGTATATTATTATTCTTATTACACATAGTCGCCTAGTAAAGGTTATCCGATATTTCCAATCAAGTTTACATTCTTTCGAAGCCATATTGTGTTACCAGTAAATACTTAACTTAAAATAATCCCTAATATTATATACAATAAACTCTTCCTTCATTAAAAGGGTTAAATTAAAGTAACTATAGCAGCTCCATTAATATTGACTATCGAACATAATTAATTAACAATATTATAACACCAAAATTAATATTCGCTTTTTGAAAAGTTTTGTTCGAAAAGTTGTTTTTGTTTAGGCTGTAACCATAGGTAGGCTCACTTGGTTTCGGCTAAGATTTGATTATACAAAATTAATATTTGGATTTGTATGGAACAATGTATTTTCCGTTACAATTGATTTTCTTGGATTAAATATTATGTTCACGAGACGACAATGTCACGTTTTTCGCGAAACAAAACAAGAAAAATTCAAACGAAAAATAAACGAATTAAACATTAATATTTTCATAAAACAATAAATACTTTACTCTGTCAAACCTGACCTTAATCTGTCAAATACCATTTCCACTATATGTAATTATGACAAGGTTGAAAATCTATTTGAGAAATTTGACAGATTGAGGTAGTCAGATAGGTTTATGTGCAGCTGGCATCTGTACATTTAATTATTACACATTACAATCACATAGTAAACTAAATACTAACTTATAAACCTACAAATACACAGCATTTAAAATTGTACAATAACTAAGTAAATCTAAATAATTATATATTTTTTACAAAAAAACTACACATAGAACCGAAAACTAAATTAATGAGCATCGAAGAACTCCTCCGCATTGGTGTATTATAATGAACACAAACGACATAAAGAAAAATCACAATTAAAAATTCTATTACATCAATTTAAAATTCATGCGAAATCTTAAGCCTGTAATCCCGTTGTCAGCAAAATGACGGGGACCCCTCACAGAGGGCCAAAGCCTGCCGGGGTCGAGGGACTTATTTCCATCACCGTGACCCCGGAACATAAAGGGCTATTGAAGGACACCGTGGATTTTAGTCAGAAATAAGTCTGTGACAGTCCCTCCCGCCCTGCCCGGGGTGGGAGGACTCATTTGATGATTTTAACACGCTAAAAAAAAAGCTTGTAATCCCGTTAAGGCCGAAAGCCGAAACCGAACATCTACCCCAACTCTACTAGGAAAAGAACTTTTATAAGACAATCTGTTTGCCCAGTTAGAAAGTTCTACAAAATGAATAATAAGATATTTACAAAGTATTTTTGGAAGTTTTAACAAAGAGGTACAGTCGCTACTGTCAAATTCTGGAATATCAAAAAGTTAATAATAATTGTTCCGAGTTTGTCTTTCGAGAGTCCTGTTATCGATTTAATGTGATGCTGTTTTAATGAGACTGTGTAAGTGGATTATTGTTGATCTTCGGTGACATTGATGTCATTTAGATTCCTTCTTGTAACACTCGCTACTTGTTACGGTTGCTACAGTGCGTAATATTATGAGCCGCGTCGCTCTTCGCGGCGTGAAGCTTATTTTTTTTCGCGTCGTCGGACAGCGAGTTGCCCTTTACTCGCTGTCCGCATGCCCGCGCCTACGGTGGCCGGAGATCGTCTTGCGACGTCCGACGCCGTGGGCGTGCACGACTGCGTTTGGGGCGGTGGGAGGACGCTGTCCTCTCTCTCTCGCGGCCCGCCACCTCCTTCACGAGCATTACTGCTTCGCAGAAGGTGGCGACCGCTTCCCACTCCGTCTCGCTCCGCAGCATGGCCGAAACCAATGCCGGGCGCGGGAGGTCTCCGCCTATCGCCGCCATGAGGACACGTCGGTGCTCTGCCCAAGCTGGGCAGTCTTGCACCGTATGCTCTACTGTTTCCTCCGGGCGATCTTCGCAGTGGCAAATGTGAAAGCTGGGATGGATGTGTGATATTCACGTCAGCAATGCTGAACTTGTTGAAGAGATACGAGTGTCTACAAATAGGAAACTTTTCATCCCGATTTTAGGCTGAGAGTACATTAGACAATGCGATGTGACTGGAAGAGTGAGGTTACACGTCGTATCGCTGATGTACAGTGTAGCCATATACGTGAGTAGTAATTTATTTGTTATCGCTCATGTACCACAGATCGCGTCGCGGCCTAGCGTAGCTTCAGCCTTATGATCCCGAGGAATAATAATTATCGAGTCAGAAGCGGGCAATGCCGCTGGCAATAGCTAGTTATGAGATAAAATAAATTAATATAAATTTTCAGCTATAAAACTGACTTAACGCTCTCAATTATTTTACATTATCACTTACTTATACTACCTGAAACCAGCCCTCACTTCAACCCTTTATAAAGCCGACACCTCCTAAATAAGAGCAAGTTTCATCAGTGTTCCATGATACCTGAACGACATTAAATAACATATTAAAGGTGCTGCCCCAATTCTCGGCAAAATGTTAGAATATATTGTATATAAAATTACCGTTTAATTAGTCCTATATAGGCGCCATGTTTTATTTTACAGCCTCTCCGGAGGCGAGCCTCTTTTGTACGGCTAACATACCCTATCTTACCAGAGGGTATGGTTAGGAAAAAAAATATAAGGTTTCGTGTGTTTTTTTCTTTTTTTTCGTGTTAAGAGTGATCAGGCTTCTTCTGGGTAAGCTCGCTCCATCGTTGACCTTGTCTTAGTCAGTCCTGACCTAGACTAAGGTGAAGAGCAAACACATATCAGTTAAAAAAGGATTATAGTTTTTCAATAATTAAGAAATAATAAGGGCAAAAGAATGGATAAGAATCCCTGAAATTTTTGTTTCAGACTTTTTTTAAGTTTTTCTGAAAACACTTTTTCGACTTTAAAAGTAGGTTAAACACTTTATTTCACTGTTAACATATCACGTATCAATGCGAAATATCCTTCCTAAAATCTTTTGGTTTCTCTCCCTCATTACAAACGTCCGTAATTATCTTACTAACTCTAGTCTTCATTCTAAGAATTTTAGAAATAATTCTAGATTAATTTGTATAAAATAAACTCAGTTCATTAGCTCTAAGAATTTATAATAATAACGAGTATGATGTTTTGCAGTGAAATGATTTAAGAATAACAATTCTAGTATCAAAAAAGCTTTGAAAAAACGTAAGTAATTTTTCAATTTCTTTATACTAATAAATAAATAATTTCGAAATTTTATCTGTGCTGCCAGTTTATTATTTTAATTCAATTAAAACAAAATTATGCAAGCTAAGTCTTCGCTTTTGCGGACTGTACAAGTAATCTCAAATTTTAATTCATTTCGTTCACATCGTTTTGAATATCTTTGCTGTTACGAAATTATGCAAGAGAATGTCTGTTCGCTGTAGATAGTAATTTTTTGAAACATTTCTGAACCATTTTGCAATAATGAAGGTTTGTATTATTTTGCTATACCTAATTATGTTTTGACTCTTAAATATTTTCAACCACCATGGAATAAAATTATCCCACGGGAAGATAAAACCTGGATAAAAACTATCCTATGTGTTAATCCACGTAATAAACTACCTGTGTAATACATGTCTTCCAAATCCGTTCAGTACTTTCTGCGTGAATGAGTAACAAAACATCCATCCGTATATCTTTTTTGTTTTTTTACCCTGTTCCTTGTCCAACTGCTGGGCAAGGGCCTCCCCTTTATCCATCTTAACCTCTCTATTTCGGGCAATTTCTGGGCATGTCTGCCCGCAGAATTAAAATGACAAAAGTGTCAGTTGGGAGAAAATGCATAAACAATGCATTGAGCTATTATTACTACATTTATAGACGACACCACGTATCACCACTGTGTCTCATCCAGGATTAGGACGCGCGCCTAGAGCACGTCACAGAGCTGTCAAACAACTGAATGAACTTGTGCGCGTTGTCTCATCCTGGATGGGACACAGTGGTGATACGTGGTGTCGTCTCTATACGTAGTAGTAATAGCTCAATGAAACAATGGTAGTTTTTTATTCGAAACTTTAAATCTGTTCTGCCTGAAAGTTACAGTGACTACATACAGTCTTTATCACTGAGAAAAATCCAGTTTACCCTGAACAAAGTACTTGGCCATGTACAACGTGTGACTTGATAGATTCCCCACATCACTCTCTGTGATTTTATAGAAGCACCGTGGCTGTGGGGAGAAAGGCGAGCCAGAGGCACATTTGTTCGTGTCCACGTGAAACGCTGCGTTTACGCTGCGTTAGCTAGGTTATCGCTGCGATAATGTAAGCTGATGTTATCTTTTTGAGCAGTTTGTAAAATGAATTGCTTTGAAGAAGGATGAAAGATTTGATTATATTACGCATTCGGATGGCTATGAAAGTCACGAGGAGGGAAATATTAGACTTGACTGTCTAAAAACCACCCAATTCTATCAGTTGCCGTTAGAGTTCCAGGCCTGCGATGCCCTTTTTAAGACAGTTTCGTGAGAGAATTTAACGTTTAATGATCACTGACTCCCAAGTTACGATTACTCAGTCTAAACCCGTGCTACAAAAGATTGTTTGCAATAAAAACTGCGAAATAAATCGTTTGTTATTTCACTAACAAGTTTTGTAATTACTTTTTGCTTAAAAATTGCTACGATAAATTACTGTAGTGCGTGATTAGACTTAGATTGTACTTGGCTAAGCACTTAAAAAACTATAAATAAGTGTATATAAAGAAAATGTTACTTTTTATTTCTATTGTAAACTAGAGGCCCGTCCCGGCTTCGCACGGGTGGAGGACCCGGTCTGAAACCCGGTCCCGATGGTTACAAACACAACAAAAAAAAATGTATCCTAATCCGTCCAGCCGTTTTCGAGTTATGAGCTTAGCAACACATTTTGCGATCCATTTTTATATTATAAAATAGAAGATGTTAAAGTTTGTGAGGATGGATGAATGGATGTTTATTCCTCTTTCATCCAACTACTACTGAACTGGATAATAGATTATAGTTTTTTAACCAACTTCTCAAACCCGCGGGACTGTCAGACTCGTACTGATTCAAATTCATTGTGTCCTTCAGTAGCCCTCTACGTCACGGGGTCACGGTTACCTGAGTAAGTAAGTAAGTTTCTTGCCCATTCTTCTTCATACAACCTACCTTTGCGAATGGGTGTAGAATCATTCCCATCCTATCTCGTTTCCTATAGTTTTAATACTCGACGTTTAAAAGTGCTTCTTTGATGGCCTAATTGAAATAAATGATTTGACTTTGACTTGAAGACAGTCCAACAAATATAATATTTTTTTATGTCGATATGACGTTGTCGGAAGATAATTACCATACTGCAAGTGAGCAACGCTATGGACGTAGCGTTTGTTTTTTTGTTTATCGTGGTAAAATCATCAAATGAGTCCTCCTACCCCGGGCAGGGCGGGAGGGACTGTCAGACTTGTACTGACTAAAATCCACGGTGTCCTTCGATAGCCCCTTATGTTCCGGGGTCACGGTGATGGAAATAAGTCCCGCGACCCCGGCAGGCTTTGGCCCTCTGTGAGGGGGCCCCGTCATTTTGCTGACGCTCTTTGAGGCGCGCGTGGAGCACGACGCGCCTTCGACCCGGGCATGGTCCATGGTCGGACAGCGAGTTGCCCTTTACTCGCTGTCCGCATGCCCGCGCCTACGGTGGCCGGAGGTCGTCTGCTGATGGACAAAGCGTAGTGAAAAATAACAAAGCTAAATAAAGCTTATTGCCGATAAACACACAAAACTCATCCGCAAAATCCAAAATGACAAAAACAATATAAAATCCCTCCTCATAAAACCTCCATTAAAGCTAAAAACTCCCACAAATTCATTTATAGACAGATTTTATCCGAGTTATGTCATTAATTCATTATCATTAATTACTCATACTATCGTTAAACTTCAAGGTTTTGGTGTAAAACAATGTTATTCGAGAAATTATGACCGTATGAATATTATTTGTGGGAGAACATTCTAGATTTATCACCTATGAATTCTACCCTATCTAGGGTACTTATGTGACTTTTAGTCCGGGTATAATTAATGGGACCCGGATTAGATTAGGTGTTTTTATTCGAGGATATTACGACTGGATTTTTTATAATCTACAGGATTATATCGAAATCAAAGAAAAAAACTACGTATCTTTTTTTTCGTGGTAACATCATCAAATGAGTAGTTCCACCCCGGGCAGGGCGGAAAGGACTGTCAGACTTGTACTGACTATAATCCACGGTGTCCTTCAATAGCCCTTTATGTTCCGGGGTCACGGTGATGGAAATAAGTCCCGCGACCCCGGCAGGCTTTGGCCCTCTGTGAGGGGGCCCCGTCATTTTGCTAAAGCTCTTTGAGGCGCGCGTGGAACACGACGCGCCGTCGACCCGGGCATGGTCCATGGTTGGACAGCGAGTTGCCCTTTACTAGCTGCCCGCATGCCCGCGCCTTCGGTGGCCGGAGGTCGTCTGCCGAAAACGTATCTTAACAAAAATTAAATTGTGAAGGGTGGACAGACGATCGGGTGGATACACGAGTGATCTTAGAGGGGTTCCATTTAAAAATCATACTTACGGAACCCCAAAGAATAATAAGATGACCAAAGGATGCAAGGGTGGAGGTATGACTCCGAGTTGTAATTTTTTTTGGGTGACATTGCTTTTCTAAGACTGGCGTCAGTACATAAAAACGTTAGGTCGTAGATCGATTTCAATATCCGTATCCACGTTCTAAACTACGAAAAGAAAAGAAATGAGTTCTGACTATAATAATGGTCAACGCGTACCGTATGCGTTGTCGATACTCCAGCCGTACGCACGTAGAATTTAATCAGCACAGCATCAAAGGTTATCAACCTTTAAGAGCCTAGACTGAAACATAATCCAAAATTGTAAACAATACACTGTAGTAGGTAGTATAAACATTGAGAGGGTCGGCACTGTCACTCCTTAATACAGGCTATTTCATAGTCTAGCTAGGAGAACAGCACGTCATCCAATTGATTATTATCAGAGATTTCATTCTACCCACATTGTGAAAATTGTTACGTGTACTACAATCTGTTTATTTAGTAAATAAAGATTATTATTATTATTATAATCGTATTTCGATTTGCGGGGCTTAGCTCGAGTGCGGCGCTGACGTCACTTAATAAGCTAACTTTTTTTGAATTTAGAATATTTGGCCTTAAAAAACTTTCATTGATATAGCTTTTTTCTTACGTGTTTCCTGATGAGGGCGGGAGGGACTGTCAGACTTTTACTGACTAAAAACCACGGTGTCCTTCAAAAGCCCTTTATGTTCCGGGGTCACGGTAATGAAATAAGTCCCGCGACCCCGGCAGGCTTTGGCCCTCTAGAGAGGGGCCCCGTCTTTTCATTGATATAGCTACACTCGACAGACGTTAGTGCTGACCATCGAATAGCGCATTAAATCCAGTCTCAATGTATTCCTCATTAATCTAAAATACTAATTAACAAACTGACCAGGTTGCAGTCGCAAATTATTCATAAAGTAGCAACATTTTAAATTAAAACAACAAATAAATACGCCTCACATTAACACATGTCATATGAAATTAAACACAACATTTTACAACCGACTGAAATAATAACCGCGTCACTGCAAATAAAATTAAAATGTCAACTGAATATAACACGAACCGTATTTTAAAATTGGGTTCCGCAGCGTCGGGGCCACAAACTAATTAGTTAGTGAAGCATAAGGCGACCTCGTCGGGAATTCTGCCTTGTTTTCCTTTTATCATGTATGCACATTACCTGTTGGAAGGAAATTCGAAAAATAATGCCGCGTGCACAACTTCAGGTGATGCTACTTGCGTTAAACAAGACGCAAATGCGTCAATCAAAATCAAAGTATTTATTTCAAGGCCAGGTATTTTCGGCGAGTAAAGGGCAACTCGCTGCCCGACCATGGACCATGCCCGGGTCGACGGCGGCGGCGCGCGGCGCGTTGTTCCACGCGCGCCTCAAAGAGCGTCAGCACGCTGACGAGGCCATAGCCTTGCCGGGGTCGCGGGACAAACGTACACCGTTACTCCGGTACACAAAAGGCTACCGAAGGACACCGTGGATCGACAGTCCCTCCCGCCCTGCCCAGGATGACTCATTTGATGATTTTACCAGGTAAAAAAACAAAAAAAAATCCAGATATTTTTGATTTGTCAAAGACAAATAAAATATAATGAAACACTACAAAATTATGGTGCTACAGTCCCAGTCACAAGACATTAAAACTGAAAGTACCGTAGATGCCCATTCCAAGGAGTAGATCTAGAGATCTCCATATCGTTCGTTTCTTGCCCGATCTTCTCCATAGATCTATGGAGATGAACGGGCAAGAAACCTTTGCATGCAACACTCTTTTTTTAATAAGTGGGTTTGCTCCACAGCAAACTAGCATTTGATGGAGTGAGCTTACCCAGAAGAAGCCTGTTCGCTCTTACTTTGAAGAGTTTTAAGATTTCGAAAACCGATGCTCAACAAGTTTTGTCAAATTGTATGATATCGTCTTTACTGCACTCTGAATCTGACATTCCAGCTCTTAACGTTTGGACCTTAAAGTCAGTATTTCTGAGCTAAGTTGAGCCAGTTGAGCCTGAATCCTTTTTATGTGGTGGTAATCTTTAAATCAGGGCAAATCGAAAGGATCTGTAAGAATGATACTAACGAAAAACCAACTTGACCCTTCCATTGCCCTTTGCGTTCCAGAGCCGCAGTATGCATTTAGACGTACCCGCAACACTATATTCCTCTTAGTAAATATCTAACATTTCCTCTACAAAATGGATTTTACCCTATAAAATAAAATTTTCTAAAAAATTGTGTGCTTACCTTTAGCAACCAAATTACGTTTAGCATAGTAAGTTCAAAGCTTAAACTAACAATGAGTTTTAATATTAAGTAAAGAAACAATGTAGAATAATTTCCTGGAATTTCGGTAGGTAAATGTTTTACTGCTGTTATAAATACAAAACTAGGATGGATGGATGTTATTCTTTTTTACAATAACTATAGGTACTGAACATGTTTGTTTAGTACACGATTACTTTATAAGCGGGATGTGTGTGTTAAATAGGATATTATTTTTATCTCAATAATACATGCCTTTGAAATCCGTACACTATGCAGGCGATTGTATTGGCTAGTTTCTATTTAAATGTTCTTAATTCGGAAGTGTTTATTTTCTATGTAAATGTTTCTGTTTTCAAGTTAAACAGCTGAACTGATTTTGTTGATGACACGATACATGCCGCGTAGGACGTCCACCCACTAGGTGGGCAGACGATCTTATGAAGGCCACAGGATCACGCTGGATGCAGGCCGCTTACAACCGGTCCTACTGGAAGTCTAAAGGGGAGGCCTATGTTCAGCAGTGGACGTCTTACGGCTTATATGATGATGATGATGATGACGATATACGCCTAGAAACGAAGAAGAAAAAAACCGCAGGCCACAGCTAGTAAAAAATACTCGGTTTTTCAAGTAATTTACATTTCAAATGAAAAATTCAATTACCTACTTTTGCACGTAGGCGTGGTAAAGTTTCCTGGTAAAAAATCAGTAGGTTCATTGTACTTTTACGAGAGCAATTTAATTTAAATACTAAAGTTCATTGCCACTAAAGTTTTGAAATATGGAAAAAGCGAGAATTTTACCAATTTTTGCGGTTTTTCTCGATATTCCCAATAACTCTGAGCCGGATTGGTATTGAAATTTCACACGCCACGCATTCGTTGTGTTTTAAAGTTTTTTTTGGCATTTGCGAAAAGTCAAACCATTTGAATTTGAGCTAAGCCGTTTACAAGCTTGGATAGTCAACAGTTAGTCTAAAAATTGAAATCTAGTTGCTATCTTAAAGCGTAGATTTTTATCTATTGACAAGGAGAGAAGATAAGCTCGTAGCTCACTGTAAATGAATTTTCTTGAAATATAATATATTATGTGGAAAGAAAAAGATCAAATCAATTGCAAGCAAGATGGTGAGGACTGTATTTAAAACCCAACCAAGAGGCGTTAAAATCATCAAATGAGTTCACCCGCCCGTCAGACTTCTTCTAATGAAAATCCTCAGTGTTCCTTCACTTATACGTTCCAGGTCCACTTTAGCCTATCTATATGGTCCCGTGAGCCCAAAAATCTTCAGCGAATAAAAAATACCTAAATTTGGTCAAGGTTTAAAAAATCAGTCTATGCTATGTAGAAATTAGTGGGATAAGCCACACAAGCCGAATGACCAGTGGTCCACATTGGCTCAAAATCCTCCTGAAACTCAACTCTTCAACGCAATGAACCAAAAGTGAGCTAACAGTAATCTTTTTGCCCATTATACTTCTCCAAAACCACACTTCACGAATTTCTCTCGCCCTTATATTTCAATTTACCGTCAGAGTCTCCTTGCTAACAGAAGCACGAGTAAAATTGTATGCACTTAAATTATCTCCTTCGCACTCAAAGCACTAGTGATGTGTATTCAGCGTTCTCAGAAACGCTAGTGTTGTACAATTTCGTCTTGTTTTGCTATTAACGAGGTTGTCTGTGTACTGTGAGCGCTTTGTGACGCATAATTTAGTTTGCTTCTGTGATGCGGTGCACGTTAAAGGATTTAAAAAAAATGTTGTCTTTTGTTTTTTAAAAGCAGTGTCTTTAAGACTCTCACGGGCATGCGGACGGTGTGTAATGAGTGACTCGCCGTCCAATCATGAACCATGCCCGGATCGACGGCGCGTCGTGTTCAACGTGCACCTCAAAGAGAGGTCAGCATTTGGCGGGGCCCCTCTAAGAGTGCCAAAGCCTGCCAGCGTCCCGGAATTGTCTCATCAGGAATCCGTGATCCTGGAACGTATGTAAAGGACTGTTGAAGGATCACCGTGAATTTAAGTCAGTACAAGTCTGACAGTCCATACCGCACCGTAGCAGTCGATTACTCTGCCACTGCGCCAACAGATAGAAAGAATAAGTCACTTTTTTATAGTACAATCAGTCGCGTAGACTATAAACAGATGGGTTGTAGAAGAATTAATGATGTGCAGGGTGCTAGAATACTCCCAGTGGAGCCAGCCTTCGTTTTATGTATAGTACGGCTGCTTTTCCACAAGAGATGCGCTATGTAGCTGTACTGCGAGGATGTAAAAGCTGAGCTACTAAACTGTCTGACCGTTTCCACTGGTGCTACGCTATGTAGCTGTGCGGTAAAATGTGCTATGGAGATGGGTAGCTGCGGTACGAAGATGCGCTGTCACAGGGTAGCCGAGCTACGAAGATGTGCTGTCATAAGGTAGCTGCGCTATTAAGATAGCACATAGCCACAGCACGCAGCCTTAACACGCATCCTTACATATAAAAAACACATCTTAGTTGAATCCGTTTACACCAGTCCAATGAATGTGATTGGTGGATATCAAACGCATCCGCAGCAACGTAGCACAGCGCATCTCTGGTGGAAAAGCAGCCGCCTCCATCAACTATTCTCGTCACGGAGATCTCGTCGTTTCTTCAGTCGACGAATTGTTTCAGGGAAGAATATAACATAACAAGTAACTAGATATCCTTTATTTCAACTTGCTGAAAATAAAAGTTAAATTTTTGTCATCAAAATTATATCTAGTCTGTCTCGTTACTAGTCCTTTGATATCAAATATCAATTTATGCTGAAAATCATTTCTACGAAATAGAACGAATGAATTTCTACCAAAAATTGGTAAATTATTAGTGATGTGCTGACTAGTCAGTCACCAACAAGACCGTTAAGCCTATAAATCGGCCAATCGGACAAAAAAAAATCAAACAAAATCCGGTTCGAAGGACCAACTTTAGGTTGAGCTTCAATCATGGTAGTAGTGGACTGAATACAAATAATTTTAATGCTACAAGGACACAGCTGATAATTAATGCGGAAAAAATTACTGCACGGGCCTGCGTGCGAAAGCTGAATGCGTCGTCCGCCATACCAGCGCTTGCGCAGCTGCTGGTTTCAATCTCTGACAGCGAAGTGACGGCCTCGTGTATTCAATTTAAGGAAATTATGTATGACTAGTAGCCCGTCCCAGCTTCGTACTGGTGGGCAATCAAGTACACGAGATTTTTTTTTTTAATCGGCACTGTAGGAACGATTTTTGAGAAAAAAAATCATTCCTATTTATAATATTTGTGTAGAAGTGTGGATAAAAAACGTTACAGACATTTTCAATAGCCCAGAACTATACCGACAACAATGGTGACTAATAGTCGGCTAATCAGCCAAAATCATACTTGGTCCCATCTCTATACATAACTTATTAAATATTGAAAACTGAGGATACCTAAGCCTGAAAAACAATCAGAACTAAATGTGCTGTTTCTAATAAGGACAGTTTTTATTATTTGTTCGGTGTCTATTTACTTTTAAATAAAGTTCGTGGTAGTTTTTCATTAAATTCTGAACTAAATTCACAAAATTCAAATTGTACATTTTGTTTACAGTTTGACATGAGATTGAGTGTGACGGCGCTTTGAACCTTTTTGGAGAGTGACCAGAGAAGTCAGGAAGGACAGCGAACATTTTGAAGTATGAGTAGACGTTTCTTCACTCTGACACAACCCCGGGCTCTTTTGCATGTGGCCATCGGACGAGATAATCCGCTGGCATCGCACTCAAGCAAGACGTGTTCGGTGGAGTGTCATTGTATTCCAATTAACTAGAAAGTGCTGATTAAGATTACGTCCATATTAGCTGAAATAAAGTAACAAATCTTCAACGCGTCATTTTAGTTCTCCTCGCCCGCCTACCCACGATTGCTCGGCAGCCACAATGAATCCAGATTTCAATGAGAACGGCAAGGTTGCGTTATATGATTTAATGGTAATAATGTAAATACATATCTGTTTATTGTGGTCTCTATCGTAGTTTGGGGGTAGGAGGAACAGAGTGGAAAGTTCCTCGCTACCCGGTGAAAAGGAAGGTACCTTCCAACCAGACGGGTGTTGTGTCTGGTGGGCTTTCTGCCCGACATACTTAGTCGGAACATCGTATGTATTCTAATGTTGCGGATAACTATGATTGCGCGATGTAGACATTTTTGCATCTTCGTTTCGCCGTCACTCCATAGATGGCGCCAGTGTACTTTTTTTTTTGTAGATGATTAGTACGCTACATCACTCCCCTCCGGAGACCGGAGGTCGATAGTGGTAAAGTCCCTGCCAGTTGTAGTTGCCGTTGATGCCGCAGGGTTCACGGTGAGTCGGAACATGCTGCTGCGGTGAAGCGAGATCCCAGTGAGTCGAGATCCGGCGCCGACTGCCACCCAGTGAGTCGGATGAGGAAGCGCCGCCAAGGATATGGAGGCTGTGACAACCAGGAGGGTAAGCCTTCGACTGGCTGAGATGTGCCCTAAGTCCAGGGGTATGGTCGCCTGATGAGGTTGAGGGTGCTGACCAGGTATGTGCCTTCTGCACATGCTGATGGTCAGGAACGCCCGTTTGAAGCTGGCTGGCTGGCTGAGACTCGCTGCTCGAAAGCTTGAGGAAGTGATGCAGGTGTTGACGTCACGTAGCTCGAAGGTTGCGCTGACGTTCATAGCGGGGTCACCAGTTTGGGGGTAGGAGGAACAGAGAGTAAAGTTCCTCGCTACCCGGTGAAAAGGAAGGTACCTTCCAACCAGACGGGTGTTGTGTCTGGTGGGCTTTCTGCCCGACATACTTAGTCGGAACATCGTATGTATTCTAATGTTGCGGATAACTATGATTGCGCGATGTAGACATTTTTGCATCTTCGTTTCGCCGTCACTCCATAGATGGCGCCAGTGTACTTTTTTTTTTGTAGATGATTAGTACGCTACAGTAGTATTAAAATGAGCATCACAATCTTAGAACCATTTGTTTTATAAAATTGCCCCACGTGGGTATCCAAGCAACGAATCTATGCGGAAACAATGGCCACACTACTTAACTAATCTACGCAACAAGAAACCGGCGCTCAGCGGCCGGCAGTGCATCACGAGTCCTAGCTGACACCTCTTCAAACTATCACATCAATTCAATGTAACCTCCAAATCTTCAAGAATATTCGTAATTGTTATCAAGAATCTACGAGCTTCAATCAAATAAAAATTTCAACAGCGGTTTACAAACATATAAATTTACACACACAAACGCCTAAACACCGAACAACTACTTGTTGATCATACAAATAATTATTTGTTCAGTGCGGTAATCGAACCCACGACACGCAGCGCAGCAGGCGAAACGCTCAGCCACTGCGCTAATTGCCCACCTCAAAATCTTTTGGACAACCTTAGCCTGTACCTAAGTAAGTCCAGAGTTAATAATTCTTAATAAAATTGCCTCTTTTTCGAAATGATAGTATAAAACTATGATAATTCTAAAATCAAGCTCAACTTCATTTTAATATATTTTACTACATTAATAGTAAAATAAATTAACCTCACAGAAAAAAATATATTTATAGTACTTGAATACTTACAGTAATTTTAGAATGTTAAGAAAAGTAGGACTTTAACACATAAACATTGTAAGCCCAACATTAGAAATTCCACACCACTGCCAAAAGATCATCTAACACGCCAAAATAAACTGCAATACATACGATATCACTTGAAACCGTTTCCGGATTTTATTTCGGAACGCAATTCCGGATTCGGTCCCTTACGTTCTGAAATGTATAAGACATTGTCTTGAATTTTAAAACCGCACCAAATGTAGTGGAGTGCATTTTAAAATATTTTGGTTTATTTAGTTAGTGAGCTTTTAGTTTATGTGTGAATGTGTAGTTTTATACCTGAGGTAGTAGCACAAGTGAGTGATAAAAACATAAAGTAAATAAGCTCATTTTTAAATCGAAAATATACAAACATCTTCTAATAATTTAGCATGTTTTATTTTTTGAACCAGACTCAGTGGAGCGAAAAACTGTCAGTTTCTTACTGACAAAAAATCTACATTATTCCTTCGGTTGCTCTTTGTGTTCCAGTGCCCGTGGCGTCCTTTTAAGACGGTCCGGTGACTAAATTTGTTAACAGAGCATATTCATTTACAAAATATTAAATTATTATCTTTTTGGCACAAGACCCAATAATCTAGCCTTTGATATTTTTGCAAAATGTACAGTTTTAGGTGTCCCAGATAAATATAAAATAAAAAGACGCATAAACATTATTTGGGAATCAAGTATTTTAAACAACAAAATTGAATTATTTACTTGACGTTTACCACGTTTACGTCGCACACTCGTGCTAGCACCTTTGTGCTTGTGGTCGGGATCGGGACAGTCTTTCAAGGCATTTAATATTAAAAGCTCTTGGTCATCCTATCACTCTATACCGACACAAATTTTATTTTGATTGTAGCAGGTACGTTGTAGCGTACTCTAGTTTCTACATTTTATCTAAAATCATGATGGTATATAAAATCTTTCAATCGGCTTCGATTTAAAAGGAGGAGGTTCTCACTTTGTCGGTATCTCTTATTGACACGCCTGTCCAAAAATAGGAGTGTTTCATGTAATTTTGTTCCCCGAAGATATAATAAACAACAATCTAATATAATTTATTTACTTTTTGTTTGTTGAATATTTAGGTGTAATTAATTTATTTTTGTAGTTTAGAATTAATTTGAATAAAATAAAAAATAATATTAAAGGGTCTACTTTCCAGATGGTCTAATAATCTTCAAGTCAGGATCTGATTATGGAATTCTAGAGAAATCTAGGGTATTCTCGATAAATGACAGAAAATCAATTCTGATTACTGTCATCGTATTCTAGGAAATTTTGCGCAATCACACAACATAATTTATACCTGTACTCACAAAAAGAGAAATTAAAAAATAAAACTTTTTGAGAAGACAACAATTGACTTTGGAATGGAAATCGGTGCAGTGGTACACAAGTCAAGAAAACAAACAAATATCTCAACAACTTCCGAAATAAATGTTATTTTTATATTTTTTTTTGTTGTACAATGTTGCCGATTATATTTTTTTGATTTTCTTTTCCATATTTTGTTTTAAGACCTAGGTGTTTTACACACACACTTAGCGAGTATTATTCACGTTTTCCTGTCGATCTCAAAAATAAGCTTTTATCAGAATCAAAAAATCACAAAAAAACATTTCAGTCCTCGTTAATCTAGGTCAATTTACAACATCAATTTCGTTTGCATCAAAAACATACGTATTTTTTAAACAAAATCCTGAATAAAAACAACTGAAGCCAACTTTGTTTATTTAAATTGTTAAAGAGTAAAACAACAAGCCAAGTTGATTTCAACTACTTTATTCAATACTAGCTGTGCCCGCGACTTCGTTCGCGTGGATGTCGGAATTGAACAATGTATTTTTTAGAACGAAGGGCTTAATTCAGGCCACGTTTTTCATACAAACCCTGTATTTAAAATTTTCTTAGAATTATCAAGAATATTTGACACTTCTATTCCAGGTTTATGTAGGACTATTTTTCCTAATGCCCGTTCTATGCACTCCACTCCACTCCACTTCCCTCCGCCCCACTCCCCTCCGCTCCATTCCAGTCCATTCCAGTCCATTCCAGTCCAGTCCAGTCCATTCCAGTTATTTGAATAATGTAGTTTTTCTATTCGAAGTTAGATCGCGCGACTGACTTCTGAAACACTTTAAATTCCAATATCTTTTGATAGACTGAACCGATTCCAATGAAACAAAAACTAAATTCCTCTCCAAGTTACGCTTAATCGTTGTATATAAAAGTTATCTACATTAATTTCGTACATTTTACGTGATACCTGGACAAATACACAGACAAACAGACAAACAGATAAACAGACAAAAATTCTAAAAATGCTAGAAATGGGTTCTATTGGTTGTCCTTTAATACCCTGGCTATATTTTTTGAGTTTTTTTTTTAATGTACAAAAATAACTTTTCTACAGTTTTATTATATGTATAGATAGATATAGAATAGATATAGATAGATATAGATCATAAATACCCAATTATTTTCCATTTTTTTGTATCATTGTAATATTTCATAGTTTTTTTTTTAGGTGGTAAAATCATCAAATGAGTCCTCCCGCCCTGGGTGGGGCGGAAGAGACTGTCAGACTCTTACTGACTAAAATTCACCCGTGTTCCTTCGGATGCCCTTTACGTTCCGAGGCCGCGGTATCCTGGGTTAAGAAAAAACCCGCGACCCCAGCAGTCATTTGGCGCGAAACACGACGCGCCACCGACCCGGGCTTGGTCCTCGGTCGGACGGCGAGCTACCCATTACTCACCGTCCGCAAGCCCGCTCCGCCGCTGTGCACGCTGATCAGAGGGACACGCGTTGGAGCGTACACACGACAGGCTATTCGCATACGGTCAAAGAGACCCCTTAGGCACACAGTGCCTAAAGAAGAGTTTTTGCCCGCATCCCAGTGTGCACCGGCCCGAAAAACTGGTTTACTCCCGGACGTATCCGAGAGGGAACTCCAGTCCACGGGCGCACGTGGAGGTTTCCTGTCTTAGCACCCCAATATTTCATAGATATTGTCAAATTATCCGTGATTTCGCTAAATTCCTAAATTTTTTACAAAATTTCGGTTACTCAAATTATCGTACGATATATACATAGCAAAAAGCACAAAAAAAATTCAATTCACTTTATTTTCTAACTAAGGGTTCGCTGTCAAACACACAAATAAAATCAATTCAACTGAAAAAAATATTCAAAGCATTCAGTGCACGAGTGTACCACTTAATTTACAGTACATACGCGAACAAAATATGTATGCGGCAACGCACCTATGATTTAAAAATCGTGCCGTCAAAAACGAAGGGATTTTAAAATGGATTACAATAAAAAAAAATGTTTGCAAAGCCTAACACAAAAAGCTGGCTAACGAAGCAAGGGAACGTTTTAAACAGAAGGTTTAAATGGCACAAGACTTCTCATCAGTTGTGTATTCGCACGTCATAAAACCAAAATCCATTTTGTGTAAGATCTTTTTTTAGTGTGTGAAATCATCAAGGGAGTCCTCCCACCACGAAGGGCAGACTTGTCAGACTTGTACTGACTAAAATCCACGAGGCCTTCAATAGCCCTTTACGTTACGGGACAACGACGATATATATATTACTAGACTCCGCATGCACGATCTAAGGAACAAAAACTATTCCGTCAACTCGCTGAGGTACTACGTAAGAGAGGGGGACGGGGTGCTGCGTTGTGATTGGCTAACTCAAGGTCTGTTCTGACTCAAGGTATGTTTACAGCTCACAGGATTGGTCGAAATAAGACGGAGATAAGACTTTTTTGCCTAATGTGTTGACAGACATCGGTCGCCTGTTATTAGGAGTCTAGTAATATATCGTCGTTGGTTTCGTCACTGTTGCGTTAAGGACACATCTCTCAATTTGTGACTTTATCACATAAAGTACCGATATAGTGTTTTTGGTAAATATTATTTGTTTTGTTATCGTCGTTGTTACGGGGTCACGGCGGTAGCTCGTTAGTCCCGCGACCATCTTATGTAAGTAACTTGATATAATCAGAACTTTATGAACGACAATTTACAAAAGATCGTGATATAAAAGACTCGATTTAGGAAACGAATCTAAAGTAAAATGGCTACTGCAAAGTAGACAACAAAAATACTTCATGGGTAAATAAGTACCTATGAAAATTTGAAAGTGATTTTTGCGGGTTTGAAGACGGTTCACTCTAAGTTTGAAGAGGGAACACTGACGCAGGTAGTGCATTCCACTCATGCTCTGCGAAGGAATTCAAAGTGCTTACGGCCTGTTCACGACGAAGCGGTGGCTTATAGCGCGTGTGTGGAGCGGTAAAATGTTTGAAACACGCCACTAGGCACCGCCAGTGGCGAAAACGTGCTCGGTTTTCTCCAAACGAATCGCTACAAGAGCTGCTCTTGGTGTTGAACAAGGTATGAGTTCAAAGGTATGAGTGTGATGCCACGACATAGAACATTTCGGTCACCAAACTCCCTTGGCCCCACTGAAACCTTGCCATAAGGGCGTCAACATGAGGAAACAGCCGCTTCTTGACTACCTGTACAAACTTTTTCGTCCTGGTGGCCTACGAAAACGTTTTAAAGCGTGGTTAGTTCCACTATGGAAACAAGATGGCGCTAGATGACTTGTATAGCTCTGTCTTTTTCCCACAGTGGAAATACTCAGGCTTTAAGACGTCATGGTATGCCACCTGGTAGAGCTCGTGGCTACATAATTACAGCCGTACAGGCCGGTCTGTGAATGGGTGATCATCTGTCATAGCGAGTTTCCTCCCTACCTCGGAAAGCACGTAAACCCGTAGGTCCCGGCTGTCACTTATAGATCTTTGACAGTGGTTACTATTAGTCAGAAGCTAAGTCGGACAACCAATCTTACCATGGAGTATCGTATTTTACCCAGTCACTGGGTTGTGGAGGTCCGATATAGGCAGTCGCTCCATGTAAAATACTGATATTCTGCTGCATCTGGTTTGACTGGAAGCCGACCCCAATATAGTTGGGAAATGGCAGGCAGATGATGGTATGTCACCTACCCCTAGGGTGCTCCCACATTTATCGACTTGTAATCGACGTAGGCCGCACTTTAATAAGGGTGTTACTAATACCGTTCGCATCGTCTCGGCTCGGACGACGCGGCGTGACCGCCGGCCGACGGCAAAACGAGTCGTTCGCCTTCAGATGATCGGCGATAAGTATAGAAATGTTTTTTTTTTTTTATTTTTTTTTTTTTAATGTGTGAGCACCCTTAACGGTTCGGACAGCGGTGCGAGATTGGGGAGTTTGGCAGCTGCCGCCAATCGCTACTGTACTAGATGGAATCGCGACTGAGTATGGAACTTCCCCATTAACCTTCTGCATCATCTCTTTCCGTGGACCAGGTACCCACAGTTACCTAGCCACCGTGCGCGTTTGAATCGTATCTACGTAGGGAGCACGAACAATGGTCTGACGGTCGATTACTCGGAACGGCAGTGTGTTGCGTCTCTCGTGTAACTCCGCTTTTAATATTCTAGCAGTTTGTTAAGAGCATCTCGTTGTGTGAGGCTTTGTGCTTTGAAGGCTGTAAATGAGAGTATTGGTGCTGATGGCCTTTTCCAACGCGTAAATTTCTTTGTCTTTGTGAAAAACATAGCCCGAACACTAGGAATTTTTTGAAACTCTAATACATAAACAGTCATGCCAGGAACAACTACTAACAGTTCATACAAATAAGTATGTGTTATGTGCAGGGATCAAATCCGCGACATGCTGCACAACAGTCGATCGCTCTCCCACTGCGTCAACCATACTATCGCAGAAATGTAGACCTAGCCGAGGAGTAAGCTGAATTGAAGTAAGCCTGACACATTTTGTATATAAATATTTTTGGTCCCTAAGAATGTTCTTAAGACTTTTCGTAATTCTTGATTGCGCGATTATTAATGAGTAACAAAAAGTATTCGAATTATTTTATTTTGGCCAACTAGGTCTAAGGTTGTCCCAATATAAAATAATTTGATTTAAGTTGCTTACAGTTATTTCTTTAGAACATTTGAAGCAACGTGAATGAAATTATATTCAACTCGAGATACGTATTTCTACTCATTACCTTTTTTACATTTGTCATTGTTTACATTTTGTTCAGACTTTAATCGATATCTATGAAATCCTAACTAAATATTGTAAAACGCGTTTATTACTTTTTCAGGCCTGAACTACTAAATCTATCAACCTGAAATATACGTTGTCAAGTGTGCAAAAAGGCACGCAGAACACGAGTAAATGTGTGAACGAACTCTCAGCATACTGACGGGGGTACCCACAGAGGACTAAAGCCTGCATGGGTCATGGTATTGTCTTGACAGATAACCGTGACCCTGTATCGTATTGTATTGTATAACAGGCTGGTATCCGCAACTCCACGTCATATGACCCTGGTTCGTAAAGGGCCATTAAAAAAAAGTAAAACGTTGCCTCACGCCATTGAGCTATTATTACTACGCATAGAGACGACACCACGCATCACCACTGTGTCCCATCCGTGCGCATCAGTGCGCGCGCCTAGAGCACGCCACAGAGCTGTCAAACAATTGAATGAACTTGTGCGCGCGCACTCATCCTGGATGGGACATAGTGGTGATACGTGGTGTTGTCTACGTAGTAGTAATAGCTCAATGCCCCACGCTAAAAATTTATCCCTTGTCGTGGGTGCGTTTACAAACATAGAAACTCACATAAACAAAAATCCAGACCCGGAACAACTATTTGTAGATCATACAAATATTTGCTCCGTGCGGGAATCGAACCCGCGACACGCAGCGCAGCCACCAATCGTGCCGTCACCGTGGATTAGTCAGTACGAGTCCTGACAGTCCCTCCCGTTCCGCCCTGGGCGCCAGGACTCATTTGATGTATTAAAACGAGTCTTTGCTTACTGTTTCCGGGAAAAACTACAGTTACATTCTTATGCCGAGAGGAAATGTTACTTCCTGGAAAACATAATTATATAGAAGCTTCCAGCTGTGCAGGCTTAGCCAATTGCAGGAAGTCTTCGCATTTACTATATTGTAATTCTTAAGAAAAACAAATTAATGTTTAGGAGTAACGCTAATGGAACGACGTGTATCTTTAATTAACATATTATTATTGTATATTACATTAACTGCAAAACACAAAAACTAGGTCGCATTTATGTACTTTAGAGCTTATGCACAGGCACACCACGTTTATTAAACGCGCCGTTGACGCGCGTTTGTAGCGATACAGACGCATTTGACACTTTGTATACAACAAACTGCTCTGATTATCAAAAACGCACCGTCGGCGTCGACGGCGTATTTGAAAAACGTGGTGTGTATGGGTCCTTATACTACAGAAAACAATGTCAAGTCAGCAGACGCGCGAATAAGTGTAAATTGCATATTTTATCATATTTTATATGCGTTGCTTTAATTATAAAGGTTGGTATTCTTATTGCTTACTAGCGACCCGCCCCGGCTCCGCACGGGTGCAACCTCTATTATATTATGCATGTTATATACATAAAAACCTTCCTCTTGAATCACTCTATCTATTAAAAAAAACCGCATCAAAATCCGTTGCGTAGTTTCAAAGATTTAAGCATACAAAGGGACATAGGGACAGAGAAAGCGACTTTGTTTTATACTATGTAGTGATAGTGATGATGAGGAAACTAAAATACAATAAATAAACTATTGATTAAAATTACTGGTGTAATGTGACGTGATTACAATCAATTGAATAAATATACATAATTATATCTTCAATTCTAGCTCTACTCTTCTAGTAATTAAATTATTACAAACATAGTAGAATCTTAATTGGTTATCAGATTCTAAAAGACGCGATCGAAATCGCAGGCAAATGGTAGTAACAAAATAATTGTCTCAAGAAGACTAAAAAACAAAATAAGACTGTGATATACTCAGTTGCGGTTCAGGTATCAATTTATAACTAAGAAAAGCATCGGGGATATAGCTCAGTGGCAGAGCAATCGACTGCAGATCGATAGGTCCCCGGTTCAAATCCGGGTGTCCCCTAGTCCTCTTTTTGTTAGCGTCTTTAAAGCAGGTGGTCGGTTGCAGTTTAGTGGATATAATGCTACGAATAATATAAGATATGAATCGAAATAAAAATTAATAGTTTTTGTTTTGGGCCTTCTTTAACTGACTTCAAGAGAAGAGGAGGTTCTCAATTCGACCTGTATGATTATTTCGCGTTTGTTTTGTAATAATTTACGATAGATTCGCATTTAACCACACCATCCTCATCTGATGGTAAGCGATGATGTGGTCGACGGTGAAGCACGCTTGCCTAGCTGTAACCTATTCACTCTTGACTCTAAGTTTGTAGCTATCTGTGTAATCTGTGTCTCCTACACAGATTTTGGCAGGGAATTTCACACCTTAGCTGTGAGCATAATGAAATGCCGAGAATGGTCTGTGAATGGAAGAGATGGTCACCCATCCTCGCTATGAAAGATGTCATAGCGAGTTTCCTCCGAGCGTCGGAAAGCATGTAAAGCCGTAGGTCCCGGCTGTCATTTATAGATCTTTGACAGTCCTTACTGATAGTCAGAAGGACTATCAGTAAGGACTGTCTGAATCTGTAGGGTATCGTATTACCCAGTTACTGGGTTGGGGAGGTCCGACAGGCAGTCGCTTTATGTAAAGAACTTATATCTTGTTGCATCTGGTTCGACTGGAAGCCGACCACAATATAATTGGGAAAAGACTAGGCAGATGATGAGCTGTCACAATTTAGGACCCATTAATATTAGTATTCATTTTTACCCGTGGTGCTAGGCAACTGGGCTTCTCTCAGCTGTGATATCCCTTTGTGCCTATTTGTCTTATTTTGTTCTGTCTCCTGCTTGCGAGGAGGAGAAAGTGGAAACATATTTTTCCTTCTCCTCCATTATTCTTTTCTGATTAATTTCGTTGCAGGATCCAAGACAGGTAAATTCATTCTCCGACGTACGTCGAGCTTCATTCTCTCGGCGCTTTTCTGGTTGTTGCAACTGTTGATTCTGGCTTTCAGGAGTTGCAGTGGTTTGGGAATAGTGTGGTGAATTTGTCCCAAAAAAATAACAAAAAAGATGATGAGCTGTGAGAATATTTTCAAAACATTTTGCACGGGAGGGATGTTTACGATGAACTTATCTATGGGACTTATTATGTTAAATTACTAAATAGCTGAGAGTTGCGGGAACATTCTTCTTCTTAGTCTTACACTCCTGGCGGAGTGGTCGTGGTCATGAACAGTTTTGGTTGGTTGCGGTACACTACGTGTGCATTCAGCAAGGCGTGACTCTGTAACGTTACGGCTGTGGTTATGGGCATGTATTGAAGGATACCGTGGATTTTAGTCGGTAGGTGACTAACAGTCCCTCTTGCCCTGCCATGCCTAGGAGGACTCATTTCATTTAAGCACGCTAAAAAAAGGGTACACTTTGTAGATGATATAATGAGATCTGTCCATCTTGTCGGTGCACGGCCTCGAGAACGTTGCCCTTCCATTCTTCCTTGTACTCGTAACAATAATGGTTCCAATATACTTGCGTTGCGGATGATCAAATCAAACATCATAAAGATTCGAACTTTTTTTTTAGCGTGGTGTAATCATCAAATGAGGCCACCCAGGGCAGGTCGGGAGGGACTGTCAGATTTGTACTTACTGACTAAAAACCACAGCATTAGCCCTTTACGTTCCATCGTCACGGTGATGAGATAAGTCCAGCGACCCCGGCAGGCTTTGGCCCGCGAAGAGAAGGGGGGCCCGTAATTATTTGCTGACGCTTTGGGAGGCGCGCGTGGAACACGACGCGCGACGCGCCGTCGCCCCGGGAATGGCCCATGGTTTGGCGGCGAGTTGTCCTTTACTCACCGCTCGCATGTCAGCGCCTACGGTGGCCAGAAATCGTCACGAGACGTCCGTCGCCGTTGGCGTTTACCACTGCGGTTGGGGCCGAGGGGGGAGGCTGTCCTCTCCCTCACGCGGCTCGCCTCTTCCTTCGCGATGACTGTTTCGCAGAAGGAGGCGACCGCTTCCCACTCCGTAAGGATTCGCACTTGGACAATCGACGAAAGTCTATCTAAAAGCTGCGATGGAACAATAAATGCTGATTATCCTCCATGCAACCTTGATGAAATTCCTTATTCGCCAGTAATTTCACAGTCCATTATTCGAGAATAACATCAGTGATTGAGGAGAACCGAAAATAACGGTCCGCAATTTGTTTTGATTCAATTTGTAAAACGACTTGTTTTTGTACAAAATCGTTGTTTTGATTGTTTCATTAAAACGACTGTTTCCAATGAAAAACGCCGTTATTTCAATTATATTTTTAACTTTTAAAATCTATGTATTTTTGGTAATTAAATTGTAACTGGTCGAATCCCCGATGAGTTCGGTAAAGGTATACTTATATCCAGCTGCATCTGATTTGACTGGAAACTGACTCTAAAAACATTGGAAAAAGGCTAGGCAGATGATGACTTCGTAAAATCATCAAATGTGTTATCCCACCCAAGGTCGGACAGAAGGGACTGTCCGACTTGTACTAACTAAAATCCAATGTGTCTTTCCACGGTGCCTTTTACGTTCTGGTGCCACGGATACTTAGTTAATCAGATAGTCCCGCGACCATTTCCCTAATAGTACACCCATATTTGGCCAGTTTTAATTATTTACTAGTGCCATATTATAGGGGCGAGCGTATTCCCATCATCAGCCAGATATAAATAATAAATATAAATAAATAAATTTATTCATTCAAAAACATATGGTACAAGGTTATACAGTTTTCTTATCTACATTAAATTCACAAATAAATTTGTGCCTGAACTAGGTAATCCTGTGTTTCAGGCGATTTAAGGTAACATTAATAAAATAAAAAATAATCACAAAATTATATAAAATCATACTAATCAAATGTCTAAAAAGGTGTAAAAAATATACTTAATACTATCTTATCTTAGTTTAAAAAACACACAATAACAATATTACAAGTAATCTTTACTTTAGCACAAGTAATAACTTCTCTGTATCTTCATAGGACATTGCTTGTAAAGTTTCTCTAAGGATTTTTTTGCAATTACTATAATTTAAGGAGTAGATGTTGCCATTTACATTAAGTCTGTTATAGAGTAGTGGTCCCAGGAACATATAAAATTTGGCTGTAAAAGCATGTTTTGTACTTATTTGGGTACAAACTATATCTTTCCGTCTTTTATTAGTCAATTCAGTGCAATAAGGAAGAGCTGCGTGTTGTTTTAGTACAGTGCTCATTATAAATAACTGTCGAACTGTTAGTACTTCACAAGATTTATATAGGAGGTTAGTAGGGAACAGGAAAGGCCGACAAGTAGCCACCTTGAGAATAGCCCTTTGAGCTCTTTCAATGGTCAATAACAAGGTTTTACTTGCCCCACCCCATGAAGTAATACAATAAGTCAAAATTGACTGACAAAGAGCAAAGTATACTTGCCTAATTATTTTTGAATTTGCGATAGATCTTAGCTTTTTGAATACAAATATGAGCTTACGAATTCTATTATTTATAACTTCCAAATGGTGTTTGAAGGAAAGAGTTTCATCTATTATTATGCCTAAATATTTTGTTCGATCAGTTTTATTAATAATGGGACACTTACACTGGCTATCTAAAGGGGTGTTGCAAAAATGGGCGTTTAACACTGAGGGTATAGTAGATGTTTGCTTACGCATCGAAAACTTAATAAAATTTGTCTTCTCCGCATTTAGAGTTAGCAGATTATTTTGAAGCCATTTATTGACAATATTGAATCCGTGTTGCGCAAGCCGGTAGACCTCTTTTTCTGAGTCAGCCGAAAAAAGTAGAGCAGTGTCATCAGCGTAAGTAATAATAGTGCCATGTTCTAGCTTTAGATTACAAAGGTCATTTATGTAAATTAAAAACAGAGTGGGCCCTAAAATACTTCCTTGGGGAACACCATAAAATGTGTTTTTTTGAACAGCGCTGAGAACATTGCCAATCTTTACGCACTGGGAACGATTTTCTAAATAACTTTGAAATAGTTTCAACTGGGTGCCTCTGACGCCCATGGTCTCAAGCTTGCGCAGCAGAATCGGAATGGAAACTGTATCAAAAGCTTTAGCGAGGTCCAGGAAAATTCCTACTGTGTGATTACCCCTGTCAAGTTCTTGTGCAAGATAGTCAGTCAGTTGATGTACCGCATCTGCAGTTGAAACTTTAGGCCTAAATCCAAACTGCCGTTTAGACAGAATTGATTTTTCTTCCAAATATTTCAGCAATCTTTTATTAATTATTTTCTCTAATATTTTTGACGTAGAAGGCAGCAAAGAAATAGGCCTATAATTCGATACTTGATCTTTATTGCCTGATTTATAGACAGGGATAATAACAGCTTTTTTGAGACACTCTGGAAAATGACCTGAAGATAAACAGATGCGGAAAATATAAGTTAGTGGAGGTACCAAAATGTCCTTGAATTTTTTAATAATTTTAATCGGAACGTTGTCCCAGCCAGCGGCACAATCTTCTTTCAAGGTCATGATTATATTTTCTACTTCAGTCTCGTCAGTATCTAGCAGCACGAAGGATGATAAAGCAGTATTACATGTTAAAGGTTTGCTCGTTAGGTTTTCGGATTGCCCTCGATTTTTTTCCGCTAGACTCTTTCCAACATTAGCAAAGAAATTATTTGCTATGTTTGCGGATTCCAGCGGAGACGAGTGTGCTTGTAATAAACCTGAGGATGATTCATATTGTTTCGCAGTATACGTTACGTTTTTAATATATTTCCAGATCTTTTTAGTATTTGTTCCAGCATCTTCCAAAGCCGCTTTGTCGTAATCTTTTTTAATCTTTTTAAGGAGATCATTGCAATAATTTCGGTATCTTTTGTATGAAAGTTGCAGTACTGTGTTTTCTGGATATGATTTAGCTTTCATATGCAATTTATCTCTATGTTTCATGCAGCGAATAAGACCAGGTGTTATCCATGGTTTTATGTTGTGATTTTTGCTACTCAACTGAGATACGACAGTATTTTTCTGTATAGCATTTTGTAAGTTTTTAATTACATACGTCATGCAAAACTGCGGGTCAGCGGAATTATAGACTGGATCAAAATCGATGACGCGTAAATCTTCCTCAAGTTTATTTATATTCAGTGTTGATGAGTTTTTGCGAGTGTTTTGATTAGTTAATTTACAATTTATGGTTAGTAGGACTGCATTGTGATCAGTTATTGTTGAATTAACAACAAGTGCAAGTGTAGGGAAATTCGATTTAAGCATTATTATGATCCAAACAGGAGCCACTGTGATGTGTCGGAAAGCTGTGTGCTGGGAGCAGGCCATGATAGGCGCATAGGTTGAGGTAGTCCTGAGCAGACGCATCAGTACTTCCTGGAAGAATATTGATATTAATGTCTCCAATTACAACCACGTTTTTAGTGGTTGACAGATTTTGCAACGTCTCGTCCAGAGAGCTTGTAAAAACATTAGTATTTTTAAAAGACGGAGGTCGATATAATGCTAATATCGCAAATTCTGAACCTATTTTAACTAGTAATCTGTTACAGTCGTGCATATCGGGTTCCTCAACGGATACATTTAGATCAGTTCGTGCATAAACTATCACCCCATCATTTTGGTTGTAATTGACAGAACTTTTATACATATTATAACCCGGGATTAGTGGTATGTTATATTGTTTGGCAAGCCAACATTCGGTTAAAACAATAACATCACAATTTATGTTTAGCCGTTGTTTAAATGTGCTAAAACTATCAAAATTCTTAAAGACACTACGAATATTTTGTGTTAATATGGTGAGCGGATTTTTGTAGTCGGACAGATACTGTTTGCAATTTTCCACTTCACAAACTTTGGACTCGGATACAGAAAAATCATCCAAATCATTAATTAAGTTATTTATCATAATAAAAGTGAAGGTAATAAGGCCAGACAAATAGCTAATGAACGGCGCTCTTAGGCGCCTCCATAATCTACAGAATTAATGTACCATTTCTCAGCCATTATTTTCGCAGGGCAATCCGCAGCACCTGTCTTGTGCTTGTCAGGCTTTTTGAAATGCAAGCAAGTAGCGCATTTTGGTTCGTCAGCTTTCTTTGGGCATTCTTTTAAGGAGTGACCTTGTTCACCACAGTGGCCGCAGGTGTTTGATGTCTGACGACATGACTTGGCCACGTGTCCATACTGCTAACACTTATAACAACGTGTGACCAAAGTAAAGTCCCTCACAGGGCATGACGACCAATTCACAAAAACTCGGCCTTGTGATACCAGGGCTTTGCGTATGACTGCCGATACTTCCACGATGAAATTGCAGGTTTCAAGATCTTTCTTACCTGACTTATGGCTTAATTTAATTGAGCTTAAAAACGTCTCAAGGCTGCAGTCCTGAAGTTTCTCGGCAAGGTTTTGGCTGTACAAGCAGGTGAAAACCTCCTTTTCCTGCATGGATGTCGGCACTCCTATAATCACAACCCTAGGCTTCCTTTTATAGGGTTCGTCTACTGTAAGGCCTGATTTGGATAGCTGCGTCGATTGCCTCAGTTTCTCGATGTCGTCCTTCGTCTCGGTGCTAATGATAACCCCACCGTTCTTTGTCTTACGCAGGCCTCTCACGTGTAGCTTCATTTGTTCAGGGCTGATTAGTTTTTGGACAAGGCTTTTCGTTTCATCGCTGGTCTTCAAAGCGTCATTTGGGTAAATGGCTACAGAACTTACATGGCTCGGCTGAATAAAATTGTTGGCACCTTTCTTTACCATATCGGCAAATGAAATTCCCTGGGCAGGTTTCGCCGAATCTTGTATACTCAGCTTAAGGTTCTGAAGCTGCTCCGAAAGATCAAGTTGGCTTTCTAGAGTTCGGACAGTGTAGTGCGCTTGGAGGGCTTTAGCCTTGACGGACTGGTACATGACGGCCATTTGCGAGGTCCCATGACCAACCTTGCGGCATAGGCTGCTGATACGCGTTTTCTGCTCCACATTCAGCTTTCCATCAGCAGCAATATTGCAGATCTCATTAAGGCTCTGTTCGATGATTGACATCCAGTTCTGAACTTCTGGTGTGCTGACAATGTCAGGGGCATCGTTCCTTTGAGTAGGCGGTTTAGGGGAAGAAGCTGGTACGGCCACGGGCACAGGCGTAGAAGGCGGGGAGCGAACACATTTACTACTCCGATTAAATGGACTATCTTCCATCGCGAAGCAGGTTATTATGTTCCTCTTAAACACCGGTCATTTCTGATAAATCACCTCACACAATTTTATGTACGGAAATGCGCACTACTGACTAATGGCTCAACTAGGTCACGATTTATTCTGCAAGTGATTATTTTTTTATTGCAATAATTATTCGCAACGTCTGTTCATTGCGAGCGACAAAGTATTCATGTTTAGTGCTTGATCCAGATGACTTCCACTGCTGAACAAAGGTATCTCCCTGCCATCAACCGGACGCAATGGTTGTTGCTAGAAAACACCAATAACACTATTGCTAGGCTGAAAATCGAAGTCTTATAAGTAATAATTTTATGTATAAAATTGTTAAAACTGTTATTTATTTTTGATGATTTTAAGCGATGATGTAATAGATGGTGAATACCGATTATATTGTAGGAAAATATAACTGAGTCGGCAAAAATAAAAATATTTCTACATTCCACACGTACGAAGTCGCAAGCATTCACTCAATTGTGAATGTGTTGTCTATTTTTATCCTAAATTGCATCGGGGATATAGCTCAGTGGCAGAGCAATCGACTGCAGATCGATAGGTCCCCGGTTCAAATCCGGGTGTCCCCTACTTAATTCTTCTTTTTGTTTGCTTTATGCCCTGTGATTTTTTTTGGCCGTTCTCGATACTTTTTTAGAATTTCTTGAAAAATGGGGAGATTAGCCATTTTATTTGTATTCATAATTATTTAAGTATGTTAACATAATTTTATTGTTGTCATGGAGCCATGGAGCCATAAAGTGCTTGATCCAGGCCGAAGACTTCTCTACTATCAGTACCAAAAAATAGAAACCTATTTCTATACAGTTTGACATCCTCTTTTCCCGAGTATGGTACGACCCGTAGATGACTTAAGATGGAAACATTTCTATTCTAAATTAATTTCAACCATCACCATGCTTAAGACAATAGAAATCCTTCTAGGTTTTTTTTATTTTCCCCATTATTCTTATCTACTGTGGAATGCTACTCCTGCAGTCCACTGACTCCGCCATCCAAAGTTAAATTCCAAAAAGTATTCCTAAACAATCCTTCAAACTTTGAAGTATCTGTGGTGCGGACATATTTTTTCTTCAACTCAGTTTCCAAGTTTGTGTAACAGTCGAACGGATCGATCTTCAAGTTGAGAACAGCTTGCCGACGGCGACGTTGGACTGTAGATGACTGACTGTCTATTACATAAGAACATTAAGGTACGGTTCGAAGGTTACTACAGAAAGCATTTGGCGACGTGTCGTTGCGACACTGCTTCAGCGTCATGTCACTCACTCGCAAATGGCTGCGTTAGGCTTTCCTTTTTCGTGTGGATGTACCCTCTGGTGTCAAATTGAATTAAGCCACCTCTGAAAACATCACGGGCCTCTGACATGGCTTTCATCATATTAGCCTTTAGATGGCCACTGCTGAACATAGGTCTGGCTGGCATAAATATGGCTTTAGACTTATATATTTGTTATGTAAGTTCAGGTTTCCTCACGATGTTTTTCGTCACCGATATTAGGGATGTCTGAGATACACTTAGAAAGTAAATTATGAATTGAAAAAGTGGTCAACAGACGCGTCGCTAGCTGCGGTAGGTATTTGATAGAAAAAACATTGCAGTAATGTCGTAGCGACACATCGTCTGCTGTTGCTGTCTGCAGTTAGCTACGAAACTGTACCTTTACTCCGTGCTTGAGAAATGGTTTCTAATACCTATGATCTTAGATGTTTTTACAGTCGTTACTGGCAGTCAGTGCCTTGAAACTTTGACAACCAGTCTTTCATTGAATGAAACCGTATATATTACAGTCTCGATTGGATTTTGAAGGTCAGAAATAGCAAAACCGTATCTGTCAGGCAGTCTTACCTATTGTATCGTATTACCACAGAATACTAAATAAGTAGCACTGCATGACCCAGTACTAACTAAGCTGTGGAGGTCATAAAAGATATACGTCCATATTTTTATACAATAATGATATTCAGCTTCATCCGTCCTGACTCGTATTCGACAGACAGTTCACGACTTACTTAAGTCTTAGCGGTGCAGTGGGCAGCGCTGCGGAGCGCTACGAAACGGTTGGTGGGTCCCAAGCTACAACATCTCGTATATCTGTCCGAACTGCTCTGTTACGTGACGTGACGGTCATCCGTTTTTACTCTTATAAGGAGCGTCCACATTACAGAGCAAGCAGCCTCGCGAGGCATTTGCCGCGCGAAGCAGCTCGGTAAGTATGGATGTGACTTGGCCGAGGCAAGCCCTCGCGCTGCCACGGGCGAACGACCGAGCGCCCATCGTCGTCGAGTCAAATGTCGATTTTTTGTTTTGCTCGCATATAATGTTTCGTGCGGTCGAAAAACAATAAACTCGTTCAGATAGAGCGAGCCGCCTCGCGAGGCAGTTCCATCTCGCGGCCCATACCTCGCGAGTCTGCTCGCTCTGTGTGGGTGCATACTCGCCGCACCGAACACTGCGCGCCACTGTAGCGATTTGTGCGGTGACACTGTGCAAGTGTGCACGTACCGCACGCCGACTCTCGCTCAACCACCGCAGCACAGTAGCATTACCGTTAGGACCACTGAATGTATGGTTATGATGTTCATTTTCCAAGAAAAAAATATCTCCATTTTAAAACTACAAAGTCGAAGCGAAAATAGCAACCGTCTTTAAAACTATTTAAGAATAAATTTTCTTTCAAACAATTGAGGCTGAACTTCGTCGAAAAACAGCTCGAAGTTTGAAACGATGCTAGTTTTTTTTTTTATTGTAGAATTTATCTTAATAGCTCTGCCTGTAACTAGTTCAGTTATAAGTCTTAGTTAAGCTCCGATTAAGACTTTTTGTTCAGGCGTTTTGATGTTTATTAAGTTAGTTTAGTGAGTCTAAAGTATTTAAAGAGAGTTACAAGAGTTACTGTCAATGTTAGACAATACTTCAAGTAAGCCGTTTGATTTTCAACGTTAACCAGAACCAAGAGGGTTGACATTGCAAAATTGTCTAAGTTTTTTTTTTGAAAATTGATTTATTAGAGAGTCTTGCGATTAGAGACCAATATTTATTTATTTCACGATAATAGGTAAAGGGATTTTTATATTTAATTCCTAGAGTTAAGACTTAAATAGATTAGATTTTCTTTCTCTGATTTAATTTAAATTTTCAAAGACACAAACAAAAAAAAAACAAATTCCTAATTCAAAAATTTAAAAACAAACGCTGTCCATAAATCTTTAACCGTACAAAACCGCACAATTCTCGGTAAAGCATGCAGAAGGTTAAATAAAAAAAGAAAAAAAAGGAATTCCACATAAAACTCCGAAGAGCTTCGCATGTAACGATGTAACTTTCCCGCGCTTTTTGTCCGCATACCGTAGGGGTGAGCCCTAAGCGCTAGAGTAGTTCCGTTGGCCAATACGTCCGTCGGAAACCAATGAATGGGGTTGCCAGAGCGAATATTCTCGCGTTCGGAGTCGGTTTGGCGTTCGGATTTTAAAATTGTGGAGATGCATTTTTAATAGTGTTTTGTTTTTTATTTTAAAATAATAAAATGGGTTTTAAGTCCTTTTATGAATAAGTAAATAGAACCACGGAATTAAATTCAAGTTAAAACGCTCTTTTACTAGAAACAAAATGTATAGAAACTATGTACCTATGTATCTACGTGTAGCTTGTATGTAGTTTTGTTCAAATTGCATAAAATTTGCAACTTGTGTACAAGTAACTACATATTTTAATGGAAACATGCCTTAACTGTCACTTAATTGTATGTAATTTGCACACTTTCAAAACTATATTTATAATTCAAGCTATAAAAAGATATTCAAGAAGCGCTCCTAAGTCCGGAAAACCTTTTAATTTTAAAAAACTTTAGTAGCATACATTGAGCTATTATTACTACGTATAGAGACGACACCACGCATCACCACTGTGTCCCGTCCAGGATGAGTGCGCGCGCCTAGAGCACGCCACAGAGCTGTCAAACAACTGAATGAATATAGGCGCGCGCACTCATCCTGAATGGGACATAGTTGTTATACGTAGTGTCGTCTCTATACGTAGTAATAATAGCTCGATGGTAGCATACACAATTATTTAGCAGAGAAAAATTTTACCACCAATTTTACGTTCCCAAACACATACCCTATTACAAAAATGTGAGAAAACTCAACATTTCTCAAAAAATCTTTAACAACGTGGGACTTGCCGTTCCCCTCGGTCGAGAATTCACTTTGTTGCATAAAATATAACTTCGCTTCCTGCATTCTACGTTCTAAGAGCACACTGCTCCATTTTTACAGATAAAATACATGTGCCTTTGTATTTTACGAGTTTCGACTTAAAGTGTTAGAAGATAACGTTGTTATTTCGTCTTTATTGTTCAATGGAGGTCTTGAGGCTTCTATTTTGTGCAGTAATATGTTTAAGGCCCGAATTCCTCTTACGATGTCGGCTGCGTACTTCTGTGGCTCGTACCGTATATAATACATTGTATATAGCAAAATACTGTGATGCTGACATCGGCGGCGCGTATGTTAAAAATGTGTTCATCAGAAAATAAGTAAAATGAAAAACGGGGTTGCGAGATTATCAGGTAACCGTGGCCCCAGAACGTAAAAGACTATTGAAGGACATCGTGGATTTTAGTCAGTACAAGTCTGACTGTTCCTCCTGCCCTGCCCCTACCGCACTCATTTGATGATTTTACAATGTAAAAAAACAGTAAAATGAAACAAGGGGAGAAAGATGATGATGAATGAAATACTAAGTTGCAAACCAATAATAATACATTTGACGAGTTATCTTTAGGTTTAAAGACAAATGTCAAACCCAATTTTGGCTAAACATACAGTGAACATGCTTCTTCTGGGTAAGTTCACTAATTCATCGGTGACTTATGTAAAACTCATAAGCATAACAAACAAAAATAAAATGTTGTATGTTCTTTCAATATTCTTCCTGACTTTTTTTATATTGTTGCCCCACACTAAGAATTTATCCCGCGTGATGGGTGCGTTTATAAACATAGAACTCACATACGCTAACATCGAAACCCTGAATAACTACTTGTAGGTCATACAAATATTTGTTCCGTGTGGTAATCGAACTCGCGACACGCAGCACAGCAGTCCAATCGCTCAGCCACTGCGCTAACCGTGCCTTCAAACTACTAAATATTCGTCAGTTATTTAATACTCATATCATGAAATTCTACCCGTTGTACCACATTAACTTTTAAACGTCTGTTGAACACTGTCTTATCTAAAAAATGACAGATTATGACGTTGAAATAAGGTCCGTTTTGCAGTCACACTTTTTTTAGACTAGTGTTTAACAGAAAAAGTTTAAGTGTAAAAGTTTTTGTAGTAAGGCTGAATATGTTTTACAAGAATTGTACTCATAAATTACGAGTCCTTTAAAATTTTAAATGTAATTAATTAGGTACAATTAATTTACAGCCTCGATTGATGAGGTTCGCACCGTACGTGTGACCTAAAAGATGATACTTAATTATTAATTTAATGAATAAGTACCAGCACTCACACGAGTTATAATTATTAATTATTATAATTATGATGCTTTTAACAGAAGGAATGAACGTGAAGTTAGAAATGATTGAATAAATGTAATATGGCAGATTTTTTTTTTAAATCGCGTTGTTTATAAATCATAAGTTAAACTAACAATTTGTTAAATCCTGTACGTATTTTAGTCATTCATCAATCATAAAACTTACATAGGGTTATAATCTAATCGCGAGAGTTTTCTAATTAATAATAATAATGTTTTTATTTACCAAAAAAAACACAGATAATTGTTTATGTACTTCAAACTGAAAATAAAATATACAACAAAGAACATATACATAATAACATATGGATGCTACTGGAATCTGTACACAAAAGATTAAACTCTGACCCCTAAACTAGGATATCCTGTAACTTAGGGGACAATTACCGTGACTCCGTAACATAAAGAGCTATTGAAGGACACTGTGGATTTTAGTCAGTACGAGTCTAACAATCCCTCCCGCCCTGCCCTGGGCGTGAGGACTAATTTGATGATTTTACCACGTAAAAAATGGATTATAATCTATCTATGCGCGAAATTGCATCTAGATCTGTTCAGTAGTTTCTTTTATTAATTTTTGTTTTTGTCTGTTGTTTTTATTCATGTAATTTTGTTGGTTCGGTCCCGTGTGTGCCAATAAACCTCTTTTCTTTCTTTTTTCATTATTTCTAGTTTTTTTTTTATAATAACCAACTTGAATTTACAGCTTAAAAACCACACATTCAAGTTATTGGTCTGTACAAAAGAACATATTTAAATCATTTAAAAAGAAAAAAATAAAACACTGACAAGCAAAATCATGCATGCACATTAAAAATAAAACCTGCTTGGAAAGTACCTTGATACTTTATCAAATGTACGGTAGAAAGTACGTCATTGCATATCGACCAAAAATGCGGGGAGAAAACGCATCTGAGCGGGAGAGAAAAGTGTATGAAAATCCATTTCTTACGTGGTTTTTCTTTTTTAATTTTGGGTAAGACTATGCGCCGGTAACCTAAATATCAAAAGCCAAAAAGTTTTTACAGTGAGTTTTTATCTCCAAGTTCGCAAAATGACACTGGCCACTAGCGGTGTGTTGGATGATGTCGGGCTGGCAGTGCGACCCTGCAGCGGCAGGATAAACAATTTAAAAAAAGAACATGTGAAAATTGCAGACGCCATTGGCGCCATTTTCAGTTTGTGTGTTGTTTGAGGATTCAGTTTTCGTAAAAAGTAATTTATTTTCCTTGCAGGTTTTTTTTTTATAAAGCACTATGTATCACTCGAGAGTTAGTGCGATTCCCGATCTCGGGTATTTTAAGGCCCTCGTCTACGCCTCGGACTTTAAACGAAACCCTCGACGGTAATCGGTCACTTTCTCCTCTCGGTAAACAATGTACTATTATGTGTCAGAGGAACAAACATACATCTATCCATCCATACTCACAAACTTTTGTATTTATAATTTAGTTAGATTCAACTATTTAAACTCCTGCCTACCACATGACGGGAGAAACTGTATCAGCAAGTTTAATTATGAGCGATGAGCCAGCGTTGACACCGCATGTATTATAATTACTCTGAACTTTCAAACTGAAAGTTTGCACTAAGTCTAGACGCCAAACTGTGCAAGATGGTGCTCATGAAGTCCCTAGTTCAAATCCTCGGTTGGGCAAATTGAAGATAGGAGTTAAACCGCAGTTGGTGAAATGTGGATGTATTATAGTGTAATACTAGTTTCTGCCTGAGGTTTCGCAGGCGATGGGGTCGGATATTGTACCTCGGAAACTTACCGGGACAAAATGCCTCGATGTTGCAATTCAGGGTCGCGGGATTGTCTCATCAGGTTAATCATGACCCTGGAAGTTTAAGGGCTATTGAAGGATCACCGTGGATTTTAGGCAGTACGAGTCTGGCATTCCCTAAATTTCCCCCCTGTGTGGAAGAACTCATTTGGAAAAACATATCTGTAATGTGTATGGTATGCATAAATTGAGTATTCTATCTATCTTATGAAAACACTACTATAAAACCTTTTTTAAACGTTATACATTTAACCACAGTAACAGACTGTGATACAATAGTGTATTCTTTTTTTTCTATGAAGCGAGATGGAGGATTTTTGTTACTCCTTTTAGCAAGATTTTGGCCAGCAGGTCAACCTACCCCAATCTTTTGAATTACCAACTGAACATTAACTTTCCTTATTTTAATAAGGTTGAAAATGTAATAAAGAAATTTGATAGATTTAGGTCGGTTGATGCGTTTGTAATAAAAACACCAGTTTTTTTCCTACATTTTATAATATTGCTAGGTATAAGTCAGCACTTTATGAGAAAGCCACAAGCAATTTTCTTGACTGTCGGCCGTCAACCTTTATTTTCCCCTTGGAAAGAAAAGGGTCGGTCACTTGATTTCATTCGCATTATTATATTAGGTCCTCAGCTTGAAGTCCATGGTATAGGCGATAACCCATCAATGTACAAAATTCTCTTATAGATTTTCAACTTTATCACCAAAGAAGAATGTTCATGATCGAACTTTAAAATTTTAAATTATTCTAGGTAAAACGGTGTAGATACGTTATACGCGCTCAGAAAGTGACGCGCTCAAATGTGGTCAATCGACAAACCTTGACTATATTTGTCTCTTTTTCACTTGCGATGGCCTCCTACTTTAGCGACTAATCGTGACGTAGTGTGCTATTGCAATATTTAGTTATTCATGTGTGCGTTAGTGTGCCGTTTTTGAAGATAGAATGTTGTGTAGGTAACGTATCCCTTTATTTATAATATCATTGGGTTATAATAATACCTTCTTCACGATCCTGTTCTCCTGGTACTTTCTGTTCAGAATCCACATCATGTTCTCATTTTCTGTAATTTTACGCAATTATTTGTACCTATGTCTATTTGAATGAATTATCACATCAATATTAGCTATGTAACAACTCGTCCGAACTTGCAGATGAGTCGTCGCCTTACATTTTGTGAAGGGCGACGTTTCATCCGCGGATGATATACTTTGCGGATGAGTTGTCACCTAAGTCCTTTCAGGCCGTCGATTCACGGACTGTTCGAGCAGTTAACCAGTGCAATGATCAACATACATGAGCTGCTCGAGCATCCAAATGGAATAACTTAATTGCTAAATTATGGAATCAGGCGTACTTTGCGGAAATCCATGACATTAAATGTTATGAAAAATATCAAGTTTTAATTTCGCGACAAAAATCCAGGCTTGTTGCAGGATGCAATCCCACCCTATGCAATCATGCATATGCTTAATGCTGCCATCACTAACTGCTCCAGCAGTAGATTTCAACTGCTTTTGAAGCATTTCGACTGTTCGAGCGGTTCCTTGTACAACTTTAGTTTGTCATGCAGCCACTTGAAACAATCTACTGTAACTGGAACTCAAGCCAACCGTGGTCGTGGGACTAACAAATCACCGTGCCCACGCAACGTAAAGGGGTATTGAAGGACACCGTTGATTTTAGTCAGTACAAACGAACACAACAAACGATAAGTCTGACAGTAAATGGGTGGGAGGACTCATTTGATGAAAAATCAAGCAATACGTGAATATAGCCAACCTTATTAAGAAACCACGAACCAAAGCTAAAGGTAATATTTCATTTCCACCCGAATAATAAAACCAAGCAGCCAATAATCCACATAACTTTTCCAATTAATAATGAAAAAAAAAAGGCTAAAGGTACATTTATCATGACGTCAGAACCCATAGCCGCTAGCGGTTCACAATAAACTTATATTTTGCACGTTATTAACCCTCGAATGAAAACATCGGCCGATACTTGATTTAGTGTTATTAAGCTGTCATTCGCCGGCTTCGGGCCCCAGAGACCGGGCCGAACAATGCCTTGCTATTAACGGGTTAACATAGTGTATGTATGTGTTGTATTGTGTTCTGTAGCAAAGTTTTAAAGAGGTTTTTGTTATGGTGACGTACTGACGTAACTGTTATGGTTGTTTTTTTTTTGTAATGGCAACGCTGGCTTGTCAAAAGAAAAAAAATAAAAGACGGACAGGATAATAAATTAAAATAAAAATCTTAAAGTTATGATAACTAAAGAAAAAATTAAATGAAAAGTTATTTGAAATGGTTGGCTTAAGAAAGTCTTTCAACAATAGAGGACTCAGTGAAGCTGCAGGCAAAAGCTATAATAGCCTATGAATCCTCCTACTCAACGATTGCACTGATTGAGTAATGCAAAAATTCTAATCCGTTTATCAGTTCAAAAAATTAGCACAAAATAACATAATAATTAGTTTATTTATCACCAAAGGTAAGCTGTACAGTGCATTTCTTACAATAATGTTAAGGGAGGTACATCTTCGTTCTGAGGAAACCGACATGTCCTAGAACCAAAAATTCGAAGAGATGTGACACCCAGCAATCCGCATTGGGCCCGCGTGGTGGATTATGGCTCAGTCTAACAGAGAGGAGGCCTGTGTCCCAGCAGTGAGAACATTAATAGGCTGATGATGATGACGTGTTAATCCAGGTAATAAACTTTTTGTATGCCAAATAGCATTCAAAGGTAAAGATGATTTTTGAGGAATGAAAAATTCAGTTGCAAGTGGGATTCGAACCCGCGTCTTCTGGATAGGTACTCCAGACGCGTTAACCGACTAGGCCATTGCAATCTCCACTTGCATGCTGAAATTCTCTTCCTCGCTTAGAACGTTTTTGGTAACGTCATTCAAATCTGTTCAGTAGTTTTTGTGTAAAAGACTAACAAACATCCATTCATCTATCCTTACGAACTTTCGCATTTATAATGTAAGCAAGACGTATATGGGTTATGCCCTGCTTTTACAAGCAATTAAGCAACATAAACTGCAATATCTTGTCTGTTCAGCAATAAATTACCTGTTTAAGCATAGACGAAGGCAAAGGCTTTGTTCGACGCGGCTCGCGTTATTTTCTCAAATACGTACGTATATTTTTCTTCAAGCTCTAGGATAATGAAATTCCAGGTGAATCCTGACCCCGATAAGGTTGAAAATTCAGTCATCGTTTATAGTTTACATCTAAAGATACATAAAAGTGAAAATCTAAAGAAACAAAAAAATAAAGTGTACTATTTAGAGCCTATGCACACCACGTTTATTAAACGAGCCGTGACGCGCGTTTAAAGCGATACAGACGCCATGCAAACGCGCGTTTGACACTTTGTATTGCGATAATAAACTGCTCTGTTTGACAAAAACGCGTTTAAAAAACGTGGTGTGCATAGGCCCTTAAGTATAACGGCACGATTGGCGCAGTGGCTAAACTATCGATTGCGGTGCATCGAGTTGCCGGTTCGATCCTTGCACGGAACAAAATAATATTCGTATTACCTAAACGTAGTTGTTCCGAGTGTTTGTTTATCTGATTTCCTATGTTTGTCAACGAACCCACAAGACCAGATTCCTAGTATGCATAGAGTTCTACTTAACTTGTATAATTTAAATAATATATCATGTGAAATAGTTTATTGAGTTAATCCATAACAAAAAATGATAAAAATCAAATATTTCAGTACTCAATTCTGTTTCGCATACCATATTGTGTTACAACATAATAAAACATCAATACGAACCCTTTTTTGGACCTTTTTATATTAAAACATGTGTGATATATGGCAAGTCTTTTCCAAAATATAATATGACAAGTAAAACACTTTAATATACGTGTCAATGGCACATCCTATAAATAAATAAACAGACTCAGTCATGAATATTTAAATTATTGCCATATCACAAAATGTGACTAACCAACCAACACTGCTCATCTCTCCAGAGAATATAACAAAACCTAATTGGTGTTCACAGTAAAAACAAACGGCATAACGTTACCAAAAACCGGCAAACGGTAAAATTATATTAATTCGCGGTACAACTGGGTACGGAACCGCAAACTCCGATATTTAATTCATGCCGTTGTAATTTATTTAGCAATGACAGCGAACGGACAATGTTGCCAGAGTAAAATATTGATTTAGTACGCGTTTTTTGTTTGTTTTAAGTGGAATGATGATGTATGAGTTTTACAGTTTTGATGTTGTGGTTTTAACAAAGGTAATCAAGTTTTAATTGGTTTTCGGCTATTATTTTTGTTTCCACTAGGGAAGTACCCTAAGGCAAGTCGTAGTATGATTGTACGAATAACTTATCTTTCCATTATAGAGTAAAATATTTACTGATCAATCATAACAAAATTGACTAGACCAAACGAAGGCACGGTTGGCGCAGTGATTGAGCCATCGACTGCGGTACAGCGTGTCGCGGATTTTATCCCCCCGCACGGAACACGTACCTATTTGTATGATCTGCAAATAGTTGTTTCGGACGTGTGTGTTGTGTAAGTAAGTTTCTATGTTTGTAAACGCATCCACGATACAGGAGAAATTTAAAAAGAAAAAAAGACAAGTGAAAAGAAAACTAAAGTGCTAAACAGAAATAGCCTTTATAGCGCAGGTGGTTAAGTTCTACTTGTTACCAGTGCACATATTCTTATGTAAAAAAAAATCCTAGTTGCTTATTCCAAATCGAAGATTAAAAAGCATAAATATACAACGTGTAACGTTCAAAGCGCAAAACCTCTCGTGGGGTACCTAACTCAGCACATGTTACTGAACAATGTTTGTTATAAAACTTTTGGAAATTCGCAAAAAAAAAAAAAAGATTTTTCATACATAATGAGAAATTGATCGAGTCCATCAGTATGAAAAACTATTTTTTTTTTCGCGAATTTCCTTATGTTTTATATTTTTACATTGTTCAGTAGCATTAGCTTAGTTACCTTACGAGAGGTTTTGCGCTTTTAACGTTACACGTCGTATAAGCAGCTGGTAACATTTTGCATCGATAGGTAACACTAACACGGAATATCAGTGGTTGCAAACATTTTACATTTCCTGACGCTTTACCGTACCGTGCAAGATTCTGCTAATCCTCAAGTCGGATTTGAAAGTCCTACGAAGCTTAAACATTGTTAGAAGAATGAAAGAATTTATTTCTAAGAATTTTATATTTTTAGAAGCTCTGCTACTTTTATAAAGAACTAGTTAACTAGCTGTATTGTCTTTGTGTAGCTCTTGAAGAAATACTTTAAATAACATTTTAGGATATAATTATAAAGGATTAAAGTATTTGATAAAATGGTCATGATGAACTGAGCAAACACAAAAAAAAATCTCTGTCTAAAAAAAACTGTAAAAGATGTAAACAAAATTATGTTTAAGGGCGCTCCCTCACCGCGAACATTCACCTGTAATGTTACGGTAAGTACATATTCTAACATTCGTAGACAATAGAGCATCAAATTGCGCACATATATGTTACTTTACAGGCGAATGCTCGCGGTGTCGGAGAGCCTTAAGAACACCGGTAGGTAGGTTTAACGAGCATTCTAACCAGCGTTCTGGCGAGCTTTATACCGAGCCGACTGTGAATACTGTCGTCTTCATGAAGAAACATTGTTTGACAACCATCGAATAGAACACTTTTTTTTTTTATCGTGGTAAAATCATCAAATGAGTCCCAGGGCAGGGCGGGAGGGACTGTCAGACTTGTACTGACTAAAATCCACGGGGCCCTTCGGTAGCCCTTTATGTTCCGGGGTCACGGGGATGGAAATAATTCCGCGTAGAACGTTCGCCTGGAATATTATGAAAATGTTCGGAGCGATGTTTGACTTGACTCAACCACAAAACCATAGGTGACCATAGATGGTCGGATCTTTTCGTTGTTCAGAATCGAGTTCAAAACATAACGTAACACCTTACATTAAATACATAATTAGCATTTAATACCCATCTTCACCTTCAATATTTAACAGTCTACATTTCAATATTACTGACAAAACACGTTTAAATTTTAAACAGTTCGAAAAGACCACTGGGATATACGACGATAATTATTTAATGTAGTTCAATTACCAATACGATTGGATGCCTCGTTAGTGGCTGTTGTACTTTTAATGTAAATAATTCATTAATTATGGGGTTAAATATTACTGGAAAGCACTTGATGGGTTATTTTTGTTTGGTTCATTATTTTCGCAGAAGGAAGAGGGATTTTTTCCGTGGTATAATCATCAAATGGCACTCACCAAGAGCAGAGCGGGAGGGATTGTCAGACTCGTACTGACTAAAATCCACGTTGTCCCTCAAGAGCCCTTTAGGTTCCAGGGTCACGGTAATTTGATAAGTCCCGTGATCAGGTGGAAGAAGGCTTATAAAAAAGAGCTACATAATATTGTCTGTTTCCTAAGAAAATGTAACACATATTTGTTTCAGTTTTACAGGAAGTTATGAATGGTCAAAAGACAAAAGCAAAATAAAATACTTTAAAAATAGTTATGGTGCTACAGTCCCAGTCACAAGACATAAAAACACTGAAAGTAATGTAGATGCCCATTCCAAAGCGTAGATCTCTATGGAGAAGAACGGGCAAGAAACTACATGGACACTCTTTTTCAATCCCCAAAATGATTACGGAATCTTTGATTGTATATGGTGGATGTGTTATCAATAAAGTATTTAAACCCACATACAACATATACAAAACACAAATAGCCGAACCCGGAACAACTATTTGTGGGAAAAATAAATATTTATTCCGGGAATTGAACTACAAGCAGCGCAGCAGTTAATCATTAATCCGTTTTGATACAGAAGTATTTAATACATGTATAAATAATAATACTGACAGAAAATGTCAGAACAGAAATTGGAATAAAATAATTTAGAAGAAAGATGGAATTACTATGCTGTTTTCATAAACTAGAAGAGAGACGGAGTGGCTAAAATATATCAAGAAACACAGATCCATTACTAAGCTAATTTAAACGTAATTCCACCCCAATGCGTAACTCAAGCCACAAGGACATTTTAAACAAACCGGAATTTATTTCAAAGATCAAACGACAAAAGAAAATGTCCTGAGAAAGCCACGTTCTCAGGAAATGTTCACAATAAAATCTAACGCGTGTTATGGCTGCGAACGGGTGCGGAGGTAGGTAAGAACACCTGCCATCTTGAATATGAAGAATAAGCAAGGAGACGCGTCAATCGAATATTTTGGTAATATTATTATCTGTGACTTTTGATTTAATAAAGCAGGTGGTTTTGGAGGTTGTATGTTATCTATGTTTTATTATCTTATTTTTGCACCTACCCTGTCAAATTTTACTAATGGAACATTAACCTTCAGTTATTGTGATAAGGTTGAAAATGTGTTAAAAAAATTTGACGTACGTAATTGTAGGTTGATGTGCTGGCGTCTGTACAATTGAATGATAGACATAAAAAGTTCGACATAATAAAAACCTAATCAGGTTGGCCTGTTGGTCTAGTGATGGTTAGTGACCCTGACTGCTATGCCGGGGGTCATGGGTTCGATTCCCACACAGGACAAATGTTTGTGTGATGAGCATGATAATTTGTTCAGTGTCTGGGTGTAATTTATCTTTAATATCTATGTTTGTAAAAATATATAAGTATGTTTATCAGTTGTCTAGTACCCATAACACAAGCTCTGCTTAGCTTGGGACTAGATGGCGTTGTGTGATAGTTGTAGAATATTATTATTATTAATCATCAGCTTTCGAAACCAAATACGGAACCCCTAAAATCAAACCATTCTATGCAAGTAAAGACCAATCAAAACTAATGCTAAGAAAATGCGAACAAACACAAAACATGTTCATTGTTCGCATCCCCTCGAGACAAGTAACAAAATTAATCAGAGGAAAGCAAGATGGCGCATGGCGTAACGAAAGCAGTTTCCCGCCATTCACTGTAGTAATGTCCGCCATTTCTACGTGTCACCTTACTACTTCCGATGGGGAATACTTGTAGACCTTTATTTTGTTGGACATGACAGGATTACCCGGTTAACCGGTTGTGGGCACGGATAAGTAAAGTGGGTTGTAAACGGTTGGATGTGTCTGTGATTTGTTTGAAGAAGAGGAAGTCTTTTGGTATAAGTATAATTACAAAGTAGTGTTTTTCAAAGGTGTGTTGTCGAAGTAAAACATACTTCGACAACACACCTTCAGACTTGTGCTAGTCGGGCAAATGAGTACCTACTCAAATTATTGTTTTTCGAAATTAACAATTATTATTATTGTTAAAAATTCTTTATTGATATAAATAATTTTAACAAAAGTAGTGAGGCCCTGTTTCTGGTGTAGCTCTTGTATTACAGGAGCTACTGACTTCAGGTGCCAGTGCCTTCACCCTATTACAGGACTTGAGTTAAAAATACCTAGTAATGAAAATAAAGACGAAAAACTATAAATAAGCATACACTCGTCGGAGTGGTTTATTATTAACTATCGAAATAGGATGACAGTCCATAGTTTTCTAGCTTCTTAGAGAAATTCGAGTATGTTTTTAACAAAACAAACCTAGTCATTTAATTTAGGCCCATAACCTTGCCTTTGTTTGTAAATAGATGCAACTAATTCTTTGTGCCTTAAGAATTGCTTACGATTGTCTAGTTGACCGTTCCTTAATCTAAAATATTTTAATCTTCATTCAAATTAATTCAGTAATCATCAAAATGAATCGAATAATCTTATCATTAAAACATGCTTGTGTGAATAGTAATGATGGACCGAATCTCCATGATACTAGAACATTTGTTACATTGTGATCGTCACACAAAATAAAACGACTTATCAAGGCACCAGAACAATCACACAACGTTATCTTCCCACAAGAGTATCTCATCTCTTTCTATCTCCTTAAATCTTCATAACAAACTTAAATAAACGTAACAGGTAGAAGTTTCACATATAAATAACGTTGGGAATTTTAAAAACTCCCCTGCCCCCCTTCCCTCCATTCCTCCTCCCCCCTGGATCTCCTGGCAGTATAGTGTGGTGTTCGGTTATAATAAATAGTATAATAAACAAGATTAACGATGCATAAGGAGGCACGTTTCCTGGACAGTGATGTAAGTGCATATGTACCGGATTTGGGATGATGTTACACCGGAGTGAGCGCTGTGTGTGAATTTTTTGAGGATGCTCGGCTTGAATTGAAATTATTTGTCTTTTTATAAGCAGAACGTTGTTGGTTGGAACGAGGGATAGGGTTGGTTATTAAAAACTTCGAAAGATAGATATTTCACACCAAAATTAACTCACTGGTAACAATATCTTCCAGACTAATAACTTTAAATAAAGAAAAGGTAGTCAATGTTCAAATTAATATTCTAAGTATAGAAAGTAATACTTTGGCATCAAATTTCTTGTAACTTATTAGTTGTCTCAAAATAATAATTATATCCATAGTAATTTAAAATTTTATTCTCTTAAATTTTTATTTCTTTATGTTTTAGTAAACAATATTTTTATATTAGTCTATATCTTGAATGAAGAAGATAATAAATCATAAATATCCACAGTGCACGAGTTATTAAGAGCATTTGACACATTTGCACATAATTAATATACAAAAACAAAAATCTAATCAATGTCTGTGTAATTCTTTAATAGATTTCAAAAAAAATCTAATAACCCATGTTTCTAAATTTCCCAAAAATAAGAAAATAACCGAACGGGACTGAGAGAGGAGCCAATCAAAACGTGGGGGCATATAATAATTAAGGGATTATTTATGGGATATATTTACATGTCGTGTATACATCGTGGGGGTAACTTGCAAAGATACGCCACCACGTTTTTAGACAAACATTGACCAATAAAAATCACGCAATAAGTGCACATCCCAAAAACACACCACATAAACCTTTTTCCATTAAACAAACTACCCTACCTGTAACACAAACATGAGTTGAAACTACACAGCTTGTCCCGACTCCTCCCGCGGGACCAACTTATTAGTTGTCTCAAATTAATAATTATAATTATTAGTCTATATCTTGAATGGAGAAGACAATAAATCATAAATATCCATACACCATCCTTTTCTTGAAGCAGTTCCGACCATTTTTTATGGATATTCCATAGTGAGATCAATTAAGAGCATTTGACACATTTGCAACAAAAAATCAATAACCAAAAAAACAACACCCCCAGTCTTAGAATTCGACAAACATTGACCAATAAAGATCACGCAATAAGTGCACATCCCAAAAACACACCACATAAACCTTTTTCCATTAAACCAACTAACCTACCTGTAACACAAACATGAGTTGAAACTACACAGCTTGTCCCGACTCCTCCCGCGGGACAGTGCGATGGTCCAATCACAAAAGTTAGTGTCAGCTTGGTACCTGGTAACACAGGGGAATATTCACAATATTGTACCGATTGGTAGGGCATGTGAACCTCATTAGGGTAATTGATTTATTTTTGGTTAAATGTTTTAGTGTGACGGGTTATGTAGTAGTGCAAATTGAAAAAGAGAGAGGGGTAACTTTGCCAATGATTTTTATATTCTAGGGGCACGGCAGTGCCTCGGCCAAGCCGAGCAAAAAAGGGCCACAGCTGTACCATCCTTACTTTGAAGCAGTTCCTTCTATTTTCAATCCCCTATAACTTAGTTATGGTTAAATCTAGAAGCTTGAACTTTCAGTTACCCGACAGTCAAATCAAATCAATTGTATAAACAATCAAATTGCATCAAATTTCAACCATTAGTTTAAGAATGATTAAATACTTGAAAATGTTAAGAATTTGACGTCTTCATTGAAAGAAAATTGTATCAGACAAATAGTCATCGGCACGTTTGGTAGAGTAGTTGAGATATTGGCTGCTGCGATCCATGTCACACATTCAATTCTCGCACAGAAAAAGGTCTGGGTGTTAGTGTCAGCTTCGTACCTGGTAACACAGGGGAATATTCCTGAACCTCATCAGGGTAATTGATTTATTTTTGAGCAAATTTTTTTAGAGTGACGGGTTTTGTGGTATTGTAAATTGAAAAAAGAGAGAGGGGTCACTTTGCCAATGATTTTTATATTCTAGGGGCACGGCAGTGCCTCCGCCAAGCCGAGCAAAAAGGACCACAGTTGTATCATCCTTTTCTTGAAGCAGTTCCGACCATTTTCTATTTCTTATAACTTCGTTGTGGTTAAATCTAGAAGCCTGAATTTTCAGTAACCAAACAGTCATTGTATGAACACGGTATATTTCAAAAATCATTCAATTTCTACAAGTAGTTTAAGAATTATGAAATTTTCTGAAAACTTTATGAATTTGACGTCTTCATTGAAAGAAAATTGTAACAGAGAAATAGTTATCGGCACGTTTGGGAGAGTAGCTAAGCTATTGGCTGTTACCATGCGTGTCACAGGTTCAATTCTCGCACTGAAACAGGTCTGGCTGTTAATGTCAGCTCCGTACTGATAACATAGGGGAATACTCACAGTTGTACCGATTGGCAGGGCATGTGAACCTCATCAGAGTAATTGATTTATTGTTGGTTAAATGTTTTAGTGTGTTAGGTGATGTAGTAGTGCAAATTGAAAAAGAGAGAGTGGTCACTTTGCCATTTTTTTTTTTCTAAATGGGTGACACGGGACTGCTTCCGCCAAGTTGAGCAAAAACGCAGTGGCAGTTCCTTCCATTTTCAATCCCCTATAACTTCGTTTTGGATAGAACTAAAAGTCAGAATTTTCAGTAACCAAACATTCATATTTATGTATAAACACAGTATGATATAAATTTCATTAGATTTCCAACCGGTAGTTTAAAAATTATTAAATACTTGAAAATTTTAAGAATTTGACGTCTTTATTGAAAGTTAATTGTATCAGATAAATAGTCATCGGCACGGTTAGTACAGTAGCTGAGCTATTAGCTGTTACGATGAGTGACACAGGTTCAATTCTCGCACAGAAAAAGGTCTGGCTGTTAGTGTCAGCTCCGTACTTGTAACACAAGGGAATATTCACAGTTGTACCGATTGGCAGGGCATGTGAACCTCATCAGATATATAATTGATTTATTTTTGAGCAAAATGTTTTAGTGTGATGGGTGACGTAGTAGTGCAAATTGAAAAAGAGAGAGGGGTCACTTTGCCGAAATGATTTTTTTTATCTGGGGGCACGGGTGAGCCTCCGCCAAGCTGAGCAAAAAAGGACCACAGCTGTACGATTCTTTCCTTGAAGCAGTTCCTTCCATTTTCAATCCCCTATAAGTTGGTTATGGTTAAATCTAGAAGCTTGAACTTTCAGTTACCCGACAGTCATTGTATAAACAATCAAATTGCATTAAATTTCAGCCACTACTTTAAGAATTATTAAATACTTGAAAATGTTAAGAATTTGACGTCTACATTGAATGAAAATTGTAACATAGAAATAGTCATCGGCACGGTTGGTAGAGTAGCTGAGGTATTGGGTGCTGCGATGCGTATCAGAGGTTCAATTCTCGCACAGAAACAGGTCTGGCTGTTAATGTCAGCTCCGTACTGATAACATAGGGGAATACTCACAGTTGTACCGATTGGCAGGGCATGTGAACCTCATCAGGGTAATTGATTTATTTTTGGTTTAATTAATCATGATTATCATCATATCAGTTGCAGTAGGTACGTCCACTGCTGAACATAGGCCTTTAATTTAACAAACAAACTAAAAATAAGCAAAAGAATATTCACCGTTACACAATGCCACTTCGGTGTAACAGAAAGCCAAGTTAAATCCGCATAGCGCATGCCCAGTGTGCACTCGGCTTAACTTCAAATATTTATACCAGCGCCGGTTGCTTTTAGGCAATAAAATTTACATTTTTACAAACGTTCGCCTTTCCTTATGTCGTGGGAGTTTCCAGGGTGTTTTTTGGCAGATAGTTATATAAATGGTTTATTTTGAGCATTTCCGATGAAGTAAGCTAGATTGTTACGTCTTAAGGTGCTGATAAACTTGAGCATTCACTTGTAATGAGCATTCGTGCAAATGTTACATTACTATAAAACAAATGGAAGCGTTTTAGCGAGCATTCTTACACAAGGGCCACTTGCACGGGAAATACCGTTTATTATCGCGTTATTGGACTAAACGAACAATTAGACTAAGACTTGTCACAAAAAGTAACGGGAAATGCCGTGTGGCCTTAACAAACGTTCTGGCAAGCTATTTGCCAAGTTGAATGTCAATCTGACATCTTCATGAAGAATTTTTTGACAATCATTGACTAGAGTGTTTGTTATAAAGATCGTGAAAATGTTCTTAGCGATATTTGGCTATATGTTTGGCTCTGTTCGTTGATCAGTTCGGACTAAATTAAAAAGGGCGAATGCTCGATGTTTGTAACAAGTGAATGCTCCAGTCTATCAGGACCTTTATAGAATGGCTGGCTCTTAAATTGGGGATAATAAATGAGCGGGTGTGAATTTGAGAAACTTTACGACCTTATTGGCTAGTGCAGAGTTGTTTTATTTAAATTGAGTAAGCTATATTTTGCTAGACGAACGAGCTACCGTTACCCTGGAGCGTCAAGGGTTACTGAAGGACAACGTGGATTTTAGTCAGTTCAAGTCTGACAGTCTTTCACATCCTGCCCTGGGTGGGAGGACCCATTTGATGATTTTACCGGGTTTGTTGAGGCCTGGCTCGCGTGATGATTAGAAATGAACGTAGCTTGGTTATAAAACTTATTTTTATAATCGGTATTAAAATGATCCTATATTTTAGAAATATTATCGAACAGGAGAGTCGTTACAGAATGTATTAAACTAGGATAAAAGCTTTTTACTAAAAGCTAGGGTACGAGCTTAATCCTGACGTGAAAACGTACTAAGTTTTTTTTTAAATATAAGTATGATTGAAACTCTAGAATAAAAAATAAACTATTACATCTTCAAAAAATGTTTTCAAAGTTTTATAAAGAAGAAAATTTTCACATTACATTTGTTTAATATTTTCCGTAATGCCAGAAAAATTGTGGAATATTTAAATACTTAATGGGTGTTATGTTATGCAATTTTAAAAAGCACTTTTAAAACCACAACCAACACCATAACACTTCAAAAATCTATCAACAAAATAAAAACATTTTCTCTTCCATAACCCACGAAAAGAAACCGATTTTTCCGAATGAAAAACACACAAAAAATTCTAATTCTCGTGAAAGCGTTACAGACACAATACAATACAATAACCATTTCACACAATACACACCTTCCCGCCAACGATATACAATTTGCACGAACGCGTCCCAAAGCTGGGAAACACCGGGAACCCTGAATGTAATATTAAATACTGGAACAATGAGGACGGGACTTAAAATCCCGGGATATTGTATAGATCCCGGATTAAAATATGTAAAGGAAATTCTCGTGATGTTCGTGCGAGTATCTTTATTTTGTAACTAAATATTGGATACAATGGTCCCGTCTTTTGGTTGTTGGAACGTTTGAATTAGCTTTATTTTTCCTTGTATGAGTGTGTAGGGATTTGTACGGAATAAGGGCCATTGTTTAGATTTATTTTTGGTATTCATTGTGGTCCACTCAACGTCTATGGTAGGTACTTCTATGCGACCAAAGTAAGAACTAAAACTTTTATGGCCTCCCTCCATCTATCAACTGTAACTTATAATAAAAAAAAATACTTTGTGCAAATAAATTTTAATGTTAAGTAAATTATTTTAAAACTGTCACCTTTTTAGTTCACTTTTAACACAGGCAGCTTTTTCTGTTGTAATTAACTGTTTTTATTAGTCATTATATTTTTAATGTTATTTTATATCTGAAGTGTTAAAAACGTGCATAACAGTTTTGGATCTTATCGTACTAATAATCTAATCACACCGCGCTGACATACGTCACCCTGACTTGTCTCTGCTTGCTCCATTAAGGATGTACCACGATGCGTAGGGTTGGGATTCCAGTAACCGATTTACGTTTATCAGTACATACTTTTGAAAGAGCCTCAATTCATTTGTTTGATGCTGCCGCCTGATGTTACAAAGGGATTCGAAAAATTGGCGAAATTCTTCATTAATTTATAACATTCATTAATAATACAACAAACTGATTTGATTTTTTTTAGACTGCCACACTACTTTTTTTTTATCGTGGTAAAATCATCAAATGAGTCCTCCCACCCCGAGCAGGGCGGGTGGGACTGTCAGACTTGTACTGACTTAAATCTACGAAAAAAAACAATAATAATCAAAGTAAACAGTAATGAACTTTTATCTTAATTTTTCAAATCTGGTTATATCATCAAATTAGTCCACCCACATAAAGCGGGACAGGAGGGACTGACAGACTTGTACTGACTAAATACCAGATCTAAGATAGTCCTGCATCCAACTTTTATCGTTATATTCACATCTTTACAAGAAAACTATTCAGATTCCTCCATTTTAATATCAACAGTATGCTCAACTTTACCTGAACTTTAAAACAATGAACAAAACGAAAGCACAACAAAAATAAACGATAACAGCAAAAATATTACATTCGCAGCTTCTACACCAAATCTTAGCGCAATTTTGTCCCGAGCATGATTTACAATAGGATGAAATCTTCTGAGAAAACTATAAACCTGCGAAAAGGTATATTTATAGGCTCTATTACAAAGATTTAAATGCTTCGATGTTCCCACACTATATAACGCGAAAATGTTTTAATACTTAGAAAATAGGATACCTAATATTTGTGATATCTATCTATATCTATATACATATAATAAAACTGTAGAAAAGTTATTTTTGTACATTAAAAAAAAAACTCAAAAAATATAGCCAGGGTATAGAACCCATTTCTATCATTTTTAGAATTTTTGTCTGTTTGTCTGTTTGTCTGTTTATCTGTTTGTCTGTTTGTATGTTTATTTGTCCAGGTATCACGTAAAATGTACGAAATTAATGTAGATAACTTTTATACACAACGATTAAGCGTAACTTGGAGAGGAATTTAGTTTTTGTTTCATTGGAATCGGTGCAGTCTATCAAAAGATATTTGAATTTAAAGTGTTTCAGAAGTAAAATTACGGGTGCACTTTGGTCTCACATATTGATTGCGTACGTTGAAGTCGCGTTTTCCTAGGTCGCTGTGTGGATGACTGAACATCTATTCCATACTGATTTCTCATCCTGACTCGGTAAGTATGTTAAGCCGTTTATCTCGGCTGCCATTTTTAGATCTTTAAAGATAGTGTGTGATTTTAAATAAATAAATAAATAAATCTTTGACAGTAAGTAGTTTTTGTTAGAAAAAATCTTTAAATTCTGACAACTAGACAATCCAGTTCAAAACGAAATAGGTGTTGAAAGTCAGGTATCTTCATTTGATTAGACTGGAAGCCAAACTCAACAATGTAGTTAAGTAAATGGCTAGGCAGACAAAAACAAACATGACTAACTTTTGCTACGGGGTTGAATCTAACAATTTATTTTTTTGTATTTTCTCAACTTTTGTCCGCTAGAAGCTCCCAATATTTATGCACCAACATTTTCTTCTAATCTTACATTAAAGTTCCTTGTGTTTCCGGGCAACTCAAGTTATGGTTCAGAGTGAACAGTGGAAAACTTTAGTTCTACCGTCGTTTTTACAAAAAAAAAAAACACTCACACACAAAGCTATACCATTCAACAAGATTCTGCTGAGTTACTTACTTTGATTGTACTCGATGTTACTGACTCAGTATGTAAGCAAAGTTCGCGTAACTTGGGTCCAGCATCATAAATTATATGATTCATAATGATCAGTCTGGTCTAGGCCTTACTATGTTGGAGCTTCGAGCCTAACTGGATGTATCTGGACAACTAATGGGTAATATAGAAAGATGAGATTAGAAAAATGAATGAGTACCTTATATTTAGCCTCTTAGATTATATTATTAAATGTCCTGATATCGTGTTCAAAATAAAACATAATGTAAAGTTTAGCCACTTTTTTATAAATGTGTTAGTGAGCGCCACGCACACATTTAAATGTTTTCCTTGGAGATGTTTATACTTGTTTTACGCAGGAATTGAGCGACAGTGGTGAACTTTCTTCCGTGTTTTTGCTTCAATCCTCATTGGCCTACTGGACTATAGAAAGTACATTAAAATCACAATATCATCACAATGTCACAATCTAAAATCTTTTTTTGAAGAATTCGTTTCGGAAAAAAAAACCTAGTGTAACGGACTAGGTTTTTTTTCTGTTCGATACAGAGGGTGCAGTTACAAACATTATAATTCAACAAGCAGCCAAGACCCGTAGCAACTACTTGCAGATCATAAAAATATTTGTTTCATATTATAGGGGGATCGAACGCACGACAAGTTGCCCAGCAGTTGATAGCTTAGCCACTGCGTCAACAAAGCCATCTAGTTTAGCCTATTTAAGAGGAGTGCGCCGCGCGGGTAGGTTGTGTGTGTACCTCGTCCGCGCGGTCAGGCGGATCAGGCAAAGTAAATGACGTAACGGTGCGCAGCGTGGAGAGGTGGTATTAGCGGTATTTCCATGAAATACATCGAGAACGTGGGTGAGGTGTGTTAGACGTCATAGGTTTCAACCTAAGACGAGTTCTGTGAGAATCGTCTTATCTTTCCATGAAGAAGATAATATTGTCACAGAAGCAGACTACAACAAATCCTTCGCCGAAGGATTCATCACTTCAATTTAAATATACGTAAATGTAGAAGGCAATTTCAATCTAGTACACGTCACAGAAATGTCTCATAAATATGTATACATCGATTCGAGAATATTGGTAGATGGCATTAAATATTCAAATTCGATGCGATCGGATGCAATATTAGGAGCTGAGCGCTCTGCCGTGCTCCATCGCAGTGTTTGTCTTATTGGTAGATCGTGGTGGATTATTTGAAGGAGCTTAGAAGATTAGAACTTTGGTTTAGCTAGAATATCTAATCCAATATTGTGGATGGATGTTTGTTACTCTTTGAAACAAAAAATGCTGAATGAATTTGTTTAACTGCCACTCGCGGCAGAGCAGGACAGACTTGTATTAACTCTAAAATCCACGGTGTCCTTCAATCTTTAGCCCTTTACGTTCCAAATCAAATCAAATCAAATCAAAAGCATTTATTTCAAATAGACCAATAGGGCACTTTTGAAATGTCAGACATACAAAATATAATTTAATACTACAAAGTTATGGTGCTACAGTCCCAGTCACAGACATAAAAACTGTGAAAGTACCGTAGATGCCCGTTCCAAGAAGTAGATCTCTATGGAGAAGAACGGGCAAGAAACTCCATGGACACTCTTTTTGGACGTTCCAGGGTAACGGTAGCTCGTTCGTCTAGAAAAGTACAAGCTTACTCAATTTAAATAAAACAACTATCCTAGCCAATAAGGTCGTAAAGTTTCTCAAATTCATACCCGGTCATTTATTACCCCCTTTACGTTCCGTGACACGGTAGTTTGTTAGTCCCGCGACCCCGACAGGCTTTGGCCCTCTAAGTGGGGCCCAATTGTGCTGACAGCTCTTTGAGGTGCTCGTGGAACGCGATGCGCCATCGACCTATACAATGTAGGTACCCTGGATTAATATATAGGATACTTTTCGGCCAGGTTTTTATTTCCAAGGGATATTTTTGGAGTTATACTTGCAACAGCTTGTTAAACATAAAGTAGCAAGAACATTTTAACTCTTATTTTAAGGACTGAGTTTTCAATATGGAGTAATCTGATAACTTTTAGGTATCTGAGGAATAAAAATAGCGATTTGACATAATTATTTTCTATAGATAAGCTGTGAAACTACCATTTTTATTCTTCAAATAAAAGTTGTTTGTCCATTGAAAAATCAGCCTTAAGGCTAAAGTGAAAAGAGGAATCCTTTACATATATAAGACCATTCACAGTTCGTCAGCCATCCAAGTTCAAGAGCTAATAAGCATTACGCCGGAACGGTATTGACGTCTGCTCATCTCACCTGAATTCTTACGAGGTGAGCCGATGCACGGGCCGATGCGAAGTAACATCGTTTTATTTTTATTTACATCGTTATCCTAACTAATATTAATACAGCGAAAACGAGTTTGTTTATTATGTTTTTATGCCATAATTGTGAGATTGATGAATTTGGCATAAAACAAAATGGAAAACTAGCGATATGGGCTTTATTTGCACAATTCTTGAAAATGGAAATAAATTATTATTAATTACTTATGAGACGAAGTTGCGAGCATAAGTAGGCGTTTCAGTTAGGAATTTTTATATGAACCAATTAAGATTTTCCAATCCTTTTAAAGTTACTTAGACCCTAAAAATCAACGTAAAAACAGCTAATATAATTACCTACTCATCAAAATATTTTGCGCGTATCCAAATCACGAATGTGGAGCCAAAACTTTGCATATTAACGAACAAACAAACAAACAGAAAAACAAATATTACAAACTTTGTAATAAGGGTATCCACCCTTTGAGACAAACTCGGGCTTAAGACAGTGATACAGGACGTTGTAAAATTTAATTTTACATACGAACTTTCCGGAGAACACATTGGAATTAATTCTGGGGAATTGTTTCTGATGTTTGTTTGAGATGAGCGGAATTGCGTCCTTGTTTGCTGAGAAAATCTTACTGGTTAATTGGATTTGTAAAGGGTTATGTAGCACCCAGGGTCGCGGCACTGGGTAAACATGATCTATGAACGTAAAGGGCAAATGAAGCGTCAGTCACAGTGAGTTTTTGGCAGTCTGTCAATTCCTTTCGTTTCACCCAGGGCAGTAGGGGTTTATTGGAATGATTTTACAACTTAAAAACATGTTTTGCGCCACGCCCCAACTTGCTGTTTCGCAAAACCTTAAATTAAAAGTGTCTAAGAAACTGCTGTTCTTAAAAAATCTATCCATCAATTTATAAGTTCTTAACAGTTATAATATAAGGACTATTTATTACAAAATAATAAACCCAACACCGAGAATAAAAAAACAGTGAAATAAAATATTAAAATGATAAAAGCCGTCAGAGAATTTTGTGGCTGCGTCAAGAGGAAATGACGCCGCGCCTTTTAATTATGTACGAGGTCGTTAACCGCTGTGCACTTGTGTTATGTGTTTATTTCATTCATTATAATTTATGTCAATATATTTTTGTAGCATAAAATTATGACACTTGTCTATCTTTTTTTGCAATTGAGTATCGCTAGTCTATCTATCTTCTACTATATAATATAAAAATGGATCGCTAAATGTGTTGCTAAGACCATAACTTGTAAACGGATGGACCGATTCGGCTAATTCTTTTTTGTTGTGTTTGTAACCATCAGGACCGGGTTTTAGACCGGGTCGTCCACCCGTGCGAAGCCGGGACGGGTTGCTAGTTATAGATAAAAATTGGCGTTGTTCTTGTGCTTATATTACATAGATAACGTTAAATGAGAATTTGACAATCAGTTCGGTGACCTGTGTTGACATAAATATTAGTATAGGAACATTATTACCTTTTCATTGGTTTGCTATCGAGGCTATGGCCTGAATCCCTCATACATTGAAATAGGTCGTCAACGATAAATACATAGCAAGTATATAAAAAAAATAATTACGTACGTATAAAGGTCACAGTGCACATTCGTACCCGCGACTGACGTACTTTTCCAACATCGGCCTACGATTGACGACACGGTTGGCGGAGTGGTTGAGCGACCGACTGCTGCGTAGCGTGTCGCGGGTTCGATCCCTGCACGAAACATATATTTGTAGGATCTGCAAGTAGTTGTTCCGGGTTTGGGTGTTTGTGTATGTGAATTTCTATGTTTGTAAACGTATCCACGATTCCGTGAAAAATTATAAGATTGGGACAAAGTTTAAAAAAAAGGAATTTGCTGAAACGAATGCCAGCAACTAAAGTCGTCAGTATCACAGAATGAAGCGTCACTCGTGTACACTGTACATAGACTTGCGGTTAATACAACGCTGAAAATTAAAGATAAATGCCGCTTAAAGCCTTAAAGTCCAATAATTTGGTCATGCGGGCAGCGAGTAAAGGGCAACTCGCTGTCCGACCATGGACCATGCCCGGGTCGACGGCGCGTCGTGTTCCACGCGTGCCTAAAAGAGCGTCAGCAAAATGACGGGGCCCCGTCACAGAGAGCCAAAGCCTGCCGGGGTCGCGGGACTTATTTCTATCACCGTGACCCCGGAACATAAAGGGCTATTGAAGGACACCGTGGATTTTTGTAAGTTGTGTTGTGTTTTTGTGTTGACAGTCCCTCCCGCCCTGCCCGGGATTGGAGGACTCATTTGATGATTTCATCACGCTAAAAGAAAAAACACTTTATGGAGCGTCACTCGTGTTCATAGACCTGCGGTAAATACAACGCTGAAAATTAAAGATAAACGCCGCTTAAAGTTCAATAATTTTAAGCACATTTTTAAAGTTAAAACATCTCTCAACTTTAAGTATATTTACAAGAGCAAAAGCAAGTAAATATTACAAAAACTCTGGCACCCTGGAGCATCTGACTATTTATGTTAATAAAATATACTCGCAGCTGAAATATTTATTCAGCAAATACTTGAGTTGTTGACAACACTTATGCAAGCTGAGTTTTTCGTTTGCGAACCGTTCGCGGTACTCATGAAAAAGTGCTGAAAACTCAGTTTGTTATACCTCATTTAAAATTAGATAGCACTTATAGCATAAGCATAGTTTAACGCTGTTAGCGCTGTGGCTGAGCGATTGGAATGCTAATATGGGTTAATATTTTTCTTTTTTCTGGATAGCACAATTATTATCAAATGAGTCCTCCTGCTCTCGATGGACCGGAAGATACTGTCAGTGTCTTACTGAATAATCCACCCAGTTCATTTATTTGCCCTATGCATTCCAGGGACACGGTGTCTTTCACACACTGACCTACGACTAGTACTTATGACCAACTTAGTACTGAAACATAGAGATATTACCACATCAATAATAAAAACTATTTCATTTATTTATTTCGCCACTCTGTCATCCAATACGAATTCAATACGTTTCACAAAAAAATGTAACATCAACATAAATGTCAGCCGATGATGTATAACAATGAACGGTGAAGCTCGTCCTTCGTATTTACTTAGAGGGTTCCGTGTCATACCTATCAAAAATACTTTCTTTTAAGTTCACGCAAAACACGCCCAAAAAGTCCACTTTTGTTGTAATGTCAACAAATTCGCGGGCATGCGGACAGCGAGTAAAGGGCAACTCGCTGTCCGACCATGGACCATGCCCGGTTCGACGGTGCGTCGTGTTCCACGCGCGCCTCAAAGAGCTGTCAGCAAATGACGGGGCCCCCCTGACAGAGGGCCAAAGCCTGCCGGGGTCGCGGGATTTATTTCCTCACCGTGACCCCGGAACATAAAGGGCTAATGAAGAACACCGTGGATTTTAGTCAGTACAAGTCTGACAGTACCTCTCGCCCTGCCCGGGGTGGGAGGTCTCATTTGATGATTAAGTATACCACGTAAAAAAAAAAAAAATGTCAACAAATAAATTCTTCTGCTTTAGGTGAAGAAGAAAGTAATGTTCAGAAGTTTATTTCATTAATAAATAACGGTTCAGAAGATACATTGCTGTAACAAACAGACGGACGAACTAATCCATAATTATTACTAGCTGACCTGGCAAACTTTGTACCGCCTCAGAATCTTTTTTTTTTCTATCATATTTACTCACCTTACAAACCCTCCTTAGACTTTTTCTTATAACGTGGTAAAATCATCAAATGAGTCCTCCCACCCAGGGCAGAGCGGGAAAGACTGTCAGACTAGTACTCTCTAAAATCCACGGTGTCCAATAGCCTTTGGGTCACGGTAATTCGTAAGTCGCGCGGCCCTGGCAGGGTTTGGCTCTCTAAAGGGGGGATGCCCGTCATTAACCCTCCTTGGAATTCGAAAAAATAATTCAAAATCAAAACTAGCCAAAACAGTCTAGCCCTTCTTGAGTTTTAGCGAGATTAACAAACAGCAATAATTTATAGATAGCAGAACCTGGGTGATAGAATCAAGTTGGTTGCCTTGTTTATGGAACCCAAAAAATTCTGAGGCAGTGAGACAATATATCATAAGGTTGGCAGCGAAAATAATCCGTCAACGAACGTCGTTGTATTGGCAGAATTGGAAGAAGACGTGTGAAATAGTATGATTGGAGTGATCGTGTCTGTAAGAAGCGTGAAAGCGCGGCTCATCTGTAGCTAGGATAATGTGTGTACTCCGCGAAGAAGATAGACTTCGGCTTCCACCGATAATACTTATTAAAATTATTTAAGAAAAATGTTTACTGCATGTCGATAATAATATATAATCATCTATCAAATAATCTTCAAGGCTTATCACTGACAATATTTAAAAACAAACTTTTCAAATTATTATTATTTAATAGATAATTATTATACCACTAAGGACTATTTAGAAGATAAATCAATAACAATTTGTAATTTAGATTAATGGACTATAAATACATATTTTGCACGCCATCTAATGGCAGGATATGCTGCAACAAAGTAACTGTAACATTCTATTTACCATATTCTTGCAAATAAATATTTTTTATTTGATTTGAAGAGGTATTATGTACCTATTATGTTTCATGTCATTAATATACTATTTTTTTTTTGATGTTTTATAAGTACTAGCTGCCCGTCCCCGCTTCGAACGGGTGCCCTATGTTACTCAAGGTGAATGTAGCTTTCTTATGGACGAAATATTTAAGAAATCACCATTGTAGTTTCAATGAATTTATTCATCAAATATTTCCTCTTTATAACATTTGTGTTAATGTTATAGAGAGGAAATATTTTACGTGGTAAAATCATCAAATGAGCAGCCCAAAGTGGGATGGGAGGGACTGTCAGACTCGTACTGACTAAAATCCACAGTCATCAACAGGAACTACTGCCTACTATTATATATATTATTATACTAGGTCATACAAATATTGTTCCATGCGAAAACGAACCCGAAAACAGTCGATCGCTCAACCACTGCGATAACCGTGTCGTCTAAAACTGCGTCTACGCTAGGCGAGCCCACGGCGTCCTGACCTATCGCATGACGCAGGTCCTCACCGGACACGGAAGTTTCGGGAGGTACCTGTGGCTGATGGGAAAGGAGGAAACGCCGGGGTGTCACCACTGCGAAGATCGCCCGGAGGACACAGTAGAGCATACGGTGCAAGACTGCCCAGCTTGGGCAGAGCACCGACGTGTCCTCACGGCGGCGATAGGCGGAGACCTCTCGCGCGCGGCATTGGTTTCGGCCATGCTGCGGAGCGAGACGGAGTGGGAAGCGGTCGCCGCCTTCTGCGAGGCAGTAATGCTCGTGAAGGAGGCGGCGGGCCGCGAGAGAGAGAGGACAGCGTCCTCCCTCCGCCCCAACCGCAGTGGTGTAGGCCCACGGTGCCGTACGTCGCAAGACGATCTCCGGCCACCGTAGGCGCGGGCATGCGGACAGCGAGTAAAGGGCAACTCGCTGTCCGACCATGGACCATGCCCGGGTCGACGGCGCGTCGTGTTCCACGCGCGCCTCAAAGAGCTGTCAGCAAAATGACGAGGCCCCCTCTCAGAGGGCCAAAGCCTGCCGGGGTCGCGGGACTTATTTCTATTACCGTGAGCGGAGCACGAGCCGGGGTCCTATTATGAGAGCCAGAATAGTTCAGAGCAGTTCTCGTGAGTTATAGAGACTTAGCTATACAAGTCATCTAGTGCCATTTTGTTCACTCACGGGAACTACTCTGGCTATCATCATCATCATCATCATCATCCTACAATGTTTCCACTGCTGGGACACAGGCCTTCTCTCTGAGAGAGGGAGAGGGCCATAATCCACCACGCGGGCCCAGTGCGTATTGATAGATGTCACATATCTTTGAATTTTTGGTTCTAGGACATGCCGGTTTCCTTACGATGTTTTCCTTCACCGTTTTGAGAGCAGTGGTGATGAAATAAATTACACAAAGTAATGCGTCTGGCGGGGTTCGAACCCACGACCTACTCGTAAGTCGGGACCGATACCATTGGGCCACCACTGATCTCCCTAGCTCTCTCTCTCTGGCTAAAAGACGTCATAATACGGCCCCTGCTCGTGCTCTGCTCGTACTCGGCTCGCTTATCATAGACGCAGCTTAATGTTCACTTTCTCATTTTACAACAAAACCGCCCCAGTAACAGTACCTTTTCGAATATTCCCAAGTAGGAACAACACTAGTAACTCAACCACATCCTTACTCTGACGTCACAGGCAGCCATGCTCCATTGTTTCCACTTGATCTTGACAAGGGGAAACTTCAAACGTTCGCGTGGGTGATACTTGATGAATTAGGCCTCTGAACTTGCTATTAATACGCTTATGTTTGGTTAACGGAACGCTGGAGAAATTCTCTTAATCATAAACGTTTTGTGTTCGATATTGTGGTCGTGTTTATTTGTTGTTAGGTATGAGGAAAGGTATTTTTTACCTTTGAAAAACATCTGGTTCAAATTCTGAAACCTTATTTCTGTTCTTTTTTTTATTTATTTCGATTCAAATCGTTAACATAGGATTAAAAGAAAAACAGATGAAAATACGTAATATTAGTCAAATAAAAATAGATATGTATACTGATATTTTTTTAAATGAAAGTTAGTTATTCCTAAGTTCCAAACATTACAGGAAGATTCGAAATGCCAAAAAAATAAGGTTATAGTCCCCAGTGACCAATATCTAAAGTATGCTGAACTTCTTTATGTTAGGGCGACCCCAAAGAGAAATGCAATTAATTGTCGTGATGATGGACTTTAAACATCTGTTAAACACTTGACAGAAAAAAACTGTCAAAGTCAAAACGTCATTTCACGTTGATATAAGGGTAGTTCTATAGTTTTTTCTTGTGTTTAATGTGTTTGCTTTACCTTAGTCGAGGTCAGGAGTTACTAAGACAAGGTCGATGATGGAGCGAGCTTACCCAGAAGAAGCCTGTTCACTCTAACTTTGAAGAGATTAGGGTTGTATGTGTTCGGAAACACAGACGCAGGCAGATGGTTGGGTACACTTTTTTTAAACTAGCTTTCAACATATGTTCAACTTTTTGTGGTAACATAATGGTAAATGTTCGGATAAACGACCATCATCACCATAATTATCAGCATTTCCTGATAGTATTTTTTTTTTTGCGTGATATAATCATCAAATGAGTAGGGGGGTGGGAACCCCTTACTGTCAGACTTGTACTAACTAAAATCCTCGGTGTTCTTCAATAGCCCTTTATGTTCCGGCGTCACGGTGATGGAATATCCTGTCTGTGTTTGGCCCCACATAAGCAACCTAACCTTACCAAGTTTGAACTCTAACTTACTTTAACAGCATATCACTTAACCTCCGACCCTACGAACTAAAATTTAAGCTTGCAGACCTAAAGCTACTGACACACTTCCTCCCATTTTTCCTTCAAAACAGAAAAGAAAGACATCAAGTTTTTCACAGAAAAAAAAATAAGTTGTAGTAAAATGCACTCGCTAAGATATACAATGCCAACGTGAAGTGGAGGTATTCAGTCTACGGTTAAGCTCCTTTACAACTTACCCACTTTTGTGTTTAAGTCTTTGTTAAGCTATCCGACAATAGCCCGTGAATATTTTTTTGCCTCGGCTAGTATTCTTTTAAAAGGAGCAAACGCTGCAAGTTGGCTTTAAAACGCTGAAGAATGGTTACGGAAGAAATAGACCATTTGCATTTAGTTGTATGAAGGTTTAATGTTTTATTTAAGGTACGAAGGTTTTCTTTGTTAAGGCGCTTCTTCACCGGAGCATTTGCGTGTAATGTAACATTATAGATTCGACTTTGAGCATTACATTACAATACTGCCTCCGTGGCTGACGAGCATTCGCTTACATTTAGTATATTTGATACAAGGTGCAGATAAATATTTTCGACTTGTTTCTCTCTAAAAAATAAATATATATTTTTTTAAAGTACTTAAAAGGTTGTGCAGCTTATTAAACTTAACACGTACAACGCGGGTGCCCCTCTTTAATTCACATCTCTATCACATCGCGGGCTGCCATCAATTAGATAGTATCTCTATCACCGACTTCGCTCATTTAATTTTTTTAAGTTTGGTAAAATCATCAAATGAGTCCTCCCACCCAGGACAGAGCGGGAGCGACTGTTAGACTCGTACTGACTATGAAAATCCAAGGTGTCCGTCAGCCATCCGTCGCCCTTTATGTCCCGGGGTCACGGTGATGAAATAAGTCCCGCGACCCCGGGAGGCTTTTACAATCTAAAGTCCCGTCATTATGCTGACACTTCTTGAGGCGTACGTGGAACACAACGTGTCTCGATCCAGGACCGACTTCGCTCAGAGTGTATAAATAGATGGGCCTACAAAAGGAGCTCGTGGGTACATAAAAACACCTGCAGAGGTCGATCTTCAAGGTTAAGCCTCGCTTGCCGAGGTTGGTCTGTGGATCGGTGACCATCGAGATCGACAGTCTAACCGAAAACAGTGTGAATATGTGTAATTCACTTGAAACGACTGCCTATTGTACCTCCACAACCCAGTTACTGGGTAACTACAATAACCTTTAGAGACTGGTTTGATTATACTTTTGGGTGTCTGACTAACGTCTTCAAAAATGACAAATAATATAAAGCATTGAATAAGACAGACGCTCATTATCTGAAATGCGAATTTTATTACTCGATCTAAATCTCAGTATGTTTTATATATATGTATAAAAAAACCACTTAAAAGCAATTTGTATAAAATGTTGTATAATGTCCCATATGACCTACATTTCAAGCGTTTATAAATAATTTATAGGTACGAAATATGAAGAGAAAGGTTCTCAGACGAGAGCCCTAGAGCTTTCTCAAAGGCAGATCTTGAAAATTCTTCTGTGATATGTTATTACAACACATTTTTTGACTCTTTGTGCTGAAATAGTCTTTATTCTCTATTTCTCTGAGTCGTGAACTGATAAAAAATTGTGACTTAACGAAAAAAGATCTTTCACAATCGTTTTGCGAAATATTACTTTATTTATTATTTTTATTTAGCCTGCTGTACACATTGTGCCAAGGCATTGGCCCAGCATATTGCGCCAAAATAATAAATTTCAAATGTCGCATTGGGCCAACGTGTGAGCACTGTATGCAAAGCATTCCAAAATCCTTTGATTGGTGCACGAAAAACCGTCAAATTTCGGTTAGCCGGCCAGTATTCCCGCCAACTACCAAGGAACCTCCAAGTAGGTCTGTACACGTTGGCCCAATACTGGCCCAATGCGTTGGCCCAATGTGTACAGCGGGCTTTATTAGATACTTTATAAAATATTTGTATGATGTGGATGTAAATGTTCCAAGTCTAGGTGTTCGTATCTGAGTTTAAATAGTGGTACACTGACCCACGATATCGGTGAAAAATCTAGTAAGGGGCAAGTTTGTTCAAAATTCTTCTAGATTTTATTTTTAATGGCCAGCTGCGTAGTGCTACAACCACGGCAAGCATGACCAAACATAATATGTAAAACTAAAGGAATTTGTAAGTACCAATTGATAGTCCGTACTGAGAGTTAGCTCTCATGAGAAAAAGGCTTGAAATATTTAAATCTAGATTCCTAAAAGAAAACCTGACTTGTGTATTTTAAAGCGGATAGGATCCACCTTCCAGTTGTCTATTACGGGCAACGACATCACAAGCTACCTATATCCTTTTTTTATCGTGGTAAGATCGTCCAATGAGTCCTCACACGCAAGGTGGAGCAGGAAGGACTGTCACATTTGTGCTGCTTAAAGTCCATGGTGCTCCTTCAATTGCCCTTTACGTTTCAGGGTCACGGTGGCTTGATGAGACAGTCCTCCGGCCCAGATATTTGGCCCTCTAAGGAGCGGGGCCCCGTCATATTGCTGACAGCTTTTTTGTGCCGTGCGTGGAACATGTCGCGCCGTCAACCAGTGCCGTCAGTACAAGTCTGACAGAGGGGGTGGGAGGACTCCTTTGATGATTTTACCACGCAAAAAAAAAACAAAAATTAAAAAAAAAAAACATATACACCAACAGTTTGACATGTGACCATAAAACCAGATTCGGCAGGTAGTCTTTGAAAGAATTTACGACAAAGGTAATGTTATTAAAATTGCCAACAAGACGGATTTATGAGCTCTAATTAAATTAGGTAACTTCCAATGAGCTTATCCCCAAGAATGTTACTAATCTATCTATATTATAAAAATGAAACCCGTTTTCCGTTGTCACGACATAACATGAAAACGGCTTGACCGATTCGGATAATTATTTTTTTGTTGTGTTTGTAACCATCGGGGGCGGGTTTTAGACCGGGTCCTCCACACGTGCGAAGCCGGGACGGGCCGCAAGTATGTATTAAAATCTGATCCAACCCCGTTGCTAGGTTATTTTCCTCAATCCTTTTTCGGCAACTCGTAGATAATTTCAGTTCCTTGACCTTCGACTTTGCCCATCAAAAACTCCGAAAATGTAATAAACCTAAATATTTTTCATCTATTCAACTTTCCCGGGAAGTCGCTAAACAAATTGCTCTCGAACTACAGTTTGGGTTGACAACACAGCTACACGACAAAGCGTCTATAACGCAAACTTTTACGTTAGCAGAATCACAACGAACGTAAACCCAGTACGCAATTTTGTCGTAGTTATGATTTATAACGGTGGGGACCTTTGAGAAATTCAGCAGGTAGTTTATGTACCCTCACCTGTGTCCCTTATAAGCTTTATGAGTTTATCTACACTATGTTTAGTGTTATATCTATGTAAAGATCTTTATTGTTATTTTGGTGGCTTACTTTGTCAGTTGATGAGCTTGTAAACTTGCAATATTACTGTCGCCTTTGTACAAACAAGGTATTTGTGCTAACCTTTGGCATGTATACAGGGTGTTTCTTTTAAATGGGCCAAAAGGGAGAAATCTGCATCCATAAGAGATACGGGAAAACTTTCTTAGCAACGTTTAGCTCTTTTTTTTTCGTAAAAAAAATGTTATATTTTTTCGTTCATACAATTTGTATGAAAAAATATTTTGCTAAATTTGACCAACTTCCGCCGTCCCGATTTTTTTCTTCCGATATAATGAAATGATCCTTACGCGAAACAGAGTCGAACAGCATTAAAAAAATTTTTGGTCACTTTCACTCATTTCTGTGGACAGCTCACACTTGACCAAAAAAATAAAAACGCTAAAATTATCAGTATCCAAAAAGAGCTAAAGGTTCCTAAGAAAGTTTTCTCGTATCTCTTATGGATGAAGATTTCTCCCTTTTGGCCCATTTAAAAGAAACACTCTGTATATTCCTCTAGTATATTTATTATCTATTTGTTTTGTTTTAATCTACGTAAGCTCTTAACAACTAGATTGAATGTCGAAGACAATAACAAACCGCCCCAAGCGAGTAATCGTCTGTCGCTCTCGCTGATAGCCCAACAACAAAACTATCTTTCAGCTGCCTACTTGTTAATCAACGGCAGTGGGATAACTGTTGTTGATGAAAGATCACCTTGGATTTCAATCAGTACAAGTCCGGTAGTCCCGGTCGCAGGACTTATTCCGTTACCGTGACCTCGGAACATAAAGGACTATTGAAGGACACCGTGGATTTTAGTCAGTACAAGTCTGAGAGTCCCTGCTCTGGGTGAAAGGACTCATTTGAGGATTTTACCATGCAAAAAAAAAGTCCGGTTGTCCTGCCCCGGGCTCCCAAGAATCATTGAAAGATTTTACGAAAAAAAAAATATTTAAAGCACAGGATCAAAATGATTCTTGATAATTTCCTCGTCACGTTCCATATCTATAGTCCTAAATCCTGAGTTGTGTGACATGTCACAAGGTCACGTCGTCTACCACTAATGTTTTCGGTCTCCGGTTGTTCTTAAATACTCTTTTGCTGAACCGACTGCTACAAAGACTAAATCGATATTCAAGTACATAAAGATAACATCTTAAAACAAAACCTTAATACCTAAAACACAAATAGGACAGTCCTAATGTCTGTTGTACTATCCTTAGCAAGGTTATTGTATCCTGCTGATGGCCACATCGGCCACGCCAATCGGGTAATCCAAGCCCTCATTAGGGTCATCCGAGAATGGTAATTTGGGGCGCTGAAGTAAATGTACTTTAGGCGTCCTAGATAACAACATGGAGGTTAGTTTAAGGTATTAGCAGATAATTTAGTTGGTGCGTATGTCTAATGATGGTTTTGTTTGTGGAATGTCTGATTGGTTGCTTCTCAGGTCACGGCTTCAATTCCTGGTTTTATTATGTTTGGGTTTGGATATCAAATATGTGGGATTTGGAACATCCTGGAAGGATTTGTCATGAATGAAAAAGGGAATGAGAGGTGGCATTATAAAGCTGACACTGATTTAAAATTGTCGGTAAAGTGCGTCGAATACGTTAAGTGCGTTTCAAAGAAATCATTGATTTAGTACGAAATTGGAGAACCCATATTTTTCTTCTGGAAAATCCGCGACTGAGTCTTTTCACTCTGGGTGAAACTGAGAGAATTGTCAGACTCTTACTGACTTTAATTCTATCCTGTTCCGTTGGTATTGTGTTCTTAGGTCACAGTGTCTTTTTAAGACAATCCCGCAACTTATAAGATAGTCGCGTAACCCGGACAGTCCCGCGCCCCGTAAGATTCTCACATGGGATATTACAAACATTTTTTACAAGAAAAGGTCACCGGTTTCCTCACGATGATTTCCTTCACCGAGAGTAATGTTTATAAAATAAATAACACAAAGTAATGCGCCAGGAGGGTTCGAACCTATGACCTCAGTCGGGGCCGATACTACTGGGCCACCACTGCTCACGTTTACATTGTTTAATAACATTTAAAACTAGCCATTTTATTACAAATCCAGTTCGAATTTAATTCAAAATGGCGAGCAAAACCATCGGACTACCGCCTACAAACCAAAAAGCACTGTATTTACTTTCAATACTGGTTCTCTAATAATTTGCGGTGCCGTAGCGTAACCGTAGCGGGGCCGTGTCAGGTCCGTCTTGCCTAGGGTTGTCAACCGTATTTTTATGCAGGCTTGTGCTTACAGTTAAGCTTGTGTTGTCAACCTAAGCGCGACTTATCGCAAGTGAAAAAAGACAAATATAGTCAATGTTTGTCAATTGACCACATTTGAGCGCGTCACTTTCTGAGCGCGTAGAACTTATCTACACCTTTTTAATTATAATTTCATTGGCTGTAAATATTTGAATCAACGTTTTTTTTTAATTAACCGACTTCAAAAAGAAGGAGGTTATCAATTCGACGATATGTTTTTTTTTTTTTTTTTGTGTGTTTGTTACGCGATTGCTCCGGCGATTGTGGACCGATTTTCAAAATTCTTTTTTTGTTCGAAAGGAGATGCTTCCGGAGTAGTCCCATATTCACCAAGTCAAGATCTGATGATTGGATCCTGGAGAAATCGAGGGCAACCCTCAAATTTTATAGGCCCACATATAGTTTTTTGCAAATATTATGAAGTAATTTAAGTATTTGCGTATGGTAATCATAATTTCATGTAGCTGAGCTGATGATGGAAGGTACAACTCCTTAACAGTAAGGAGTAGGCATCAACTGATTTAGTTTGTGTTCGCTTATCTCTGGAACTACAAGTCCGATTTAAGTCATTCTTTTTTTGTTATATTAGGTATTGTTTAACTGAGGGAACACTGCAAGTTTCATCAAAATCGGTTCAGTAGTTTTTGAGATAGGGAATTTTATTAGCTAATTTTGTACATGAGCGATGTTATTACCGGTGCTACGGATTACAAAATTCTAGTGCACATGTAAGAAAATGATGTACCTATTTGACAAGAATTTGGGTTGAATATTTAAACTAAAAAGAGTAAAATAAAAGCTTTTTCAAAAAAAATGTAACCGACTTCAAAACCAACCACTAAAAAAGGGTAAAATAACCTACAAAATAACTTTTCTTTCGGAAGTCGGTGGCAAAAAAGACAATGAAAAATAAAACCACCGACTTCCAAAAGAAAAGTTATTTTGTAGGTTATTTTACCCTTTTTTAGTGGTTGGTTTTAAAGTCGGTTACATTTTTTTTTTGAAAAAGCTTTTATTTGAAATCCTTTTTTTAGCGTGGTAAAATCATCAAATGAGTCCTCCCACCCCGGGCAGGGCGAGAGGGACTGTCAGACTTGTACTAACTAAAATCCACGGTTTCCTTCAATAACCCTTTATATTCCGGGGTCACGGTGATGGAAATAAGTCCCGCGACTAATTTTAAAGCCCTTACAATATAATAGTGGCAACCCTATTCCCTAGTTCTACCGTATCGTCACCGGGACGGCCGTTAATTAGTTTGGCTGATGAGGGTAGCAGACGGTAGTCCTATATTGTTAATGACTACACCATAGGACACTACCTATCTCACTTTTGAACCGTAATTTATAACAGCGAGGTGGCATTCAAAATTGTTTTATGTAGATCAGAGATCGTTCTGTCGAGTTCATTTTTAGTTTTAATTTTATGTAAATCCTTGTTAGTGAATTAACAACAAGGACATGATTGACGCAGTGGTTGAGAGGTTTGCAAAATGTTTAGTGGACTCGCCAGGGGTATCAATATTTAGGCCTTTTGGATTTTTTTTTAACTATTTAGTACCAAATTAGATCCAAAAACTATCGTGTTACAGTTAGATCATACATTAACGTGGCATAAAAAAATATATTTTGACATCTAATTTAAATGTTACGGGTACTTTTTTTCTTCTGAAAACGTAAAATTAACCTCTCAAGATTCACCCTTATTTCTTTCGTTCTTCTTCTCTGAGTAATAAAATCCGCATCAATTATTAAAAGCTTTTAGTACAAACAAACCTATAAATAACAATCTATTAATAGTTTCTCTTAACAATAGTAAAAAATATTGTGCTCACAAAACAGGGGAATGCGATCGTAATAATTGCATCGCTCGTTCTGCATTGTGGGGCGAGTGAAAATGATGAGTGTTGCGCCGGGCGTCCATTATTATTATTTATATGACTATTAATTCACACTTCTATTAAATTTAAATGTGAAAATACGTCTCGTTATATTATGTTAAAGCGCATTTGCGAACAGATCGTCGAAGTAAATTTTGGTAATTTTTGATGAAAGATTTTTTATAATATGTTTTCAGCAAAAACAAAGCCCTTATCCACAAGTTACACACAAGTTACACACCATTGTACGTACAGACGCGAACCGGATTACTCCAATCTACCAATCGAACCAACCTTCCACTATTGAGATATGATTGAAAAAATAATAAAGAAATTTGACAGATTTTGGTAGCCTTATATGCTGGCGTCTTTACATATTAGTATTATATCAGTGTACAAGTATTTGATTATTGTATCCTACAGAAATTTCAATACTGACAATCATACAACGGTACACAACCATACCCCTAGCACGAGTTTTCACTATTTTACTTTATAGAGTCTTTCCAGTATTTACAGCGTTTCTTGTATGAAAAAATGGAACAGCACCTCTGGTGTGCGAACAAGGAACTATTTTTTCCATTGAAAATTGACAATTTGAAATTGTCAAAATTCCAGTTTACGTCTCAAATACTGAAAACTCGTGCTAAGGGTCATGGGTGGGATCATGAGTTTTCAGTTATTATGACGTAAAGTAAACTGGAACTTTGACATTAATTTCAAGGCAAAAATTAGTTCCTTCTTCGTACACATTTTTCCATACAAGAAACGCAGTAAATACTGGAAAGACGCTGTAAAGTAAAATACTGAAAACTCATGAAAAATTCTCAGTAGCGACTTGTTTATGCTGTAATCTCTGAAATGACAGTAATTTAATCATAAAGTTCCACGCAAAAGAGTGCTAACAATACAACAAACACATATTCTAGGATAATTAAACCTTATATTTACATTCAGTCCATGTTAATTACTAAAATTTATTTGCAAAACATGTCGCCGACCCCAAAATTCTGTCGACCCCAAAAAGGATAACCACAACATAAATAAGAGCATACAAAATTAAATTAAACAAAACGGAGGCAAAAACTAATTGAAACTAATTAGTGTAAAGCGTATTAAAAATAATTGCAGAGCAATGCGGGAAAATAATAAGGTGACAAAATATGACGGTGGGGGCTGAAAGGTCTTATCGACCTGGCCAGGGTAGTGGGAGTGTTGGAGCAGGATACAGTAGTCTTGGAACGCAAAAGACATGTGTGTATGGGGTGTAACGGGGTGATTTCTAGTCAGTAAGCGTCTGATTTTCCCTTCTGCTCATCCCATGGACTGATTTCATGTTTTTACACACCAAAAATAGCCAAAATACCATAAAAATACTTGGAAAAGAGAAAACAAAAAGTGAAACGAACTTCTAAAAACAATAGTGTAAAATTACTTATCTTTCTTAAGTTTGTGATTTTGTCAAAGAGTAAGAATGGAGTTTCTTGCCCATTCTTCTTCGTACAACCTACCTTTGCGAATGGGTGTAGAATCATTACCATCCCATCCCATTTCTTTAATTTTAATTTATGCGGCGTTTAAAAGTGCCTCTTTGATGTCCTAATTAAATAAATGATTTGACTTTCACTTTGTCTTCTATTTCCTTAATTTTTTTGCCACCGACTTTTGCATTTGGTGTGATGGTTCACTCAGTGAGATGACTGATTGGTTGCTGGTCAGGTCACGGTTTCAATTCCCGATGATCCCCGGTTTAATTTGGTTTGGGTTTAGGTATCAAATAATTATGTGGGATTTGGCAAATCGCGGGAAGTTATTTTACATTAAATTTCTATTGGTTTTTTTAGAAGTCGTTTTCATTTTATATAAAAGATTCTTATATTAGTAAAGTTTCCGATGAATTAAGAATCTCTTCCATTTAAATCTCAGGAAACTACTGCACATACAAACACATCAACATTAAACCATAACATTTAACTCTTGCACATAAAACTGACAAATCCACAACTACCCGCTATACCTTCGTTTAAATCACCCTTACGACCCCATGGGGGTCATCTAACTCGGGGCAATTGTAAACCAAAGGGAGATGACAGACCACACGTTATTAGCTACGCGACAATGCAAGATGGCCGACAGTAGTTCAGAACTAACTTCAGAACAGCTTATAAGCTTCCCTGTACGTTTTATGACATCAATAAATTCATGGACAAAAGAACTCTGGTCCTGGAAATGCAATAAACTCTACGGTGTAAAGTTTGTTGTTACGAGTAATACTAAGTTCCGTAACCCCGGAACTTAAAGGGCTATTGAAGGACACCGTGGATTTTAGTCAGTACGAATCTGACAGTATCTCCCACCCTGCCCTGAGTGGACTCATTTGATGATTTTACCACGAAAATAAAAAAAATGATAAGATAGGCCTTTGTCCAGCAAAAAAATAAAGGATACTAATAATACTCGTACTTCTGAAATGGTGTATTAACTAATGAAAATGTATGTATGTCCCATGCACAAGAGAACAACCTAACATTAGATAAGCTACTACGCCGTAGCCGCCTACGTCGTAGCTGCCTACGGCGTAGCAATTCGAAGACGCGATTTTGTCGCGATGTCGCTATGTTAATAAGAACAAGGGGTCTTGTAACGCCACTTGAGTAGTATCATATTATAAATTGCTATAAAATTGGTGAAATAGAATATTCGATTCTATTGCTAAAGCTATAGAGTAGATAATCTAGATAGAGAATACTTTTATGATTGTGTGAATGTTAAATATTTCATAATCAAAATTAGTTATTCACCAAAATACATACAGGTAACAGTAATGTTTACAGTAATGTGCTTACTAATGAGGCCCACAGTAAGAACATTAGTGGGAATAAGCTGATCATGAGGAATGCATGTTATTTAGGATTTTGGTTAGTTCTGTTAAATATCTGAATGACCGACAAAGCGGGGCTAAAATCAATATAATTATTAAGTCCAACGTTACATTACTTTGTGTAATTTATTTCATTACCACTGCTCTCAAACCTGTGAAGGATCACTTCGTGAGGAAACCGATATGTCCTAGAGCCAAAAATTTGAAAACATAATTATGACATCTATCAACCCGCATCGGGCTCGCGTGGTAGTTTATGGCCCACTCTCTCTCAGAGAGGAGGCATGTGTTCCAACAATGTTAAGGGTTAAGCCGCCCTTGCCGAGGTTGGTCTGTGGATGGGTGACCATCTGTCATAGCGAGTTTCCTCCGTGCCTCCAGCTTTTATTTGTAGATCTTTGATAGTCGTTACTGTTAGACAGAAGCTCTAATATCTGACAACCAGTCTTCCCATGAGGTATGGTATTACCCAGCTACTGAGTTGTGGAGGTCCGACAAGCAGTCAATCCATGTAAAATACTGATATCCAGCTGCATCTGGTTTGACTGGAAGCCGACCCTAATATAATTGGGAAAAGGCTAGGCAGATGATGATGATGATGATGAAGTCAAACGTAAAGGAGGCTAAATCCGACATTTTTTTATCGTGGTAAAAGTCATCAAATGAGTCCTCCCACCCCGGGCAGGGTGAGAGGTGACAGTCCCTCTCACCCTGCCCGGGGTGGGAGGACTCATTTGATGACATTACCAGGCAAAAAAAAAAAAGTAGTTAGCCTAAACTACATGTATTATAATTAATTTTAAACGCATCTCTCCTACCGTCCATTTGCAAGGCTTTTAACATTCAAAAGCAACTAACTTACTAAGTTACTACCAATGAGCTTTTCCTCGTTTACAAAGATCTTTAGGAAAAGCAAAGAAAACCAAATGAAGTGTCGAGAAAGTCAAAGAGAGATGGGCGAAATTGATGGACATACGTGTGGACGATGGCCTATCACATAGTGGGCCATTACTATGCTAACCGCGACACCTGTTTGTGTACTGACTAAAATCCACGGTGTCCTTCAATAGCCCTTTATGTTTCGGTGTCATGGTAATGGTATTATAGTCTGAGCCAGATAAGTGTGGAATAAAATTCGTTGACCCCCTTGTACCAATGTATTCCAATATTACAAAACCATTCCAAAAAAAATGAAAACAAAGTGTCGTAACACTATCAAAATAAACGAATCGTGCTAAGAGTCGACCGTGACCTTAAATTTTATTTTGAAATTCGAACGATGGTATAATGGAATTCTAACGATGCATTATTAGGATCAATGACCTTTATTCCAGACTTATCTGGCGGGGACTATAGTCCAGCGATCCCGAGGTAAAACCGACATGGTAACTATTAGGAAGTACTATTCGAAAACTACTATGGTTGTCACAAACAATGAGTAGGGTTCCTCGACATATGTCTGCGGTACATGTTGAACCTTTAATTAAGGCCTGTTTCATTTGTCTGGGTTCCGCTCACGGCCTTAGGGCTCGACCACTGGTTAGACGACACGCGTATTACGACTGCGACTACGGAGAAAATAAATGGAAGTTGCTAAGAACATGTTATGACTGGCAACGACTTAATGCAACGTCTCTTTATTCACATGAATAGGTCGCGTCCTATATAATTAGCTAGCTAGACCATTTTCAATAAACTTTATAAACACTTAACAAAAATTTTATGTATCTACGTACCCTAAGATACAGTAACACAAGAGTTACGGCACTTTATTAGGCTAGCCTTTGAAAGCTAGACCTATAAAATTAATTGAATATTGCGCTACGTGTCATGGATTTGATTCTTGCATGTGACAAATATTTGCATGATCTATAAGTAGTTGTTCAGGGTCTTGGTTTTACGTATGCAAAACTTTACATGTTTATAAACGCACGTACCACTGAGGAGAAAATAATTCCAACGTTTAAAAAAACGCATGTTTTCGTACGCCGTCGCCGCAACCCTAGTCGCATCGCAGTGAATCGTGGCATGCTCTTATCAACTTCTTTCATTACTTTTCTCCACTCTGTAAAACGCTTATCGCTTCAGCGTGTGTCTCATGTCCTAGAGCCGGGGTCGCGGCTAGGGACGCCCCAAGCGACCAATTACTTTTTAATTAGGGACAAATATATAAAGTGTTTTGTTGTAATTAAGTTGAGTCGCGCCTTTATGCCCTAGGGTCTAAAGTAAATCGAATCTCGTATTTTTACGCTGAGTTTATTATTACAGTTGATTGTGAGAAAGTAGGTTCAATTACTTACGGCACGGTTGGTGCAGTGGCTGAGCGATTGGACTGCTGCGCTAAGTGTCGCGGGTTCGATTACCGCACGGAACAAATATTTATATGACTTACAAATAGTTGTTCCGGGTCTGGGTGTTTGTGTATGTGAGTTTATATATGTTTGGAAACGCACCCACGACATAGGTGAAATACCCAGTTTCGCGCTTGCGCTTTTTTTTTAATCTTTGCCAGATTAAAAAAAAGCGCAAGCGCATCTTACAAGTTCTGTAGTTTTTTGGTTGGTTTGTATTTGGTACAAAATTATTTCGGTCACTTGGTTATCAACCGGGGTCGTGGGACTATCTAAACGGTAAAACGTGACCCTGGAACGTACTATTGCAGTCCCTTCCGCTTCAACTTGGACGGCGGGAGGATCCATTTGATTATTTTTCCAAAAATAAATGGTTAATTTAGTGAGAATTTAGCAGGATATTGGTTGCGCGTAACGGCTGAGCAGTACTTGTTACAATGTTGGCTCAGAGATTTTAGTCTTTAATAGCAAATATTTAGGGTAAGTACTGGTATACCCCGTATGACAAGGTATCCTTGTTTGAGCGCCAGATTTTTAGCCTTTAACTATGGACGCGCGGTCTCTCAGACCGCGTGTAGTTTGTGATTATCGTGTTCATCTCCTCCCACGTACCCCACGCGTATGCCATCCTTAGTAGCTTCGGTTTTAATGGTAAATCGACAGTTGAGAATGAAAATTATGCCGCCGGCTGAATACTGCGTGAGTAATTTCGCTGTATATTTTGAGTGCGGTCTGTGAGACCGCGCGTCCACATTTGTGTTATAAATTGAGACTGACGGTGATTTTGTTTATTTTATATTTTATAAACCGAAATGTCAAAAAACGATCAACCAACGACTGCAGGCATACGAACATCGAGTTCGTCCACTCTGATAGCCATTAAAATATTGCAATTACTTATATGATCCTTCTTTTGAAGACGAGTGTCAACGATTGCTTTTAGAATCGGATCAGTGCGACAGCGATGGGGATGCTGATGATTTTTTGTTTTATGAAGCTGACATTCATGCTCGCGAAGAGGAGGCGGGCCAAGTGAGGGAGAGGACAGCGTCCTCCCTCCAACCCAGCCGCAGTGGTAAACGCCCACGGTGGCGGACATCTGCAGACGATCTCCGGTCACCGTAGGTTCGGGCATACGGGCGGCAAGTAATAGGCGACTCGCTGTTCGACCATGGACCGTGCCCGGGTCGACAGCACGTTGTGTTCCACGTGCGCCTCAATGAGTGTCAGCATGATGACGGGGCCTCTGTCTAGAGAGCCAAAACTTGCTGGGGTCGCTGGACTTATTCGGTCATTACCGTGACCCCGGAAAGTAAAGGGCTATTGAAGGACACCGTGGATTTTTTTGTTTAGTCAGTACGAGTCTGACAGTACCTCACGCCCTGCCCTGGATGGAAGGACTCATTCGATAAAATTTAGAAAAAAAAAAGAAGCTGCTATACAAAGATGACCTCTATAAATATGACCAAGTTGGGCCCTTGTCAAATTTTTTATTTTAAGTTTGGTGAACATTAAGTTAAGTTTATTATGTTCTTTTTTCTTTATATTTTAATGTAAAAGAAGTCAAACTTACTAAAAAAGTCATTTTCCGCTGGTAATATACCTATAAAGTGATCTCAAGCTAAAAAGTCTGAAAAGCGCCTTCGATTGTTATATCGTTAGATTAAGTTAATTATAAGTACTATTATTCATTAAAATTACACTTTTTATTTACATTTAGTTACTCTTATAAGGGATAAAAACAAAAAATAATAAAATACTAACGCATCAATATATAAACCAGCCCGTAAAGATCCATAGTAGTGTACCAAAAATGGAACGTCCATAGTTAAAGGTTAAGGCACTGAAGGTATCCATTTGAACACCAATCAATATTTTTACGAGGTGCTCAAAAGGTACGCGTGGGATGATTTGTGTGTGACAACAACTAGTAGTCATAAAAAACAGTAAATTCTACTTCTTTTTATACATCGTGGGTATGATATCTTAGAAGCAAATCTACTCGTAGTTTCCAAGAAATTTGGTTTCGACAGCTAATATAATATTGCTAATGGCACTCTTAATCAGCTCACAGTTTCTACGAAATCAAATGTTGGAGTACTTCTAACTGAATTGGATTGATATGATTACTGAAGCCCAGCATGACTTTTTCCGTATATGCCAAGAGATTATACCATTTGGTATTAGTTAATTTCCGAATTTATTTTGTATTCCCAACGAGTACCACATTTTTAAAATAAAAAATGTTTTACTACTGTATACCAAACCGTGACTTTTTTACTTGGGCGCACCGACTCGGACAGGTTAGGCTCCATTCCCTTCGTGTTAGTTTACTTTAAACCTTGCAAACAGAAATAACTAACTACAAAATTATTGGTGGTGGTCGCCCACTGTGGCGGACGTTGCAAGACGATCTCCAGCCACCGTAGGCGCGGGCATGCGGGCGGCGAGTAAAGGGCAACTCGCTGTCCGACCATGGACCAAGCCCGGGTCGACGAGCTCAAAGAGCGTCAACATAATGACGGGGGCTCTCTGAGGGCCAAAGCCTGCCGGGGTCGCGGGACTTATTCCATCACCGTGACCCCGGATCATAAAGGGCTATTGAAGGACACCGTGGATTTTAGTCAGTACAAGTCTGACAGTCCCTCCCGCCCTGCCCGGGGTGGGAGGATTCATTTGATGATATTATCAGGAAAAAAAAAGCACGAAATTATTACCAATCTCATCTGTAAAATCAAGCATAATATTCACCATGTTACCTACCCGTCCTATGTAATCGTGTATGCAAAACTAATTTCCTGCGAGACATCAAACGCGATCTTAATGTGATGGAAATACGGAGTACATAGATGCTTCAATGAAATCTAGATTATAAATATGATACAGAGAAAAATATCTAGCTCAAGTATCAGAGCTATATTTATAAAATAGACTAGTTATCTAATTTATCTGCAATTTAGTAAAAAGGCCTTGCCAGGAGAAGCACGTAAGTATACAACATTTTTTCAAACCGTTCTGTTATAAAAAAAAACTATTTATTTGCACTAAATTTTTTTGCGTAATGTATCATGGCTTGCTTTAGCTTATCATAATTTTGTTTACATGCAATATTATTTACGTATAAGGGTTCCTATTATATGTATATACGTAAGAGATCCTATTTCAATTTACAGGGTTTAAATAAACCTAACCAAACTGGACCTCGGGATGCACCCGACATCGAAGGTCTTTTTATTTTATTATACGAATTAAAGTTATGCCAAAAAATAAATCAAAAGACGATTATGCCAACACTATTTTAGGTACATATACTAAGGACTAAAGACAAAAAAATATTATGCAAAAAACTTACACTGCTCTTACTATGAGCATTTTGTATCAATTACATGACTTAGGTAAAGTCATGAAATTGATGTAAAATGCATAAATTGAATTGCGCCGTCCTTTCTTAGCTATCCAGACATCTTGTCATCTTGTGCTTCAGCTAAGAAAATACAATAAAAGGTATGTATAACTTTTATTGCACTCGCATTTAAAACCCAAACTGCATCATTTTACTCCACAACTATAATTTCTACCCCGCCAAGCTTCATCTTACAACAACTTAATATTCAGACGGGGGCACACGAGCTATTCCAGGTGTTATAACCTGCACCGTACCCTCGAGTGTAGCCTAAAGCTAATCTAGATTGGATTGGGACTCAAAGCCTAGCCCCTGAGCCAGGATAACAAGGTGAATGTGAAGTATTTTTTATGAAAATGCAGTTTTTTTTTCTTCATTCTGTTTTTGTTAAAAATGAAATTATGTTGCCGTTGTTGTGGTGTTTTTTTTTTAAGCCATTTTGTTCTGTAACGTTAAGGAGCTTACTTCATCCGAGTGAACGTAAACTTGTATTTTTTTTTTACTTTTTTTTCGCATGTGCTGATCTATATACAATTTGAATTTCGAACGCGATGTTTATAGAATTTCTGGCAGTCCCTGTGGCGTGTTTCAAACATTTCTATACATTTGATCCTAACGCTCGCGCCCCGCTCTAAGTCACCGCTCACTGCGGTAAGGTATTGAACGGGCCGTCACAAAATAGTTCTACTAGTCTCGCTCCAAAGTCGATATTTTGACTGATAACCATCCTTATACCGCTGCCCTGCTTAGAAAAACACGTTAGAGATTATAACGTACTTACAAACACCAGCATAATCAACCTACCCCAATCTGTCACCCTATTGCAATCGAAAGTGGACCTTCTAATTAATTCCGTGATAAAGTTGAAAATGTATTGAAAACATTAGGTTAGCTCTACATACAACTGTACTTAAAAATAAAATTGACTAAGATAGACTACTCACTGAAATATTTTCAAACGTCTTTGAAGTGTTTAAATACTTAATTTTACGCACAAAAAGCTTGACTTCTAAACATATAAGTACCTGCGTCTTAAGATTTTTCTTTGCCAACGTTTTTCATAATAAAAACAAATTCAATCTGTGAGATAATGGGATTTTCGCGAAGAAATCCATTCAAAGAGCAGAATTATATGGTACTCTATAAAGAAAATATTTCAAAAACAAACTCAGAGATATATCCTTTGAATTTCATAACTTGAGTTTGTGTGTGTACTTGTGTACTATCATCGACAAAGTCGTTTATATATTATTTTTTTTTTAAGACTTTGTTTAATTCTATTGATCTTGAATTGTAAAAGTGAAAGATTTTTTTTTCTGTATCGGCCTGCCTCCTTTTTTATCTTTCACGACACTGTGGGTCAACCTTCAGTTATTTTTTAAAAAACTATAAACCAATCTATTTCTCCTGTGTCGTGGGTGCGTTTACAAGCATATAAGCTCACTTATACAAACGCCTAGACCTAGAACAACTACTTGTAGATCATACAAATATTTGCGGGAATCGAACCCGCGATACGCAGCGCAGCAATCCGAACGCTCAGCCACTGCACTAACTGTGCCCTCAAAGTTTAAGTCATTATTTTGCCGTTGCCTTTGAACTTTTAAGCCATGAAAATAATATAGAATTAACAAAACGACTAATAGGAGCTGAGGATTGACGGGTCCTCCCTTCTCATTAGATAACCGTAACCCTGAGACGTGAAAGGCCTATTGAAGTCAGTACCTACAAGTCTGACAGTCCCTCCCGTCCTGCCTTGGATGGGAGAACTCACTTGAAGATTCTACAAAGATAACAAAAAAACGCGATAGATAAAACGATAAACATAAAAAATAACTTATTCAACCAACCACAAACACAGACAAAATACCTTATCTAAATAAAATGATCCTACTTCATCCATTCAAGTACAGTACGAACAATTTAATATCTTCTGTAATACGTAGTTCTACACGGACAAGCCATTTGCAGCGAGTAAAGAGGACATAGTGCAATAAGGATTATTTGCAACTGTTTATCTAAGAGAAAACTCTTTGTTTTCAAAGCTACGGACGATGTTCTTTGAAGTCAGAATAGCGAAGGATGTGGGTAAAAGAAAATTTCTTAGTTGGGATAACAATTTAAGCATTTTTTTTTATTGAGTAAAAAATCATTAAATAAGTACTCCCACCTAGGAGTCCCACTTTGATCGCGGAATCTGTCAGATTGCTAAACCGGGCATGGTCCATGATCGGGCAGCAAGTCGTTCATTACTCGCCGACGGCAAAGCCGAATATCGTCCTGCGATATCTGTTGCCGTGGGCGTCTCTCACTGCGGTAGATCGGGTAGGATCGTGAGGTGGACACTGTCCTTTCCCTCCGTGGATTGCTGATTCGCAGAATGAGGCAACCGCTTCCCATTCCGTCTCGACCCTCATCATGGCTAGCAAGGCCTTGGACAATACCGGCCATGAAAACAAATGGCCTCAGTCTTGTGCAGGGCCACTTCGAGTCTCAACTGCAGGATTCTGTCAGCGACTGTCGGCCGCTGCCTCGTGCAACTCACCCTCCGCCAGGACAAGCGTATCGTCAGCGAAACACACTGCGCTGACGCTGTCAGAGAGGTCGCCACGCAACACCCATTGTAACCGATGTTCCACAGGAGCAGCACCAGGATCAATCCCTGCAGAACACCGCACGACATCTTTCCTCGGACCTTAGGGGTAGGTAGGTAAATCTTCTTCTCTTATATAACAAAATCAATTGCTATTCGTTAGTCTCGCTAAAACTCGAGAACGGCTGGACCGATTTGGCTGATTTTGGTTTTGAATTATTTAGGGAAGTCCAGGGAAGATTTAAAAGGTTTTTTTAGGCGTTACGAAGTATAATACTAGGCCAGCTAGTTAAAGGTAAAAATTTCCCAGCGTTAAACCCGCTAACTCCCCCGCTCCGCTTATAACAAAGCCCGCACCACAAACACGCAATATATGTACCGTAGATGTGAAACTGCAGACATGAGAGCGCTATACATCCAATGCACTGCAAGTTAGTATTTTCTAGATGACTGTACAATATACATATGGGTACAGTCGCGTAGAGTTATGTGTACAATCGTGACTTCATTTCAAAACATCTGGCAATGTGAGTTGGTTACATGACTTTTATACAGGGTGTGTTGGAAAAGTTCGTTAAAAATTTTAATGGTTTAAAGTTTCTGGGAAAAACCCTGCAAAAAAGCAGCAGTTTTTTTTTGGAAATTATGGCGTAGAATAAACAAAGAAACTTGTACGGTATGATGGTAGATATTTAAAAAAACAACTTAACACCCCGCTTGGAAATTGCTCTAACCGTGTTTGCATTTACGAACATTTAATCACACAAACACCTTAGGTTTTTGTGTGACCTTGTGTGGCCTGGAATATTATTTTATTCTTCGGATATGGGAACCGAACCAGCAGTCAATCACTCAGGCAATAAGACAAAGAGCAACAAAAAAAAAAGTGTGCCAGAAAAATAAACAGCCTTTAGGTATAAGTTATGTTACATTAACTTTAAAGCTTAGAAAATCTTTGCTTAGTTAAGTAAGTGGAAAATGGAAGTACATAATGACTTTATGCGTATTTGAAGCTCTATAATGTCAAAGAGAGGTTTTTTTTTATATGTCAAAGAAATTACTACGTCTGTGTTAAAACATGTTTTAGAGCACTGGAGTAATACATGTCTATTTTACCTTCATCATCATCATCATCAGCGTATAACGTTCCCACTTCTGGGACACAGGCCTCCTCTCTGGTAGATGTCACATGTCTTCGAATTTTTGGTTCAAGGACATGCCGGTTTCCTCACGATGTTTTCCTTCACCGTTTTGAGAGCAGTGGTGATGAAAAAAGTACACAAAGTAATGCACCTGGCAGGGTTTGAACCCACGACCTACAACTCGTAAGTCGGGACCGATACCACTGATACTGATACTATTTTACCTATTATTTATTATTTTGATTCTTTTTTCTTTTTTATTCTGAAGATTGGAATGTCAATTTTTATGTCTGTTAAGGCTTCAACACATGCCGCACAGAGGGGCCGCAGGCACGGCCTTATATTGTATCGCCGGCTTGTGTTGACGGCGGCATAGTCGCTCGGCATAAACCCGGCGACATTGCCTAGCCTTTACGTTAGTAGTTATTATTATGCTAATGAAAGATGAGTGATGAGTAAATAAGTCATTAGAATAATAATATTCTTTTATTTATTAAAAACGACTCACTTCTCTTCTTAATCGATTTTCAAGGTAAACCTCGCTTGCCCAGGTCTGTGGATAGGTGACGGTAAAATTATCATAACGAGTGATGTCCGTGGCTCGAAAAAAACGTATAGCTGTTGATCCCGACTGTCATTTGTAGATCTTGGATCCAAATAATATTACCAAAAAAATAATATATTTATGAAACCATTTATACCCTATAAATGGTTTCATAAATCTAACATACGTACCCAAAGGGTAATATTAACTATTTTTAAATTACCTATTTTATTGTTTGTCTTTTGACATAAATTATTTGACTCTGATTTTGATTTTGACACGGAATCCTATTACTAAGACTCCACTATCCGTCCGTCTGTCTGTCTGTCTGTCCGTCCATCTCTCACCAAGTTGTATCTCATAAGCCGTGGTACTAAGACAATTAAAATAATAGATGATATATTTTTGTTGCTGCTATAACAACAAATACCAAAACACAGAATAAAAGATTTTTAACGGGACTCCCATAATTTAAAAATAATGGTCGTAAGACGGCATTATCGCGCTGGATGCATACCGCTTTCAACCCTTCCTTTATAGGGGCCTATTGGAAATTTATGAAGAATAGAATTAGAATAGAATTCAGAATTAGAATTCATTTATTTGTCACAATATTGTACAAGGTTGTTATGGGCGAGGATTTGGCGGAATTTTCTCATCAAGAAACTGTGACCTGGAACGTAGAGGGTTGTTGAAGGATCACCTTAGATTTTAGTCAGAATAAGTCTGACAGTCCCTCCCCCCCAGCCCTGGATGGGAGGACTTCTATGATGATTTTAGCACGTCAAAAAAATGGCCTAGGCCTGTGTTCTGTCCTAAGGCAGATATGATGGTGATGTTGATAAGTACTTCGTGCGCGACTCAGACTCACGATTTACGATTTTTCTGTACCATAAGAAATTAATATCCCAATTACCCTTCCCTCCACAAACTATATGCCCCAGCTACATACATAACTCCCCCCGTCTATTACGTAAGAAAGGGTAAAACTGATTTTGGATAAGAAAAATCGGCAAAATGCGAGTAGCTCTCGCGCGTGAAAGGTTCCGTAACATCTAATATTTAAAATTCTCGTGTCACAGTTTTCGTTGCCATACTCCTCCGAAACGGCTTGACCGATTTTGATGATTTTTTTTGAGCTTATCCGGTATCTATAAGAATCGGCCAACATCTATTTTTCATACCCCTAAGTATAAAAATAATTTATATGGCAAAACAACGTTTGCCGGGTCAGCTAGTTATCTATAAAAACTACAAAAAAAGTAATTTCTTTTTTTTTGTATTGTTTTGAAAACATCTGTGAAAATTTCAATTGACTAACTGTCACAGTTCGATAGATACAGCCTTACAGACTGACAGGCAGACAAACGGACGAACAACAGAGAGTTAGTAAAAGAGTCCCGTTTTACCCGGCGCCAAAGCCTGCCAGGTTCGCGGGACTATCTCATCAGGTAGCCGTGACCCTGGAACATAAAGGGCTATTGAAGGATCGCCTTAGATTTCAGTCAGTACAACTCTGACAGGCTCTCCCGTCCCGTCCTGAGTGGGACTCATTTGATGGTTTTATCAAGAAAAAAGAAATCCTTTGAGTATCATCAACATCTCAACCATAGGACGTCCACTGCTAAACATAGATCTCCACATAATAAGGTCGTCTGTCCACCTTATTGGTGGAAGTCCTACGCTGCGCTTGCTAGTCCGTGGTCTCCACTCTAGCACTTTTCGACCCCATCGGCCATCTGCTCTGCGAGCAATATGGCTTGCCCATTGCCACTTCAGCTTGCTAATCTTGTGGGCTATGGCTTTAACCTTTCAGCCATTGAGTATGGTACCCCTAAAAACCGAGCCAGCAATATCTTTGGGTCGTGTGTTGCGTTCGTACTCGCGATTAGTGCCGAGCTCTAAATATTTCACAGTAATGCCTTGCGATTGAAGTGTGTTACAGAACTTATTGATGGCGGCTCCCCAATTTATGGGGACTTGGGAAAATGGAGCACAAATGTAGGCCAATTGGGTGGAGTGCTAAGATTTTTTAAAGTGCAGATTTTTGCCTGGATTTTTTGTAGTATTTATGCTCAGTAGTTTAACAGGGAATTCTTTTGTTGACTCTACCTTTTCATTTATGATCTATTTATTGATTTAAATTTTTGAAAATTCAGACAGGGACAAAATAAAAATGGGACAGGACGACGGCTTCATGCCCCAAAATGCAGGGGCAGTTGACACAATAAATAATATTAATCCTAACGGCCACCACTGGTGCAAGTTTTAGTGGTGGCCGTTGGGGGTATACCGTATCTCTTTATAGTATAAAACAAAGTCTGTATGTAAGTAACTCCTGAACGACTGAACCAAATTGGATAATATATTTTTAGTGTTGTTAGGACAAGGTATTTAAGGCGCTCCTGCACCGCGACCACCGTAATGTAACGTTACAGATTTTAGCATTTCATCAGTGAAGGAGGAGAACCAAACATTACAATGCACGCCTTGTGTCAAATCTATAATGTTACATTACACGCGAATGTTTCCGGAATAGCCATTAGGCAGGTATATAAATTTTAACCTGAGATATTATAGTAAAATTATAAATAACTAGCTCTCCCCATTGAGCTATTACTACTACGTATAGAGACGACACTTCGCATCACCACTGTGTCCCATCCAGGATGAGTGCGCGCGCCTAGAGCACGTCACAGAGCTGTCAAACAATTGAATGAACTTGTGCGCGCGCACTCATCCTGGATGGGACATAGTGGTTATACGTGGTGTTGTCTCTATACGTAGTAATAATAGCTCAATGGCTCTCCCCCCGCGACTCCGCCCGCGCGAATTTCCAAGTTGTCGTCTATGAATTTTTATTCCTTCCACTACTTTTTTATCGCTTCATATCATTTGAAACATAGACGGCATATTTTTTTTAATATTAATTACACAACAAACGACCAAAAACCCTACCGTAACTATCTGTATAGAATAAGGACAGTCTAAGACCGCTTTCACATTGGGACGTTAACAGAGCAACAGTAGCGCGCCAGAAGCACATTCCTTCACATTTTATATGAACAGCCGCGCATAAGCAGCGTTTGTCGCACGACTGTCGCCCAAATGTGAAAGCAGCGTAACTCAAATGCCCATTACGAACAGTAAGTCATGCTCGTAACATTGATCAAGCCATTCGCCTCCACACGTGTCCGCCGGCTATTAAGGTCAGGTTTCCTTATCATTTCTTCTGTAACAGTGCCTTTACCTCACATTAACTTATAAAATACAGAACTATTACATAGTCACTACATTTTGGTCGACACATAACATAACATAAAACATACTTAGAACCGCTTAGGCGGAAGTAAATATTCACATTTGGAGCAGTGGTGGCCTAGTGGTATCGGTCGTGGGTTCGAACCCCGCCAGGCACATTACTTTTTGTAATTTATTTCATCACCACTGCTCTCATGTCCTAGAACCAAAAATTCGAAGATATGTGACATCTACCAATCCGCACTAGGCCCGCGTGGTGTATTATGGCCCACTCCCTCTCTCAGAGAGGAGGCCTGTATCCCAGCAGTGGGAACTTTATAGGGTGATGATGAAATATTCACAAAAACATAATCGTGAATATCTGCCTAACTAGATAAGCATAGAATGACTGGCAACTAACTTTAACCCAGTAACTGGGTAAAACGATGCCCCTTCGTCAAACTGGTTATCAGGCTTTTGAGTTTTTGACTAACAGTGATGACTGTATAACTTCTGTAAATGACAACCAAGCCCAATGACTGTATATGCTTTCCGAGACGGAGGAAACGGGCTATAATAAATAGTCAACAGTCAGAAATTACAGGAAAAATTGATCAAAGCTTTACACCGCTGGAAATTCGAACTCAGGACTTTATGGCTAGAAAGCATTTCTTCGGAAAAGCCTTAACTCATCATGTTTTATCTTTATCAAAGAAACTCTTTCTTCTATATAAATAACACATCAAAATCTTCCTTTAAATCAATGACACTAACATATTTTTAACCTTATCCCCGCTTCCTTGATATACAATTCCTACCTTTACCCACATAAAAACTAAGACGAAAATCCTGTAGCAAGAAAACGAGGAACGGGACGATTTATGGATGGAACTGCATTAGGCTTATGAGAGCCGATTGGTTCCGGGCGTTGAAAAATTTAGCTAACCCTGTTCGAAGATTGCAACGAATTGGAACACTGTCACATGCAGATGCTATGGGGGCATCTGTTTTAGAAGAATGTCGTACGTGTTAGAGAATGGACAGATTGTGTCGTTTTAGAACGAACATTCAGGCTTTGATGCCACTGTTGTCGCAGTGACTGGTTTGATTTCCGCACGAAACTTTTTGTGTAGCCTACAGCTATTGTTTCATGTCGGGGTGTTTCTGTGACTAAAAATTTATGATCATAGACACACCCACGATGGATACAGAAGAAACTTCTGGTGTGCGCACGTTTTGATTCACTTTATGTTCCCTTCAAGACCACGATGTTGATGGTTGGTCGTGTTCAATCTAAAAGGACTCATTTGATGATTTTACCACATTAAGAACAGGCGATGCTGCTTGAGACGATGACTTCAGCCAATCAGCACATGGTTTGCCATTTATTTGACATAATTGTCGAGTCGCTAGTCGTGTCCCGGTGACTTATAGTTCGCTCTAAGTAATGTCTTACGAATGAGCATTTTTCATGACATTCATAAATACTCAACAACCTAATAATGCAATGTCAACATCTCTGAATACTTTTAAAATATACATTAATATTACGGAAATAAGGAAATTACCCTTCTGTGTAAAAGAAGAAAGTTACAAGTCAACGGTTACAACTTACAAAATGTTCTTTCATTTCCCAAACGCTTCGTAACACAAACTAAGTTAATTATTATACGAGCACACTCCCAAAACGACCAACATCACTAAAAGGAGGAAAAGTCAAAACTTTATCGGCCAACTTATCGGCCGAGTCAAGAAAATGAGCACCAAAAGGGAACTTTTCTAAAAACCGACCAAGTTTGCTTAACAAATTATTATTTTAAACTCGCCATTCCTCGTATTCATATTCCAAATTTCAGCTTTTGAGATCTCTCGTACGTTTCTAGCTACTTGCTTTGGGAGCTAGGGAATGCTGGCTCTTTGAAAATTATAATATCAAAGACTTTGAATAAAAAGTGCTGGGTATGTTCCTATTTTGAAAGCATGTGTGAAATGGGTTTTGCGGAAGATTCTAGAGCTTGGAAGAGAGTGAAATGGAAAAGATGAAATGGAAATATTGAGAGGGATGATCTGATATCTATCTCGTTAATGTTGAGACCATAAAATAATTGCTGAACATTCTTTTCCGATAGCCCGCCTTTTTTCGATCCTGTCTTTCAGAAGTAACAGTGGTTTGGGAATATACAAAACTGCTGAAACCACTTCTGTGGTGGCTCGCTATTGTTGACTCTGTCTCTCAGGAGTTGCAGTGGGTTGGAAGAAGTGTCGTAGAATTTAAAAAGTGACTTTTGGACTGAACTGCCACATGACCAATGAATTCTGGATCAATTTTACCACTTTCTGGAGCTTAAACATAACCAGAAAGCGTCGTGGTAGATCTCGTAGAGAAGGCGGGATGAGCTGGACAAAACCAATGATCTGTGATCTATTTTGGTACTGAATGACAAAACTTGGCAATCAAATGAGGAGATGATGATGCTTATGTCCAGAACTAGGGTTATGCTCGTTATCAGTGTCAGTTATTTTGTAGTTAATTTTTCAATTTTAATTAAACCCAAAACCCTGATCACGCTAAAATCTATTAAAAAAAACAAAGCCTTCCATTTCTAAAACAGAATTTTCTATTACAGGCATTCAAAAGTACCTACCTATAAATATTTTTCATGTAAAAATATTTTGAAACATTAGAGACACATATTAACTGTTGATAACTAACTAAAAATACTGTTTTTGACTAATTGATCTCTGTTGCCAAAACCATACTTAATAATAATTAAAGTGTCGCTTACATTTTAACTAGAACTATACTTAATTGCTTTCGCGTCAATTTATTAACTTTAAAACCCTTTGTCACTTAGTTACGGGACAAAATATTTCAACGGACAATCTCGCTAGAATACTGTTCCTGAAATCTTAAAAAAAATGTTTATTAGTTTTATGTCATTTTGCTCTTACTGACTACCTATCCGGGCATGCGGACAGCGAGTAAAGGGCAACTCGCTGCCCGGGTCGACGGCGCGTCGTGTTCCACGCGCGCCTCAAAGAAATGTCAGCAAAATGACGGGGCCCCCTCACAGAGGGCCAAAGCCTGCCGGGGTCGCGGGACTTATTTCCATCACCGTGACCCCGGAACATAAAGGGCTATTGAAGGACACCGTGGATTTTAGTCAGTAGAAGTCTGACAGTCCCTCCCGCCCTGCCCGGGGTGGGAGGACTCATTGGATGATTTTACCACGATTTAAAAAAAACTGTCTACCGACCCCAGAAGCAAAAATGAGGTCTTAGATAGAAGTGCTGAAGTCGCGGACTGTCTTATCAGGTAACCATGAGTGACCCTGGAATGTAAAGGGATATTGAAGGCACTCCATAGTTTTTAGTAAGTACAAGTCTGTCAGTCCCTTTCCCACAGGGCGGGGACTCATTGGATGATTGCGCCACGTAAAAAAAGGCCAAGATGGAGTTAGCTTACCCAAAAGTAACTGGTGTGTAGGTAATACCAACACAATAAAGGAAAACTATTATTAGGCGCCGGTCTCCAACAGGACAAGGCGGCAGAAATAGTCTTAACATAATCAACAATGACATTATGAAGCCTAACCTTTATATGATAATAATAAAAAGCAACCATCGACGTGGTAAATAGATATTGTATAACTGAAAATACATACAAATATTTTTGGGGTGAGTGGGATCTTCTTTCTCGTGGTCCACCGTGGCCAATGCCACTGCAGGCTACCTGATAACCTCCTGTAACGGCTGAATGATCCCACTAGCGGTGGTAGGCCTCACCCATAAAGGCTGCCCGAAGCGCCCCTCCTTCCTGTGACCTAGATTAAGGCCTCCATCAAACTCATAGGCAAGTAAACAAAATTGAGAAACTCCTTTTAGAAGAAAACAAACATAAAGTAAACAAGCAAAGTATACATAATTTAAGAACACAAAGATACAAAAGATATCAGTTGAGCAAAAAGATATCTTCAAGTCACGGAGGCGCTGATACGTAATTCTTTTGTCGGCTAATCTTTTATGAAAGATAGCTTTGTTGGAATGTACGGTGTATCAGTGGCGTAGCGAGACCGAATCTGGGAGGGGGCAAAAAAGTGCAAGGCCCTTTTTATTTAGGGCGAAAAATATATCTTGCCTCCGAAGGCCCCTTGTTGTAAGACGATTTGGTTCCCCAAATGTCGCTGTCATATACCAAATGTGATTGATGACAGCGACATCAGCTTCGCGAGGCCTCTTGGACTCTTTCAGTTCCCAGTAACAAATAAAATATATTACCAAGTTATTTTGCAACATGGGGCATGCGTCGCGCGAGCAATGGAGGCGCTTGACCTAAACATGATCACCGGCAACATCATCATTGTAAAGCCTCTGAGGTTCATTCAGTTCTAACTCATAAGACATAATAAGTATGTAAGTGCCCCTTTTACTTGCTACATCATTCTCACATTATGCACCTTCTCAAGATTAACAAAGATTCTGTTATAATTTTGGCGATTAAAAAAGAGTGTCCATAGAGTTTCTTGCTCACTCTTCTCCATAGAGATCCACGCTTTGGAATGAGCACCTACGCACCTACTTTCACAGTTTTTATGTCTTGTGATTGAGACTGTAGCACCTTAACTATTCATATTACCTTCTTTATTTATTGTCTTTTTCAAAGCAAAAGTGCCTGTAATAGGCCTACTTGATGACTAATAAATTATTAGTTTTTGAGTATATTATAAGTGTAGCTCATGTTAAGTTCTAAGCAGAAGTTGCACTGCTTTACTGACCAATGATTGCCGTTGTCCCCGCTTCGCCCCCGCCTAGCTACGCCTCTGTGTGTATCGGTTTTCCCTCACGGTTGAATTCCCTGACTACCGATATTGTGTTGTGTATGAACTTTGCGCTTAGACGGAGTGTGTGGTCAGCCTTCCTCTCTGAACCGAGGAAGCGGTAAAACTATTTATAACATAAAAGTTGGATTGAATTTTTGATGGAATATTTTTTTATGTGGTGAGAAAAGTTTGACTGTGAATTTGGGTAACGAGAGAAGAAATAGATCAAAGATATGATGGTATGACTTTTTTTTTACATGGTAAAATCATCAAATGAGTCCTCCCACCCCGGGCAGGGCGGGACGGTCTGTCTGACTTGTACTGACTAAAATCCACGGTGTCCTTCAATAGCCCTTTATGTTCCGGGGTCACGGTAATGAAATAAGTCCCGCGACCAAGGTTCGTATGACTAGAACAGTTAACGAAGACTTATTAGGTAGGGGTCAATGTCCGCTATTGACATTTTAACTGGCACCAACTATAGAATTTAGAGTATCTTAGATATCTTGTTAAAAACATTCATAGGAAGATCAGAAACCTCATTTATCGTCTCCATTGCAGACCCAACAAGTAACATGAACAAACATAAGCATGAGACATTATTACAGTGCCACGATTTTACCTAAGTGTGACCAGCCTTTGTGACCCCTGGGTGTGTAATGATAAGTGTAAAATGGCCTCCGGTGTTACTTTGTAATTTCATGTATTTTTTTACCTTCTGTACCCCTAGCACGAGTTTTTAGTATTTGAAACGTAAACTGGAACTTTGACAATTTCAAGTTGACAATTTTCAAGGGAAAAATTAGTTCCTTCTTCGCACACCAGAGGCGCTGTTCCATTTTTAGTGAAAACTCATGCTGGTGGTACTGAAGTACCACAGAAAACAAATGATAACCTTGTATCATAGAAAAATTAAGCAAGCAAACAAACTGACACGAAAAAAATGACGTTATTGTTATATTGTTTATGGTCAAAGCGTCTAGGGGAGGCCGACTTCGCTGGTCGTTTCAGAATTAAAGTGACGTGGGTTTCTCATTTTGTTACTGACCATATATATGTATACGCGTTTCCTAAACAAAAGTGTGCACGCATGTTGAATTTTCAATGTAAAATAATTGTGGTTTATGTGAAAAATGAATGGATATTGTTATTTTGGTAGTAGATTTTATTTTGTTTGCTTTTTGAAACAAGCCTTTTATGATATTTTGTTATAAATTATTTTTATTGTGATAAATGACTTTTACAAATAAAAAACATATCAAAAATGCAAATATTTTAGACTTCAATACACGAACTATGTTTTCTAATTTAAAATATATAAAACTCTATAACTTATGTTAGCAACATCCATAGAGAGTTAGTTCCTCCCTATCGGGGCGGGACGGGATGGGCTTGTCAGACTCGTACTAATATCCATCCTTCAACAGTCCTTTACGTTCCAGGGCCACGGTTACCCGATGAGACAGTCCCGTGACCAACCACTTATGGACTGAAAGTACTTATGGTTACATAAAACTTTTTAGTATGATATTTAAGTATTTTAAAACTTTTTGTTTATTAAACTATTGCATAGCGAATCAAATTGAATCCGAATCAAAAAAATCTCAAAACCTAACGAAAAAAGTTAACGAAAATACCTGACACCACGCATCGTCTATCGTCGTTTCAGTTCGGGAGACTTCGGCAATCATAAAAATATCCGTCATTGACCAACAACATCGGCCATCTGCTCTGCGAGCAATATGGCTTGCCCATTGCCACTTCAGCTTGCTAATTCGGTGGGCCTGACTTTAGTTTGTCTACGGATCTCCTCATTTCGGATTCGATCACGTAGAGAAACACCGAGCATAGCCCTCTCCATAGCTCGCTGAGCGACTTTAAGCTTTGAGATGAGGCCGATAATGAAAGACCACATTTAATTTTCGCTGAGTTAGTAGTTTCCCTGTATATTATTTCTCATAAACATTTTTTTTCATTATCATTACATCCTTGATTATCCACTTCTGGATAGACCTCCCCGTATTTCAGCCATATTTTTCTATTTCATCGGCTCATCCATATGTTGCCCGTGATTTTGACGATACTGTCAACGGACTTTGGCATGGTTTCTTAAGCAGAACCTCGACCACCAAAGAAACCTCGAGTAAAATGGGGAAGGTCAGGAAGATGAAAACAAAATCACAACTATTAAACAGTTCTACAATGTAAAACAGTGTTTCTCCGCAAAATTAACGCTATAAAACATACCTTTTAAACGTGATCACAAAACACCAACACCACTGAACAGTATAAAAGGACTCAAAACAATAGTCCTTTCAAAAGAAACTGTTTCCCAACCAAGCAATTACGCCAAACGATAATAGACTCTTCTGCCATTAGGATAAAGTGTACATATGAAAATAAGATGGTTTAAATTATCTTTATGAAGGTGCAACTAAACGGGCAACATTTTAACTGCGATGTGTGGCTACACATCGTTAAAATGTATCAGCGGTACCAAAAGTGAGTGGCTATAATTATGGCAAATTAACACATAATCGGGATATAATTGCTGTAAACGTACAGTCTACTGGAGTTTTTTAATCAATGAATAAAATGTTATAATGAACCAAGTTATTTTAAGTTTGAAGTTTGGAATAATAATAATGAAATAATAATCTTCCACAACTATTACACAACGCCATCTACTTAGTCCCAACCTAAGCAGAGCTTGTGTTATGGGTACTAGACAACTGATAAACATACTTACATATTTCTAAATACATACATATTATAGATAAATTATACCCAGACACAGAACAAATGATCGTGCTCATCATCACATTTGTCCTGGGTGGGAATCGAACCCACGTCCTCAGACATAGTAGTCACGGTCACTAACCACTAACCAACAGGCCAGTCATATAAATCAATAAAATTAATGCCACAAGGTAGATCACCGTTTATCAAAAACTCGCCTAGTTTCCATCAAGCCTCATAATTCATCATCCTCATTTAATCCAGGTTGCTTCCTTGGCTTCCACCTCGGTGCCCGGGGTCCGCCTTCCTACCTAAACGCCTCTACTTCGCACGGTCTTGTGCATCTCCTGCCGTGAGCCCATTAGCACGCATATCGTCACTTACGACGTCAAGCCAACGTTTCCTAGGCCTACCTCGTTTCCCTGGCCCCGGCGGGGTCGGCATGGCAAGGCATTTGTTTCCCACGTAATCTGCCGGTTTTCGTAAAACGTGGTCATACCAGCGTAGGCGACCTTCCATCAAGCCTCATAATTATGTGCCGGCAACTGTGTCCCAGCAACAAAAACATTGCCCGTCTGAACACAATTTAATGAATAAGCAAATAAAACCGCAGAAGCGGCCGGTGAACACGTTGATAATTTTAATCTACCTTTTACAAAGGGATGTTTACTAAGAACGCGCTAAAAGGGATGCCGGCTCAAATTAAAGGCCCTTTTATTTTTGGTATTTGGTGTTAAGTACCGGACTTAGTGGTAGTTATTGAAGATACTTATTTTAGGCTGTTTTTCAAGCGAGGTTTAGAATGTAAATTAGAGGCGCCAGCACGTTTTTAAAATTCATCATCTTTCTGACCTTATCCTATTTTACTTGGGGCCGGCAGAGGCGCAAAACGTTTTTTTTTTTCTTTTCAGATGTTTTAAAAATTGATAATAGTTAGTCTCTTTAGAGAGAATACTGATTCTACAAAAATATTACCTCTTTTTTTATTTTTTATAGGTGGTAAAATCATCAAATGACTCTTCCACCCTGGGTGGGGCGGAAGGGACTCTCAGACTCTTACTGACTAAAATCCACCCGTGTTCCTTCGGATGCCCTTTACGTTCCGGGGCCGCGGTATCCTGGGTTAAGAAAAAACCCGCGACCCCAGCAGGCATTTGGCGCGAAACACGACGCGCCACCGACCCGGGCTTGGTCCTCGGTCAGACGGCGAGCTACCCATTACTCACCGTCCGCAAGCCCACTCCGCCGCTGTGCCCTCTGTTGATCAGAGGGACACGCGTTGGAGCGTCCACACGACAGACTATTCGCATACGGGCAAAGAGACCCCTTAGACACACAGTGCAGAGTTTTTGCCCGCATCCCAGGTTGCACCGGCCCGAAAAACTGGTTTTCCCCCCGGACGTATCCGAGAGGGAACTCCAGCCCACGGGCGCACGTGGAGGTTTCCTGTCTCAGCACCCCAAAAATATTACCTCTAGGTAAAATATAAATGCTGGAGGGTACTTTTATTTTAGATTCTAAAATTGACGTTATACTTTGGTGATGAGACACATACTTTTGCTAAATAGCGCCTCAAAGAAAAAGATGGACGATAAGTATAAAAAACATTATCCTGCTATATTGTGTTTGGTTCAAATAGTTATTTTAGGTCTGGCTTAGTGTGTAGGTAAATCCTCAGGTAAAAACCTGAGAAATACTTAGTTCTTGGCAATGTTTAAAAAAAGATTTTTGTATGACCTTACTTTAAAATTATAGTCTACCCTAACAAAAAGATTTCGATTTTTTAAAGTGATCGCATATCTTTTTTGGTGTGTGTATCTACATTAAAGCCGTGTGTCCACCACAAGCCCATTCTCCAAGCCATCACATAATGTAAGATGCAAACTGAACAAAAAGAAACAAAACGGGAAGTACCAAATAAACTATCATAGGTCACCCATAACAAAATAGTTAATTACTTGCATTTCAACATGACTTGAAACAAGCGAGTCACCGCGAAAATTACTTTTTAGCTGACGTCATTATACTGTCTTTCCCCTGCCCCTTCCTTAGCTGTTCGTAACAGCTATCATGGATAATAAAAGGAAGAGCAGAAGGCTCAGTTTGTTTACGTATTAGTAGCGCCATCTCTTGATAGGCCTGTTGGCCTAGTGGTCAGTGACCCTGACTGCTATGCCGGAGGTCGTGGGTTCGATTCCCACCCAGGACAAATGTTTGTGTGATGAGCACAATCATTTGTTCTGCGTCTGGGTGTAAGGCTAAGCGTATGCTGAGACGCAGGCAATGCAGCACAGCACAGTACAGCACAGTGCAGGACATGGCAGTTGAGGCAGACATATGCCCCCTCCGCATGCTGCGACGCAACTGACATTCGCATCATAAACAAAGTTACCTAGCAACGAATGTATCCAGCATACACAATACACGCGTCGCGCAGGATTCTGTGCCGGCACTGCAACGAGACGCAGAGCAGGACAGACACACGTCTGCGTGGCATGTGTCTGCGCCGCAGCGTACGTAGTTCAATGACGTTCCATGCTTTACAAAATCTACTCTGCTCTGCGCTGTGTGGACCTGCGTAACCTGCGTCTCAGCATACGCCTAGCCTTATTTATATATTTAGAAAAATATAAGTATGTTTATCAGTTGTCTAGTACCCATAATACAAGCTCTGCTTAGCTTGGGACTAGATGGCGTTGTGTGATAGTTGTAGAATATTATTATTTATTCCTTTATTCATCTTCATACCTTATATATTAAATTTTTAAATATTTTTAAAAATATTTAAAAATGGAGAGCAGTGGTGGCCCAGTGGTATCGGTCCCGACTTACGAGTTGTAGGTCGTGGGTTCGAACCCCGCCAGGCGTATTACTTTGTGTAATTTATTTCATCACCACTGCTCTCAAAACGGTGAAGGAAAACATCGTGAGGAAACCGGCATGTCCTAGAACCAAAAATTCGAAGATATGTGACATCTACCAATCCGCACTGGGCCCGCGTGGTGGATTATGGCCCACTCCCTCTCTCAGAGAGGAGGCCTGTGTCCCAGCAGTGGGAACATAATAGGCTGATGATGATGATGATGAAATATTTTTACAAAAAAGACTTAAAAAACATTTAAAAATATAAAAAATAGCAATCCACCAGTACCGGGAACAGGGTCCGGGCCACCGGTGGTTAGGGCTCTTGAGAGAGGAACCTCCTAACAATACGCGCCGTGTCCAGAAGTACTGCCTTCTGAATCAAGCGCTTGATCCAGCCACCCAGCGAGAGCCTCCTTAGGTGTTGGTCGAGGCTCTTGGCAATTAAGCCATTGGCAGATACGACTATCGGCACAATAACTGCCGTATTCACATCCCACATGTCAACAACCTCGCGAGCCAGATCAAGATACTTGATTTATTTATTTATTATTATTATCTGTTGGTATTCAATGGCAACTTTAACTCATCAGCAGCCTTATAGTCATAATTTTCTACAATATTTATTAATTTATATATACAGAAGCTGTTGGTATACCTATGTTAAATAAATAAATAAATCCTGTGTAAATGTTCCCACTGCTGGAACACCTCCTCTGTGAGAGGGAGTGGGCCAGAATCTCAGTGCGGGATGGTAGATGTCACATGTCTTCGAATTTTTGGTTGTTGGACATGCCGGTTTCCTCACGATGTTTTCCTTCCAGGTTTTGAGAGCAGTGGTGATGAACTAAATTACACAAAGTAATAATATTCCACAATCACAACGCCATCTAGTCCCAAGCTAAGCAGAGCTTGTGTTATGGGTACTAGACAACTGATAAACATACTTATATATTTCTAAATACATATATATTATAGATAAATTACACCCAGATACAGAACAAAATATGATCATGCTCATCACACAAACATTTGTCCTGGGTGGTAATCGAATCGACGACCCCCGGCATAGCAGTCAGGGTCACTAACCACTAGACCAACAGGCCAGTCAAAATAATGCCTGACGGGGTTCGAATTCGTAAGAGCGGGTAACACTGGGCTACCACTGCTACCTTTAATTGAATCTCACAACCGATTTCTTCGGTAAGATCAACAGCGTCGTTAGTAAGTCAGAGTAATTTTGTGGCTGGAAGCCAGGGGCATTCAAAAAGATAGGATGAATGAATTATATTATATATGTTATATATAATATAATTCATTCATCCTATCATCCAATCGAGGCATACTACAGGATTCTTAAGCAACATACAACCACCTCTAGGTTGACCTGAGAGATACCGCTCAAAAAAACATGCTTTAAACCAGGTTTTCTTTAACTTTTTGCACTCACGGACCACCTTCACAATATAAATAATTCCACGGACCCCTGTCAATGAATATTTTGAACAGATCAGAGTTTCAGAGTTAAACATGAAACAACTGTGCTGCTAAGAAACCCTGACTTAGAAGTTTAGTCTTTGTTCGATTAATTCATGTTTTGTGTCGGTACGATACGTGGTTGTCATTTGTAGATCTTTGACAGTCGTTATCTCAGTCAGAAGCTCTAAAGGCTGTCACCAGTCGTACCATGGGTTATGGTATTACCCAGTTACTGGGTTGTGGGGGTCCGATATGCAGTCGCTCCATTTAAAATACTGATATCCAGCTGAATCTGGTTCGACTGGAAGCCGACCCTGATATAGTTAGGAAAAAGTTAGGCAGATGATGATACGTTGTCGTCGCGGTGAGTTCTTGTCTTTACCTAAACGAGATTTTTATTATATTTCCATGTAAATAGGTTAATAGTTAGCTGACATACTGCGTACCCCTGGTGCACATGCCACGGACCTCCGGGGGTCCGTAGACCCCGCTTTAAGAAACCCTGCTTTAAACAATTTCATATACGTATCTAACTGACCATCTATCCGCCATGCCAATGTTGTTGTTGGTTTACTGCAACCTTACCTTTTCATCGCGCTATTTACGGAAAACTGTAATTTATCATTGAAATTAAAAGCCGCATTGTTCGAGTCATAATAAAGGCGAATTTGGAATGATCTATTGAGTCCCCGCTAATTATTGTACATTTATTTTGCTTTGTAGTAACATTCTCTTGACTTACAAAATGAAATTTTTCCCCGTTAAGAACGTTATTTTGTCACACTAATTAGGACTTTATTTATGAAGAAAGTTAGCTTCTGTTTTAAACACCTGTTTTTTTTGCACCTGCACTTTGGCATTTGCCACTAATTCATAGTTGACAAAAAATATCAACCAACCTGTTTCAACTCGACCAAATAACAAAAACATCTACGCAATCGTTTTGTATCCTTACCACACAAGAACAAATATTATAACAATTCGTTTAGTTCCGTAATAAAAATAAGTGATTTCGACATTTCAATCCAACTGAAATTACATTTCAATACCTTCAGTTAATCTATTTATTTTAAAGTAACTTATCATGCGTTGTGTTGTACTGTTATTCTATTCATTTTGTTTGCATTTACGATTCATTGAGTTACTGAGAACCAGGCCACCAAAAAACTTAAGAGTTATAGGTGGAGAAGATGCCGATGAATATCAACACCCATATATTGTAAGACTGTATATGCGATATAGACCGCACGATATAACTATTCAACACTTAACCCAAGATCTGTTTATATGTACCGCTGAAGTTCTTACCGCCACCTGGACGCTTACATGTGCCCACTGTTTCCGTGAATTAACCTCACCTACTAATGATGAATTAAGGAAATATATGGACATTAATATAATCATAAATTACGATGCATGGAATAAGAACATTACAAGCAATATAACATACTTGGTCCCACACCCTGCTTACAAAGAGAGGGTACATGACGCAATTAACGACATAGCTTTGATTAAACACGACCCGATAATATTGAAGAAGTACGCCCAACTGAGTGGACTGGATTGCATCTCTATGATTGGTCATAAAGTCACTTTATACGGTTACGGTTATACCAATGGTACCGTAAAGTTATCCAATTCATCTACAGTTCAAATTGCAGACACTGCTGCTCTAGAAAAGCCTTTACAAATGGTGGATGCTCTAGTTGTGCCTTGTGACAAGAATTATAAATACTATTTTAAGTTTGGCATGTGTCTAGCGAGCCGATGTGGTAAACTCTCTACTGTATGTAAGGGTGATTCCGGTGGGCCGGTCCTCCATTCATCAGGAATAGTCGGAATTCACACTATCGGCTTCCCTGAAAGTACGAAGATGTGTGAACTCAAAACCTCAGTAGTTTTTCATTCTGGAGCAGCTACACCAATTAGCCCGTACATCGATTGGATAAGTAGTACAATCAAAAATGAAAGAACTAATTGATGAGCAAAAGTTAGAAAGAAATTAAAGATATAAGTAAACATTTTAATACTTAGACCTGGATGCTAGATGCAAGGCTCACATTGTTTAAATAGTAAGATACAAATGCCGACAGGACCGACGACCGTGTCTCGATGTCAGCTAGGCAACAAATGAGTCAGTCTGCGGTGAGGATGACGCCGCGCCCGTAGAGGGTAGTGGCAAAAGGTCCTGAGGCGTCGCGTCGGTCGCCCCTTCCGGCATTCCTATATGAATTTGCTATCCAAAGAAATCTTCCAGGCTCTAAATTCTGAGATCGCGCTGGATTTCATCATCTTTCCTCAAGAAGCGAGAAGTGCAAGACGATGTTCCTCGGTTCGTTCTGTTGCTCACGGAGAAGTTTTCGGTTTCCTTACACGTGAAGGCGAATCAAGACGATATAATTTACAGTCACGAGCAATAATATGTATACACTTAACAAAATTCAAACGCGATTTTCTCATTAAATACTGGTTTCTACTTTGATATAAGTAAGACTTGTTTCGTAATAGCATAGCTTCCAAAATAGAAGGTTCATGGAAACGCAAAAGGTAAATCGTTAATGTTAGGAGTAACTCGCTATTGAACAATGAATGCTCAACTTGACCCATGTCAAGTATAGCTCAAAAGTTAATTTTAAGGCAAAGAAATACATACAATTTATACGAGATTGATTTTTTAAGTAAATAAAAATATTAAATCATGACCATTGCTTTATTTTTACGTTACCAGCAAACTTTTACATATCCCGTCGGCTGATTAATTAGCCACAGTCATATTGTGATATACACTTCAAATGGAGCAGAGCGGAGTGCAATTCAACAATCAAGCCTTTTGATTGGAGAATCGCCCTCCGCTCTGCTCCGCTCCGCCTCAGTGGAAACGCAGCCTTATGTGACTTTGGTGAGGGCTACCACCGTCAATGGTATCGCTCAGCCGCAGCCGTCATCGCAGGTTACAAGTAGCCTGTAGTGCCATTGGCAGGGGTATTTTTTTTTCATTTCATATTTAAAATGTCCCATCCAGGTCGAGAGGGGAAGGACTGTCAGACTTGTACTAAGTTAAATCCACGGTGATCCTTCAATAACTCTTTACGTTCCAGGGTCATGAGGTAGTCCCGCGAGCAGGGGTGGTTTGGTAGGAAGTGGATTGCCTTCCCCAAAAATGTCATCATCATATACCTATAATACCAAACAAAGGAAAAAGCATTAAAGCAATTCGTTTTGCAATAACTATAAATCAAATTCCAATCGGTCATCTAGGTAATCTGGATCATAAAAATATCGATACAGTAAAACAATTTAATTTCAAGAACTAAGTTACCATGAGTTGTGTTGAACTGTTCCATTCATTTTTTTTTTGCATTTACGTTTTATTGAATTACAAAGTACAGGGATTCTGTAACGATTCACCAACGACCGGTTCATCATTGGACGTTTCGTCGACAGGACAATTCATTTATGGGCGTTCCCGATAGACTCTTTCACCAGAATTAAGAATGTAGTGAAAGAAGATGCTGCATCTGCCGGGGATTCTTAGCACCCCCTGATCCGCCGTTACCCGATCTGCTACCCAGACCAGGAATAGCGGAGCTGCCAGGGACTGGGGGCCGTGTGCTAAAGTTGTCAATCATAATGGGGGGAAGGGGGTTGCTATAATCCCCACGCTTGGCAGCCGGCTTGGGGATCGCAGAAAGTCACCGGAAGTTTGTCAAGGACGCTGCTGCCCGTTCTTCGGTGGCTGGACGCAGTTTAAGGACATACCCAGCTCCGGGCACATCCTTAAACTAAACAGGCACTCTCTAATAATATATATTATTTTGCTTTTTCTACCACCGCCAAAACCCGATAGAAAAAGGTTGACTCCTTGCGTAAGTCCTGGGCTCCTGGCTATCCAGAAACAGTTCTCCATTTAATTCCAAAGTTTTATGGAGAAAACAAAACAGAAAATTGCTCACCATGCGGTTTTTCGCTTCAGTCAAAACTATCGAATATCAAAAATATAGCTGAAATACGATAAAACGAATTCACAAATGTTCAGAAAAAAATCTACAAATAACCGTGAAATAAAATTCAGTTTGGTTGCGAAATAAAATACGATAATATTTTTTTTATTCATTTTGTTTTTAACTTACAACAATCAGAAAACAATCTAAGGCATTTGACTTTGCGGGCATGCGGACGGCGAGTAATGGGTGACTCGCGGTCTGATCATGGACCATGCCCGGGTCGACGGCGAGTCGTGTTCCACACGCGCCTCAAAGAGCTATCATCAATCCAACGGGTCCCCCATAGAAGCCTTTATTGTCTTATCAGGAAACCATAACCCTGGAACGTACAGGGCTATTGAAGGAACTCTGTGAATTTTAGTCAGTACGAGTCTGACAGTCCCTCCTGTCTCGTGCTGGGTGGGTTTACTCATTTGATGACTTTACCACGATAAAAATAATACATAGATGTTAATAATATAGGAGCACTCTCAAATTATGTATATGATACTGTAAAAGCTCGAACTACAGTAAAACCTAAGATTTACCGACATTTATTATATAAAGTAGACTTTTTCGGACTTTTACCATTCCAATTCAGTACATGCTAGAATTTACCAATGTGGACTGGTAACTAAATACTTACATTTACCTAAATCATTTCGGTAAATGTTAGGTTTTAAAATCTTAACATGTACGGTAGTTCGAGCTTTAACAGTAACATTTAGAAAACATATGACACCCCACAATAATATCTGCGAGCTCAAATATAATTTTTACAACCCTCTCCTATGCAAATACTGCCATGCAATACTTAGCCCCTTCGTACACTAGGCGACGCAAGTCTCCGATACCATACGACTTCGGTATCAAAGCGATTATCGCAATACAATTCCATAGAGATTCGGTCACAGGCACGCGTCAATGGATGCTAAAGTCGTAAGGTATCGGAAACTTGAGTCGCCTTGTGTACGAAGGGCCTTACACATAACGAAAACTCCCCGAAAAAAAAATCTTGCTAAAAAATCGCCGCCATGTTTTAAATCACAGCGGGCTTTGAAGCAAGCATCAATGATGGCGACGCGACGCTCAAATGATCATTTGAAAGAACCCTTCCGTCTCATTAGGCGTCAGACGGCTTCATTCAGAGTTCCCTTGACGGCTGTGAGATCATTGCAGGAGAGTGGTACTCAAACTGTGGCATTGGAAGGCCTTTTTCTGTTAGTCTTCAATTATATAAAAAATAATCGCTGTTCGTTAGTCTCGCTAAAACTCAAGAACGGCTGGACTGATTTGGCTAATTTTGGTTTTGTATCATATTTGGGAGTTCTAGGAAGGTTACCGGGTCAGCTAGTTTGAAATAATAGTTTTAATCATCAGCCTATAATGTTCCTACTGCTGGGACACAAGCCTCCTCTCTTAGACAGGGAGTGGGCCATAATCCACCACGCAGGCCCAATGCGGATTGGTAGATGTCACATATCTTCGAATTTTTGGTTCTAGGACATGCCGGTTTCCTCACGATGTTTTACTTCACCGTTTTGAGAACAGTGGTGATGAAATAAACTACACAAAGTAATGCGCCTGGAGGGGTTTGAAACCCACGACCACGAGGATATTTATAATTTTGATAATTGTCAATTTTATAAACGCATCACAATATGCCCTGAAGAAGACTACTGCGTGTAAAACGTTTAAGGGAGAAACAAAACTAGCACCATCGATATTTCACTATACTGTGACAGCATATACCATACCGCTCCGTAAGTGCTTGTGAATCTTTCGGCATATTGCAGTTCACTGCTGGACCCAGGCCTCCCCAAACTTGGTATAAATGAGCAACTTACAACAACATACTGGGTATAAATGAGCATAAAAACTAATAACTTTGTTTATACAGGGTGATTTTTTCAACTGGCCGTTATCTCTGAAACTATGAGGAATATCGAAAAATGTTGAAAGAAGTCTGGAAGCCAATTTTGACGAAAACTAATACTGCGTCACTAGATTTTAGAAAAATTAATAATCTTGGCCGGATATCGAACCCTCTGATTTTAGAAGAGAAAATTACACCCTGTATTACACCTTTCGATAGTGTTGCTAATAAGGATCAAATTCTGGGCAGTAATCATAATTATATTCAACGTTTTTCGATATTCCTCATAGTTTCGGAGATAGCCATCCATGCCCAGTTGAAAAATTCACCCTGTATAGTAAAAAATTAAGCAGAAACTTAACTGGGCAAAAAGCCCAGGCAAAACGCATCGGGCGTTTGTTCGTGTGCCGGTCAAAAGCCCTATATCTCTAGTCGTGCTTTATCAGCAGTACATTGTTTTTCGTCACACTATAATACTGGCAAGAATTTCACTTAAACACTCAACTCGTTTGTTCGCTTACCTTACTTTAAATTAGTTCGGAGTTAGCTTTAGCTACAACTTAGACCCTCATTGACGTAACAGAATGAATACATCGCAACACGACATAGTGATTTACGTGAAAATAAGTTGCTATTCTATAGTCTCCGCCAGAGAAGTCTGGAACAAAGGTCATTGATCCTAATAATGCATGGTTCGAATTTCATAATATCATCGTTCGAATTTCAAAATAAAATATAAGGTCAAGAAAGGGTCAGGGTCGCCTCTTACCACGAAACGTTTATTTTGATCGTGTTACGACATTGTATTCATTTTTTCTTATCGTTTTGAAATGTTGGAATACACTAGTACACGGGGGTCAATGAACTTTATTCCAGAATTATTTAGAGAATTATGGCATTATTATCTCGATACCTCCCACGTAAGTTGTTGTAACCCACAATATGCATGTTATGCTTTTTTTACACCAAAACGCCTATTTTTGCCTACTTTACGTGTTCAGTGTAAAAAAAATAAAAAAATACAATTTTTAAGCATAGTTACCAGACGTATAAAGTTGTATCTTATTACAACGGGCGGCGTATAACATTGTATCCACCTTCGCAACCTTTTACTCGGGGCGCGTCGGGTGCTCGCGCCGCGTATGTGTGACATACGACAGTTCATCACGGACTTCCATAAAGGTGGAAGACGCGGTCAAAAATCGATAATATCACAGATACGATTTTTTCTTAAAATATATTATGATATTTATGTAGTTTTTCAACAATAACAACCTAAACTGTTGTATATATTACTTACAACAACTTACGTCTCTTATAAGATACTAAATCAACGTTGTATCATCACATACAACACTTTACCTTGTATAAAAATAACAAATTATATGTGATGTAATACATACAACAGTTTACGTTGGTAGTACATACACAAATATGTATTGGATGTTGACATACTATATTTTACGTTGTTAAAATATATTTTTTTTAGTTACATACAACAATGTACGTTTTAAAACGCTTCATATCTTCATTATCGAGCTATAGGTTACCACCACTTTTTTTACTTTTCCGTGTCTGATTAGCCTCATGGGCCGGATTGAGGTCTAGATAGCAATAGAAAATTATAAATAGCATATTGATACTTACCATTACAGATTCTCCATTGCCAGTTACTTTTAATGAATCTGAGATGATTGAATTAGCTATTATTATATGTTAATCACTATATCTGTCAATGACCAAGTTCTCATTAAGGCACTAGAAAAGATCGGATATATCGATGTTACAATCGGAATACTGATTCCTGATCAAAGCGGTAGGCATTCAATTCACCCTCTTAAAAAACTGAATCTGTCAAAACCAGCGTATGTGACCACATAAAGAGCTCGGAACCAGTTGAGTCACATTATGCAAGAAAAAGGTCAGACACAGACATTTGGATGACGATCTTAATTTTCAACGATTATTTAAAATATATACGAAATGGCTCTAGTCTAAAAGATATGATGAGATAGCTAAATCCGACGTGGGAATGCATCGAGATGTTGTGGCGGTGGACAAGGCCCTCTCCTGGCTAAAGAGAACTGGCGCAAACCTGCATTCCCTACACTACACTACTATACACTTATGATCGCATGGAGGTATGACAGATCAAGGATCTATATGGGCCTGATGTAGACATATATGCGTCCGTTGCCTAGCTACGATCCGGAGAACTCTTTGGTTGTTTCACGTAAGTTTGTTATAACTGATGTACGAAATAACTAATGGATCATTCACCTACGTTCAATTCAGCTACGGTTAACTCACCTACGGTTAATTCGCCTACGGTTTAATAGACCTACGGTTAATTCAACTAAGGTATGTTTAGCTAAAATTAACATCCCTGTTGCGGTATCTGTGACATGATACAAACATCGACGGCGCACGGCTAGCGGTGCTCCTACTTGTGGGTGGTTTATAAAAAAATAACCACGAAGGGAATGGCCCCTTCTAACCGAACCTGTCCGTGTCAGGGTGCTCCAAGTAGTTTTCACGACTTTCTTTTTCTCAAGGCCCAGTTGCGTACACTCCTGCCTAAATACCTACTGATCAACTTAGTCATTTTGAACGAGAAGAAGACGGTTGACTTCAATGGCAACCCGAGGTTCGGTTTGGGTAGGATTAGGTTCCTTTGAACCCTGTTGACAGCAAAAGCTCTGTCGATCCTACTGCCAAAGCCTTCATTCTCCGCTTTAGAAATAAAAAGTCCGCATTTTATTTCTTAAAAAAATAATGTATTATTATATAAATTATCTATTAGGTATTTCAAACGTAGTTAAAACAATCAATATGTATGTGGATCAAGGGGCTGATTCAGAAAGCATTTCTTCTGGACACGGTGCGCATTTTTAGGACGTTCTTTTCTCTGGAGCCCTGACCGCTGGTAGCTTGGACCTTGTTCCCGTTACCGGTGGGCCACTATTGTTTATTTTTATACATGTTTTTATTTATATTTTTACCTTTGTAGGAATATTTATAAAGAATAAAGGGAATAATATCCTATGTAAACATGGTTTTATACTAAGCCCTGATAATTGGTCGAGGGGCTCAGCGAATAACCGTGACCCTGGAACATAAAGGGCTATTAAAGGACACCGTGGATATTAGTCAGTACGAATCTGACTGTCCCTCCCGCCCGAGGCCTTATTTGATGAAAACAAATAAGTTCTCCCACCCTGGGTAGAGGTCTTTTTTTGAGGTAAACCACGACAAAAAAAAGCCCTGATAGGTTATACCTTATTACACATACTACCACAAAATATTAAATTAAATCAACGAACACTATGGTATTTAGCACCGGGCACGCCGCAATCGCGGCGGTAAGACCCCTCTTTGAGGAGTGGCTGGAGAGACGTCACGGCGTCCTGACCTATCGCATGACGCAGGTCCTCACCGGACACGGAAGTTTCGGGAGGTACCTGTGGCTGATGGGAAAGGAGGAAACGCCGGGGTGTCACCACTGCGAAGATCGCCCGGAGGACACAGTAGAGCATACGGTGCAAGACTGCCCAGCTTGGGCAGAGCACCGACGTGTCCTCACGGCGGCGATAGGCGGAGACCTCTCGCGCCCGGCATTGGTTTCGGCCATGCTGCGGAGCGAGACGGAGTGGGAAGCGGTCGCCGCCTTCTGCGAGGCAGTAATGCTCGTTAAGGAGGCGGCGGGCCGCGAGAGAGAGAGGACAGCGTCCTCCCTCCGCGACAACCGCAGTGGTGTACGCCCACGGCGCCGTACGTCGCAAGACGATCTCCGGCCACCGTAGGCGCGGGCATGCGGACAGCGAGTAAAGGGCAACTCGCTGTCCGACCATGGACCATGCCCGGGTCGACGGCGCGTCGTGTTCCACGCGCGCCTCAAAGAGCTGTCAGCAAAAATGACGGGGCCCCCTCTCAGAGGGCCAAAGCCTGCCGGGGTCGCGGGATTTATTTCTATTACCGTGACCCCGGAACATAAAGGGCTACTGAAGGACACCGTGGATTTTAGTCAGTACAAGTCTGACAGTACCTCCCGCCCTGCCCGGGGTTGGAGGTCTCATTTGATGATTTTACCACGATAAAAAAAAAAAAAAAAAATGGTATTTAGCACATACTGCTAAATTCGACTATTGTTGTCCAGTGTAAATGGTTGTAAGTATCCAGTACAACATTTATGTGAGTTAACATAACACGCTAGAATGTTGTATGAACAAAATCTCAAAAACTACAGGTATTTAAAAATAACTAGGTAGGTAAGTATTGAAAGTACTTTAAAATATATGTGTATGCAAAATTTCAAAAGAATATATTGAAGAATGACTATTTCCTGCGAGTGTTTCTCTTTAAAACGCTCTACTGTAAAATTACAATTTTGAAGATACAACAACTTACGTGGGAGGTATCGATCTATCTTCGATTCTCATAATTATTATAAATAGGTATTTCTCCTATAATAATAAATCATACATGTATCCATAAAAGGAATAATCGAATCAATTTTTTTTCTTCTTGTAATCTACATTACTTCTAAATGCTTTATGGTAAACTTGCGGCGGTAAGATCCATTTTAGAAGAGTGGTTAGAGAGGCACCACGGCGGCTTCACAGTAGGCCTGACGCAAGCCCTCACTAGAAATTGTTGTTTCGGGAGGTACCTCGGGAAATCAGCGGCAGGTGAGGGGAATGGGAAGCAATCGGAACACGAGAGGGAAAGGACATCCTCTACCACACGCTCCAGCCACCGCCGAAAACAAATTGCCACCGTAGGCTTTCACACCGTACTTGCGGACGGTGAGTAATAGGTTGCTCGCCGTCAGATCGAGGAGATCAGGTGTATAGAAACAAACATAGGGTAGTTTTCGTCCCGTAAACTGCAAAATGACACTGATGTAAGAGTCTTTTGGCAGTTACTCTTTTTTTATACAAGAGAAGTGTTCAACAATTGTTTAACTTTTTTAACCGACTTCAAAAAAAGGAGGAGGTTCTCAATTCGGTCGGTATGTTTTTTTTTTTTTTTATTTTTTTTTTTTATGTATGTACATCGATTACTCCGAGGTTTCTAGTCCGATTAGTGTGATTCTTTTTTTGTTCGATGCAGGATACTTGCAGTTTGGTCCCATAAAAATTTCATCAAATTTGGTTCAGTACTTTTTATTTTGTGAGCATTTTTATTAATTTCGGCTACTTGGACGACACGATGATTTTTACTTCTGTACGTGTTTGTTACGCGATTACTTCGCCAATTGTGGACCGATTTTCAAAATTGTTTTTTTGTTGTACTAGGGATCGTTCACTTTAGGGAATACTGCAAGTTTCATCGAACTCTGTTCAGCATTTTTTGAGATAGGGAATTTTATTGGAACTTTCTTTTATGTACACAACATGGGCGATGTTAATACCGGTGCTACGGATTACAAAATTCTAGTGCACATGTAAGAAAATGATGTATTTGCCTAGAATTTGGGTTGAATATTTAAACTAAAAAGAGTAAAATAAAAAACTTTTTTCAAAAAAAATTTAACCGCCTTCAAAAACAACCACAAAAAAGGGTAAAATAACCTACAAAATAACTTTTCTTTCGGAAGTCGGTGGCAAAAAGACATCGAAATAATAAAACAAAGCCACCGACTTCCGAAAGAAAAGTTATTTTGTAGGTTATTTTACCCTTTTTTGTGGTTGTTTTTGAAGGCGGTTAAATTTTTTTTGAAAAAAGTTTTTTATTTTACTCTTTTTAGTTTAAATATTCAACCCAAATTCTAGGCAAATACATCATTTTCTTACATGTGCACTAGTGTGGTGCGACGGATAGTTTTTGGTACTTTTAAGTTTTTTTTCGGACTTACAGAAAATTGTTTCCTCCCGTCGGTATACCTAACGTTTTACAACATTTGTCCTAGCCCATTCAGCTCCCGGGTCGACGGCGCGTCGTGTTCCACGCGCGCCTCAAAGAGCTGTCAGCAAAATGCCGGGCCCCCTCTCAGAGGGCCAAAGCCTACCGGGGTCGCGGGACTAATTTCTATCAACGTGACCCCGGAACATAAAGGGCTATTGAAGGACACCGTGGATTTTAGTCAGTAAAAGTCTGACAGTCCCTTCCGCCCTGCCCGGGTGGGAGGACTCATTTTATTTCCATTTGTCTCTCATTTAATTTTGTACTTTATTATACTTCTTGCCATCTTAAACACAAAACAACATTATAATCAGTTACATTTCAACCTGTGAACACAGAAGCCAATTTCCTTCGGGCAACTTTTAAAACTTGCACGGTTTCTCAAAAACATTTTCCAAACGAATTTCTTCGTTGACTTCCAAATTAGTTGTCGGGTGAACGTAAACTTTGACAGCCGCTGACGCAGAATGAACACGTCACGACATGTCTGCGGAGTATTCAACTATTCATGCTTACTTTTAATAGGATTGGTATCGTGTATTTTTTTATCGTGGTTTAATCATCATAGTAGTCCTACCGCCCAGGGTGGGACGGGAGGGACTTTCATATGAAAACCAGCGTCAAGCACTAGTTGCTCGACATTTTGCTGAACTGGGCCTTTTAGGCGCAGCCTTCTTATTCTTTTATTTTTTTCTTGTGTTAGACATAGGTTTTTTTTTTGTTTCTTCTGTGTTTATTTTGAATTTGTGTGTCTATCGTGGTCCCCTTGCGCCAAATAAATGTTTTTTGTTCCTTCTTTCTTTGTCTATATTCGTACTGACTAAAATCCTCGGAGATCCTAAAATAGCCCCTTTTCCTTCCAGGGCCACGGTTACCTGATGAGACAGTCCCGCAATCCCGGCCGTCTTTGATCCTCTAAGGAAGCCCCTTCAGATTGCTGACAGCTCTTTGAGGCGCGCGTGGAACACGACTTGCTGTCGACCCGGGCATGGTCGTAGATCGGTCGGCGAGTCACACATTACTTCTCGTCCGTATGCCCGCGCCTTGGTATCGTGTATAATGTTTGCATATTAAGGTATATGCCTTTTTAAAAACTAAATATGCCTATGCCTGAAACTCCAACGTATTATGTAGGTGTGTTAACAAACATTCAAACTCATACAAACAGACAACAGGACTATACAGCAGGATACCGCAGCCCTGGAAGGCAGAGGGCTTTAGTTTTCTTGCCAGTAAAAGTCTAACAGCCCTTTCTAGTACACACAGGATAGAAAACGTTAAAAACGTTTAAAGTCCGTAGAAAAAACCTGAATTGTATTGAAAAATCCTGAACATTTTCTCGACTTATCTTGCAAACCTAATTTACAGATTTCCCGCGGCAGGCTCCTGAGCAGTGCCACAGATACCATTCGCTTCTCCTCTAAGTTTCATAGATTTTAAGTGTTTTTTTTATGTTTCTGCAATCCATTATGATGAATGTCCATGATTAAATTAGTTATTATTTTTTCTAGTAGCAAAGCACCTGTGGCCGACCCATAGTTGGTAGACCAACAAGAGAATAACAAACTATAATATTCTTATAATATGTATGTTACTCAATCACGCCAGAACGACTGAACAGATCTTTATGAAAAGCTCAGAGATAAGTCATCACCTGGAATAACACACAAAATACATATTAAAATTTGTAAATTATTCTACGGTGACGTATATCCGGATATACGTCACCGTAGAACAATTTTCAAAACGCAGGTAAAGTCGCTGATAAAATCTAGTAATCACATAAGAGCTTCACAAAAACAAAACTTTAACAAACGGCTTCAAATGTAAATCCCGGATTTAAATCCGTGCAAAATTTTTAAAACGTGCATATAGGTACAAGAACATCCGTCAAAATCGATACGAAACGCAGTCAGTTTTCATAATCTCGTTACGGACTCTCGTTAGTTCCCGGATCATGTGAGACCCGGATCTCCGGATCTACGGATCTCCGGATAATTGCCTTTGTTGCCGTGGCTTTGCCTCTCCGTATTATTAATTAATTTTCTTCTTGGTGCTTCCTTTACTTATTAAAAGGATGCACTTTAGTAAATATTTCTTGAGGCAATTACTACGCTGTCATGTACTTGCCGCTTTGTATTAAGGGGACTTGTTTAATTTCCGTGTTGTCTTAAATTTTTCATCAGTTTTGAATTTTCTATGATGTTTTTAATAACACTGTAAAAATATTTTTATTCCTGTTTTAGTTGCGCCAGTGTTTTTCCTAAAATATTTGTATACTTACGTAGATTGGTGCAAAAAATATTACAGCAATTCGATCTGCAATGAAATTATATAAGTGTTTCGAAATAAATCTAAATCCATCAGCAACGTCAGATCGTAAACTGAATTTCAATACAGTAACTCTTTGTTTCAAAATTACTTTACAATGCGTTTTGTAGTGCTGTTTTATTCATTTTGTTTGCATTTACGATTTATTGAATTACTAAGTGGCCTAGATGGCCTGGTGCCATCGAAAAATTTAAGAATTATAGGTGGAAAAGATTCCAAAGAAGATCAGTACCCCTACATCGTAAGACTACAAGTTCAAGTTATACTACGCTTAGAAAATTTTGAAAAACTAATCAAAGAACTACACTCGTGCACGGCTAGTGTTATTACTCCGATTTGGACTCTAACAGCTGCTCACTGCTTTAATATTGAAACTATTAATTCTGAATTACCAAAGAATATAACAATAAAGTTAGTCATAAAATACAATTCTTGGCATAACCTTAAAACTAGCAATGTGATAGAAATTGTCAAACACCCTACTTACAAATTAAGACTGTTTGACATGCATAATGATATATCTTTGGCAAGACATGATCCAATCATACTGCGACTGTACGCGCGGCTGAGTGGATTAGACTACATCAGTATGATTGGTCAACAAGTGACTTTATGCGGTTATGGCATAACTAACAGTTCCCTAAATTTTTCCCCTACGATTGTTATTACAATTGCAGCAGACGCTACTTTGCTACGAAAGCCTTTACAAATGGTGGATGCTTTAGTTGTGCCTTGTGACAAGAGGCATCATCAACCGCTTAAGTTTGGTATGTGTTTAGTGAGCCGATGTGGCAAGCAAGCTACGTTGTGTAAGGGTGACTCCGGCGGGCCATTGCTGCATCCATCAGGTGTTATCGGCGTCAACTCTATCGGCTCCTTTGCAGGTCAGAAAATATGCACACTGCAAAGTACTTCAGAACATTATCCGCCTGGAGGAGTTACGCCAGTTAGCCCATACATAGATTGGATAAGTAGTATAATTAGAAATGGAACGCCAGTTGATATGAAAGAGACACTAGCTCGTGAGAAAACAGAATTGAAGAAACCAGGAAGAGAAGGCAAACATAGCTCTTTATGGTTTTTTCCTAACAACATGAGAGAGACAATTGTACATACGGACACATAATTGAAGAAATCGGTCAGGAAAGAACAGCGTGGCTCTGAAAAATAGTAAGAAATGCAGATTGAATTTAAGACGAGTAGCAACGCGTTGACCCTCACACGACGGGATGCTTAGCATCATGTTCTACACGTGCTACAAGAACTGATGGTCGTTGCTGTAGGTGCTATTCTCGTCGAAGTACCAGGGCCATTTCAATTTACTTCGCCATCGAAAGAGAAGTACTAAATGTAGCAGATAATAGGCATATCTTATTTGATACGCTATCCATTGATTAAAAACCCTTGACAGACATGCGATAAGCGTCATCATCTTATCCCAATTCTTCAGGTCTTTCAGCTTTAAATTAACCAGCAATAAATTAAAAGAAATTATTGACAGCTTTTACTTTGATGTTGAGCAGGTATTCCACGAAGGACACCCGCTAACAATGACACCTGAGCAACTTGCAACTCATCTATTCGCCATAAGGCTCCTGTCAAAATTTATCGCAGGTGCCAAATACCCTTCGTGGAATACCTCGAATGGCTTGGTGATCTTACAACCTAGATCGTTTCATAGCCCAAAATAAACCGACGAATTAGCAAATTGAAATTGCAGTGGACAGGCCATATAGCACACAGAACTGATGGACGATGGGGCCGTAAAGTTCTCGAATGGAGATCCACGCACTGACAAGCACGACGTACGACGTCCACTCACAAGGTCGACAGACAATGTTATGAAGACCGCAGGATCGCGATGGATGCAAGCCGCTGCCAACCGCCCTATTGGACGTCTATAGGGGTGGCCTATGTTCTCCAGTAGACTTCTTACGACTGATGATGATGATGATGAAACCGTTTCCTCATGAAAAAATATCAACGGTTAATAACACGATCACTGTTAACAGTCGAACCAAAAACCCAAGTATTGAGACAAAGATTACCCGATGCTCGATAGATGGCGTTGTACGTTTTTCTGAATCGCGCTATCGATATACTCCGGCCGTAGTATAAAGGTCCGACGACGTAAAACTTTTTTGAGAACAATTACAAAATTCTTTTAGTACACGTGGTTTTATTTCTACTCTACTTGGTTACTCATATCAGTGCAAGTTGTGTTGTTTCATCCCGGTTAATATCAGGCAACTCTTGATATTAAACAATCATGAAACTGATGGAATAACTATAATTATGGTTTCAATCAAATTGCTAACTCCCTGAAAGCTTTTATTTAAGCAATTGTATTAGCTTTAGAACAAACATTTACGACGTTAAAAGTCTACTCATTTGCACCACATTCCATGTACTTCGCATCATATTTACAGAAAGAAACGTTGACACAACGCAAAATGCTAATGCTTTACAAACACACACATACATGTCCCCCGCCCCCTACACATTTGCCTACGTACGAGAATAATTAATTACCACCATTTTTATTTACTGACAAAACGTCGGAGGTAGATTTAAAACGTCGTTTGGATTTAATCAACATAATTTTTTTGATGATTTGAAAACATGTCTGGCCTCAACGACGATATATAATAGACTCCTAATAACAGGCGACCGATGTCTGTCAACACATTAGGCAAAAAAAGTCTTATATCCGTCTTATTTCGACCACTCCTGTGAACCATAAATATACCTTGAGACAGAACAGACCTTGAGTTAGCTAATCACAACGCAGTACCCCGCCCCCCTCGCTTACGTAGTACCTCAGCGAGTTGACAGAATACTTTTTGTTCCTAAGGGCCTATGCACAGTTGCACACCACGTTTTTTAAACGCGCCGTCGACGCGCATTTTGGAAACGCGCGTCGACGGCTCGATTTTGTCCATCAGAGCAGTTTGTTGTCGTGATACAAAATGTCAATCGCGCGTTTGCATCGCCACAAACCCGCGTCAACGGCACGTTTAAAAAACGTGGTGTGCATCATGTGGAGTCTAGTAATAATTATATCGTCGTTGTCTGGCCTAAAAAGTGTAGGTAACTGAAAACGCCTCTTATATTAATGTGAGCCGACGAGCCGTTTCGCAGCTGACAGTTTTTAGACCAAGTGTTCAACAGATGTTTAATTATTTGTGGTATGGTATGTGGTATCGTTTTTTCTTGCTGATTTTGATTCAATGCGATAACATCATCATCATCTCAGCCATAGGACGTCCACTGCTGAACATAGGCCTCCCCTTTAGATCTCCACATATACCGGTTGGGAGCGACCTGCATCCAGCGTCTTCCGGTGACCTTTATAAGGTCGTCTATTCACCTTGATGGTGGATGTCAATGCGTTACGAAGCTCAAATCCCTTGATGGATCAGGCTAAACTTTGGCAAACTGATGGATAATATTTTCAAATTCAGTGTTTAACATAAATCATCAACTGTCTGTCTGATTTCCTTACTCAAGCCACTGGATACTTACTTAATATACCGCTTGTTTTTAGCCTGACTAGCATCAGACTTTCCGGATTTTGACTAAGCGAGATTTCTCATGATGCGATAGGACTGCTTTGAGTCACTGACCAGTACAGCTAGAATTTACGCGCTTTCTGACACACGAAGGGCCCATCCACAGAATATCCTCTCCAAAAGGAACTGCTATTTATTGATCTATATATATATAAATGAAACCCGTTTTCCGTTGTCACGACATAACATGAAAACGGCTTGACCGATTCGGATAATTATTTTTTTGTTGTGTTTGTAACCATCGGGACCGGGTTTTAGACCGGGTCCTCCACGCGTGCGAAGCCGGGACGGGCCGCTAGTTTGAAATATGTAAAATAAACTAAATACTAACTTATTAAAACTACAAATAACCAAAAACTAAATTAAAATATTCCAACTTAACCTTAAAGATGAAACGGCCTACTTTTGAACTACGAACTTCTTTCAAAATTTCAATAGCTAAAATTAAAAAAAAATATGTACTGGAACAAGCTGAACTTAATTTCGGTTGAACGCAGTTCAGCAATTCAGTACAAAAGCAAGGAATCGGGTCAAGTAGTGCTTAATATTTTATTCCACAGCTACTGCTTACAACGAGTTGAATACTTCATTACAATGGATGCTGTTAGCTGCGGATGCAAGTACCTTTTTATTTTGTTTATAAATTATTTATTTCTATTTGCTTTTTACTTTTTTTAAGTCTTAAGATGTGGATCCACTGGAGTAAGGCACTGTGCGGCATTAATGTACGCGCACACCTGCATACTTTTGTGCGTGCTCTTTGCTAAACTCAGTTCAGTGAAAATGTTCGCGCACGAATCTGTTGCACAGTGCGCGAACGAAAGGTACGCACAGTCTTGAGGCCAAATGCAATACCAGCATAGTACGCGCACTGCTCAAGTTCTGCACAAAATACGCGAGAAAACATAACATTTAGTTCATTTGGAAATCTCTCAAACATAATATATACATTCATATTCGTACTTGATTGCGAGCCCAAGTAGGCCACTGTAAAAAGAACTTAGTCAAATGGGTTCTACTAGACCCACACCAAATACACTAACAGTGTGGAGTCCCTCTACAGGAAATGTCCTCTTTTCATGCCCCTCCTGACCAATAAATTCAGTAACTTCAATAACACGTGTACTGTGTACTAAATTGCCAATTTTCCAACATTCGGTGAATGACGTCATAGACGAATGTTGACTTCTAGGCAGCCAGTAGCGTTGAAAAGGTAAAAATAAGGCAGGTGCGAGTCGGACCCGTGCACTGAGGGTACCGTATCATCTATACAGCCCTCTATATCACTAATATTATAGAGCAGAATTGTTTGTCTGGTTGGAATTGAAAAAAATATTTTATTGTTGGATTGCCCATTTATCAAGGAAGGCTACAGGCTAGGGGAGCTAAGATAGGAAACCTCCACGTACACCCGTGGACTGGAGTTCTCTCTCGGATACGTCCGGGGGAAGATCAGTTTTTCGGGCCAGTGCACCCTGGGATGCGGGCAAAAATCTTCCCGCACGGTGTGCCTAAGGGGTCTCTTTGCCTGTATGCGAATAGCCTGTCGTGTGGACGCTCCAGCGCGTGTCCCTCTGATCAGCAGAGGGCATAGCGGCGGAGCGGGCTTGCGGATGATGAGTAATGGGTAGCTCGCCGTCCGACCAAGGTCCAAGCCCGGGTCGGTGGCGTGTCGTGTTTCGTGCCAAATGCCTTCTGGGGTCGCGGGTTTTTCTTAACCCAGGATACCATGGTTCCGGATCGTAAAGGGCATCCGAAGAAACATGGGTGGATTTTCTGAGAGAGTCTGTTGTTTTGGAGTCTCATTTAATAGTTATTCAATTTTTCCCTTTTTTTTTTTGTTACAACGACACAAAAAACACGTCATCTGTAAAAATTTCAACTGTCAATCTATTACGGTTCATGAGATACAGCCTCCAGACCGACGGACAGGCAGCAGAGTCCTAGTAATAGGGTCGTAAAACGTGACCCTTTGACTAAGGAACCCTAAAAATCAATTCAAAACTGCACAGGTAAGTTCATTCACGAGGTATTGAAATTTCTCAAAGTTTACAGCTTTCTGAAGCGAAATGAGCAACGAAATGAGCTCTTTGTGACTTCGTAACAAGGTCTAGATTTATGAATAGTTGGCGTCGACTTATGCATTAAATTAAAATGCATTAAGATTAAAATTGTTCACTGTTTTATAATATTTTAAAGTAACAGTGATCTTAATGAAGAAACTGCGTTTTAAAGAACAAAATGGCTCCGACATGTTTTATGTTTTTTGCAAGTTTAGGAGATTATCTTGCATTCAGAAAAGATATACACTTGGTTAATTTTTGAAACAGTAGTCATAGTAACAACATAAAATAAAGTAGAACATTTAATTGCTGGCACGGTTATCGCAGTGGCTGAGCGATTGGATTGCTGCGCTGCGTGTCACGGGTTCGATTCCCGCACGGAGCAATTTTTTGTTTGATCTACAAGAAGTTGTTTCGGGTTTGCGTATGTGAGTTTCTGTGTTTGTAAACGCACCCACGACACAGGAGAAATTCCTAGAGAGGCGCAATTAAAAAAAAAACATATTCAATTGAATACAACAAAAATTGTGATGTCTCAAGTGCTTTTTGTTTTTGAAACTTCATAAAAACAAAAAGTTTCAAAATATACGTACGCCAATTTCATTGGTGGATTACTGCTTATTGTGTGCTCAAATTCTAAAGAAAGTCGAATTATTACTAAAGCCTAGTTTATTAATTAAATGATGATAAATAAGATATAGATATTACGATAAAAACCTTTCTTACAACGTCTCAAATATAGACAATTAAAATGAGTCAGCAGTTTGCAATCAAAGCTGTCTGTTAAGGCGAGTTTCACACGAAACCGCTCGTCCGCGCGGTCGAGCGGAACTGCGAAGGTGGCGAAACGGATTTTAAAACTATAAGTTTTGATCAGTCATTTAGTTAATGATCCGCGCTGTAATAAGGTGTCACATGTGTCCAGCACCGCTTTACCGTGCGAAAATGCGGTACTAAGCTTGCAGAGGCGAGTAATAGGAGACTCGGGAAAATAATTTTAGTAATTTAAATTACAGTAATTAAAAAAAATTAGTTTGGGGCAAGGTTTTTATTTTAAACAAAAAAAAAAACCAACAAATTGAAATCCGCTTCACCGCACGTAGGTACGAGTGATATCGTATGGAACCGCCTTAATCTGTTGTCTACGAATTCTCTTTACTAATAAAAGGTTGAAAGGTCGGCAAAGATCAAAGCTTAGACTTAATAATACAATTTAATTGTTAGATTTTAATAGGTCATCTCAAAACTGTGTTTTGTGGAATAACAGGAATAGAATTGTTGATTTGTTTAATGAATTCGTTATAGTTATTAAACTTTTGTAGATCAGAGTAAATGGTGGCTTAAATTTTTATTTAATTAAATGTATATTTTAATTATGTTCGACGAAAAGTTTATATTTTAAATTGCATTATTACGTATCTGTACATATTCTTAAAGCATAGGTAGAGGGAACAACAACGTTTTTGCTATTATTGCTGTAAACAAGTTTGCCGCATGATGTCATTAGGTACTTCCCAGAATTTGACCCTCGGGTCACCATCGAGTAGAAAAATTTCAAAAATCTAATGATGCAATTTTAGTCAAAATCTGCCTCAAAAACCATTTCAGTAATTTTCGATATTCCACATATCATCGGATAAAACCATCCACGCTCAGTTGAAAAATTCACCCTGTATATTTACTTCATAAGGACAGAGGTTGACAACTTAACAAAGTTTCTAAGCTCGTACTCTGCTCTTCCCGACAAAGTTTAAACGCTCGTTTACCCAATAAAAAAACATGTGAAGAAGTTAGATAACGTTGTGGGCAGAGAAAGTACTTTGAAAGACCTCTTACAAGTATCTGTTTAGATTTTATCTTCGCAACTAGCCTTAAATTTACTGATAATTTGCGATAAAAATCAGAAGTTCTGTTATAAACAGTAGGAATGTACCACAGATTACATTATCGAGCAAACGTAAGGAATTATTTACTTGGAATTGATCCGGTATAAGTTTGCCGTCTATGATTACTTCTCAGAATTTTATCATTATTAGCAACACTATCGAATGGTGTAATAATACAGGCTGTAATTTTGTTTTCAAAATCTTCTGGTTCGATTTCTGTTCAGGATTATTATTTTTTGTAAAATACAATGATACAGTTTTAGTTTTTGTCACAGACTCCCTTCAATATTTTTCAATACTCCTCCTAGTTTCGGGTACAGCCCACCACGCCCAGTTGAAAAGTTCACCCTGTATTCATATAATTGTTTTGTTACGTTAAACAAATTAACCCTGTTTCTAATATTCTTTTGATACGTAAACCAAAATTACCGCGATAAGATGCTTTCTAAATTGGCAATCCGTCACAATTTAGTAATTTTTTTATTAAATTCTGATATCAAGAGCCCCCCCACTCTCGAGTTTTGATGCGTAATATCTTGTTAAATTAATTAATTTTACAAAAGAAAAAATACGCTCCGATATTTTCCAAAACTCTAAATGACGAATTAATTACATTTTGTAATTTATTGAAACTGTCAAATAGCCAATTATAACTATAAAAGTTAGTGAAAATCTTCAGATTCAGATATATTTATTTTCAACAATGTAGGTACAGGTATAAGATGATACATGGTTGTAGGTTAACCGACTAATTTTCTAACCATTTGACCGTTAGTCGGCCTATCTCTAAAAACGACTAGACTTGTTTTTCAGAAGTTTCGTAAGTCTATAAAAAAGTACTTTAAAAACAAAGTATTTAATCGTTTTCGTAAACTCTTCAAATGGTCAGCAATTCAGCATTTTAACTTTGTTTTGAGAACTAACAAATATGTCTACGTAGCTACTTATCTACTTTATTCCATTTACGAATATAAAAATAAAGAAAGTTCTAGTGTAAGAGCACTAACAAGCCGTTATAATAATTCTATTAGATAAGATGGCCTGTTGTCTCACAATCATTTTATTGTAAAGCAGTTTTAAGATTACAGTAATCATAAGATAACAGCCTATAAGGTTTGATGAGTTTGGTTATTTTTCCTATGGTAAAGTCAACAAATCTATTGTCGATATTCAAGCCAAAAATCCAGGCTGAAACCCGCCCGCATTCGGACGGCGAGTTGTGGGTGACTCGTCGACATGGACCATGCTCAGGTCGACGTTGCGTCGTGTTCGACGTGCGCCTCATAGAGCTGTCAGCAATCTGACGGAGCCCCCTTAGAAGGTTAGAGCCTGCCGGGGTCGCGGGACTGTCTCAACAGGTAAATTTTTTGTCAGTACGAGCCTGAAAGCAGGCCATTTTTGTGAGCAACGACGATTCAATATATATATAAACTAATGATGTCAAAATGAATACTAAATTGGCCTTTTTTTTTACACTTCCCATCCATTTCTACTACATAATGCGGTACCATGATTTTAATAAGAGACCCTGAAAACTTGTTGTTACATAATTATCCAAGCAAAAGAAGAAAAATGTCATAAAGTCAGTACTCCATTCCATAACAACATTATATCCCAAAAACGATTTTCCCTCCATCCTCAGTATCCAGTAACTAGGAAGATTAAAAACAATACAGTCCCCAGGAGTGGAGGGCTCCCATTAAAATGAGGACAGCGTGAGGTATTTTATAGAGCCATAACGGAGATCGTCACAGATCTTGCACGACTAGCCTTTTGGGGACATTTGTGTGTGTGGTGCAAGGTATAACATTTGATAAATTCTAACTAGACGCAAAAGGGCTGTCCTATTGCCTGGTCAAAGGATCAGCATTGCCATCCAACGTAGCAATTCTGACAGCGTTTTGAGCACTTTCCCCATTGACAGCGATTTGGATAATTTCTTTGACGCACTTTAAATTTTAATTTCGTCGCTTTTGTAAATATTTTACTTTAAATTTGACTAGGTATTTAATTGTAATATGTCTGTAAATTTATTCAAATTTTATTATTAAAAAGTAAAAAAAAATCGTTTAATAGTCACATTGAATTTTATTCATGACTGTGTTAGTTTTCTTTTCAACTTCTTAACGACACGATTGGCTGAGCAATCAACTCCTGCTCAGCATTTTGCGGATTCAATTCCCTGAAACAAATATTTGTATGACTTACAAGTATTAGTAAATGTTTGTAAACGTGCCCACAATACGGAAGAAATTCCAAGTCAATGTTTCATAATATAGCTAATTAAGTTTTGTGCCATCAACTGAATACAAAACGACTATGTGGCTGCAACTGACTTTCTGACTTAATTCTAGCTGACAAAGTCTCTTTTCACTTGTACCACATAAAGGCGGCAGTCTTAAAATCGTATCCAAGACGGTACTAACGTAACCAATAAAAATAACTTTGAAGAACCTTGACCCCAACGTTGGCGACCCCTCCCGGAACGCCCCAACACTTTTTAAACCACTTTCTCGTTCATTGTACGTCTGAAAATAAATGTCATTTCAATTTTGTGACCCCTGTTTTTAGGTTATGATGGCTAATCTGCCAAGTCATGGAAAATAAGTGATCATTCTTTTTCCTGAGTTTTGTCATGACAGGATAGACGAGCTACATCGTGAAACCTAATAACATTAGGCGTTTTTTGAACCTATGGAAAAATTAAGGATATTGACCTGTGCCTTTTACAATTGCATATCATGTTAGTTATGATGTTTCGTGGATGTCCGAAACACCACCAGTCAAATGGAAAATATTTAGTTTTAATTCTGCAATAACGAATATCAGTTTTGTTATATTCATAAATAACGGCTTAATAAATAAGGTAAAAGAACTATTAATCTCTATCGGTTTTCATAATTTAGGAAACACGAAGTAAAAAACATAAACAATAAACTCAAATATAAAACTGAGAGCCGTCAAATGGTGGCACAGTGGTAATGGCTCCTACGTTTTCTAGGTCGTGGATTCAAACCCAGCCAGGCGCATTTCTTTGTGTTATTAATTTCATCAGCACTGCTCTCCAAAAAAAAAAGTGAGCAATCCAACATGTCCTAGAACCAAAAAATCCGAAGACATAGAACATCTACCAACCTGCGATAAAACCAGCCCTCTCCGTCTTACAGAGGAGATCTGTGTCCCAGCAGTGGGAACATTATAGGCCAATACGGTATTTTACTGCATAAATAAATTGAAAATCTATTTAGTCCGTCAGTAATAATATTGAAAAATAATGGAGACGTATTTTTTGTATTTTTAAATCAATGAATATTGAAAAAATATAAAACAGTTCCGAATTCGGGAGTGGGGGCTTGTGACGTCATTGCGCTTGTAAAAATGTAACGACCGAGTGACGTTTTGTGATATTTAGAAGCGTTGTATCTTCGTCAATTTTGATTTATGTGGCAAAAGAAAAAATACGTATATAATATTTTTTTTTTTGTAAAATACCCTATTATTATGCTATCAAAACTGTTCTTGGATGTTTCAGCAATGTATAATTTCCACCTCTTAAAAACACGGTACCAAGCCGACATTCAAAACACAAATTCAAGATGGCGCACGTTTAACTCACAACTTCGTATTCAAGCAGAAATTGTACAATAAAAGGCTTTGAAATACGTGTACTTTGCAGATCTGCTAACTGGCAGCGCTTTGCAGCAGGCTCCTGTAATAACTGATGATTTGTCATCGTCACAGGAACGGATGACTTCATAAAAACTTTTTATTCACACGTCTTTGGCATAACTGGGTGTGTTGGGTAAAGTAGCGCTTTCAGCGAATGTTTGCAGCGCTTGTTAGGCTGTTGTTTAGTTTGCATTTACTTTCTCTAGTATGCTGTGATATTACTGGCATGTTCTGATTGATTTCTTAACACAAGAAGTGAATAAAAAATAAAAAAATGAATAGTAGGCAAATCCGTAGTTAAAATGAAACGGTCAGACCATCTAGACAAAGGGACAATGTATTAGAAATAATAAACATGGAAAAGTAAGTGTACAGTCAATCATACCATATGCAGGTATATATTTTTAAGCTGTATGTATGCTACATGCCATATCAAAGAATTTGGTAAGGAATAATAATAATAATATTCCACAACTATCACACAACGTGCAACGCCATCAGTCCCAAGCTAAGCAGAGCTTGTATTATGGGTACTAGACAATTACTGATAAACATAAATAAATGTTTCTAAATACATACATATTATAGATACACACCCAGACACAGAACAAATGATCATGCTCATCACTAAACATTTGTCTTGGGTGAAAATCGAACCCACGACGTCCGGCATAGCAGTCGGGGTCACTAACCACTGGACCAACAGACCAGTCAAGAATATAGGTAGCACAGAGACATTAAAACTTGTAACCCAACTAACTCTTTTGCTGACTGTACTAGCATTTGCGGTAACGCAAAAACTTAACAAGGCATAAAATTACATAAAAATATAATGCTAATCTATTAAGAAGCTAGCAGCTAGCTCCAGTATACTAGTTAACGATGCAAATCAATTAACAGAAATTACATCACTTTCGTACCTAAAAAAACAGCACATAGAAACACAAAATTCCATCGCTTTAAAGCACAAATAAATCCAGCGCTTGCCGCTTCATTGCTACATTTTCAGATGTCATAGTTGCAAAGGCATCGTCTCGCAAGTAATGAATAGGACCAATTAGTGAGACTGCCGTTTCAACGGCCCTCAGGGAGACATTTACAGGCAACGCGTGAAAGGGCAAAAATGTATGCGTATAAGTACAAAATGGCCGCCTGGCTGGGTAAATTAATTCTAAGTTTAATGAGAGCTGGGTTAGACAAAAGAGTAGTATGGTGGATAGACGCCTTCCGGGACTTTTTTTTTTGAGATGTATGTGTGAAAGTTGAAGCATAAAGGAGTTACGGTAATATTAAAAAATATTATGTATATTTCTACATAGCTTGAAGGATCATTTGATGCTCGAATGGTGTTAAAAAAATTGTTATGTTTGTGTATTGTAATTCATTTTAACTTGTTTCGATTTCTTGACAGCATACTTAACATTTGTGATGACATAGTTGGCGAAGTGGCTAAGGCGATCGACTGTTACGCTGTGCGTTGTAAGTTCCATCCCCACACGGAACAAATATCTGTAGTTTGTACCAGTAGTTGTTCCGGGTCTGGGTGTTTGTGTATGTAAGTTTCTATGTTTCTAAAAGCACCCACGATACAGGAGAAATTCCTGGTGTGGGGAAACGTTACTTCACAAAGACATAAGAAAAAAAATAAAGAAAGTAGATAACAATCAATATGCAGCTAGTTATGTCGCAACGACACGTCGCAACGTCAAACATCTGCAGTCATCATTACGAAACCAACTGCAAATAGCTGTAACAGAAGGCAACGCCACATGCCAATTTAAATTAGTTCAATACGACTACGATCCGTGAGGCAAGATGTCTGCCAATACCTTTATTGTGGTAACAGCTAAGTAGTGAAATTTTCAGCTAGGGTCTGTATTTCCTAATAGCTACAACCTTGGGGTCTTCAAGTCAATAGTGAATAGATTACTTCTAGGTAAGCGTACTAAGACGGCCAAAGCCTGCTAACTAACGAGCTGCAGAGACTCCGGAACGTAAAGAGCTATTGAAGGACGCTGTGAAATTTAGTCAATACTACTCTGACAGTCCTTCTTGCCGCGCCCTGGGTGGGAGGACTCATTTGACGATTTACACGCGAACCTTTTGTTAAATAAATAATAATTTAAAAATCACGGTCGGTATTTACTTTTGCGGTAGTCTCAGAAAGTACTCAAAAAAAAATTTCTACATCCGTATTATTCATTGGGAAAAAAATGCAAAGCAATTATAAAAGTATCCCTAACATTAATTTCACCACTAATTTGATCCGTAAATTATAACTTTCTCCTCAGCTTGTCCATTCTTCATCAGTATGACGGACTTTTTAATTTTTTCTGAACAAAAATCATTAAAACTTGCAGAACGTCAGTTCCTTGTGATTTAGTTACTTTCTTTCTTTCATTCACCTTTTTTTTTCATTCCCGTTTTATTTTTGTTGATCTTGTAATCAATTTTACCTAAACATCCTCTATTCCAATTGACTTTTTTATTCCTATAATTTTTTTTTTTTCAAGAGGAATAGAAACACTGTTTTCTACATTTTTAAACATCGCCGTGCTTAAAATACTCGACAACTTCCCACATTCTTTCATTTTGTCTATTTTTCTGTGGACAAAAAATGTTTCTACAAAGTCATACCGCCTTAAGAAAAACATTTTTTTTTATTTAAAATGGGTAATATTGGTCACCTTCTTGCACACAACGCAAAATGGCTTTTTTTACGTGGCAAGCATCTTCCCACCCAGGGCAGGACGGGAAAGACAGTCAGACTTGTACTGACAAAAATCCAGGGTGTCCTTCTATAGGTCTTTACATTCCGGGTCCACCGTTACATGATGAGACAGTTCAGTGGCAATAAGTCTTTCTTTTAAATCCTTGCTAACTAAAATCCGTGGTGTCCTTCAATAACCCTTTTCATTCCGGGGGCACAGTAAGTTATCTGATAAGACAGTCCTGTGGCAATAAGTCTTTCTTTTAAATCCTTGCTAATACTTAGAAATTCACAATGAATACTGCTAATTTAGCTCGACAGTCCCATTAATTATTAAAATAAAATTATCTGCACACGATATGATAAGCTCCCACGCAACAATTGATTTATTAAATATGAAAACAGGCAGAATATGAGGACAGTGGTATCGGCCCGGTCTTACGAATTGTAGGTCGTGAGTTTGAGCCCAGGCAGGCAGTACTTTGAGTAATTTATTTCATCACCACTGCTCTCAAAACGTTAAAAGAAAACATCGCGAACCACCAAACATACCAAGACATGTGACATCTACATCGTGGTGGATTATGGCCCACTCCCTCTCACAGAGAAGGAGGCCTGTGTCTCAGAAGTGGGAACATTTATAGGCTGATGATGATGGTGAGCGACAAAATCATCAAATCTGGCCCTGGTTGGAGAAACAAAATGTCAGTAGTAAATAATATTCACCGTTTCTTCAATTACCCTTAACGTGTCATGATCACGGTAACCATCTTAGACAGTACTGTAATCCCGTTCACACATTGCAAGCTGTATTTTAAGGTGCCGTAAACAAGCACGTCAGCTCCAAACATCATAAAGTATGTATACACACGAGCACAGAAATGTTGAAATATACCTATTAGCTCCTCTAAAAGAGAAGTTGCCCTCCAGTGGAAAAGTTACACTCAGAATTTCACTGCGACACATATATCGCAGTCGTAATTAAAAGTAGTCCAACATTTTTTTCCCCACTCTAAAAGGCACCTGCTTAAATAAAAAACAACGTACTTATCCCAGTTTCCGAGCCAAGGATCCCTGATCCTCGAAACTCTCGCAGCGAACACTTGAAAAAGAAAATTGTTCTGACGTCTAGAGACTGGCATAAATTCATGGCTTTACATCATGATTTAAAAAACAGAAAATATAGGGACTAGCTGACAAGATACTCTCACTTTTAACACACGAAAATCATCCTTGTTACAAATTTTTAAAGACCCTTTTCGGGCGGACGAAATTTTCGGGAGGGACGAAATTTTTGTCAGTACAAAAGTTGGATGAAATAATAAATATAATATCTCTGTAATTTTTTTCAAGGGAACGAAATTGAGTGTAGCGAAGTTTTTTAGATCATTAAATAATTGTTATTAGTGAAAATATTATTCGGGAACATTAATTTTCTAGGAAAATGTTTTGTAATTTTCCGCCTCTGAACGAACGTTTTAGTTTTGTGTTCTTTGTTCCGCAGTAATGGAACCTGTTTACTATTCAGAGAAAATTAAGGAGTAATTTTACAATAAAAGGCGTAATAATATATTTTACTTTTACTTGAGACTATTTTAGCATTGTTGGATGAATTGTTTTGGGTGTTTCGTTCAGGAATTATTCAATCGCAGTTCTTTACGATGCTTGGTACGGTGTTTATTTATGTCTGATTGATGGCAATAGGCTCATCTCTTAAAATAATTTATATTAAGCATGCTCACCTCTTATTACATGGTACACTTTATATTATATAGCACTGACACTGACTAGAATTCGTTTTTAGATTAAACTGACATTGATTCTGTTATTAGATTTTAAAACGGGATGTTTACCATAAAACTCAAAACAAATAATACTTAAACGGGATAATAATATTCCTTTTTTATTCGAATTATTTGGCGCTTTCGTAATAGACGATAAAGATATTGAAACGATATCGGTAGGATTGGTAGTGTCATACGTTTCTAAGAAAAAATTGCGAGAGGTGACTATAATGTAAGTATCGCGTTGTGCGTTATGCGCTCATTGACAGAATCGTTCTATATTACTTTACTTCTATAAAACCCATGGACATTCATTCTCTAACTACTCATATAAATATAGGTATGTGCTAACCACATCTGGTGGCGGTTTAAAACCTTGACGTACCCGGAAAATTGTACAAGTTGCCGACACAAGCCACATCAAAGAAACCCGTTTAAATAAAAAAGGGGCACTGGCAACAAAATTCAGCCGTCACTTGTTTTTATTTTTCCCGAAATAAAATTACTCAACCCGTCAGAAAAGAAAAAAGAATAATTTAAAAAATAACTTGAATTTAACAAACTGCCAACATTAGGTTTGAGGTTAACGTTTATACTACCCTTATAACTAGCACGAAACCGAGTCTATTCCTGCCCTTACTTTTAAAATTATAACGACCCCGTACTGTGTACGCCAACCATAACAGTTCTCTTTGGTATTTTTCTCTCGACTAAATCCATTGCGTGTTTTTACCTGCTACTTTTTGAACCTATCTAACAAATACAGCAATGCATGATAAAGTTAAGTGTATAAGCGATTGTGTAGAGAGTTCCTAGTAGGTTAAACTGACCGCAGTTCTCATTACGTCGTCAGCAAATAGTTGTGAGTGTTAGGTAGTGACTTGCAACACAGTTGGCGAGCTGAGTAGTGGCTTCGAGCGGTTTAAGTCAACAGAAGCTAAGCGGAGAGGAGATGTGGACATCTGATTGGTTATTCAAACACATCTCCTCTCCTCTCCGCTTTGGTGGATACCGGGCCTTAGTGGCGACAAACATACGAGCAAGCGGTGCAAAAATGCAAGTCGACATCAAGTAGTACCTTTGCAAATGGGTGTAGAATCATTCCCATCCTATCCCATTTCCTATAATTTTAATAATCCACGTTTAAAAGTGCCTCTTTGATGGCCTAATTGAAATAAATGATTTGACTTTGACTTTGTAGACAACTACCACATATTGGTAAATAAGTGACCAGAGTAACCATCATAGCCTGCAGAGTTAACAAAATGAAGTAGGGCAGTGGGCTGACCATGTCTGTCGAAAGACCGGCGGAACTCGCCGTCCGCATGCCCGTGCCTCCGCAGAAATGCCTCGCGACTGCCGATGCTGTAGGCGTCTCCTGCGGCAGCAGAGTTGTGAGGAGGAGGCTGTCCTCTTCCTCACGGCTACGTATGGCTAACATCTATTTTTTGCTCACCCGTTTCTTCTGATTCCAAACACGCATTCATGCATTTTGTCGCGATCTCCGCGTCCGCGTATGAACCAGTCGCAGCCAAAACACAATGCTAGATTATATTCCTCACCAGACCCGTTAGACACAGTGCTAACGATTACCTTCTTCATTAACATTAACGGCTTTATTATAATTGGTTGCTTTATCTTCCGGAAAACTATTGTTTGTTTTTGTAACGATGGTTTGAAAGTTAAAACTCGACGGACACAGTGGAAACCAATGATATTATAAATGAATAGATACGTTACCTACACGACATTCTATCTTCAAAAACGGCACACTAACGCACACATGAATAACTAAATATTGCAATAGCACACTACATCACGATTAGTCGCTAAAGTAGGATGGCGTAGCAAGTGAAAAAGAGACAAATATAGTCAAGGTTTGTCAATTGACCATATTTGAGCGTGTCACTTTCTGAGCGCGTATAACGTATCTTTAGACCTTTTTACTTATAATATCATTGGTGGAAACTGTTTGGTGTCGAACACTGATAGGATGGTCGTTGCCAGGTGGCTCTGATGCGACCTACGCCAGAGGGATTGCTCATTCTTCACCGTAGGTAACCTGTAGTGCCGTTGCCCGAGGTAGACCGCTAGGATGTGGGTTGAAACCACTCCAAAATGAATGTCCACGATACCAAAAAACGTTCAAAAGAGGGAAAAGAAGATTTAGTTTCTGAGTGTCAGTTGCGGTAGCATAATTAGTAAGGCGTCTGGAGTACTTATCGAGAAAACGCGGGTTCAAATCCCACTCACAGCTGAATTTTTCTTTCCTCAAAACACATCTTTACTCCAAAATGGTTTACCCTGCTAACCGTGACACGAAGGGTAATGATAATACAATGTAATTAATTGATATTTATTTCAAGCAGTTAAAAATGGATATGGATGGCCCATTAATCACAGACCAATTATAGGTAAAATTTGCTTAATCTTCAGTTTCTCTGTGAAGCTGTTTCTCACTTTTTTGTTAGTCGACCCATAATAAATAGGTACCTATAGGCCATACAAAATTTAGCTTTTAGCTGCCAATTATTCAATCAATGTGCCATTTTTTTTAAATCGTAGTAATATCATAAAATCCTTCGCACACCCATACTGTGGCAGGAAGACGTTACCTGCCCATTTGGAGGCAGCCTGGTAATCGATCGAAGGGCTGCAACGCTCAAGAAGTCCGCCACCAAAGAAAGAAACTCTTACCTTTAGCCACGAACGTCTTGTCCAGAGGGTACTCTGCGGTGTACCTAGCTGGGAGCTCCCACGTTGTGCCCCGTTTGCTAAGTCGCGCGTTAGATTTGGTAATAGTTCTTGTCCTGGGCTTCAAGAGTCACACAGGTTGTACAAAACACGTTCACACACACAAAATATTGAGATAGTTCCTTATTAGAATTTTATAACGATCGCACGTTCTACGTGCGCCGGTGAATCTTGCACACACGACGCGCCATTAGAGGGCGCGCAGAGCGCGGCCAAAAGGCCTGTGATTGGACGGGACGTTTGAACGTTGTCACAACGCTCTGCCATTGGTTCAAGTTCCTACTTCGGAAACGGAAGACTCGAACGCTGCATTATTCGATCTTTAAGGCTAGAGATTTGAATGAAAATGGAATACGATGTTTTTTCTGAACTTTAATACGAATTCGAATTTATGATTACGAAACACATACTGTCAGACTTGTACTGACTAAAATCCACGATGTTCCTTCAATAGCCCTTTACGTTACAGTGTCACTGTACACTGGTGAGACAGTCTCGCGACCCCGAGGTTTGACCGTGCCGTCTAATTGTTATCATAAAGCCAGCAGTCTTAATATAAATAACTATTTAGAAAAAATAATTATTTCAAACAGCATCATCTTTGAACAATCTTCCAACACACCTCAAGGGAAATAAAAAGTAAAGGCACTTACACACCTTACAACACAATTTCAACTCCAAGTACTTTCAAAGTAGGGTGCAACGCAATCTCAGGAAGTAATTAAAGCCATCTTCGTTACGTATTCTACTAACCCGGTGCCTGGTGTCAGGTATAAGTACTTCTTGCTTACTTTTAATAACCCTATTTTCGGTTTAGTTGCATTTTCAAAGTGTTAAAGTATATCTTTTTGGAAGTAGAATCAAAGACTTTGGAGTATCAAAAGTTGGGTTATGTTCAAAGACTTTGGTTCTGTGCTTCTTTATTATGTTATGATACTTACGTGAGGGCCACGAAATGTGACGCTTCAAGCGACTTTGCCTTGTGCTGCAGGGGTCAGCACTAACTCAAAAACAAATGTGCATTGTGCATCGGCCACGAAAGTAAACGACCGTTACTTGGCAGTTTTGTTTAATATAATAAATTACTGTAGTCAATAGACATACATTTATTTTTGACGTTCGATGTTTATGCTTGCAGCACAGCGTTTGGAGCGTCACATTTCGTGGCCCTCGGATTAAGGCGGAAACACATTATTAAAACACGACGCGACCCGATGAAACGCGATGCGTGTTCAGTCGAATCAAATGTATTGTTTTCTATAGACCAGAATCACAGTTTTAATAATGTGTTTCCGCCTTTACAATGAAATATTTTCCGCTTTTAAAAGTTTATACAAACAGCACAACGTTTTATCATGATCGTCTTCCTGCCCAAATTTTAATCTCCTTAAGGTCGAAACATCACGTTTTCTTCTTCCAGTCCCTCATGGCAGACGTCATCATTTGGTCCATGAACTGTTGGTCAACAATTTTTTTGACCCATGAACTTTTCATCCAAAGAACTTTTGACCCACGAACGTTTCGCCCACAGAACTTTACGCCAGTGAATGTTTAACCAACAGAATGTTTCGACCAATAACTTTTCACCCAAAGAACGATTGGCCAACAGACACCGGGATCGCTGAAATCGCATTTATAATGTTAATGGATAGTATGGATTTGTTAAATTTGTTGGTATTATTATTTAAAATGTTGGCCAATTATTGTTCTTTGGGTAAAAAGTTATTGGACAAAACATTCTGTTGGTTAAGCATTCATTGGCGTAAAGTTCTGTTGGCGAAACGTTGCTGGGTCAAAAGTTCTTTGGATGAAAAGTTCATGGGTCAAAAAAATTGTTGACCAACAGTTCATGGACCAAACGAATGTTGGTCAAACGTGACAGACTCGACTTAAACGTAGGATATTTTTTATCCCAGCAATCTGTCTGAACTCAATTTTATTCTGAATTCTACCCAGACGGAATCGCGGGTAATAAAAAGACAGAAAAAAAAACTGCAGTGTAAAATTAGCATACTGCAACTAGGAGAAAGGGGTAATGTTTTTTTTTAAATAAAATTCATTTAACTGTAATGTTCAGTCTTTTCCTAATTAAAAATACAAGTTCAAATTATAATAGCAGTAAAACTACCCTCCACATTAGCAAAATGAAATCCAAAATGAAACTACACACGATCCTAAACCGATCTTTGTTTCGGTTCTCTTCGCCAAATAATAATAATATTCCACAACTATCACACAACGCCATCTAGTCCCAAGCTAAGCAGAGCTTGTGTTATGGGTACTAGACCACTGATAAACATACTTATACATATATTTCTAAATACATACTGTATATTATAGATAAATTACACCCAGATACAGAACAAATGATCGTGCTCATCACACAAACATTTGTACTGGGTGGGAATTGAACCCACAACCTCCGTCATAGCAGTAAGGATCACGAACTACTAGACCAACAGGCCAGTCGAAATGGAAGCAATTCACTCCAGTTTATATTATAAAACAAAGTACAGCACTAGAAAACTAAGTACGGGCTATGAGCACAGCATTAAGCTTTTAAAATAATGTTTGAAATAAAGTACATTTAATTTTTTTTCTTGTTGCGTTTGAATCCCCGATGGGAGCTAGAGTGGGGCTAAGTGAGAATGATTACCCATGCAGGAGTCGTGCCTCGTTTAGTAGGATAGTTACTGGCGCTAGTTATCAACTGTCAGCCTTTTTCCATCTAAGCTGAGATCGGCTTCCAGCCCAAACGGATTTAACTGGACATCTGTATTGACATGGAGGACCACATATCTAATATCCACAACTCTGTAAATGGGTAATAATTATGATACCCCTTGTTATACACGAATGATCGTCAGAGTTAGGCTTCTGACTAATAATAACAATTGTAAAAGATCATTGAGGCTAGTTGACGGAGTACCTAAATGACTTATCCTAATTTATTTTGAGGCAGCATCTCATCCATATTTTTAGCCATATCATCCTTCACACATCGTTCCTTTGTTCTTCTTCTTCATCTATAGCCATGCAAATTCTCTCTCTTCTCAATGAAATTAAATCAGACTCAGAAATGAACAACTAGTCATTGTTAATCTTTTGGTTGTTTTCAAATTAAAATGTTTCAACTCTTAAAAATGTAATGTAATGGCTCTGTTCCAATTACAGCCATCGGCTAAACTGATAACTTGGCAAACCGTCTAACAAACTCAAACAGTTGACATTCCAAGGCCCTATTGACATCACAAATCTAATTCCAACGTCCAAACTGTCACTTCAAACTAACAAACCACAACTTCATTAAGACGAGTTACTCTCCTGCGGTGGTCGGTTCAAACGCAGCACAACAATGTAAAAGGTTTTCCTGATACAATATTAATCTCACTAGACTCAGTTATAACATGAGAAATTAATTTATAACCTGTATTAGGTGCGCAGTTCATGAGAATTTTCAGCTAAACGTACATACGTTCAGCTTTGTGGGTTGATGAGGCTAATACTCAGTTTCTAGAGGTTAATAATAGTAAATTATGCAGTTTCAGCTTAGTTTCGTGCTTTATAAGGCCCGTAGGGGATGAAAAGTATCATGAATTCTTTAGTGGATGAGGTGAGTCTGGCATCAAAATGGGTTTGAACGTTGGAAAAGAACTTAGAGACTGGGTTTACATCCAGTAGCTGGATTCCAGTGTTCGGTTGGCACTGGTATAAAGTACCTATACATGATATAATTACAGCTTTGTCCAGTATCCAACACTCGGGCATGCAGGCGGCGAGTAAAGGGCAACTCGCCGCCCGACCATGGACTATGCCCGGGTCGACGGCGCCTTGTGTTCCACGCGCGCCTCAAAGAGCTTCAGCATGATGACGAGGTCTATAGCGGGCCAAAGCCTGCTGGGGTCGCGGGACTTACTTCATTACCGTGACCCCGGAACATAAAGGGCTATTGAAGGACACCGTGGAATTTTGTCAGTACAAGTCTGACAGTAAGGGGTGGGGGAGGACTCATTTGATAATTTTACCACGAAAAAAAAAAAGCTAGCACTGGGTCATATTAGTACGAGTTCCTATTTGACAAACCAGTGAAATATTGTTACATTTCAAAAATTAAATTCAGTTACAGGAATCACATTAGTAAAGTTTATGAATGTAATTTGAATCAGAAAAAGCCTGCAGATATTTCAAACTGTAACAGTGAAACATTTTTAACTAGCACAGTGTTAGTCACGAACATTCTGTGCCTAGTTTTCAGACTAGCACGCGACGAATTTATTACACAATTATATACGTAGTCACAAAAAATCTTATTCCACTGTAATTGTTCGTTGGAAAGCATTAATTTTGATTTAAAATGTTAAGTGGGGGCTATTTTTAAAATGTATGAAGGTTTAAATTGGAATTTTTGCCGTAAATAAACTTGTTAATATAAATAAAACATTATTCTTTTTATACCTGCAAAGCACAAGTTTCAGTTTTATGCCTAAAAATTCGAATAATTTGTGAGGATGGATGTATATTTGTTACTCAATCACAGCAGATCGACAGGAGGGATCTTAAAAAAAAATAAGCTGAATCAAAAACAATAGGTGAATTCAAGCAGACCAGTTACAGACATTTATAAATTGACAAAAATAATGGTGCTAAAGTCCCACTCACAAGACATAATAACTTTGAAAGTAGGTACTGTAGTTGCCCATTTTGAATCGTAGGTCTCTATGGGGAAGTACAGGCATGAAATTCCATGGACACTATTTTTCAAAAGCCAAAATTATTACAGAACCTTTGTTACATAATTCATTTTCAGATTTTTGTTACCATGTTACCAACTAAACCCAAAAAAATAACTTTGTCTTTGCGTCGGTTTGACCAAAACAAACAACCAACACTATCCAGGACTACATTCCTCATTTGTACACTTTCATCAGGGATTAAATAACGAAGTTTCCTTCCGGGTAATCTTCAGACAAAGTACATTTACCCACTAACTACCTACAGGCTGACACACTGACCCAAAATCCTTACAACACAGGTAGAAGATAACCTCCTCTAGATGCAGCATAAAAGGCTGCCTATACGCGCTACACGTCAGAGCATCTGCCATAACTTGAATGCTTCTAATACGGCTTTTAACAATTATGTATTTATTCTCAATTCAAGTTAAAGTCTAAAGGAGATTTCTAGAAACTGTTAGGATGTGCGTCGACCTCGTCTGTCCAATTGAGGAGGCGACTTGCATCCAGGGCAATCCAAGTCGCTTCCAACCGTTTGGAGTGTTTATTGAAAATGTATGAGGGATATGTTCAACAGTGGACGTCTTACGGCTGAAATGATGATAATGAAAAGGGGATCAAAGCCGAACTTCAACTAAAGTAAAAGTAAATTCACAGACGTGTGGCGCATTTAGATTTTTTTTTATAGTGGTCAAATCAACAAATGTGTCCTCCCGCCCATCACTGTCAGACTCATACTGACTTAAATCAACAGTGATCCCTTAACAGGCGTTTACGTTAGAAGGTCACGTTAATCTGATAAGACAGTTCCGAGACCACGGCAGGCTCTGGCCCTCTAAGGGGGTCCCGAAATAGGTATTTTAAGCGGAATCTAGATGAGGTTATCTGAGCTTTCTTTCTTGAAACAAAAAAACTCAATTAAAGGCCAGAAAAGACAAAAGAAGTGAAATTATTTTCGACATCAACCCCCAAACTGTCTTTTCCACCCCTTTTTTTAGGGGAGGGGAGAAAGGGTCCAATTTATCATTCGAGCTTCTGTTTAGGGTTGAAACCACGACAGGGTTAATTATGTAATACAATACTACTGAGAAGGGTTTAAAAAGAATGATGTTGTTAAACATATTGTCGTGTTTAATGTTTGTAACTTTACATTTGACTGAGTTTGTTTCTTTCATGTTTTCGTTTTAATTTGTTTTTGATTTGATGATGAATGAACTCATTTAAAATTAGGACAGCAGACCAATTAGCTCCTGGTTGAAAAAACAGCTGATTTGTAAGATATTAAGAGTAATTAAATAAGATCAGTAAATATGGAAAATTAAACTACTCTTAGGTTTCGTAAAATTAGCTCTCTCGGGACACTTGGATCATAGTATTTTCAGTGTGCGCTTTCTAAAAAATATAGGTAAGCTTTATTTAAGTGCTAAATGTTGACAAGATGAATAACAAAAGTCGAAGGAGAAATAATAATTCTAATAAAGTAGTAATACACTTATGCAACGTGTCCACTCCAAATGAATAGTGGAAGGCCACAGCTGGCATTATTAGTTGCAAATGCGGAAGTTATAACACATGCACAATCGCGTAAAAATTGCCATACAGATTTGAATGCAATTTGACTTACAGACAGAATATTACGTTTCTGGAACATGATTTTCTGCAACGAAACCAATTCTTCAAGGAAACCAAAATCAAAAATTACTTACTTATTCAAATAAGGCCGAAATCAGCAATTTTAAACGCCAATCGTACAAGTCTCGTTTTTTCTTCAAAACAGAAAACGTCAATTAATAAGTAATACATTCATTTGCCTAGCCTTCCTTCCCAATTATTTTGGGATCAGCTTCCAGTCAAACCAGATGCAGCTGGATATCAGTATCAGTATTTTACATAAAGCGACTACCTTTCGGACCTCCACAACCCAGTAACTGGGTAATACAATACCCCATGGTAAGACTGGTTGTCAGACTTTAGAGCTTCTGACTATCAAAGATCTACAAATGACAGCCGGGTCCAACGGCTTTACGTGCTTTCCGAGGCACGGAGGAAACTCGCTATGATCGACGGTGTCCTTTAATAGCCCTTTATGATGGTCACTCATCCACAGACCGGCAAGCGTGGCTTAGCCCGAAAGATCGGCCTGTGCGGCTGTAATTATTTAGCCACGAGCTCTTCCAAGTAATAAATAAATACAATAACTCAAATTCCATCGCCACCAAAAAATGTAAATAAATATAACCAGAGCAGGAATAGAGCTCGCCACAGAATTAGAACAAGTAATACTGTGCGACTTGAGCTGGCATCTCTTGATCGTAAAGTGTCGGTTATATTGGCGTGCCCATTGCAGGTGGTCGAGCTGCCGTGACTCTTGCCAATGATACTACACACGGGTGCCAGGAACTGGCAACATTATTAATATTACTACTGTTTTTTCTGTAATCTATAACTGTCTCTAAGCAAAAAATCTTAAAAATGTATGCAGTGGTTTAGGCCTGTAAGCGTAACAAACTGATTTTAGCATTATTAAGTAGAGTAAAGCGTGCCAGTCAGACTTGACTGATAAATAACCAACGTTTTACTTCAGGTACTGTTTTCGTTCTAGGGCCGCAGTGTCTTTTTAGGACTATCCCGCGACACTTTGAGCTTTGGTCACCTGTATCCATAAAGAGGGTTATTATACTCTCCATACTACTATTGAAAATTGTATGCCTTTTCACAACAGGGCGAAGACAAAAACAATAAAGGCCATCTGATGCGATCCTTATAATCCTTTTGCATGATTCACGTTCAATTCATTTGACTTAACGATAACTGTCAAATGATTGTACTGTCTGGACAGGTCCACTCAAATCTGTGTGGTTCTTTATTCAAAAGACCGTCTCAGACACCCGCATGGTCCTCGTATGACCTGAACAAAACAATGGCTGGACTTTAAAAGAGACTGTGACCTCTGAGTTTGTTTCGGCTGTTTCTTCTCAGAGCACTCAGTTACGAAACAACGGCCTCATCTAGCTTTAAAAGTATCAGTTGTGACGTGTAAAAGTGTTTTTTTATAACCAACTTACAAAATAAATATCGTTTATGTATTTTCAAAATGTTTGTTGGCCCATCCCCCCCAGCAAAACCGCCATCTTGCTTAACCGTAAACCGACCATTTAAATGTACTAACATTCAAGTCTTGGGGTCAGATGGACCCTTGTTACGATATCTGTACGGGATCCGTTTCCCTGTTCTCACGTAGGTAGTACAACCCCAAAGGGATCACCCCGGAATTAATGAAAATAAAATGGTTGTATTGTCTATTGAATCGTCTAAGATTCTTCTAAAGGTTCAACCGTTTTCTGGGATGTAAATCTCTACTTCGAGGATGTTAAACATGATGATTTTTAACGTGACATTTGTTTATTATTTTAATCTCTTTACTGTTAGCGAGATACCGGGGCCCATTAAGGAGTGTTTCCATTAAACAAGTTACTTGTATATGTCGCAGGGAAATAAGGAAATCAGGGATTTCACAAAATACCGGAAGATGTGGAATATTCTTGTTTATTACGACTTCTTAGAAATTACATATCTCTGACTTTATATTAGTATTTTCTCATATCATTCGATATTTTTAGTAAGAAGACGCATATTCATTGCGAATAGAATATAATATAATAGAATATTCCACATCTTCAGGGATTTCGTGAAATCCCTTATTTTCTCATTTCTCTACGATATATACAAGTTGAAAATTGTATGCAACTTGAACAAACCGCCTTATGCTATAAGTTGCAAGTAGCTAGTTTGAACTGTACATTTTAATTCAAGCAACTGTGAGCATACTCAATTGGAAAATCAGAAAAACCTGTTTGCAATTTGCACACTCTCAAAAATGTTTCCAATTCAAGCTAGCAAGTATTCAAATGTGACGTCATACTTATACGCAAGACTTGCTTAATGGACACGTGCCTTTAGAAAATAATTCCCTGTCCTGTCAAAATATAAAATATAAAAAGATAAAGATATAAAAAGGAAATAAAATTAGAACTTCATTTTTCACTTCAACTAAAATTTATTTAATAAACAGCTAAACCAAAAAGTAAAGCCGTTGATCCCGGCTGTCATTTGCAGATCTTTGACAGTCGTTACAGTTAGTCAGAAGCTCTAAAGTCTGACAACCAGTCTTACCATGGGGTATCGTATTACCCAGTTACTGGTTTGTGGAGATCCGACAGGCAGTTGCTCCATGTAAAATATTGACATCCAGCTAAATCTGGTTTGACTGGAAGCCGACCTCAATATAGTTGGGAAAAGGCTAGGTAGATGATGAAACAGCTAAACCAAAAACTTATAATTAATAATGTGAAGTAAATCTACCAAAACAAAACAGCTTACCTCGTTAATTACACAAACAAGTTTACAGGAATTAATCCCCTTTCAATTAAATAAGGCCGTCTACAAACATGCGTTATTTCCCTCCAATACCGCTGAGTCGTTCAGGTGTGCCGCGCTTATCGTGGCGTGCAAATTGCAAGGAAAACTGAGGTTTCACCTAACCAACGTTGACTTTGGTAGGTTTGTTTAGTAGTGACGATTTTTATAATGATATGATTTTGTTTTTTGTTTACCTTTTCAGCTTAGTAAATCACAAAATCAGTAACCGTTGTACCCGTTTTTTTTAATTGAATGAATGGATAGATACGTCGGAGGGGTACTGACTTTTTTTTTTACGTGGTAAAATCTTCAGATGAGTCCTCCCAACCCAGGCAGGGCGGGAGGGACTATCAGACTTGTACTGACTAAAATCCACGGTGTCCTTCAATAGCCCTTTATGTTCCGGGGTCACGGTGATGGAATAACTCGCGCGACCCCGGCAGGCTTTGGCCCTCTGAGAGACCCGCTGTACCCTCAAAATTATCAATTTTGTAAGTGTGTATCATTTTAGTGTACAATAAAGCATATTCTATTCTATTGCTCGCAAGGAAGGTCTGCTTTACACCATATGACCAAATTATCTATTTTAGGCCGATTGACTAAATAATTCTTATCAATAAGCTAATTAGTCGAAGATTATCAACAAAATAATTAACACGTATTTTTTTCTTTTGTTATATACCTAAACCAAAATTGACAAAGACACGACACTTAGCTTGGGAGGAGATGGCGTTTTGTAATAGTTATGGAATATTATTATTATTTATTATTAGTTTTAAAATTGATAATACGTCACAAGCAAATACAGTTTTTACTTGCTTCTCGTCAGAAGCAAGTAAGGAAAAAAAGGTCAAAGTTACGAGCGACAAATTAGATTTGAAAATTGATAGTAAAAAATTAACTATTTTTTACGACTATATGCAATGTCGAGTCGTGTCGTAACAATATCGTGAGTTGTAAAATGTCTCAAAGACCTTTAGAAACCTAGGCAGCCTAGTCGTTTGTTCCCAGAACCAGTGTAATTATTTACTCTACATAAATGTCACGTTAATAAATAGGGAACGCCAAATGAGAACTATTCAGGTGTAATTTGATGAATTTACGAATATAACTCACTAGAGCTTATAGGTATTTGTTCTTTATGATTGAATGTGTAATTATTTTTAATCTTATAAATCTGAAAAGTAATTGATTGAAAGTTTTTAAACTAAAATATTTATGGGATTTTATATCGCGAAAATATAGCTGTGCTCTACTTTTATTCTCATAATTATGATCAAAATGTTGAAATGTAGGCAATGATGAACATAATATAAAATATAAATCTCCAAGTAAAATTAAACAACCGCATTAAATAAGATACCAACTTTTGTAATTATAATTTAACCAACGCATAATAACCAAATTAAAAATTTCAACGAGAAAAAAAAAATATGGAAAAAATTAATTCTCAGCCAAAGTTGTACCACGTGACGTTTCTTCCAAAATGTTGCCATTAAAATTTATTCTAATTTATATTTTTCTTTAATTAAATAAGACATGCCCGAAGTGCTGGGAACGTGACCGGGGGGCGGAAACCATTAGACATTAGGTATAGGTCTTACTGATAGCGACTAGATACTTTTGCAACGCTCTTTCAAGATACACGCTCAAGCGATATTCACACTGTACGGAGAAAACAAATAAACGACGGCACGCATGACGTGGTTAGCGCAGTGGCTGAGTGATCGGACTGCTGCGCTGCGTGTCGCGATTTCTATTCCCGCACGTAGCAAATATTTGTATGATCTACAAGTAGTTGTTCCGGTCCGGGCGTTTATTGAGTTTATATGTTTGTAAACGCACCCACGACACACGAGTAATTGCTAGTGCGGGGCAAAAAAAATATGTCATATTTAATTTCGTCTTTGCATGCACGGGCCTCACTGGGTGACTGATTCTCAAGAAAAAAACAATGGTACAGATTCGATAACCCTATACCCAATAAAATATAAATTTTGCAAATAGCAGTCCTTGCTATTGCCCCCAGCTCACACAATATAGTTAAGTTTAGTCTATAATAGTTACTGTTCACAGACATAATTGGATAGTAGCACCGCAATAACCAACGTTTGATAAACCAAATTCAAATGGCATTACTCCTTTAAATAAAATGTCGCAGACGACAGGTATATTATTAAAAATAAATAATCTGAATGTTTCGATATGAAAATATAAAAGTAATAGACAGTTAGCTGTCATGGATACTTTCCTGAGATTTTCATTGAAAGATGTGTTTGAAATATTTCGTGTTCTAAAAAACATCCTCGTCATTATACACAGCTACAGTGCAATGAGCCTCAGTTGCGGCACAAGCGGTTCTAACATCGCTAATCGCTGACAAAGAGACCTCGCCCCAACCACCTTCTAAAACGAGGGAGCGAAAGAAAGTAAAGTGCTTCAAAATAGCTCCGTAGATAAACGTAAATATTCGGTGTCTTATTTAATTTTTCTAAACGCAAAAGCGCCATTTCGTCTACTAAGTGACTGAGGGAATCTCAGCTTTCTTTTTGTCCAACAAAATTAGTTTTTCGATCAGAGTGAGAATTTCGACAAAAAAAAAACAGTTTTTCTGAGTGTTTGACTTTTGTCGGCAATAGGATTTTTTTTCTTACTAAATTGTATTTTGATTTGATTGAAGATTTTCACTTAGTTTCAAGGGCAGAGTTCTTAAAGGTTTAATTTATAAAATCTTTCGGTCATCATCATCCTGCTCTTAATCTTTCGGTAAAACAAACAAATTGTTACTAACCCGATGATTCTTCCCTCTCAATTTTACGAGGGGACCTTTATCCGAGTAACGTCTATTATTTTGACTCTTTTTTTCATAAAAACCGTAAAGAAAAGTACCTACATAAGAGCTTCTTGAATTCGTTTAGGAACTCAAGTACATAACAGGTCAGGTTTAGCGCTGAACCGCGTTTAAAAGGTCCTTATCCGCCAGTCCATCCTTATAGTAATGGCATGATCTTTGGGTCAAGATGTCTGGTGGTCTACTGCTCCATAGTTAGGTATATCTCATCACTTGTCTTCATGATGTAATATGTTTGTTTTTGCACACAACCTTATGCACTATTTAATGTCTGTAAAGGGAGGGGCCGGATGGGCGTCGTTGCCGAGGGAGGCCTAGAAAACGATGGCGTGACGATCTAGACGCATTTAAGAGTGATTGGCCGGAGAAAGCCGCACAAAGGGAAGAGTGAAAGGTTATCGGGGAGACCTTTGCCCAGCAGTGGGACAATATAGGTAAAAAAAAGGGAGGGGCCGCACTAAAGCGAAATGCCGTTAATTTCGCTGAAACAGACTTTAACAGCTTCACTAAAAAAATAAAAAGTTAAACATCTGTTAGACACTTCCTACTCTTCACTTCTCAAGTGTTCAACAAATGTTTAACTCTTTATAATAAGACGTAAACGTCCATTTAGCAACGCAAATATCGAACGGCATTTCCCGTCAAGACACAGTTATAGAACTATCAGTATCAATAGTCTTAACTGTTAAACTATAATCGTTAGTAAAGTTCTTTAATGTGCTTAGTCACTTGACCGCCCTGAAACTTTCAGGATGATGTGAAGGCTTGATGCTTGCCATGTTAACACTGATTAGGGAGGCCGGTACAACTGCTCGACATTTTTTCTTTGTCTGTAACTAATTTGTACAAAACTGAATAAGATATTTTTCACACTACTTGCTCGTAAATGTCATATTATACGTCAGGCAAACCTACTGTAAAGCATGACATTATTCCCCCTCGCTCGAGCCGGGAATAATATATGTACTGAATTTCATCATTCCCGTGGGAATAATGTGATTTGAATTTGGAACCTCAAAGAAAACCGTATGAAAACTTTCACCAAGGAGTCGTATCAGTAATGGCGGCCGCTGGCAGCAACAGCTGATCGCTTACAGTGGTGCCAACTTCACGTTCAAAGGTTGTCGTACCACATCAAATTTCAAAATTCGAATTTATTTCCTCGCAGTAGGTGTGAAAAGCAGAGTACGCTCCTCGGGAGTAAAGCTGCCTAGTCTTGGGCTGACTTGAATCCCTCGCTACACTAAGGATTCTTAACTTAATTCCCTCGTTTCACTCGGGAATTAACACTTGAACCTCCTCGCTGCGCTACGGAGGTTCACCCCAGAATCCTTAGTGTAGTTTCGGGATTCAATACGCCCGTGACGTAAGTCAATGCTTTACTCCCTTGGTGCGTAATCTACTATTTATTCATCTTATTTTTTGTTTTAATTTTTCTAAATTGTTGTTTTAAAAAATCTTGAAATTACAGTAATTAAACGACATGGCGTTTCCCATCCAACTACAATTTATTGAAAGATTTGATTAAGTTAATTAATAAATAAATTAATTAAAAAGAAAAATTGTATCCCACTTGCAATCTAAAATTTTTCTTTCCTCAAAAATCATCTTTTCGATGCGCATCGCATGCGTTAATACGTTTAAAAATAATTAATTAGTATGGTAGACGCTATCTCATTATACAACATTGATTTGGCTGTAATGTCAACGTGTTGGGTGGAAGTTAGTTAAACACTAATCCAAGAGATGGCGCCACGCTACCATAAAGCGTTAACAAGGAATAGAGAATTTCGGCTTGCAAGTGTGGATTGCAATGGCCTAGTTGGTTAAGGCGTCTGGAGTACCTATCCAGAAGACGCGGGTTCGTATTCCTCTTGCAATCTAAAATTTTTCTTTCCTCAAAAATCATCTTGTTTAAGTTATCTTAAAAGAGCACCGCGATCCTTGAACGCCTGGAACATACGTTTAGCATTTTCCCGAAAATATTCTGTTTTCACTACTAAAATCTAAAGAAACAATAATTTTTCGTCAATCACCAAAAGTCGGATACGGTGCGGATATTATCCGCAATCGTTAAACTCCTATTTTTATGTTGACCGATCTGTAAAGTTTTTATAGCCTGACATAAAAAAATCCGTCGTTTATTTATAACCAAGATAACATTGATCTGTGATATAAGTAATAATAATACCTATAGATTTTGTTATAAAAAAGTGGTTTATACTACTCTGTGGCCACGACTTTGCTCGTATTAAAAATTCATCAGCCATTTTGGCTTTGCTGGCGTTGTGTTTACATCTGTAGGTACCGTACACTTTCTGATTAAAAGAAAAATATCAGCTAATTATCTCATTTGATTAGGAAGCACAGTATATCACGAGGCGTGGGGCTGTCTGGGTCGCGGGTCTGTCTCAAAGTCAAAGTCAAATGTTTTTATTTCACATAGGCCCATGAGGGCACTTATAAAACGTCGACAAAAACGTGCTCGGTTCGGGTTGGTCGATTCCATGGAGAAGAACCGGCAAGAAACTCCATGGTCTCATCAGGTAACCATGACCCTGGAACGTAACGGGCTATTGAAGGATACCCGTGGTCTGGGTCGCGGGTCTGTCTCATCAGGTAACCATGACCCTGGAACGTAACGGGCTATTGAAGGATACCCGTGGTCTGGGTCACGGGTCTGTCTCATCGGGTAACCGTGATCCTGGAACGTAACGGGCTATTGAAGGATACCCATGGTCTGGGTCGCGGGTCTGTCTCATCGGGTAACCGTGATCCTGGAACGTAACGGGCTATTGAAGGATACCCGTGGTCTGGGTCGCGGGTCTGTCTCATCAGGTAACCATGACCCTGGAACGTAACGGGCTATTGAAGGATACCCGTGGTCTGGGTCACGGGTCTGTCTCATCGGGTAACCGTGATCCTGGAACGTAACGGGCTATTGAAGGATACCCGTGGTCTGGGTCGCGGGTCTGTCTCATCGGGTAACCGTGATCCTGGAACGTAACGGGCTATTGAAGGATACCCGTGGTCTGGGTCGCGGGTCTGTCTCATCGGGTAACCGTGATCCTGGAACGTAACGGGCTATTGAAGGATACCCGTGGTCTGGGTCGCGGGTCTGTCTCATCGGGTAACCGTGATCCTGGAACGTAACGGGCTATTGAAAGATACCCGTGGTCTGGGTCGCGGGTCTGTCTCATCGGGTAACCGTGACCCTGGAACGTAACGGGCTATTGAAGGATCACTGTGGACTTTGTAAACCAAATCGCAAGACGCTGGCGTTATTGCGTATAAAATCTTTAAATCGGAAAAAGTTAGAAAATGTTCCACATTTGCGCTTTTGCAATCAAATGTTTTACATATCTCACAACTTCGAACTCACACATATTCCAATGTAGCGTGAAACCGGAAAGAAATATGTAAAATGCAATACCGTACTAAATTATTCTAGAAATATGAAGTAGCTGCTACTTTTCGCATGGCGGGGGGTGTTCAAACTTGCATCCCGGTGGTCCCCACACCGTGTAGACACATCTTAGTTCTACATAGTCCATGTTTTGAATACGTGAGTTACCGCTTTAGCATACTAAAGTTTTTATTGAGAAAGATTCTTGTAGATTCTCACGTCTTTTTTACACTTACCAAGGCCGAATAAAGAGGCACACGATGCGTTGCGGCGCCGCGTCACAAAGATTTCACCGCATTAGCGGGCATACGAGCGGTGCGGCGCCACAACGTTGTTATGTCGCAGCGTTGCCGTCGGCGCCCCAGCTGCGTTGGACAGTCTGTTAATAAAAACAACAACTGAGCGGTGCCGCTCCGACGTCGCAACGCATTCACCCCTCCCCGCCTCGTCTCGGTTGTTGCAAGTGCATTGCGACGCTGGATCGCATTGTGACATGGCACCATTGAGCTATTATTATTACGTATAGAGACGACACCACGTATCACCACTGTCCCGATGTTCAGCTGCATCCGGGTTGCCTGGAAGCCGACCCCAATACAGTTGGAAAAAGGCTAGGCAGGTGTTGCAATTTATAATCATCATCAGCCTATAATGCCCAGTGCAGATATCTTCGAATTTTTGGTTCTAGGACATGCCGGTTTCCACACGATGTTTTCCTTCACCGTTTTGAGAGCAGTGGTAATGAAATAAATTTACACAAAGTAATGCACCTGGCGGGGTTGGAACCCACGATCTGCAACTCGTAAGTCGGGACCGATACCACTGAGCCACCACTGCTCCTGCAATTTATAAGATACCTACTTAATTTAAAAACAAACAAAAATATAATCCATTATATTGAAACAAATCGGTTGAACCTAGTTTTATAGTTTTAGTTGCAGTAGCATAGTGCAGACGGATAGACCTCGGGGGACACAAGTTTGAGCCAACCTACACACTAGGCTTTGAAACTATTATTACTTTGAACTGTATAGAGCTACATAATGCAACATTACAATGTCTCGAAATACACAAAAAACTCGTTATTTTTGGCCAACATGCTAAAGTGATAGAAAAAGTAACATTGCGCGACCGTCTTAAAACGAAACCGCGGTTTTGGAACACAAAGGACAACTAAAGAAAAAGGTTGATTTTTTAGTCAGTCAGGTAGTCCTACTCCAGACAAAGTGGTGACACTCATTCGATAAGCAAATCTAAAAAAACTGAAATCTTAGTCACTTTATTTATACTTAATCAATGACTGCGCAACAAAGTTTCAGAAGGTAAGAACATTGATCGTCACATTTGCTAAAGACAGATTTAGCGATTTTGGACATAACTATATTTAGGCGATTTGTGTTCCACGCCCGCCTCAAAGAGCTGTTAGCAAGTACTGAGTCCTAGTCTAAGTCCCTCCTGTCTTGCACTGGGTGGGAGGACTCATGTGATGATTTTACCACGACAAAAGAAAAAGAAAGGCTCCATATATTTATCTATAATATGTATGTATTTAGAAATATATAAGTATGTTTATCCGTTGTCTAGTACCCATAACACAAGCTCTGCTTATCTTGGGAATAGATAGCGTTGTGTGATAGTTGTGGAATATATTATTATTATTATATTTTAATGTCTTTGATCAATGTTATCAAAAATAAACCATAAATATAAATCAGGAATAATGTTGCTTCCTACCAGTTTTACACCTTATAAACAATACATTTTTCACGTCTTTATAATTTTAGTATAGAGGGTTTATTCTATACTAGATCTACACAAAGTAGGTACACATAACCTACTTGGTATTACCAGCTTCTCAGCTTAATACATCAAGTTAGTTCCAAAGTAGTTTCCCCAGGGCTAAGATGTCAGCCCGTGCCACAAGTACTTAACTTTATGGATACTGCTAGAAGAAGTTACACTGTTCCTTAGACGGATCATTTATAAGTAGAAGGAGGTTTTGAAATAAGACTTTGCCTAGACAATTATTTTTATCGTAGTCAATTCATTAAATAATATTCCACAACTATCACACAACGCCATCTAGTCTCAAGCTAAGCAGAGCTTGTGTTATGGGTACTAGACAACTGATAAACATACTTATATATTTCTAAATACATTCATATTATTAGATAAATTATACACCCAGACACAGAACAATAATGATCATGCTCATCACACAAACATTTGTCGTGGGTGGAAATCAAACCCACGACCCCCGGCATAGCAGTCAGGATCACTAACCACTAGACCGACAGACCAGTCATGAATGAATGAATCCTCCCGCTTTGTGTGAATTGAAGTCTCAGACTCGTACTGACTAAAATCCACGGTGTTCTCTCAATAGCCTTTTATTTTTCAAGATGTTTAAACAGTCCCCCGTCGGTCCTCTATGGAGGCCCCATTAGATTACTGATAATTCTTTGAGGGACGTGTGGAACACGACGCGCCGTCGACCTGGGCATGGTCCATGGACGGCGAGTAACCCATACTCGGCGGTATTTGAACGCAATAGAAATTGAGACGCGGGAGCGGACTCGTGCGTAAAACGCCTTATCTGGACAGGCTCATATTCGTGTCCATTTCTTAGACACAAGGCCTGATATTACAATAAAATCGTAGCATTACTTATTTGTTACATGTCAAACACGTTACGACGTATCTTCGCAATAAACAAAACATGTTATCATTTAAAACGAGCACGCCATGTAATATCACAAAATGCAGGTGTTTCCCGACTTTCTCTAATTAACTGAGGACGTGACTGTACAATTATCTTGTATCTGTCGCGGGGTAGTCGAAAAATTGGGCTTATTGTGAAATTTCCAGGTTTTTTTTAAAAGACCTAAACTGCCTTTTGTGATATATTGTTGTATTGTTGTTGAAACCTTATCATTGATGATTTTTGAGGAAAGAAAAATTTCAGATTGGAAGTGGGATTCGTCTTTCATCTTTACGATGCTCATCGCGTGCGTTAATGCGTTTAAAAATAATTAATATAGCTTATCATTGTCTAAATTTGTTGGACCTAATTCCCGTGTCAGATAATTCTAATCGAGATTTTTATCAAGACTTTCTTAATAAAATCCGACATTAGATTAGTATTGTATCGGATGATATCATTAAGATCAATAGCCTTGCTACTAATGGGAATTAAACATATTTTGTATACAAATTGGTACAACTTTATCAAAACTTTTGCGGACATGTGCATTTTTTTTGTTTTTCTTATGAAACGAGAACAAATAATTTTATATTTAATTATTATAAACCAAGACAAAGGTCACAAAAAATCCTAAGACTTTCACAACAAACTCGAATTTCTCAATAACTCAGCGACATATGAACAGTACAAATGTAACACATTTTTGTAGTACTAAGTTTGTTAATTTCAAACGTACGGAACCACCCAGGGGTTTCTAGCAGAACTTCCGCGTTGCATGTGCAAACGTGACGAGAATGCAGGCGACTGCACGCCTGCAACTTACTGCATTTACATTTTGGGCAGTACATGCCATTAATGGTCTGTGTGCTGCAGTGCCAGTCCAGATGAAATTCTCTTAACGGTTCTGAATAGTTTGAGATTAAGTGATATTTTGGATAAATCTTAAAAACATAGCTTGTCCATATTTTTACATAGTAGGAAACAAAGCCGTTTAAGTGTCTGTATAACTTCCGTACTTCACCAACATTGATACTATAATTATTTGTTGCTTTAAGGACAGGTTCGTGTCTAAAAAAAATCAAAAATTTGAACCGTCCGAACGTCCAAAGCCGGAGAAGCATAATTTAAATAATATTAATTAGACATTTTTAATTTTTCTGGTCATTATTTTATTTTTATTTAAGTTAATAATCAATAGATGAGCTAGAAAAGAGGTTACTACAGAAATTACGAAGTAGATTTCCTCGATGATCAAGTGACAGTAGAAAACGTCTGTACTGAGTGTGAGGTTTACTTCCCAAATCGGCTATTTATTCCATTTTGAAATTCAGAACTTCATAATCAGCAAAGTAATGTTGGAAATCAGTATCCTTAGCACGAGTTTTCACCTTTTTTACTTTACAGAGTTTTTGCAGCATTTCTTGTATAAAAAATGGAACAGCGCCTCTGGTGTGCGAAGAAGGAAGTAATTTGTTCCTTGAAAATTGTCAAAGTTCCAGTTACGTCTATAATACTGAAAACTCGTGCTAAGGATACTGATCATAAACGACCAAATATTAACGTCTTCAATCTACAGTAACCTTTCACTGAAAACAGGCATGATATCTATGTTTGGTTTTCCTTAATAAACGACTCAAAAAGTCAAAGAGCAATCACGCCAAACAAACTGAATAAAAATGTTATTCATGAGTCAACCCCCGCCTTGTTCTTAATGTGTCAAAAATGATGTCATCCATGAATTCTTAACTTAATTCTTCCGGGTGCCTCATAGAGGGAATAGGTACAATTATTGGCAGTCATTATGCAGGAAAAAAAGGTCCTTCTACAAACAGCAGGGCGGAACAAAAGAAAAACATCTTAGAAAACTTGGATCGAAACATCTATGGAGTTCGCTTATTTTCTTTGGGAAAGAATGTACAAGTTACGTTAAGTATTGCTTTCCTGTCTTTTGAGGGTTTTGTAGGCAAGAACTTATTTGTGTGATAATTCTTTAACACTGTCCATTGTTTATTTTATAAGTTTTTATGAGTATCTATACATATAATAAAATAGTAGGAAAGTCAAAACATTGAATATTTTTTTAAAAGAATACTTGGGGTATGATCTACAATCGATACCGAAGCCAAAAATATAGTTTTTAGAATTTTTGTCTGTTTGTCTGTTTATCTGTTTGTCTGTTTGTCTGTATGTATGTCCGGGATAAACTCAAAAAGTACTGGACGCATTTGAATGATTCTTTTTTTATTGTATAGGTATTAAGTCTGGTCAAAACATAGGCTATAATTTATTTTGAAAACTTGAACAACTGGCGCAGAACCGCAACAGACCAGCTAAACTATAAGAGATACAAAAATGGTGCCATAGCGAAAATTGTTTAACGTGATGAGCATTTTCTACTGAGAGAATTTATTTGAAGATCTGGAACACCTGATGTGGAACTCCAAGAGCCCAGCTACACTATAACATATACAGGAATAACGTCTCAGCAAGTTGTTCGGCCTGATGAGCACTCTCTGTGGACATATAAAAATTGAAGATCTGGAACACCTGATGTGGAACTCCAAGAGCCCAGCTACCCCGCGGTGGTGGACGCCCACGGCGTCGGACGTCACAAGACGATCTCCGGCCACCGTAGGCGCGGGCATGCGGGCGGCGAGTAAAGGGCAACTCGCCGTCCGACCATGGACGGCGCGTCGTGTTCCACGCGCGTCTTAAAGAGCGTCAGCATAATGACGGGGCCCTCTCTCAGAGGGCTAAAGCGTGCCGGGGTCGCGGGACTTATACCATCACCGTTACCCCGGAACATAAAGGGCTATTGAAGGACACCGTGGATTTTAATTAGTACAAGTCTGACAGTTACTCCCACCCTGCCCGGGGTGGGAGGACTCATTTGATGATTTACCACGAAAAAAAAAGAGCCCAGCTACACTATAACATGATTTTTTCAACTGGGCGTGGATGGCTATCTTCGAAACTATGAGGAATATCGAAAAATTTTGAAGACTCCTTTCAACAATTCTGGGAAGTAATCATATACGGCAAACTTAAGAAAAACGTATAATTAAAAAAAACTGATCAATCTTCAAGGCGATGACTGTATTCGAAACTTAAGTTAACCTTTTCTTCTTTGAAATCATGCTTATTTTTGTTCAACTCAACGCCCAGTTGAAAAATTCAACCTGTATAGGAATGACGTCTTAGAAAGAGATGTTCAGCCTATAATGAGCATTATCTATTGATGTATTAAAATATAAGATTTGGAACACCTGATGTGGAAATCAAAGCTATCACTAATTTCACGGACTGATTTTCAATGACGATTAATATATTAATACAAATTTAAATCTACTGGCCAAACTCCCATGAATTTTTTACCCGGGCTCTTGGAGTTGGGTATCAGACTTTTCAGGTCTTCGATTTTGCCGACCCCTTTGTCGCTGGCATAAGCAACAAGATCCGCGTACGAAGTCGCAGGCAGAAGCTAGTATTTTATAGAAGATTGCGGTATTTTACTTACGCGCATTTGAAGTATTTACGGCGTTTATTATATCCTTAGCGTTGTCCTGTCATTAAATCTTGATTTCATATTACAATTAATCATTTGAATACAAGATAACTGGGCAAATCCATTTAAAATAGATGTATTAGCTTATTTCATAACGATGCTGTAACTTAAGTTAGATACGGCTAAGATACACAAGTAAAGAGATGACGTCATTTTAATAACACACGCCGTTATCGTCCATGTGGGACCACCTAGAAGTGGCCTGACAGCTGACTATTTATGAAAAAAATTGCCGGCACTGGGCAGGGGATATGGAAAATGAAAAGGCATCTCTTGTATATAAAACCTTAACCCAAACCTTTTTTACGTGGTAAAATCATTAAATGAGTCCTCCCGCCCCCATCTGTTAGACTTGACTGACTAAAATCCACGGTGTCCTTCGGTAGCCCTTTGTGTACCGGGCCTCGTCATGTGAGAACTCATGCTAGAGCCTCATTTTAACATTAACACTATCTGTTTACAATGTCCCGCAGTTAGTCTATTTGCTGTTTGCGCGGGTTACTTAGCAAAGTACCGAGTGTTAGACTAGATCTATGAAATGTTAGTGCTCACCTAAGTGCCTAATATTATAATGGTGACTAGGATAAGATGTATAAACGAAGAATTGGTTCTTTACAAGATAAATATATTATACACAGTGAAAGATCACCGTGGATTTTAGTCAGTATAAGTCTGAATATCCCTTATGCCCCGCTCTGGGTATGTGGGCGGCGAGTAAAGGGCAACTATACGTGCGGCGAGTAAAGGCCAACTCGCTACCCGACCATGGTCCATACCCGGGTCGACGGCGCCTTGTGTTCCACGCGCGCATCAAAGAGCGCAGCATGATAACGGGGCCACCTTCTAGAGGGTCAAAGCCTGCCAGGGTCACGGGACTCATTCCATTAGCGTGACTCCGGAACATAAAGGGCTATTGAAGAACATCGTGGATTTTAGTCAGTACGAGTCTGACAGTCCTTCCCGCCCTGTCGGGGTGGGAGTACGTCATTGGATGATTTTACTACGTAAAAAAATGTCCCGCCCTGGGTAAGAGGACTGATTTGATGATTTTACCACGATAATAAAAATCAGACGTAACGTTGTGACGGTAAAAGAAAAATAAAACAAAGAAATCAAAATCTCAACCACACTCCTAACGTATCTAACTTTGATAGCACATCCAAAATTCATTCGTAGCTCCCCAGCCAAAGCACTTAAACCGCCATTACATTGGGGCATTAGGTAGCAAGTTTGGTCCCAAATTTACCCGTTTCATTAACTGCCTAATGATTTCCGATAGACCTGAACCAGTTGTAACGTTCTGACAAAATATGGGGAGCGTCTTTTTAAACATATTTACGTAAAAAATATTACTAGCGCATTGCGATATTGACGACTCTCTGATTTCTTATTCATGCTTCTTGTCAGGACATTGGTGGCTTTAGATGGCATTACGGCCTTGAAACTCAAAGGGTAACTTGAAGAATGGGGTCGTTTAGAAACCATGCTGAAGGGTCTATAGACTTGATTGACTTTAGTTAGTCCTACCGTTCTTCTTAACGTGGGAGACTCCATTTGATGGAGTTTTGATTTTTCATCTAAATAAATAGCAGCTAGCACTCGAAACTTATCCTATAAACATAAGATTGAAAAGTTTTTATCCAGATTTAATGTTTCCGATATTAAATTTGGATATTATAAACTTTCCAATCGAATAAACACTGTTTTAGGCTATCACGGTTTATTTTACAATTTAAAATGTCACTTACGGGATATCTTCCGTGATTATTAATTGTTTTGATTTCCCGATATGTCATCCCGTGATCATGGCGCTTGCAACAGCGTCGAAATAACGGGAACTCAAAACAATTAATAATCACGGAAGATATCCCGTGAGTGACATTTTAAGTTTCCAATCGAATTTGTCAATCAATCATCGTAGGCTTCGTCTCAGTCAGCTTTGATCTCTTTTTAGCGTGGTAAAACCATAAAAAATGACCTCCCTGGTTTGAGCAAGAGGAACGGTCAGCCCTTTACTTGCCAGAGTCTCTGTTACTTGGTTAGACTACTCCTCCACTATTCTTTTCTGATTAATTTCGTTGCATGATCCAAGACGGGTAAATTCATTCTCCGGGACACGTCGAGCTTCATTGCTTCGGCGCTTTTTCGGTGGTTGCCACTGTTGATTCTGGCTCTCAGGAGTTGCAGTAGTTTGAGAATAGTGTGGTGGGTTTGTCCCAAAAAAAAAAGTCTTGCGACCCCGTAGACAGTTCCACGACCACGGAAACATACGCGCTACCCCAGAGTCAGCTTTTACTTAGACTAGAGTCAACAGCAAACCTATCACATCTTCAAAAAAAAAACAATGGCTAAACCTCTTACTATTTACTATTCATTGTATTTTAAAGCAAAACTGTAATACTGATTCAAAATGAAAGGTCAATGCCTTGAAATGTGGAACGAAATTACTCCGCAGCTGAACTTTGTGAACTTTCTACGATTATGTCCTAATTTAAACTAAAGGCAAAGAGCCTTTAGGCTAAAACTCAACCCTGGTCACCCAGTAACAGTTACAGCGTGATGGTACATATTATTGTATGTGCCCTTGCCCCTAAAATTCAGGACCGAGTTCTGCCGGAGAGAATTGAATTAAGATTGTAGCCACGAAAATGGCGATATCAACTTTCTAACTGTGCTATTTCAGCAAAGATTTTTTTTAGGCTGTACCCAAGAACGCGTCGCCTGTGTTGTCTTAGTGAATACCAAATTGAAGTTTCGTCCCTTGGGCAGCGCTGACACAAGTCTGTCGTAATTTTTACAAAAAAGCATTGCAGTTTTATTTTTAACACCCAAACTGTAGTTTTCAATATGAATCGATTTTTGATTTTCACTAATTACTAATATAATATCGAAACATAAGACAGCTATGTATACTTTTTGATCTATGTATAAGGGCGGGTTCTATCAAAGCATGCATTGTAGGTCATACAAATATTTATTTGTATGACCTATAATGCAAGTACTTGTTCCGAGTCTGGGTGTCTGTGCATGAGAGTTTCTATGTTTGTAAACGCACCCACGATACAGGAGAAATTCCTAGTCTGGGACAACGTTTATAAAATTGCTTTTTGCGAAAGGAAATAACCAAAATGCTAAATGGAAACTTAAATTTTTATTAAAAAACCACGTGTTTACTTTACCCACGTTTTCGCAAAACGCCAATGAATACTCGCTACTCTAATGGCCCACGACCAAGCACAAAACGCTTAACCCCGTGAAATCAATGTTGAAATTGTTTTAGCCAAGCTTTAAACTTAATTAAATATAAATAAAGACAAACACCATGCCGTTTAAAGCTCTTTCGCCAGCGTTCCGGTTACAAATAAGTTTAAAAGCCTTCCATTTTAAAGTTATATTGTTATTTATCAATTCAGAGAATTCAGAACAAACTTCTTGAACTAGGTTTAGGGGTTTAAACGTAGTCGACGGCGCGTAGTGTTCCTCACGCGCCTCAAAGAGATGTCAGCAATAGGGTATTTTGTACTCAAAAAAAATATGAGTCCGAAATAATAAAAGAAAAAAATAGATTATAAAAAAAAAATTAGACTCGTATTTTTTCTTTTGTCACGTAAACCAAAATTGACGAAGATACAACACTTCTAAAAATCACAAAACGTCACTCGGTCGTTACAATTTTACAAGCGTAATGACGTCACAAGCCCCCACTCCCGAATTTGGAAGCGTTCTATCTTTGCAATATTCATTGATTTGAAAAAATAAAAAATACGTGTCCATTATTTTTCAATATTATTACTTACGGACTAAATAGATTATCAATTTATTTATGCAGTAAAATACCCTATTATGATGGGCCTCCCCTTAGAGGGCTAAAGCTTATGGAGTCGCGTGACTGTCTTATCAGGTCACCGTTACGTTCCAGGGCCACCTGGAACGGAAAGGGCCATTAATGATCACCGTGGATTTTAGTCAGTATACAAGTCTGGGTGGATAATTTAAGGAAGGTGGCTGGCAGTGGATGGATGCGGGCTGCCCAGGACCGGGATGGTTGGCGCTCTTTGGTCCCGGAGGCTTAAGTTCAGCAGTGGACGACAATAGGCTGATAATGTAAGTCTGACAGTTTCACCAGCCCCACTCTGAGTGGACAGACTCATTTGGTGATTTATCACGATAAAAAAGGTTTCATTGAAAAATAAAGTAGATACTTACTCATTATTAGAACAAATTGAATCACTCAAAACCCTTGTTATCGGAGAAAAGGTCAATTTTAAACATTTTACTGATCAAAGGGTCCTTGAAACAATAACAATAAATAATTACTGCCTGAAAAACGAGCAGTAAAAAAACATTTTCGATCGGATTTCACTTTGATTCAAACAAAATAAGCGATGTAAAGAAAAGGAAAAATTGTCTCAAAGTAGGTGCACCATGTTGATAAATGAATAGAACAGTACCCTTAGCACGAGTTTTCAGTATTTGAGACATAAAGATAAGTAGGTAAACTAGAACTTTGACAATTTCAAATTGACAATTTTCTAGGAATAAAATTGTTCCTTTTTCGCACACCAGAGGCGCTTTTCCTGTAAATACTGGAAAGACTCTGTAAAGTAAAATAGTAAAAACTCGTACTGGATAAAAATATCAGATTATATCGACACTGATTCTGTGTGTCGCGGATTCGATCGAATGGATGATGGTCATGGCAAAAAAATTGTGTGATCTTCAAGTTATCCTTTTGGGTCTGACTGTTTATGTATATGAGTCTTAATGTTTGTAAACGCACCCACGACCCAGCAGAAATTTCTCAATTCTCAACAAAACAGATTTAAAAATAAAATAAAGAACGTTTTCCACAATGACACAATTACAAAATGTGTTCGTATTTAAAAAAGACAACGTGCAAAATGAAAAGAAAAACTATTTTTTTCGTTTTTCTTTTCAATTTGTACGATTGTCTTTTGATTTTGAACATTATTTAAAAATTATCTAAAACAGTCTTCATTTAAAACAATCGAGGGTCACCCTACACGATCGGCCCGCTTTTCTTAACGAGTCAACTGTCGAAGTAAATCAAGTTTTCACGAAATTCTTATTACATTTCCCGAGCTTTTAGCGCCTCTCCAAATTGCATTTGTGGAACATTTCAGTATTATTTTTTCACTTTATCTTTATCTATACTGAGTCTTCAAGGTCGAGGTTGATCCGAGGATGCCTGATCAACCATTATTTGCTGAGGTTCACGATAAAGGCGTCATTACTTTCTTAACTTAAGTCCATATGCAGGGTGAATTATTCAACTGGGATGGCTATACCTATCCGAAACTCTAAAGAATATCAAAAACCGCTGAAAGAAGACTCGAGGCCGATTTTGACGTAAACTAAAACTGCATTAGAATATCAATAATTCTTGGCCAGGAATCAAACCCTCTGATTTTGGAAAAAAATCCAGTGAAGTAGTTTTAGTTTTCGTCAAAATCGACCTCCGGACTTCTTTCGTACATAACGTTTTTCGATATTCCTCATAGTTTTGGATATAGCTATCCATGCCCCGTTGAAAAATTCATCACATATATCGAATTAGCTGAACCGATATGGATATTTTTTTTTTTCGTTGGTCGCCTTACGCTTCGAATCTTTCATTCCATTCTTAAACGTCTTTCGACCTATTGGTAAGGCGTCTGGCTTAAACGCACGACAATCTCATAGCCTGCGAGAAGTTGTTTCCAAAAAACAATTACACCTGAAATTTCCGGCATACCTAGGGTTGCCAACCGTACTATAAAGTATTGAACTGTATTTAGGGTTTCCGTACTATACATATACTGTTGAAGAAATATATAGTACGCGAAAATACTATATTTCAGTACAATAGCTCAATGTTTAAATTTTGCAATACTTACTAAAATTATTAACATTAAAAAAAGTTTATATTCTTGCAATTTTCAAAGTAATATAGTGCAAAGTCCAAAGAAATATAAATGTGAAATATATATAACTCAAGCCTATTTTTTATTCTTCCCTACTAAAATAATATATTTGTTTTTTAAGCGTACTAAATTTTTTATCGCTTTTTCAAAAAAAAAAACTATATTTAGACAAAAAAATGTTGGCAACCCTAGGCATACCGTTTGCTGCAACGGATACAGGTTACCCGACCAAGTGAACGGCACAGCGAAAGGAACGACAATGAAAAAAAAAAGTCCATTGTTACAGAGAGATCCCGGGAGGATTGAGGTCCTTAATTGCTACGCTGGACCCTATAGTGGATTTATTTCTATCGATAGGTTATATTGACTTTACTTGATTTTACTTTACTAGACTATTTGTTGATGATTTTTTTTTTTGATAAATGAGCAAGTAATGAAATAATCATAATAATATTCCACAACTATCACACAACGCCATCTAGTCCCAAGCTAAGCAGAGCTTGTGTTATGGGTACTAGACAACTGATAGACATACTTGTATATTTCTAAATACATACATTATTATAGATAAATTACACCCAGACTCAGAACAAATGATCGTCCTCATCACACAAACATTTGTCCTCGGTGGGAATCGAACCCACGACCGCCGGCATAGCAGTCAGGGTCACTAACCACTAAACCAACAGGCCAGTCAAATTAAATAAAATAATGATTTTTCAGAAAACTAGGAGAAACCATTGTTTCGTACCTGATTACTCTGAGAAGAAACAGCCGAAAAAACTCAGAGTTCACAGTCTCTTTTAAAGTCCAGAGATTATACTTATGGAGATCAGTAACCCAATTGTACTCCTTCGCCCGACCCGTAAATCGAACCCAGGACCCAACACTCACACCTTGCGATCACTATATTGACTGGCCTGTTGGTCTAGTGGTTAGTGACCCTGACTGCTATGCCGGGGGCCGTGGGTTCGATTCCCACCCAGGACAAATGTTTGTGTGATGAGCATGATCATTTGTTCTGTGTCTGGGTGTAATTTATCTATAATATGTATGTATTTAGAAATATATAAGTATGTTTATCAGTTGTCTAGTACCCATAACACATCAAGCTCTGCTTAGCTTGGGACTAGATGGCGTTGTGTGATAGTTGTGGAATATTATTATTATTATATAGTTGAGTGTTGTAAGACTAAGTAGGCATTATGCAACAATGTCTGTGTCCGTTCTACTAATGTATGCAGTATTATCTACTCGTTAAAAATATTAAATGTAAGTATAAACAATATCATCCATTGTTTTAGGTAAGCAAATACTTCTGCAACCACGCAGTAATGAGCAACTTGCTGATAAAACAACTTTACTGATGTTTCGGGAAATCCCCGTGTCAGTGTTGCTGGAATAAAATTAAAATAATATATTTTTTTTAATTATCAGAATTTTGGGAATTATCACTTTCCTACTAATATTATATATAAACGTGAAAGTATTTTTGGATGGATGGATGGCTTGTTACTCTATCAAACAAAAACCTCTGAACGGGTTAGGATGAAATATGGTACACAGATAGTTTATAGCCTGGACACATAGAATAGTTTTTATATCGATTTTATGTTCCCGTGGGAGAACTTTTGAGTTGTAGCGGGTGAAGCCACTGAGCAACTGCTAGTAAATTATTGTATATGCTCAAGTGCTTCAAACTTGGTCAGTTAAAAGGTTAAAGTTTTGCTTGCTGGGGTACGTCAGTGGATGGGTGGCCAATGACCATCTTCTATATATCTTCTTCTTTCTTCCTCTTCTATCTATCTATCTATTCTATAATATAAATATGGATCGCAAAATGTGTTGCTAAGCTCATAACTCGAAAACGGCTGGACCGATTCGGATAATTATTTTATTGTTGTTTTTAACCATCGGGATCGGGTTTTAGAGGACCTCCACCCGTGCGAAGCCGGGACGTGCCGCTAGTTCATTATAATATTGACATATTTCAACACTGAAAAGTATTTTGACTTAGGAAATAATGCAATCCTTATCTGAACAGACCTGTGTTTAAACATGACCCCGGATCAATGACACGAGTCATGAGAAGAGTCCTTTGTCCAGGAGTAGGATGATGCTGATTAATAGTATTCAAGGTAGGTCTATAGTGTCATTGAGCTTTTATTACTACGTATAGAGACGACACCACGTTTCACCACGATTTCCCATCCAGGATGAGTGCACGCGCACAAGTTCATTCAGTTGTTTGACAGCTCTGTGGCGTGCTCTAGGCGCGCGCACTCATCCTGGATGGGACACAGTGGTGTTGCGTGGTGTCGTCTCTATACGTAGTAGTAACAGCTCAATGTCTAATGTAGGTTTATTATCAGACAAATAGTACGTAATGAAACATTTTTCTTTAGTTATGTATGAAAATTTATTTACACAGACATTAACAACTATTTTACATTAACCTTTAGTCTTTAATTACCTTTCGTTATTCAGATTTAAAAAATATAAATTATAAAAAAAAAATCGTAAACACATTTTTTTAAAGAGACCTAATTGTTTCATGGACTTTACTTATTAAATACTAAGAAATCACTTGCAAGGATACAATGGCTATAATAAAATTAAAACTTAAAATAAAGATGATAAACTATAAATAAAATACACTAGTGTAACAGTCAATAGCGCCAAAACATTACATGTGGTCGTCATTACTATGACGTGTTATTCCAGTGCGGGAACGAGGTGGCAGTAGACGACTTGTATAGCTGTCTCATTCACACACTAGATTTACAGGCCACTTAAACATGTTACAGAGCTCCAAAATATTGCTATTTCCTTCATTTTTGTCTCTGCTCGAAAACGATAGCAATACGAAAGTCGATCCGCTACGAAACTGCACACCTTTGCTTCCATTAGCAGATACGTTAAAGTTTACAAATTAGAGTTTTCCATTGCCCCTGGCAACTCGCGTGTGCTGTAAGACAACCGATTCCTTATGAACATCCTTGACTTATAGAATTTATACAATATTAAACAAACTAATATCACCAGTATCAAAGCTACGCAAGTTTCTGTAAATATCGATTTTGTCGCTTCATTATTCGATACCAATTTCTCATTACTCGGACTTGTGGGCAACGAGTCCGTCTGATAATGCATTAGAGAGAATTTACTTTCTATTTCATGTAAAACGTTTTGTTTTTCATCCGCTATCGTTTTTTCCAGTTGTTTTCTTATCTGGTCTATATACGGAATCAAATCTGCAGTATTATTAACGGTCACTAATGGAACTGAAGTGGTTGTAGCGACGCCATTTTCATGTAATGCTTTCAAGATTTTCTGAAGCAGCATATTCGTATCATTGTTCAAAGTTATAACTCTAGATGTTAAATTTGCAAGATTTGATAGATTTTCTTCATTGATAACATTAGATCGTTCAATCACATTCGTGATATTTTCTAAATATTTGTCTTTGTTATCTGTTACCTCTGCGATATTCCTATTACTCATGTTGTACAGAATATTTCTCATATCTACAAGTATATTGTTTTTTTCACTAACATTATTAACAGAGGCATTTGTATCAAAAGTCGGTCGTTCTTGATCTTTATTACAAGTTATTCCGTCAATATTTTCACCATTATGCTCATCTTTTTTAATTGCTGTTATTTCAAAAGAAAGGCCTAGTTTCTTGATTTTAACTAAAACATGACACGGTAAAAGATTATCTCCTATACTTAATTTTGATAAACTCGTACCTACAAATTCTTCAGCCTTAATGTCGGCTATTTTGTTGTGGTCCACTATTAACTGCGACAAACTTTGCACCTCATAAAATCGTTCACTTTTCAAATCTTTGATGTTATTGTATGACATATCGAGCGTATTCAAATAGGGGAGACCTCGGAAAATTCCATAACCAATAGTCGATAAAGAATTGTGAGAAATATTCAAAGTTATTATGAGCTCGTTGTCTTTAAATGCTCCAGGTTGTATGAAACTAATTTTGTTGAAACTTAAGTCTAAATAAACAAGTTTAGTGACACCACAGAAAGACTTTACTTCTATTCTAGTTACACTGTTATTCCTTAGTACTAAATTTGTTAAACGTGATAACGCGCTGAGGTTTAATGCACTAACGTTGTAGATACCTGCATCTGCGATTGTCACGTCAGAAATGATCGAGTCCTCATTATTTTCAAAACGAATATCAGTTTTAATGCCCGCTAACTTTAAAGTATTTAAACTTTGGGTATTATTTAACAAGGTTTGTTTGAATTCAAGCTTCTCATTATACGATAGATCTAATGTAACTAAATCACACAAACTGACAAATGAATCGTTTTGCATATTTTCAATCAAGTTATATGCCAAGTTGATGTTAACCAGTCGTGATAGCCCATATAATGAACTAGAGGAAATTGTTTTGATAAGATTGTTATTTAAAAGTAAAGTACTCAAACCAACTAATTCTGTCATATTTACTGCGAAGTTCCCCAGTTCATTAAAGGACAAATCAAGTGTTTCTATATAACCTGTATGTACAAAAACATTATATTGTAACTCTTTAATTTTACTATGAGACATGTTCAGCTCTTTTAATTCGTTCATTTCATTAAAAGAAGCATTTTGTACCACAGTCAATAAGTTACGAGAGATATCAAGAGTAGGTAATGAGACCAGACCATCAAATGTGTCAGTCTTCAATGTTCCAGACAACGGATTGTCAGATATTTGAAGGTTTATCAAACTTCTTAGCGATTTAAAAGAGTTTGGTTCCAATTGAGAAATGGAGTTTCCTGTTAGATCCAAAAATTCAAGACTGTTTAGATCCTGAAAATGTTCTAACTTTATTTGTGCTAATCTATTGTTTCTCAAAGACAATGTTTGGAGATTATTCAGATCTGTTTTGTCGAAATCTATGCTAGAAATTTTGTTATTAGATAAGTCTAGCATTAGCAAACCTGTTAATGTCTTGAAACACATGTTTGATAACGAATAGATGCCGTTATTTCTAAGTGACAAGGAATTAAGTTGTGTCAGACCATTAAATGCATAATCTTCAATTGCAGTCAATAATTGGTCACTTAAACATAAACTAGTGACATTAATACCTTCAAACATGCCTCTTGATAAAGAACCCTCTATGAAGTTATCACTGACAGAAAAATTATAAATAGTTTTGTTCTTAAACAAGTCTTTGGGCAGAAACCTTAACTTGTTTCTAGACAGATTTATGCTTGTTAAAGACACTAAATTAGCAAAAGAATCTTTACTTGCAGCTTCCAGCACATTGTTACTTAGATCCAAACTATACAAAAACGCCATATTTTGAAATACGTTGTCAATTGTCTTTATAGAATTTGAACTCAAATCCAAAAATTCAAGCTTCTGCAATTTATCAAAATCATTCATTCTGAGCTGTTTTATTCTGTTGCTACTAAGGATTAAAGTTTTCAGTTCACTGAATCTGAAGAGTGAAGCATTGATGTCACTCAATCTGTTGTTGGAAAGATTGAGATGTAGTAAAGTCTTGGTACCTTCAAAAGTAAAGGCGCTCAAACCCTCAATGTAGTTGTGTGACAGATCTAAAGTTTGTAGATCATCGATTTTATCGAAGACAGCATCAGGTATCTTTACCAAGTAATTGTAAGACATATTAATTTTCTTCAAACTACTGTATGGGTGTTCATAACTGTTAACATAAATGTCATTTATAGTATTGTACGATAGATCAATTTCATGCAACGCGTTGAATTCGTTTGCATTGGATAGAACAGCTGTAGTTAGATGATTCCTTGATATATTGAGTACGGCTAAATTCTGCATGCTTCTTAAAGTTGGTATGTTTTCATAATTGTTGTTGCTTATGTCTAGAGAGTAAATAATATTTAAGATACCATCTTCTCGTCTTCTATAGTTACTGTTTACGCTGATTCCGGGGATAGCGCCATTCAAGTTTGGCAACGGATTTTTGAGGACCAGGAATATGGGGTCAATTCTGTAGCCTCCGTAAGTGAGATATATGGAGCAATCTGCGTTGTCGTCTACGCCAGGTGGATTGTACGAGTTACGTTGAAAGTTTTCCCATCTTGAGTTGCCATTGAGGAGGTTGGTGCAATACATATCGTATCTGCATCTGCTTGTGTCATGTTCTGAGGCGCATTGGTCTAAGTCATAGCTGGAAACTATAGCTGCTGCGATGGAGAGGATACCTAGAAAATAAAAAATACTGTTATTATTTTCAGAAAGAAATTTCGTTTTGATGATTATTTTATTAACCGACTTAAAAAAAGAAGGAGATTCTCAATTCGTCGGAATCTTTTGTTTATGTATGTTCCCCGATTTCTCGAAGACGCCTGGACCGATTTGGATTTTTTTTCTTTTGTTTGAAAGAGTATACTTCCCAAGTGGTCCCATGATCATCAAGTCAGGATCTGATGGTAGGATCCCAGGGAAATCGAGGGCAACCTTCAAATTTTATTTTCATTATGTGTAGAGGATTCTATTTTCTGGATTTTGGTTTCGATTTTTGGGTCAAGGAAAATGTTATTAAATTAGGTTGGACAAAAGATAGGCTAGTCTTAATAAAAACAATCGTGATGTAACTTGAAGAAGTAAAAAGCATGATCCGGTCATTGCCCAGCAGTGACTTTTTAATGTATAAATTAAGACTTATTACTAACAGAAATGAATAGATTAATTGTACATCAATTTCATTGGTGGAACATAGAGCTCGAATAAATTGTATTCATAAGACATTTATTGTAATGCCTACCTACGTTCACAAATAAAGTTTGATAGATTGATTAGGATAAAATGGGCTAGTAAAAGAAAGAAAATTAAACAAAAAATTAGGTACATTTCAAATGAAGAAAGATGAAAGCACTTACATAATATTCGAAGCTCCATGTTTTAACCTGCAAAGGAAAAATGATACAGTTAAAATCGGTACTAAAAAAGAACATCCGTTACCTAGTAATTGGTAGTCTACTAAAATATATACTGATATTTTTAATACCAAGGTACATTTTCAGACGATCGGATTCGCATCGTGCATCGATCGATCGCAGATCGCAAGTTTTTGCGATGCATTCGTGCGAAATCGCAAATATTTGCGATGCGATGCGAATTTGCAATTGTGTATGGGAGCCCTAAACATTATGCGTCGCACTACACAAAAGTTTAACATCATCAACCGATTTTTAACTTTTAGTAACACAGTTCAAATCAACATCTAAACTTGGAGACGGCTTGTCCAGCAGTTGTTAGAGCCGAAATATCAGCAATTCAAAAACTAAGTTTCCTACTCCTCTACTATTCTTTTCTGATTAATTTCGTTGCAGGATCCAAGACAGGTAAATTCATTCTTCGGGACACGTTGAGCTTCATTGTCTCGGCGCTTTTCTGGTGGTTGCCACTGTTGATCCTGGCTTTCAGGAGTTGCAGTAGTTTGGGTTTGTCCCAATTAAAAAAAATCTATCTTCTACTATAATATAAAAATGGATCGCAGAATGTGTTGCTAAGGTCATAACTCGAAAACGGCTGGACCGAATCGGATAATTCTTTTTTTTTTGGGTTTGTAACCATCGGGACCGAGTTTGAGAGGACTTCCACCGGTGCGAAACCGGGATGGGCCGCTAGTTTTATATACATTTTTTTTAAACGAAGGCACGATTTGACCCAGGGATCAACGGCTGCAATGCGTGTTGGTTTTTGTTTCAATTAACAGAATTAATGTTCGTACTTAAATCTGCAACTAATTGTTCCGGATCTAGCTGTGTATGTGACTTTAAATGTTTTTAAACGCACAGGACGATACAAGACGAATTAAAAACGTCCCTGGGTTCTGACCCTCAGTGTTATGAGGATTTTAGAATTGCGTGGTTGATGGCAATTAGATCGTCTCGTATCTCATGAAACATGATCATAACACTGGCAAAATGTGGTTTTGGTATCTACTAGGTAGGTACCTACAACTCTGCCCAACTCTTCGGGGAACGGAGGCTTAATGTTATCTTCTTCTATCTATCATAATATAAAAATGGATCGCAATATGGTGTTGCTTAGCCAATAACTCGAAAACGGCTGGACCGATTCGGATAATTCTTTTTTTGTTGTGTTTGTAACAATCAGGACCGGGTTTTAGAGGACTTTCACCCGTGCGAAGCCGGGACGGGTCGCTAGTGTTAAATAAAAACAAATTCCAAAAGACTTTTTCTTCCACTAAATGCTATAGATAAAACTGCAATGACGTATTTTGAAGCCTCGCTTCAAAGTCTAGAGTTGAAATTCCACTGTATGTAATTTTAGGGTCAAATTCCAACGCTACAGTATTAGTAAGGCGACGCTTGGTGTTAAGGGAGTTTCACAAAGTAACTTAATCTTTATTTTACCGAACAATATTGCATCGAAAATATCGGAAATTCGAAACCAATAATAAACACCGTAAATATTTCATCTAAAATTGATAGATTTAGTGATTAATCAGTGTAAAAAATTTGCTATAAATCAGTTGTTATTCTAACAACTAGTACATAAAGAAACGTAGAGCCAAAATACTTACAGCGATATCTTTTTTCCTTAGCACAAAAACTGCATATAAAAATTGTTCTATATGTCCACACTCTTGTTACACTGACCAGTTAATGTGCAAACTGCGCAGTATTGTTTAGGGTTCAGTATTGGAATATTGAATCGATACTTACATTTATAATATTTAGGGTTATCTCGTGCATTCTTTAAAGCTGTTTATAATTTGGCATGATAGCCCAAGAGCTGCTGAACCTTCGACTAACGGTCGTCCTGTAAGGTTTAGTAGATTGTTATACAAGGGTGGAAAGAAATCAATTCCCATACGAGGTATTTAGACGCACGAGCGAAGCGAGGGCGGCTATAGTCCGAGTGGGAATTGATGACTTTCACCCGTGTTAAACACTCTACTTTTCATTTCAAATATAAGGAAAGTAAAAAAATAGTCATTTAAATAGTAATTTAAATTTCAAATATGGAACACACCGTCCGCGTCACCGCCGCGGGCCATCCCACTTTAATAGGTATCTATCTATTTTTTTTAATTCACATTGGCCGTATACACTCACAAGACCGCAGCATTTTTTTTTAATCGATATTTTTCTTAATTATGTAAAAACGATATGAAAACCCGGCTTCGCTCGGTTGAAACGTGTGTCACACATAATACACATCTAGGTACTAAATGTAGGTGTCACGGTAACTCATAAGTTTATAGGTTTTTCTAAGGAGGTTTAGTAACTACATAATACACCACATGACACTGGCCGAAAATAAAGAAAAAAAATAAAAACTTCTCAACATGATAACCGATGTCAAAAATGGCGGCTGCGATCTGTCTGGTCAGAAAATCATTAGAAATTTACAAAATACTCGACTATCCGAATTTTGCGGATATAAGTTGTCGACTCGAAATCTTTATTTTTTAATGTTTTATTATTCTGGTTAGCTTTCGATCGAGTCTACCGTAGCCCTGCACGAAATTATTAATATAGAAAATTATAGCCGACTAAATAACCAATTTTAGTTCTATTTTTAAAATTCATTCCCGCCCTAGGGAGGGAAGCAATTACTATGAGTCTTTCCCGCCCAAGGGAGGGAAGCATCGTTTTCGACCCGATGCTCTGATCAAACAAACACTACTTTCCGAGTATGAGAGATGAAAAAAAATTTGTACACTTATAGTTTATAGCATGCTAAGGGTAATAGCCACGACCTGGCAGGCCTCAGCCGTGCACGTCATCAGACCATTTATTTTTGAAAAATAAAGTGTAAAATAAATTGAAAAAAAAACTTGTTCCTGTAAGCTTGAAAATTTAACAGTATGTAATTTATTTATTGTAAATCTTGGGAAAAAAATGACAGGCGATTACAAGAGCACAAGTATGTGCCAGGCGCAATCAAAAGTGCACGTTTGATGATTAAAAATAAACTTTCTCCTGTAAACTTAAAATTTAGATATGAATCCAATACGAACATCAAAGATAATCCAATAAGAAATTTGACTGTTCAATCAACATAACAAAAATAAATTCTAATTAGAAAATTAACTAAAAGATTCCTTACAAACTATACTGTACTGTATAATTTGTTCGTTCTAGGAAAGTTTTTGTTCATTAATAGTACATTGTTCACCGAGAGGAGAAAGTGACCGATTACCATCGAGGGTATCGTTTAAAGGCCGAGGCGTAGCCGAGGACTTTAAAATACCCGAGATCGGGAATCGCACTTTCTCTCGAGTGATACATAGTGCTTTATACTACACCTACGAGGAAAATAAATTACTTTCTACGAAAACTGAATCCTCAAACAACACACAAATTGAAAATGGCGCCAATGGCGTCTGCAATTTTCACATGTTCTTTTTTCAAATTGTTTATCCTGCCGCCGCAGGGTCGCACTGCCAGCCCGACACCATCCAACATACAGCTAGTGGCCAGTGTCATTTTGCGAACTTGGAGATAAAAACTCACTGTAAAAACTTTTTGGCTTTTGATATTTAGGTTACCGGCGCATAGCCTTACCCAAAATTAAAAAAGAAAAAACACGTTAGAAATGGATTTTCATACACTTTTCTCTCCCGCTCAGATGCGTTTTCTCCCCGCTAATTTGGTCGATATGCAATGACGTACTTTCTACCGTAAATTTGATATAGTAACAAGGTACTTTCCAAGCAGGTGTAGTATAAACTAATTATTTTAGCTTAAAATAGACATAAGGACGGATCAAATGATGTACAATACATAATATAAGGTTTAATATAATATGCAAATAAAGGCGACGAAGGTTTCGGTCGAAGTAAAAATAAAAGGAAAAACGGGCTCAAAATGCAAGTCCCTCTGTTCTAAATAAAGAGAATAACATATACTAATGTAATAAAATAATCAAATGAGTTCTCCCACCCACGGTGGGGCAGCAGAGACTGTCAGACTTATACTAACTGAAATGCATGGTGTCTTTCAATAGCCCTTTACGTTCCAGGGTCACGGTAGTTTGTTAAACCCGCGGCACACATTAAAACTATTAAAATACACGTATTACATTGACTATATACGTTCACGTAACACCTGTTATTCGCACGCCCTTAGCAGCTGTCGCCTCGCCTGGCAAGGTCTTGTGCTCTTCAAAACCGCCTGTCATTGTACATACTCATTCCAAAAAGTTTACTTAAAAACATATCTAAATTTTAACTTTACAGGAGAAAGTTTAGTTTACCTCGTCAAACGTGCACTTTTGACGAGGTAAACTAAACTTTGTGCCTGTCATTTTTTTACCAAGATTTACAATAAATAAACTACATGCTGTTAAATTTTCAAGCTTACAGGAACAAGTTTTTTTTTTTCAATTTTTTTTACACTTTCAAAAATAAATGGTTTGATGACGTGCACGGCTGAGGCCTGCCAGGTTGTCGCTATTACCCTTAGCATGCTATAAACTATAAGTGTACAAATTTTTAACTTTACAGAACGACCGTTAGTCGAAGGTTCAGCAGCTCTCCAGCTATGAGGTTATTTAGGAGCCGTTAGCTTTTGTTTTTGGCAAAAATGTACGCTTGTTAGCAAGAGGACCGATCGATTTATAATTATGTTTGTTATTTATTTAAAAATACATGGAATATAAAAATAAACTATGAAAATAGGAGACATAATTTTTTATTAGGTAGCCGTTTTTGTCCCAATGCTGAGCAAAAGCTTCGCCATATCCTTACAACTGCTCTTATCCAGAATAGAAGTCATATAAAGTCAAAGAGAAACAATAAAATAATATTTAATTGACTTTTTTTTTTGTATTTCATAATCTATATCACCTTTAAACAGTACCCTTGGCACGAGTTTTCAGTATTTGAGACGTAAAGTAAACTGGAACTTTGACAATTTCAAATTGATAATTTTCAAGGGAAAAATTAGTTCCTTCTTCGCACACCAGAGGCGCTGTTCCATTTTTCATAAAAGAAACGCTGTAAATACTGGAAAGACACTGTAAAGTAAAATAGTGAAAAGTCGTGCTAAGGGTACCTACAGATTGTTTTCTACTTTCAGTTTCTGTTAACTGTTACTGTAGTAAGATAATTAGACGTGAGTTGGATCCACCTTCTAGCGGCCCACCTCAAATAACGGCACCACAAACTATTTTTTACTTTACCGTTTTTTTTAAGTGCTGTGCTAGTGCTGTGCTAAAATCCAAACCACAGACACGCATTTTCCGTAATACCGTCAGTTTAAAAACTTAGTTGCATCTAAGTAGGTTCACTTTATTACACGGAACCATAAAACATATTCACAGATCACGCTTGGCAGTTTTATCAGTAAAGCTGACAGGACGTAGCATCGGTTATCGTTACTCACACTGACACACACTCACAATAGTAATAACTATTAATTAGTTAATAACAAAATAAATATATTTTTGACTGTTTTGAATACGGTTGAAATCTATCCTAATCTATTATTTATATCAGCCTATTGCCGTCCACTGCTGAACGTAAGCCTCCCCCAAAGAGCGCCAACCATCCCGGTCCTGGGCAGCCCGCATCCATCCACTGCCAGCCTCCTTCCTTAAATCATCGACCCATCTTGCAGCAGGGCGTCCTACACTACGTTTGTTGCGGTCTCCTCTCTAGCACATGTTTGCTCCACCTGCCGTCTGTCCGTCTACAAACGTGGCCGGCCCACTTCCACTTCAGCATGCTGATTCTAAGCGCAATGTCGGTTACTTTCGTTCTCTGGCGAATGACTCCTAATCTATACTTTATATCAAAAAGCTGAAGAGTTAATTTGGTTGAACGCGCTAATCTCAGAAGGTACTGGTTCGAATAAAAAAAATGATTTTGTGAGATTAGCCCATTTATCGATGAAGCCTATAGGCTATATAACATTACGCTACGACCAATAGGAGAAGAGCAGCGGGATAAAACCACGGAGAGCAGCTAGTTTTTATAATAGACATAAAAAAAACGTTATATAGTTTAGCTATTGCAAGACGTTTCGTTCGCTACAACTCGATAATTATCCCACGGGAACATCAAATCAGGATAAAACTATCCTATGTGTTAATTCAGGTTATAAACTAAGTATCTATAGATAAAAACTATCAATAAATAAAAACTCCTTTTAAGATCGTCATCAAGCACAGGCATGCGGGCGGCGAGAAATGGCTGACTCGCCGTCCGATCATGGAGCATGACCGGGTCGACAGCGCGTCGTGTTCCACGCGCGCCCCAAAAAGTTGTCAGCAATCTGACGGAACCTTAGAAGACCAAAGCCTGTCTCATCAGGAAACCGTGACCCTTGAATGTAAAGAGCTGTTGATGGATCACCGTGGATTTTAGTCAGTATAATAATAATAATATAATAATAATAATATTCCACAACTATCACACAACGCCATCTAGTCCCAAGCTAAGCAGAGCTTGTGTTATGGGTACTAGACAACTGATAAACATATAATTATATATTTCTAAATACATACATATTATAGATAAATTACCACCCAGACACAGAACAAATGATCATGCTCATCACACAAACATTTGTCCTGGGTGGGAATCGAACCCACGACCCCCGGCATAGCAGTCAGGGTCACTAACCACTAGACCAACAGGCCAGTCGTATGTACAAGTCTGACAGTAGGCTAGGGTTTCCAACATACCTAGCAAGTTTGTTTTACACATAAAGGCAACATTGTGCTCGAAATAATCTCATCTAACTGCCGCGTACCATGTACCTATGTATTATCTCAACAAATGTGTCGTTTCATTGTCTCAGTTATAATAATCGTGGCTGAATGACCAACCTGTTCCATTATCAATGGCAGCCATTTTGTTAATCCTTGACCTAATATGAATGAACTAGCTTATGCCTATGCACTCACTTGGAGTTTGCAGTTTGCCAACATATTAGGTAATTAACTGCATAAATAAATTGAATTTATAAGTCCGTCAGTTAAGAGTTTTGAAAAATAATGACCACGTATTTCTTGTGATCAATGAATATTGACTGCAGGGCTAGGCTGGTCGCGTGATTTATACCATCACCGTGACCCCGGAACATAAAGGACTATTGAAGGACCCCGTGGATTTTAGTCATTACAAGTCTGACAGTCCCTCCCGGGGTGGGAGGCCTCATCTGATGATATTACCACGTAAAAAAAAGGGCTATTAGCTAACTTCATAGTCACTGACCAGCAGTTGTTCTCTGAAATTAGATGGCTTAACACCTCTATATTTTATCATATAAGTTGAGAAGTGCCTCAAGAGCGTTACAATAGATGCTTTTAGAGAACATTTACATTTTATCAGTTTCATTGCAAATGCTAAATACAATACGAAATTTAACTTTTGTCAGCTATTTGATGATCACCAGAACAAGGTGATCATTATTTGAACTGCCAACAGAGATACACAGTGGCCCCACTGCTGGTACACTCCCCATACAAAAATATTCAAACCCCTTTAGCTCAGAGTTAGGTAATAAAGGCTCCTATTTATCCTGAAACATCTTTTAAATACCACGCGGGTGTAGCCAATGGCAAAAGCTAAAGCCAAATAAAACAAAGATTTTTAAGAGTTATAATTTTATTGAACACAATTTCATGACGTACAAATATATATTTTACAGTTAAAACTGGGCTAATTATTTTAAGATGTATAATTAAATGTATATATTTATTTTATTTTAAACTTGAATTTCACAAAAACCACAACACAACATTTATCAGCGTAATTTTGAAAATTTCGATTAATAACTTTATTTCAAGCACCAATAGGTTGATATTGAAATGACTCATCAAACTTTAAAAGTGTCTCCCAAAACAGTATTTACCCGAGAATTAAACTTAATAAGTTACAAGATTTTAAAGTTTTTAATATCATGATATGCTGGATTCACAGTCGCTCATGGGAATTTATACATAAAAGTATTTTCAATAGGGTTTAATTTTGGATAAATTTTGGCTAAAACTTCGTTCCATGGATATCAGCTAAAAAATATTATTCTTTTCTAGAACTCGATAGATCATAATAAGCGCATTGAGCTATTATTACTACGTATAGAGATGACACCACGTCACACCACTATGTCCCATCCAGGATGAGTGAGCGCGCACAAGTTCATTCAGTTGTTTGCCAGCTCAGTGGCGTGCTCTAGGCGCGCTCTATACGTAGTAGTAATAGCTCAATGAATAACCGTCACTTTGTGCGAAGCCCGCCTTTTAACAAATATATCGCGCGATGTGACAAAGATGTGAATCAATCGAAGCACACAAGGTGTGAAAGTGCGTGTCAAGTTTTACATATGCACCACAACTTTTTTAAGTACTATATTTAAGTATTTATTTGAAAAACAACCCGAAAATGTTATTAAAAAATGGGAAAATTACGTGAAGTGACAGATATTTGGGACCAATACTGTTATTTACAATTATAGCATACACAGCGTATATTTAAGAAGTATCTAAGTTATGGTCAATTAGTAAAATAGAATTAAAATGTTCTATTTTTTTTTGTTAATATAAAAGCTGATGTGTTATTCTGTATCGTTCACTCAAATGAGCACACAATTGAACGCATTAATTTTAAAGTTAAAGTCAATCATCGCAGATTCCGAATTGAGACATTTTTTTTTCATTTAGACGTCATGTTCGAAAATGGAAACAAAAGAAAAACAAATAAAAACGATGGTACGCTCATTTGGGTGAAGCTAAGTTAATTACAGGCCATAAAAAATATAAAATGTAACTTTTTTCTTTCAAAACTAATTTAATGTTATGTACATTACATTGATACCCACTAAGGGTGCGAACTACTACTAAATAATGTACACTTTTTTTCTAGTATATAATTATGTATAAACGTTAACCAGTACTAAATCTAAATAAAATACAACTAAAATTACAAACTTAAGTGGTATTCTTATCTTTCTGAGCCTTCTCCGCTTCTTCTTGAATAGCTCTTAACATATACTTTCTGAAATAATAATTCTGTTCCCGAACCGCCTCTAAAATTTTCTGACTGGTTATTAACAATCTCTCATCGGCCATCGTGTAATGAGAATTATCAATTAAATACTCACTTTCGCTGGGTAAACATGGAATACCTTCCACGGTATTTTTCCCTTTGCCCCCAACTACCACGGTTGGTCTAACCCGGGTATACCCATTGTTAAAGTCACTCAACGCTTTGGTCAACCACTCGCAAGTCAGGTTGTTATTGTCCACATTTACTCTCAAATCAAACTTGTGACCATACCAACTCCTCATGTCCAATAAAGTCATATCGTTAGACCTTACTGATAACACACGGAGACATTTCAAATCCATAAGCAACTTTGAATCTAAATAACTGATCCTGTTGTATGATAAATCTAAGTTCAAAAGATCCGTTAAACCTTCGAAGGTACCGTATTCAAGTTTTGTCAGTCGGTTATGTCCTAAGCGGAGTGTTTTCAGACGCGGCAGTCTTTTGAAAGTCGAAGGACCTATCCGCTGTATGTCGTTACAAGTTAAGTCAAGGTACGAGAGACTCGACTCCGGTAACCTCAACGATGTTTCGTCGAGCTCCCAAATTAAATTGCCACTCAGGTCCACACTCAGCAGATCTGTTTGGTGACGAAGGTCGACCAGTCTTGGATCAGATATATTGTTTGAATGCAAGTATAATGTTACTAAACGCAAACCCTCCCCGTAAGGTATGTGTATCTTTGTCAAACCGTTATTGGAAAGATCCAACACACCGCCTTCAGGATGAAACATATTAATGTGGATATTATCAATCTTCTCAATTTCATTATAAGTCATGTTCACAAGTTTCAAATTATAATTATTATAAAAAGTCATATCGGGGATAAAGTCCAGTCGATTGTAAGATAAATCAAGATTCTGTAACTTTGTCATTGAAGAAAAACTTTCGTAATACAATTGCGTGATGTAGTTACCGCTCAGGTTCAAATACTGTAAGTCAGCAAGATCGTTGGCGTTCACCCGAAAATCGATTACTTTATTTTTCGATAAGTTAAGAGATATTAGTTTGATCAATGACTGAAAGGCACTATATTCAATATTCGTAATAGAATTCGCGGAAAGATCTAATTCTGACAGAATGTGTACGTTATGTTTATCCAAGTTTCGTATAAATCTAGAGGAAATCTCACTGGAAGTAGCGTTGGGAACATTTATAATGCGGTTACCAGACAGTATAATCTTACAGATGGAATGATTAGCGAAATGTTCCCAATGTCTTGAGAGCATTATCGGTTTGATTTGTTCCAGTTCGTTCCAGGACACGTCAAATGTTTCCAAATGCTTGATAATCTTGAGAGACTCCTCGTCAATGTTCTGTATCTGATTTCCTCTCAGATATAAATGCTTCAGATTCTGCAGACCGTTAACAGCACCATTCAAATCTTTGATTCTATTATTATTCAACCGCAGTATTTCTAATTTTGTTAGATTGAAGAATGGTTCTTCGGTTAGGTCAGAAATGATGTTATAAGACAGATCAAGTTCGACTAAGGAGGACAGTTCACCAAACGCATCACCAGGTATATCTCTGATGGCATTATAAGCGAGTGAAAGCTTCCTAAGTTTATTGGGGTGCATTTGAAACTGGAAGAGCTCTGCTATTTCTGTTAGCTTGTTGTGTGACAGATCGACAGTTTCCAGGCTGGTTAGGTAAAAAAAGGGAAGACCTGAAATGTGTTCAATGCCGTTATTGGCAAGATGTAAATGCTGAAGTCTTGTGGTATATATTAAGATGGCTAGTTTCGTGGTTTGCCATCGCCCTGAGACTCGTAAGGTAGTGATGGTGGCTAAGAAGTCTAAGTCTAAATTATCGTCGAATCGTTCGATGGCGTCGGTGAGTGAGACGTCGACGATGACGGGAAAGTTTGTAGACTCGTAGCATTCGTTGGGGAGACGGATACCACGGATGTTGCCGATGCAGTGGATCCGGAAGGCGCACTCGCCCACGTTACGGATCCTGTCAGCGGGGCAGTAGCACGAAGATAGGGCCACGCTCGTGGCTATGAGGAGCAGTTTGCAAACTGTAAAGAAAGAAAATAACTTACTCGAATTTATGGTAATTAGTTTAAAAAAAGCCCTACATAGTGCATTAAAAAGCCGGTTTTAGCAGTTAGTCCTGAGCCTGGTCTCTCTCCAATCGTGTAGGATTTCCGACTCATCTTTTTTATGAGAGTAAAGAAACAGAGTGTGCACCTGTGCATGCGCACACACTTGTGCATTATACGTTGTCCCGCGCAGTTATGTACTTGTACTTATGTATGTATGGATGGAGCAGTCATTTTTATCTTCGAGGAACATCAACTGTGTTACTTTAAGTAAATCCATTATTTTGCACCAATGACTGTGTCTTTTATTTGGGAAAGAAGCATATATTTCTAGAATAAGATTAAGTAATGATAGAGCTCGCTTGTCCACGGGGATAATTGACCCTAAATAAAAAAAGAATAAAAAAAGGTAATTTTGTTGTACAGATGAATAAGATTGCATCAAATCAGGCAGTACTACTGCAGGTCTAAAACGGCCACTTTAAGCAATATTCATAATGATTTATTTCATTTTCAATAAAGTCATTGGCTATGCTTGTATTAATTATTTATTCAGTCATTGACTGGCCCGTTGGTCTAGTGGTTAGTGACCCTGACGGGTCGTGGGTTCGATTCCCACCCAGGACATATGTTTGTGTGATGAACATGATCATTTTTGTTCTGTGTCTGGGTGTAATTTATATAATATGTTTGTTTTTTTAAATATATAAGTATGTTTATCAGTTGTCATAACACAAGCTCAGGTTAGCTTGGGGCTAGATGGCGTTGTGTGATAGTTGTGGAATATTATTAATATTATTATTATTTACGAAGTGAACCATTAGGAATATTGCCGTTTCAGACCCGCTGATTGCACAAATGCAGGTGTCAAACAGTTAACAAAGAAATAGATCATGAATGCAAGAAAAAGGACCTTATCTACCACTTGAATCTGAATTGTAGAGTGACATCGACTTTATTTCGTAGCTATAAGAATGGTTTTCCCAGTTCAAGTGTTACTGCTGACAAACTTCCTACGCACCCAGGATAGACTGTCCCGCATTTTGCTGACACGGATTATATTTGTTACCACGGTAGAAGACTTGCCTCGTATGAAATCGAAGTTGGAAAGTATGATAAAATCTCAATGAATACAGATCTTTACACGATTTTTTTTTTATCGTGGCATAATCATCAAATGAGTCCTCCTACACAAGGTGAGGTGGAAGGGACTGTCAGACTCGTACTGACCAAATCAGCAGTGTCCTTCAATAGCCCATTATAGTCCAGCGTCACGATTACCCAACGACGATATTATTACTAGACTCCTAATAACAGGCGACCGATGTCTGTCAACACATTAGGCAAAAAAGTCTTATATCCGTCTTATTTCGACCACTCCTGTGAGCCGTAAACATAACTTGAGACAGGACAGACCTTGAGTTGGCTAATCACAACGCAGTACCCCGTCCCCCTGACTTACGTAGTACCTCAGTGAGTTGACAGAATAGTTTTTGTTCCTTAGATCGTGCATGCGGAGTCTAGTAGATAATATATCATCGGTGCGATTACCACCACGCGTAGCATGGCGCCGTAGAAACGGGTTTTGTCGACGGGAGAAAAGACAAAATGACAGAACGTAAAAGATTTTTATCGATCTAAGCATAGCAATGTTTAAAATATAGAAAAGATATGTTTTTATTCTTTAATAGTGTAACAATCCTGTCATATTTGTGCAAAAAAGAAAGTCGATTTGTATAGAAATAACGATGAAATAACTTTGTCAGAATAGAGATAGAATCGCCATGCTACGCGTGCTGATGAGACAGTCCCGCGAAAACGATACAGGGTGAATTTTTAAACAGAGTGTGGTTGAACAAATTCAAAACATAAAATAATTAAATAAATATCATTTATTATCTCATCACAAAAGGTTGTCTTATAAAGTAAACATTTGAAAGATGTGTGATCATCAAAAAAAAAAAGAACTACCATTTTTGAGATACTGGTGTCTGATATAGGCATTTCAGTAAACAAAACCTGTGCTACAGGTCACAACAACGCACACATACAGGTAAAAATAAATTTGAGTCCAAAAATTTTTCCGCTTAATAAAGACCCTATCAAAGAATTTGATTCCTGGGCAGAAATATAGATATTTCAAAAAACTAATGTTGCAGTTTTAGTTATCATTAAAATTGCTCCTTTTAGTATTTCTCGCTATTCCTCAGTTTAGAATTAAGCTATCCGCATCGAGTTGGAAAATTCACTCTGTATAGGCTACTTATTGTTGCATTATGACTTGAAATGGGCGAGTACAGTCGCGGGCAAAAGTTAGTAATAAAATAATGATATAATTACCTTGAATCATGGTGTAGGTATCTCGTTGTCGATAATCTCAGTTGCAGAATCTGAAATTAGAAAATATTATAACTTATTAATGTGAAAAGACAAGAAAAAAAGCTTTTTCAAAAAAAAATGTAACCGCCTTCAAAACCAACCACTAAAAAAGGGTAAAATAACCTACAAAATAACTTTTAATTCGGAAGTCGGTGGTTTCATTTTTCATTGTCTTTTTTGCCACCGACTTCCGAATTAAAAGTTATTTTGTAGGTTATTTTACCCTTTTTTAGTGGTTGGTTTTGAAGGCGGTTACATTTTTTTTTGAAAAAGCTTTTATTTTACTCTTTTTAGTTTAAATATTCAACCCAAATTCTTGTCAAATAGGTACATCATTTTCTTACATATGCACTAGAATTTTATAATGATCCGTAGCACCGGTAATAACATCGCTCATGTACAAGATTAGCTAATAAAATTCTCTATCTCAAAAACTACTGAACCGATTTTGATGAAACTTGCAGTGTTCCCTCAGTTGAACGATACCTAGTATAACAAAAAAAGAATGACTTAAATCGGACTTGTAGTTCCAGAGATAAGCGAACACAAACTAAATCCGTCGATGCCTACTCCTTACTGTTAAGGAGTTGTACCTTCCATCATCAGCTCAGCTACATGAGATTATGATTACCATACGCAAATACTTAAATTACTTCATAATATTTGCGAAAAACTATATGTGGGCCTATAAAATTTGAGGGTTGCCCTCGATTTCTCCAGGATCCAATAATCAGATCTTGACTTGGTGAATATGGGACCACTCCGGAAGCATCTCCTTTCGAACAAAAAAAGAATTTTGAAAATCGGTCCACCATCGCCGGAGAAATCGCGTATCAAACACACAAAAAAAAAAAAAAAAAAAAAAAAAAACATACCGTCGAATTGATAACCTCCTTCTTTTTGAAGTCGGTTAAAAATGAAGACTGGTACTTAAATGAATATTTTTTTCTTTTTCCTTGTTGTTATTTATTTCCAAATGCCAATGGCGTGATGTGATGTCACTGACAATGACATGACATATATTATACGTTTTACGATCTCAGAATTACATACAAGTGAAAAAAAAAAACAAAAAATTACGTGACGTTCTGCTCATTGCAGTAACATACCAAGTTCAGCGCCATCTATCCATCGACTAGAGAAAACATACAAATAAAATCCCTCATTGAACGAACCGGGTGGATTTCAGTCAAGAGACTGATTCCCTTTCACTATGTAGGTAAGTATGTTTAAAGCGGGAAACCGCCCCTAAGACGACCCACTGACCGATGGCGATGGCCTTAATGTGTTGTCACCACTTGGTTTTTGAATCACCAATCTATAAATTATATAAATATCAATGCCACTTTTCGTTGTAACTTTATAACTCAAGAACGGGCTCACCTATCCAAACCAAATGTTTAGGCTTTGTTCGGACTATTTAGTAGATTATTTATGTGAAGTTTGCACAAAATCGCTAAAGCGGTTCTTCATTTATCGCATTTTTTGTAACACGCAGCGAAGCACGGGGCGGGCCGCTAGTTTATTTGTAAAGTGTGACGTCACTAATTAATAAAATTTGTGAGTAAACTAATTATAATTAGTTAACTCAATGATCTTACTATCTATTAATTTCAGAGCTAATAAAAATCTAATTAAACAGTGTTATTAAAATTAATCAAGCTTTTGATATCAAATGTATTTTTAGTCAAATTATTTTAGGCATAATAGTCTCAAATACTCATTTATACCCTGAATATATTCAGAAAACCTTTTATGATGACGATCTGGGGGCCTAAAAAGGCTGCTTTGTCATAATCATAATATAGGTTATATAAATTGCGATAAAATACGTAAAATGGACGCAGACAGTTAAGATTACACGATTACTCAATCTATGACGGTTTAGGGCGAACATGAGAAATTGCCTAACACAGAAAATTTTTAAGAAGAATGGGCTGGCCTTTCCCCAGGTCACAATATTGTGTAATTAATTAATGAAAATACCTTCCAAATCAAAATCAACACTAAAGGTAGATTGTTCAACCACAAAATCAAAAAGCAGATAAAAAAAAAAACAATAAATAAAACATAATTATTCACCTGTATCCATGTACAAAAAACGTATTGCGTTGTTGCACCTTCAAGTCAAAGTCCAAATGAGCCGAGACTCCTAAACAGAATTCGATGCTTGGAATTTTGCTGACTCCCTGTTATAAGACACTTGGTCGACAAAGATTATAATAATAAATGAGACTTGCTTTTATTATTGCCTGCTTAGTTTTGACTCTCAGAGGACTAAATCATAGCTTATCCTACTAATCCCGGGGTCGCGGGACTGTCAGGTAACCGTCAGCCTAGAACATAAAGGGCTGTTGGAGGATCATCGTGGATTTTTGTCAGTACAAGTCTGACAGTCCCTTCCGACCTACCGTAGAGCCCGCTGTACACATTGGGCCAGCGTGTACAGACCTACTTGGCGGTTTGTTGGTAGTTGGCGGGAATACTGGCCGGCCAACTGAAAGTTGTCGGTTTTTTATGCAGCAATCAAAGAATTTTGGCTTGTTTCGCAAACAGTGTTCAGACGTTGGTCCAATGTATAAACAGCGAAATTTGGAAATCATTATTTTGGCCCAACATGCTGGCCAAATGCCCTGGCCCAATGTGTGCAGCGGCCTTTTTTTTTTTATCGTGGTAAAATCATCAAATGAGTCCTCCAACCCCGGGCAGGACGGGAGGTACTGTCATACTTGTACTGACTAAAATCCACGGTGTCCTTCAGTAGCCCTTTATGTTCCGAGATCACGGTAATAGAAATAAGTCCCGCGACCCCGGCAGGCTTTGGCCCTCTGAGAGGGGGCCCCGTCATGTGTGCAGCGGCCTTAAGAGATTTGAGAGATTTTAAGACATTTGATGATTTTACTAAGATAAAAAAAAATCTTTCTGGATATTCTATTTATTGAGGGAGGCTAAAGGTTATACAGGGTGAATTTTTCAACTGGGCGTGGATGGCTACTTTCGAAACTATGAGGAATATCGAAAAACGTTGAAAGGAGTCTCGAGGCCGATTTTGACGAAAACTAAAACTGCATCATCGGATTTTAGAAAAATCAAAAATCCTGGCCAGGAATCGAACCCGCTGATTTTGGAAAAAAAATCACACCCTGTATTATTACACCGTTCGATAGTGTTACTAATAAGGATCAAATTCTGGGAAGTAATCATATACGGCAAACTTAAGGAAATGGCTGATTTTTATGAAATTGCTATTTTTCCATGTTACTTTACATCTACTGAGCCATAATTTATTCGAAATTATAAAATTTCATTGTTTTCATTGTCTCACTGGGTTTGACGTTTCAACAATCTCACTGTACTTAGCAATACGACATAATTGAGTTGAAATAAAAATAGCATTATTTTAAAGAAGAAACGGTAACTTATGTTTCAAATACAGTCTTTGCCTTGAAGATTAATCAGTCTTTTTGTAATTATACGTTTTCCTTAAGTTTGCCGTATATGATTACTTCCCAGAATTTGATCCTTATTAGCAACACTATCGAATGGTATAATATTACAGGGTGTGATTTTTTTTTCAAAATCAGCGGGTTCGATTCCTGACCAGGATTTTTGATTTTTCTAAAATCCAATGATGCAGTTTTAGTTTTCGTCAAAATCGGCCTCGAGACTCCTTTCAACGTTTTTCGATATTCCTCATAGTTTCGAAAGTAGCCATCCACGCCCAGTTGAAAAATTCACCCTGTATAACATCACGACCAATAGAAACCGAGCTGTAGAGATAAAACTACAGGGAAAAGTTAATTGGAAACTAAAAAAATATTTTATCTGGAGGCCTACCACGACGTCTGAAAGCCAGAGTAGTTCCAGTGAGAGAACGAGATGGCGCTAGACGACTTATATAGCTCTGTCACTTTCCCTCACTGGAACTACTCTAACTCTAACACTTCATGTTAGGACACATGGAGGGGTATTACAACTTCTTCAAACCAGGCTTGTTCCAGTGAGAGAACGAGATTGCGCTAGACGACCTATAATAGCTCTGTCACTTTCTCTCACTGGAACTACTCTGACTCTAACACTTCATGTTAGGACACATGGAGGGGTATTACAACGTCTTCAAACCAGGCTTGTTCCAGTGAGAAAACGAGATGGCGCTAGACGACTTGTATAGTTCTGTCACTTTCCCTCACTGAAACTCACTCATGTTAGGCCACCTGGTCTGACCTATTCAAAGTCTTCGAATGTTTCGTCTTCGGTTCCGTAATCCACGGCGAACAGGGCGGCGCATTCCTCCTCACCGCTGGAGCAGTCGCGACTGACGTGCAGTGGGTTCAAGTCCATTAGGTGTAATAATGGTACGTCTACTTCTACTGATAGCATGAATGCTAGCTTTATTTGATCTCTGAAAAAAAAAATGGTTCCTACATAATTCATTTTCGGGTGAGGTTGCCACTTCTATTACCAGAATTAAGGTCAGCAACCTCACGAGGCACAGACCAACGCTGGGTCGCGGGAGTAATGAATCACCATGACTCAGGAACGTAAAGGGCTATTAAAGGATACCGTGGCTTTTAGTCACTACTTAATAGTCCCTCCTGACCTGGGTGGGAGGACTCATTAGATGATTTTACCACGATAAAAAAAAGGTTCCAACAAATCAAATCAAATCATTTATTTCAACTAAGCCATTTTGAATTGTCAAGAGACAAAATAAAACTAATACAAAAAATAGTGATGGTGCTACAGTCCCAGTCACAAGACATAAGAACTGTGAAAGTACCGTAGGTGCTCATTCCAAAGCGTAGATCTCTATGGAGAAGAATGAGCAAGAAACTCCCTGGATGATGGAACTCTTTGAAAATGCTATGATCAGAGGGCCAATTCTCGGTTTTAGAGATGGTGTCGAACTCGACAAAAATTTCTAATGGCGTCATTTTTAGGGTTCCGTAGTCAACAAGGAACCCTTATAGTTTCGCCATGTCCGTCCGTCCGTCCGTCCGTCTGTCCGCAGCTTAGCTCAGAAACGCCCAGTACTAGAAAGCTGTAATTTGGTAAAATAAAATCTCGTAAAGTTGTTTTTTAGGGTACCTCCTATACACCACCTGTAAAGTAGGGATGTTTTTTTTTTCTCGCGTACCCGTTAGTGTGGGGTGTCAGTAAATAGGTCTTTAAAAAATATTGATAGTTTTCATTAACAATTTGTTTGTTAAAAAAGATTCGTTTGTGAAATATTACGCTTTAAAGTGCTAAATTTTTGCTCGACTCGAGTGTCCCACTCTCTACCAGCTAAACGGTTATGTTTGGGGAAGTGAAAAAATTCACAATAGTAGTACTTATATATAACGTAGTTTAAAGGAAAATTATCATGACTAAGTAGGCTTTACAAGTTTACGAGTAATAGTCGACCAACTTATAAAACGTACTTGAATAACATATTTTCCTAAACAAAATGTATCGGAGAACATGTTTTTCAACTGCAAATGTAAGTTTGTCAACTTTAATTAGTTAAAATTAAGTTCAGCGGAAGAGTTTAGTTAGTTCGCATAAGTTTTGATGGGCAATTACGGAACCCTACACTGTGCGTGACCCGACACGCACTTGCCCGGTTTTTTGACAAATTTTACTGAACTCTAACGTTAGCCTTCGACAAATGGCGAATTTGACATCCCCAGAATACCAACTTGTCGAATAAATGACGTCATTAGTTGTCGAGTTCGACACCATCTCTTAAACCGAGAATTGCCCCCCCCCCCCCCCCGTACCTAATTTGTCTATGTGCGACAGTCTTTATCCGAAGTTTAATAAGCATGTGACCATATAAATGGTTCTTAACCAAAGATATAAAAGATTGTTTACTCACAAATTCAGCGAAGTGTTATCTAAGGTGTCAAATTGCTTGACGCTGTATGCTATGTGAACACAATCGTATGGCGTTGTTCCTTTGAATATACCCATCTGTGAATGTGTTACTTTGTTATTTAATGTAAACAAAGTTGATATAAACATTTTATTTAGCGTTATCAGGTTTTTTTGTTTTTTGTTGCTAAATCCGCCTGCCTGACCTCACTCACTGGAAATAGGTTAGTGGCTAAGCGATCAACAGCTGCACAATGTGTAGCGGGTTCGATCACCGCACTGAATTTTGTATGCTCTGCAAGTAAGTAGTTGGTTCCGCGACCTCGTCATCGCGAATTTTGAATTTTTCCTTAGTGATTTTTTCCCAGCCACCCTCTTTAAGGGATACTTTAAAAACAATTAAATAGCAATAAAATTACACAACTATCACACCACGCCATCTAGTCCCAAGCTAAGCAGAGCTTGTGTTATGGGTACTAGACAACTGATAAACATACTTAATTTATATATTTCTAAATAGGTACACATCTAGATAAATTACACCCAGACACGGAACAAATGATCGTGCTCATTACACAAACATTTGTCCTGGGTGGGAATCGAACCCACAACCTCCGGCATAGCAGTCAGGGTTACTAACCACTAGAACAACAGGCCTGTCAAACAAATATCCTATAAAAAGCAAGTCCTTAGTGGTCAAAACTCGCAAAATCCCGATGTTCGCTCTCGTTTGATTTTCTGTAATATTAACCAACGACGATATATTACTAGACCCCGCATGCACGATCTAAGGAACAAAAACTATTCTGTCAACTCGCTGAGGTACTACGTAAGCGAGGGGGACGGGGTACTGCGTTGTGATTGGCTAACTCAAGGTCTGTTCTGTCTCAAGGTATATATGTTTACGGCTCACAGGAGTGGTCGAAATGAGATGGTTATATGACTTTTTTGCCTAATGTGTTGACAGACATCAGTCGTCTGTTATTAGGAGTCTAGTAATATATCGTTGTTGTATATAACATTCGCAAGAACGCTCAAGATTATCAGTTCTTTGCAGAATAGCAAAATACAGAGAGCAGCACAATGTGTTAAATCTGTCTAATAGATTTTCAACCTTATCATAATACTGGAAGGTTAATTTTCGATTGAAAAAGGGGGAATTATGAAAAAACTGAATACTCACATGTATGATAGCACGTTTGTAACGCGCGATGGTTTCTATGGCTTTATAACGCTTGTTGATCTCTAATAGGACAAGTACATGACGAGGCAGGAACTCTGGCTGAGGCGTCACACGCTCCCGGACCAACTGTTTCATTAATTTTATTAGTACACGTCCATTGTTTCATATTTGTTTACGCCCGGGGTCGCGGGACTTATTCCATCACCGCAGTCCCCGGAACATAAAGGGCTATTGAAGCGCACCGTGGATTTTAGTCAATACAAGTCTGACAGTCCCTCCTGCCCTGCCCGGGGTTAGGACTCATTTGATGAAAATCATCAAATGAGTCCACCACGAAAAGGCTCAGAATCTGGGTTAGATAACTAGGCCCTGTAATGAAAAAGGCAAGCACTCATCATCATCATATGCCTAGCCTTTTCCCAACTATATTAGGGTCGGCTTTCAGTCGAACCAGATGCAGCGGAATATCTTAAATTACTTAAATTGGACTTGTAGTTCCGGATGAACGCAAACTAAATCAGTCAATGCTTACTCCCTACTGATGAGGAGTTGTACCTTCCATCATCAGCTCAGCTACATGAGATTATGATTACCATACGCAAATACTTAAATTACTTCATAAAATTTGCGAAAAACGATATGTGGGCCTATAAAATTTGAGGGTTGCCCTAGATTTCTCCAGAATCCAATCATCAGATCCTAACTTGGCTACTATAGGACCACTCTAGAAGTATCCTTCCGAACAAAAAAGAATATTGAAAATCGGTCCACAATTGTATACTTATACGAGTACGTATACGAGTATACGCGTAACAAACACACAACGGAAAAAACATACCGTCGAATTGATAACCTCCTTTTTAAAGTCGGCTAAAAAGTAACTAACCTAACCTTTCGCGTTTGTAATATTAGTTAGTATGACGTCAGTAGTTCACCTAAAATACTTTCACGGATTCGACGACATTTAGTTATAAAAACCTCTAAATAAAAATCTTACGTTCGGAAACAGCACAGCCATTCCATTAGACTTGGCGATATCGTTCGGAGGAGCATAGAAGCCAGGTATGAGCAGTCCTGGTGGTGGAAAGTACTCGTCTTCATCCTCTTCCGCCATGCATTCTTCCACTTCTTCGTCTGCTATCACCTAAGACGATACATAAAGATATTTGTTGCTAAATCCATTAATGTATTTCTAACGAAATAGGTTAGTCTGTCAGCTACGGCATCCGTTCAGATGTTCCCAAAAAAAAAAATGAAATCTGGCCCCAACAGACTAACAGTCTATCATCGCACATCTAGACGCACGGCAAACTACCATCCTCACCTTATTGCTATTCCACCAATTCGCACTAAGCGTTTCCAAACGTCTTTTATAATGCGGACAGCGAAGGAGTGGAACTCACTGCCTGTGTCTGTGTTTCCGAACGCATACAACCCTAATCTCTTCAAAGTTAGAGTGAACACGCTTCTTCTGGGTAAACTCTTTCCATCGTCGACCTTGTCTTAGTCATTCCTGACCTAGACTAAGGTCAAGAGCAAACACATCTCACAATAAAAAAACAGTCAGATTTTTTTTGAAAGCACGTTTGACCAGTATCTTGCGAAGAAAGCAATGATGTGATCGACGATAAAACACGCTTGCTAAGAAGTAACTTATTAACTCTAGACTTAAATATTTCTTTCATATCCTTCCAGAATCTATTCATCCTTTCTTTGGCCTCCCTCTTCCTCTCCATCTATCACCATCGCTTTCGTAGTCACATGAGTGTCTCTTTTCTAATTAAATGTATACCTATATCAGGCCCTGAAGTCATGTAACAAACGATAAACGCAAACGCTGAGTAGGCTTTAATTGATTTTAAACTTTATGTGCATGTATATAACGTTGAAGATCTAGTGGAGATTGCTTATCGTTTTCGATCCGTCCTGTCGGTAACGCTCAGAAATTTTAAATAGATTTTCAACTTTAGGCTCTACGCTGTAAAGTTGAAAATCTATTGGAGAGTACCGAGCGTTTTCGATTGTCGTTTACGACTTGTTGTAATTTGGCTAGGGAGGTTGGACAGACTCTTTAATTTCTATGCTTCTAGAACAGTCTGAGCTGGATCTGGGAAGTTATCTTACCTCGGGCTCTACTTCGTCCGGTGATTCTTCTTCAGGCTCCTCCTTCATCCGTTCCAACTCTGACAGATTCTAAATGTAAATACGTTGTTAAATAAGTAAAGTACTAAATCAAGTAAATCGTATATCCATCCAAAGTTTGTCTTGAAAAGATCGCTTCTAGTGATAAGATCGCCTATTGTGTCATCCTATTTAAAAGATATTGTGAATTGGATATTATCTGTAATTAGTATGGTGTGCATAATAAAGAGAAGATATTCTAAAGAACTGAGGCATATGACGAGCGAGCCTACACAAGTGGCAAACGATAAATGATAACGATAAACTTTTAAACGTCTGTTGAACACTTGTCTAAAAAAATGACAGATTATGACGTTGAGATAAGGTCCGTTTTGCAGTCACACTTTTTTTACACAAGTTTTCAACAGATGTTTAATTTTTTGTAGTAAGGCTGTAAGTATTATATACAGGATGAATTTTTCAAATGGGCGTGGATGGCTACTTTCGAAACTATGAGGAATATCGAAAAACGTTGAAAGGGCCGATTTTGACGAAAACTAAAACTGCATCATTGGATTTTAGTAAAATCTAAAAACCTGGTCAGGAATCGATACCGCTCACTTTGGAAAAAAAATCACATCCTGTATTATCATACCGTTCGATAGTGTTGCTAATAAGGATCAAATTCTGGGAAGTAATCATATACGGCAAACTTAAGGAAAACGTATAATTACAAAAAAACTGATTAATCTTCAAGGCAAAGACTGTATTTGAAACATAAGTTACCGTTTCTTCTTTAAATAATGCTATTTTTAGTTCAACTCAATAATGTTGTATTGCTAAGTACAGTGGGATTGTTGAAACCTGAAATCCAGTGAGACATTGAAAACAATGAAATTTTATGATTTCGAATAAATTATGGCTCAGTAGATGTAAAGTAACATGGACAAATAGCAATTTCATAAAAATCAGCCATTTCCTTAAGTTTGCCGTATATGATTACTTCCCAGAATTTGATCCTTATTAGCAACACTATTGAACGGTGTAGTAATACAGGGTGTGATTTTTTTTCCAAAATCAGCGGGTTCGATTCCTGGCCAGGATTTTAGATTTTTCTAAAATCCTATGATTCAGTTTTAGTTTTCGTCAAAATCGGCCTCGAGACTCCTTTCAACGTTTTTCGATATTCCTCATAGTTTCGAAAGTAGCCTTCCACGCCCAGTTGAAAAAATCACCCTGTATACAGTATGTATTTACTTGGAATTTGACTGTATATTAAACAAATTTTTTTAGATTTTTTTTTTAAGAAAATCGTTATTGTGTACTTTGTTAGTACAATAATAGCTATTTTATGTAGATTAATTATTTATTGTATTTTATATATATCATGGATAATTTAGCTGATTTTAACGACAGCTTCTTTTCTTGCTCTTCCTCTGATAGTTATGTTAGTGCGGACAGTGATTCCACTTTACCTCTTAATTTGCATGATAAACTTTCTACTCTTTTCACTAATGATCCTAAGAATCTGCACATAGCACACGTCAATGCTCAGAGTGTTCCTGGTCACTATTCTGACATTCTGGCATCATTTAACAGTGCTCATCTGGACGCTCTATTGATTTCGGAATCTTTTTTGAAGCCTTCACTCCTATCTACTCATTACTCTCTGCCTGGCTTCGTCTTGATCCGAAATGATAGAACTGGCAAAGGTGGAGGAGGTGTTGCTATGTATTTGCGTGCTGATCTACCTTTCCGGGTTATTAGTTCATCTCCTTCACAGTACTCTGAATCGGCTGAATACTTGTTTGTGGAAATTTCTGTCTCTCATACTAAAGTTTTATTAGCTGTGCTTTATAGTCCGAATCTTCACATTGACTATTTCGATTCCCTCGATTCTGCTCTTGGCGACCTGTGTCCTTTGTACGAACACGTTATCATAATGGGCGATTTTAATACTTGTCTCATTAAAAACGACTCCCGTTCCCTTAAACTTCTTTCAGTCTTATCGTCCTTTAATCTTCAAGTTCTACCACTCTCTGCAACTCACTATTTTCCTAATTGTCCACCTTCTTTCCTTGATCTCATGATTGTTTCCTCTCCTAATAATGTTTTATTTCATGGACAACTCACTGCTACCTTTTCCTATCACGACCTTATTTACCTTTCATATCGTATTCGTGTTCCTAAGCGTAAGCCCCAATTATTATTTCTGCGAAGTTACAAAGCCATCGATCGGGAGGCATTTCAGTCTGATGCCGGTAATCTCGACTGGTCACCTATCGTCGAGATGGATTGTATCGATGAGAAGGTGAATTATTTTAACGCTAAAGTTCTCGAATTGTACGATCGGCATGCGCCATTAAGACGAGTCAAAGTTAGACATAGCCCTGCACCATGGATATCCATCGAAATTAAAGAACTTATGGCACGCAGGGATAAAGCTAAGAGCAGATTCAAGCGCAGACCGTCTGATCTGAATCTCTTTTTTTACAAATCGTTGCGTAATCGCTGCAGTCATCTGTGTAAGGATGCCAAGAGACGCTATTTCCGCGACCAACTCAACAATCGCAGTTCTACTGATGTCTGGAAATTCTTGAAGTCTGTAGGCATTGGCAAATCACCTTCCAACCAGTGCCAGGATGTGAACCTCAATGACCTTAACAAACATTTCTCTTCCCTTCCCTTCTCTCTTGATACATGTGTCAAAGCGGCGACACTGGAGAACCTCTCCTGGTTGCCGTTGCCACCATGTTCTCCTTTTAGCCTTTGTAACGTGTCTGAGGATGACGTAAAGAAATCATTGCTTGCAATTTCATCTTCTGCAGTTGGTAATGATAAGTTATGCTCGAGAATGGTTTCTCTCATCCTTCCTGAATTACTTCCTGTTCTCACTTATTTATTTAATCATTCCTTTTCCAGTAGCTGTTTTCCTTCTGCATGGAAACAAGCTCATATTATTCCTTTACCTAAAACTAACAATCCTTCTTCGCTATCTCACTACAGACCTATTTCTATTCTCCCTTTTCTTTCCAAAGTCTGCGAGCATTTAGTTCACAAACAACTCACATTTTTCTTGGCGTCAAACTCACTAATTTCCCCGTTCCAATCTGGTTTCCGCTCGGGTCATAGCACCGTAACTGCACTTTTGAAAGTTACTGACGACATCCGCTGGGCTATGGAGGGTAAATCACTTACTATTCTTGTTTTGCTGGATTTTAGTAGTGCTTTTAATTCTGTGGACTTTGATATTTTGCTAGGCATACTTAAATCCATGAATTTCTCCTCTTCCTCTCTTGCCTGGTTCGATTCTTACCTTCGGGGGCGCTCGCAGTGTGTTCGCCTTGACGAAACCTTTTCTGATTGGTGTAACCTCACTGAGGGTGTGCCTCAGGGTAGCGTTCTCTCTCCTCTTGTTTTTTCTATTTTTATTAATATGGTTACTAAGGTAATCTCCTCTAGTTTCCATCTTTATGCAGATGACTTGCAGCTGTACCGGCATTTTTCTGTAGCAGATGCTGATTCGGCAATTGCTGCAATGAATCATGACCTGAGTTGTATCAGTGAGTGGGCTAAGGCATTCGGATTGCAAATCAACCCTACTAAATCTCAGGCCATGATCATAGGCAGCCGTTTTGTCCGTAGTGCGGCTGTTGTGGCATCTTTAGCACCGATATACCTCGATGGTGTACGCATCGATTACACAGAAACCGCCAAGGATCTGGGTGTTGTAATTGATTCTCATCTATCGTGGCGAGCTCAGGTGAACGAGGTCAGTCGTAAGGTTCACTTTTCTTTACATTCACTGAAGTGTCTCCAGAGTGTCCTACCACTAAAGACTAAAATTTCTTTAGCGCAAACACTTATTCAGCCAATTATTGATTATGCCGACGCCTGTTACTTGGATGCTACTGAGGAGCTTTTAAACAAACTTGAGCGCTTGCAAAATTTGTGCATTCGGTTTATTTTCGGTCTTCGTAAATTTGATCATGTCTCTCACCTTCGCAAGGATCTCAAGTGGCTCCCAATCCGTCTTCGCAGGAACACTCGTATCCTTTGCCTCCTGTTTAACATCCTTCACAATCCTTCCTATCCATCTTACCTTCGTGAGCGTTTTTCTTACGCCCGTCCTAGCGATGCCCCCTGTCGATCTCACCTTAGATCCCTACTAAAATCCCATCCTCATAAATCCAGCTACTATTCCTACTCCTTCTCCGTTCATGCTGTAAGATTGTGGAACTCACTTCCGCCTAGCATTCGTGATCTAAAATCGATCTCAGTTTTTAAGCTTAGAGTGAAAGAGCATTACTTTTCCTCTCTTCTGTGATATATAATTATATATGTTTATTTATATGTGCATTTGTATATATTTATAAATATTTTATAGTATTTGCTATGTATTTGCATGTGTAGTAATATATATTATAAACTTAGTTTAAGATATTCACATAGACATTTCGCTTTTTATTTTTACACACTATTGTCTACATTTCTTTATCATTTCTCCTTTAGAGGGTCTGCTGGCAGAAATTTCTTAAGAAATAAGCAGTACCTTTATACTTTAGTTTTAATAATTATGTAATGTCCTGTAAATTTATTGTGTGTACATAAATAGTTAAATAAATAAAATAATAAATAAATACAAATGTGTGCATATCACACAGAACGAAACTCCTTCAAATTTCTATACACACGCGTTTGACGAGCTTGTACTGAAAAAACATTCTTACGCCAGCTTTCAAAAGATCCAGTTTCCGTTGCTCTCTTGCCTGTCGTTTGGCTTCCAAGGCGTCAATCAAGGCTTGTCTGTTGATGCGTCGTGTTTCAGATAAAAATCTAGCGCGTTTCCTCTTTTCTTCTGCCTAGAAGACCACAGATAAAAGTGTACACTAGGAATTTCTCCTGTTTTGTGCGCTTATAAACATTTGAAAAAAAAAGGTAACTTTTTCGTTCATACAAAATGTATGAAAATTTAATTTGTAAAAACCAACTTGGACGAATTATCGTGACCCCGGAACATAAAAGGACGTTGAAGGACACCGTGGATTTTAGTCAGTACAAGTCTGACAGGCACTCCTGCTCTGCCCTGGGTGGGAAGATTCATTTGATGATTTTACCACGTAAAAATCGAAAAAAAAACTACATATGCTACCTTTTTGAACATCCTTTCCTCTTTGCGCTGTTGCCAGACCTCTTCTCTCGTAGGACTGTAGGTCTTGTAGCGGTCGAAAGCAGTCTTAAGGAGTTTCGGGTCGTTCAGAGACTTTGTGTCGTCATACGGTGGTATATCTTCGTAAAGGATACGACGAACTAAAGCTGTTTTTAAAAGATCAAAGCTTACGTAACAGTTTTAATAGTTGCTGCTAGTGCTAGCTAGTGTTTTATGTTATTAAAATAGTAAAATTTCACTGCTTTACCTACATAGCTTGCAGTCATATTCAAGCTGTTTGGGGTTGAAAAACTAAGTCGCTATTGGAAAACACTATGGATTTTAGTCAGTACAAGTCTGTCAGTCCCTCCTGCCTGCCATGGCCTCCCATGAGTCCCATGAGTCCTCACTCATTTGATGATTTTACCACGCCAAATAAAAGCTAGGGTTTAAAGCAAGATTACACCAAAAATACACTTACGCACAAAATCAACATCTTCATCTAGTAATCGGAAGCATATGGCGAGTGCTGGACCAGACAGCAGCTTGTGCCGCGATGCCTCGTTCAACGCAGCGTCTCCGGCGTAGAATATATCATTTATCTTCTCTTCAGTTAGATCTATTAACTCTCGTCCTACCATCACGACATCTGAGCAAAGACGTTATATTATGTTATTTTCTACCGATTCTCTGGGAGTGCGAGCCAGGTCGCGGAACTCATTCCATCACCGTGACCCCGGAACATAAAGGGCTATTGAAGGACACCGTGGATTTTAGTCAGTACAAGTCCGACAGTCCTCCCGCCCTGCTCGGGGAGGGAGGACTCATTTGATGATTTTATCACGATAAAAAAATGCTCTGAAGCCAAACGATAAACGTGTTCGTTCAGCAATCTAATAGCTTTCAAATTAATATCAAAGCTAATAACGAGTGGAAAATTCATTAATGACTTCTGAGCAATAGCGAATCGAACGTAACGCTCTGTAATCTATCTATATATATATATATAAAAATGAAACCCGTTTTCCGTTGTCACGACATAACATGAAAACGGCTTGACCGATTCGGATAATTATTTTTTTGTTGTGTTTGTAACCATCGGGACCGGGTTTTAGACCGGTTCCTCCACCCGTGCGAAGCCGGGACGGGCCGCTAGTATTTAATAGATTTTCAACATTATGCGCTTAAGTATTAAGTTGAAAATCTATTAAAGACTCCTGAGTGTTTACATTTATTTCTTGCCATTTGTCTATACGGCCAGGTTTGTCTACACTAAGGAGTCCAGTGCGAGCCGACCCCAAATTCGTGTATTTTGGATTTATTTACGAGCCTTGAACGAACACGCTTCGAGCTTTTGGTTCGTGCTCAGCTGTGCTCTGCCTAGTCCCACTTTCACGGTCACGGAAGCGTTCGAGGAGAGTGATTGTTGTAGACTCGATATACGTCAACACTTGATATGGCGAGCAAAGTGCCTCAGTTCGTGCTTCACTCAAACTCGGCTTATAAGCGTAGGCACACCTTTGTATGTGACGGAAGTGGAACAGAATTGGTCTAATTAAATAGCGATTAAGTAATATATTTTTATGAGCGCGCTGGGTCTATCTTAGATGTATGGGTAAGTCAACTATCTTGTCACAGTCAAAGCCGTAGTCATGTTACTTATTACCAAGGTGATATACAGGTCAGGTCAGATGTTACACATCATATTGTAATCATTTTATGTTACTACTATAACGGTTGCTTGTTGTTCACCTACATTTTTAAGTCTGTCTTCTAGACTGTGTAGCTACTGAGTTTGTGATTAAGAATCAATACGCCGTCACCCGTAAGCAAAAAAAATACAAACATTCATTAATTTATAACTCACTGTTAGCATCCCACTGCTCATACAATTCTGGATGGGCATGGAAGCAATGAGGCCAGAACAGCACGAAGTTGAGATCCTTTAAGAACGGCACCATCAGCTCTGCACGATGCCGCTTTCGCACCGCCTGCCTGGCTAAACGACGAGCTGCCAGGGACGTGATCTCCTGCTTCTTCTCTAATGCTCTTGCTGACATCCACTCCTGATGACAATTTTAAGAGGCATTATAAAGATACATTACTTAGTTACAAGATTCAAAATGCCTATGCCTATGCTAGCTCTCGAAAGTTCCGCCAGGCCTTGTGGCTTCCGGGGTCGCGGGACTCATTCCATCACCGTGACCCCGGAACATAAAAGGCTATTCAAGGACACCGTGGATTTTAGTCAGTACAAGTCTGACAGTAAGGGGTGGGAGGACTCATTTGATGATTTTACCACGATAAAACAAAATGCCTTGTAGCTTACCAAAAGGCAATGGAACGCAGCATTCTGAGTGTGTAAAGAAAAGGAACTACTAATAAATCACACCAACGGAACAGAGTAAAAACTGTTTGGCGTCGGATTCCGACAGGATGGCAGTCGCAAGTGTTGTCGAGACCTACCACTCTCAGTTGCCGTCACCGCAGGTTACAGGTAGCCTATGGTGCCGTTGTCCGGGGAACGGCATGAAGTGGATCTCACCCACCCCAATACCCTTAACACTTCATAACGCTGACTATCCACAAGAATGGAACCAGGCTGCAGAGCGGAGAAACTGAGAAATATTAACCAATAGGATTGCACTAAATCTCCGTTCCTATTCAGCGGTACAATCTTCATGATCATCATCATCATATCAGCCGTAAGACGTCCATTACTGAACCATGACCTCCCCTATAGACCTCCAATAGAACCTGTTAGAAGCGGCTTGCATCCTGCGTGATCCTGTGGTCTTCACTAGATCGTCTATCCAACGGTGCAATCCTATAAATATTTCTCCGTTTCTCCGCTCCCGTGGACAGCCTTAACCAGCTTCGGACACATTGGTCAAAAAAACAAAAACAAACAAAGAACATTTGCCATCTATCATGCAGTCCGCAATTCATTGCCGTTTCCCTGCCAATTTCCTCTACAAGTGAAACATTAGACACAGACGGAAGCTCAGTACCACACAAACAAATGTAAATGTCCCATAAATAATGTGTATCCAGCGTTGTTTACAAGCTGAGTTGAAATAATAAACGGGAATCGTGTTTTGATACCTTCGCCTTAGCTGAGTGGTGGCTTGTTTGTGTTATGCATATTTTAGCATCGTTTTCGTCTTTATTAATTTGAGTGTGAAATGAGTGTTATTGTCTGGGAGTGGCCAAAAGGTTCGTGGATTTTGTGTTATTAAGGCTCAGCTTCGCCCGAACATTTTTGTTTTTTTTTTCATATTATAGCTACGTATAGGGTACGTACAGGCAAGGACAGATATGTACCGATCGGTGCCGGCAAACATGTATAAAGAAACCGGAAAATCTGCCTAGAGTTACCATCAAGACTTCCAATTTGTCGGACAACGGTATTTTAATAATATCTTCGTTACTTTGCTTTACCTAATTTTACCGGTCAGTACCGCAACAGGGGCCTTAGTCAAACAGCAGACGATAGCAGACGACAATCGTTATCGTTCATCAGTCACCAATACATTTTAAACTTTATACCGCAGCACGTAAAGTTGAAAATCTATTAAAAACTGCTGATCGATAACGAACGAAACAAACGAAAACGATCTGTGAACTTCAATAGATTTTCAACTTTACGCGCTGGGGTATAAAGTTGAAAATGTATTGGTGACTGATGAACGATAACGATTGTCGTCTGCTGTTTGACTAAAGCCCCTGCTATATCTGCTCATTTAAAATCTATAATATCTTCGAAAACATTCATTTAAATTGCATGTTGTTAAAAGGCCATAATATTGATCTATATTTTGTAAACGTGTTTTTTTTTGTGAACGTGCCATTACTCGTAAAATCGACACCTTTTTTGTTCCCAACAGATTATTTATCAAAATGTTTTATCAAAATAAAGTAAAAGCTCGCTATATCATGTAGCTGTCATAAATCCACAAAGCACATAAATTTTGCATGGGTCTGCAAAATTCAGACAGCTGACTGGAATATCGCGAAACGGCCTAAATCCTGATGTAGAGATAAATTATTCGAGAAACGAAAAATGTACAAATATCTATGACATATTAGCTGGAGTTGATATTAAACGTATAATATCAACTCCTGCAAATACTTTAACGATATAGGTATCAAAACCATAAAAAGAAAAGAAAATGATAAATTCACTTTTATACATTGAGCTATTATTACTACGTATAGAGACGACACCACGCATAGAGACGATATCCAGAATGAGTGCACGCGCACAAGTTCATTCAGTTGTTTGACAGCTCTGTGGCGTGCTCTAGGTGCGTACAGTCATTCTGGATGGGACACAGTGGTGATTCGTGATGTCGTCTCTATACGTCGTCATAATAGCTCAATGTTTTTTTATTCAGTCATTCTGCACTCTCTGTCCTTGGAAATGCTCATATAAACGATTGGCTTGATTTTTGTGAAAATATTGTATCGTATTAACGCATTTTGTTCATTTCTTTCTCTTAATCATAGATCCTAGGTTCCTTCTCTAAATCCTGTAGTGTAATTGTAATTTAAAATAGTTTTTGTCTTACCACAAAAAAAATTAAAAGTCTGTTGAACACTTGTCTAAAAAAATGTCAGATTATGACGTTGAAATAAGGTCCGTTTTGCAGTCACACTTTTTTGAGACAAGTGTTTAACAGATGTTTAAGTTTTTGTAGTAAGGCTGTTTATATTTAAGTTTTTAGGATATCGCTGGCCTCTGTCCGGACGCACTGTATAGTTTCGTATCTGACCGTGACATCACTCGGGCCATATCAGAAAACCTAGCACTGTGACATTTTAAAAATGTTAGCACATGCTGAAATACTGACCTGAGGCCTTATCATGAATTTTCAGTTATTGTGACGTAAAGTAAATTGAAACTTTGACATAAATTTCAAGGAAAAAATTAGTTCCTTCTTCACACACCAGCGGCGCTGTTCCATTTTTCCATACAAGAAATGCTTTAAATACTGAAAAGACGGGGTAAAGTAATATACTGAAAACCCGTGATAAGGGCTCTGACTTAAGAGCCTTTTGGCCTTTTACAGGACTAATTATGTAATTTTTTCAGTTTGCTATCTTTCTTTTTATGTATTTTTAGTTTTGTTAAGTTGGTTTCGTTGGTTCTGTCCTTTGTGTGTCAATTAATTCCTTGTCTTTCTGTCTAAATACCTAGACTAAAAAAAAAAAATTACCAAAACGACCTAAGTGTAACTTATTTAATTAATTACCTATGCTTAAATGCAATAACGAGGTTGTTGCCGTGAATTTCAGTACTCTCGCAGCCTGGTCGACCAATTTCCATGTAATTTCGCAACGGTGGCGTAATGTAATTTTACCTTGCATGTGTCATGATGATTAGCATAGTTTTAAACATGGCGGATAAAACAGTTTCAGGGGTAATATTTTTCACATGTTTCCCAGTAGGTACATTAGTTAGTTAGTGCGCAGCATATCGCTTAAAATGAGACACCCTTTATAAAAAACCTAAAGGTGGGTACAGACCGAACCGTACTGGACCATTCGCAGTGAGCAGCGTCAGAGCCAGCAGTGACCGTTACAAAAACGCCTTGTTTCCCCGTACTGGCTGCACGAAAGCTCGCTGTGTTGTAATCACGACTGTACACAGCTGATAGTGACTGTACGAAAACTGCGTAAGTTGATATCTCGATTATGTGAAGTCGAAATTTAATGTACATGTCATGGGCCAAGGGGTTAATGCCGGCAGTATTCATAATGCCCGGGCAGTATGAATAATGCCCAGCCATAACGGCCTAAGTGATTAATGGCACCCCGACTTTCTACTTCGTGATTATTTTTTTTAAACCACCCAGAAGTAGGAGCCCCGCGAAACGGGGCTCCGTCGACCTTTCAAAGTTTATTATTTTAAAATTTATTATTCACATTAATCACTTGGCCCAATATGGCTGGCACGCATTAATCACTATAGGCCCATAGCATATAGACCACATGCGGTTGCTACGCTGCAATCCGTTTGATGGCAGACGCGTTATACGCCTCGTAACGCTGTGCCGGTTAGTACTCGCTCTAAGACAAATTCTATTAAGTTACTTACCATTTCATCAGGGGTTGGTTCATCCAGCTCATAGACTGGATGTTGCAGGTCCAGGTCTTCCGACTCTCCTCTAAACCAGCCCGAAGTTAATCTTGCTTGCACTTGATTAAAGTTTAGCAACTCCTTCTTGGCCACGTCAGCAAACTTAACTTTGTCCACACCACGGAAAACCTTTGTAACCTTGCCGTTCTGTGAAAAACTGTATGATTATACAGGGTTTTGGTAAACCTCTTAGAACCTTACTTATCATCATAAACAACAACTTTTGTTCTATGACTTTTACAAAACGATTAACCAAAATAAACCTTTCAAAATTGCGCCGTCCTATCAATACATTTCAACTTTATATTTTGTACTTCACAGTCCGCGCCACCACTAACTAACCTTTAGACGCGTCGCTAATGTCTATGTCATGAATAAGAATTGCATAAAAAAAATATAGTACCTCGAATTTTCCACAGGAATGGTGGTGCGGACTCTATGCACCATCTGTACTCGAAGTCACAATAGTTTTACTTTGGTTGTTAAAGGTGGTTGCTCATCTTCCAAAATCGCACATGCCTCGAAGAGACGGTTAAGTATTAGGTGAAATAGGGAATGAAGAGCCGGGGAGGTTACTGAAACCACGGTCATAGGCTAGTTCAAATTAAATATAGAAACATACCAAAATGAACATGTAAACCGGTTCACTCTGGTCTCTAAACCTTTGCAGAGCTTCTATCTCATCAGCAGGTACCTAAGGCAAATAATTAATTATTAGAGCTGAAATGATAGCAGAATCATACCTATGATCAACCAGATTTCAGATAATATTATGTTACTAACCTTCAGTAATATGATTGCCCCATTACTCCAGTCCATCTTTATAGTAGCGAAGAGTCGGTCGAGGGCTGTGCACGAGCCAAACGCATAGCTGTATATTTCAGCACCTAGTGCATATAAGGAGAAGAAAAAAATCTAGCGTTGTTGAAACGTTATCTAAGCATTTTAGAGCATCATCTTTCGGTAATGTCTCGACTGGATACGGCTGAATCCCCGTAGTGCCAATAAAAATTTAGTTTTTTTGCCTCTTGTCCGCCCAAGAGGTTAAGCCAATTCTTGAAGGATCATTGTGCCGAGAGGTATTCCACGAAGGGCACCTGGCACCTGCGAAAAATTGAAGAAGCCTCATGTCTTAAATTGATATAAGGCTAGCTCAGGTGCCATTGGAATACCTCTGTTCCAGGGGTGAAATGATGATGATAATGAAAATCTTGACAAAATTGGCACAGGTAATTTCTGTTATAACCTGATTATAAAATACTTACAAATCAGGTGATCAGCATTATTCTTTATAACATTATCGAATTCTTTTTCATTGTGGATCTCTACGAATAATTCTATTTTCTTTTTAGCCATTTTCGCTCAGATTATGCTAATCTTACAATTTCTATCGACTTGGCCGAGATTCGTAAATTTTCATCAAGGCGTGGCCTACTGGACAGTATATTTTTTGTTTTAATGTGTCTGTATTTAAAAGGTAGATATGAGTGGCATCTCTTGGAGGGGACGCCCAAGGAAGAACAAGTAACGAAAATAGGGACCTCGCACAGGGCGTAGACCCTAAAGGGGCGAAAAACCAACAATAGGTCACCGTAAACAATTATATTAATTAGTTCGAAAGTTAGATTATGAAACAATATTTTACCCATATTTTGCCTTTGGTAAACCATAATTAATGAAGATAAAAATCACAAAACGACACTCGGTCAGTATAATTTTAAACGCTTCATGACGATCTGCACTGCCCTTATTGGTCTCAGAATGGAGTCTTTGGAAAGTTCATTTATACGTACGTACTCGCATTCGGCGGCATGCTAGTATGACCACATTTATAAACGTGGAGAAGGTAAAAGAAGTAAATAATATGTATTGTGGCAGTTGAAGTCCTGAAGTATTTTTTTTTTTGATTACTTTAGATATGTATTTAATTATGTAACTATTTGTAAAACAGAGGCCTTATTACAAGTTTTCTGTATTTTTCCGAAAAGCGAACTTGAAGTACGAAGCGTTAAGTTTAGTATATGGAAAATGAAAAACCGCCTCTAGTGTACGACTGACAAACCATTCTTTCGAAAAATTAAAGTCGAAGTTCCCATTTATCTTACGTCATAAGACGTGAAAATTAATGCTAGAGACTCTACGATCGTTTTAAAAATAAGAAAAAAAAAGTTTTTCATACGAATATGAACGTAAAAACGTTTGAATTAATATACGAAAATGTTGATTAAAACAGCTAATAAAATAAAAATACATATTTATTGTGATTCAGCAAATATAATTTTCCGTACTTGAAAATCAATAAATAAAAAATTAAACATTTACAAGGTACGTCACATGTTTTTCACATGATAAAAAAATCGGTGTAAAGGTACAATTCCAAAGGCGCACGACGCAGACCGCAGCGACAATGCAAAACAGTAATCACTAGTGTCCGCGCCACGACTGATGTTCATTTGACGCGGCGGCGAGCAGCGCTAGTATCTATGTGATAAATGATTTTTGGTTTTGACAAACTCTTTTACACGTCAAAAAACACTTTTTTTAAAACTACCTAGATGAGACCGGTGTTTCGTACCTGACTACTCAGAGAAGAATCATCCGAAACAAATTCAGAGGTCACAGTCCCCTTTAAAATCCAGAAAATAATTTTGTATTGGCAATAGTTATATGAGAAGTAGTGCCTGAGGTGGTCTTTGAAGAAAGAACCACACAGATTTGAAGGTTTATCCAGTGTACCTACCACGAATTTTCCGCAGGTCTTGAGTGGTGGCGCGGACACTAGCACGATTATTATCTACACGTTGTAAACGCGAAGCAAATATTTCGTTTTCAAAATTACTCGTTTCACACACAAAGTAAAAAGAGATAGTACTAAATAAAATTTCGTAGCGGCTGCCAAAAAAGGCATATTAGGTAGGTACTCGTAAAATTGGTCGAGATTACGGCCAAAATTGACCAAAACGACCAATTACAAGATCATGTCGAAGTTTTCCCTTTCCGTGGGGACTTGGTTATGGGTGCCCTCGTGGCTGGGTCAATCTCATATTCAAGGGTCCAGAATAAGTCTTCGACTGTCGTGAAGCTTAGATAATAATCCTCTATCAACTCATCGTATTGCACCTTTAATTCATCTAATCTTTTAAACATTACACTATAGCGTCGCGTTTTATCCGCGTCGTCTATATGGTAGAACAGCATACACTGGAATGGATAAAATCCACTTTATTGATCAACCTATAAATGTTCCCACTGCTGGGACACTGGTCTACTCTGTGAGAAGGAGTGGGTCATAATCCACTACGTGTACGCGGGCACACCACAGTGTTGGTTCGTAAAAAGATGGCTCAAGTTTTCAATTTTTAGTTCTAGGAATAATATGTAGAGCAGTGGTGGCTCAGTGGTATCGGCCTCGACTTACGAGTTTTAGGTTGTGAGTTCAAACACAGCCAGGCGCATTACATTCTTAAATTTATTTCATCACAACTGTTCTCAAAACGATTAAGGAAAACATCGTGGGGTCAAGCCGACATGTCTTAAAACCAAAAATTCGAAGACAGGTGACATCTACCAATCCGTACTGGGCTAAGCACTGGCTGATGGATTACAGCCCACTTCCTGACACAGGGATGGAAGCCTGTGACCCAGCTGTGAAAACATTATCTATAATATAAAAATCGCAAAATGTGTTGCTAAGCTCATAACTCGAAAACGGCTGGACAGATTCGGATAATTCTTTTTTTGTTGTTTGTGACCTTCGGGACCGGGTCTTCCACCCGTGCGAACCGGGGACGCGCCGCTAGTAGCTAATATTTATTATCGTTTATAGAATTTTTCTTACCAAATGTTCGCTACAAAGCCTGCACGGTTGGAAACTTTTTAGAAAATCTTTTTTGAATTTAATCAAAGATTGTGCGAACATCACACTTTTATCTGTATGCTTTTTCTTCGATATTTCTTCTTGATCCGTATCATCAGCTGAAATCATTAGAACTTTTAAATAGACTAGTTGCCCAATTGACAAAATTCAACCAAAATAGCACGGTAACAAGGTGCTTTTGTGAAAAACTTAGCCAAAGCACCGCAGGTATTTGACATCAACAGTCAGGAGTTACAATTTTCCTAAGACCATCAATCCTTTTTCCCAAGTATGTTCGAGTTGGCTTCCGTTGGAACCTTGTGCAGCTCTCATCGAGCCTGTGTGACCTCCACATATCAGTAATTGGGTAATACGATACCTCTTGGTAAGACTTGTAGTCAGACTATTGAGCTTCTGACTAACAGTAACAGACTGCCAAAGATTAACGATAGCCGGGAAAAACACCTTTACGTGCTTTCCGAGACACAGAGGAATAGTTTCAGGCAGGAAACATAGTCAACCAACGAAAAACCTCGACAAGCGCAGCGTAACCTTCAAAATCGACCTATGCGGCTTTAATTATTTAGCCACGACCTTCTAACGAATATCCTCTGAACAAACAGGGGCAAGTGCTGTACCTATGGACGCTTTTACCTGTGGACACCGTTAGTTTATGGGAAAAGGGGCAACCCTAAAATTCTTATTTGAACACAGTATTAAGCATTTGTCTATGGTTGACAGATTTGACGCATCGCCATCTTTTTTTTCCTTATTGTTTTCCCCAGAATTAACGGTGTCCACAGGTAAAAGCGTCCATAGGTACAGCACTTGCCTATACTTAAAACATACTAACAATCGGAATCTTCTTCAGCAGCGCTATGGTATCTGCCCTTCCTATACGCTGTGACCATTTTAAGCTTGATCCGAGCCGAGAACCCCTTGGTTATTGAACTGAGTACATACTCTGCTGGTCCTATGATCGCGAACTGGCCCTTCGCCATTATAGCTATGCGATCGAAGACTGGCTGCATCAAAGTCCAATCCATCCTGGAAAGGAAAAGAAAGAAGTTTCTTCTAGTTATAAGAACGGTTTTTAGGGCCGTGGGCAAAAATTTAAATAATTCAAAATACCAGCCGTTTTTGGCTATCACGCTTTATTTCAAAGCTGTTGCAAGCGCCATGATCGCGGGATGACTCGACTCAACTCAGTCATCCCGCGATCATGGCGCTTGCAACAGCGTCGAAATATCGGGAACTCAAAACAATTAATAATCACGGAAGATATCCCGTCAGTGACATTTTAAATTGTAAAATACCAGCCTGTTACTGTTCCCCAGTGAAGCATACTTTGCATAAGAGGCCCTCCTCTTATGTAGAAAAAGTATGACGATTGAGGATTGAGCTGAAAATGTGTCCCAACACATCAGTTATATAACATTATGAAACATTATCCAACACACGATAATAGTGTGTAATACTTTGCTTAGCATGTTGAGACATGTTTTGTGTTATTAACCCCCACACACAGGTTCAACTTGTTGTATAACATCGTGTAACATTCTAGCCACCGATCTACTTTTTGATGTTGTAAAACAAAAGTTATAATTTGTTTTTTCTTTTTACAATTAGTGACGTAACATTCTGTCACATGAAATTGTCTTACATCGATAACAATTTATAACTTTTGATATTATTTGTTTAAAAATTTAGACGACAAATTGCTTGTTTACGACTATAACGACATAACTCAACAAATAAGACACACAAAATGGCATTTTTTTGAAAAATGGTAAAATAATATTCTCATTACTATTGCTATAGTAGATATAATTATTTTGCATAAGTAGAAACCTTTTACAATAAGCTGTAAAGTGTAAGAAGGTTTATATTAAGTTAGGTGTTTCATTACATATTTGCATTTAATTTCTTAAATTTTAAAGTCTTTCAAAAAAAACGATCACAAAAGACATTTTGAGTTATGTCGTCCTTGTTGTAAATAAAATGTTCCAAATTTAAATTAAAATCTCACGTTTCTTCAGACACTATAATAGTCGCTGGTTCCTTCTTCAGATACTGCAACGCTTTAGCCACTAGTGATTGACTGTTTGCGTCTATCTCCGTCATTGGCTGGTCGAGTAGGGCCACTACAGGGCTCAACACTAACACACAGCATAATGACAGGCGACGTAGGCACCCAACGCTATATCTTTTTACTAAGGCTTTATCTGCCAAAGAGAGGAGATCTGGGAAAGAAAAAACAAAATATAAAAAACACAAAAAATATATGACCGACGAGCATTCGCGTACTTTTAGTATAGATTTGATACAAGGTGCGCATTGTGCTGCTCGATTGTTTTCACTCATTGGTGAAATGTTCGAATGTGTAATGTTACGTTACACGTGAATGCTCGTGGTGAGGGAGCCCCTTAAAAAACAAGAAAAAAAGGGCAAAAAGACAAGAAAATAAAGTCATCGACTTTCGAAAGCATTCTCTTTTTAGTCGATACAAGACAGCCACATAAGTAATCTTATGTAGTGTATGGTGTGTGGTTTTGTAAACTATTCATTGTTTGTGATTGCAGCAATCACAGTTCCGATTAAGATTTCAACTCGTCCTCCTAGGAGGAAGGACTCATTTAATGATTTTACCACGTGTAGTTGTAAACTATGCATAGAAAATAATCAGAAAAATCGAGGGAACTCTTCAATATTTAAATCACAGCAAATCAACAGCGATTGCTGCTATCGTATATTATTATCTGTCCATTGCTTACACAATCGAACAATAAAATATTACGCCTGTACCCACTACAGAGGATTGAATACTTAAATAGAAGATCGAAAAAAAATTAAACCGACTTCTAAAAAAAAACACAAAAAAGTGAAAAATTATTTTTGTATGAAAAGTTGTTTTTGGAAGTCCGCGACAAAAAAAAGGAAATAAGAAACAAAGACACCGACTTCCAGTGATAACTTTTCATTCGAAAGGTTTTTTTAACTCTCATATCCATACAAAACAAAAACTTGAATATTCTGGTTCCATAAATGATAAATAACATTTATTCAGGAAATTGGTTTTTACAAACCCATTTACACGTCAAAAAGACACTATTTTTACATTAGATGAGGCCGGTGTTTGATAGATACCTGACTACTCTGAGAAGAAACATCCGAAACAAACTCAGAGGTCAGTCTCTTTACAAAGTCCAGACAATTTTGTTTTGGTAAAGTACTATGAGAACCACGCAGGTGCAGGCTTACCCATAATCTGTAGCGCCTTGTAAGCAAGAAACGATGCAGTTTTCTCCGAGTGTCCTTGTAGTTTAGCCACGAATATCAAGTTATCTATGCCAGTCATAAACTCATCCATACCACCAGAGTTTGAAGATAAACTGATCTTGTGAATGTACTGGAACCAATGATATTATAAGTAAAAAGGTGTAGATACGTTATACGCGCTCAGAAAGTGACACGCTCAAATGTGGTCAATTGACAAACCTTGACTATATTTGTCTCTTTGTCACTTGCGATGCCATCCTACTTTAGCGACTTATCGTGATGTAGTGTGCTATTGCTTGGCTATTGCAATATTTAGTTATTCATGTGTGCGTTAGAGTGCCGTTTTTGAAGATAGAATGTTGTGTAGGTAACGTATCTATTCATTTACTAGCACCTTGTTTCTATGACGGGGCCCCCTCACAGAGGGCCAAAGCCTGCCGGGGTCGCGGGAATAATTTCCATCACCGTGACCCCGGAACATAAAGGGGTATTGAAGAACACCGTGGATTTTAGTCAGTACAAGTTTGACAGTCCCTCCCGCCCTGCCGGTGGGAGTGACTCATTTGATGATTTTACCACGTAAAAAAAAAGCACCTTGTTTCTATTTGGACGGTAGTTACTGTCAGTCTCGACCTTTAAACTGTCGTAATTTGTGTCTAAGAATAAACCCCCTCGAGAATAATAAGTTTGCTATGCGAATAAGAGTACTATGAATAATAACATAAAATGCATATTCTTACAAACGTCAAATGTAATCGGAGCGCGCAGTAACTATAATATTTATGTCATTAGTTCACCGAACGTCTCCGGTACTTCCTTGTACTTTTTAGGGTTCCGTATTCAAAGGGTTCTCTTGCAATATTCAAATAAGATGGCGGCCCCCCACGTTTCAGATGCGCAAGGAAGGGTTATATTAAAAATTAAATGAAAATAACTTAAAATAACTTAATATTATATATAATATCGTAGAGTGATAATTTTGATTTAATTTATAGACTGATTTAAAAACTTTTAATTTAACATAAAACCCATTAAATCCCTTGTGGAATATTATTATTATTCCTTTATTCATTTTTTTTCCTTATCATTTACATTTTTAAATATTTTTACAAAAACAAAAAATAATAATAAAAACATTTAAAAATATAAATAATAGTGGCCCGCCGGTATCGGGAACAGGGTCCAAGCTACCGGCAGTCAGGGCTCCAGAGTAAGGAACCTCCGAACAATGTCCGGAGAAAGGAACCTCGGAACAATCTGGCCCTTGATCCAGCTGCCTAACTATTATTATTATATTATTATTTATTTGCATGTATCTAGGTCTCTTGGATTTAAAGATATTTCCATTTAATTGTACATGATAACCTAGTTCGACCGATCAAAAAACTAAAATAGTCATATTTTTAGGGTAAATCGGATCGACATAACGTGAAAATACTGTGCTAAGGTACGGAACCTTCGTTAGTACCTTGGGTGTTTTACTGTCTAAAAATGAATAAACAATTAAAGCTTAGCCAGAATTGATAACTGTATTTATGTAGTGTACCAACTATCAGAAACATTCTCCAAAGTCGAACAGTACAGACCACACGTTCATTTAGAAACTTTTTAATTATAAGACTGGCACTTGTCTGGTTCTTTTTTCGCAAAACGCCATCCTTGTGACAAGCTGGTGTTGTATTTTGAGATATTGCCACCACAGAGTATATTTTAACTGTAGTACGGTTATAAAGATCAAGTCTGACGATGTCATTCGCAAATAAAACAACGACTGATGATTCGGCTGCCAAAGAATCAACGAGTACATCGGTAGCGGTTGGTACTGCAGACCATACAGACTCCACAAATCAACAGGAGAGCCTTCAAGAAGCGCCCTTAAGAAACGATGAAAAGGAATCGAAGGCGCGTCGCGTAGCAAAAGCCAAAGCTGAAGTCAGTGCCGGTTTTAGCAATACCAGCGCCCTAGGCGAGATTTTCTGCGGCGCCCCTAACTGCAATACAAACCCATATGAAAAAATGAAAAAAAAAAATGAAATTACGATAAAATCACGTGACTCTCTGTTATGCATTTGTGTATGTTTGCAATGCGTTGCAAGCATCTTATTTTGAAGAAACGTTCCTTGAATTATGTAAGTTTTGTGTTTTTGTAGATGGGTTTTGGGTTTATCCCCTAAAATGGGATGAAAGAAATTAGGAAATTTACGAGAAAGTAGGCCTGCGGCGCCCCTTCGTATTCGGCGCCCTGGGCGGTCGCCTAACCGCGCCTTACCCTAACGCCGGTACTGGCTGAAGTTTCACAACTCAAATTAGAACTTGCCGAAGCCCGCCTCGCCTTACTAGAATTGGAATCGAGCGATGAAGAACTCGGGAATGGAAAAACTGAATTCATTTCGATGGACACCGAATTGCCTGTCTTCGACGGAAACCACCGTTATTGGGCTAAGTATAAAGATGCTTACTACGACTCAATCGATCGCCTGAGTGAAAGTGACAACATGTCCCGATTGAGAAGAAGCCTCCGCGGAAAAGCGAAGAAAGCGATAAAAGGATGCGAAGATCCAAGCCTTGTTATGGAGACACTCGAGCGACATTTCAGTCCCGATTCAATAGCAAAGGCTGAATATGAAAAACTGAAACGTAATCTCCCCATCGCACGAACACAGGAGGAACTAAAAATGTTTGCTACTAAGATTGACAGTACTATTCGAACGCTGCAAGAATTGGATTGTACTGAATACATCTATGGTATGTCTGCCATGACCCTCATTGGGATACTATTACTTAACCATCTTTCTCCTGAGATAAGAGACAAGTGGTATAGTTTCTTCGATGCGCAACCAAATCGCAACATAATTTGGCCTTATCCTGATCTTCCAACATTTAGTTACTTCCTAGCAATACAAGCACAAACTTACTCCAGGCGGGAATACTAGAAAACGAAGACATAAATTTAATTCGAAGAATTAAGACAGTATAGAGCTGACACGAAACACTTTTAGCTGTAGCATACTTATAAGCACTGACTCATGTGGACAAGCTGACCTCCAAAGCAATTAAATTTCGAGTGTGGACATACCGAACAGCTGAAATTGTGGCAATGCTGATTCCGTGCAGTGATTTCATCTATGTTAAACTCTAATTTTTAATTGCATGCATAAATAAAGTTACTAACAGGAATACAACAGTGTTCATTTATTTTGAATTGTCGTTTCCAGGTTTTTAATATTTCGTAGACATACGTAGATAAGTTAATACTTTAATAGTGGTAAAAGTTTGTCTCCTACATACAATCTCCGGAACTAAAGATCGGAATTTAAAATGTCATTTACGGGATATCTTACGCGATTATTCTTTATTTTGAGTTTCCGATATTTCGATAATTATTGCAAGCGGCATGATCGAGGGATGACATCCGTAAGTGACTTTTTAAATTATGAAACAAACCGTGATTGTCTAAAACAGTGTTCATTTCTAATTATTTTTATCTGGTTTAATACCCATTACTTTTCAATACTTAGACTACAAATAATTAATATTTCTATTAGCGGAGCTATTACAATTTTTATCTAGTAAATCAGTAATAGTAACAGCGGACATTATCGACAACGCGGTCCGTCCCGGCGACAGAATCTGGCGATGCGATCTTGGTAAAGGCTGGATGCGATAGGAGCGATGCGATCTGATGCCGGTAGTGAGATAGCACATAATGGACATCCATAGGTAACAGTAGGTAGAGCCAAAAGTTCACGCAAACAAAATCGCGAGCAGAAGCTAGTAAATGCATAATATCTAAGCATTGCTATATGTATAAGGTGACTGTGGATGGGTCAAACCAAATAATTTTATTAAGCCACGCATAAAATCGCCTCCTTCTGAGAAGCATGCTCGCGAAGGAGGAGGCGGACAGCGTGAGGGAGAGGACAGCCTCCCTCCACCCCAGCCGCAGTGGTAGATGCCCACGGCGACGGACGTCGCAAGACGATACCCGGCCTCCGTAGACGCGGTAATGCAGGCGGCTAGTAATGGGCGACTCGCCGCACGGTGGGCCGAAAATCGGCTTTCATAGACTTAGGCATTTTATTTTGCAAGTGCTATTTTTTATGCTGGATATCACTTCTATTAGTTATAACAATATACAAAAATGACACCAGAATTGCTTCTGCACAAAAACGAAGGAATTATATTTTTTTTACGAAAATTTTGTATGGAGCTAGTATGAAAAATCGAAATATCTCTAAAACGGCAGGGATAACCGTAATATCCTTATAGGGGGTTATAGTACTAATTATTTGTGATTTTTTGACATAAGTTACATAATGGTTGTGAATGCCGTTTTTTTTTAAAAAATCGTCAAAATATTTTCATTTATTTTCACCTATGAAACGTTCCTTTTAGTATTAAAATTGAAGATTTCAGAGCTTTAACAACTCTTAACATAAAATAGCATGACCTCTATAGGCCTGAAGGACTAGACAGAAGTGTGTCTAGTGAGCACATAGGCGAGGATTCCTGTGAATTGGCATATGCAGCTGCAGCGCGTTTAAAAGAAGAAGGGTATGAAGATATCGCATCTGTAATCGAATATATGATCAAAAATCCAGAAGCTGCCGTTAAAATCAATGAAAACATTAAGAAACCAGTGAGAACAATAATATTTACACCAGAGAAAGCACTTGGATTACTTCTTTCACTTAAGCTTTCAAAGTGGCAATATATTACGTTGCGAGAGACTGCCATTCGGGAAGGTGCTAAGGATATTTACCCATCCTACTACAAACTGCAACAAACTAAGCTTGCATGCTACCCTCCTAATCTATCAGTGTCAGTTACTGATTCATCAGCTAGAATTACACTTCAAGCTTTACTTGGCATCACGGTGAAGCGGATTCTTCAAAGTCTGTGCTACCAATCAAAGCCGATACAAGCAGAAAATGGACGGCGAGCATGATGATTCAAGCATTTTTATGACCTCCTTGGTGCCACTGAAACTTACAGATGGAGATAATACTATATGGACAAACCCGAAACCATGCTCAACTTTTTATTGTCGTCCGGTTCAGTTCACTTTTGTAAAAGAAAGCGATGCAGTTGTCATTGATAACAAAAGAAAAATGGATGAGGAAATTGAGGCCCTTAACCCCACAGAGTGCATTAATAGTAACAGGGTGACTCATAAACTAATGATGACAATGATCGACGCAAAAGTCTGCACGTACCTTTCTGAAGCTAGATCAAATGCGTCATGCTACCTGTGCTTAGCAAAACCAACAGAAATGAACCACTTAGATGCTGTAACATCAAAAACTGTGAGTTCTGACATAAACGAATTTGACCTATCATCCCTACATGCCCGTATAAATTGCATGGAATGTCTGTTACACATTGCGTACAGACTTGACTTCAAACAGTGGGCAGCAAGAAGTAATGACCATAAAGAAATGTTACAAAACAGAAAAAAAGCATTCAAAATAAATTTAAAGAGGAGCTCAATCTGTTGATTGATATAATGAAACAAGGCTCGGGAACTACCAATGACGGGAATACCGCAAGGAAGTTTTTCGAGTTTCCCAATAAAACTGCAGCTATTACTGGGTTCAAGACCTGATAAAAAGATTTTCTGTTATTTTTCAAGCAATAACATCTGGTGAGAAGATAGATGTCATCAAATTTAAAGATTTTGCTCGCAAAACAGCAGAAAAGTACGTGGACTTATACGACTGGTACTACATGTCATCAACCGTACATAAACTATTAATACACGGTGCTGACATAATCGAAAAAAATGATATTGTCCCGATTGGGACTCTCTCGGAAGAAGCCTCAGAGTCTCGAAACAAAGATTTTAGGAGGTTTCGGGAGCATCATTCGCGGAAAAGAAGCAGGCAAGATTCTAATCAAGATATCCTAAATATGCTTGTTGTTTCTTCGGATCCTTTCCTAAGTGCACAAAGGCCGAAGTTAGATGCCAAAAGAAAGACAATCTTTTTTGCTGAAACTCTCGACCTAATACAGTTTCCGGAAACTGAGTTCGCGTTTGTAGGTGTATCCAATCTGTATTCTGACTCGGCATTGGAGTCCGACAACGAAAGTTGTAAAGAAAATTTGTAAAATTCAATTATTTTTCTTTATGTTCTTTTGTTATTCATGTTAGTTTATATGTTTAGTTAATACTTTCATAAAATATTATGCACTTTGATATTATTTTTGTTACTTCTGTTTTATTTAAATTACCTTTCAATAAAAAGTATATATATAGTCCATTTTTTTTATTAACCGACTTCAAAGAAAGGAGGAGGTTCTCCATTCGGTCGGTCGGTATTTTTTTTATGTATGAACATCGATTACACCGAGTTTTCAAAAAAATATAACCGCCTTCAAAAACAACCACATAAAAGGGTACAATAACCTACAAAATAACTTTTCTTTCACCTCTGTCTAGTCCTTCAGGTCTATAGAGGTCATGCTATTTTATGTTAAGAGTTGTTAAAGCTCTGAAATCTTCAACTTTAACACTAAAAGGAACGTTTCATATATAAAAATAAATGAAAATATTTTGACGATTTTTTAAAAAAAAACGGCATTCACAACCATTATGTAACTTATGTCAAAAAATCACAAATAATTAGTACTATAACCACCTTTAAGGATATTACGGTTATCCCTGCCGTTTTAGAGATATTTCGATTTTTCATACTAGCTCCATACAAAATTTTCGTAAAAAAATTATAATTCCTTCGTTTTTGTGCAGAATCAATTCTGGTGTCATTTTTGTATATTGTTATAACTAATAGAAGTGATATCCGGCATAAAAAATGGCACTTGCAAAATAAAATGCCTAAGTCTATGAAAGCCGATTTTCGGCCCACCGTGCGCCGTCCGACCATGGACCATGCCCGGGTCGACGGCGCGTTGTGTTCCACGCGCGTCTCAAAGAGTGTCAGCATGATGTCAGGGGTCCCTACTAGAGGGCCAAAGCCTGCTGGGTTCGCGGGACTTCTAATCGAATTACCGTGACCTCGGAACGTGAAGGGCTATTGAAGGACACCGTGGATTTTAGTCAGTACGAGTATGACAGTCCCTCCCGCCCTGCTCTCTGTGTGGGAGGACTCATTTGATGATTTTACCATGTAAGAAAAGGCACGTATAATTCACACTTAATTTGAAAGGCTACCGCTAACTGATCACATCCAAACTCTATGTGGTCTACTAATTACCGCTCGAGAGATATAAGTCATTTAAGGTCCCAAAGTTTGATTTGTCGGTGAAAGCGAACCCTAGGACCGGATAAAAACCGGATAAAGAATAGCGTTGTTTCTCAGTTCAGTCAGTGTATTTGTGTTCAATGATTCAGACAAACCGGCGACGTCACCGACAACGGATCGGTGACGATGGCTGTGTGCCTTGAAGCTTATTTGATATCTCAGCTCGGACAGTGTATTCTCTCTACTAAGTCTGTGGCTCGGACTGAGTTTATAAAAAGCAACCTACTTCTTATACGCAATTATGAATTATGACTTACGCCTTAATGCCTTACCTTCATTCGATCACGGCTAAGAAAAGATCCTCCGATGCAGGCATCTCCTCTCGTCGTCACTGTATTTCCAGCCAGGATATTCATCAATGTAGTCTTACCTGCAGAGTTCGTTCCGAGTATGGCCAGGCATTCGCCTGAAATGTTACAAAAAATTGCAAAGGCCAATGACCTTAGCTCGCCGTTCGATCAAGGGCCAAGCCCGTGTCAACCGTGTTAAATGCGCGCCTCAAAGAACTTTGAGCAAACTGATAATTATGGTGTTTTGTAAAGGTAAAACCCTGAAACCCTGAAATACAAACTAAAGGAATAGGTTGTATGAAGGCATCTTTGAATGAAACTAAATCAATAGCATCATATTTAAAGAAACCAAAGAAGAAGATCCGTTGGTTAAAAAATAATTATTATCATCTTCATCATCAGCCTATAATATTCCCACTGCTGGGACACAGACCTCTCTGTGAGAGAGAAAAACGAGGTAATCCAGCACCCGGGCCAAGCGCGAGTTGGTAGATGTCACCATGTCTTTTAATTGTTAGTTCTAGGACATGCCAGTTTCCTCACGATATTTTCCTTCACCGTTTTGAAAGCAACAATTAATCATACTAAGTAATGCACCTGACTGGGTTCGAACTGACAACCTACAACTCGTAAGTCGGGGCCGATACCACTGGGCAACGACGATATATTACTAGACTCCGCATGCACGATCTAAGGAACAAAAACTATTCTGTCAACTCGCTGAGGTACTACGTAAGCGAGGGGGACGGGGTACTGCGTTGTGATTGGCTAACTCTAGGTCTGTTCTGACTCAAGGTATGTTTACGGCTCACAGGAGCGGTCGAAATAAGACGGATATAAGACTTTTTTGCCTAATGTGTTGACAGACATCGGTCGCCTGTTATTAGGAGTCTAGTAATATAATTATCGTCGCTGCCACTGGGTCACTACTGCTCAAGAATACCTAGGTACGGGTGAAACTTACCCAACTTTGTAGCATAAGAAATACCCCGAGCGGCGCATATTTTCTTTTTATTTCTCTGATACACATTGTCCGTGTAATATTTGTAAATATCATTCACGAGTAAAATATCGTCCTTATAATTTTCTGAAAAATTCGGATTACTTATAATAGTTTTTTTTACATACATCATGATTCACACAGGGTGACAGGTTCACATAAAGAGAATCGAGTGCATTCTTTAAAATGGGCGACAGGACAAATGTTTGTGTGATGAGCATGATCATTTGTTCTGTATCTGGGTGTAATTTATCTATAATTTGTATGTATTTAGAAATATATAAGTATGTTTATCAGTTGTCTAGTACCCATAACACGGGCTCTGCTTAGCTTGGGACTAGATGGCGTTGTGTGATAGTTGGGGAATATTATTAATTTGCAATAATTTTAACTGCCACTAAAACCATGTATAAGTGTATAGGTACTATGCCTTGGACAGACATGTACAGACATTTTTTTTCAGTGGTAAAATCATCAAATGAGTCTTCCCACTCCGGGCAGGACGGGAAGGACTGTCAGACTTGTACTGACTAAAATCCACGGTGTCCTTCAATAGGCCTTTATGTTCCGGGGACACGGTGATGGAATAAGTCCCGCGACCGCGGCAGGCTTTGGCCCTCTGGGGCCCCCGTCATTATGCTGACGCTCTTTGAGGCGCGCGTGGGACACGACGCGCCGTCGACCCCGCATCGTCCATGGTCGGACAGCGAGTTGCCCTTAACTCGTCGCCCGCATACCCGCAGACATGTTAGTTATTTATAATAATTTGTTATATTTACTATTTTTAATTGCTATCTCAACACGCTTTTTCTCTTGCAGAACACTGGGACCTCCAATAGTTTGTGCTGGTACATTGAAGAAAAGAAACGAGAGCCGTTCTTTAAAAGATTGTAGTATTCTATACTCCAGTAAAATCACCAGGATCTGAAATTAAAAATTTATCTAGGTAGGTACTGAAGTCAATTCTAACCAAAGAACCAAAAAACAGGGGAGGCAACACATTTTACCACTTTGGAAGTGTCTCTCGCGCAAATTGTTAAGTTTAGAAAAAAAATGATATTAGTAACCTCAATATCATTTTAGAGACCTATCCATAGATACCCCAGACATATGGATTTGGAAATGTTTTTTTTTTTTGAGTTTCAATTTATTGTAAGTATGGTGAACCCCCAAAATTTATTTTTGTTTTTATTTTTTGTGTACAAATCTTAATGCGGTTTACATAATACATCTAATTACCAAGTTGCAACAGGACAGCTCTTATACTTTCGGAAAAAAAATGGCTGTGACATACGGACGGACAGACAAACAGACAAACCGACATGATGAATATATAAGGGTTTTTTGCCATTTGGCTACGGAACCCCAAAAAGGAATAAATTCAGTTTTAAAAATCCCCAACCTTACGAAAAATCCCCGATTAATGTATCAAGAGTTAACAAACGTTAAAAGAAAACTTACCGAATAGACTATGAATTGAATGAACAAAGTAATGATATCATACAATCCAGATTCAATCGATTCCAAATATGGGAAGGGCACTGAAGTAGTTGAATCTGAAAGGGTAGTGAAGAATCGTGTTTCTTAAAAACTCTCTCATTTTAAGTTAATCCAGTACCCTTAGCACGAGTTTTCAATCTTTTACTTTACAGCAACTTTCCAGTATTTACAGCGTTTCTTGTATGAAAATATGGAACAGCGCCTCTGGTGTGCGAAGAAGGAACCAATTTTTTCCTTGAAAATTGTCAATTTGAAGTAGGCAAAGTTCCAGTTTACTTTACGTCTCAAATACTGAAAACTCGTGCTGACGGTACAGAAAATGATTCTCTCCATCTATACATTTTGGGTAAGACTATAATGCCAGCCACATACTATCCAGCGCATCGTAATTGGCTGCCATTAAACACATCCAAGTATGAAATCCAATCATTTGATTCACTACGTGAAAGATTAGTTTGGGCCATATTTGATAGATGGCGCTGTTCACAAATTTACAAGTGTACAATAAGGGTCAGCTCAGACCGAGACGTGACGCTGCGCGCACATTTCAATAGAACTACTCAAAATCTAACTCTATTTCCTTCACGAAAAGATACACCTTTCGCAACGTAGTGCACCGCAGCACAGAAAAGCGCGGCGCCGCGCTGCATTTTCTGCAAATTTTGAGTCGCTATGACTCAAAATTTAACTTTATCTACTACGTGATAAGATACATATTTGCAGTATCGTCGCGCCGCATCTCGGTGTGAACTAACCGTAATGAGTATGGGTCAAGTCCCACCTAGACGTGACGCTGCGCGCACATTTCAATAGAACTACTCCAAATCTATTCATTACCTCTGAAAAATTAACCTTATTACAACAAGAATACAGTACACTGTGATATGTCGCCCTAATTGGGTATGGATCACGCAATTAAACGGTTGGATTTAGGGAGCTTACTGATGACGCGATGCGACGCAATTTGACCGATTGCAACTCGAAATGCATCATAATATCGTAGTAGCAAGGACGATTTTCATTTTTATCGTCATGGGGAAGCTCCCTTAGGCTTAAACTTGCTCAAATCCCAATTAAAACGCAGATCACCACTGGATCACCACCCCCAAGTTTAAAGATATACGAATACTTACTGCAGCATAATTTGACGTCAAAGCCTTTATCGTCAAACTTCAGGTTAGGGCAGTGAAGTTTATTTTGCTTACAAAAAGCGTTGAGTCTTGCTGTTAACGTTATTCTCGCCAGACCGACACCCAGTGCGTACATCGGACTCAATCGAGCTATAATTAGGAGGATGTAGTATGGAACAACTAATAAAACGATGTAGTCCGCGAAAAGTTCCAGAATTGCAAGAAAGACTGGTAGGACGATACCTAGAATACACATAATTTTATTTACAAAAAAAAAAGGTTAACCTTTTTAGAAAAATCTCGTACGTTGTAGACGCGTTTTCAAAAAAGCGTTTTGAAACTGCAAAACGACCCATATATCAACGTCAAATGCCCTTTTACAGTTGATAATTAAATATCATTTATGTATGTGGCTTTTGTTCACTTATTTCATAAAAGACTTTCTCGTAAGACATTTTGCCATTACCATCTAACCATACCTACAACAAAGCTAGTAAATAATAGTTATTTGTTATACAAGAGTGCAAAGTTGATTTTTAACCGCGTGCTCATGTTTGATGACCGAGCAAGCGGAAGCGAATGATTCTAAAATTGAATCACGAGTGCAACGAGTGATTCAAAATTAGAATCATGAGCGATAGCGAGGGAATCAAAAGAGCACAAGGTGAAAAATCTTTGCACTCGAGTGCAACACGTAACTTTTCATCCCACCTCAGCGAGGAAATGACTAAATGCAAAAACAAATAAAAACAGATGTACATTGTACAAACACAAGATAGGCTTTTATTTCAGTTCAGGTATTAACTAAGACATTATTATAGAACAGAATAATTTTTAAATTAAAACAAATAATACTTAGGTAGTAGTTGAAAACTACTACCTAAGTATTATTAAGTTACTTATTTTTATCTTGGTTTGTCATAACATAACAATAAGACGTGAAAGGAAAACCGCACAAAGCAAATAAAAAAGGTAAAACAAAGTACTGAGCCAAGAATGTTTCGGGTCTGAGATTTTAACAAAATAATTGTAGATTACGCTCCAAATCCTTAGTATCGCTTCGGAATTCAATACGCCTGTATTGAATTCCGAAGCGATACTAAGGATTCTGGGGGTGAACCTCCATCCGTAGCGCAGCGAGAAGGTTCAAGTGTTAACACCCGAAAGAAACAAGGGAATAAAGTTAAAAATCCTTAGTGAAGCGAGGGATTCAAGTTAGCCCAAGGCAACGCAGGCTTACACCCGAGGAGCGTACTCTGCTTTCCCACCTGTGTACCACATCAAATTTTAAAAATAGAATTTGTTTCCTCGACAACCTTCGAACGTCAAGTGGGCACCACAGCAAGCGATCAGCTGTTGCGGTCACCGGCCGCCATTACTGCTGCTACTCTTTTGTTCATACGATGTTCTAAATTCAAATTTACTTTATTCACTAGAGGATAAAAACGACTTTTACTCACTTGAGGATAAAAACGGCTTTTACGCTCAGATATCGAAGAGCAAAAGTACCCTTTCCGAGGTGGGGGGATGAAAAAACATTTTAGGTGGCGGGACGGTACGGGGACTGAGTCACATAGAAATTATCACGTATTGTTCATTCACTTACCAGAAAACAAGGATATGATGTAAATCTGGCAAATAGCAACGTACTCGTGTAACATAAAACTCAACACATACAAGAGGGTGTGGAAAGCTAACCCAAACATTAACAACATCGCCGTAACACATCCTGAAATATAATACACATCGGCCATGTCCATATATGTTTCATGAAATAAAAAACTGGCCAAACGCGTAAACTTTGCCCCTTCGTACACAACGCGACGCAAGTCTCTGATACCTGGCGCCTCGGTATCCAAGCGACTATCGGAATACAAACCCATACAGGTTCGTACACAGGCACGCGTCAATGGATACCAAAATCGTAAGGTATCGGGGACTTGCGTCGTCTAGTGTACGAAGGGCCTTAGTATTATAGTAGAACTAGCTGTTCCCAGCGGCTTCGCCCGAAAGAAAGCTTGAAACGTGAACATAATAAAATTGGGATAAAAACTCCTAAACCTTTATGTTAACCCAGGTCATAAAGTGATCCTACAAGTGTTTTTTTTTTTCTTTTGAGGTAAAAGGACAGAAATGGAAACGGAATGATTGATTCGACCTCACTGAGCGGGACTGCGATATCCTATAAGATATCTGGCGTACTTATCCAAAAGGAAGTTCGCCAGATTTCTGTACGCCAGACGCAGTGAAATTATTCTTTCCGCAAAACGAAACTAATATTTGTAGTCAAACTAAATAAATTCGTTTCAAAACATACTTACCCAAAAAATGTGGTTGGAGAAAGGTGCGATCTAAGTCCATAAAAACACTCATTATGAGAAGCGGTAACACTACTACGAATAAGAATACGATCATATGGGCGATCAGCCTAGAGCTCCAATGTATTATGGGGGTACAGCCTGCCATCATATGGTTGTCCCGTATGCCATATTTTCGCTCCAGTATGCCTAATATTATTGTAGGAGCTACAGGGAACATGGACACTAAAAAGACAATAAAGTTAGTGTAGGTACTTAGTTGCAAAACAAAAAAAAAAAAAAAAAAATCTAGGCACCTTGTAGACCGAAATAGGAGCCCCGTAAAACGAACTTCCGTAGCTGAGGCACAGCAAATGCACGCAGGCAAATTTTAATAACATTTTCTTCTCTCTTATAAACTGTTAGTACCTAAATTCGGGTTGCCCTAAGCTCCCCACGACCTATGTTCTGAAAGAGAGGAGGGGCTTGTGAAGAGAAACGTGGAGAACGTTCCCAAGCGCAGACCCTTGAGGAGCATAAATGGCCAAATCAGGACCTCAATTGGCCAGACTAGGGTGCAGTTAAAAAAACTCGCACTGGGCGCATAAAAGACGCAGTTGCCAATAATCAAATCAGTATCCTGCTTAGACAGACCCAGCAGGCCTTAGGCTTTATGGAGCTTCTATCTATTACAGGCCGAGTGAGGCTACGGCGTGGTGATCCACCCAAGATGGGCAGACCTCCACCGTGTTCTCCAACCACACCATACTATGATGACAACCGTCGAACCCGACGTAGGTTCCTCCCAAAAAGTCCACTGAGGGCCTGGGTCAAGCAAAATGTGAGGACGTCCCAGGGCGCCTCTCCAGCTTTTTCCTCAAAGAGGGATCTTACCGCTGCAATTGTATGCCCGAGGCGTTGCGCCCTAACCCCAATTTGATAATACAGAAAATTACATCTGAGATTATTTACGAGATTGTGCCATACCATGTTATCTAAAAAATTTAATAGAATCCACCCTATTTCTTAGTAAAAACAGGTTTCATTATAAAACGAAAGAAATAAGGGTCTGGGGCAAGCAACCATTATACGAAACTAGAGTTCTTAAAGATACAAAAAAGTGGAAATAGGGGAGGAGACGAGGGCCCTTCGTTTTGCAAATGATAATAATAGGGGGAAAATACTCATATTGTAAAAGTAAACCGCAATAAATTGTCGAAACATATTACAATAGCGAAATATAAAGGAAGATTTTATTTGTTGGGGGACAGAAAAATGCAAGGATGATATGAAATGCTTAATAATATTAATACCTATGGTCAATGTGACAGCAGACGTGTATTTTGTAAAATGTTTCTATAACTTTCACACTACCGCAACAGTAAATATTAAAACAATGATAACTCACGAAAGGTAACCCAAGATGTCCACTTCAGACATAAAAACGAGCTTTTCACATCTTGAATGCCAGGAGGGTTTAGTTTAGCTAAAGTTTCATATGTAGTCCGAATAGTATTATTAAATTGTGGCAAATACATAGACAAGTAAATATTACTGAACATATTGATCGTTTTGGAAGTAATTCGTGGGTCTGATGGATGGACTATTCTAGAATGAGCGTCAGCTATTTCGAAGCCTATTGTTTCTTTGGTTGAGTATCCTGGTGATATGGCGCTGAACTCTGTAAAAATGGTACAGATTAAACTTAAGCTGTTACTCGAATAACATAGAAACTGACTCTCTTATTTTTTATACCAATGACGGGTCCCCGCTTAGAGGGCCAAAGCCTCCGGAACGTAAAGAGCTATTAAGGACACCGTTAATTGTAGTCATTACAAGTCTGACAGTCGTCCTAGGTCCTAGGTGAGAGAACTAATATTTAGATGATTTTACCACGTAAAGAAACCTTATTGGCTAAAATAATGATGTTAAAATCAGAAATAAACTCAGAAAATGCAATACAAAATTTCTTACCTCCATCAATATCCTGTGTAGACACAGTTTCTATTCCAGGAAACTTCTTGATACTATGAACCATCACATTTCTTCTAGATGGGGATACATTATAAATTAGTTTCCCAATATTTGTATTGATTAACGACGTCCGATCTCTGAATGTATTTTTGTGTCTCAATGAGGAGCTTGACGTCAACGTGACGGTCAATAGGCAAAAAATTGGGATGAGGAAGCGCTGAAAAGTTAGGCTGATGAGTCTTCGACGTATACTCATCAGAGGCTAACTCAGGCTGAGCGATTTTTTACTTTACTCAAACCAAATAAATTAGCTTTTCATTTGATAAAAGCTGTTCAAATCAGCCACGGCATTTATTAATTTTACCCCAACCAGCAACAATGTTACTCGATGACGAATATTTTTTCCCAAACAATAACATTTTGACAGTAAGGGGTGTTACTGGATGGGAATAAACAATTTACTGTATGCAGATTTAGTTAGTGTTTACAACTCCGCGTCCAAAGCGCGTATTTTGTATTTAAGGGAGATCCGTCGCGTATTATCGTGGAACGCCAGAGCAGACAAATGTATAGAAAAACAATTGACCGTTCACACACAACAATTAAAAAAAAAAAAAACTCTGCAGGAATCGTATACGGATACAATGTATTAGGGCGCTCCACGAGCATTCACATGTAATGTAACATTGCAGATTCGAACATTCAAAGACAATAGAGCATCAAATTGCGCACTTTTATGTTACACTAGCGGCCCGTCCCGGCTTTGCACATGAAAGTCATCTTAAACCCGGTCCCGATGGTTACAAACACAACAAAAAAAATGAATTATGCGAATCGATCCAGCCGTTTTCGAGTTATGAGATCCATTTTTATTATTATGTTACATCATCATCATCTCAGCCATAGGGCGTCCACTGCTGAACATAGGCCTCCCCTTTTGATCTCCACATATACCGGTTGGAAGCGACCTGCATCCAGCGTCTTCCGGCGACCTTCATAAGGTCGTCTGTCCACCTTGTTGGTGGACGTCCTACGCTGCGCTTGCTAGTGTGTGGTCTCCACTCTAGCACTACATTATTATGTTACATTACAGGTGAATGCTCGCGGTGAGGGATCGCTTTTACATAACCGCACCAACTGTGCTGTGATGTTAGTTTATTTCTAGATTCGAAACTACAAAAAACAAATGAAAATCATCTCACCAGCGTCAAAAACTGTGCTCTTTCCAACAATATATTGTCAAAAAATCGTAGGATTAGCAATTTGATTTGTCTGCATTTTAGTTTGTAACCCTGAAGTCGATTTCGACAGTAAATTACTTGAGAACCTAAAAAATAAATATAATCAGGACTGGCAGCGTGGACTGAAAGAGGAATAGAGTAGAAATACAGAATATTTTTTTTATCAAATTAAGGGTCAGCTCACTTCGAGACGCGACACGGCGCAACGTGACGCAACGATACTGCACATACCTATGTACAGATAGCGCGCGAGTTGAATGCAGAGCTTAGGAATGCGGTAGTGCTGTTGACAAGGATGGCACAGTACTACACTGCAGGTGCGTGAGGTGGGGCGTGCGGGTAGCGGGGCGCTCTTTACCTCAGACCCCGACTGCATTCAACTCGCGCGCTATCTGTAGGTATCTAAGTATTCGTGTAGTAAAAAAACGCGCTGCGTTTTCATAGCGACTCCAAATCTTCTCAAATCTTGCCGAAAAAGTCTGAGATGGCCAATGGCAAGGAGTCTGGTGTACTAAATCAGAAGGCTGGTTGAAATCCTACTCGCAATCGAATTTGTCTTTCCAGCTTTATAATTCCCGACGCAGATTCGTATAATACATTTAAGCTTAACTAAAAGTTAAATTAGCGACAAAATGTTATTTCGCCAAGAAACCATTTAGAGCTTTTTTTACACAACTGAAAACGTTACTTTAGCGTTTACTTTTAGCAAAGAAAATGGCCGTTATTTACGGGTAGGAGGAACAAAGTGGAAAGTTCCCTGATACCCGGTGGAAAGGAAGGAACCTTCCGTCCAGACGGTTGATGTGTCTGGTGGGCTTCCTGTCCAACTTTCATATTCGGAATTTTCTATGTCGTCTAAGTTCGCTGTTAACTTTGATTGCGCGATGTAGACATTTTCACAGACTACTTAGAGATACTACGTATGACATTTTTACAAAAAACTATAGCGCAGCTAATCATCTACAAAAAGTACACTAGCGCCATCTAATAAGGGACATAGATGGCGCTAGTGTACTTTTTGGAGATGATTAAGTACGCTACAGTTACACTACATTATGGAATCAATTACCTGAGCGAGACTTGCGAACGCTTAATTGTACTTCTTGCACTGGCGCATCAATAAACCTTTAAGAAAAAAAAGGTTTAAATAAATAGTGAGGTTGAAAAAAAAAACCAGAAGATAATTCCGTTTGTCACTTTGTGAATAAATATTTTGCCCCTCAAAAATACGCTATTGGAAAAACAAATTGCATGTGTAATTTTCAACACACAGTATCTTGATACTTTTTTTTTTTAACGTGTGGAAATCCTCATGGACTTCCTCCGCCTGGGGAAGACGGAGGGGCATGTCAGACTCGACTGACTAAAACCACACGGTGTCCTCTACTGCCTTTAGCCGGGGGTGCGAGTCCACTTGCGCATTCACCGCTCCCCGGCAGGCCTTGACCCGGCTACATCGCCGGGTCCCTCTCCTCGGTGCGGCCGCTAAAGAGCGGCCGCACCTCTCTTCAATGCGATGCAGATACTTTCCGAAGCAACCGTGTCCGGAAAGTATCTGCGTCAGTCGGAAGGTGAGAGCGCCGTGCCTCCTGCCGATCCACGCCTCCATGACGGGCCTTACCGCCGCAATAGCGGCGTGCCCCGACAGTATCTTGATACTAGTTTAACATGAGTAAACCCAATCCAACTTTCCCAATCGAACTTGAACCTTTTGTTTTAGTGACAAAGTTGACAATCTTTAAATAAATAAAGACACATTGGGGTTGGTTGATGTGTCTGTCTGTACAAATATATCCTTTACGATTATAATTACATCGATCGTGTGCTCACATGATCGCAATGAGGATCTTCGCGGACAACTATAGCGAAATCGGTTGTATTGTATCATCATCATCATCAGCCTATAAATGTTCCCACTGCTGGGACACAGGCCTCCTCTCTGTGACAGGGAGTGGGCGGTAATCCACCACGCGGCGTGGATTGGTAGATGTCACATGTCTTCGAACTTTTGGTTCTAGGATATACCGGTTTCCTCACGATGTTTTCCTTTACCATTTTGAGAGCAGTGGTGTAGAATTAATTAAACAAAGTATTGCACACCTAGCTGGGTTCAAACCCTTGACCTACAACTCGTAAGAGGCCGATACCATTGGGCCACCATTGCTTACACTGGGCCAACATTGCATCATCATCTTTTACAAAAAAAAAACTGATATTATTGCTTACTTATGAAAAACTTCATCCATGAACATTCCAACATCCATGAGAACAATTCCGAAAGTCGTTTTCTTATCCTCTAGAGACTCTAACAATTGAGGGAAGTTTTCACTTTCTCTGATAGGCACCGAAAATACTATACGTTTCATATCATGAATATGGCACTCCAATTCAGGCATTATGTTGTCCACAAATTCCTTTAGATCGTATAAACGAGCGCTGTCTTGAATAATTATTGACAGGTTGAAGCTGGTGCCTGTAAGGCAAACAGTTTTAGTAGCTTATGACGTTCAACGCTATTGATAACTAAACCGAACCTCAGGGTACCCAAAACGTCTACTTTCAAAGGCACCAACAACTCTTGGACCACCAAAAAAAAAAGTTGGCAAGCAAGTAAAAATCAAACCAATTAGCGTTATGAATGTTTAATCTTACTAAGGTGACTCGCAATTTCGCGAAAACACTATTGTTTCAGTAAGGTCCATTTTACCTAAGACAAAAAATCCGCCGCGACATTGATTTTGTTGTGTTTTCCACTTTCAAATTAATTTTCCAGCAGCAAGACTTTTCAGCTTATTTTGCCTCAATGCTTTTTCTGTCTCGGCAGGTCACACTTCTATTAAGGTCGCGATTCTCCGTGGTACTGTCTCCAGGGTCGCGGGACTATCTCCGGGGTCGCGGGACTGTCTCCGGGGACGTGGGACCATCTTAACAGGTAACCGTGACCCCAAAACACAAAGAGCTATAAACTGTTGGACACCGTGGATTTTAGTCAGTACAAGTCTGACAGTTTGGGTGGAAGAACTCATTTGATGATTGGTGCAATGATAAAAAAGGTATTGTAAAAAACTAACTTACCTATAACATTTTTGAGGAACATAGGGCTGCCGTGGCATTTGAGCACGCCCCTATCTAGAAGTACTATCCTGTCACCTAAAGCAACCGCTTCTTGTAAGCAGGAGGTCGACATGAGTATAGTCTTGGTGCCACGCAGGACCTGGATTAATATTCTTATAAAGGTTTTTTGCGGAAAGAAAAATCGATAGCGAGCAGAACGTGTCTCGAAAAGCAAGATAATAACGTCCTGGTTGACAAAAGGTCCCGTCATTCTAGCACTTTCTGCTCGGAATCTCACGCGAAAGTGGTCGCTGTTGGCGTACAATAGCCACCTATATAGTTTATGTACAACATGGCCGAGGCCGAGAATCAATATGTACGCCAACAGCGGCGACTTAGATTAGAAACTAGGCTGTCGCAGTTCTGCGGCTGTATTACAACGTCTTAAAACCAGGCTTGTTCTAGCGAGTGAAAGTGACAGAGCTATACGAATCGTCTAGCGCCATCTCGTTCACTCACTGGAACAAGTCTGGTTTTAAGAAGTTGTTTATGGCCCCTGCTCGGCAAGGTTTAAAGCCCGCTGTACACATTGGGTCAACGCATTGGGCCAGCGTATTGGACCAGCGTGTAGAGACCTACTTGGCGATATGTTGGTAGTTGGCGGAATACTGGCCGGCCAACCGAAAGTTGTCGGATTTTCGTGCACCAATCAAAAGATCTTGGCGTGCTTCGCAAGCAGTGGTCACACGTTGGTCCAATGTGTAAACAGCGACATTTGGAATTCATTATTTTGTCCCAACATGCTGGCCAAATGTGTACAGCAGCCTTAATATCTCATTCCATTCTTAAAAGCCTTTCGGTAACGTTGCGCCATCTACTGCAGAAGTGACAAACTACTATCATAACAGACAAATCAAAGTTTCAACAAATGGCGTCTACAATATCGTCTGAAGTGTTTTTTTTAAAGAAACGTTGCCCCACTCTAGGGATTTTTACTGTGTCGTGGGTGCGTTTACAAACATAGAATAATATTCTTCTAAATTGCGTGAGTATGTGCTTTGATAATTTTCATAGTAAACCCCCAAGCGCAAAGCTTCAAACCTGCGAGCCGCAGTTCGTTTACTGTATTCAGTTCTCAATCTTACCTGATCTGTTTGTTCATGAGTTATAATTTAGCACATACTGTTCCTGAAAGATCTATATCTGGCTCACTGGGATATATCCCTTTTATACAATGTCTAAATACATTCTAGTGCAGGTCTTCTGTCATCTTAAATGAACAAAGATTGTAAATTCTAATTCCATACCATAATCAGGTCCCAGAGACTGTGCCTCACTTCTATTTCCATGCCGGTGGTAGGCTCATCCAATATCAAAACATCTGCATCTCCGACCAGAACACAGGCTACCTTAAAATTAACAAATCAACCCTCAATCCGCGCATAGCAGTCCACGGTAGTCTTCTCCGCCTCATCGTCTTTTTGCACGATTCTCAGCTACTAACATGCTTTATGAGATTTTTTTAATGATCGAAATGTTAAGGACATACCACGCAGGCTTGCGGAAAAATTTGATAAACGAGGGAATGGGTTCCAATATTCAACACAGCGTTGTCGTTGTGGCATGTGATGCGTTGCATCGCATCGCAACAGAAGTTAGAAAGCGCATGTATCTTCCCACACACATACAGTATACTTGCGCAAGTTTAGAGTTTAGCCACAGATTACCAGATATTACACTCCATGTACTTACACGCGCTAAGCACCTACCGGGCGCCGGGCGACCGGCTACCCATAGCGCGGCGGGTTGTCAACAGCCGCGCGGCGCGCACGTATGCATATATTTCGGTCGAATTGATGTTAGTTAAGAAATACTAAGATCTGATTGAAGGGATAAAGACTTCTTTTTACGGTTTTCCTTTCCCTTCCTTTTTTTTTGTTATGTAAAATGTACTAGCCTACAAATATTTAATTATATCATTTATTAAATAGTTGTAGGTAGGTAGGTACATTTTTTCATCGTTGATTTTATGTTTCGATTATTTTAAACGTACCTACGACAGAGGAGCAATTTCTGGTGTAGGACAATGTTTTAAAAAAGACAACATATTCTTTCTTTTTACAAGTGTATATTTTTAGTTTCACTTGTTCCGTTGGCGGTCTGTAATAAAATCTTGTTAATTTTTGACCCACATCCCGGCTTCCGATTGAGCAGATGACCTCGTTATAATAGGTACAGCCGACTCTCGATAACTCATGTGCGTGAACTTGGCAGATCATTTCTCAGCAGAGCATGAAAAAATGTGAGTTCTATTGGCATGCGGCTGAGTTCTAGAGTTCCCCATACTTTTAAGACATAGTTCCGGCGTTATGACTGAAAAAAATGAAAATGAAAATATGCTCTGCTAACTTCCGTCGGCAGATCATTTTTTCCAAAATCGAAATTTAAAAACTGATTTAGATTCCTTACGATTATATCTACAGTTCCTCATACTTTTTCGAAAGAGTTCTGTCGATCTAAATTAACAAAAAAAAAAAAAGAAATGTGATCCAAACACGTAACAAAAAAAAAAAATTATTTAAAAAGTGCGTACATAAAAATTTAAGGATTTAAGAATATTCTAGGTTCGATAACTATTAGAGCAGATAACACAGAAGTATAAAAAAATATAAATAAGGACATAACTATCCCGATGGAATGAGCAGGACAAGGGGTTGAAGCTCCATAAAGAGAAAAAAAAATGTTTTATTAAGCGTTTCAGTTAGTGCTCGTTTTAAATTACTAAAAAGGGGTTGGGGGACGGGATCTCCTCGATTTTTGATAAAAATATAACCGTGCTACAATTAATTACACACTAGCCCATAACTTCTAAGAAATATCAGAAGGGCAGGCCTGAAGCTCCACAAAGAGATAAATAAATAGCATTATTAAGTGTTTCAGTAAGTAATGTTTTAAAATTATTCAGGAGGGGTCAGGAACGGGAACTCCTCGGTTTTAGACAAAATAATAACTGTGCTATAGCATTATATAAAACTCCAACCCAGAACTCCTATCAATGTATCAGCAGAGCAGGCTTAAACACCAAAAAGAAAAAAAAAATGTTTTAGTGAGCGTTTCAGTTAGTGCACGTTTAAAATTACTAAAGAGGGCTGAGGCACGAGAACTCCTCGGGCTTAGATAGAACTATAACTGTGCTACAATAAAATATATCAGAAAAGCCCAGAACTCCAAAGAAAGTATCAGCAGAGCAGGCTTGAAACATAACAAAGAGAAAAAAAAATGTTTTATTAAGCGTTTCAGTTAGTGCTCGTTTAAAATTACAAAAGAGGGCTGAGGGACGGGAACTCCTCGGTTTAAGATAGACATATAACTATGCTACAATAAAATATATCAGAACAGCCCAGAACTCCTAACAAAGTATCAGCAGAGCAGGGTTGAAGCTTCACATAGAGAAAAATAAATAGCTTTATTAAGTTTTTTAGTAATTAATGGTTTAAAATATTCAGGAGGGCTCAGGACTGGGAACTCCTCGGTTTAAGATAAACCTATAACAGTTCTATAATTTAATAAAACACACCAGCCCAGAACTCTTAACAAAGTATCAGCAGAGCAGGGTTGAAGCTTCACATAGAGAAAAAAAAAAGTTTTATTAAGCGATTCAGTTAGTGCTCGTTAAAAATTACTCAAGAGGGCTGAGGGACGGGAACTCCTCGGTTTAAGATAGACATATAACTGTGCTACAATAAAATATATCAGAACAGCCCAGAACTCTTAACAAAGTATCAGCAGAGCAGGGTTGAAGCTCCACATAGAGAAAAAAAAATAGCATTATTAAGTGTTTCAGTAATTAATGGTTTAAAAATATTCAGGAGGGCTCAGGATCGGGAACTCCTCGGTTTAAGATAGACATATAACTGTGCTACAATAAAATATATCAGAACAGCCCAGAACTCCTAACAAAGTATCAGCAGAGCAGGGTTGAAGCTTCACAAAGAGAAATAAAAATAGCATTTATTAAGTGTTTCAGTAAGTAATGGTTGAAAATTATTCAGGAGGGCTCCGGAACGGAAACTTTTCGGTTTTTGATGAAACTTAAACTGTGCTTTGGCATAATTTAAAACACTAGCCCAGAACTTCTATTAATGTGTCAGCAGAGCAGGGTTGAAACAAACAAAATTACACAAAGGGAAAAAAAAATAGCTTAGTTAAGCGTTTCAGTCAGTGTTGGTTCAAAACTATTCAGGAAGGCTTAGAGACGGGAACTCCGCGGTTTAAAATAAAACTATAACTGTGCTTCAATTAATTTTTCATCACACCTATTCGAAAAGGATGACTTGGTTCGCCTTTAAGTGCGCCCAAAAGTGGTGTTTTCTCTATTTACTTTTACGCGCACTTATTGAAAAGTGCGCGGAAAAGTAATTTGCGGCGCACTTTTTGAATTTGGAACATCTTAGTGTTCAGTGTATTACAGGACAACAAATAGAACCCATTTCCAGAATTTTAGAATTTTGGTCTGTTTGTATGCTTATATGTCCGCGCATCACGTAAAATGAGTGAGTGTGTGGGTGGAGTAAGTTGGAGTGAGTTGGATGGAGTTGGAGCGAGTTGAAGCGAGTTGGTACGAGTTGGATCAAGTTGGAGCGAGTTGGAGCGAGTTGGAGCGAGTTCTTAAATAACTGAAATACCAGCACTGACTGAAACGCTTAATAAAACATTTTTTTTTTCTCATTGTGTAGTTCCAACCCAGCTCTGCTGATACATTGATAGGAGTTCTGGGCTGGTATTTTATATTATGCTATAGCGCAGTTATACTTTCGTCAAAAACCCTAACTGATACCGGATTTGTTTCTGCCTTCGGTGCGCAGTAATGTAAGTTGTGGTAATTTGTGATACCATCACTGTTAAAACATGACTCATCGGTCCGCAGAATGTTTTTTAAAAAGTTTTGGCATTCGGCGTCAGCACTTAGCATATAACGACAAAATTCAAGCCTTCTTGGCGGATCTCCCTCTTCTAATGACTGGACAGGTTGATAGTGCTATGGATGTCGGCCTGACAAGTGAACTACAGACCAAACTTTCCACTGTGACATACCAAGCTCACGCGCTACGATGTTTGTCGATATGTTGGGGTAGTTTCGTCAAAAACCGAGGAGTTCCGGTTCCTGAGCCCTCCTGAATATTTTTAAACCATTACTTACTAAAACACTTAATTAAGCTATTTATTTTTCTCTATGTGGAGCTTCAACCCTGCTCTGCTGATACTTTGTTAGGAGTTCTGGGCTGTTCTGATATATTTTATTGTAGCACAGTTATATGTCTATCTAAAACCGAGGAGTTCCCGTCCCTCAGCTCTCTTGAGTAATTTTTAACGAGCACTAACTGAATCGCTTAATAAAACTTTTTTTTTCTCTATGTGAAGCTTCAACCCTGCTCTGCTGATACTTTGTTAGGAGTTCTGGGCTGATATATTTTATTGTAGCACAGTTATATGTCTATCTTAAACCGAGGAGTTCCCGTCCCTCAGCCCTCTTTTGTAATTTAAAACGAGCACTAACTGAAACGCTTAATAAAACATTTTTTTTTTCTTTTTGTTATGTTTCAAGCCTGCTCTCCTGATACTTTCTTTGGAGTTCTGGGCTGTTCTGATATATTTTATTGTACCACAGTTATAGTTCTATCTAAAACCGAGGAGTTCTCGTGCCTCAGCCCTCTTTTGTAATTTTAAACGAGCACTAACTGAAACGCTTAATAAAACATTTTTTTTTTCTTTTTGTTATGTTTCAAGCCTGCTCTGCTGATACTTTCTTTGGAGTTCTGGGCTGTTCTGATATATTTTATTGTACCACAGTTATAGTTCTATCTAAAACCGAGGAGTTCTCGTGCCTCAGCCCTCTTTTGTAATTTTAAACGAGCACTAACTGAAACGCTTAATAAATTTTTTTTTTTCTCTATGTGAAGCTTCAACCCTGCTCTGCTGATACTTTGTTAAGAGTTCTGGGCTGGTCTGTTTTATTATTTTAAAGAACAGTTATAGGTTTATCTTAAACCGAGGAGTTCCCGATCCTGAGCTCTCCTGAATATTTTTAAAACATTACTTACTAAAACACTTAATAAAGCTATTTATTTTTCTCTATGTAAAGCTTCAACCCTGCTCTGCTGATACTTTGTTAAGAGTTCTGGGCTGGCTTGTCTTATTAAATTATAGAACTGTTATAGGTTTATCTTACACTGAGGAGTTCCCGGTCCTGAGCCCTCCTGAATATTTTTTAACCATTAATTACTGAAACACTTAATAATGCTATTTTTTTTTTTCCTCTATGTGGAGCTTCAACCCTGCTCTGCTGATACTTTGTTAGGAGTTCTGGGCTGTTCGGATATATTTTATTGTAGCACAGTTATATGTCTATCTTAAACCGAGGAGTTCCCGTCCCTCAGCCCTCTTTTGTAATTTTAAACGAGCACTAACTGAAACGCTTAATAAAACATTTTTTTTTTCTTTTTGTTATGTTTCAACCCTGCTCTGCTGATACTTTCTTTGGAGTTCTGGGCTGTTCTGATATATTTTATTGTACCATAGTTATAGTTCTATCTAAAACCGAGGTGTTCTCGTGCCTCAGCCTTCTTTTGTAATTTTAAACAAGCACTAACTGAAACGCTTAACAAAACATTTTTTTTTCTCTTTGTTATGTTTCAAGCCTGCTCTGCTGATACTTTCTTAGGAGTTCCGGGCTGTTCTGATATATTTTATTATAGCACAGTTATATGTCTATCTTAAACCGAAGAGTTCCCGTCCCGCGGCCCTCTTGAATAATTTTTAACGAGCACGAACTGAATCGCTTAATAACACTTTTTTTTTTGTCTATGTGAAGCTTCAACCCTGCTTTGCTGATACTTTGTTAAGAGTTCTGGGCTGGTCTGTTTTATTAAATTATAGAACAGTTATAGGTTTATCTTAAACCGAGGAGTTCCCGTCGCTCAGCCCTCTTGAGTAATTTTTAACGAGCACTAACTGAATCGCTTAGTAAAACTTTTTTTTTTTCTCTATGTGAAGCTACAACCCTGCTCTGCTGATACTTTGTTAGGAGTTCTGGGCTGTTCTGATATATTTTATTGTAGCACAGTTATAGTTATATCTTAAACCGAGGAGTTCTCGTCCCTCAGCCCTCTTTTGTAATTTTAAACGAGCACTAACTGAAACGCTTAATAAAACTTTTTTTTTCTCTATGTGAAGCTTCAACCCTGCTCTGCTGATACTTTGTTAAGAGTTCTGGGCTGGCTTGTTTTATTAAATTATAGAACTGTTATAGGTTTATCTTAAACTGAGGAGTTCCCGGTCCTGAGCCCTCCCGAATATTTTTTAACCATTAATTACTGAAACACTTAATAATGCTATTTTTTTTTTCTCTATGTGGAGCTTCAACCCTGCTCTGCTGATACTTTGTTAGGAGTTCTGGGCTGTTCTGATATATTTTATTGTAGCACAGTTATATGTCTATCTTAAACCGAGGAGTTCCCGTCCCTCAGCCCTCTTTTGTAATTTTAAACGAGCACTAACTGAAACGCTTAATAAAACATTTTTTTTTTCTTTTTGTTATGTTTCAAGCCTGCTCTGCTGATACTTTCTTTGGAGTTCTGGGCTGTTCTGATATATTTTATTATACCATAGTTATAGTTCTATCTAAAACCGAGGAGTTCTTGTGCCTCAGCCCTCTTTTGTAATTTTAAACAAGCACTAACTGAAACGCTTAACAAAACATTTTTTTTTTCTTTGTAATGTTTCAAGCCTGCTCTGCTGATACTTTCTTAGGAGTTCCGGGCTGTTCTGATATATTTTATTATACCATAGTTATAGTTCTATCTAAAACCGAGGAGTTCTTGTGCCTCAGCCCTCTTGAGTAATTTTTAACGAGCACTAACTGAATCGCTTAATAAAACTTTTTTTTTCTCTATGTGAAGCTACAACCCTGCTCTGCTGATACTTTGTTAGGAGTTCTAGGCTGTTCTGATAAATTTTATTGTAGCACAGTTATATGTCTATCTTAAACCGAGGAGTTCCCGTCCCTCAGCCCTCTTTTGTAATTTTAAACGAGCACTAACTGAAACGCTTAATAAAACATTTTTTTTTTCTTTTTGTTATGTTTCAAGCCTGCTCTGCTGATACTTTCTTAGGAGTTCCGGGCTGTTCTGATATATTTTATTGTAGCACAGTTATATGTCTATCTTAAACGAGGAGTTCCCGATCCTGAGCCCTCCTGAATATTTTTAAACCATTAATTACTGAAACACTTAATAATGCTATTTTTTTTTTCCTCTATGTGGAGCTTCAACCCTGCTCTGCTGATACTTTGTTAGGAGTTCTGGGCTCTTCTGATATATTTTATTTTAGCACAGTTATATGTCTATCTTAAACCGAAGAGTTCCCGTCCCTCAGCCCTCTTGAGTAATTTTTAACGAACACTAACTGAATCGCTTAATAACACTTTTTTTTTTTGTCTATGTGAAGCTTCGACCCTGCTTTGCTGATACTTTGTTGAGAGTTCTGGGCTGGTCTGTTTTATTAAATTATAGAACAGTTATAAGTTTATCTTAAACCGAGGAGTTCCCGTCCCTCAGCCCTCTTGAGTAATTTTTAACGAGCACTAACTGAATCTCTTAATAAATTTTTTTTTTTCTCTATGTGAAGCTACAACCCTGCTCTGCTGATACTTTGTTAGGAGTTCTGGGCTCTTCTGATATATTTTATTGTAGCACTGTTATATGTCTATCTTAAACCGAAGAGTTCCCGTCCCTCAGCCCTCTTGAGTAATTTTAAACAAGAACTAACTGAATCGCTTAATAAAGCTTTTTTTTTTCTCTATGTGAAGCTTCAACCCTGCTCTGCTGATACTTTGTTAAGAGTTCTGGGCTGGTCTGTTTTATTTAATTATAGAATAGTTATAGGTTTATCTAAAACCGAGGAGTTCTCGTGCCTCAGCCCTCTTTTGTAATTTTAAACGAGCACTAACTGAAACGCTTAACAAAACATTTGTTTTTCTCTTTGTTATGTTTCAAGCCTGCTCTGCTGATACTTTCTTAGGAGTTCGGGGCTGTTCTGATATATTTTATTGTAGCACAGTTATATGTCTATCTTAAACCGTGGAGTTTCCGTCCCTCAGCCCACTTGTGTAATTTTTAACGAGCACTAACTGAATCGCTTAATAAAACTTTTTTTTTTCTCTATGTGAAGCTTCAACCCTGCTCTGCTGATACTTTGTTAAGAGTTCCGGGCTGGTCTGTTTTATTAAATTATAGAACAGTTATAGGCATATCTTAAACCGAGGAGTTCCCGATCCTGAGCCCTCCTGAATATTTTTAAACCATTACTTACTAAAACACTTAATAAAGCTATTTATTTTTCTCTATGCGAAGCTTCAACCCTGCTTTGCTGATACTTTGTTAAGAGTTCTGGGCTGGCGTGTATTATTAAATTATAGAACTGTTATAGGTTTATCTTAAACGGAGGAGTTCCCGGTCCTGAGCCCTCCTGAATATTTTTAAACCATTAATTACTGAAACACTTAATAATGCTATTTTTTTTTTCTCTATGTGGAGCTTCAACCCTGCTCTGCTGATACTTTGTTAGGAGTTCTGGGCTGTTCTGATATATTTTATTGTAGCACTGTTATATGTCTATCTTAAACCGTGGAGTTCCCGTCCCTCAGCCCTCTTGAGTAATTTTTAACGAGCACTAACTGAATCGCTTAATAAAACTTTTTTTTTTCTCTATGTGAAGCTTCAACCCTGCTCTGCTGATACTTTGTTAAGAGTTCTGGGCTGGTCTGTTTTATTAAATTATAGAACAGTTATAGGCATATCTTAAACCGAGGAGTTCCCGTCCTGAGCCCTCCTGAATATTTTTAAACCATTAATTACTGAAACACTTAATAATGCTATTTTTTTTTTCTCTATGTGGAGCTTCAACCCTGCTCTGCTGATACTTTGTTAGGAGTTCTGGGCTGTCCTGATATATTTTATTGTAGCACAGTTATATGTCTATCTTAAACCGAGGAGTTCCCGTCCCTCAGCCCTCTTTTGTAATTTTAAACGAGCACTAACTGAATCGCTTAATAAAACATTTTTTTTTCTCTTTGTTATGTTTCAAGCCTGCTCTGCTGATACTGTCTTTAGAGTTCTGGGCTGTTCTGATATATTTTAGTATACCATAGTTATAGTTCTATCTAAAACCGAGGAGTTCTCGTGCCTCAGCCCTCTTTTGTAATTTTAAACGAGCACTAACTGAATCGCTTAATAAAACTTTTTTTTTTCTCTATGTGAAGCTTCAACCCTGCTCTGCTGATACTTTGTTAAGAGTTCTGGGCTGGTCTGTTTTATTAAATTATAGAACAGTTATAGGCATATCTTAAACCGAGGAGTTCCCGATCCTGAGCCCTCCTGAATATTTTTAAACCATTAATTACTGAAACACTTAATAATGCTATTTATTTATCTCTTTGTGGAGCTTCAGCCCTGCCCTTCTGATACTTTCTTAGAAGTTATGGGCTAGTGTGTATTTAATTGTAGCACAGTTATATTTTTATCTAAAATCGAGGAGATCCCGTCCCTCAGCCCTCTTTAGTAATTTAAAACGAGCACTAACTGAACTAAACATTTTTTTTTTTCTCTTTATGGAGCTTCAACCCCTTGTCCTGCTCATTCCATCGGGATAGTTATGTCCTTATTTATATTTTTTTATATTTCTGTGTTATCTGCTCTAATAGATATTTAACCTAGAATATTCTTAAATCCTTAAATTTTTATGTACGCACTTTTTAAATAATAAATTATTTTTTTTGTTACGTGTTTGGATCACATTTCTTTTTTTTTTTTTTGTTAATTTAGATCGACAGAACTCTTTCGAAAAAGTATGAGGAACTGTAGATATAATCGTAAGGAATCTAAATCAGTTTTTAAATTTCGATTTTGGAAAAAATGATCTGCCGACGGAAGTTAGCAGAGCATATTTTCATTTTCATTTTTTTCAGTCATAACGCCGGAACTATGTCTTAAAAGTATGGGAAACTCTAGAACTCAGCCGCATGCCATTAGAACTCACATTTTTTCATGCTCTGCTGAGAAATGATCTGCCAAGTTCACCGACATCGATAACTCTCGCTAATAGGAATGATCGGATGTTTAAAATATCAAAAGGAAAAAAAATTAAAGAAAAAAAAACACTGAATTATTAAGTGTTGATAAAGAAACAAATTCATACGAAAGCGTACTGTGTCAAAAAAAACCCTAGGTACTACTCGACAGAGGCAGCCCTCGCAATTCACAACATCACGCGGCGGCGCGCATCTACAAAGCGAAACTTTTTTTTTTTTTAACGTGGTAAAATCATCAAATGAGACCTCCCACCCCGGGCAGGGCGAGAGGTACTGTCAGACTTGTACAGACTAAAATCCACGGTGTCCTTCAATAGCCCTTTATGTTCCGGGGTCACGGTGATGGTATAAGACCCGCGACCCCGGCAGGCTTTAGCCCTCTGAGAGGGGGCCTCGTCATTATGCTGACGCTCTTTGAGGCGCGCGTGAAACACGACGCGCCGTCGACCCGGGCATGGTCCATGGTCGGGCGGCGAGTTGCCCTTTACTCGCCGCCCGCATGCCCGCGCCTACGGTGGCCGGAGATCGTCTTGTGACGTCCGACGCCGTGGGCGTCCACCACCGCGGGTGGGGCGGAGGGAGGACCTTGTCCTCTCTCTCACGCGGCCCGCCTCCTCCTTCGCGAGCATGACTGCTTCGCAGAAGGAGGCGACCGCTTCCCACTCCGTCTCGCTCCGCAGCATGGCCGCAACCAATGCCAGGCGCGAGAGGTCTCCGCCTATCGCCGCCGTGAGGACACGTCGGTGCTCCGCCCAAGCGGGGCAATCCTGCACCGTATGCTCGACTGTGTCCTCCGGGCGATCTACGCAGTGGTGACACCCAGGCGTTTCTTCCTTTCTCATAAGACACAGGTACCTCCCGAAACATCCGTGTCCGGTGAGGACCTGCGTCAAGCGGAAGGTTAGGACGCCGTGACGTCTCTCCAGCCACTCCTCAAAGAGGGGTCTTATCGCCGCTATTGCGGCGTGCCCGGACAAAGTGAAACTTACTTTACGTTTGTGTGGTTAGGTACATTTTCGTTCGCAGCGTCTATCGTCTTGAAAGTGTAGGCTATTATAGCGGTAGGTATTGAACATTTTGTATGGAGTTAGTTATGTGTAATATGTGGTTTAGCCCACATGGGGAAAAAGCCATTTTATGTATTGTGGTGTAAAGATGGATATAATATTATGTGAGCAAAAGCTGCTGGACTCAGCTGGGATTGTACCAAACATGGTTTAGCGAGGGTAGATATGAAATAAAAGAACACTTTCCTGAAAACCGCATCAAAATCCGTCCAGCAAAACATACATACATACATACAGGTCGAACTGAACCTACTTATTTTTGAAGTCGGTTAAATAGTGTTTGCCAATCGACAGGAAACAAAATTATTTTTTTATTTGAATGGTTTACCTACCTGCAGACATTTCATGGTTCCAGCCGACAGATTATAGCCATAATGATCAGATTTCTCGATCAGCTTCAGCTTTTTTAGCAGATAGTCTACAGTAAACCCTTCTTCTGTTCGTCTTAACTGTAATAAAAACATCAAACAATTTTAGACTGACCGTTTTAATCCTCAGTCCAGTTTGCCGTCAAACTCCCTGGCCCCTGTTACTTGACCCTGACCTTCAAAAAGGCCGTGAATAAGTTACAGGGTTTACACTTAGGCTCTAGGTTGCAGGCGTTCATAGGCTACGGTGATCGCGCACTATCAGGCGGTTTCTTAGGCCCGTAAGCCACCAAAGCGGAGAGGAGAGGAGAAGTGTCTGAATAACCAATCAGATGTCAACTCAAGTCAACTGAAGGTAAGCGGAGAGGAGATGTGGACATCTGATTGGTTATTTAAACGTTTGTTCCGTTGTTTTACGGGCTTTATGCTGTCTCAAATCCACCGTTTTTATCTTGCTCTATCACACTTCTGGGCAAAGTCATCTAATACCACTTCACTGCTTTCACTTCTAATGAACCCTCGGAACTTTCCCATAAAATGGGAAATGGAATAGGGAATCAAATGGGGAATGGCGTTTTGTATGTAAAAAGAGGAAAAAACCTTTCTAAAGAACATGATATTCTCTTTGACAGTGAGGAATCTGAAGCATATGTTTTTCTGCATGCATATGCGTAAATGGTGCCGACGGTCCTTGATTTTGCTTCCGATATGATATCCTTCTACGATGACGCCACCTTCTGAGGCCGAGAGTAAACCTAAAACAAACATTAAAAACTGCCTTGACTTTTCACAATAGTAAAAAATGACAATATTATTATTTTTCCTCGTAACGTATGGAAGTTGGCAATAATCTCACAGGTACGGGATAAAAGGCACATTTAGATTTTCATCTAGGCTGTAAACTATCTGTGTTAAACGTCAACAGGTGACAAACTATACAGAGAAGAGTAGAAGAAACTCGATGTGAATACATTCATATAAGTGCCCGTGACTCTCTTGTTTTGGCCATATTTACTAAGGTGAAACCAAAAGCCACAGCTTCTAATGAGACATCGGACACTTCAAGGGAAGTATTATACTCACCCCTGGACGAGACCCACAGATCGATTAAAACCGAAGATTATTGCTCCATCATTATTTTAAAACAAACAATATTCAAACCTGCCACTATGAGCAAAAGGGTGCTTTTCCCAGCTCCGTTGGCTCCCAAAAGCATGGTAACTTCGCCCTTACAGCAATCAAAAGTAACCGAATTTAATGCTACCACTTTACTATTGGACGAAGGATTTTGGAAGACCTGGAAATGAATTTAACTACTTTTCTTATTCTTGAATTCGTTTTTAGTTACACGATTGTTTTTTCGATTGATTTAGCCGTACGGTTATTTACCAGTCGCATCGCTTGCATCAAGTTGTCATCAAGACCGTGAATTTTCGCCGTACAGCTAGGCTTTACGGCCAACACTACAGAAAAATCGAATTTTGTTTTTCCATTACAGTGGTTATAGTGAAAACTGTAAAATATACTTTTTAAGGCTGCGTTCTGGACCTCAATGCCTATCTAAAATTTTTATTTTCATGAATCTTTGTCATCATAATTTCAGAAATCACTGCTTTTTTATGCATCGTTGCCACTCTTGTGCTTTTTGGTCACAATGCGGTTTTGACGCCATAATCGAACGAATGAGACAAAATGAGTCTCAGCAGCCCGGCCCCGAACTAAATTACCGTACCTACTACTGAGGCTTGAGGCTGAAAACTAAATTATCTGCTGCAAATTTAAACAACTCACCATAAGTTTTCATACGAGCTAGATACTGAAAATATAGAACAAACAATATTAATGAGAATACTGCGACTAATACTGTAGCAAGATCCGTAGTGTGCAGTTGAAGGTACCTCTACAAAGTATTGCATAGATAGGCTGTTAAAATATTCTGTCTTTTCTGGGAAACTATCATCACAACACGATACCACCTAAGTGTCTCAGAGACCAGTTTTGAAATAAACTTCAGCACGCTCATCTTATGGTAATTCTTTGAACTTGACCTGACTTGAAGAATGAAGTTTCTACAGAATATGAGACTACGCTTTGAGACATGAATCAAAAATAAGTTTGCAACCAGTTTAAAAATCGTAATCTATTTATTTTTAGGAACAATGTATCATTGAAACCTTTACTTAGAGATCTTTCAAGTTCATAGGATGGCTGGGCTTACATCATGTCGCATGTCGGTCGGATACTATGCTATGGAATAGAAACTAACAAAAAAACTCCCTTGAAAATGCTGCTTGTCCAGTAAAACAGTTAAATTAATACCTTAGACACATTCAAAACTTGAACAGCAATTTCAGCATTCTTGGGTACTTTTTGAAAGTGCGCCTCGTCCCTTTTCAATAACAAATGCGGCGAGACTTTTATAAATTTTCGCTGTTCATTGGAAACCCAGTACTTTTTCTATAAAACAAGATTATATTTTGTAAAAAGAGATTGAATTAATGAGAGAGAGAAGAAAATCCTGGAATCAAACCTACTGTTAGAGCACTTATAAATTCGCAAGATGTTACTAGATGTCATTTGCTGATGACGTCGCTGTCCCGAATCGGGGTGCCACGCAATCCACCTCCCGCTTTTATGCTATATCGAGCAAGACCTGATAACTTACTTTATAGAATCATTTCTACAGTAAGCTCTTTTCGAGACTTTCACTATGAGAGTTCTCGATGGTCGAGCACGCCGGCGGTAAAACCCTTCTATGAGGAGTGGCTGGAGATACACACATGGCGTCCTTACTTTCCGCTTGAACCAGACACTGTTACGGGAGGTTCCTGGGTCAATTTGGGCGGTACGAAATGCCCGGTTGTCACCACTTGGATCGTATGGAGGATATAATGGAGCATGCGGTAGAGGTGGCTTCGCTTGAGCGGTGTACAGTTATGTCCTTGTGGAGGCGCCCAGAATTGGTTGAGGCCAATGGTTGAGGCTATGCTGGGGACCGAGGATGAATTCCCGCAGTTATCTTAACTTAATAAACGTTGTCCAACACAACCTACTCTTATTGTCTGGCCCTTTAAAGATAATTTTACTTATTTAAAATTACTTACCTTGAGAAAGAAGAAAATATTCTTAGCAATGCCGTAATATCCCGGCTTGACGTGGTCTAAGTACAATGCAATCATTGTTGTTAGTACAAGCTGCATGCAGAGGGATACCCACACAATGACTACACTACGGTTGTTGGAATTCGATATGTAAATGTTCGAAAATTGGGTGCCTTCACCTAAAAAGTTTCAAAAAGTGTTATGGTACAATTTTACCAAAATAGTGTGCGGTATTGCTCGAAATAAGCTGGTATCGCGTTTAGCCTCCGTGTTCAACGGCAAGACTACTGCTGAACTGAACTGGATTTAGCAATATGCACGCAATCGAGTCCACAGCTCACATGTTGTGCGCGCACAAAAGTATCCAGGTAACATATAGAACATTATAGAATATTCGCGCATAATTTGTTGGTATTTGCTTGAGTTGACCAGAGCGAGAAGCAAAACACGTGGTTTATTTGCAAGGTAAAACTGAATATTTTACTTATTAATTAATGTTTTCTATGAATTTGAGGATTTTCAAGGCGAAATTAAGCTTATTGAAAGCCAAAGTATCTAAATGACCGATAACACCATGTCTGATGAGTGGCTTAAACTTAATTTATCTGTATGTTTAATAAGTAAATTCATGGCAGAATATAAATTAATGTACTCACCGATCCTTTCCAAAAAAAGAACTTCGTCCCAAAATAGACAAATGGGTGCGTGTGGCAAGATACAATATAACATAAAAACGTGTTCTTTGATAGGATTCAACAAGAAGTCTAAAATAAATGAGGCCAAATATGCTATGCAAGCCAGACAGTCGGCGTATTTTACTGAAACAAGTAACCGAGCTTGCTGATGACGCGATGCGACGCAATCCGACCGATTTTAACTACAATTATACGACATATGACATAAAACATGTGGTTATCCATGGATAGACGAAAACAAAACACGCTCGCCATGAATACGCAGTCGAATTGCATCATTATTTCGTAGTAGCAAGGACGAATTTCATTTTTAGATAGACAAATTGCAAAACACGAATCACGTCATGAGGAAGCTCGCTAAATGAGCATGTCATGAGAAACTGTGTTATGGGGTGGGTGGCGTCCTTAGCATTCCAGTGAGGGAACGAGATGGCGCTAGACGACTTGTAAAGCTGTCTCGTTCCCTTACTGGAACTACTTTGGCTATAAGACGTCATGGAAAGCCACCTGGGCCGCCTGGATCGCGACCACCATGTCGGAGTCCAGCTCCAAACAGTTTTTACTGTGTTCCATCGGTAAACTCACGCGCATCATATTGATATTATTACACTTTTGAATTTGATTGTGTCGCAAAAAGTGTGTGTGTAAAAAGGATCAAATTCTGTAAAGTTAACTTTGCGTAGTGTAATAACATAGTGCTTTTTTTTTTCAAAATCAGCGGGTTCGATTCCTGGCCAAAATTATTGACTTTTCTAAAATCCAATGATGCAGTTCTAGTTTACGTCAAAATCAGCCTCGAGGCTCCTTTCAGCATTTTTCGATATTCCTCATAGTTTCGGAAAGCCATCTACGCCCAGTTGGAAAATTCACCCTGTATATGTATACTTACTATTTTCGCACAAAATTGAAGTGACAAAAGCCAAGCACATTGTGTTCACAAAATGAAATGCTATCGTAAATCCTACAATCCATGCTTGGCTCTTTGGTAGTACTGGATCATCCGACACCTAGAGACAACAACCGGATAATTATTATTCATTAATTGTAAATAGGTAGGTAGAGACTATAGAGCTCAGACGCCTTGCGGTGGATTTGGACGCCTGTGGGCAGCTTCGTGCATACCCAAGGACGTCGAAGGTAATTCGACTAACTTCGGCTAAACTAAGAAAATTTCAGGTGACAGTCACGTCGCAGAGCAGTCGTGAAGACAATTGTGCCTATATTTATATATATAACGAGCACACCGCCCGCGACTTCGTCCGCGTGATTTTCGAACTTTGCTTTTGTGAATTTTTGCTCCCAGCCACCCTCTCTAAGGGATACTTTTCGAAAATCTAAATCAATATTCAACATAATTTCTATCTACTCGCAGTATCCCGTCTTGGGTGGTACCTACGTTCTTAAAATAACCCCAATGAATATATTGGGATTCCTTTCTAACAACCCTAAACTACTCTTATGGGGTTGAATTTCGCAAGATCCTCACTTAGTGAGAACCTATGTCTAAAGTAAAACCTCCTGTAAAATTTGAGACCTCTAACTATCAATACATCAATACCGTTTTAACTATCACTTACGTCTTGAGACTCCTAGCACCTGTAGTAGCAAAGTTTCATACAAAGTATCAATCCCAAAAACAACCCTTTAGGGGTCGAATTTCGCAAAACCCCGTCTTTAGTTTATACTTACGTCCAAATAAGAATCCATATGTAAAAAAATAAGTCTCAAAACTATCAACCCCAAGACAACCCCTTGAGGGTCGAATTTCGCAAATATTTTACCTTGTTGAGCATTTACGTCTTAAAATGAACCGGCATGCAAGATTTGAGACGCCTAGCACTTGCAGTAACAAAGTTTCATACAAACTATTTACCCCAAAAACAAACCCCTTAGGGGTCGAATTTCGCAAAATCCCGTCATAGTTAGCATCTACGTTCTAAAAAGACACCCTATTTAAAATTTAGAATTCCTAGCACCTGTAGTAGCGAAGTTTCAAACAAACTATCAACCCCAAAAACAACCCCTTAGGGGCCGAATTTCGCAAAATCCGTTCTAAGTCCTCACCTACGTGGTATAAGGAAGGTTTATGCCAAATTTCAAGTTTCTAGGCCCAGCGGTTTGGGCTGTGCGTTGTCAGATCAGTCAGTCAGTTTGGAATTTTATACATATAGATTATTATAATGATGGTTTGAGACAAGCGCGAATCTCTTTATGGGCACTATGGGCATGCCCAAAACCCTTTAATAGACTTGTGAATCCACATTTTATTTCGTTTAATACACTCAAATATCATAAATTAACTTGTTGCGGTCCATAAAATAAAAATTTCAAGTTCGCTCCGTTCGCTGAATGATGAACACTTCGGTTGTTCTCATCATGATATCAGCTTCAGTCAGCAGTAGGATGTCCACTGCTGATCAAAGGCCTCTCCGTTTGGAAGCGGCTTTATTTTTTCGAAACCCCTTCGACTTATCTGCCAGCTCACTTCTCAATGAAATCTTGACGTGTCCTGGTGCAGAAATGATAAATGTGTTCGAAGTCGCTACGCTCGCTTTGCCAGTTATCACCATCCAGAAACTACACAAGTATTCATAACACGACTAGAATGCGTTATGCGCCAAACTCACCTTGAGAAGGATTGTGACCGCGATAGAATAGATAGTGCTTGCTATTGAAGCGTCGAGGAAATAAGCAAAAAGCCTCACTTTTTGGTATATGCCTGCATGTTTCAACAGCTCCTATAAAAAAAAACAGAAGCAACTGTCAGGTACGACATACTCACAAGCGAACAATACGCGTCATCATAAGTTCATAATATAGATTTAAAGAATTAAAATAGCCACTCAGACAGCGACAACGCCCCCTGAAGAAGGAATAATCATAAGAATTACGATTCCTCTTTATTATAACACTTATCTGAATTTAATAGATGCAAAATTAATGATATCTCATTTTCATTTTACAGAAATAGGTAATAAAACATACCTATTTTTTTATGAGTAGGTATTCTTGACGTGGTTTACCCAATTACGAAGAATTCCTCGTCAAAAATACAGGGTGGATTATTAATTTTCATAAAAATCAACTTGTTTGGGGTATTTTTCGCTATTCCTCATAATTTCGGGTTTGATCCACATAACATTGCAGTATTAAGGTACTCACCTTCATTCCAATTCTCCTTTCCACGACCAGTTTCGAAGAAAAAACGAGAAAGTACGGCAGCGGTCCAAGAATGGAGCATATTAATATGAATTGATGTAGTGTTATTAACTCATCCTTTAGAGCGTCTGGTATGGCAGTCAACGTTATATCCTGAAATTAAATAATTCTCATAAAAGCTAAATAATTACAGCCGCGCTAACCGAGGTTGGTCTGTGGTTGCTTAACCATCTGTCATAGAGAGTTTCCTCTGTGTCTCGGAAAGCACGTAAAGCCGTTAGTCCCGGCTGTCATGTTTAGATCGTTCACAGTGGATACTATCAGTCAAAAACTCTAAAAATCTGGCAACCATTCTTACCATGGGGTATCGTATTACCCAGTTACTGGGTTGCGGAAGTCGGATAGGCAGTCGCTCCATGTAAAATACTCACATTCAGCGGCACCTGGTTCGACAGGAAGCCGAACCCAATGTACCTACTAAGTTGGGAAAAGGCTAGGTAGATGATGATAAAAGTTGAAAGGAATAGAGGGCGCTACTAGTGAACATTTTGTAGAAAAAAAAACAGTATTGGATCTCATACCCAATTGTGGAGATAGGTAGACCTCACCAGGGTCACCCTGTCTCGTGAACACCATCCTATCGGAGTCCAGCGCTAAATAATTTTACACTAGGTATACCGTCGATCGGGCGATGCGGGCGGCGAGTAAAGGGCAACTCGCTGTCCGACCATGGACCATGCTCGGGGCGTTGTGTTCCACGTGCGCCTCAAAGAGCGTCAGCATATAGAGGGACATAGCCTTGCCCGGGTGCGGGACATACGAATACCGTGATTCCGGTACTCAAAGGGCTACCGAAGGACACCGTGGATTTCAGTCAGTCTAGTCTGACAGTCCCTCCCGCCGCTGGCTCTGTCGTAGGGCCTCTTTGTTGCTTCTTATATAGATTGAGGCAAAGAGTAAAGTCATTTGAAATTAAAAAAAAACAGCATGAAGTCTACCTGATCAATGTTTCGATGTATTAGTTGCTCCATAAAGGACTTGTCTATAGCCCATTGCAGTTGCCCAAAATATGGGGGTGCTACTTCAGCTGCAAAAAAAAAGTAAATGCAATTTGAATAGTGCTCTCAACCAATTTACAACAATATTTGCTGTTCTTCCTCCCATTCTTTCGATCTTTATCTCATTTTCAACCTTCAGGTATTGTTATATTATTATGTCCCCTTCGTACATGTTTTCAGCCAGGAAAATCTCAATATTTGTAATAAGCCTCCCCTGTCTTCTACCATACTTCATAGTTCTGTGTGATAGTATAATTTATTAATATTTCAATTGTAACTTACTTTTTACTTATTTTGTCCCACTGCTGGTCATAGGTTTCCTCCATAGCCACTATCAAAACTTAATTAATATTATCAAAAACTCAAAAAACTGATATTCAGCTGCATTTGGTTTGCCAGCCTCAATGTAATTGGGAAAAGGCTAGGCAGATGATGATGAACAAGTCAAAATTGGATGATAGGGAACTCTGGAACTGCTTAACAATCCAATAATAATGTAGGTACATTTTCACTAACACTAAATAATTGCTTAAATAAAAGCACTCTGTTGGATTTTCAACCCTCTGCTTAGCTCTTAGAGTTCAAATTAAGACCCTATTCAATTAAGCCTCTCCTAAGTGTAATTTGAAAGAAGCCTTAATTCCGAACCATTCTAGAGCTTTTTAATTTTACAAGTAAAGTGGTAGCATAATTCAAACTTACTTTTTACACCAACCGTTTGCAAAATACCATTGAATAGCAAATCTAAGTTGCTCTCTTCCACTCCACATAAAACACTTATGGAATAATCCAAATTGGTTGGAAAGCCTTCTTTATTCTGAAGTTTAATAAAAAAAATATTATTCTTGAACCTATTATTTTCAATCCCTTTCCTCCCACCAACATTTAAAAAGATGTTGGATGCCCAGCTTAGCGGGCACATGAGCTAATACTATCATTATCATTTCAGCGCATTGCAGGCCACTAGACATTTTTTTTGCATGGTAAAATCTCCATATGAGTCCTCCCAGTGTCTCCCAAATTATCCCAACAAATATGTTAAAATGCCACACTGAATTTTTTATACTTTCACATAAACCACTGAACAGATTTTGATGACTTTTGTTGAAAACTGGAGGCAGGTTATAGTCTTCAATTTCTCCTGGTGCAAGTCTGGTAATCAAACCTCAAGTGTGAGCTAATATAATAGTCTGCAGTGATAAAACAATTTTTTTTTAGTCCCGCTGAACACAGCAATCTGTCGTGCACATTAAGCTGCTTGTCTGTCTGAGCCATGTCTGATATTTTGTTTATGGGATCTACTAAAGAATATATTGATTAATAGCTAATTTGATTGCATTACCTTAAACTTCACCTGAGCAACTCCGTTGGTTGTTTCGAAGGAATTAGGATGAAGATTGGCAGGAAACCCAATGCTCTCAAATTCCCATGTTTGTTTTAGATCTTAAATCAGAAGTTTGATTGATAATTATTCATTTCATCGCCTAGACTAATTCCCACATCTGGGACACAGATACACACCCCGTAATTTCATTTAAATTAACTTTAATAGTAAAGACATCTTCCAAAGATTCCTACCTTGGTTGTTATTCAAATATGCCTCCGCGCCAGTCATCAATCTTTGGGTGAAACTGTTATAAGGTTCATAAAACACTTTTATCGAAAAGTCTTGGCTTTCCAACAACTGAAAAAAATAAGTAAAATAAAAAATCTTAAAAGAGAAATATGGACGTAAAAAAAGGTATACTCAATACGTTTATTGCATTCCATTTATACTTTCCAGAGCGATAGTTTTACTCACTTTATTACTTTCAGGATCGAAGATGTTATTAGGTACCAGTTCACTACGATTTAATACGTGTAGGCAATATATAATGAAAAACAGTGTTACGCTGCCAAACAATTGCCAAAAAGTATGACCGTACCGAAAAGATGCAACCTTCCTATATCTCCACATTAAAACACATAGAGGATTAAAGAAATCGGCTAACATTATGAAATTATAAATAAATTGGGAGCACCGTGGTATAGAATTTCAAGTTTGGCGGTCAACATGACAGTTGACAGTATTCATTCGGACCGTTCAAAAAGTCAATCGTAGACGTCAATGCTGACATTGACGTTTTCATTATCTATTGTCATTACTTTTGCGTTCAGTTTTAAAGGTGCTCCCACATTTAACGTCGCTGAATCGCCTGTGCAAACTTTCGATCGTAAGCCGCGGATTCGCCCTTGAGGGTACGGACGTCAGAACAGGATCTCTCAGTCTGGGGCTAACGGACGACTGATTTAGACGAGCGCGAAAACGGACACTTACGATTTTTGTACTTATGCTAGCAATACTAGGTATTCGCATTTTTGGCATGCGAAGTACCTAGTTGCTCTTGCATTATGTCTATCTATCTATATCTGTTGGTAGCTTGCAAGATAGACTGGCCCACGGTAGCAAAGGTCCAGTTTCGGTTTCAATTTCACTATAAAACCGTGTTCCAGTCAGATAAGTAAGGACCGAACAATTCGGCCCGACTGAAATTCGGTATTATCTAAGTAGTACACTAATTTATTATAAAACCTCTTGAACAAAGGTAAAGATAAAGACGCCAGCACATCAAGACCATTGTATTACATTTAAATAAATAAATATTAAGTTTGGTCACACTATGAGTCGGCCATATTGAAAAATTTTAGTGATTCGGAAATTATCGTCTGCAATGGAGTCATATTTTTGCCTATCAAAATTTGATCATATTTTTGTTGAGAATTCGCCAAAATTATGTCATTTGTCTATCGTTTCTCAATCCGGTCGCGGTCTATGCAGAAAATCATCGGTCGTTTGACAATATTCGCCTGAGTATATTGTTGTTATATTCACTGTCGACCCTGGAGACATCTTGTGATAAAAAACCATTATTGCGGCAAGTTACTTGGCTGTCTGATTTTGTCTTCACGTAAAACGAGTAACAAAATTAGATTGGTGCTATCTGAGAGTCCGCAATCATGGATGTGTCGTGGGGTAAGTGGTTGTAATAATCGTTTAATAATTATTTCCCGTGTAAACTTGTATTGTGATGTCCTCGCATGGTTATTTCCAGACGCAGATAATTTTGAGCCTAAACTACCGACCACGTTGACTACTTCGAATAAATGGGAAGGCGAAGACGAGGAAGAGATCGTGAAGGTAACGTGTGCTTTGCCAAAAAGTTTATTTTTATTATCATCGGGTATTACGTTCGTGTTTAGTGAGTTTTTGCGAGATTTTAGAACATAACCTCAATTTTTGTGCATACGTGTTGACGTCAGTGGTGTTGCAGGAAAGTTGGGAAGACGAAGAGGAGGAAAAGAAAGATGAGGAAAAAACTGAGGTTTCCGCGCCTCCTCCGGCGAAGCCAAAGAAGAGGATTCAGGATAAAATAGCCGAGAAGGAGGTGAGTACAACCATGTCAGCAAACATATGTCGTGAACTTTAATCACAAGGCCATTGGCGAGTTACATTCTTGTCACAGGGAGTATGTTTATGAACTTTGATGTAATTATTAATATAAACGTTTCAGTAGTATACCTTATTCTTCAGTTTTTTAAAGAAGAATGGGCAGAAATGTATGGATCCCGTCCCTTTCCTTGTAACACTCCCATCCATATATCAAATGAAAGTACGTGAAAAGTGTATCATTTCATTGTATGACAGCAAACCTGTAAACTATGGCAGAAAAAAGTTATTGAGACTTTCATGTCAAAAGATGAATTTCGGTTTTTGGAAGAAAACATTGCTCTTAGCTTTTTCTCAATTTAATATGTGTACAGATCATGAGAAAGAGTAACATTGTTGACATAACCAAACCTCAACCGGCACCCACTTCTGACTCTTTAAAAGAAAATCATAGTACTAACAACTACAACAAAGATCATGAACACGTAACACATAGTTAACGCCTTTCTTCTACTTCCATAGTCGACAAACTCAATCGTTAAGGCACAGAACCGTGGACGAGCTGAAGGTAGGCCAAAAATCGGTTAAAGAATGCTGACATCATCATGATTTGTTATCATGTTCTTTTTTTATTATTTTTTCTTTATTTGTTTGTTGTGTGTACCGGCTCGCAAATAAACGTTTTTCTTTCTTTTCTTCTTTATTTGAAGGCAAACTCTACCATTGCGCTCATTAGTTAAAATCAAGAAGCCCCCCCCCCCCCCTCCTGCCATTTTGAAAATACAGAAACGTCAATCCATTAGCACAAGGACAGCATTGAGTATGGATTAATACAATTTAAGACATACCTACACGACTTCCGCCTAACGTTATGTATCGTTGGTATTTGACTTTCAAGTCTCAATAACTTTTTTCTCCCATGGTTTACAGGTTTGCTGTGATACAATGAAATGATACACTTTTCAAGTGCTTTCATTTGATATATAGATAGAAGTGTTACAAGATATGGGACGTTTTGTCCATTCTTCTTTGTTTCAAAAAAGTCCATAAATATATTTAATGTTTCTTGTCTAATTTAGGCATGGATACTCAATAGTCAAACAGATCTCATAATTCTGTGCTTCAGAAGTCCATTTCATGAACCACTAGTAGATGAGACAGTGAAAGTTCAAAAACCAGCAATTTAAACTAGAGCTATTGGCTCAATAGAAAGTCACAATTTATTGAACCTGTTTAATATTCTGTGTGCTTGATATTGAGCAAGAATATTATCTGTTACTTATTTAAATTCACTACCAAGAAAATACTTATTTTGACCTCATTACAGTTTTTGTGAGCACATAAATTATATTAACTTTTTATAAAAGTGCCTTACTTGTAAAATTAATCATCATCTGCTTCACCGTTTCTACACTATGATGGGTTAAATTTCCAGTTAAACCAGTTGTTGTTAATCACCAGTATTATACATGAAGCAACTGCCTATCTGACCTTGGTAACACAGTTGGGATTGATTCGTGATTTAAAATATTTGCATGACCCACAAGTAGGTTGCTCCGGGTGTGTATGTATGGTAGTTTCTGTGTTTGGAAACATAATAATATTCGACAACTATCACACAACGCCATCTAATCCCAAGCTAAGCAGAGCTTGTGTTATGGGTACTAGACAACTGATAAACATACTTATATATTTCTAAATACATACATATTATAGATAAATGACACCCAGACACAACAAATGATCATGCTCATCACAAAAACTTTTGTTCTGGTTGGGAATCGAACCCACGACCCCCATCATAGCAGTCAGGGTCACTAACCACTAGACCAACAGGCCAGTCAACCAACAAACAGTCATGACACAGGAGAAAATAAATGTTTCTTTTATAAATAATGCTTATTGTAAAACCTCTTATGTATTAAATGCATTTACAACTTCTGAAACTTGTGGTTATAATAATTTTCATCCCTCTTTGATTTAAAAATTCTCCATTAACTATTTTAATAATTACTTCCAGCGTCTTGAACGCGAGAAGGCAGAACGTGTCTCCGTAGAGAAGGTGGAAGAGCTGACCCCTGAACAGAAACTTGCAGAAAAACTGCGCGCTCAGAAACTGCAAGAAGAGTCCGATTTGAGGCTCGCTATGGAAACCTTTGGTGAGTCAGTAGGCCAACTTCCCATCACACGTTGGGACAAAAGTGCTGTATAAAGCAGCATGGATCATTCTTAACTTTTACAACGGAGCACTATTGAAAAATTTACTTTTCAAACCTAAGACCATTAAAATTTATTTAGAGAGGGTGGGAAACAAGAAATGTCAACTCTGTCAACTCAATGTGTAGCGGAAGGGACTGTCGGACTAGTACTGACCAAAAAATACCCTGTTCCTTCAATTACCCTTTGCAGGCCAGAGCCACTGTTACTTTAGTGTTTCCACTCTGGCAGGAAATTTGTCCTTTTGGGCTCTTGTCAATTTACTAACTGCTCTTTGAGTGTGCATGTAACAAAACACTGTTGACTCTGTCTTGTTTCTTGATTGGACATCAAGCAACCCATTACCCACCATCTGCAAGCCTTCGTCTATAGGAATCCAAGACCTTTTATCAAGTAGTTTTTAAGGTATAAGAATTGCCTGTGCATTGACTTGTTGCCTTTATAGACACAGGTGTATTTTCGGCTAGTTAAGGTTGAATGAAGGACCTTTCTAAATAGCAACCTTGTCATATTCCAAGCCTGTAGTCTCACGGTCACTGTGGATTTTAGTCAGTACAAGTCAAACTGTTCCTCCTGCCCTGGGTGCGATGTCTGAAATGATCACAATGTAGTCTCAAAATTTTGTTACACATAATATTATTTTACTTCAATTGGTATCAATCCTGAACCAACATTTTGACAGTGCGCCCATTGCCCTGTATTATCAACCGTTACATTAAGAGAATGACTCTGCATTTCAGGTGTGACGGCTGAAACCGGCGTTGGCAGGATCGACGGCTTCCAGCCCACCACAAAGGCAGAATTCACAGAGTTTGCGGATATGCTCACTAAGAAAATATGCCTTTACAAGGCCAGGGACGAATTCCCGACCTTCATTGATGAATTTATGAGGAATATTGTTGTCCAATGTAAGTAGCTTTGAATTTGAAGACTGATTCTTAATTAAAATCTTAATTCTGGTCGATGTTGATCGCCCATGATAGAAGTAGATGATTATATAAAATGTAGAGTAAAAAAGTTATGGGCATATACTAATACAAATCTATCTCAATATCTATCTTCTATAATATAAAAATGGATTGCAAAATGTGTTGCTAAGCTCATAACTCGAAAACGGCTGAACCGATTCGGGTAATTCTTTTTTTGTTGTGTTTGTAACCATCGGGACCGGGTTTTAGACATAGACCCGTGCGAAGCCGGGACGGGCGGCTAGTTTATTATAAAAGCCTTTTTGTGTATGTACTTCCATAAAATGTTTTCATAAAATTTTTCTTTACAATATTTGACTAATGTAACTGCATTAATAGCAATAGTTGTTATTGTTTCTACATTATATTATTATTAAATTCACTTCAACAGTATGGTTTTCCCAAAGTTCGGCTTCTGATCTAAGCAGATTTAGTTGAAGACAAATGATCATCAGCTGTCTATGATCTCAAAAACTGTAGTGATGATGTTAAAATTTTCAATTTCTTCTTTTCAGTGCCATCGGCAGACATAAAAAGGATAAAAATGACAGTAGACAATCTGTACATTGAAAAGCAGAAATCTGAGAAAATGGACAAATCCAAGAAGCCGAACAAGGGCAAGGGAAAGGCTAAATTAAAAGTTGAAGGAGATAATGTGAGTATACATAGATAATTATTCATTCCGCCATACTTTGATTGTGCTGCACACATTGCTCTTTCTTTCTTTGTGGGCAAAAAAGCACTTGTAGATATTGTTCCATCATAGTCGCTACCAAGTTTCACCAGTTTTTTGTAATTCAGGGTTTTGTGTGATACGGCATGATTGACTGCGTGTCGCCGTTCCCATTCCGTGGGACAAATATTTGTATGATCTACAAGTTCTTTAAAAAAAAAAACATTAGCACAGACTAGAATTTATCCTGTGTCGTGGGTGTGTTTACAAACATAGAAACACACACCGAGACCCGGAACAGCTATCTGCTGGCCATAAAAATATTTGTTCCCTGCAGGGATCTAACCCGCGACACGCTGCGAAGCAGTCGATCGGTCCACTACTGCGCCAACCGTGCCGTAAATTATTTTAGAACATCATGTTTTTTTTTAATTTCCCTATTCTAGAGGGCCAAAGCCTGCCGGGGTCGGGGCTCATTGAATTACCGTGACACTGGAACGTAAAGGGCCATTGAAGGACACCGTGGATTTTAGTCAGAACGAGTCTGACAGTAGGGTGGGAGGACTTGTTTGATGATTTTACAACGTAAAAAAATTTAATTAAATGCAACTGTCATTGAAATTCAGTAATATTAATTTATAACGGCCTTAATCATGCTAGTAAGTCATTGCTTCACCCAGCATCATAATAAAATTGAATAAGGAAAAAAAATACACATGTATTTGATGTATTTCGCAATACTAAAAAAACCGAAATTATTGTGTCAGTTTTCGTAACACTCATATCTTTTAAAATTTCGTTGTCAATACGATAAGATAAAAACTACGCGTGTTATCATTACGTTATCACACGCCGCGAGCGATAAGCTTATCAGAATAAAGTTAGATAGAAATTATGTTATCTCTTCTCATAGGTCAAGTTTGCTTCATGTGACAAATGATTACTATTTATTTACAAACAGTTTGATAATGGTGACAATTCACTAATTATGTTTCGAAGGGTTTTGCTGAGTGATTAATCAAACTTTGATAACTATAGTTTTTTTTTACATGGTAAAATCATCAAATGAGTCCTCCCACCCGGGGCAGGGCGGGAGGGACTGTCAGACTTGTACTGACTAAAATCCACGGTGTCCTTCAATAGCCCTTTATGTTCTGGGGTCACGGTAATGGAAATAATTCCCGCGACCCCGGTAGGCTTTGGTCCTCTGTTAGCTGAACTTGGAGCTAACGAATTGTTGTTAGTATATATAGTTTTTAGAAATACTGGTCACAGTTAGGACACAGTCGGCGCAGTGGTTGAGAGAGGTTCGATCCCCACAATCCTTGCAAACCCCATGCTTGGATGCAGGGGATACACTTAGTTGTTCCGGGTCTGGGTGTTTGTGACATACTAGTCTAAATATTTGTAAAATCACCCACGTTACAACGTGATTTCTTTGGCCGTTTTTATAGAAAATGGTACGGGACCATTGGCCAATTTTTATAAAATTACCCCAGGCCAGGAATTTCTCCTATGTCGTAGTTTTACGAACATTTAAACTTGCATATTACTAGGAGAACTGATTTTTTGTGAAAGTGCTTGATAATGATGAGCATGCTGCTAATTTAAGGATGCGACGATCGCATCTTTAAATACATCTAGCTTCGTTCAAAACTACTTTTGCTCAGCCAGGTCTGCTTTTCGGAGTTTAGGGAAAATTAAAGAAGTTTTCAGCAAGTTTTCAGCGGGCGTCAAGCACTTTTCCAGTATTTTGGCTAATACATAAACAGCCAGGCGCGGGCATGCGGACAGCGAGTAAAGTGCAACTCGCTGTCCAACCATGGACCATGCCCGGGTCGGCGGCGCGTCGTGTTCCACGCGCGCCTCAAAGAGCATCAGCTAAAAAAAATGACGGGGCCCCCTCACAGAGGGCCAAAGCCTGCCGGGGTCGCGGGACTTATTTCCATCACCGTGACCCCGGAACATAAAGGGCTATTGAAGGACACCGTGGATATTAGTCAGTACAAGTCTGACAGTCCCTTCCGCCTTGCCTGGGGTGGGAGGACTCATTTGATGATTTTACCACGATAAAAAAAAAACATACAACAGCCAAATCCGGGACACTACTTGTAATATTCGTTACGTGTGGAAATCGAACCAGTGTCACGCAGCCCAAAAGTTGATCGCTCTGTCTGCGCCTTTTTGTATTCAAATTTGTTCTAAACTGCTAATTTATTTTATTTCCAGGCTCATCTCAATCAATACGACTCATACGGCAATTTCGACGATGAATTCGACGATTTCATGTAAACATCACACAGCTCGTTTTTAAGTCCGTACCTGGCGGCACTACGACACTTCTTCTCACACAAACCATTCTGTGTCTTATTCTCCTTTTTATACGGGCGATTGTTGCTTGTACACTAATGTAAACATGCAACGTCGAATAAATATGTACTGTCTTGAATATTATTTTACTTGTGTAGTACTCTATGTAATAAAAATATTTTTATAATTATGTAAAGTGTAGTCTGTATTAGTTTACAAGCAATAATATTAAAAATGTGGATTTTATATACATAGGTGATATGTATGTGTAAGTAGACGATCGAAATTTGTATGAAAACATAACTTTTTTTTTAGTTTTGTTTAGGCCCTGTATAAGAAGGATATTTATATAATATTTTAAATTATTAATAGCTATTTTTTCCACGCTTTTATTTCCACGTTTTGTCACCAGGTACCTAGGCACGTTACACTAATAAAGTCAATGTAAAAAAATATATAAAAAAGATAAAAATATTTTCTCAAATAAAAATGCAAAAAATGTCGATTTCATATGAAACACTTCATCGAGTCATTAGATTAAGATATAGTACAACAATTTAATTTATTTAAACTTTTATAAATATAATAAAAACTCGCTAGCTTCATGAGTAGTATTATTCATGAAAAAAACATAAAAAAATGCTATCTCATTTTTCCATCAAGTGCATAAATCCATTCATGATTTTTTATAATAATAATAATTTATCATTATAAAATATTCTAAGAACTGCAATAATAAATGTAACAAACTATGCTTCCAATCAATATTTTGATATTATTAACTTAGTTTTAAAGAACAATCCTTTTTTCTATGCTCAAACATGTTTTTTTTAGGTAAAAAATGGCAATTTCTACGCAATAAAAGGAAACTCGATAGCATAGGAGAGTTTATATATTTTTCATACATGTATAATAATACATTGTTAAGTTAATGTAACGTGCCCCAGCCATGTATAGCCTATATACATATATACAATGTAATATACAGTCGTTTCATTCTATGGTTATGGCCCGATGTTATGTTATATAGATAATAAATTTTTTATTGTGATAATTTTGTGTTTTTTTGATTTATCGACCTCTTAATTTGACGTAAACCTAACAAAACTGTGTTAAATATTTAAATCAGACTAACAAATCTGGACGATCAGACGACCTTATGAAGGTCGCCGGAAGACGCTGGATGCAGGTCGCTTCCAACCGGTACATGTCGACGGGTAAAAGGCAAAAGGGGTCAAGCACCACAGATCATATTGTTCAGGAGAATAAAAAGAAAGTTTTAAAAAAAAATATCTCTTTATTGCTTTATTGAATCACATCACAATCTTCAGAAAAGTTTACTAAAAAACAATGTTCTATAATAATTTTACATCAAAATAAGCCTGAGATCAATAGTTTCAAAGATAGGTGTCGTTTGACTCCAGGTTTTTACCATGTTTTTCGCATTTGCGAGGGGTCAAGTAACAATATTTTATGTTGTAATATTTAGATTTTGGCCTAAGCTTCATGTTAATAAAGTAATATTTTATTTTATTTGGCACAACAGATCATAGAACTAATTCAGATTTTGGCTTAAGCTACCATAATCTTAATACAGTATTATTTTATATTTGGCACAGCAGGTAGGTAATAGAACTATGAATTATGTATTAAACTAAAACAATACAAGGAACAAAACTGAGATCCAAAAAACAGCAGTTACCTAACTGTTAGTACATGTACAACAGCATGTTATCACATTATTTGAGTAAATAAACCACAATAATTTGGTACTTAATTCTTAATAAAAAAAAAATCAACAATTATTATCCAAAATAAATCACAATAATTAGGTAGGTACTTATCTCTTACTACAATACCGAAGTGAAAATCAAAAATTATTAACCAATCTTTTTTCATACAATTATTATGAATGAGTATTTTCTTCTTCATCCTCTTCATCAGTTTCAATCAATTCGTCCCTTTTTCCGGTTTCATAAGGCATCTTTAGATATTCTTCATGATATCTTCTCGGTATTACTCCAGAGTCACATAGCTTTTTTAAGTCCATGTATTTAGCTTTACTGATTGGTAATGGTTCCTTGTACAAAGCAGCAATTTTTTTTTTCATATCCGGGCAAACTAATTTTATTTGAGTATTTTCTGAATCCACAGACATAGTATATTTAACCGTCATCTCATCTGTTTTGGTTTTTTTGAAAGTCGCAATTCTAATTTTGGATAAATTAATGTTCTTTTTACACTTACTAAAAGTTTTGTTTGTTATGGGATCCCAATCTTGAAAGTTTTCCATAACAGTTACTGTATATGGTCTCGGTTTTTTTCTAGCTGATTCGATTAAAGTTGCCCACTGTGAGGGCGCCCACACAATCATATTCCGAACTTCTTTTTCAATGACTGAGTGACACGAATCAACTGGCATATATGTATGTCCTGCAAGTAAGTAGTTGATTTGTATTGTTTCCAAAAAGGTGGATCTTTTTAAAGCATAATTGAGAATTGCCAATATTGTTTTGTTCTTATTTTGGCCAGGGCAATTGTCGCAATAAAGAATCAGATTCTTGATTTGCCTTTTGTCTACTGAATCTATGTAGTGAAAAAGACATGAGCCAATTTCTTTGCTACCTCTCTTTCCATCGCACTCACCCCAAATATATGCCATACCATTTCTTGTTCTGCTCTCATAGACAGTTAAATTATAGTAGGCATATTTTCTGCTATAGTAGAGCAGCATACTTTCTCCGTGAGGTGTATTTAAGACCTTTTGAAGGTCGAATGAAGCGCATAATGTATTTTTATTTGCAATTTCTTGGTGAAACAAAAACCTTTTAGATGTAGCTTCTTTCTCTTGATCGTGTGCAATTTTTTCTTCACAGTTCTTGGCTTCTTCATCGCGATTATTTTCGTATTTTGTGCACATTGCACACTTATCTTTTTTGGGAACATGAAAAGAGATATTAAAATCATTTACAAATATTTTTTTAAATATACTTTCAGATACTAACAAACTCAAATCTTGCTTATCCACTTCTAATAAATATCTTTTATACAATCGGTACAAGTGCGAAGGATTTTTGAAGTCCTGTGGTAAGTAAGTACGAGTAGTTTCCTTTCGACAGTAATGCGATGGAAGGGCTGGCAATGAAGAAATATACTTTTTGACATATTCAATTGCTTGGGGGCTTGTTTTATTAGCAGGTACATGCTTTCCACGTCCTTCCTGCTTAGCAATTCCTTCATCAGAGTTTTCAACAGTATATGCTATAAATTTTCTTGATACATCCAAAGTTGCAACTAGAAATTGTCTACAGACTTGACGCCTGCTTTCACCTTCATTAATAAAATATTTCACAGTCTTTCCTCTCTTTGGTTCGCTATCGTTAACTCGCCTTCTTTTCACATTTGTAATAACAGCATTGTTGGCAATCCAGTTTCGTCGCTCTTGTAATGTAAGACTTTGGAAATAATTAAATATAGATTGTCTTTTTTCTTCAGTAATTACTCCACATTTATTTCCACAATTAGAAGAAGTACATGGATTAATTTGAAGGTGTCTTTCCCTTTTTTCTTTTCCATTTTTAGTAATATATTTTTCACCTTTATGTTTTAACAACTTTCTTTCTTTCCGTTTATTAATTCTTTTCGATTTAGATTTAGTGACTTCTACGTCTGACCATTCACTATCACTGAGATCTCCAAAAGCTTCCTTAAGTAAGACATCATCTTCGTCTTCTTCTTCATCAACAAAATAATCCAAGTATGATTTATTGAATTGTTTTCTCTTTTTTGAAGTTCTATTTGTTTTATTTGCTACTGTTTCCTGTTGCTCTTCTAAGTTAGACGTTGATGGAACACTCCAAAGATCTTGTATATCCAAATTACTCTGCTGAATAGTAATTTCTCCGATCTTTTGTCCTTCGAGCCCAAGTATATTTTGAATCTCTCCTTCTTTCCCCCCGATGAGCTGCACATTATTTTCTGGTACATAGACGCCAATTTCTTCTTCAGTAACGCTTTCATTCCATTCCACATCCTGCACGAAGTTTGCCTGCAAGACATTCTGAGTCGCTTCGTCTTTTGCTGGTGTTTCTTGTTCTTCTAAGTTAGACGTTGATGGAACATTCCAAAGATGTTGTGTGTCCAAATTACCCTGCTGACTAGTAATTTCTTCTTCCTTTTGTTCTTCGAGTCCGAGAATATTTTGATTATCTCCTTCTTCCCTCGTAATAAGCTGTACGCCATTCTGTGGTATACAGACGCTAATTTCATCTTCGGTAACCCTTTCATTCCATTCCAAGATCTGCACGTTTGCCTGCAAATCATTCTGACTCGCTTCGTAATTTTGTTCTTTATCCTGCAAGCCAAATAAATCCATTATCATAGCGTAACATACAAAATTGTAGAACATTGACCCTATAACCAGTATAATTTAAAAAGTACCATTTAAAAGCAAGCTTCTGTAGTGCCAACTATTTTTTTAACCACAAATGTTTTATGACCGACTTTGGAAATAGTATCTGAATATAAATTACAGCATATAACGCCTCTAGAAAATCCCTCTTTCTATTCGTTAAACCGTATGAAAATCAAGACAGTAGTTTCTGAGATTAGCCCGAAAAAGCATAAACTCAGCACAGCGAGAATATATCTATCGAGTTAGTGAAAGTCAAAATAGAATGTGCAGGTCAAGCTAATTAACATACACACATAGCATCAAGACTTTTTTCCTGAAAGGGTAGGCAGAGGCGTAACACACACCCACATTTCATAAGCAAATTAAAAGCATGTAAAATACCTTCACATTGTTTAGGTCACTCTGTATTTGACTTTGATCTTGTGTAATACTCGTAAATTGGTTTTCGTTAATGTGCGCTGGTTTTAGTTGATTGTCAGTCTGAAAAATTAATAATAACAGTATTTAATTAGGCTATTACCATCCCGTTGCTACTATAATATTTATCGTCTAACTACCTACTTGACCACGTAACCTATCCAATGTTTGATGCGTATGATTAAGTACACGGACAAATACCTAGGTAGATAGACAATGAATATTAAAGTCCGTCATTTATAATTAACAATTGAAAACAAATCTTTGATCTTTAGACTAACTAGATAGGTAAGTACCTTTTTGTTTAACATTCCTCATTAACTTACATACAATAACAATATTTTCACATTTTGCATTAGTTAAAAAGTTCTTAGAACAAAAACATCAAAAATTATGATTGTTTACATTTTTACTAAACTAATTCTTAATGATTTCCTAAACGCGTGGACCGATTTACATGATTCAAACGGATAAAATGGTTTTATACCTAGACCTTTTATTTGACACCAATATCGTTAAGATATCTCAATAAACAAAAAAACACATTTTCAAGTTGCTCTCGTAATAAAATTTTCCAACATGACATGTTGGATAATTTTATTATAGAACTGGTAATGTAGGTACGCGTTTCATACATTGTATGAAACGCGTACCTACATTACCAGTTCTTTTAAAAACTATCCTAAGAAACGTTAAATTCATTTTAAAAAAATAAATAAAATGAGGTTGAACTTACCGATGATAGTACGGGAATCACGTCATCTTGAATTTCTTCGACCTCTCTATTGCTATCATTATAATCAAGTAATAACCTTCTTCGTACTAGCAACAATCTTTTTCGGTCTAAAATACGTCTCAATTTCACGTTTTCGGGAGTTGAAGACATGTTTCATAAATATAAAATGTTAATCTGTGTTAAAAACTGCGATCGCGTTTCAAACACGCGTGAACTTTCTTTCACTCACACAAAACATACACCCACTTGCAACGGCGCTGGCGCGCGTACTGAGTGAATCAAATGCAACGTAATGAAAATAAAATTATTTAAGAAAGGGGCCAAGCGCCAATTATGTTTAGTTGACAATCTTTACTATTGGTGTAAGCGACGTTATAGTATTTCATTTTCTTATCAATAGTGTTAAGTAAAAAATTATTACTAAACAAATAAAAGGAATATGGATACAAACGACATATTTATTTCTAATGTTGTTTTTAAATTATGCCAAATGACAAGGCGATACAAAAATGTAATATACAAAATGGTCCTTCAACCAAGCAAGGTAAAGTCGGTGTCGCTTGAGCACTTATGGTAAGTATCGATTTGGCAATTCAGTACAAAAAATTCTTTGGTGCAAGTGACTTTTTTTCATGCTCGAAAAACGATACTATGACCATTCGAAAGAGAAAAAATAGTGGAGTTGGGGTCAATAAAAAAGTTAAGATCGCAAAATGTGGCGCTTGACCCCTTTTGCCTTTTACCCGTCGATGTGGAGATCAAAAGGGGAGGCCTATGTTCAGCAGTGGACGTCCTGTGGCTGAGATGATGATGATGAACAAATCTGAGAAAACCCTTTGAAGGGATTTATCACTTTTTATTAATGGTATTTGTAGTCTATAATTACATTTTTTATTTGTATTATTTTTATTTTAGTCGATAAGCGTGGTAAATGGACATAAAATAACGCGTGGTTACAGTTCAACGTTGAAACCCCTTTATTTTTTCTATATTTGAATGCTGTCCTTTTCAGTTACCCAATCTATGCACAAAATACCTTTTCAACACATTTGCTCGTAAAATGCATTTACAAAGCCTGTATACAGTGTTCGAAAGTTAAAAATTACGAACCATACAACGCAGCGTGCGGTAAAATAGGTACTCTCACCTAAGTACCTATTTTACCGCACGCCCCCTTGTAGAGCAGCGTGCGTTTTCTTTACGGTTTTTTTTTAATTTCCAAAAAAAAAAAAAAGAATTCCACCAAAGAGTTTCACATTATGAAAATAAACAACCTGACTGATCGAACCTCCTTGGAAGAGCTTTTGCTCAATTCGTTGTCTCACTTTAATACTAAAGAGTAAATGAGATGAAAGATGTAGTTCTAATTTTCACCACGTGCATGTGGCGCCATTTTCAAAGTCGCGCCATTTTCATGTTAGGAACTTCAAAAATTGTTGCGACTAATCTGAGTTCAAGGGAGCAATCTGATATTAATATGGATAAATGTGTTGAAAAACATTGTATGACACACGTTCAGAAATTGGTATTTACAAACTCGTGACTACGGTACGCCCTCGGGCGCCTTCGGCGCCTCGGGCGTACGTTGTCTACTCGTTAAAACCAACTTTCCGCACTAGTATCATAATAGTTATTTTCAACACATTTGCTCGTAAAATGCATTTACAAAGCCTGTATACAGTGTTCGAAAGTTAAAAATTACGGACCATACAACGCAGCGTGCGGTAAAATAGGTACTCTCACCTAAGTACCTATTTTACCGCACGCCCCCTTGTAGAGCAGCGTGCGTTTTCTTTACGGTTTTTTTTTAATTTCCAAAAAAAAAAAAAGAATTCCACCAAAGAGTTTCACATTATGAAAATAAACAACCTGACTGATCGAACCTCCTTGGAAGAGCTTTTGCTCAATACGTTGTCTCACTTTAATACTAAAGAGTAAATGAGATGAAAGATGTAGTTCTAATTTTCACCACGTGCATGTGGCGCCATTTTCAAAGTCGCGCCATTTTCATATTAGGAACTTCAAAAATTGTTGCGACTAATCTGAGTTCAAGGGAGGAATCTGATATTAATATGGATAAATGTGTTGAAAAACATTGTATGACACACGTGCAGAAATTGGTATTTACAAACTCGTGACTACGGTACGCCCTCGGGCGCCTTCGGCGCCTCGGGCGTACGTTGTCTACTCGTTTGTAAAAACCAACTTTCCGCACTAGTATCATAAATAACTATTATGATACTAGTGCGGAAAGTTGGTTTTTACCTTGTCCTTGTCCTTATTAATATCAGATTGCTCCCTTGAACTCAGATTAGTCGCAACAATTTTTGAAGTTCCTAATATGAAAATGGCGCGACTTTGAAAATGGTGCCACATGCACAAGGTGAAAATTAGAACTACATCTTTCATCTCATTTACTCTTTAGTATTAAAGTGAGACAACGAATTGAGCAAAAGCTCTTCCAAAGAGGTTCGATCAGTCAGGTTGTTTATTTTCATAATGTGAAACTCTTTGGTGGAATTCTTTTTTTTTTTTTTGGAAATTAAAAAAAAACCGTAATGAAAACGCACGCTGCTCTACAAGGGGGCGTGCGGTAAAATAGGTACTTAGGTGAGAGTACCTATTTTACCGCACGCTGCGTTGTATGGTCCGTAATTTTTAACTTTCGAACACTGTATACAGGCTTTGTAAATGCATTTTACGAGCAAATGTGTTGAAAATAACTATTGTCTTAGGTCGTTATTACAGGTCGTCCCTCAAGATTCCAGCGTTACATACTCAACTAGTTTCAAACAATGTCTTGAATCTAGTTTTAAGTACTTGGGGCCTTAGTCAAACAGCAGACGATAGTAGACGAGAATCGTTATCGTTCATCAGTCACCAATACATTTTCAACTTTATACCCCAGCGCGTAAACTTGAAAATCTATTGAAGTTATATATCGTTTTCGTTTGTTTCGTTCGTTATCGATCAGCAGTTTTTAGTAGATTTTCAACTTTACGCGCTGGGGTATAAAGTTGAAAAGATATTGGTGACTGATGAACGATAACGATTGTCGTCTGCTGTCGTCTGCTGTTTGACTAAGGCTCCAGCTTTAGTATTGATTGATGTTCTTTACTACGGGAGTTAGAATCATATAACAAAATGATTATCAACACCTTGGATCTTACTTATCGTCTCACGTATTTTGGTTGTGTAAAGTAGGTAATGATGCTCTACCTACACTCGAACACGCCAATTTTATTCGCCATATAAGACGATATGTAAACATATAAACTATGTAGGCAGGTTCAAGTACGCATTATAAGTTTAACTTGCACTTAGATATTGAGCTGATCAAGGTTCATGGAGGTAGGTACCGAACTAATTTTGATGCATACGTGTTGTTTTTTGAGTAATTGAACTAAGGGGCCGTTCAAGTATTACGTAAGCACTATAGGGGGGTGGCGGGTCTTTGTTGCTTATTTTGGATGACATGGGGGGTAGGAGAGTCCAGATGATTACGCCATCGATAGTTATTTACTTTTTTACACGAAAGGCGACCCTCACATTGTCTATGCTTGAAAACGAAACGCATTTGTTAATTACTGCATCAGTAAAATCATTCTAATCTGTATTCTAAATCAATTTTCTTATTTTGAAAATTATAATTATAATATAAAAAAATACATTTTTAATTGAAAAATGTTTACGTAAGCATCGGGGGAGGGGGTAAAAGCTTTGCTTACTTTTGCTGACAAGGGGGATGGGGGGTAAATAATTGTAATAAATCTGCTTACGTAATATTTGAACGCCCCCTAAGATCTAACTAAGGGATCTGTCCGAGGCCACCATCAACACCGTAAATGTGACAGTTTTGATCGGAGCTCATTTACTGAATCCTACGATTTAAGTCTTGACGCGGCACTATGTATCTACATTACATCAAATTGCATAAAAAATGTGTTAGGTACCCACGAATCTTCTGTAGGACTTCAGCCGTAGTTCGGATTCTATGGTTAGCTATTTGTTAACTTTTTACGACTTTTGTCGATGCTAACAAGACATGCCACAATATATGGCAATACCAACGTCATTGTGTGGGATTCCTCACGATTAACCGTTACCACCCACTACTTGTACCTTGGAAGATTTGAACAAGCTATTGCAGTTTAAAAACAATGAGGTATGTTGTAATATTTTAGGTACACGATAATATTTCCACTGTTGCACAATCGTGCGAATAAAGTCCATTTAACTACAAGTAAAAACTTAATCACCTTTTTGCAAAAAAAAGCATATTTGGCAATCCATTGTGATTTTATTAAAAGGTGAGAAAAGTCCGCGCGCGCGCCTCAAAGAGCGTCAGCATAATGACGGGGCCCCCTCTCAGAGGGCTAAAGCCTCCCGGGGTCGCGGGACTTATACCATCACCGTGACCCCGGAACATAAAGGGCTATTGAATGACACCGTGGATTTTAGTCAGTACAAGTCTGACAGTCCTCATTTGATGATTCACGCAAGTAAGCCCACTTCTGCATGATGCTCAACATGGCTTTCGAGTGGGTCGGGGTACGGGAAGTAATTTGCTGTCATTTGTGTCTTATTTGATGCCAGTAGTGGACGCTGGGGGACAGGTTGATGTCGCATACTTCGACTTTCGGAAGGCGTTTGATATGGTGGATAATGACATTCTTTTGGCTAAATTTGCAGCGTTAGGTTTTACACCTCATTTGCTGAAATTTTTTTCGAGTTACCTTGGTGATCGCCGGCAGTACGTTGAGTACGCAGGGCACAAATCTAAACCATTTTATACGTTTTCAGGGGTTAGCCAGGGCAGTAATTTGGGTCCACTGGAATTCATTATTATGGTCAATGATCTCCCTGAGGTAGTTAGCAGGGCGAGGTGTTTGCTATTTGCAGACGATCTTAAAGTATTTATCTCGGTGGCAGACTCCTCTGACTGTGAGCGGCTTCAGCGAGACCTGGATAAGGTGGTACAGTGGAGCCAGGAAAATAAATTAGTCTTCAATCGGACTAAATGTTGCGTGATGACGTACAGTCGCGCGCGTGCCCCGCGGCATAATACGTATGAGATGGACGGTATGGTGATGCCGCGTGTCACGCAGATGCGGGATCTTGGGGTTCGTATGGTGTCTGAGTTGACGTTTCGCGAACATATTATAGACCTTTGTGGCAAATCCTTTAGAAACTTGGGTTTCATATTAAGACAATGTTCGGATTTTAAAAGTATAGCAGTAATTAAAATACTTTATAATGCTTTAGTTCGTAGTCATCTAGAGACAAGTGCCATGATATGGAATCCACATGAGGCAAAATATAATCTCATGATTGAGAAAATTCAAAATAAATTTACGAGATATTTATATTTGAAGCAATATGGGGTTTACCCATTCTACCCGTTAATGTACCCGAGTTTGTTTGTGTTGGGCATGGTCGGGTACACTAGGCTGGGGGTCAGGAGAGATGTCGCGTTGGTAAAGTACGTGGCGAGGGTCATTCGCGGGCTGGTGCACCACCCAGATGTGCTGGAAGCACTGCGGCTTTGTGTCCCGGACGGGTTCGTAACAGCGCGCCGCCGTCCCCCTTTGTTAGAGGTGCCAAGGGCTAGGACTAATTTATTGAAGTTTGCCCCATTGTCTAGGGCCGCACATATAATAAATCATATATCTTCGGAAGATATGTTCGACAGCCTGCCGAAATTTGTATCTGGCGCACAAAGAATCGTTGAAGTAGGAATACCTGTTTGATATTCTTTGTGCTATTTTGTAAGTATATTTTTGATTATTGTCTATAACATCGTTTTGGTATATCTGCTGTAAGATGTTGTAGTTATTGGTGTAATTAAATAAATAAATAAAAATGATTTTACCAAGTAAAAAAAACCTAAACTTTTTTTGATTTGTTCCTCATTCGTACACTAGAGGCGCTATTTCATTTTTCCATACAATAAACGCAGGCAATACTTCTAGTACACTAAATAAAATGCAGAATCTTATACATATTCGTACATAGATACGTATACAGTTTTGAATGAGGGGGGTAAAAACATCAAACGGGTCCTGAGTGAATCGGAAGTGTCAGATCAAAATCTACCGTGTTTCTTCAAATGCCTTGGGTTCCAGCGTTCCAGGGTCACGTTACAGTATCTTGTTTAGACAGTCCCACGACTCCGTTAGGCATTGACATACAGTCTGTTATTATCTTGTTAGTATCTATTTCGTTAGGTTCCGTTGTTACAAAACTAGAAACCATATAAATAAAAGTATTCTCACATAGATCATAGATGCCTATCTCAAAATAAACGATCTTGTCGATTACTAACATTGGAAACATTTAAATAAAAATATGATTTACGGATTTACGTTAGCAATTAATGTATAGATACAAAAAAAAAACTTTTTTTTTCTGGGGGCTCAGAAATGTTGTTTTCGGTTCTTATTTACAGACACTGTTACGGAATTATTATACGCGATTTAGACTCGCACTTGGCCTTTTTTTTTTAATAATCTAGGCGGAAGTCATAAAAATAAAATAAATGTCTAAATATTGCTTCGATATACGTGCTAACTAATATCCTATCTTTATTCTACATTTACCAATACAGTCGAAACTATGAACGGAAAAAAAACAAAACTATTTAACAACAAAAACTATCTAAATAATATTTAGGCAACGTGTGAAAAAATCTGTAAAATATTTTAAGTAAATGTGTCTCTGCTGTGGGGACATATGCAAATCCATGCTACGTTGTATCGTGGGTTCACCTTTGTATAAAAACTAAGCAGATAATAAAAATATATCTAAATACAAGCATACAAGCATTTGGCCATTTGGCACAATAAATTTAGAGAAGTGCAGAAAGCATTTTATTTTTTTCATAATTTTTAAGGGAATTGCAATGATGAACGACCAAGTATTAATAAATGCGATGAAAAGAAACTTAACGAGTAGAGTAGGTAGGTACCTACGCAGACTCGAGCTAAACTGCTTTCATTTTAAATTATAATGACTGAAACAATTTAATCGCTAGCGTTGCTAATTATTTAAAATATTCACAACATTGCACACACACTACTTCCCCAGAAACCTAGTTTACTAACTAAATCACATACTTCAACAAATTTTGCAATAATCCTTTTCCGTCAAATCTAATCTGAATCGCTCATCTTTTTGGTAAGACGTAGCTCCCAAAGCCGACAGTCCAACGATGTTCTCACGAGTTTTGGTTATACAGGTTTACAAATTTTTGCAAAATGGACTAGATACCGAAGGCCAACTCCGATATGCTTAATACGGAATAGGGCAATTCTAAAATAGCGAATACAGCCTACTTTGAAATTCGTTGGGGCTTTAACGTGCAGTGCTTAAATGTTAATGAGGTGCAACGAATTTTGGTTATGTCCGGAGAAGTGATGCAGATGTTCTCTCGATTGAATTGGAATCGTTGGATTGCAGCTCACTTACTCTTTAGCTATCCTACTTACCTGACCTACTTAGTTTTTTTTAAAAACAAGATAAGTAATACTTAGGTACCTACCTACACGATTACCGTTACCGGCCAAACCCTTCATGAGAACCCGATTTCAGGACAAACTAGTTTTACCTCGACAAAACTAGGTCATCCTTGACGCAATACGATTAATTATTATAGCCTAGATTTTGCGGGATCTTCAGAACATATAATTAAGTTGGATTACGAGATAGCTGGTATATAAAAATCACATAAAAACACCTAAGTAGTCCGTCCATTCGAGGTGAACACGCAAATTGTCCAAGTTTGCACGTAAAGCGTCATATTTCGACACATCCAATTTGTACATTTACATCGGATAATAAGTTTATTACATCACTGCTGTTGGTTTGCGCTCGTCTTATTGCAATATGATTGTATAGAAACATTTGACACTAACAAGATTATAACGATGTTATAAACCATGTTAATGTTTGGTGCTTCAAAATTATTGATGTTCAGCAATAATGATAATTGTTGAGTTCTTTACTATTATAATAAAGTTAAAGAATTTGTTATTTGTTTGAGATAGCTGATTGCAATACTAGTTGAAATTGAAGAAATACTTTTTTGGTGTTTTGTCTTCACATTGTTTTCTTTCGAGCAGTGGTGTAGTAGCAGTTTTGTGTAATGTGTTGTTACACAAAGTATGGAGCTTGGCTGGGTTTGAACACAAGACTTGTACCCCGGGGCCGATAGCACTGGGCCACCACTGCTCTCAATCAGATCAGCTGCTTAGCTAGGGCGCAAACGTTGGACACTTTTGTTGTGTCAGATACAAGCTACCGATGAATATTTGATTTCTATATTTGTATAACCAGTATGAAATCATCCACTCCGTGCTTATACGAAAAAATCTTTTTCCAATGCTTCCACTTCGGGCATGCGGACAGCGAGTAAAGGGCAACTCGCTGTCCGACCATGGACCATGCCCGGGTCGACGGCGCGTCGTGTTCCACGCGCGCCTCAAAGAGCGTCAGCTAAATATAATATATAATATAATATAATATTCCACAACTATCACACAACGCCATCTAGTCCCAAGCTAAGCAGAGCTTGTATTATGGGTACTAGACAACTGATAAACATACTTATATATTTCTAAATACATACACATTATAGATAAATTACACCCAGACACAGAACAAATGATCGTGCTCATCACACAAACATTTGTTCTGGGTGGGAATCGAACCCACGACCTCCGGCATAGCAGTCAGGGTCACTAACCACTAGACCAACAGGCCTGTGACGGGGCCCCCTCTCAGAGGGGCCTGCCGGGGTCGCGGGACTTATCGCATTACCGTGACCCGGAACTTAAAGGGCTATTGAAAGACACCGTGGATTTTAGTCAGTACAAGTCTGACAGCCCCTCCCGCCCTGCCCGGGGTGGGAGGACTCATTTGATGATATTACCACGATAAAAAAATGTGCTTCCACTTAAAAAATACCCATGAACTACGGTTCCTTTTGATGGTGTGTGGTGTCAGCAACAAAGTATCTACATTTGCGAAGTGCCTTATACTTCCTCCTAAAAACTGATTTCTTATTCATGACGCCACACTTAAATGCTGTGTTAGATAGAGGCATTGAACAAATTGTTGAGTAAGGCATAGAGGTAAAAGTGACCAAGTTCGATGACCTGGCAAAGTGATGACCTGCCCAAAAATTTTGCATCAAAACAGGTTTAAGAATGTGGCTTTATGCGTAAGCAAGGAAAATGTCTACTTTCCAGCTATGTCTACATAATATAATGTTGAATGATCATAAGTAAAAAGAAATGTAGGTATTAGGTAACCTCCTTTTGGATTTCGCCGCAGTCGGGTAATGAGAATTTGCACCAAAATGTTCAAAACTTGAGGAAAACAAAGAATGTTTGTGGATAGCCTACATCTGGATTCTACATTGAGAATTTCAAGAACTTGTTTTATTCCTCTTTTCCTTTAGATTTAAAGTTCAGGTAAATAATAATAATAATTCGTTTATTTCAAGTAACAAGACTCATATACAGCAACATAAACACAGATACAAAATGTGACACATACAGACAGGACAAGAAGCACAAACAAACAATTAACAGTCACGCAACAATATGTCTGCTACAACATTGCCGGATGTAAGGGCAATCCAGCCTGTTGGCTGAAATATAAGAAAAAATATTATGATCAAAATTTTAAAAAACCCCGCCACAAAAACCAAGTTCCCTTTAAAAAGTAAAAATGTTACACTCAATTTTAAAGTACCTACTTCCCGACTTCGGTTACCCTACCGCACTTTCACCCCCACAACTTCTAAACGGCTGAACCGATTTTCATCAAACATGTCTAAGAACACTCGCACGTAAGCCACCTTTAATAAAAAAATACTAAATTAAAGTCGCTTCAAATTTATAACACCCTATCGTTAAAAAGTAAAACAATTATGAATGATGATATGAGTTATTGTATCTGTCAATTTTTGAATGACATATTTATTTTCAATTCATACATCGTATCCAGGTCTACCTAACTAAAAATACGACAAAAAGAAACATTACCTTACCATCTCAAAATAATAATAATAATACTTATTTATATGAATGACACAATGCAGGTCATTGGCTGCACCCAAATTTGGATGGTCCACCCAATCCGGGTTGTGATGACACACTCAACATCCTCCGGAAAGAAACGTGCGTCCCTCCGGTGAAAGTGTCACGCGAATATGCCGAGCAGTTCTCGAGGTCAATGCTACCACACAGACGGACTTATTATTGTGTCATGCTTCGTTACGATGCGTTTATATTGTAGTAACTTTTTGTGGAGCAATGCTTGTTCAATGTAGCAAAGGGTGACATGAAATAAGTAGGTCAAAAGTTAGTTATTGCTTACAAAACCTATCTTCGTTATGGATAAGCGTTTTTTGGGAGATAAAATCGTCGAATGGGTCCTCCCACCCAGAGCTTCTGTCAGCCTTGTACTGCCTAAAGTCCATGTTGATCATTCAATAGCCCTTCACGTTCCAGGGTCACGGTTACCTGATGAAGAAAGACGCCCCATTAGTCTGTAGTGGGCCTCGTCAGGTCTCCCTTCTATTGGGCGATAAAATAGTCCAATAAACCCGTTGTCGAGTGAGCTGGTTGTAGCGGAAGGGTTTTGTTAGACTTTTAATTAGTGTTGTGAATCCCTATGTCTTTAATTTTTGTCGATTTATAAAAGATCGAACACATTTTTTTCCTAGAAAGTTATGTAGTCCGGTCAACTTATAGAATATAAGTCTAATATAGGTTCGGTTATAACTTTTAGAATCGTTATATCTCAGAAACGGTGGCTCGTAAGAAAATAGTTATTTGTTATACAAGAGTGCAAAGTTGATTTTTAACCGCGTGCTCAATTTTGATGACCGAGCAAGCGAATGATTCTAAAATTGAATCACGAGTGCAACGAGTGATTCAAAATTAGAATCATGAGCGATAGTGAGGGAATCAAAAGAGCACAAGGTGAAAAATCTTTGCACTCGAGTGCAACACGTAACTTTTCATCCCACCTCAGCGAGGAAATGACTAAATGCAAAAACAAATAAAAACAGATGTACATTGTACAAACACAAGATAGGCTTTTATTTCAGTTTAGGTATTAACTAAGACATTATTATAGAAAAGAATAATTTTTAAATTAAAACAAATAATTAACCAAGATAAAAATAAGTAGTTACTTATTTTTATCTTGGTTTGTCATAACATAACAATAAGACGTGACAGCAAAACCGCACAAAGCAAATAAAAAAGGTAAAACAAAGTACTGAGCCAAGAATGTTCCGGGTCTGAGATTTTAACAAAATAATTGTAGATTACGCTCCAAGGGAGTATTGAATTCCGAAGCGATACTAAGGATTCTGGGGGTGAACCTCCGTCCGTAGCGCAGCGAGGAGGTTCAAGTGTTATTACCCGAAAGAAACGAGGGAATAAAGTTAAAAATCTTTAGTGAAGCGAGGGATTCAAGTTAGCCCAAGGCAACGCAGCCTTACACCCGAGGAGCGTACTCTGCTTTCCCACCTAAGGCGAGATTTGATGTTACCACATCAAATTTTAAAAATAGAATTTGTTTCCTCGACAACCTTCGAACGTCAAGCGGGCACCACAGCAAGCGATCAGCTGTTGCGGTCACCGGCCGCCATTACTGCTGCTACTCTTTTGTTCATACGATGTTCTAAATTCAAATTTACTTTATTCACTAGAGGATAAAAACGGCTTTTACTCACTTGAGGATAAAAACGGCTTTTACGGTCAGATATCGAAGAGCAAAAGTACCCTTTCCGAGATGGGGGGATGAAAAAAGTATTGATACATTTTTTATAGATAATTTTATGATCTACAATTTTTGTCTGAGGTACTTTTATGATAAAACTTACCGTTTTGCTGAAAATCGCGAAAAACTCATTTTTTTTACCTTTGACCTTGAATTAAATTATTTCCTTACAGGGGAATGATGGGGAACTTCCAGACATTGTTTATAATTATGTTTTGAACAACTTCACAAAAATCCAGCTTGTTGGGACTTTATGTAACTTCGAATGTCTAAATTGACCGGACTATATGTCCTTTACTGATTCTTGCCCTGAAAAAGAGTTCAACGCGCTGCAATCCGGTCAGAAAAGTCGAAAGACCCACTAACTTATTGATCTGAACCGACAACGACGTCGTTAGTGTAAAAATTGTTGGATGTAGGTACCTTCTTGTAGTTCCAATTTTGATGGACGTGGTTACAATTTTGAGCGGTCGGGACAGATAAAATTGGTGGCACTCTAGCTATAAACATTGTACCGATGACAACCATTTGACTCATGCATTTAGATACCTAATGATTGTCGCTTGTACTTTATGACCCGGAAATTCCATACAAAGTTTGAAGTCCTTATGTTTAGAAATTGTTTTCTAACTTTAGATCTGCACTCTCTGAAGTCTCATTAAAATAAGTCCTTTCATTACAATAAGAATAAGAATTGAAAGTATGTAGGAAATGCCTTTCGACGCACGCGCTCTTAAGTATATTTAAATATATTAGCCTACAACCCACATTACGTTGACCAATTCAAGCCACTGACACACTTCTAACCGCTTTAAGCGACTTAATTAAAAAGAATAAACCTCACCGGAAGGCCGGAACCGCCCGAACAATGGCGAATGGAGACGAAGCGGCTCGGTTGCGCAAGAGTCGTATTTAGCACTATTATTCCACGCTTCCTAGATTATAATCTGAACTGCTGACCGTTGAGAAAGTCAACTGGGTAATCCAATTAGATTTTTCATTGTTATCGGGGAGAGCTTCTTTGTTGTAAACCGTTTTGTCACATGGTAGATTATCACTCTTATTTATTAAGTTGTTACTTAATCATTATAATTACATTATTAACTTATTCTGCCCTCGACTTAATCCTCGTAAAGATTTGTTCTCGACCCACCGCATCGCATATCATCGTCCATACTTTTTCCGACTTGCAAGACCGAAATTCCCAAAACCGGGCAACCGTTGAATGCAAGTGGCGAATTGTCGTTCGTCGTGGCGGTCTAAGGGGGAGGCCTATGTTCAGCAGTGGACGTCTTCCGGCTGATGATGATGATGAAGACCGAAATTGTGTTACGTCTGACACTCTTACAGCTATGTATGTAAATACAGCACTCAGGATTCAGATCACCTCCTACATACAAACAAATATCTGATCTCTTTAAAATAATGATTACAGGGGTCGTCATAGTTGAATTTGACTAGACAAAACAATTTATTTCGCAGTTTTGATTGAACCATAATAAATAAACTGAAATAATATAAATAACAAGACAGAATAAAGCATCAAAAAATCCTCCTCAACGCTGTCAGTTGGTAATGTGCACAGAGACTGGCGGCGGCGGCGTTGCCTCCTTGTATTGCAATACTTACTTCAGGTCTATTTTCACGAATAGTATAATTGGGATATTGATCAGGATTTCTACGACATTCTTAGAGAAGTTTGTTATAGTGTTCTAATGCTGGAGGCCACTACTTCCTGAGGCCATTACTGAGGCCTATCCTGCTGAGGCCACTTCTGAAGCCTAATCTTCAGTGTATGTCAAACGTTGAACTGTGTGCAACTGTGAACTGTGACCAGTGCTGAACTGTGTTTTATATCATACCTGTATTTATTATTCTAAAATAAAATTTATTTATTCTTGTAAAATATGTATATTGTTACAGATTAAGGTAAAAGTCAGCCCTTGGGTCACGGGAAGCGTTGTAGCCTAATTTAAAGTGTGAATTAAATCTCTCATTTTATAGAAAAAAAAAAATTGTATCTTTTTTTGTTCCGGATATCTTTCAAGTATCACAAAGAATTTTCTTCTCAGTAAGTAAGTAAGTCACGTAAGGTCAACAAGGAAAATTGAAAAAAAAAACTTTTCTAATAAAAATCTTCGCATCTCTTATTTTTATTAAACTCCAGTTTAAAATGATTTTGTAGATATTTAGATATGAACTGATGTGCAACATCGTGTAACTACTTTATCTATACATCTTTTAAGAAGACTAAAAACAGGTAAATTAAAAACTTCACACACATGGCAACACAAAAAACAAGAAAAAAACTATTTAAAACAATCGCGACTTACAAAATTCAATCTCAGAGGGCTGATAGAAATCTTTAACAAAGTTCCAAGGAGTCAAATCCGAAAACATATTTTTCAAATGTTACGAAAAACAATATAACACAGATCTGGTCATTACGGATCTAATGTAAGAAAACTGGAACAAAGTAACAATGGATTACAAAAGAAATACGTTTAGGAGATCTCTCATCGCGCCGTGAATCACAGAATACAGAATGCCTCGCGATAACTCCCCGGATTCACACAATAAGTTACAGAAATATGTAACAAGGCCGTTTTGTAACGTTCGTTGTGGAAATTGGTGATGCTAACAATACTGAGATCCTGGTAGGTATATTGATTGTGGTGTCTGTTATCTTGTCATTTATATTCATCAGTCTTTTTGTAATTGACGGCACGGTTGATGCATGCAGTCGCTGAGCCATCGACCGCTCTGCAGGTTCGATCCCCGCATGTAACAAATATTTAAATGACCTATAAGTAGTTGTTTCAGGTCTGGGTTTTTGTGTATGTGAGTATCTGTTTGTAAACGCACCCACAATATAAGAGAAATTCCTAGGCAACGTGTTTTTTTTTAAATTGTAATAATATAACAATTTACCTAATTAATCATGACAGCGATCTAACAACAGTTGGAAAGAGTTCAAGCAGACGATGAATATCCTCGTTTAAAAGAGTCCTCCCGCCCTGGATGGAGCGAAAAGCACTGTCAAACTAGTACCAACTAATTCACGGTGTCCCTTCAATGGCCTTTTACTTTACAGAGTCACGGTTACCTGTTAAGACAGTCCCGCGACCCTGGCCAACCTCTAGGTCCTAGATTCGATTCCTAGGACAAGCAAAGTGATATCTTGCGTTTTCCGCTACGAAGTCTAAATTCTTGTCCGGTTGAACGCAATACGATCGCATTATTCTACTCTGGTGAAATAATATGTGTAGGTACACTTAGGTACACTTCTGCCTAACCTTTAAAGAATATTATAGGCATACTTTACTTTATATTTTTATTTAAAAAAATTGTTTTAGAACATGCAACATATGCAACAGCCATAACATATGAAAAAGTGTTAAGTATACGGAGAGAAAAGTTAGAGAAGTACTCGTATATAGAATACGTATATAGTAAGGCTCATTTTTCTCTATCATGTGCCTCTTTTCCTCACTTTAGAATTCAAGACAGAACATATCACAAATTGCATGAGCACTCGATGTCGACATTTGTTCAAACGGATCTTAAACTTTGACTTGACTCATTATTGTTCTGGAAAACCCAATTGAAACGAAATTGCAATCGTCCACAAATACATCGCAATTTACTTAGGAGAACCATTCATTGCCTAAACTTGTGATAATCTACTCCTATGGTCATATCAGTTCCGCGGGCATGCGAACCGAGAGTAATGGGTGACTCGCTGTCCGATCATGGAGCATTCCCGGGTTGACGGCGGGTCGTGTTCAAAGAGCTATCAGCAATCTGACGACGCTTTGTCGCTAACGCCAGTTGCTTAAATTAACACATACTCGTAGATAACTCATGAACTACCGTTCCCTGTGATTGTGTGCCATCGTTGGCAATAAAGTGTCTACGTTTACGCAGCGCCTAAACAACGATGTTAAAGATCTATTCCGTATGAGGTCAAAGTATCATCTTATTACGTTCCTAGAAAGCATACCTCCAAAAACAAGCAAGGTCGTGTATTAAAAGTAGCAAATGTACGCACATTATTGTAGTTTTAGAACGGAATTACAAAATAACTCAATGTCTCGACTTGTGAATCCATAAGTTGCAACACACTGCATAATGTTTGTGCTCCGGCGAATTGCGATGGACGGAGCTCTTACTTTTATTAAGAAGCACCTGTTACTAAATAACCACAAGTGCTTGTGAACTATTGAACCAAAATTATGATAATTATATGAGTAGTAATATAAAATATAGATGAGTGGTAATTATATGGAACTCTTCAAAACGACGACGTGTGCTATATATACAGGGTGCCATTTAAGTCATAGGCAATATTTTAATCTAAGGCTCTACTCGCAATACTGGTTGTATTACGCAACTCGAAAACATTATTGATGCAAGTATTTCAAACTTTAAAAATTGTAATAAGTGTTCGGCGTTTACTTTTCGTTCCGCGGGCGGTGTACTGCGTTTTAAAATTTGGATACTTCATGACTTATAGGGGTTTATGAATTATTTCAATTACTTTTAGTGTTTATTTTCAACATTATGCCTTTGAAATGTGACTTCTACATTTTTAAAGTTGTTCGTACTTGCATTAATAATATTTTTGATTTGAGAATGATTAGCCAAAATGCAATCAGTATCGTGAGTAGAATTTGAGATTAAAATATTGCCCATGACTTAAATTGCACCCTGCAGAAGAAGGTTGTCGGTACAGACATGTAGGTTAGGTACGGATACCTACTTATAGTAAGGTTCTCGAATAGAGACCACGCACTGGTATGTGCCGCGTAGGTAGACAGTTGGACACATTCAGGGTAAATTCAGCCGTTACCGTAGTTTACAGGTAGCTTGTAGTGCCGTTTCCCAATTACAAAAATCAAAACATCTTTCTCAATCTGACTATGAACCAAATAAAATTGAAATAACTGGACAATTTATTACCGTCTGCCATTTTAAATCTAGTAAAGTCATCACTGTCTAGAAATGATTCGTATTTAATGAGTTATTTCTTAATGATATGGCAGTTTTTATGTTTTAAATTTTGCTTAACACAGACGCAGACGGTTGTAAAAACTTAGAATATGGAGCAACTCTGCAGATCTTAGCTAATGTGTCTCTGTTTGATATTAAAATATATAGCTATCTATGTTTATCATTGCATGATGCTGAAATACTAATTGCGGTTTTATTATGACTTGCATGTCAGCGCATCTCTCCAGGGTGTATAAAAAGCAGTCACTTCAGGTCACAGAGAAGAGACTTATGTCTCAACAGTGGGAACATTTATAGGTTTATAAAGGTAAAAATGTCGCTAGTAGGTTCTTCTCAGTAATCATTAATGACATTTTCCCTTTAATTGGAGTCTATATTCAATCTAACCGTACCTCCAAAACTCAGTTAACAAAGTAACGCAGATTTGTCAACAACATTGACAGTATACTGAAATCAGTAATGAGCAACCGCCGCTGCCGGGTCAAAGGTCACCGTGACCTCACGCTCGCCGACGACAAAGCAAAGCTAGCTATTTCAGAACTTTCTGATGACCACATAGTAAATTCTTTTTCAGTATTCCCTTTTAGCGCTATTTCCTAACCTACTAAGATTATTTATCGTGAAAGATTGTAAGGATGGATGGAGAGTTGGAGACATATTTGTTACTCTTTTACGCAAAAACTTTTGAACAGATTTGTATTAAAGAAGAATGGGCAGAAATGTATGGAACCCGTCCCTTTCCTTGTAACACTGCCATCCGTATATCAAATGAAAGTACGTGAAAAGTGTGTCATTTCATTGTATAACAGCAAACCTGTATACTAGGGGAGGAAAAAAATATTGAGACTTTTATGACAAAAGATGAATTTCGATTTTCAGAAGAAAACATTGCTCTTAGCTTTTTCTCATAATAATATTTGTATAGATCATAAGAAAGAGTAACATCGTTGACATAACCGGACCTCAAGTGGCACCCACTTCTGACTCTTTAAAAGAAAATCTTAGTAGTGATAATTGTATGAAAATAATTATACGTACCAGCGCCAACACTTGTACCCATCATTACCATGTGAAAATCTATGAACATCGCCGTGTGCAGACATATTCATATAGAGTATATATGGAAATATGTGGCACGACGATAATATCTATGAGATTCTCTCGCTCGTGGAGATTGCACCGTATTATTTATCAAAAACGCTATAGTAAAATATACAACTGACATGTTCAAAATCAATGTGTTCCATTATAAACTACGAATTCCGGCCGATCTTCCATAAACATATTATTCTTGTAATAACACACTATGACGAATTCTGACTCGAAGTAAAGATCGCGAACACGTAACACAATAGTTGACGCCTTTCTTCTACTTCCATAGTCTACCCAATCGTTAAGGCACAGAACAGTGGACGAGCTGAAGGTAGTCCGAGAATCGGTTAAAGAAACTAGCATTTTTTTTTTGCATATTAATTGACATTTCTCATACTGACATCATCATGATTTGTTATCATGTTCTTTTTTTCTTGTGTGTACCGGCTCTCAAATAAATGTTTTTCATACTTTTCTTCTTTATTTGACGGCAAACTTTACCATTGCTCTCATTGGTTAAATAGAGAAGCCCCCCCCCACTCCTGGCATTTTTTAAATACAGAAACATCAACGATGCATTACTGCATTACATAATTTAAGACATACACGACTTCTGCCTAACATTATGTTTCGTTGGTATTTTGACTTTCCAGTCTCAATAACTTTTTTCTCCCGTTGTGTACAGGTTTGCTGTCATACAATGAAATGATACACTTTTCAAGTGCTTTCATTTGATATATAGATGGAAGTGTTACAAGGGATGGGACGTTTTGCACATTTTTCATGGTACACAGACAGTTTATAACCTGGGTTAACACTTAGGATGGTTTTTTATCCGGATTTTATGTTTCCGTGTGATAATTTTCAAGTTTTAATGGGTGAAGCCGCTGGCAACAGCTGCAAAAAGTCAACTTAGTCGCTAACGTACGACTGCTGAGTTTAAGTTTCTGGGTCCATTTTCAGATCGGATAACTCCAAAAGGGCATTTAATTTAGGCATAGCATTTAAATGGTCTCTAGTTACAGTAAGAACAGGGCATCAGTTTAAATAACTGCCTACTGAGGTGCAACAAGTTTGAGCCACGCTCGTGACCTAAGGATTGCCTCGTGAAAGGCGACTTACGCAATTCTAACCAGTTTATTTGTAGAACTCGTCAATAAGCCTACCAGTATAGTATGGAGAACGTTTAAGGAACTATGTTATATGTCTTTTGAAGTTAATGGCAAGTCACGCCATGGTTACGGTCTTGATCTCGGTAGATTTGACTGCCGTCGAAATGGTGAAAGAAATCATCTTGAAGAAATCTAAGTATAGGACCTAGGTCGCGGGTCTTATACCATCACCGTGACCCCGGAACATAAAGGGCTATTGAAGGACACCGTGGATTTTAGTCAGTACAAGTCTGACAGTTCCTCCCGCCCTGCCCGGAGTGGGAGAACTCACTTGATGATTTTACCAAGCAATAAAAAGAAGTGTAGTACCTAAAAAATCCACGGAGTCATTCAGTAGCCCTTAAAGTTCCGGGGTCACGGTGGCTCGTAAGTCCTTCGACCCCGGCAGACTTTGGCCCTCTAAGGGGGCCCGATCATTGTACTGACAGCTCATTGAGGCGCGTGTCGACGACCCGGGCATGATCCAAGAGTCGCCCATTACTCGCCGTCCTCATGCCCGCGCCTACGGTGGCTGTAGATCGTAGGCCGTCTGCGACGTCCATTGCCGTAAGCGAATCTATAAGATCTAGGACCAATTTTTCGAGGACTTGATTGTGACATCCATCAAGCCGCACCGAGTCGATAAGGTGGAAGGATGGGCTAATCCCTGTCAAGGGTGATAGGAAGCGCGGATCCCAGCATTGGAAAAAATATCGGCTGTCTCAGCACTTCCTAAGCTAGAAACATATTATGTATCTACAGATCCATGATTGTTACAATTCTGATTTCTTCTACTAAAAATGTTGGCCTTCTTCACACTTCGCTACCAAGTACTCGTGGACTGCAGCTGAAAATTATATTATATTAATAGCTTTGCTTATTTATTTTATGTAATTTAAAAATGTTTTTTATGCCACTAAACGCACCTTTTTTAAGCATTTTCTCACGGTAAAGTTGTCGATCCATGTATTTATTTTGATTATTCGATCACCTGTCATAGTAACATCGTGTCTACTTGATGTCTCAAGCGGTCTTCACTTGAAGATGCGTTGCAATAGCTGGGTGTCATAATCGAAGTGGATGGTGCAAGTGAGGAGGTCTGATACACAATCCACCAATTTTATATCGTTATTACATCCAATATAATATTTGGTAATTACCGAAACGTTAGGATATTAGCACGTTTTTTTTTTTGACATGGTGTCTCGTAGTGCAACAACTCTAGAAGGTTGAAACTACTTAACCGGACAATCCTGTGGTGGCCAAAAATTACTTTAAGGCCCCCAGCCAGGGCTTACAAACTAAGGGTTCATTAAATGAACGACACTAAGGGCACCCCCTGTGGGGTTCGGGCCTAGGCTTAGTGTTGTCATTGAGGGAGGGCAGCAAGGGTCAGGTCGGATTATGGATATTACACGATTAAAGACTTCCCATTTATACAGATTTTACGTTTTTCGTCTGGTTGTCTACTGAATCGAGCACGAGTTTCTTAAATTTATTCATCATGTTTGGTTCTTATTATTGGGTATGCAAAGCATCAGCTATTCTTGTAAGCATCAGCCAAATTGTATTGGAGTGGGTGGGATTTACTTTCCAGTGGTCTACGTCGGGCAATGGCACCACAGACTAACCCCTAACCCAGAAATCGAACCTACGACCTCATGTCCAAGAGTCACGCGTTATTACAAACAAACAATATAAATAAATAAACCTTTTATTTACAACCACTTTCACTGTGAAAGTATTTCATCTCAATTTATTTATTTATTGTACTTATTTAGGGTCACGTCAGTTGTAGGCGTGAAGTAATAGTTTCCTAAGCTGGTTATGTATTAAAATATTCATATTTGAATCTTAACATAATGTACTTTATATATGTCTGTTTCTTCTATTTACTTCCCTACTTTATCTGTACTAATGTATGTATGTTTGTAAGTTTAATCATGCATGAGAAATATCTGGAACTGCTGAGCCGATTTTGAAAATTGTTTCGCAAGTATAAAGTTAGAAGGATAAATTGTATCTTGAAATTGCATCTGTGTGAAGCCAGGATGGGTCGCTACGTCCCGCTTTCACGACGAAATGGCTAAAACGATTTATATGAGTTTTGATACAAAGGTATATGATACCCTTTTTTATTTTATTTTTCATGGTAAAATCATCAAATGAGTCCTCCCACCCCGGGCAGGGCGGGAGGGACTGTCAGTCTTGTACTGACTAAAATCCACGGTGTCCTTCAATAGCCCTTTATGTTCCGGGGTCACGGTGATGGTATAAGTCCCTCGACCAGGTAGATGATTGATACCCTAGATATTGTTATAGGCTATGCAGGGAGGAATGGTAAACGAAGCCGAGGCAAAAAAACAGATATGAGAAGAATAAAAAAAAAGTTTTGTAACACAAGCAAAGCACGGACAAGACGCTAGTATTCATATAAAATTCACTTTTTAAGCTTAAACATTCTTTCGTTTCATTAATTTTAAGCTTAGTGTGGGAACTTATGTTGTTACTGGAGAATGATCTGACGATAGACGCGGAAAATTATTATGTATCGCAACTTAGTGGAAGCCTGCTTGTTAGAAGATCGATAGGATGATTTAATTATTAGATTACTGCCTGAGATTTTGCTGTAATATTTTGCAAGATCTGTTATAATCGACCTGTGGGAGACCCGGCTTGGCTTTTAAACAAAAATGTTAAACTCATACCGCCATATTACAAAATGGGGCTTAACTAAAAACCAAGGTTTGTACACCAGAAACTACGGTTTACACAAACGTTATTACAAATCTTGGTTTTGCGATAAACCATGGTCTAACAGTCGTAACTGTCAAAGGTGTGTCAAAGTTTCTCAAAGCTACTTTTTCATTGTGTTTTTGTTTTTGTGTTATTTTCACCCAAAATGGATTAAAACGTGCTAGATTTAATTGTTAGAACACATGGCGTATTTAAATGTTAAGACAATGGTTCAAATGACGGTACTAAAGTCTACGTTTTATCTAAGTTTTGTAATACGGAGTTTAAACCATGATTCTGAAGATAAGCCTGGACTTGTTAGTACAGGTTTAAACCAAGGTTTATTTAGTTTTTGAAATAAGGCCGATTAAGTTTTTATCATCATCTTCATATCACCCGTAGAACGTCCACTGCTGAACATAGGCATCCCCCATAAATTTCCAACAAGACCGGTTAGAAGCCGCTTGTATCTGGCGCGATCCTGTGGTTTTCATCAGATCGTCTGTCCATTTCGTAGGTGGACGTGACCATTCCAGCGCTTTACTGCCCCATCGGCTACCAGTTCTGCGTGCTATGTGGCCTGCTCATTGCACTTCAACTTGCTAATTCACTAATAACAAAAATATCACAAAGAATGTACGAGATCGTGCTATTTAAAATTGTCAAGTCAAATAAGCTGCTGGCGTTTGCTGTTTCGTCCACCCACGCTTTTACTCCTCCGAGGTGCTAGACAAAAACTGTGATAGGGCTGTAGATAGCCCACTCACTCACCGCTCAAAAGTTTGCCTAAGTACTAAAACTAGTAAAGCAAACTTTTGAGTAGGTAAACTTGTATCGATTAAAATGTTTTTTTTTTTACTAAACTTTGCAATTTTTCAAAAATGGGATCAGTGATTTTATATCTTTCAAAATGTCGAAACGTGCGAGCGAGAGGTACATTAGCTCTTGTATTCGCCTTAAAATAAAATGGTTTTGCTGAAGTTTGTTACATTTACTCTCAATCTTTTATCAACTTTCGAACCTCGTGAAGACCGGTAGACCGGTCCATTCACAAACAAACAACGATTGTCTATAACAATCCACATAACAACGAGTATTGCAACCGGTAATTCCTGCTCTCATATAATATTACATATATTATTCAATTGGCATGCAATGTTATATAATGAGGCATTACGTTATACTTCTCGTCTGATCGCTGTCTAGCTGTTTTTTTTTTCTATCGTGGTAAAATCATCAAATGAGTCCTCCAATCCAGGGCGGTACGGGAAGGACTGTCAGACTTGTACACTGACTACAATTCCGGTACTCATTCAATTAATAGTCCTTTACTTTTCGTGATTGACACACCTGATTCATGTAAATTTCAAACTTTTTCTCTGGAAAGAAAAATCCTACTTTAGGTCGAATTTTCCTTTCTATAGAAAAGTACTTGATAAGACCGACAGTCTGTCGGACCACTGAATTAATGTATGTCTTGCAATAACTGTCAAATGCCTATTAATGACTGCCAGGAACTGAAACTCTATAAAATATAAGAAATGAACGCGATTGAACCAGTACCGAGCATTCGGATTACCTAAGGTGCCCTAAGTGAAATAAATAGCTAGATCATACACTATTTCGCTAATAGCACCTGCTAAAATTATTGATAGTTGCCGTATGTGGCATACTTACCTCAGGTGCCATTAGCTCAGTTGCCATGTCAGCGGGTGCCCAATGGGCAAAAGCTACTAGGTGATAATTATGTTGAATATCTAGTTCTTAGAGTCTTTTAATTTAGAATGTAAATGTCAAAATATGAAAAAAAAAAATGCAGGGGCCATTCACCTGAAACAAAATTACATCATTTTAGCTGTCACATCAAAAACTTATCAGTTACTAGTCTTTCTATTACATAAAGAAATTGTTCTAAAAAGATTATCTTTTTACTTAAAAATCGTGTCCTCAATCCTTATAAGTTCGCGTGAGGATAAACAAGTGAAACAAATAAACGAAAATAATTGTGATAAACTTTCGACAAAAGTATCATGAATTATCTAACGTCATTCGATACGGATTCCACTGTTATTTCACAAAGAAAACATTCATTCATTGATTTTTTTGAGACACGTAACGGAAAGACAATGAATGGAGTGGCTATTTGATTGTAAGATAATGAAGAGTAGACAAAAATAGATGATGAAGATGTTACGTTGTTTAAAAAAAACACCTAGTTGTCATCCTTTTATATATCATGTCATCTAAGCAGTGCAGCGCAGCGTAGGACGTCCACCCACTAGGTGGGCAGACGATCTTATGAAGACCACAGGATCACGCTGGATGCAGGCCGCTTCCAACCGGTCCTACTGGAAGTCTAAAGGGGAGGCCTATGTTCAGCAGTGGACATCTTAAGGCTGATATGATGATGACGATGATCTAAGCAGTTATGTTTCATAGTCTAGAATTTCGTATGTGTCTTTTATTTTTGTGCCGACATCATCAAATCAGTCCTCCCGCTTTAGCTGTGTGGAGCGGAACAACAGATTCATCCTGCTATTTTCGTTCCAGGGTCACGGTATCCTGCTTATTTTTTGAATTTTTGTATGGGTTGACTTTTTGGGCTTAAAATGAAACTCTGTGTGTGTTCATTATAATTTATGCTTATAACCTTAGCAAATTGTCTGAATATAACGTAGGTCTTTGATCCCTTTCACTAAACCAGTGTATCGACGTAAAAGTTTGAACCGAAGTAGGCACATGACGCATTTCATCATCCAAAAGTCCGTTGTTGAAAGAGTCTATTTATGAAACTTATTTAAACGAATCGTCCTGTTGGCGAAAAGTCCCTAAGTGAAAGGTTCTATCGATGAACCGGGCATAAATGAATCGTCGTATCGGCGAAAAGTCCAAAGGTGAAAGAGTCTATCGGAGAAACGGCCATAAGTGAATCGTCCTGTCGACGAAACGTCCAATGGTGAACCGGTCGTCGGCGAATCGTTGCAGAATCCGCATATACCGTCACTCGTGTGACGAGACCTGTGTCCTAGTAGTAAGATTAGCTCATTCTGCTTAAATATTTACATCTTTCTCATGTCAGTTATAAACACTCATGCACATTAAAAAAGACATAAACTAACAAAAAAAAAACTATTTTTATTTACAGCAGAGTTGAAAAGCGATATAATCAATCAAATGACAAATTCGTCTCAAAACCATGACATTTGATGATGCAAGTGTCCCCAAAAACCATTAGTCTTTGCATATTATCTCATATTTTAACACATAACTATTTTCAAGCCATTACATGTAGGTATCATTAGCAGTTATGTAATATTGGTAACTAATATCCAACGTGTTTGTTATTACTCATACATTCTGGTCCAAATTTTGCCTTTGGAAGGCATTTGTAGTATTCCGGAGTTGCAATAAAGTATTTGAGTCATCAATCAATTGACATACTTTTTATGAGCTGTCAAAATGTTATTCTCCAATTGATTTTGCATGGGAAAAGCTAATTGTGACGTCACTATTCTTATATATAAAAATCAATTGCTGTTCGTTGATCTCGCTAAAAATCGAGAACGGCTGGACCGAATTGGCTGATTTTGGTTTTGAATTATTTTGCGAAGTCCAGAGAAGGTTTAAAAGTCTTTTTTTTAATTTCTTTTTTTCTGAGGCGTTACGAAGTTTGCCAGGTCAGCTAGTTAATTATAAAAATAAATACATATGTATAAGCCAAATACATATGAGTATCGACACACGCAATCTTACTTGTTACTAATCATAATACGAATATTTGTATGTAAGTTTGTTACGCTTTCATGCTAAAACTACTGAACAGATTAGGATGAAATTTGGTACACAGATAGTTAATAACCTGCACTACGATTCCATTACGACTCTATTGAGCTTACATACAAGTTTTTGCAGAATATCAAATTTGTTCTAATCGTAATGGAGTCGTGATTGAGTCTCAATTGAATGTCAATAGCATGTTAGTTAAATAAAATTAGCAGACTTGAGGCTCTGGATTAACATTTATCAGTATCTGTGCGTCAATTTTCGAGTTAGAAACTGGCGAAACCACGAGCATCACTTAGTATAAAATAAAGTTATTTACCCAACACCATTAAATTACAGATACGACTGCTCTTTGACCCAACACGTTATTGACTGTTTCGAGAGCTTCCCAATCTTTAGAGCAGCTTGCTTATCAACCTGCGCTAATCTCGATAGCCTTATGAAGATGGTTGGGTAAGCTTTGCTATATTATTATGTATATTTGTAGATAGTTTATAAGGCTTTATATGTTTTGAAGCTATTAAGAAAACGGTATTTGTTTTGTTTCATAAAGTAAACATAATCTTTTTTGTATATTTTTCAGTTATATCATTCATTAGCGATACGTAAAGGTTTGATTAAACATAAAATACAATATGCTTCTCACATGTTTACATTCAGGATAGTAGTTTTTTAGTTGTATAGTGTATTAGTTGTCTGTTGGTCTAGTGGTTAGTGACCTTGACTGCAATGCCGGGGGTTGTGGGTTCGGTATACCCAGGACAAATGTTTGTGCGATGAGCATGATCATTTATTCTGTGTCTGGGTGTAATTTATCTATAATATGTATGTATGTAGAAATAAATAAGTATTTTTATCAGTTGTCTGGTACCCATAACACAAGCTCTGCTTAGCTTGAGACTAGATGGCGTTGTGTGATAGTTGTGGAATAGTATTATTAAGCAGCTTTTGTAGAGCATGTTTACTGACGAAGGAGCTGATGAGCATCTTTGTTGAATTTGGAGACGTTCTTCAACGGCTGGTGTTACAGTGACAGTTAAAGTTGCAGCTTAGAACTGGCCCATCCAAGAAACAATACCGCAGTACAGCAGGAAGCACTAGATTTATTACAAGGACACGCTGTTCGCTTTCACCGCGACGCCTTTCTATTCGGCGCGCGTCGCTGGTCTATGCGGACTTGTGAGCGGATAGTGACATGCAGACGTTAAGATTGACCAGCTATTTAGTTTGGTTCACTTACACATACTGTACAACTCTTTTTAATGAGTCAATGTTGTCGTAATGCAGGGTTAAGGCCACCCTTTCCTCCTTCGACTTTTTATGTTCGGACTGTGTTTGAGGGTTGATGTGCACGTGTTAAACTCAATTCTTATTAAACTTAAAAAAGGTAACATTGTTTGTGTAATCTATTTGGACTAGCTCTTGATTCAGGATCAAAGGATAGCCTACTTATTATCTTTTCTGATAGAAAGTTAAGTGAGGATTTAGACAAAGCAACACTCTGCTAGCCAAGTCACGATAGAGAACAATAGAAAACTTATTGATGATGAAAACTTAATTATTAACCATGAAAATTTAATTATTAACCAGTTGGACATCTTAAATGTTTTGAGAATAATTTAGTTATTACCATATTTTATTCGATTTCCAGTCTACATAGTTCTCGAAAAAGGGGTTGAAATTGACAGCAGAATTTCTTGAATTCCGAGCTTCAATATTCCCTGGTAATGATTAGGGAAAACTTATCATATTGAAAATAGAATCTGTGTGCTGGAAGAATAACAGATAAATGCAGCGCTTGTCGTTCTTGAGACCCGTATGTCACAGTAGGCGAACACTCTACCGTATACGATGTCCTGTTGGAAGGTTAAGCATAACATTTATATAATAACACACAAACAGAACTAAATATATAAGTATTTTGCATAATTTCTGCGTTTGAACGAGCAGGCATGTCGGAGAAATTCGCAAGTATATGTTTATATGTACTTTTGTGGTGGGTTTCTTCTCTTATGGTAATTTGAAGGTATTGCGAGACGTTTTGGCGCGCAAACTAACTGTATTTTACTCTTTGGTGACATGAGTCACTGGTGTAAATTCTTCTCTTCATCTATGCATGATCTGCATTCTAATATTTTTACAAACGACAAAACGATCCAGCTCATACCCAGCGCGCTTCAAAGAGCAACCAGCAATCTCATCCCCCCTCCCCTTAGAAGGCCAGAGCCTGTCGGTCGCGGAACTGTCTTATCGGGTTATCGTGACCCTGGAACGTAAAGGGCTATTGAAGGATCACTATGGAGTCTGACAGTCCCTCTCACCCTGCAAATGAAAAAAAAACGTTTCCTACCATAATTTTTTAAAAAGGTATTTTTCTCTAATGATAAATGACTAATATAGCTCAAACCATAAGGCTTTATATAAATAATCGTAATAACTATTATACAATACGTATTCCTTCTACATATTCGTGTGCTTATTACATAAAATAAAATAAGTTTAGCACGCACAGATATGCGTTCACGCAAATTTAAAAATAACTAAAAAAACTAGTTGTTTGATTCCATTATGTAGGTGAAAAAAGCATGTTTTCTTATATAAGTGATAAATGTTTCATAAGCCTATTAATCAATTCAATCTAATCTATCTAGTCTAGACTATGAATTGAGCTAGATTTTGAAAAAACATGATTCTGAGCCTAGTTCAATTTATAGAAATAATGATATATACTCGTATATTTGACGGCACGGTTAGCGCAGTGACTGAGCGATTCGACTGCTGCCCAGCGTGTAGCGGGTTCAGTTCCCGCATGGAAAAAAAATTGTATGACCTACAAGTAGTTGTTCAGGTTCTAGGTGTGTTTTAACGCACAGGAGAAATTCCAAGTGTTCCACGCACGCCTCAAAGAGCGTCAGCTAAAATGGGGTCGCGGGACTAAGGGACTTATTTCATTACCGTGACCCCGGAACATATAGGGCTATTGAAGGACACCGTGGATTTTGGTCAGTACAAGTTTTGTTTTAGACAGTCACAAAATTGACGGAGATAGGACGCATTCAAAATTGGCACCTACGTCACAATTTAGTTCAATTTTTTATTAAATTCTGACGTCACGCGAGCTCTCGTCAGACTTTCGAGTTTTGATGCGTTACGAGTATATCTTCAAAGAACAAATACGTGTCCGTTATTTTTCAAAACTCTAAATGACGAACTAATTTGATTTGTATTTTTATTGATACTGTCTGCCAAATAGCTACTTGTATACTTTTTGTAGTTTTTCTAGTCATAAACAGTTACATTTCTGCAAAGAATAATTAGTAGTTCTACTATTTGAATTTACAAACACAATTACACCGCCATTATGTAACGAAAACCACCAAAAAATACACAGAAAATAGCGTTAGACAATTAGAATTGAATCTACAAATGGCCGACATCTTCATTTAATAACACTAATTTGTAACAGCTTCACTGCAAATAAAAAGGTACCCATTATTGTCGAATACAGAAGACATCATTATTATGTATACTTATAATAGTTGTATAACAGATAATTATGTTAATAGTAACCGTTGTTTTTATAATTTCGATGGGAAAAGATATTTTTATAGATAGCAAAACCCTTTCTTTTTTATTTGGAATGCCGCATGCCGGTCACCTGTTTGTTAAGGGGAAGAATACGTTGATGCGTGAATCATTCACATTTTTTTGATTGTCTGACTATGTTGTAGACAACGCTGAAAATAAAACTTCGTGTGCATAATAAGGTAAGCGTGCTTCATCATCGACCACATCATTTTACTATCAGGCGAGATGGTGGTCAATCGGGAGCCTTTAATAAATTAAAAGTTTCTTTATTCGTGTTTATTTCTAACTATAAACCTACATTATTATATTTGATGTGTAGACATTTTTTTTATATTTCAATTGCCCCAAACATGAAATTTCTCCTATGTCATGGGTGCGGTTATAAACATAGAAACACAAATACACAAACACCCAGATCTGCAGAACTACTTGTAGGTCATACAAATATTTGTTCCGTGCTGGGTTCAAACCCGATACATGCTGTGTAGCCGTCCATGGCTATGCCACTGCGCCACCCGTATCTACAATTATTTAGGAAGAAAGTCAAAGTCAAATCATTTATTTCAATTAGGCCATCAAAGAGGCACTTTTAAACGTCGAATTAAAATTAAGGATATAGGATGGGATGGGATTGATTCTACACCCGAAGAGATAAAAGATACGAAAGCTTGCCCTTAAACAGTAGGTATGTTCAAATTTTGTCGCGGTACGTGTGAATCTGCTTCAACTATCATCACCACTCTATTATCTTACATAACCACAATTTGGTACACCTCTAGAACGTAGAGTAGTACACTCAATACTTTTTAATGTTACGTCAATACTAACTGATTTGAGGCACTAGTTCGAGTACATAGCCAGATGTTATAAAGTCTAAGCTAAGTACTAGATACCGGAAGGTATGTCTTCCGGATGTGGTTAAGAGTTTTAGACAAATCATTATTTGTGTTTTATTTTTTGTATCGATCTCAATACTGAAATCTTTATTACCTTCCATATGTTACATAACGTTGTTTAATAATAAAATAAATAAAAAATGTTATGGATTGTCAGTCATGCAAATAATTTTTATACTTTAAAAAAAAACTTTGCTCCGCTCTGTGTATTATGTGTCTCGATATTAATATTATACAGAGGTAATTCTGGCGGTTTGTGAGTTTGTATGTAGTGATTCTCTGGAACTATTTTTAAATAGTTACAATAGGTATGCGAATGCTTAGGTATTTTCTTTCATATATATTTCATATGTCATATCATATTGCACCTGTGAGAAGCTAGTGCGGGTAAATAGTGAATTTTATTATGTACTAGCTGTGCCCGCGACTTCGTTCGCGTGGATATCGGAACTTACCAATTTTTTGTGCGAAGCGCTGTTGAATCCTCCAACCGACACAAAAATATTATTTTATTAGGTACTTTATATAAGCTAGTTCTTCTTTATTAACAACATTTGCTGTGAACCATCATTCTGGAGCGTACATAAATATGCGTACGTAAATCACCACGCCAAGTTTTTCTAAACCCTGTATTTAGAATCATGGTAGAATATTTGACGTAATTGTTATAAACGCCCTGTGTTGTTCATAGGCAGAACCATTCAATTGTCCCATCCTATCCCAACCATCCCATCCTGCCCCATCCTGTCCCATCCTGTCGCATCCTGTCCCATTCTGTCCCATCCTGTCCCATCCTGACCCATCCTGACCCATTCTGACCCATCCTGACCCATCCTGTCCCATCTTGTCCCATCCTATCCCACCCTGTCCCATCCTGTCCCAGCCTGTCCTGTCCCATCCTGTCCCATCCTGTCCCATCCCGTCCCATCCCGTCCCATTCCGTCCCATCCTGTCCCATCCTGTCCCAACATGTCCCATCCTATCCCATCCTATCATCATCATTAGATGAATTATTTGAATACATATGTAGTTTTTCTATTCGAAGCTAGATCGCGCTACTGAACTACGCGTCTTGGTGTGAACTGACCGTAATTTTACTTCTGAAACACTTTAAATTCGAATAACTTTTGATAGACTGAACCGATTGCAATGAATCAAAAACTAAATGTTACCTCAAGTTACGCTTAATCGTTGTGTATATAAGTTATTTACATTGAAGTCGTACATTTTACGTGATGCCTGGACATATAAACATACAAACAGACAAACAGACAAAAATTCTAAAAACGCTAGAAATGGGTCCTATTGGTTGTCCTTTAACACCCTAGCTATTTTTTTTGGATTTTATTTTGATGTACAAAAACGATTTTTCTACAGTTTTATTATATGTATAGAATAGATAGATATAGATGTAGGATCGAGGGTGAAGAAATAATAAAGTCATGCACTTTAAAAACAATTTAATATTTAACACATCTTTTCTCAATAAGCCATGACAGCGTCGTAATGGCGACTGCCCCTCATTCCATCACTCTCTCATTCTTATGCTTTCTCTTTCACTCATGACATCCTTCCGATACGTTCCAAACCCCACACCTCGGTCATCCTACATTCATGTTTGTCCCCAAACATGCGCACTCTGAAACATTCATCCACTCAGTATACTCTTCATCCACAATCATTCTCTTTTGCACTCAAACCTCACACAACCACCTTCCATGACCACAGTAACATTAGCTAAAAAATCTTGACCTAGAGCAACATCATAGAGAGCACAATCACTTGGTATAACATAGAATGGAACACGATCGTAGCACTGTCTGTTTACACACAAATTCAAGGAACATTTGCCCATTGATTGCACTGTTGATAATCCAAGTCCCGTTAAAATCAATTTCTTCTCATCACATTTAGGACTACCGATCTTGTTATAAATGGTCGATGATAGCAAGTTAACATCACTGCCGGAATCCACCAAAGCTTTAATGCAATAACCATTTATTTTCGCGGGTATGATTGGCTTATTATACGATTTTCGCTGTTTATCAACAACTTGCATAACCTCCGTTCGTACTGACATATTGCTGTCGCTGTCACTTTCAACTTGGACGTCAACCTCTTTAGTTTTATTCTCCTTTCTTTCGCTGCAATCAGAAGTGACGTTAGCCTCTTTGGTATTCACCACGAACATTGCTTTTTTTATTCCTTTTTCAGAAGAATGCCGATCTTTGTCGAAGTTTCCCGACAGCTTACGATCCTGTTGATTGGTTTCACAAATCTTCGTACAAGTTGAACCAACATGACCGAACTCGTTGCACCTGAAACACTTCAGCCCCTTGTTTTTGTGAGGGCAATCGATTGATGCATGCCCTAGCTCACCACAGCTATAGCATCGAATTTTTCTACCGCTTGTATGTGTGTTAGATGTTGAAGCATCCAAATCCTCGGAATCATGCATTTTCCGCTTTATGATTTCATAAATTTTAAGTTTTTCTTTTAACTCGGTATATGTCGTCACTCCGTACAGCATCACTTTATTCATTTCGTTGTCGACGATCCCTTCAACGATATATTTTATTGCCACGTAGTCGGGCAGCTTACCACGCTTACCCAATTCTTTCATTGTTAGCATATAATCGATACAGCTTTCTTTGATTCCTTTTTTTCTTAAACTCATAAGCTCATGGATAGCTTTAGCGTCGATTGTATCCGGGAACTCTTTCATCAAGGCAGCCTTTAAATCATCCCAACTCTTAAATGGTCGCTCTGCTCGCAGCCAGAGCTCCGCTGTGCCAGTCAGTGCTCGACGAGCCACTAGCAACTGCTGGAGTGGTGTCCACCCAAATATTTCGGCATTACACTCCACGTCGTCTATCCATCTTACAACCGGATAGGTATTATCGCGGCCACTGAATTTAGGTACCAATTCCGCAGTCATCTGCAACATGTTCGAAGAACTGCTTGGACTATGACCCATCTTCGTATCGCAGTCTTCAAACTCGGCATCCGCATCAGCCTGTCGGCTTTTCCTTCTTTCTCTTACTTCCTTGGGCATGTTATCGTCGTGTAGAATTGAAGTTCAATTCGTCTTGCTGAACCCAAATTCAAATAACACACCGTTATAATGGCGTCGTTTTTGTTCGTCGTGTCCCAGCGTCTTCTTGGGAATTTCGTCTTCACCCTCGTTACAAATCTCAAATCGTTTTACATCCCGGACGAGCCCCCAAATTGTAGGATCGAGGGTGAAGAAATAATAAAGTCATGCACTTTAAAAACAATTTAATATTTAACACATCTTTTCTCAATAAGCCATGACAGCGTCGTAATGGCGACTGCCCCTCATTCCATCACTCTCTCATTCTTATGCTTTCTCTTTCACTCATGACATCCTTCCGATACGTTCCAAACCCCACATAGATACTCGCCATACTCGTAGATTACTAACGCCAGACATTTAGCTGGCTAGCTATCCATAATACTAGTAGTAATTTTATACAGCGCTTGGTATATAATTATATTTAATTTTCCATTTATTTTGAACTAATCGATAAATCAGGGCAAGTAAATAGACACCTAAAGAATAAGGTATTTACTTGCCCTGATTGGCCTAAGTGAAATAAAAGTATTTGATTTTTATTTGACATTTTTAAAATATTTGCTTACATCTACTCTTTAAGAATGTATTTTGAATAAAAAGCCAATAAATAAAATATTTTTAATACGACATATTAAGTTGGATGTGTAGCTATCCAATGATTGGCCTAATCATTTTATTCGATAAGTACTGTGATGTACGAAGAAGCGTCTTATTGTTTCACAAATGACATAATGAAATTATACTTTCCCTTCTTTAAATTAATATCTGATCTATGATATTTTAGGTTTATTCCACTTTGTTCACCTGGGTGAACAAAGTGGACAACATTGGTGTCCACAATTCACCTCGGAAAAATATCACCTGAGTTATATCACCCAGGTGAATTGCGGACACTAAAGTTGTTCACTTTGTTCATCTCGGAAAAATATCACCTGGGTGAACAAAGGCGACTTTTCTTATAGTGGAATTTTATCACCTATGTAATATTGTTGTCTTCTACTAAAAAAAAAGTATGAAGATAATATTGTTCTTTTTTTTTTCAGTGAACTTTTCTTCTACGATGTTGTGGACTTTTAAGGCTAACATACAATAATATTTTTATAACAATGAGAGACAAGAACGTCTTCATGATCCTGTTCTCCTAGTACTTTTGTTCAGTTCCATATTGAATTCCGGCACTAACACCTTTTTCTGTTCCTGTTCTCCTAGTACAATTTAAATATTAAGTTTTCCAAAACTTTTTACATGGGTGATTAAAGTCCACTACATCGCGAAAAATAAGTCGCCTTTGTTCACCCAGGTGATATTTTTCCGAGGTGAACAAAGTGGACAACTTTAGTGTCTGCAATTCACCTGGGTGATATCACTCAGGTGATATTTTTCCGAGGTGAACTGAGGACACCAATGTTGTCCACTTTGTTCACCCAGGTGATATCACCCAGGTGAACAAAGTGGAATAAACCATATTTTAGTACCTTGAGACGTGACCCGTACTTAAGTGGTCTTTTAGTAAAATAAATCATTACGTGATAACTAAAATGCCTATTTATAGCGTACTTTGATTCATAATTATTTTCTTTGTAAAGCAATTAGAGTCAACAAACACGTGATCAATTAATAGTCATAAGGCTCTTGGAGTTGGGTATTAGACTTTGCAGATCTTTGATTTTGACGACCCCGTTGTTGCTGGCATAAGCAACAAGATCCGCGTACGAAGTCGCGGGCAGAAGCTAGTAGTCATAATAAAATCCCTAAACAATGGTTTCCATCTTAGATATTGTCATAAAGAATATAGAATCTTCCTGAAAAAAAACATAGCAAAACGTGTGTAGATGTAGCAACTTTTCTTCTGCAGTTAAAGCGAATATAATGTTCAATTCAAGAAGACATTTTGTTATTCTTGTATCAATTAAAGTGACCGATCATGAAGTGCCTAGGGCCTCAAAAGGCGGCCTTAGTAGGGCCCTGTGATAAAGTTGACCGCATCACCGTCTCTTCAATCTACGAAGAGGTACGCTATGTTGGTAACTCTAATCTTCCATCTAATCATATTATTTTGGTAAATACTTTCTAGGTTAATCAAAGGTTTCACTGTCAGTGGTGATGGAAAACATCGTGAAGAAACCTGAATTTTACTATCATTATGAATCTAAATTCATGTTAGAGACCTGTGGGATTCCAAAAGGCATTTATCAACTTTGACATCAGAGGCTCCAGCATGAGTTTTCACGATAACTTTAACGTAATTAACGTTCCGTATTTTATCTACATCGTACTTTAAGTATGCGCGGCGTTTATTGATGAAAAATATAGTTCCTCGTTCGTACAATAGAGGCACTTTTTCCTTTCCATACAATAAACGCCGTACATACTTCAAGTATAGTGTACGTAAAATACGGAAATCTTATGCTAAAGTCTCAGAAGTGGCCACATCCTAACTCGAAAAATAAAGAAAGAGGTCTAACTCTATACTTCCTAGATGTCACACTATTTTAAAACAGACTTAAACAATATAATAGTCTCATCATAATAGACCTCTTATCCACGTTATATCAAAGCTATGTACAATCTACAAAACAGTGATTAAAGCAGGGCCGTAGCTAGGCCAGAAGGGGCCGCTTATCAAAACTTGTTTGGGAAATTTCTAGGGGCTTACGTTTTTTTCTTTTTTTCCTCTCTCCAACTGTATTTAACAGAATAGAGAAAATAGCATACTGATTCGTATAGCAAATTCTGTAATTCATGCAATTAAGAGAATTTATAAAAGAGCTGGAAATTAAAAATGCTGATCGTCTGACTGCTCATTTATGGCAACTATAGCCATATTGAACTTTGAGCTATATTACGAGCTCGTTAACAATAATTCGAGCTTTAACGACTGCAATAGTTTTTTTTAATTCTAATCTTTGGGGTCTTTGATATTCGTGCCTTTAATACTTGGGAGCCTTCACACTTGGGGGCCCCGTATCATTGATACTGCGGTAGCTACGGCCCTGGGTTAATGTTACGAAATACTCTCGTCGTTCAAGTGGCAATTTATTTGAGGAGGTGCCTACAGTCTGTAGCTGTGGGCTAGTGAAAGGATGCCTCGCCTAATAACTATGTTAGTGCCTCCAACTGCACTTGCGTCCGTATGAGGACTACTTCATTATATGCATTGCTCGTATAACGTTGGTTGTTTGTTAAATGCGAAATGTTTGGCTGGATCTTTGTGGCTCAATCTGGTCTGAATAGCTGAACGGAACAACATGTAACGTTAAAAGCGCAAAACCTCTCGTGGGATAATGCGTTTGTTCTAACCCTTATGGAAATTCGCAAAAATAAAATTTGGTTATTCATACAAAATGAGAAATTGATCGGGCCCCTCAGTATGAAATATCTTTTTTTTTGCAAATATCCAAAAGTTTTAGAACAAACATTGTTCAGTGACATGGGCTGAGTTACCCCACGAGGATTTTGCGCTTTTAACGTTACACGTTGTATAGGTTATAGTTTAGAATAAACACTTAGGAAACCTTTCATTCCCTTATTATGTTCCTGTGGGATCATTTACGACTAGATCGTAAAGGGTAATTAAATAAATAATAATAAATATTCCACAACTATCACACAACGCCATCTAGTCCCAAGCTAAGCAGAGCTTGTGTTATGGGTACCTAGACAACTGATAAACATACTAATATGTTTCTAAATACATACACATTATAGATATATTACACCCAGACACAGAACAAATGATCATGCTCATCACACAAACATTTGTCCTGGGTGGGAATCGAACCCACGACCCCCGGCATAGCAGTCAGGGCACTAACCACTAGACCAACAGGCCAGTCGCCAATTAAAAGAATAGAGAGGGTTTTAATCAGTACGAGGAACTGAAACTCCTTTTTAGTCTACCCAGAGAGGGATTCAGATAATTTGATAACTTCCCACCCAAAAAAAAGGCACTGGATACAAATCCAATCAATCAGTAACACAATTATCCGTATTTACTCTCATATCTCCGCAGGCTTGAGATACAGTAGTGGTTACCTTAGGCACGCCGCAGTTGGGCCCGCAGTTTTAGGTCGTGAGATCGAACCCAGCTAAACGCATTACCTAGTGTTATTTATTTCATTACCACTGTCAAACCATCGTTATGAATCCGGTCTGTCTTAGAACCAAAAAATTGACGAAGACGTGTGACGTCTTCCAACAGAGTTATATTCAAGACTGCTCAAATTAATGGCGGAAAGTTAAGCCGCTCAAATATGCAAAACCTTTTAATGTTTTTTTACAGTGCCCGAGTATAAGAATACCAAGACCTTGTCAAAAATCGCCTTATTTATGACTACAGGAAGGCTTTAAATCGAAAAGCAGGTCATTATATCATTGCCAGCGTACCGCATGTCATTGTAAAGTAGCTATAACTGATAAATAAAACATTTCATATTATATTATTGCGTCCATAATGACGTAATTGTTACGTGGCATCAGGAAATGCAAGACATTGTAGGTCAGCATTCAACTTTCCTTGCGTCCTTGGCTTGAAGAGGCTAAGTGACTGTACTTTTATTGTTTGTCTATTTTTAAATGTTATAATAATAGATTTGGCGAGTTCATAATATATCTATAATTTTAATGTCATAAAGGAGAAGAGTTTTTTTGTTTGTTTGGGTGAACGCGCTAATCTCAGTAAGTGCGGTGACATCCACCTCAGCATGTGCTGTGACATTTTAAAAGTCAAAGCGCTGGTTAGGGGCCGTTCAAGTATTACGTAAGCACTATGGGGAGCGGGGGGTCTTTGCTTTGCTTATTTTAGATGATATGGGGGGTAGGGGAATCTAGATGATGATTACTTACGTCATCGGTAGTATTTACTTTTATATACGATTGGCAACTCTCATATTGTCTTTGCTTGAAAACGAAACGCATTTTCAGGGATTCCCGCGAAAAAATTTTACATAGGCATGGGGGCAGGGGGCTTACCCCTGCCCCCATGCTTATGTAAAGCTTAAGAGCTTTGCTTACTTTTGCTGACAAGGGGGGATGGAGGGGGTAAATAATTATAATAAATCTGCTTACGTAATACTTGAAGGGCCCCTTAGGCAAGTAATAAAGATGGTAAATATCTGTTTTACGATACTATAATAATAAATAATCGGCCTGCCGACTCACAAAGAATTTTTTCTATACCGTGAAAACATTGAACTACTATGTTTAAATGACAAGAGAGTTTCAATGTATACAGGTAGTTGCTCCTGCTTTTGGTGTATAACCAGACCTGGTGCAACTACCTGTAGGTCATACAAATATTTGTACTGTGCGGGAATAGTACCTGCGTCACGCTACGCAGCAATGGACTACTCAAGCACTGTGACTGTACCAACCGCGACTTTTGCATTTCTTACGTGTACCATGTGTGTGTCTAGCACAAACACACAAGAAGATCTAGTATTAGCATTAGTAATAAATACATACAATCAACATTACAAAATCAGTAGCATCCGACTGACATTTTGTAGGCGACCAACAAAAGGGCCGGGTGAAGGGTCTCGAGAGCAGTATGTTACAGACGGACAACACAATAGTCTCGTTTATATAATGATGCAAACCTATCTGTTATGGTGACTGTTCTCGTTTATATTGTTATTTTTCTTTCATACCGATTACTACATGATTGTAATGATGATGATGATGCTTTTTGATGCCATGTAATATTTTAATTTAGTTATTGGTTTGAGTACAGTTTTTGTTTGTTTGTTAAATATTTAGGTTTAATTTAATATTGTAGTTTTTAATTGTGTTAAAATCCTTGATTAGTTTCATTACTACCTACATGTGTAATTATAACCCCTCGTTTACACCAAGAAACAAGTTAAATACTAGTTTCATACAAAACTTGTAGAATACTTGTCAAACATAATTTGTTTGTTTTAAACATGTATTGAGAGTGTCTCAAACCATAATCTCAAACATTCTTTCGTTCAAACTGTATAGCCAAAAAGTATTTATACAAGTATAAAACACATTTGCGTTTACACTGAAGTCTATGACATGTCAAAACTTGTCAAATACATGTATTATACCTTGGTGTAAACGAGGGGTTAGTATTACACTGCACAGCTGGTGGACTATGACTGAACGATTGATGCGCTGCATGTCGCAGGTTCGATTTTTTCTTTTACATGTTTGTAAACGTACCCATGACCCTGTATTTATACCTAGTGTGGGGCTGGTTAAAAAAAAAGAAACTGGCATTCGGCTGTATTTGTTTCGACTGGAAGCCGACCACAATATAGCTGGAAAAAGGTTAGGCAGATTATGTCGAAGTTTGTCGGGGCAGCTAGTACGAAATAAAAAAAAAAACGTTTCTTACAAATTTTTCAGTTAAAAAATACCACGGCGAAGACATAGCCTCCTCTTTATTTAAAAGTCGGTTAAAAAAGGGCTTGGTGAAGGGACAGTAGGTACATCAGCTTGTTACAAACGGACAACACAATAGTCTCATTTGTATAGCGGTGCAAACATATCCATTATGGTGCCCATTCTCGGGTCACTCGTTAATTACTTACATAACCTATTAGGTAATTAGTTAAATTAGTTAGTAATGAGTTAAGTTCGATTGGTAAAGACGGTGTTGAAAAGGTCGTGAGGTCAATTTGTTTAAAAAGTAACCTTGCTATGTGTGTTCATAGTGAAGATGTTTGTAGGGCTAAATTATTTTGTTTAGTTGATCACGATTATTTCATTCACTGTATGCATTGATTTGTTGATTATTTTTAGGTAAAGGTTGTTGTCTGTTTAACTATATCTACTATCCACTAGAGGCTTTTGCTTTCCTGATGAAAAAGGTGGACTCTCCGAATTGTTCAGTCTGCATCAATAAAGTAGAAGATATCTATCATCGCCTGGTGGAGAGGGTCCGGAATGAACCTGTGAGAAATATTTTAGTTAATAAATTAAATATTAATAAGTTACATATAGGCATATTTAATAGTATTTTAGCCAAACCAATGTCAGTAGAGGCTGTTTTAGTTTATTCATTAGTTAACTTGTAAGTTATGCGTTATGCTTGGATTAGTTTACGATGGAACTGGCATAACATCTTGTTAAAAGTTCCGAAATAATAAAGATTAAAAAAAAAATACTATACTGTGGGTTCTTTTGCTTTCAGTGTTAGGCCTCCAGCCAGCTACCGTATACAATGTGGGGCCCACGAAAACCAATATAATTGACTTGTACCTATTGGTTTTCGTGGGCTTCGTTTACGAAGAGTGTGGTGCATTGTTTTTTAATTCTTTTTTTTTAAACTTTAGCCACCGAGTTCTAGAAGAAAAGTTATTTTACACTTTTTTGTGTTTCTTTTTACCCTTCAAAGAAAAGTTATTTTTACTTTTTTTTTAGATCTGATATTCAACAAAAAGCGGCCTACAACCTCTCAGCATCTGTCCGGATGAATCTCGTCATCTTCCCCAGAATGTAACGAATACTTTTATGAAAACTGCATAAAAATCGGTTCAGCAAAACGCAAGATCATCGAGGTTAAAAATACATACAAACATACGGGCCGAACTGAGAACCTCTTTTTTATGAAAACGCTTAAAAAGGGTGAATCATGACTTCCTTCTGTCTTAAATACATATGTCAAAGACGTGGGAGTGGTATTGTTTCACATAAAATATCCCATCTTCCATCAACCGTTTCTATGTTACAATCCCATACCAAATAGAATGTAAAACAGTATTTTACGCAATCGTACTTCGCAACTAATGATAGTACTGTATGTTATTTCATATGTTTGGCTTCATTAGCAAGAACTCGGTTTATGGGATCGTCCAATTTGGCACGGGTTTAATTCCACCGTTACTCACGATACGTCAACAGGCGCAGTTAAAAATCAGAGTCAGGTATATTTTAGTAAACCGGATTTTATGCTGAACTGAAGCTTTATCATTTAAAGATTTCTATATTTTATTTACAGCGTATTTACTGGATGGAAAATTCGATTGATGGAAAATAAAATGATAGAACGCCTCTAGTGTATTAGATATGAACGAGATTTTTTTCAGTCAAATTAACAAACATGAAAAGACATGATACTCGGTGGCCCTCTGAGTCTTTTTATCACAGCCGTGAGGCATACACTAACTATCGTGTAATTTATTTATCTTGTATCTTTTGGGACAATGTTATGTGCCATAAATTATCCCGATTAAGAATATCTTTTTTTCGGTCCTTCTTTGTTTTGGAAGTTACCACCAGGGTTGGACGGGAAGGACTCATTTGATAATATTACCACGGCAAAAAACCTCTGCAGCTATAGTCCGATGATGACTCGTGACTCCAAAAAGAAAGGACCCATTATTGCAACAAATGGCTCTAATATATTTATCTACACATTGTATAATGGAAACATACTCTTCTAAATACGCAATGATAGAACAATTATAATGTACACACATGATAGATATCGCACCTCACGCAGTTTCGTGTTAAAATCGTTAATTATTTCTTGTTGGAAACATCTCGCCTATAGGTTAATGTGAGATTAATTAGTCAGCAAGAATGTACACGGGGGAATATTTTGCCCGGAACCGTTGAATAACTGAATCAATAAGTCAATGCATTTTACATTTTTTGAGAAGATGACTGCCGAAATGATGAGAAGAGCTCGTGGCTAAATAATTACAGTCGCACAGGCCGATCTTTCGGGTTAAGCCGCGCTTGCCTAGGTTGGTCTGGGGATGGTTGACCATTTGTCATAGCGAGTTTCCTCCGTGTCTCGGAAAGCACGTAAACTCGCTGGTCCCGGCTGCCATTTGTAGATCTTTGACAGTTGTTACTGTTAGTTAGAAGCTCTAAAGTCTAGCAACCAGTGTTACCATGGGGTATCGTATTACCCAGTTACTGAGTTGTGGAGGTCCGACAGGCAGTCGCTCCATGTAAAATACTGATATCCAGCTGACTCTGGTTCGACTGGAAGCCGACCTCAATTGGGAAAAGGCAGGCAGATGATGACTGCTGAAATGGTGAATAAAGATACGGAGAAGACTGAAAGAAGAAAATGTGCTTCACCAACTCTATAATCAGATTAGTCGTGTTCCACACGCACTGAGAAAAATTATCAATAAAATTAGTTTTGCTAACGGACTAGCAAGCGCAGCGTAGGACGTCCACCAACAAGGTGGACAGACGACCTTATAAAGGTCGCCGGAAGACGCTGGATGCATGTCGCTTCCAACATGTGGAGATCTAAAGGGGAGGCCTATGTTGACGTCCTATGGCTGAGATGATGATGATGATGAGTTTTGGTACGTGATGACGTTTTTCATTAACCATACAAATAAATGTAGGTATTAAAGTACGTTTTTTTTCAATTGTACGATAAAATGAAAATCTTGTGCTAGAGCCTCAGTTATTCTAATACAAGTATCATCTCAATGACAGTTATCACTTAGCTGTCCCAGTAACTATCTTTGCTACATAATACCATATAATAATATTATTTACATCACCTAATAACCGGGCAGATACACGATACAATCAGTGCACCGTAACATTACAAATACGTATACTAGGTTTTTTCCCCGACTTCGCTTGTATTAAACCTGCCAATTTATCCTAGGAGAACATTGCGAATATAATTATCTCAAGGTGTAAGTACAGCGCGTCGTGTTCCACGCGCGCCTCAAAGAGCGTCAGCATAATGACGGGGACCCCTCTCAGAGGACCAAAGCCTGCCGGGGTCGCGGGACTTATTCCATGACCGTGACTTTGGAACATAAAGGGCTATTGAAGGACACCGTGGATTTTAGTCAGTACAAGTCTGAAGCCCTGCCCGGGGTGGGAGGACTCATTTGATGATTTCAGCAAGAAAAAAAAGGTGTAAGTAAAAGGACTCCAAAATTCTGGGGAAACCAGGACTTATTTAGTCAATTAAACTCCAAAGCTGTTACAGAGACCTGTTGGGTTCCTAGAGGTTGCTTTATTAACTCTGGAGGTGGCTAAGAAAGTACTCTTTACCCCTCGTTTACACCAAGAAACAAGTTAAATACTAGTTGCATACAAAACTTGTAGAATATTTGTCAAAACATAATTTGTTTGTTTTATACATGTATTGAGAGTGTCTCAATCCATAATCTCAAACATTTTTTCGTTCACACTGTGTAGCCAAAAAGTATTTATACAAGTATAAAACACATTTGCGTTTACACTGAATTCTATGACATGTCAAAACTTGTCAAATACATGTATTATACCTTGGTGTAAACGAGGGGTTAGAAATGCCACTCCAGATGACTTAATGTGTCAATAATGACGGATTTTTTGAAATCTGGTCAGCAGTTCCGGAGCTTCTCTACAAAACAAACTAACAAACTTTATCTCTTTACGAGCAGTCTACCTTTGAGTTCGTTCGCGATTTTAAATAATTTACAAAAAACAAAAGTAAAGTATAACCTACTTTACCTTGACTTTCCTAAAAATCGCAAAATAAATTACGTACAGACAGACAAATTTTGAGGACTTTATTTTATACTGTGTATAGATAATATTAGTAGAGATGTTTACCTATTTACGTAATAAGACGTGGATCTTGTGTCGTTGGAAGATGGCGGTAAGACGAAACTATTGGCCAATCTGTTGAGTGAGCGATAGAATTGAATTTTATGTACCTACTTTGATCAGTTCTTCAGTTTTTAGAATAATATAATAATATTCCACAACATCACACAACGCCATCTAATCCCAAGCTAAGCAGAGCTTGTGTTATGGGTACTAAACAACTGATAAACATACTTATATATTTCTAAATACATAATATTATAGATAAAAAAACAAATAATCATGCTCATCACACAAACATTTGTCCTGAGTGGGAATCGAACCCACGACCCTCGGCATAACAGTCAGGGTCACTTACTACTAGACAAACAGGCTAGAATGCTGTTGCGATTGCCTTGTTTTTGCAGTGCCTCCGAAATATTCGCTGTAACTCATACTGATAGGTTTCATGCCATCATCCGCAAGAAAACGGCGTCGCGCCTAGGCAGAATTAGGGATAGTCGCAATAGCATCCTGAAAACAGTGGCGGCAGATAAAATGATTTATTATTATAGAGATATGAAAACAATGACATGGATGGTTTTATCGGCTTAACCTTCTTAACTGAGGGCGTCCTCTAATTGAGAAAATTGCATTCTTGGTACTTTATCTTATAAATATCATGCTAACAATTAAAAGTTCTTTGAAAACTTTTGCATATGCAAGTGTTTACCTAGAAGGTTTCTATAAATAGATTCTTACTATGGAGCTTCAACCCCTGCCCTAGCTAGGGAAATCGGAATCAAACCAGTCGTACAGGTTCAGGTGCTAACCTTGGACCTACAGTTATTATTGTCATTAGTATTAAGCCTCGTTTGTATGAGGAGAGTTACTCGCCCGTCGAGGATAAAATGACCATGCGAGACTCACAATCAATCCTGATTTAAAGTTAAAAACAAAGTAGGTTTTTTGAGTCCGCCCGCCTAGGGCAGGACGTGAGGGACTGTCAGACTTGTACTGACGAAAATCCACGGTGATCCTTCAATAACGATTTGCGTTCTGCGGTTACTTTAGTATAGTTATAGTTCCGTAATCCCGGCAGGCTTTGGCCTTTTAAGGGAGGCTCCCTCAAACTGCTGACAGCTCTTTGAGGCACGCGTAGAACACGACGCGCCGACGACCCTGGAGGTTAGGTTAGTCTGAGTACTGCGACTAAAACTCTAAATAATAATGTTACCATTTGGTTAGTCATCAAGGTATTGCATCCCCTTCTGCACAACTTGCTGCTGAAACTGATGCTTATAGTTTTGATCTGACCACTTGTAATCTGAGTGAATGATAGCCTTTTGGAAACATTGAAGAGTGTAGAAAGAGGCTGCCTTCATAGACTTAGCTAAAGTTTAAATCGCTCTTCATCTGAAAATGAACCTTAATGTCATGAAGATAATGTCTTTATTAGTGTATTATTATTACACGTAATTGCAGTCGATTGTATATCTTCGGATGAAGTGTTACTAAGCTAAGGTCGTCAGATAGATTGGTCCTGAGACACAAGCCCCACTCAAACGATGACTATGATATCATTCGCCTATCGCATATAAATTATCGAGGAACAGTCCAGTAACTCGACTCATGTAAACGAGGCTCCAATGCGTATTGCACTGTGGGAAATGAATACAAAACCGGATGTTTTTATAAACGAAATAAACATTTGTGTTTGTTTTCATACATTTGACATACTTATCGGAATGCTTACGATCTTCGCAAGTTGACTTGTAGATAGTATGGGTAAACAAAGATGGAGATTATAAACTTGTCAGTAGATATAGGGGCTCACCTTTAAAGGCACCAGTTTTAATTATAGACCAATAGCTTGATTTTCAAAGCTCTTTCCACATAAATATCAGAGCCGTGCCCGGGCCTCAAAACTTCGCCTACACTGAAGCTCTATCGCTAGCTCGCGACTCGCTCGCCTACATTGTTTTTTTAATCCCTGAAGAAAGAAGCACGGACTGCCCTGATCCGGCCCTGATATAAATAAATAATACTCCACACAACTATCACACAACGCCATCTAGTCCCAGGCTAAGCAGAGCTTGTGTTATGGGTACCAGACAACAGATAAACATACTTATATATTTCTAAATACGTACATATTTTACATAAATTATACTCAGACACAGAACAAATGATCATGCTCATCACACAAACATTTGTCCGATCCCACGACCCCCGTCATAGCAGTCAGAGTCAACAACCACTAGACCAACAGGTCAGTAAGCCAGATATGTGTGGATAGACCATGATTAGTTTCCAGGTTATAGCGACACGTAACGACTTTTTAGTAGAACATTATAAAACTTCTTGGTCCAAATCCTACAGACAACATTTTTCTTTTGACTTGATTGACACTTTAAAATAGCAAAAATCACTCAAAAAAATTCCTTTAGAATATTATTTTTTTTACATTTTTATCATGTCTAATAAATTAAAATTTAACGTGAAAAATGTAATACTAGGATGTCATAATTTTGGTGATATTTTAGCTACAAATAGAATTCGTTCGAAGATTCCTAGATTAGTGGCACCGAGCGCCATTGACCATACCAAGTCATCGAAACCTGATTTGTATTATAAGCAAGATTATTTAAGAAGAAATGCATTGGATAATAGAGAAGCTGTTCTTCCCCGAGCCTTAGATAGCATATCTTTGAAAAAGATAGCTTCAAAGATACCAGTCATCAACAAGCGTATTAGTGAGGTGAGAAAATAATACAAATTTGGTAATATCATCAAATTAGTACTCCCATCCAGGGCAGAGCAGGTGGTGCTATTCTCTACCTCACGCGTCCCGCCTCCTCTTTGGATAGCATGACTGCTTCGCAGAAGGAGGCGATCGTTTCCCACTTCGTCTCGCCCCGCAGCATGGCTCGACCAATTTGATACTAAGTAGGCGAAAAGGTATATATTAGTAGTAAAAGGGGTATTTATGTATCCCAATCGCATAATGAAAATAAAGTAAGGAAACGTGAAATGTAGATATTATAGTATATTATTTAATTGTCCCTTTAAACCCAAAGATTGACTGGTAGTAAATAATTATAATAAATATAGCCATAATTTTACGGCTAAGTGTAAGTAAATAAAAAAATTACACATTCTTCACTTAATTTTCAGATACACACCAGTCGCATCTCCAATCCAGATGTTCTATTACCTTGGGAGTCGCCAATGGGAATCGAGAAGACGAATCTTCAAAGTCCACTACCAGGCCTTGAAATACATAAAGACTGCTGTGACCCTCCTGCCCCACCTTGTCCCCCAACAGCGAAGGGCCCCAAATACCTCACGAAGCTCAAATGTTACCCTCGCAAACTAAAAAAGACCAATTTAACTAAGTTCACACTTTGTACTCTTAAATCTCCTAATTGTAGATTCTATTCCGCTAATCGACACCGACCTTCAGTTTCATTAAACCCGTTCAAACCTAAGTTTTGTTTTAAACGGGATTTACGTTGTGGAGCAAAACCGTGTAAGCCAACTATTAAAAAAAGTGGGTGTTCGCCTAGCATTTCGTCTCCCGGTGAAGACCCTTGCGCTGGAATACCGAAAGCACCGAAGGAATGCTATCAGACACCTGGAAAAGGGGCCAGATCAGGGGGCATTAAGAAAGGAGGAGTTTGTCCTGATAATCCGTGTGGGAAGTAATGATGATGAAACATACCTTATAGTTCTGCAAAGTAATTGCTTTTTGTCAAAAAATTACAGTATTGCAATTTATGACGTTTACTTTTACAATATTTTGAAAGTTTTCATGTAACGCAATGTTTTGATTGTAATTTGTCAGATATTTTATTTATCTATTACAAAAGTAATAAAAGAAAAGATTTTTTCATTTTTGTTTATTTTTCCGAGTAGATTAGTGTTTAGAACTCCCAGTCATTTTTAAAACATTTTATAGGATAGCCCACTCTATCTTACATGCATATGCTTTCTCGAGGAAATATACAACTTCACGCTAGGACCATCGGGACTAGTTATTTAAATTAAAATATTGCTTTGACAACAATAAGAATTATAAAAGAGAGTATACTTAAAAACACAAAGTAACAAAAATAATAATCATCATATTATTTGAACAAGGACGCAATATTGTCTAATATTTAATTTAATTTGTTTCTCGTATTGTAAAACAACCTTGCAAAATATCTTAATGCGAGTGTTTAAACGGAGAAGTTTTATTATGTATGTAAAACTATGTACAGTCACAGTCACTAAAAGTATGCACTAAGCGACTGTTTTTTCGGAGCTAACCTGCACGATATTTTTCGGTAAATGTAGAGATACGTACCTATGTTGACTGCATCAATAAATAGCTAATCTAATTGCCATCCGTCCATCAGAGTCTTGAAAAATACTGGAATTTTGTAATTACTTTTGATAACGGTAAAACATATTACAACTCGAGATTGGGACTCGTGACGTCAGAACTCAGTAAAAAAAAAACTAGAAAAAATACGGGTAATTATTTTTTAATAATATTACAGCTTCTTACATAATGAAGATTAATTTGTTTTTGTTTTAATCCTCCACATAATTCCGCTATTTTAATTACAGAAACCTTTGAGATAAAAATATTTTCTATTTTGTTGTAATTGTTAAGTACTTTCTGCTTTTAACAGTGAACGTAACTGTACTGCACTCTTATCATAAAATAATTACAACTTCCGTCCAATTTTTTACTTCGGCGCCTTGACATGAATTTTACAGATCTGTACCGTCAGCACGAGTTTTCTGTAAATGAGACGTAAAGTAAACTGGAACTTTGACACTTTCAAATTGACAATTTTCAAGGCAAAAATGGAACAGCGCCTCTGGTGTGCGAAAAAGGAACTAATTTTACCTTTGAAAATTGTCAATTTGAAAGTGTCAAAGTTCCAGTTTACTTTACGTCTCATTTACAGAAAACTCGTGCTGAGGGTACTGAAAGGAGTTTCATATGTTTTACGTGTGTAAATTGTATTTAGTACTAGCTTTTGCCCGTGGCTTCGTTCACGTGAAGATTTCGCCATCGGATCACCGCATCGCATCGCATCGGTAGGCAAACAAGACAAGTTTTATTTTTTTCCGACTTGCTAAACAAAAAAATATCATCGTTCGGCTAATATGCATGATATAAATCTAATTAATAGCATAGAGAACCAGAAATTGATAATAATTCGATAATTAATTTTAAACTAACAGATGGTAGATGCCAGAAGGCGTTGCGGCAGACCTCGTAGAAGATGGCGGAACGAAGATGGGTCGATGACTGGCAGCGGATGGATGCGGTCTGCCCAGGGCCGGGAGAGTTGGCGCTCTTTGGAGGAGGTGTACGTTTAGCAGTGGACGGCAATAGGCTGATAATTAAATTCATTCTGAAGAGGTAACACTAGGTAATACGTCCTAGTTGACAAAACGCTCTATATCATTCTAGCATTCAAAATGACTGCTCGTACGTAAGAGTGGCCACTGCTGGCTTACCTATAACGTGGCTGAGGATGAGGTATGAGATATATTGAGTATTGAGGGCCATGTTGTAACCAAACAGTAGGCCAACAGTTGCCATCCACTCATCTTTTCTTTGGCCTTTCTCTTCCTCTCCATTCATCAACATTCATACTCCATCACTCTCTTTGGCACATAAATGTCTACGCATAGAATAGAATAGAATAGAATATACTTTTCGTACCACTTGCTCAAAAAAGTGACATTCTATGCCACAAAAGGCGAACATAACAATAGTCATTTTTAATCTGTGAAAAACAGGGAAAGAATGTTGTACTGAATTTCATTCTCTCTCTAGGGAGAGAATGTGATTTAAATTTGGAATACTTAGATTAGGGTAGACTCGATCGAAAGCTAACCAAAATAATATAACATTAAAAAATAAAGATTTCGAGTCGACAACATATATCCGCAAAATTCGTATTGTCGAGTATTTTGTAAATTTCTAATGATTTTCTGACCAGACAGATCGCAGCCGCCATGATTGACATCGGTTATCATGTTGAGTTTTTTTTTTCTTTCTTTATTTTCGGCCTATGACTTACCGTGACACCTACATTTAGTACCTTGATGTGTAGTATTTGGGACACACGTTTCACCCGAGCGAAGCCGGATTTTCATCTAGTTAAATAAAATTACGAAAACCGACGAGGCCGTATGAGCTTGATGCCTTTGCTTTTTTAATTTGCCGCGTTTTTGTATTCTTCAAATACATAAACGTTGAGTTTATTTTTACTTATTTTTATAAATAAGTTAATGTTAAATATTAATGTTTAAAATTCGTATCTCATATTATTACTGCGTTATTTTTTTCGCAAATGGTACGAAAAGTAGAGTATTTTCCTCGGTGATAAAGCTGTCTTAGTCTTGGGTGAACTTAAATCCCTCGCTACACTCAGGACTCGTCTTAAATCCCTCGCTTCGCTCGTGATTTAAGTTTTTAACACCCTCGCTACGCTCGGGAGTAAACCTCGAGTCCTTCGTTACGCTCGCGATTTAATTCGCCACCCGCGACAGAAGACCCTGCTTAATCCCCTTGGTTAATAATCTACTGTTTATTTCATTAGTTAACAGGATGTAACATGTCACTTACAAATATAATTTTTACAAGTGCGTTTCGGGTATTTTTGTTGGCGCAGTTTGTCCGGGGAGGGATGTTTTGCAGCCTTTTTTAAATTTCTACGCATGCAACCTCTTCGCAAGTAATTTCTTGTACCGTCTTAGTCACGCTTTATAATCGATTTCAGGGCCAAAGCCTGCCGGGACTCATTCCATCACCGTGACCCCGGAACATAAAGGGCTATTTAAGGACACCGTTTAGTCAGTACAAGTCTGACAGTCCCTCCGGGGTGGGAGGACTCATTTGATGATTATACCACGTAAAAAAAATGGTCGATTTCAACCGCTAATATCAATAAATTCAGAATCCTACGATTAAAAGATAAACTACGGTATTTAGCTCAAATTGCGATTACCTACATTGTTGTATGTTATTAAATATAAACGTCTTGTAATTTCGTCGTAATATTGAAAGGTATTACAGATTATATCGACGGTTTATCGCTACATAACTATGTTGAAAGAGATAATGAGATAAGTGAACGGAGTACTTTTAATTAAGTTACAAGGAGATGAATCACGTACTTATGTATTATTATAAACAGCAAAACATAATGTTGTATTGAAAGTTTACTGTTGTCTAGTCATAGAAATTCACAATAATAAAAATGGTTTTTCATAAGTTGTCGGAAAACCGTTTAAATACAAAAAATCTTATGTAATAACATCTTATCTTATCTTTAATCGAATCTAATCTAAATATCTTATCTTATCTTTAATTTGATTGTTTTTCCAGTGTTGTAAATGTTTTACAAATGTAAAAGTTTGGATGTTGAGATTTTTGCACCTTAAATATATCAGAACGGCTGAACTTATCTTGATGAAATTAGGGTCAGAGGATAACAAAGTCTCTAGTATAATTTTGTTATCCTCTACTACTACTACTAGTCTATATGTATTTGAGAATATAAAGGAAAAAAAAAACTGTCAAGTAATTCAGAAGAACATCGCAGTACAGAAAGACTCAAAAAGTGACTTTTTGTACCATTAAGATGTAGATTATTATCTCTTTGTCTAATTAGAAAGCTTAGCGATCAAGTTTTTTCTTATAATTTGTGTAGTCTTAAATGATTTTTGTTTTCTTTATCGATGTCAATAATGATTGAAATGAAGATATTTTACTTTCTATAAATGTAACAACAGGGTTATTGATGTATTTTTACAAGAATCGATATCTTATTTTTATTTAGTCTACAATATAGGTAGATTTGTCTTTTAAAATTCTACATTTTACAGAATCTGTATCCTTTTAAGCGACAAGATCGGATATATCGGACAAATATTTTCGGGTCCATTTCACCAACGTAGGATATATTATTTCCGACAAAAAAAAGCCATTTAATGTGCTTTAAGTATTACACTTGCGTCTAAGTTGGAGTTTTTTTTCGATTGGCGCTGGGGGCACGACAATTGATATGAAGTCTGGCGGTTAAAAGGATATTATATTTCACAGATTCTTCATTTAACAGATTCTTTAATATTTTTTTAGGCAAGTGGATAAAGCAGTGCCTTACGTCACGGTCATATTGAAGCCGACGCGACACTAAGGATTCTTGGGGTGAACCTCCGTAGCGTAGCGCACTAAACACTTGCTTTGCCTTTTTGTTGCGTGGTCAGGTTTTAGCCCTATCATTGTGCTGACAAATTTTCAGGCGCGCGTGGAAGACAACGCACCGGATTGACGGCGCGTTGTGGTCATGGTCAAAAATGTGGGCATGGTCCATGATCGGACAGCAAGTCGCACGACTAGCTTTACCTTAGATTAACAAGCAGGTGGTTTGAAAATATATTTTTGCACTGCCTTACCCCCTAAGTGCGTAATCTACTATTGCCAGTAGCGCCAAATATATGTTTTTTATTGTATGAAACATTCAGAGGTTTCAACACAACTAAGAATAAATCTCTTCAAATAATGCAAAATGAAATTGAGACATTAAATAAGTGGCTGCAATACAAATAAACGAAATTCGACATGATAAATATGATAACGCAACGATCTGTCAGGAGGTAGGTCACACCGTACTTCAAGTCGCGGTCAAAGATCAAACCGGTGCTGGTGGCACGTAGCCTTATAATCTTATGACCTCTAGACCTCTGGACCTCTGTAATAGACTACTATTCTGACCAGTGACTCGATTTTAGGCGTAGATATGATGCAATTGAAGAGGTCTATGTATTAAACTACGGTACCAGAATTGATTAGTGAGTTTCGAAATATAACAATTTTCAAATATTACGATAATTTAATTACGATTTTTTTTTGTCAAACGGGAATGACAAGATTCGGCCCGATTCATGTTGTGCCCAACAGAATTTCTTAATTAAATATAATTCAAAACATTAAACATAGGTGAGAATGGTATACAAAAAAAAATATAAAATCAATTAATCAGTTAGAAGTTTTTTTATGTAAACGCTAAAGTTAGAAGTATTGAGTGGTCGACACTCCGGTACTCAAAGGGTAGTCGTTTGAGTAAGTAGCGAAGGACACCGTGGATTTTATTCAGTACAAGGCTGACAGTCCCTCCCGCCGTGCCCGGGTTACCGGGGCGCCGTGCACGAAAAAAGAAAAGACAAAGCGCGAGAACATCGCAGGTCCGTGCTCGGGAATCTAGCGCTGAACGTGCGCAGCGTCTCAGTGATTATAAGCAGCATGTCTCAGCAACACGGGATATGGAGACTAGCGCCAAGCGCTCGCAGCGGCTCGCTAACCAAACAATGACAACATCACAGGCCCGTGCTCGGGAATCTAGCGTTGAACATGAGCAACGCCTAGCAACAGAAAGTCGGCGGGCGGTTACTGTCAGTATGCAATAAAAACAAAATCCTCCTTTTGGCAGTCAGGAAATAAATCATAGCACTCAGTACTAACCGAACCACACTCATAATTTCATCACAATTTTAAATGTTTACCGCCCAACGAAGTGGGCACGGGTCAGCTAGTAGCTCAATAAAACTAAAAAAAATACATGACAACCCCTCAATCCGCATTTTATTGCTAAGCTTTAAGTATTTATACACTAACAACATGGCCGATTTGATGGCGGCATACAAACCGCGGTAGATGAACCCAATCGAGTTCAGTAGTTCATAGAGAAGGGACACGCATCGCACCGCATATTACAGTAGCTATACCTATTTACCATAAGCAATACAGCATAGAATATAACTTGCGTAGATGTGACAAACTACTTATTACGGGACTGCCAGGGTTGGGCAACTGGGAGCTTACCTTGACTTACACTGTTGGAAAAAAGATAGAGCTATACAAGTCGTTTAGTGCCATCTCGTTCCCACAGTGGAACGCTTTATGGCGTCATAGAAGGCCACCTGCTCACTGGATAGATAAAGACTTTGCAAAAATTAGCAAAACATTAGATGCCTTTTGGAATAAAACTGGGTTCCTGAACGAAAATAACGTTACCGTCAAACGGGGTTATTATTAGAGGAAAATAACTAACAGATGTGCAATATTTCTTAATCATTGTACTCTCAACAAACATTTTAATATTCATAATACTTTCGTTAGTTATAAATACAATATAAATTCATAGTTTTTATTTATACAATCTTTTACTTGATTGTAGAAAAGGTCAAGATTATTTTTGCAATATTTAGCGATATTACGAGTAATTTAGAGAGAAAAACAACGGGGTGGATGACCTAGTCATGCACCAAGTGAACTGGGTTTTTATTGCTGAATTGAGGCATTATCATTAGATTTCTGAATTTATTTTATTTACAAATAAGGGTTTATTTTCTTTTTCTTGTTTCAGAACGCTAATAATATTTTTTTTTTTGTTTTTGTGAAAATATATAAAAATGCATTAAATATGGTTAAAATATAAATAAAAGAATGTAATAATAATAACCTTTATTTCAAACTACATAAAGAGGTCCATAGTTGATTTAGTATTTTGGTGTAAACTGTGACAATGGTGCAATAGTAGATTATTTACCAAGGGGATAAAGCAGGGTCTTCTGTCGCGGGTGGCGAATTAAATCGCGAGCGTAACGAAGGACTCGAGGTTTACTCCCGAGCGTAGCGAGGGTGTTAAAAACTTAAATCACGAGCGAAGCGAGGGATTTAAGACGTGTCCTGAGTGTAGCGAGGGATTTAAGTTCACCCAAGACTAAGACAGCTTTATCACCGAGGAAAATACTCTACTTTTCGTACCATTTGCGAAAAAATAACACAGTAATAATATGAAATACGCATTTTAAATATTAATATTTAACATTAACTTATTTATAAAAATAAGTAAAAATAAACTCAACATGTATTTGAAGAATACTAAAACGCGGCAAATTAAAAAAGCAAAGGCATCAAGCTCATACGGCCTCGTCGGTTTGTCAAACGGGTGAAACGTGTGTCCCAAATACTATACATCAAGGTACTAAATGTAGGTGTCACGGTAAGTCATAGGCCGAAAATAAAGAAAGAAAAAAAAACTCAACATGATAACCGATGTCAATAATGGCGGCTGCGATCTGTCTGGTCAGAAAATCATTAGAAATTTACAAAATACTCGACAATCCGAATTTTGCGGATATATGTTGTCGACTCGAAATCTTTATTTTTTAATGTTTTATTAATCTGGTTAGCTTTCGATCGAGTCTACCGTAATCTAAGTATTCCAAATTTAAATCACATTCTCTCCCTAGAGAGAGAATGAAATTCAGTACAACATTCTTTCCCTGTTTTTCACAGATTAAAAATGACTATTGTTATGTTCGCTTTTTGTGGCATAGAATGTCACTTTTTTGAGCAAGTGGTACGAAAAAACAAATATTTTAGTACAGTGGTATAGTCGTTAGTAGTTTTTATTTACGTAGACCAGTGACTAACCCCATCCAGAGTCCCTGAAAGGGACAGTTCGGTCTGGCAACAATCATTTTCACTAATGTCGTGGACATGCTAATAGGTACAATAATGGACAACTTGCTGTCCGACCATTGACCATGCCCGGGTCGACGGCGCGTCGTGTTCCACTCGCGCCTTAAAGAGCGTCAGCAAAATGATGGGGTTCTCAGAGGGCCAAAGCCTGCCGGGGTCGCGGGACTTATTTTCATCACCGTGACCCCGGAACATAAAGGACTATTGAAGGACACCGTGAATTTTAGCCAGTACAAATCTGACAGTCCCTCCCGCCATCGCGATAATACTCGTACACTAAGCGCGCGAGTTGAATGCAGAGCTTAGGAATGCGGTAGTGATGTTGACAAGTATGGCAAAGTACTACACTGCAGGCGTGAGAGGTGGGGCGTGCGGGTAGCGGGGGGCTCTTCACCTCAGACCCCGACTGCATTCAACTCGCGCGCTAACTGTAGATATTATTTATATTTAAAAATAGCATCGGTTAGCCAATCGTCCTACTCGTGATTACGACTATGATGGTAACACCATCATACATTCACATAACATAACTAAGGGAATGTGTGGGAATCTTACGTCACTTCCAAATTGGAAAAATTATTCAAATCGCTTCTATTAATATTGTTTGGTTCTGACAAAAATGTTATAAGTTATTCAAGTGACCCAGTAGTAACGCCTCCGACCTAAAGTTGTAGGTCGTGAGTTCGAATCCATCCAGGCGAATTTAAGGTGCCACTGCTTTCAAAATGGTGATGGAAAACATTATGATGAAATACGGGATTCCTGTCTTAGAAACAAATATTCAGTTTGGGACAGAGAATTGTACTAAAACAAAAAAAAAAGCTCGGAAAAGTCAAAAAATTACATTATCGTTTTATTAACTTTAAAGAACAATTACTTTACACTTTTATTAATTCCATTTTTATAAAAAATATTTACCAAAAGCACAAAAATGAGAATACAAAAAAATTATACCAACAGCATCGGGAAGAAAAAGGACTGAGTACCGGTGATTAGGGCTTTTGAGAGAGGAACCTCCTAACTACAGGCGTTGTGTCCAGTAGTACTAGTTTTTGGTCGAGACTCTTGGCAATCAAAACATTGGCCGACTCGGCAATCGGCACAATGCCAGTTAATTTTTTTACTATGGTAGTTCTGAATTCAGTTTTCATTATTTTGAACATTGAGATTTTACCCGTTAGCATTGTATTGTCATTCAGAAAATACTACAGAAATATACCTGAGGTAAGAATATTATGAGTATATTATTTTAGATAAACAAAGTATTTGCAAAGTTACAATAAAAAAGCCCAATGCATCAGAGTATGACATATTTATTGTAAACACAATAATTTGCGATAAACATTGAGCTATTACTACTACGTATAGAGACGATACAACGTATGACCACTATGTCCCATCCAGGATGAGTGCGCGCGCTCAAGTTCATTCTATCGTTTGACAGCTCGTGGTGTGTTCTAGGCGCGCGCACTCATCGTGGATGGGACACAGTGGTGATGCGTGGTGTCGTCTCTATACGTAGTAGTAATAGCTTAATGGCGATAAAGTACATTTTTGAAAAAACAAACATCCGAAAAAAAATAACACTCTTCTGGTCTCATAACAATCATTTATGTTTGGACACCATTACTAACCACATGGATTATCACTTTTTGATGGTGGACAAACCGGTCTTTTCTTTCCTGCTCCTTGTCCAGAACTATGATGACATTCTTTTCGTGGTTGTGGTACCCCTGTGCACGGTTCTCCACCACCAGACAAACGAAATTTCGGTTCACATAGAATTTTCTTACTTTTCGTCATGGGCGGTGGTCGTCCAGTAAATGCCGGCGATGGACATGTCGGCACAGGCCTGAAAACTTCTCGTTTTGGCTTACAAAACCTAGATTTCTTCGGTTTTGTTGATGGACGTTTAGGCAAGTGTGGACTGGCGGAACAAAGTGAACAATTTGTAAAAGGACAGGTTTTTAAAGTGCACGGTTTCATCTTTGTGCACGGATCCTTTTTCCGTTTGCAAGGGCCGCATTTGCGCTCCACGGGGCATATCGGGGGCTTCGCTATGGGGGGACAGGGTGGCACGGGGGGGTCGCAGCAGTCTTTATGTACTTTGGGTGGCGGCGGCGGGCATTGAGGGTTCTTCCTCTCGTAATAAGACCTTATTGGCGACGCCCAAGGTAACACACCACCTGGATTCCAGATGCGACTGTTGTGTACCTGAAAATAAGTTATTTTTTTAATATTTGACATTTGCCGGTGCCTACCTGACGTTTTAAAGCGAAAGTAGTTCCACTGTGGGAACGAGATGGCGCTAGACTTATATAGCTCTGTCTCTTTTAGACTTCTCTCTCTTGGTAGACTGGGTACGAAAATGAATTATATTTGTACTCAATTTACTGCCATTACCTCAAACGTATTATGTGTGGTAATAGAAGTAGTTTTGGAACCAAAATCATACGTTTTAGAATTCATTAACTATTCCTTTCATTTTATTTTTATTTATTCTCTTCAGAAAAAACTTTACATGTCTGCATCAATTCTGAAGCAACCGTGCAGTGGCAGAACTACAGCAATACGGCCATCTTGGTTTGATCTTCATCCACGTTAAAAGTGTAACCTTTTCGCCAAACTTTTTTTTAATAACGCGTTTGTCCTACTACTGGGCTAAGGCCTCCCCCATAATCTTCCACTCTCTACGTTGTATGCTGTGCTCCGGTGAAATCTTTTAATAATTAATTTATGGAAAAAAGTAAAACATAGAGACATGCCAATAGCGGCCAAAAAAAATATTGCTCTACTGGCATTATCCAGGGAGCAAACAAGGGACTGTATGGAAAAACGCCGTTGTGCATTGTGGTTGTCATGCCTTTTCCAGGCCTTCGGCAGCGACGCCAGTCCGGCCGGCCCCACTGTATGATCACTCAGGCCCATCGATCCCCATGCATTCTACACACAATAATAATAATATAATAAGAATAATATTCCACAACTATCACACAACGCCATCTAGTCCCAAGATAAGCAGAGCTTGTGTTATGGGTACTAGACAACTGATAAACATACTTATATATTTCTAAATACATACATATTATAGATAAAATACACCCAGACACAGAACAAATGATCATGCTCATCACACAAACATTAGTCCTGGGTGAGAATCGAAACCACGACCCCCGGCATAGCAGTCAGCACTAGACCATCAAATCAAAACTCCTCACCTTATCAATACGTTTGCTGATAAGTGGTACCTCCAAAGTGATCCTTTTCAAAGGTAAGCTATCATAACCTCGTGGAAGAAAAGCTTTTGCTTGATTCCATGTATTTCTTTTTACATAATCCTGTATATAGTATGGACAAGGCTTGGTCGGCTTGAAAAGTTCAATGACCTTTGTTGCGACTGATCGAGAAAATCCAGAATAAAGCCTAGTGTTTTGTCTAGCTAAAATATCACCAAAATTATGACAACCTAATATTACATTTCGTATATTTAATTTTAATCTAATAGACATAATAAATTTATCAGTTTTTGTTTTATTTTATACAAAAATTTAGTTCATGTCAAAGTATTTTATTCAGAAATGTCACCAAGTCAAAAGATGATGTTACGTCAAAGTCAACGGGACCAAAGAGTTTCTATGCATTGTGTTATGAGACTTTTTATTCATTTTTTAAACCATGGAAGTATTGTGACGGGACCCCCTCTAGAGGGCCAAAGCATGGGTCGCGGGTCTTATCTCAATACCATGACCCCGGAACGAGGGCTATTGAAGGACACCATGGATTTTAATCAGTACGAGTCTGACAGTCTCTTCCGCCTTGCCCTGGGAGGGAGGACTCATTTTATGATTTTACGACATAAAAAGGTGCCATTTGAAGTTCATTTTATTAATTTTCAATTAAATTCATGGAGACAATCTTCTTATACATATATAAAAATCAATAACTGCTCGTTAGTTTCGCTAAGACTCGAAAATGGCTTGACCGATTTGGCTGATTTTGGTTTTGAATTATTTTGGGAAGTCTAGGGAAGGCTAAAAAGGTTAGGAAAAAGAGGCGGTATGAAGTTTGCCGGGTCAGCTAGTCATATATAATTTTGTTACTTTAACGAAGCCACGGGTAATAAGAATAGCATATACATAACATCAAGCTTCTAGTCCCTTTTTTTTTTTTCTTTTTTTTTTTATCGTGGTAAAATCATCAAATGAGACCTCCAACCCCGGGCAGGGCGGGAGGTACTGTCAGACTTGTACTGACTAAAATCCACGGTGTCCTTCAGTAGCCCTTTATGTTCCGGGGTCGCGGTAATAGAAATAAGTCCCGCGACCCCGGCAGGCTTTGGCCCTCTGAGAGGGGGGGCCCCGTCATTTTTGCTGACAGCTCTTTGAGGCGCGCGTGGAACACGACGCGCCGTCGACCCGGGCATGGTCCATGGTCGGACAGCGAGTTGCCCTTTACTCGCTGTCCGCATGCCCGCGCCTACGGTGGCCGGAGATCGTCTTGCGACGTACGGCGCCGTGGGCGTACACCACTGCGGTTGGGGCGGAGGGAGGACGCTGTCCTCTCTCTCTCGCGGCCCGCCGCCTCCTTCACGAGCATTACTGCCTCGCAGAAGGCGGCGACCGCTTCCCACTCCGTCTCGCTCCGCAGCATGGCCGAAACCAATGCCGGGCGCGAGAGGTCTCCGCCTATCGCCGCCGTGAGGACACGTCGGTGCTCTGCCCAAGCTGGGCAGTCTTGCACCGTATGCTCTACTGTGTCCTCCGGGCGATCTTCGCAGTGGTGACACCCCGGCGTTTCCTCCTTTCCCATCAGCCACAGGTACCTCCCGAAACTTCCGTGTCCGGTGAGGACCTGCGTCATGCGATAGGTCAGGACGCCGTGACGTCTCTCCAGCCACTCCTCAAAAGCTTGTAGTCCCTAAGGGCCTAAACAGAAGTACACCAAATCGTGCTCTCAGTCTTTGCTAGTTATGTTTAAGGGCGCGTAACTAGAAAGTTGGCAACGCCTCAAATAGCTGTCAAATATTTACAAGTTTTAATTAATTTGGTAAATTTACTGTATGAAAATAAGAAATATGACTCTGTAGTGCACTAAATCGATTACGGAATGCAATAATTAGTATCTTAACACCGAATATATAGTTTTATATGTGAAAAAAAAAAGGATTTGAAAACTTTCTAAATGTTTTTTTTTTTCACCTTAAACAGTTACAACATCGAATTCAGTGTTTATATTGCATTCCTATTATGAAAGTTTTAGTGCACTACAGAGCCATATTTCTTACCGCATACAGTAACATTGCTAAATTAATTGAAACTTGTTAATATTTGACAACTATTTGCGACGTTGCCAACTTTCAGAATACGTACTCTTAAGTAAAAAGTAATAGGGCGAGTCTTTCGCCATCACTTGGGTAAAATTCTCAACACTGTGGTTGTTTCTAAGACTTCAGAAACACAAAAACCCAAAAACACTCCAATACAGTAGTCCTTGTAGTCATAGATCATAGAAGTACCTACTCATAAACAATACAATAAAAAAATCTTCTCATAACCATAATGCACTTGCGCTTTTTCAAGTTTACATAATATATAATGTGAAGGTTGTAGACTTTCTTAGGCGGGGAGGCTTCGCCGGCGATCGCAGTCGGCAGTCGCAAGAGACGCGCGCACTCCCGCGCATGTGTAGTGACTGTTACTCTACTTTTTAAACTTTTCTTTAGTGTTGTGTATGGATAAAATGAGGCTTATATTTTGGGTAAGTTCAAAATCAGTGATTTTTTTAAACATTATTTTTTCGGACGTATTGGTATTTTTTTCGCTGTGAAAGTTTTTCGAATGTTAAAGTGTTTACGATTTAAATGTAAAAGTGGGAAATCGTTGTGTCAAATTGTTGTATGTTTGGATTGAGTGTGACCCATCAGTGTTTCTGTGGGCGATAAAGAAAAAAAAAATGGAAATGTTTTTATCGAAATTGATTATAGCCACTGTGTTTTTTTTGTGATGAGAGGATAAAATAATTACGTGGAAATTACATGAAGGCTTAATAAAAAAATACTTCTGAGCCCTGCATATTCTCTGTGCAAACTAAAGTATAATGGATTTTTTAATATACTAATTTAAATACAACAAATAAACATATTTAATAAATAGTTAAATTCTGCCTTATACAAAAAAGAAATATCGGTTTTTAAAACACGTGTAAAAGTTAGAAAACCTAAAGACAACTTCATTTAAAAATAACGCTTGCTCGTACAATTTCTCTCTATAAAGAGACTTCTATTTATAAAGCAGTCCCCGCAAATAACCGCTTTCAATTAAATAAATTTGTATTTAATTGGAGAGTACCAGCAGACATTTCAAAAAATTTAACATTCAAATAAAAACCATAAATATATTTCCATAAAGTTTTTTATCCATTCACATAGGAGAATGTACGATTGTAAATCATCAAAAAACGAAAATTTCACCCGCATAATGATTCACTAGATGTATAGATATTTTTATACATCCTCGTTGATAGTTACGTAAAAATATACAGAAATGTCCAGCAAAAGTGGGTCGAATCGACGGACAGATTCGCGGGCGGAACTCCTCGGTGTAAAAGACATCAACGCGCGCTCTCCGAAGGTGCTCACTATTATTATACCTATCACCTATTTACTTTATCTTGTATATACGACTTTATTATACAACCTACGATGTCCACTCTCTATATTTGTATAGCTAGAGAGTGTATGATTCTGTTAATGTAATATACGGATGGAAAATTATGTCATAATCGTTTAAATATGTACTTGAATAATTAGAGAAAATGTCACGTCATTTTTATTTGTTTTTTTTTTTCATTTGAATTGAATAATTTATAATATGTATACTGAAGTATACAAATCATATTTAATATATTTTTTTCATCGCATTCAATGGCATTATAAAAAACATGTTTATAAAGAACCCGAGCGGAGAAAATCATTAAACATCTCAACGATTTTATCTAGTAATCAAGCCGTTAATCACAGTCACGTGATCAATGTTCTAAAACCCCTATTTTCTACTAAATCTGGGACAAACTCGGTCATTAACCTCTAAGCATCCCCCTCATCTCGCGAGAGACGTCAATAATTACAGCCTCACACTTCCGGCATTGAGTTTATGCAACATAAAATGCATATAGCTACCGTTTGCATAAATATAATTACGTTAATTTACGTTTATTATTTAACGTAACGAATTTTGAGTGCATTCCGACATTTATCTTATAAACTAGAATTAATAAATTTGAAATTAACGAATTTTATTCAAAAATGTTTTAAGAGTTTTTTGTGAAATTCCGAAATTAGATAATATATGCATGTTTGAAAGTAAAATCTACGATATTTGTTTTATTCAAAAGTCACACTGTGTTTCTCTATATGTGATGTAATACGTGAATCAATAACAGCCAATCTTTTGCATAACTTACTCACTCACACTTAAATTTAAGTTGTTTTAAAAATGTTCCACTTAGCATTGAGCAAGAATATTGTTCAGTCAAGGAATCGAACTTGAGACCTTGAGCAGCGAAAACAAGTAAAAGTATGTAAAGCAATATATGTGTGCGAAAGTTGCTAAATTTTGATCAAAGTTTAGATTGTATGTATTTTTTTCTTATTAATGAAATGCCAAGGTCGTTGGCACATGTTTGCAATGCTTCGGTTACCATCTCTCTAAGTTACGAAATTATGCTTTGATGATCATCGTGTAACAAGTGTTGATTCATTAAAGTAAATAGCAATTAATCAAATCAAAGTTGCCTCTTTTTTAATAGTGGCAATTTTTAATAACCATCAACCTTTTATGACATTTCTGGGTCAAGTCATTAAGTCAAAAAGTATCAAGTGATTAAAATACTTGAAATAAAAAAAGAAAACTATGGTGGTTGGTTTTTTAATGAATTTAAATGAAAATAGGATCCATAACAACAATTGCTTATGGATGAAAAAAAATACAATGTTACATTTAAAGTCAAAATTTTAATATTGCCTCTTTTCAAGTCTTCTCAAGATTCACAAATTTTAACTTAAACTATAAAAATGATGTAACATTACGACGGAGAAAGTATAAACCCAAATAACATCACTAATTTTGCAGTTAATGTACATACGAGCATACAATTATATCATAATTACACAAAAACACACATTATGAACATTTTCAAATGTATTCTACATTATACAAGTCATAGTTAAAATGTACACCAGAATATACATTTGATTTTTTTTGTTATTACTGGTATATTATGAAAGTTAATTAAATGATTTAAATGTTGTGTTTTATAGCGAACAATTTGCAAATTTATTGAGCATTTAATGTGAAATTGTGCATTGATTTGTATGTGTTACTTATCCGGTGGACTGAATATTATTAGATTTGAGCTAGATTTTATGGCATGATAATTATTATAAAGTTAGTAATTATAACTTTATGAAAAAAGTGGTAGTAAGTACATCAAACACAAAGCCTATTTTTATAACACTTTCATTGCTATATGCTTAAAACTGAATTTGTCAAATGAAATATGACTTAGAAATCGAGAAACCTTTAGTTTCTTTTCACTTTAAATCAACAATAATATAATAATAATAATATTCCACAACAGTCACACAACGCCATCTAGTCCCAAGCTAAGCAGAGCTTGTGTTATGGGTACTAGACACTGATAAACATACTTATATATTTCTAAATACATACATATTATAGATAATTATAGATAAATTACACCCAGACACAGAACAAATGATCGTGCTCATCACACAAACATTTGTCCTGGGTGGGAATCGAACCCACGACCTCCGGCATAGCAGTCAGGGTCACTAACCGCTAGACCAACAGGCCAGTCAAACAATGAGCCCATCCTTTCCTTAACTACTTTGAAGTAGGCTTCCACTTGAAGTAGTTTCAGTTCAATACTTTACATGGAGCAAATATGTACTTATCTGACTCTAAAATTATCTTACAAGATTATAATATCGGTGTAAAAACAATCCGTATTAATGTAGGTTAAAAACTATCTGCGTACCCAATTTCAACCAAATTGGCTCTGAAGTTTTTGCTTAAAAAAGTAACAATCATCCGTCCATCCTCACAAACTTTAGTATTAATACTATCCTAATAATATTATAAACGTGAAAGTTTGTATGTGTGGATGGATGTTTGTTACTCTTTCACGCAAAAACTACTGAACGGATTTGGCTGAAATTTGGTACACACATAGTTTATAACCTGGATTAACACATAGGATATCATATTTTTATCCCGATTTTATGTTCCCGTGGGATAATTTCGGAGTTGTAGCGGGTGAAGCCGCTGGCAACAGCTAGTTACTAATAATAATATATGATCTTAACTGATTTCGGCCACAGCGACTTGGATCTGTCTATTGAGTGCATCGCTGGTGTGTGTGTGTTTAATAACTAAGATTTCACTAAATAAAAATCAAAAATATCGTTCAAACTCAACTAGCGTTTGACACAGTTACATTTTAGTGAAAAAAATGTCACAAGAAATGACATTATCATCCATATAAATGAGACTACCTGAGAGAGGCAGGAACTAGCAGGTGCAAGTCGTGACCGGTGAGAGGAGACAGTCAATAACTGTACAAGTTATACAGAAGTATTAATACCGACAATCTCTACTTAACACGTTGACAGTCCGTGCATTATATGTAATGCATTCTTGGTCTGGCTGTAACTTCCGTGCATTACATGTAATGCACTCTTGGTCTAGCTGTGACGTCCGTGCATTACATGTAATGCACTCTTGGTCTAGCTGTGATGTTCGTGCATTATGTAATGCATTCTTGGTCTAGCTGTGACGTCCGTGCATTAAATGTAATGTAATGCATTCGCCAAAGGCAACTGATCTGCGTTTTCTGGGCTGGACGTGTGAGCTAGAGGTATGATTTTCTAGGGAAGTATGAAAAAAGCTGTTTATATAAAAGAAAAACTATTGGACGTCCCACGAGATTATCTAAAATAGACGGGACTGAAGAGTTTGTTGGTTTGGTTGCACGCGCTAATCTAATCGCGCTTATATGAAACTACTGATTCGATTTAAAAAGAAAATATGTTTGAAGGACCATAGGTGATGATTAAGGCACCTTCGATTCTTTCCAGAAAGAAAATACGTTTATTGGCACATGCCATAAGTACACAACACTTAAATAAAGAAAGACAACATTGAAAAAAATCTTTTTTTGAAAAAAAACGTTGCCCCACACTAGGAATTTCTCTTGTGTCGTGGGTGCGTTTACAAATATATAAACTCACATACACAAACGCCCAGACCCCAAATTAACTACTTGTGGATCATATAAATATGTACCGTGCAGGAATCAAACCCGCGACACGCAATTACAACTAAACATTAAATATTGTGTGACTCACGACTGTGCCAAAAATGCCCAGTTCAGCAAATGCCGGACAACTGGTACCCAACGCCTTTTTTTTTACGTGGTAAAATCATCGAATGGGTCCTCCAACCCCCTACTGTCAGACTTGTACTGACTAAAATCCACGGTGTCCTTCAATAGCCCTTTATATTCCGGGGTCACGGTGATGGAATGTGTCCCGCGGCTTGGTGCCCAACGCTGTAGAAATTAACCTTTTGAATATCACTGTCGTATATTACACCGTGAGTCGAAAGTTACGCACGATTGGTTGTAGTGAATGGGACGACTCACCCAGGCAACGTTGAGTTTGTTTTGTTAAGCGTTGTAAAAGATAGTGTAGTGAAAGATCAGAATATTTCGACAGATACGTGAGAAAAAGATACAGGCAACAGGTTTGGTGATAAAGACAGGAAAAGGAAATATGGGACCTAGGGTGTGTTTCTGACATTTAAACGCAGATTAGGATAAAAGAAGCGCTTTTTCTATTTAAAAGTGACAGAGGAATAGTTTAAAGAAAATACCTTATTATAGAAATGTTCTATGTAGAATGTAAGTTATACCCATTATCAAACTCACATTAGAGTTTCTTTGTTTAAACGCGGTAACTGGTTGAAATTTATATATTTTTGAGGGATAGTCTATTTATCGAAGAAGGCTATACGCTAAATAAACCGCGCTTTTAAAATTCATTCCTTGGCACAGCAACGACAAATGCTCTATTGAAAATTCATAAACACAATTGTGTTTAGGCAATTATTTAGGAAATACAGCTTTACAACTCATAGTTTCTAATCGTAAACACACTTATACTCAAAAGAATAGAAAACCTATGTACATATCTATATTTTTCTTAGATTTCTTCGATGTGTAAACGAGTACATATTTAAATTATAAAGGCATTCTTTACCGCATATATATAAATAAATAAATCCTATAGTTTTAAATCGGGCAGTGTGTTAGTGAAATCTGGCGGTTTGCGACCAACCAATCAGGTTATACATGCTCGTAATATTAACTACATAGATGGCCTTAACACTATGCAAGGATATGTCGGTTTATATTATGTTTTTAAAAATATACATATTTATGTTTATGTTAGTATACAGTGTGTAAAACATCAGTTTCATATTTTCAGTAGCAACATAGGATCAAAATTAGTATTTAAACAGTTGACGTGTAAATTCCAAAAATACTTAGTTTTGTATTTTTTTTTTTTTGTGCATAACGACACTGCCATTTCATGAGTTGTACTAGATATATTATATAATTATATTTTGTGGTATCCCATCCAGAAGAGATGACACTGGAGAATATTATCTGGACAAAAAATATTCCATAAAGCGCACAGTTTTAAGAAGATCTCTTACTTTTATGCTCTCTTTTTAATATAATATTGTTTTAATAACTATTTATTTATTTATTTCTGGCTTGTTGTCCCATGTTAAGACAGGTAGAACAAAGCTAGTTTTAATTAATCTTTCTCCCACATATTAGTGGATTAATATAACAAAAATGTTAATATAGGCTTTTAACAACCTTACACATAATTTTTTCATGCCGTATAAAGGTAGATATATGTGTTTGTATGTATGTCATTACCGTACCTTTTACTTTGAATTAAAACTGGTTCGGTTGTCAAAAACTGCTCGAATTTAAGGTGACATTCTACGATCCAATGTTGAAATATTTTTGGCATTGTAGGTCGTTATTAAAAGTGTAAGTTGTTAATTTTTATCGAGGTTTTTGCCATGCCAAAACTAGATTGTATGCTTTTGAATTTGTCTTTGAAAAAATAAAATATAAATAAATTCATCTTCGGAATGAACATCATAAGAGTGTTATAATTTTTATGGAGATATATAATTATGAGACATCTAATCAATAATATAAAAAAAGGATCGCTAAATGTGTTGCTAAGTCCATAACTTACAAACGGCTGGACCGATTCGGATAATTCTTTTTTTGTTTGTAACCATCAGGACCAGGTTAAAGAGGACGAAAACCATATATCCTCCCGTGCGAAGCCGGGGCGGGCCGCTAGTTATTAATATTAATATCAAAAGTAATAATACCATATAATTATAATTATCTTTCATGTAAATTATACGATATAATTATAAAGTATTATTACTTTTACGAAGATTTCTATTCAGGATTTCTAGACGAATACCACACTAATCTGTGACGTAAGCAGAGGTGTACACTATAAAGTGCCGTCAACCGCCACGGTTGGCTGATCCCAACCTTGACACTGCGTGAAATGGACCGTGACAACTGTAACCACGTGGTTTAGTGTAAGCGAGGCGTGGTTTTAAATACATGTGCTTTTACTCAGGGAAGTGAAGCAGACGTAGGGTTATGAGTTAAACTATGTATGTATGGATGTTGGAGCATAGGTTGAAAACTGCTCAACCGATTTTGATAAATGAAGAGTTAATTGAATGTTGATGATTTTGCCACAATTTTGAGGATTATTTGAATAAAATGTGTTTGTTTGAGTAAATTGCTTTTTTTTTGAAGTTCAACTACATTAAAATAATTAATTGTAAGTTTACAATTGAGTTGGCGTTTTATAATTAATCTGTAGTGTTGATCTTTATGCTCTGAACTTCCAATTTTATTTTTTTATTTTTTTGGATCATTTACTCTCTTATTTTAGATTATGTATAAAGATGGACAAATAGACCTATACCTTTTACTGTTGAGAGCATACATAGTACACGCCTTTCGGTTTCTCTGTCAACTTTCTCTTAAAATCTCATTTGATCATCATCAAATTATTACCTTCATTACAAAAAGCTATTCACCAGATGTTATGACATTAATTAACAATTTGCTATTCTTTGTTTAACTAATTATAGATCTTCTGTTAAATAATCTCTCTTTGCTGAAACAACAGTTATTAATCAGATAACTATGTGTTTATTGGATTTGCTTTTTGGCAAGTACCTACCTAGCTTATATAATCTATATGTTTTTAAACTGAAAAAACAGAAAAATTTTTATTAAAAATATGTTATAATCAATATATGTTTATATTATGTTTTTAATATTTATACAAAATTATTAAAGAAATAAGTCCATAAATATTTTGGGAAACCGAGCAAAATTGATACGTATTTTTTTATTTCAGATACATATAGCAAAAAAAAAATAGCGAGCTATGACATCGTAATTATGTATTTACTGTTTTATCAATTAATTTCGTATAATTTTTCCATAATGATGCAATATGTGATACTATAAATATTTATGTTCCCATAGCTCGGACACAATCCCTTTAAGTTCCACACCATGGGCTAATTACATATTTACCATCATATCATCATGTCCACAAAAATAAACAAATAAAACGTTTCCTAAATATTTATTTATAAACCAAACTTTCACTGTATCTTAAACATTTTCCTTTCAAAATATCAAACAGCTTACGTCATTTTTCACCTATTGCCTAATACTTCCGTTATTAGTTAAAGTTTTAAGATAAAAACGTTAAAATTATGAATGAATATAATCAATGTTATGGTTGTTTTATATGTTAATGAAACACATAAGTAGCTTTTAAAAATAATTTGCATGCTGAATAGTAGTAAGCGGAATATGTAGAACTTTTTAGATGTAACACCTCGATGTACCACATTTCACGCAAATAAAGATATTCTATTCATCCTTGAAGGGATGGGCAGAGATGAACCTAATGCAATGCAAAAATGCACAATGCAATGCACACCCACATTTTACGAGTTATATTTGTAAAAGTTTCATGTAATACGGATTTAGGACCTTATTGCCATCGGCTGATAGTTGCTGGGCACAAATATAGATTCCGTACTGAAAAATTCCTGATAACAAAGCCTAAGAAATATTGCCTAACCTGCCAAATGAATGTGTAGGTATAATAAAATAAAGGGAACTTACGAACTCATTCGCATGCCACTGAAACTCACATTTTCTCAGAACTAAGAAATGATCTGTTGAGTAAAATGAGGTCGAAGGATGGACTTAACTTCATATTCCATATTTATTTTAATCATGAGAAAAATAACACGAATATTTATTTTCATAACTCACAAATCATGTAAGTACACACGGCTGATGTGTATCAAGCTATACAAAACCAGTTTGTCCTAGTCTCGCTTTATACAATTTTTACACACAATTAACGGTCAGCTAATACTGGTTCTGGATAGCTTGATGTGTAGCCGTGTGTACACAACTAACAAACAACACAGACGAACACCATAACACCCGTATATAATCAATGGTACGGCTTAATAAGTAGATTTGTTCAGCCAATTAGATAATAGCTAGTATTAATGTATTACGAGCTATTGTTGCTCTGTAACTATGTTGAACAATCATACTGTGGGAAGTTTGGGTTGAAGAAAAAGTGGAGTGTGATGAAGAATTCATGTTTGTTTTTATTTACGTCAAATTTTGTAGAGTATTTTTTTATTGTAGCAAATGGTAAATCCTGTACTAGGTTACCACCGCCTGACCATAAGAAATAAATATAATAATATGTTGAACGCTTGTCTAAATCAGTGTCGTTTTGACGTTGGCAGTTTTTTATACAAGATGTGTTTAACCGATATTTAGTTTTTTTGCGGTAAGACTATAACAATAATTCTTGCATTACTAAAGTTAAGTAACTTAAGGTCAGGATATGTTATATTTTAAGTTAAAAACCTTATCTTCCTGGACGATAACGTATTTTATCAATTTTGATAATTGTTGAATTTCATACACAGCCACGTAGGAAATACACATGTTTGTCATACTTTTGAGGTGTTCTAATATTATATCATCAGACAGTCAAAACTGTTATGAAACTTTAGATGACACTGATAATTTCTGCAATAAAAAGACCCATATAATCATTTAATAGCTACTTAAAATTTTTCAAATTAAAAACATCAAAAATGCTAAAAACGTACCATTAACGCTAATTAAATTATTCAAACTACGACAGATTACGTAAAATAAACAATAAAAGTTGTAGTCGCAATCGTCTCCACGCCTTTCCGTGTGACCTTCAGTGAAAGTTCGAAGGTGTACAATTGACACATACAACGTAACAGAAAATTGCCACCCAATTATGAACCGTATATCTTTGACTATAAGTGTCATGGTTATTTCAACTTTTACTTTTTCATAAATCGCTAAGAGGAACGCAAATAGTCGGAGATTCACTTTCGTTTTATTTTTGAAGACGGTTCGGCGTCGCTTTTATGAATGGTGATACGTTATTATTAGTAGACATTATAACACTTTTCATCTTTCTCAAAATTAAATTATTTTATTTTGTTTTCGTTACCACATTTTGCTTCAGATCTATAAAGTATTAGCGGCCCGTCCCGGCTTCGCACGGGTGGAGGACCCGGTCTAAAATTTGAGATTTAAACTATCCTATCTCTCAAGTTGGATCGAACTGCACATGGTGTGCGAATTTTATTATAATCGGTTAAATGGTTTAGGAGTCCATTGAGGACAAACATTGTGACACGAGATTTATATATATTAAGATTAAGGCTTTTGAGAAGATTTAGGGTATCATGCGTCAGAAATTTCATTTTTTTCTGTACGAAACAGTTTAGTTGATAGACAAACAAACTTATATTTGAACAATAACTCAAATTAAAGTTTTTGCTAATCGAAATTATAGGTATCATTCATAACAACGACCAGGAAACGGGTTTTGTCGTCGGGAGAATAGACAAAATGACAGAACGTAAAAGATTTTTATCGGTTCAAGCATAGCAATGTTTAAAATATAGAAAAGATATGTTTCTATTCTTTATTGGTGTAAAAATAGTGTCATATTTGTGCAAAAAACAGTCGATTTGTATAGAAATAACTCTGTCTTTTCTTGTTAGAATAGAGATAGAATCGCCATGCTACGCGTGCAGAGAAATAGTCAAATTACTTAAGTTATAATCCCTGATGTAATATTTCATAACTTAACTATAATTATTCTCTTACTCAACATAAGTAGTCTCCCGTATATCTTTTACATAATCCATATATCCCGCCTTTGAAAAAAGACGAGATAGCATTTTATTATTTTTCCCTTTGCTGAGTCTCTGTAGTCGTTAGACAGAACTACAGATTCAAAATAATTTTTTGATGTAGTAACTTTAAAATATGTAGTCTGATTTATCTTAACGACTTTAAAAAAAGTAAAGCCGGCAAAGATGTCAAGCGATAGTGATGTGATTTGTGTGTAGTAGGATTTTAAGTATCGATAAAGTTTTATCTTTAACGTTATTTAAGTCGACAACTTGTTAATTAACAGGTTGTTGCAGCTGTTTTATGGCTAATATAATTCTTCTTAGTTTCTGAGTTTAAAATTTAATTAGTGTTACTCATGTTGTATACACATATTTCAATAGCAGCTCAAAAAACTTAACAACTTTACGAAATAATCAATTAAAATGGTTTTTATTGTGCAACTATATCAACAATATACAAAAAGAAAGAACTAATTAAATGCCTAAAATTTTATCTCATATCCAAGACTTTTTCTCCATAATAATACCATTTACAAGTCAATAAAATTAGAAAATTATCGATAGTGCTCTAACCTCAACACAATTGAATATCGATATTATAAAGAATTGTAATACTTACGCATATCTATCGAGTAAAGTTATGATAAATGCTCGTGGTTTATGGTTTTATAAGTCTATTTGAATTAGAAAGTTCTTAGAAGGCCGCCACAGGTTGTATATGGTGACAAAACTGGATGTTTACCTGTTCATCGGTATGTGTAATGTAAATTGTGATGTACAGGTATAGTTTCATTTCGTAAGCGAGTAAGAGCGTGCATTTTATCGATAAAATATTTAAATTAGTCGCATCACTACTTTCTGTAGAAAATATTTTTGATTTAAACATGTTTTTATGTTGTTTTATGTATCATATATGGTTGAGACAGCTAGCTTGGACTATCAACTGTCTCATTTTTGGGCAAAAATCTCCCTCCATTCACTAGTAAAGGCGTTGATTCTGTGCCACTTGTCAATTCTTGGGTAGACGTACAAAAAGGACCAAATTCTGCCGGGGTCGTAGGTTTGTCTTCTCAGGAAACGGAGACGTAAAGTTCTATGCAAGAATACCATGAATTTTAGTTAATACGAGTCCGACAGTCCCTCCGTCCCACACTGTGCAGGAGGACTCATTTGGCGATATTACCATGATAAAAACGGACCGTACAAGTCGTCTCGCTGTACCCAGTTGAGGCCCAGTCTCTTTTAAAATGTTAAAACTTTGTATGCAATGTAATTATAAAAGTCCCGTGAAATATAATATTAACTACCTAGTTCATTAAAAAAGCCAAAAAAGAAGAAGGAGTTACAACATAATTCCGGTCATAATGATAAAAATTTCCACAAAACTTATAAAACCGTCGCTTAGTACACACGCCTACATATCAAGCTATACAAAATCAGTTTATCTTGGTCTCGCTTCGTACTTACGTATTTTTACACACAATGAACGGTCAGCTAATACTGGTTGTGCATAGCTCGATGTGTAGCCGTGTGTACAACTGACATACCTATTACAAATCTTACATAACATAATAACTCCATAAAGAAGCATAAGACATGATAATTTTGACAATATTACAAAATCTAATGGGTTTCTTAAAAGTATGGGCATATTGCCCACTGATTATTACATTTCTAATGATTCTTGTATGTAAATTCGATGTAATAATAGTTGATAACTATGTTTATTTTGTGATTAAATAAGGCTATCATTTCTAAGATCATTTGAACAAAATGAGCCGCGGTGGTCTCTGGTAATATGTTGAGTTGTAGAGATTCAAGACTGGTACTTTATTTTGTGTTTTTGATTTCAACTAAAGACATAGTTCCTCTGCGTTTCAGAGTCAGTGCCTTTTTGTGACATTGCCGCGACCTCGGATTCCTTAATGCTGAGGGTCGTGACCACCTTCTTGTTGCAGCAGTTTGTTGCGCACCACTCGACGCCATCTGTCCCGACCTGCCGCCCAGTGCAGAGCTTCGTGGACCGTTGTGTCGAGAGCGGTGCGGATCTGGTCAGTCCAACGTGTCCGGCTTCTACCGCGTGGCCTTTTGCCTACCACCTTGCCAGTGACTAATAACCTTTCTAGGTTATCGTCATTCTTTCTTGCCGCGACACGATAACCTAAAGAGTTAAGTGAAGAATGTGAGATAAAATATATACCGCCATTTAATTACATACATACAGATTAATTACAACATAAACACAGCTACCGTGAACTAGTAAATACTCACTTAACCACTAAATAGGCAATTTCCTCTGTACCACCGATATAATTGTCAGTTAGCAATGATCTCGTAAACCGCTGAGCTAATTTTGATGGACGAGCCTTTCGATAGGCGTTGTAGAAAGTCGGCATATTGATTTAACTTTTCCTTTTACGAGGTTAAGGTAAGACCGCTTGGGCTACTTTGAATAACAGCAGCTTATTATGGAAATGACTATATTTAAATATATTTATTGTTTAATAAAATAATTGTTTCGAGAACTGAATAGACTAGCTAATATGATAAACATGGGCCCCGGCCAAACTACAATGTTTTTCATGACATCTGCTAACTATTCTGTATTTTTAGCATTTTTGTTGTATTGGACAGGTAGCTTATGAATTGAACTATAGATTCGTTTAATATTTTGACAAGTCATACGCAATAACAATGGAGATTTACCAGAGGCCCAAAAATACTCAGCTGTCAATGGTGTCAATGATTCTCGTATACATGTTTTATAACAAATCAATGATCTATTACCATGGTATGATCTTCTTATTTCATGCCAATTATATTACGACAAGCCGTGTGCTCTATAATGATGGTTTCCCATTGGCGAAAATAAATAACTTCAATATAGCCACATACATTCAAATTCATCATCTATTTAATCTTTTTAGAACAGACATAATAGTTATATCGAACTCTTATGCAAAATTCCATAGGCTTAGACCCAGATCAGAGGCTGTAAATATCATAATCTATGAATGAATTTAAGTTTTTTTTCTAGCTCACCTAGTTCATTACGAAATCTACTTCCTCCGTTATTACTTAAATCTATTCCCATTTAGAGTTATCAAGACTGTTAAAATTGCTACTATTCTGTAACTTTTAATAAGTGTTGCAACTAAATAAATCTATACTTCGCTACGGTTAACAGTATAACACACAAATCTTCTTCATTTTCAAGGTCGATTGTTAGATAAACAAAATAATAAAATAAAACATTCATATTAGTCTTGAGAAATAGTTATTTTATGGTTCTGCGCTACTGAGCACGGATTCAATGTTGACGATACCGAAACCCTAGAATTTCGCTAGTTACGTTATATTTTTCTTAGATTAGTCTCGATGTTGTTTTTTATATTACAAGAGTTGCATTGGCTACGGATAGAGTAGCATCATTATATCTTTAGCCCAGTTTAACACCAAGGTACTTCTAATTTACCTTTCTCATCAAGTAACCAAGTAAATACTTATTAAAGTGAAACCATCGATCGCTAGCCACTTAATTATGATCCGGTGTCGATGTAGACTAACTACTGACACTACTAGTCCACATTGCATCCTTCCACCAGCGCTGGGTTCCCACGGAGACCCGTTTTGAGTGAAAACTGTGAAACTGCTACTTACCGTCAGTTTATCCGCTGTGGTTAACTTTAACTGCTGGTTTGACTTATGTAATGTAGTTGTTATGTTGTTAGAGGGACTCAGTTAAGTTTTCTGTTTGGTTTTGTGGTTGCTAAATAACTTAAATTTAGTAAGTGAGAGACAATGCACGGTCAAAGCACAAGCAATCTAGAAGCTAGAAATTCGTTCCCTAAAATAGTTAAATAAGTGTTGAAAGTATGTTAATCTTAGTTATTATGGGTAGGTAATATCTTCGGATTAATGAGCTTTGACTTAATGCATAAGAGAGAAGACATTATTTATTAATTGTTTATATCATAATTTTTAAAATTCCAGCTATCTGTAATTCGAAGTTTATGCTGGCTATGTCGACATTGCTGGAAGAAATTTCTTCAATCACAAATAAGCTCGAATTTCTTACTTTGGGTAAGAACCGGCTTAATTCACTCTAACTCCAGAGATGGTCACATTTCACATCACAAGAAGGACAAGAATAATAAGACCAAGTATAATAAATTTCGAGACCGATAGGCAGTCGCTCCATATAAAATACTGATATTCAGCTGCATCTGGTTCGACCGAAAGCTGACCCCAATATAGTTGGGAAAAGGCTAGGCAGATGATGATGATAATTTCAAGGCCACCAATTGTAAAAACAGACTACATACTCGTGTGGAACGAAAACAAGCTGATCACTAAACTGGCAGATCGCTTTCTAATGACATGATCAACCAGTTTGCCATGCCAAAAGATTTGGCGATGTTGATTAAAAACTGATATCGTTTCTGGACGAAACTTTATATCTATTGATTGACAGACTTATCTATGCATCAATCCATTGCTGGACATAGGCTGGGCCTATGTGTTATATCTATCTTAAAGCTATCTTAAAGCTTGACGGTTTTAAGAGCTGAAGTGGAGTCAGTATTCAATTAAGACATAAGTGTAGACAAAGTCAGCGGCAGTAATTTATGGCAGTAAGTTCGCTCATATATTTCATAGCTTACTCGTATTTTGCCCTCTACGTTTAAGGCCTATGGTAAATTAAATGCAGAAATTGTAGGTATACTACAATTATAAATTACACGAGAAACTACTGGTACCATTGGAATACAGCGTACGTGTAACAGAAATTCTCCTGCTAAAAGCTTTTTCCAATTTTAAAGTTAAACCAATTTGAATAAATCTAAATCGGTTGAGCTGTTACGGGGATTAGCGCACCCGAGCATAGCGAGCTATAATTTTAAACAGCATTGTCATAAAATTGCAAAACGTATTATCAATTTTTTACTAAAGTACCAGGGCCGCATAAGACTGTAGAGAGCACGCCGATCACCGAATCAGCTTGATTACGATGCGCGGGCACACGCTGCCCAGCTTTCTACATTCCGGCCAGACCGGTGCTGCCCACCGCTATGTCTGCAATATCACTGGCTATGGCGGCTCAAAATATCTGTAGTGTAGTCAGAAATACAGGCAGGTTGGATTTATGGGTGACGTTGATAACCGTAGTGGTTGAAAGGGACTGGCTAATGGTCGCTAAGTTGATAGAACTACATCTAAATTTAAGGGAAGATAAAAATATGGAGGAGTAAAATAAGCTCCAGTCTAACTATTTTTTTTACCAGTTGCTCAGGCTCTGTCCCTCCTCCAACCTAACTTAGGAAATATAATGTTATTGTTGTAAAAAAAGTGTATTTATTATTGGTATTTTACAGAATTTTTGAAGTTATAAAGAACAATGGCGAACTAAATTCGCTAAATTAGCTTAAATTGCCGGGGTCGCGGGACTAACGAGCTACCGTGTCCCCGGAACATAAAGTGCTATTGAAGGACACCGTGGATTTTAGTCAGTACAAGTCTGACAGTCCCTCCTGCCCTGCCCAGGATGAAGGAGGACTCATTTCATGATATGACCACGCTAAAATAAGCTATTTAGATATCGTTACTGCAAAGGTGCCATATGATATTTCTAACAAACAGGTGACAATAATTCTATAATATGTATGTATTTAGCCACCATAACACAAGCTCTACTTAGCTTGGGACTAGATGGCGTTGTGTGACAGTTGTGGAATATTATTATTACTATCAAACATTACTTCTTCAACACAAAATCAAACACCAATTGAACCCTTTAACCTTCTCCATACAACTGTCACATGTCAGTGTCGTATCAAGTGTGGATGCGTACGCGCCGGTCGTTAGAAAGCCGATCATCTGTCGTCATAACGCGTGCATTTGCATTCACTTTTGGTACTTCAATGACGGGAGTGATGCATGCGAAAATTGTTCTCTCTTTAACTTGACGCTATATTGATGAGAAGGGTCGCTAGAAGTCTGCCGGGGTCGTGGAACTTATTCCATCACCGAGACCCCGGAACATAAAGGGCTATTGAAGGACACCGTGGATTTTAGTCAATACAAGTCTGACAGTCCCTCCCGCCTTGCCCGGGGAGGACTGATTTTATGATTTTACCACGATAAAAAAAAAGTTTCGCTAGAAAAGGGAGGTGTGTCAAGTATTAGGTTGTAAAAACTTAAAGGGGAGGTAGCTTGCCCAATTCTAAATTTGGCATTTGGCATTTTTTGCACTCACAGATTAGTTTTGTTTCTTATTTAGTTTTAATAAGTTTTATGCAATTTCCTTTCTTTCTTTATCTCTTTCTTTTTTTCTTTCTTTCTTCTTACTAAAGAAAACGATTGATAGATTTGCAATGATTCTGAATGTCCTGTCGGGGAATAGTCCTTAGGTGAAAGAGTCTATCGGTGAAACGACCATAAGTGAATCGTCCTGTCGACGAAACGTCCAATGTTGAACCGGTCGTCGGTGAAACGTTGCAGAATCATTTGCAATGGGGTCGGAAACCAACCCCCACTGAATGATAGACTGAAATCGGACACATTATTTTACAAACTTTGATTTCATTTGTAATTCTTAGACTGCTTTGGTAAACGTTGGTTTTTTGAAGTCAAATCCTTTGGAATTAGTAGATGATTACATTATAGGTAGACTGGTAGAGAATGCCCAAGCCATTAAGTCCGCCTATGTACTGTTTTTTTTGCATGTGCATAAAGTTAAATAAATAAAATTCATAACTTCCAAAATAACAAATTAAACAATGAACTTGCTTTGAATGATAAAACGTTCAAGCTCAAGGCCACAGCATAACAAATGGAGCAGTAGGTCAACACATTGTGGCGTTAGCGATATGGCTGTCAGTGTCAATGATATACTTCCATTATGTGACAGATCTACGTGTTGTCACGTCCTCGACCTTTGAATTTATTTCCTCAACTTTATCGTACAGATTCGAAGAAATGGGGAATATTTTGTATAATGAATAGCTTAAAGAATAAAGGAAGAAGTAAGACATGATGGATGAATTGTAGATGACGGTTAGAAAGTGAGTGACTACTGACATGTCTGAGGAGTATTAAAAGAAATAAGAAGATAATATGATCTACTCGTACTGCCACAGGAAAAATGGAGTAAGGAAGAGAGATTGATAACTCTTCTTAATCAGTACGAAATGTTAAACTATTATCTCCAGAATAAAAATTATTTGAATTGCACATTGTTCTTTGGAAATCAAAACTTAAGTGGGATGACTGCTTAACAGAAGAGTTACTTCAACAGTGGTTGTAAACAAATTATTCGACCCATGTTTTTGTTTAAGGTTTTCATCATTGTCGCGATTATTAAAGGTAATGTCATACTGTAGAAGAATATTGAATTTTAAGTTAATATTGAGAAACTTCGAAACACTTTTTATTTCATTTCGTTCTAAAACTCAGCAATATAAAAAAAAAACCTTTTTCTCTTTCACCAGTCCACCACAGAACCGCCGCGGAAGCGAACAAAACGTTTCAAATTCAAGGCCACAGTGCACAATAATAGATCAGTAGGTCAACGCATTGTATCGATCGCTACGGCTGTCACAGATCCACTTCGTAAATCGTAACACAAAAGATCACGTAGCATAGTAAAAGTTTAGTGAAGTGACAATCAAAGTGTGCGCCAATGGAGCGATAAATTGAGGATCGAACGGTTGACACCTGTCAATTTTGACGTTTATTGTAAAGTTGGTAGTTTATTTTTGACAGTTTAATGGGAGCAGGTGCTATTTCTAGTTTTAAGTTAACACCTGTTTTAATTTAAGAGTGAAATGGAGTTTAACTTTAAATAAGTAGGAGGACAGAATAGATATCTAATAACCTCCAACCCTTACGTGCTTGTAAGATGAGTCGCGGGACTGTCTATGGTGGTTTACGTGAACCTGGAACGTAAAGGGCAATTGAAGGAACAAAGGAATTTTAGACAGTAATCTTATTACCCCTTCCGCTCCTACTAACACATTCGCAACAACAAACATGAGAAAAAATATCCAAAAATTAGTTGTACTTCATAAACGATAGGTACAACACTAGTGGTCACGATTTAGTGAAGTGAAATTGTTTATAGGTTAGTTCTAATTGACTATTGGGCTAAGACAAAAAGACAGTGATAATTTTTATGGAATATTTGAAAGAATAGATGGACATTAGCTACCGTAAATCTACCCTGGCAGCTATTGAAAGCAGCAATTACTGCTCAACAACTTAGGCCCTCAGGGCGGAAATTAAATAAAGATACTATCTCAATAAATATCTATTGCAGACTTTAATTACAATCACTTCGAAGATAGGAATAGTTCATTTAATAAATAACTAAGATATATTGCACGATTGCACACCAAGAAATGAACGGATTATCTCAGACTTTCTAATTTCTTTGTAAATATTCGTTTCCCAATGTATTATATCCGACCAATTTACTTAATTAAATAAAGAAATCCAGTTACTTAGTCGTCATAGTGTTTCTATATAGAAAGCTTATACAAAGCTGGTCATTACGTAAAATTTAACATAATTTCGTTCATATTCTTGTCAAAGCTAAGAAATATGTATTTACATATACAAAAAATTGAATCTTATATCTTACTAGCGACCCGCCCCGGCTCCGCACGGTTGCAATCTCTACTATATTACGCATGTTATATACTTAAATAAAAACTGTCCTCTTGAAACACTCTATCTATTTAAAAAAACCGTATATCAAAATCCGTTGCGCAGTTTTAAAGATATAAGCATACAAAAAGACAGAGAGCGGGGGGGTTTGTTTTCAACCATGTATGTAGTGATGCCAGTCTCCTGGGCATATTACCAGCTACCAGAATTGAGGAACTTTTCGATACTTTGTAAGAGTTTAGTTAAGTTTAATTGTTATTTTTAGATTCAATTTGGTAGAATCTTACACCTAAGTATCTTGTGATATAACTGTACTGCGTAATAAGATTACATACTGTCCCTGTTTTCGCCGGGTATTCCCTTATAACGTTTAAAAATATTAATAACTAAAACTAGTTCTTTCATTATAACCCTTTTTTCTAATTTAGGACCATTTCACACATCCAAATGAGTAAAATCAGCACTACGGATCGCGTTCAAGAACTGTCAATTCCTTATTCAATATTCGGTCACAAGATTTATCCAGCGACTTCCAATCCAAATTGTTGCTGGGCAACGACGATATACTAGACTCCGCATGCACGATCTAAGGAACAAAAACTATTCTGTCAACTCGCTGAGGTACTACGTAAGCGAGGGGGACGGGGTGCTGCATTGTAATTGGCTAACTCAAGGTCTGTTCTGTCTCAAGGTATGTTTACGGCTCACAGGAGTGGTTGAAATAAGACGGATATAAGACTTTTGTTGCCTAATGTGTTGATAGCCATTGGTCGCCTGTTATTAGGAGTCTAGTAATATATCGTCGTTGTTGCTGGGTTATTGAAACTGTTACAAAACAATGCTCGTAGTTTTGCATGATTAATTTTATTTTCTCCACATCCTTCCTCGTAAAGTTATATAAAACTAGGTACTCAATATTCTGACTCGGATATTACATTTCACTATCTGTCTAGCAAAATGGTAGAGAGTAAAATTGAGCTGTCAAATATTTCGCTAACGAGAGTGAGTCTAAACAATCATTTATCTTCAGAGAACTTCCTATGGGTAATCGGCATGTTGAGACGAGGTAATACTGCGAGCGAAGAAGATATTAAATAAGTTAAAGATAAACAAGCTTAGCAAGAGAAATTATCTTGTAAAAACGGATCAGTATGACATACTATTTCCAAATTTAGGTCATGGTCTGCTTAAGGTTAATCTGATGATGATCTTAGCAACATAATTATAATCTGATTTGGTTGTGGGTTTGTGAAGTGGCAAGAAACTATGGATAGACTGTGTAGGTTGATATGGCGAGATGGGAGGTAATTGTTAAAATGACAACAAATTAAGAAGTATGAAATATAAAAACGCTACACGGACCCAAAAGCAAATTGATAAAATTAATAGCGACACACTACACTCTCAACCGCTCATTAATAATTCCAAACTTAGAACGGAATGTAATGGCAGGTTTTCTCTATCACAATGTCAACAACTAAAACGTTTAACACCTGTTAAACACCTCTCTCCGCCATCAATATAACCTAGTCCTGTCGCGGATGTACTCGCGGTGAATGCGTAGGAGTCCATTATAATGTCCGTATTGATAAATAAAACATGGCGCCTCCACCCATACCTGCGGAGAAAGTGTCGTGAACTTGATCTTTGTATGGTTTCCGTTGATACGCTACTGATAAACGTGTATGGGTTTTGTAAAGGCTGTATGGTTTTTGAATGGCACAAACGATAAGACAGTGTAAAACACACTTGTGACGTTGCAATTTTTGCCGGAATCTGTCTAAACAAAACGAAGACATAAAGTACATTAGAGTAGTTTAACACGCTAAAAAACACGACAGAATTTTGTGATATTTCTAAGTAACTTTACATCATCATCATCTGCCTTAACCAGATGCAGTTGAATCAACAATATTTTTATTAGGAATCCCTTATATGACCACCCCGATGCAACTGGTACTTGGTAATATGATACGTATCCTATTTCTATTGTTTTGAATTTAGAGAAGTGGTGGAATCCTCAGCGATTCATTTGACGTTTACACTCTAGCTAGATGACTCTTTAAGCCAAGAAACGCTATAGACAAAGACATAGTGAGTTTTTCTTCGAAACTGGGTGTTTTTTATTTCTCAAGTTTCTATAATTTCTTAGTAGTTAGCCTAACCTACATGTATTATAATTAATTTTAAACGCACCTATCCTAACGTCCTTTTGCAACTCTTTTAACATTCAAAAGCTTTTCCTCGTTTACAAAGATCTTTAGGAAAAGCAAAGAAAACCAAATGAAGTGTCGAGAAAGTCAAAGAGAGATGGGCGAAATTGATGGACATACGTGTGCACGATGGCCTATCACATAGTGGGCCATTACTATGCTAACCGCGACACCTGCCAGTGTTTGTGGCGGCGGTCACGTAGAACTAATGTAGTGGCTTATATTGGTTCTAGGTTAGTTAGGAGGACAGGGTGGTGGCACTTATAAAAATAGTTTAGGAAGGCAGTAAAGGGTCGTGGGGCTGTCTTAAAAGACCACGGTACTGGAAAGCAAAGGACATGTGAAGGAACAGAGTAGTTTTCAGTCCGTAAGTCTGACAAAAGATTTCATTGAAGGAATTGGGGGAGGCCTTTGCCCAGCATTGCGACAGCACTCACCACGGGAGAATTTATTTGATGTTTTTATGTGAAGTTAATTTTGTTTTTATTTGGTCTACTTAACATTAAATTCAATGTACGACTTACAGCTGTAGGTAGGTCTACAAAAACACGATGCAGAGATTAACCACGAAAAAGAAAATATAAATAAGTTATAGGTGGTTAGGTGACCATCCCATGTATCATCAAAACAGTCCTGCTGCCCTAGATGGAGCGTAGCGTAAGGGCTTGTCAGACTCTTACTTACTAAAATCCACCCTGTTCCTTCGAACCAGGGTCTATTATTAATTAAACAGCAACCATTTCTGAGGAGCCAACGTAATATGTTTTATTAGGTAGATAATATAAAGCCTTTGACCCAAAAGGGAACTACCATAGCATTGGACAGTAAAAAGTATAGTTTCTACTTATTAATTAGTCTATTAGCCATTTTTACGTAACATTAGTTCAAGCTGATTTTACACGACACGAGAAAAATACCAATTTATTTGCATAACGCCTATAAGTGAAATGTGTTTACCATAATATGCTCATTATAATATCCCATTACAATCTCAACCTTATTCCATTAGAATAAAGATCACAGATTCAAATGAAAGTGGATCTCGAAGAGTGAGGTAATCGGATCTATTGTTTTTTTTTTTCTCACGATGGAGATAGAATGTTTATTGTTGGCAACACTGATTTGAAATTCTGTTCTCTTTTTGCTTTGGCAACGTATGCAAATATAATCTATGTAACGGCAAATGCTGTAACTATGATGTCGTTATACTTGAGATACTGTTAGATGATTGTATTATGTTTAATTTACATTGCGGTTTTTGTTCTTAAAATGGTAATTTTATTCGAACAACGACAGAGATGGATGTCAAACAATATGATGTTTTGTTCACAACGTTACTTCGTTGGTGGTAGCAAGAACAATAATGGCTGATGTCATAGATTATAATTAATTGCAGCACAAGATGAAAGTGTAAGAGCTTCATAATTAGATATAATAGACTAATGAGATACTAGATATGCAATTTGTGTTACCCTTAATTAAGCCTTAGACATTATGACGTTTGCAATCTCTGATCTAACGTTTCTGAGATTAAATGAATTGGTAAATTACAATGAATTAGGATTTGACAGGATATGGGTCTTAGTGACATAATTTTCCAGTAAACGGAAAATTCACTTACACCTAAACTGTCAAACTAAAAGTCAAGTACCTAATAATATTCAGACATTTAAGGAAATCATGATTCGAATCTTAATAATATAGTTTATTACCTATTGATTTGATGAACTGTGTAGAGAGAGACACAATAATAAAAATAAAATCCACATAGACAATCGAAAATTAAGATTAAATGAATGACATTTAGCGGGACGGTTCCAAAAAGCCAACACCTAACAGGAGCTGACATAGTAACCCCCACAGGGATTATTTAGGTACCTCAATAATATTAAGTACAATTAACTGTAATATTCCTTACGCATCTTCTCAGAAAATGCGTGTGTGTGACATCCAACGGACATAATGAAAGAAAGTAATTAAAATAATTACAGTACTTTCGTGTCAGGTGACGTAACTTTAACACCCGTTCACGACCTTAGACGATACGATTTGTGACGCGACTTGTGTAGCGACTCGTTCGTCAATGCTGGGGCAAGGAACTATGAAACGAATCGTTATCATCATCATCAGCCTATAAATGTTCCCACTGTTGGGACAATGGCCTCCTCTCTGAGAGAGGGAATGGGCCATAATCCGCCACGCGGGCCCAGTGAGGGTTGGTAGATGTCAAATGTCTTCGGATTTTTAGTTCTAGGAATTGCCGGTTTCTTCACGATGTTTTCCTTCACCGCTTTGAGAGCAGTAGTGATGAAATAAATTATGCCTGGTGGGGTTCGAACCCACGACCTACAACTTGTAAGTCGAGGCCGCTACCGCTGGACTACCACTGAAATTCGTCATGAAACGAATGACGCTGGTTAATTGCAAATATCGTAACTGGCCTGAGTTCTGTTAATGAAATAGAACAGAATCTTAGAATTTATAAAACGTTTTTCAGGTAGAAACACCCTCAGGATCGGTTAACTTAAATCTTACGGTCAAACCTAGTTCATGTCATTTTACATTTTTGATCTAGCTGTGAACAAGCCATTTACAATACCTACCCTTTACCGACCGTCCCCCTTTTTGCCATCGTTTCAGTACGGTCTACCGTCTCACATCGCTTAATAGCTCGCGTCGCGGTTAGTCGTGAGTCGTGGCAAAGGCATTTCTACAATTAGTTTTCCCCGCTGTCGCACAATACGCGTATGGTTTGAACGTGCAGCATGTGGGCAAGCAGTAATTATAATTTAACGTCACGGTCAATCCCAAAAGATGTGATTATTATATCATTCCGTCAATCAAACAACAGGCGATTGATGCACTTGTCAATCAAATCTTTGGTCCATTGTAAGTTATGAATGTAAAAGAATGCTTCTAGATAGTCAAATTGTTTAGGCGTTGGAATATTGATAGTGTGAGTGAAGAGCGTGGCATGAATTTGATTGATAGATCATTAAATAATTTTTATTCAGTGCCATATGGATTCATTTGATTTCGTTGTGAATTTGTGATGTAACCTTATCCATACTTTTTACTATATTTAAAATACCTATAATCTAGATTTATTCTTTATCTGGCTTCTTTCTCATCATCTGCTTTGGCTTTTTCCAGACTATGATGGGTCTGCTGGCTTTCAATCTAACTAGATTTAGTAGAATACCAGTATTTTACAAATATTTATTTATTTTACTTCAACATTGTGCTATTATCCCTATATTTTCGCTACATCCAATAGCATACATCATATCCTACTAATTTTACTTATCAGAATACCAGTATTTTACAAATATTTATCTATTTGACTTCAATATTGTGCTGTATCCCTATATTTTCACTACATCCAATAGCATACATCATATCCTACTAATTTTCCTTATCTTACACTTTAGTTCAGTAACATAATTGGGATATTTTGTATGTAACAGAAAGAAAACTTTTGAAATCGTTTATTCAATTTTGGAACTTGTTTCCTACTTCCAAATGTACAAATTCTACCTCTATAAAATATACATTAGTATAGATTTCATTTTCGTTATCATTTATCTACATATTTCAATCATTTCTATTCTACCTTCTATCAAACCACCTTCTTTTACCATCTGACTGCCCATCACTTTCAATTACACATAGATACAATACACCATAACCATCAAGAGTAATAACTTTACTTTCGTTTTCGTGCATTTTGATTTGATTATCATTCGCTTTAAAAACGTTCAGAAGATTATTCGATAGAGATAATGTAATAGAATTAATGCGATGGGCATTACTGTTATGTATAAATTGTAAGAAATAGCGGGTAACTAAATTCTTAGTCGGCATTTAAATATTAAGACGATAATTTTTTTAATAATTATTTGCAGATGAAATTTATGAAAGTTTGCATACTGGATCATAACAATACCTCTGATACATATTATCACCTAGGTAATTGAAAAAATTATGTCCTAATGTATTATATTACCATCTAATTATATATAATTCATGCCTCGGTCTTCTACATTATCATTATTATCGTATTCAGAACTGAGATACATAAATGGAGCATGCATACATATTGGTCTACTTCAAGGTACACCTCTGGGTGCCTAACTATTTGGAAACAGACGTGATAATTTAAGATTCTGATTGATGTCGGCTTTACATCTGTTGCATATACTTTATCAAAGTCACTCAACGTATTAAAACGATCGTGTTGCTTTAAGCGATAGTTCGAGTTTAAAGGTTATTAAATGATCTTGTGATTATATAAATCAGGAATAATGTTATCCGGAGAAGAACCGACATAGCCTGAAGATTAAGCAAACTGACGTTTCAAAGAACCTATTGCCGATGAAGCAGATGACTCTCTGGATAGGAAACCATGGACCTTAAGAAGGTAGCTGTGATAGATTTCATGTGGAAGGCAAAGGATGGGATGATATGGTACAGCCTGGGAGAGGCCCATGTCCAGCAATTAAACATTTTTTGTAGGTATAAAATCATTTTCCCTTTATGGCAGAATGTAATTTTGTCACAATAAATTTTTTGACGTTTTACAGCTTATCTAATAGAATTATGTCAAATCGCTATTTTTATTCCTCAGATAAAAGTTATCTGACTTTTGAAAAATCAACCTTTAGACGAATGCTATCCTTCTTCTCCTTTTCTTTATTTCATAAACCATTTTTCTGTTACTTAAAAAAAGAAAGAATAAAAAAATCAAAATCCCGCGACCCGCTCATCACTCCACCCACAGCCGAACGTAGATAGGCGTGAAAATTACCGTGACCGTAGTCAAAGGTACCGGAATCTCGTGCGCCGACGCAGTCCGTATCTATCTATTATTATAAGAGGCGGTGCATTGACACCGCTCAGCTGAGGAACTGACCTTTTGTATCCTTTGATGTTAGGATGGAGCCTTATTTATGTGATATGTTTCCGAGATTATTTTTTGAAAAGGTCGTCTCTATGACAGAGAGTGGGCGGAATCATTTTATGGTATAAAAATAGATGGTTGGACTTTGTATCTTTGCATTGGACAAGGGGATTCTATCTATCTTGTCGTTTCCTAAATATATTGGGGTTTCCATCCGAACATCAGTATATGGAGCGACTGCTTTTCTGATATCCTCAACCCATTAACAGGGTAATACGATACCCCCTTGATAAGACTGTTTGTCAGACTTTCGGGTTTTTGACTAACAGCAGCGAATATTGATGATCTAGAACTAGCGGCCTGGGTCAAAGATTTTACGTTCTTTTCTAGGCACGGAGGAAACTCGCTATCATAGATGATCACCCATCGATTTACCTCCGTCGGCAAGCGCTGTATTAACGTTCAAGATCGACTATTGGATGTAAGTGGCGGATTGTCTTTCGGCTTGGCTGTCTAAAGGATGAAAATGGAAGTCGCCTGCCGAGTTACGGGACTGTTTAGGCAGGTAACCACGGCCCTGAAACGCAAAAGTCATTTGCATTTCGGGATGAAATTTTAATCAGTACACTCAGGGCGAAAAGACTCTTTTGAGGAAATTACCACCCCAAAAAATGTTCAGTAGTGGACGTCTTTCGGCTGATGATGTTGATGACGGTAAATAACAAATTAAAACCGGAAAGAAGATGCAAATGTTATCAACGGAAATCAAAACTTAAATGAACAGTCGGAACGAAATTTTTATCATAGAAATAGACAGACAAAATCACAAAAAGAAGAAAGGAAGTTGCTACCGTTTAAAACAATGAATTGTTGTAAGTCTTAATCAGTTCCTCGAGAACCATTGTGTCTGTCGTTATGGACGATTCTGATAGTTTTTTTTTTGTGAGATTTTAACTAAACTTGTCTCACAGTCTGATTAAATCTTAATAATAATTTGAATACCTAATTAATCATTTTGTGGAGATAGATTTATATCTTCAGCTATGAAAGATGGTTGGTTATTTTGTCAGGTTGAATTGTTTCAAGTCTTTTCTTACAGAGACTACTCATTCGATGTATATTTTTATTGAAGTTACATAATTTAATATTGTACCAAATATCTTTAGCCAGAAAAATGCCATTTAGCCATAATTCCAGGAACACAATCATGAGAAAGATGTCTACGTAAAAAACTTTTTTCAACAATTATATACCTACATCGATTTCGCAGCGTCCTTCCTTTTTACGTCAATAAAAAAAAAACAAATATAGGAACCTACTTTGAAAAAAAAGAAGAAAAAATAGCTTCGGGGGTCGACGGAAAAATTGGTATAAAACTGCTGCTATTTATGTCTAATAGATCAGTAGGTATTATTATCATCTACATAGCCTTTTCTTCATGATCAAATTCTAATAGATGCGTTCCTTTAAAATCCCCTACGAAGAGCATAGATTTCTAAACGAAGCTGTCAATTCAAGCTAAGCAAACAATACTAGTTCCCATCGATGTCAACTAACAACCAGTAACTTGCCGACAGTGCTGCACTAACCCGCTTCCCTCTAATCCCATGTAAACAAGTCCACCATACAATCATGGCTGCCACATTTTTTCCCATTCCCACGACCAACCAGGCAAATTGCCACAAATGTCTAACTTCAATCCAATGTAGAGGTGATTGCACATTGGTAAATGCAAGTTCTTACTGTGCAAGACTTACATTATAATTTGATAGTCTACAGTTTAGACGCATTAACTTAAAACTAATTATACAGATACTGTAGATGCCTCATTTACAAATACGAATCTGACTAATAATGAGAATAATTAATCTTGCTTTTGAAACTATGTAATTCCACTTGCATGGTAACAATAACCATGTTCTAATAAAATTACAAAGCTAAACATTCAAAAAGAGACAAAAGGTCTCAAAAAACTGATTAAGTGTTAAGAAACACCGTTGAATGAATACCTAAACTAATATGTTTATAATATGACAAGCTGGTTCAAGCAAAAACCGTGTTTTGTCATAAAAATATTATGTAGTTACTGTAATATACACATAACAAGAGTCACAAGCATGTTGCGTGTCTAAACACGCATGTCGCGAGTTAGCGACAGCACGCAAGTCTTGCATGCAATTGTGTACGCGCCTTAACAGTAAGAACAACTACGATTAGTGGTCGACTAGGAAGCCATTACTGCTAAAATGATGGTTACGTTATGATGCTGCTGGGGGAAGCAGATAGATCTGATTTATTAGAGTAAAATGACAGGTTGCATTGAGGAAATGTGTGGATTTATCGTGTCCAGAGACTAATTAAATGGCCTATGGCTTAAATATAGGTAATCAGGAGAACAAAATTATAAGGGAAACCTTAGCCTAGCTGTAGAACAATATAGGTATTTAGGCCTCTCATTAAAAAGTACTGGATATAGACATTTTAGAACTGAAAAGTGTATTTTGTCACACTTCGATGGACAGTGGACACGCTGGATAACTTATTGCATTGTACAATACAATATGTTAGAGAAACTTTAAATTTATTGTTGCTTTTTCTTTAAATATTATGCAATAAATAGATGCATTTGCATTATGGTACTAACAGAATGAAGTAAACCTTTTAGTAACCTCACACACAAAAATAAATCTTAACACCTCTTGTTAAACATTAAATTAAAATTAAAACGAACGTTAATTGCAAAACTATCACACTTACACATTGAGAAAGCTCAAAAACAATAATAGGTATATCTGCTTTAACAATTTACTTCAAAAAACTCACTGAAATACAAAAGTTTCGTCATCGTTTAGCTTAAGAGACTGTAAGAGGCGAACACCTTTCAATTTCAAGAGTTACCTCAAACACATATAATGTTACGCAATGCTCATGCGCAGTTTTATTTGCGATGCGGTTGGACTTCTGTGGACGAGCGGGATATTAACGGGGTCAACTAAAATGAGCTGTGGTACGTAGATTATAAAGCAGATTATTTAATTATACCGTGATCTAAGGGTTGGCTTTTTCCTTACTTACGGGTGGGTTTACAGTCGTTCACTACTTTGGTCTGCAGAGTTACTATGACGTATTAGAGCAGTAATTCCAGTGTCGAAAAGAGACAGCTATACAAGTCGTCTAGCGCCATCTCGTTCCCTGAGCGTAACTACTCAGGCTTTAAGACGTCACTGTAGGCCACCAGGGGGGTATTACAACCAGGGGGTATTCTTAAAACTAGGCTTATTCCGGCGAGTAAAAGTGACAGAGCTATACAAGTCGTCTAACGCCATCTCTTTCACTCACTGGAACAAGCCTGGTTTTAAGACGTTGTAATACCCCCCCAGAGCGGTGTGCAGAGCGACAAGACTTTGTAAGCGCCGGAATTCGCCACTGTAGGCGCCTCGTGGTGTATTTCAAACATTTCTATACGTTATGATCTAACTGCCCGCAGCCCCGCGCTAAGTCACCGCTCACAGTGGCATGATCCTGAACGAACCGTTAGCGTTGCCATACTAAGTGGCAACGCCGCTAAACTCTTGCGCACACTACCAACTGACAGCGTTGAAGAGTTTTTCAATGCTCATTTGGAGAAGGCTCGAGTATATCGAGTCTGAAAAATCAAGTCTCCAAAATTTCCTTGCATCATCAAAGCACATCTAACCGAAACAAAAATTAGGCATTTTATATGAAAGGATTCGACCGTAATCCATTAACCTTTAAACTGAGGTACCGTGACAAACAATCGTGGCCAATCAACTGAAGCGTTACTAATCGGTAGATGGAGCTAAATGACTTACTATGGCGCCGGCGCAAGAAGGGTCAATTTGGAATGTTTATAAGAATTGAGAAATGCGTGTATTTAGAAATAAATAGTGGTAGGGTAGTATTAGATAAATTAGCTTTTAGGCTGCCTGAATTAGTTTTTTGATCACTACATTGTCTTGTTGACACTTATTCATAAAATAAACAAACAACATAAGACGTCTCTACAATTTTATTTTGTTTTTTTTTCCACTTCTTCCAAGATGCCGCCAACCAAGATGGTCGCGGGACTTAAACCATCACCGTGACCCCAGAACATAAAGGGCTATTGAAGGACACTGTGGATTTTAGTTAGTACAAATCTGACAGTCCCTCCTGCCGTGCCCGGGGTGGGAGGACTCATCTGATGATTTTACCACGATAAAAAAAAAAGATGCTGCCAACCGCCCGTCGCCTTGGGAAAAGATTTGTTTTTCCATAAACTTGGATTTAACTTTACACTACATTCAACACTTTGATATAAAATAAATATTGCATCCTTTGACATATACTCGTAATTAAATCCCAATGGGTCGTTTTTCGTATCATATTCTGGCCCATGCAGTCGGCCAACTATTCCACTGCAGCTCGTAATCTGTGTAATGTGGGCTGCAAATTAAAGGCCAGTTTCTCCCTTATCCACGAAATTGTATTGTAATTATTCAACGGACTAATAAGCCTTGCATTTTAATAAATGCCGTTCCGTTTCCCACCTGCCAACTTTTCATAGTTAATTTCAAAGTATAAGCTGCCACATAGCTGTCAAACGGTGACCCTAACATGACTACATTCTAAATTGCCCCGTCATTTACTGAGAGCACTCCAATATGGGCCAGTACCTACTCAGTAATGATTACGTGTGGTGCCTAATGACTGTCTAATTTAAGTGTGATGTAGGCACTTAGATGTGATGCGCGGACGCAATTCATGTAACGATGTTACGCGATCGAGGTGATTTTATAAAAAGAAGAACATTATCATTTCATGCTTTGCGTTCTGAGTTATATTCTTGTGATGTTTTGAGTACCTATATTAGAGTGTTAAAACATCTTAGCTTTCTACAAGTGTGTTAATAGTTTCGTATACTTTAACATAACAATAACTTCAGGCCGGTTAGGCAGAGTTGTACCTAAAAGTAGGTACATCCACATTTTGCTAGTTACCTGTGCAATAATTTAGGTCCTAAGCAGTACTTTGATTTGATAAACTATATTAGTGTGTGCGTAAGACAATTTTAGTACTTACCTATTTCTGGGATAAAGAAAAATTAAAATTGTGTTAACATCCCCAATGGATTTTCAAAGTCATAATTAAACCATAAATTCCCAAAAAACCCACTAGATATAGTTCAGTCGCCGGGATCACAAACTCTTACCAAATCCTAAGAGCAAAAATGTCTTTAATTCCGCGTACAACAGTCGGTAACTATAACCTTTTCTCTATTGTTCCAATCTGTAATACCAATTTATCTAGTCACTACCAGAGCAACAGCCATAAAAGGGTAACAATAAATCTAGAAATCGTGCTGAAACGGATCATCTACAAATACTTAATCTTACAAATGAAGATGCAAGCTATACAATCTAGGTCGAGTGCCCTAATGCAACATCCTTTGACTTTCAATTAATTCTCATAACAGACGTTAACCAGAGATTGGGCAATCGGACTGACTGAGTTGCAAGACCAACAGATGTAGTCTAAAATTATAAATCTTGATTGATGCTACTTATCTGGAGATCTTTTATATTTATCCCAGTATTATTATAAAATATCGATTTAGATGATAAAGTTTGGACAGATGTTTGTTGCTCGAGCTACCAAGAAAAGACAAAGTTATTTCATCGTTATTTCTACCACAAGTCGAATGTTTTTTTTTGCACAAATATGGCACCATTCGTACACTATTGAAGAGAACGTTTATTTTCCATATTTTTTACATTACCATGCTTAAAACAATAAAAATATTTCTACGTTTTGTCATTTTGTCTTTTCTTCTGTCGACAGAACCCCTTTCTATGGCGCCATGCTACGCCTGCAGAAGATCTGAATATTATTACAACAATAAGTACCTATAATTATAACGAACTCCACGAGGCCAGAGCTAGCATCTCATTTTTAAATTAACAAGTTCATTTCATTACATACTTCTGACGTTAACCAGCGATTCAAATTAGGTAGGTAATCAGTCTAGTAGCAAAATCTATAAAAATAGTCTACATAATTGATACTGCCTTACTAGATATCTCTTTCATTTATCACTCGTAAATACCAACTAGCTAATAAAACAGAGATTGAAATTGAGAAATCGCACTAACTCGTGGTTGCAAATCAAACTGATGCACTCCAAATTCGTGAATACTTATTGATGCTACCTAACTAGAGATTAGCTAATATGACATTGTGAAATGGGGCTGCGCGGCTGTAGAAACAAATCTATCTTTAAGTGTCGTATTACAAGATGCAGCTGTTCAAAGGCCTTGAAACGGATAAGTTGCTTTAGTTACCTCCTTAAGACTATGTATGTTTACTCTATTAGTTGCTTTGCCTATTAAGGCATACATAACAGATGCTGTACTGTAAAACTCCTGTGATATATCATTACATTTGCTCAAGAATTCTTAGTTCTAAATTTTAGTCCGAAAGCCCCACCAATTTACGAAAAGAAACAAGAATCGGCAGTGAGGAGCTCCTGGCTTCATAATCACAGCCGCACAGGCCGATTTTCCGGGTTAAACCGCGCTTGCCGAGCTTGGTCTGTGGATGGATGACCATCTGTCATAGCGAGTTTCCTCCGTGCTTTGGAGAGCACATAAAGCAGTTGGTCCTGGCTGTCATTTGTTGATCTTTGCTACTGTTAGTCAGAAGCTCTAAAGAACTTGTAAAATACAAACTAGTGGATAATATATCCTAATCTTAATAGGAATTTGATGTATAACATAAATATTGCGTTTATACACATGAAGAAGAGTTATTTTGTGCTTAGTATTGGGAACAGAGCCATCTGTTGTAAAAATCTGTAACTATCTCATAACAAGTATGGAAAAAATGACATCCAAAACAAAAACAAAACTAAGCAACAGTTGGCGAAAGATGTCAGCACTTGGTAGTGATATATCGAACATAACATTAAGAAAAAAACAAGCTACCACTTCAAATAAAACCCCGTTGGAAGACTCGCCCTCTACACCCCAAAATACCTCTCAGATACTTAATTCGCAAATTTTATTCACTGATTGCGAGACATCGAATGACTCATTCTCCACACCAATGAAGAAGAACAGAACAGATATGACAATAGTCAATACCTCAGCTAGTCTCCTTGATATAAGCAACGACGATACCTATGGCGGAGAACAAATAAGTAAACTGAAAGAACAAGTTGAGAAGCTGACTCTTCAATTGTGCTGCGCAAATGAAAAAATTAATTCTCTTACAACTGAAATCGTCAACCTTAAACAGTCGAATGATGAGTTACTTCTTAAAAACACACAATTTAAAAACATTGAGGATAGTCCGACAAAGATTAAAATGGGACAGACATCAACTCCTAAAACTAAAGAATCACTAAAAAGTAAACGAACACAAACAGAAAAATCAAGAATAACCGATGGAAAAAAAGTAAACAATAAGGGCACACAAACAGCTGAACGGGTCATGTCCACGAAGTCAACAGAAAAGGAAAATCCAGAGGTGAAATCTATATCAAATTTGTCAAAGACTGAAGAAAAACAACAGAGAAAGTGCGGTAAGATTTGTATTATTAGTGAGAATAAACATAATAAAATACGCGCAATCGCACAAAATAAGCTTGAAAGTTCAGAATTATGTCACTACTTAATGCCACACGCTGGAATTTACAATATGGTACTTACTTTGGAACCTAAACTCAAGAACTTCACAATGGATGACTACTGTATCATCTTAATTGGTGAAACGGATTTTGAAGTCACCAAAGAATACGCAGGTTTGATTTCGAATTTAAGAAGCGTACTCGAAAGAATTCAGCACACAAATGTTATACTTTGCATGCCGACTTACAAAAAGTGTACAAGTAATGTAACACTATATAACTGGAGGATAGAAAACTTTATCAGTCATCTGTATCAGGATATAGAAACACACAAACATGCTTATTTCCTTGACTCTAACAAGAACCTTGCATGGGATTACACAATGTACTGGCCAAACAAAGGAACAGTAAATAATAATGGTCTGCAGACCATCTTCGTAGATGTTGCCGAACTCATAAGATACATAACTGAAAACCGATCTAGAAAAGAAGAGGTTTCAAAAACCGATAACTTAATGAACCAACAGACAGAGGAGCAGTTTTTTCTATCATAATAATCTAATATTAATGCATCAAAATATCGCTGGCGTACTGAATAAAAGTAATGAACTTACTGTTTGTCTTGATGAAATGTCGGAGCAAGATTCAGAAGTTGATGTCATCTGCCTATCGGAACACTTTATGATGGCCGGTCATGAGCAGTTATTGTATATTCCCAACTTCACTTTGGCGGCATGTTACGCCAGGAAAGATAGCAAGAGAGGTGGGACTTGCATTCTAGTGAAGAAAGGACACCAGTATAAGGAAATCCTAGATATAGCAAAATTGTCGATTCGTGGAATATTTGAATGTTGTGCCATTGACTTAATTGATTATAAAACTATAATTGTTTGTATTTATAGAGTACCAAAGACTGATAAATTAAACGTATTCTTCGAACAATTTGAAAAATTATTACATAATTTAAATAAGAAAAATGTTAAAAGAAATATCGTAATAGCAGGTGATTTTAATATTGATTCTCTTAAGCGCAATAACACTTTACGGGATCTTGAATCTTTACTTTTAAACTATAATTTAAAATTAGAATTAAATCAGCCCACTCGACCTGCAAGTGGTACATGCATAGATAATTTTGCACACAACCTAAGGCAGAAATGTAAATCTGAAGTAATTGACTTTGGCTTATCAGACCACACGACTCAAATACTAAAATTACCAATTAATAAAACTTATTTCATAAAAAAGTGGAAAATAAAAAGACGTGATTTTAGTAAAGAAAACATTAAGAAATTTAAAGATCATTTACAAAGCATTTCTTTCTCTGAGGTCTATAAAACTGAAAATCCAAATAAAGCATTCGATGCTTTTATAGAGACTTTCCTGCTTTTATATAATTTGTGCTTTCCTTATAAAAACATCACTATTACAAACAAAATAAAACCAAAATGGATTTCGCATGGAATTAAAACATGTAGTAAGAAAAAGAGAATGTTAATGTGGAATTATAGATTAAATCGAAATAATCAGAATAAAATAGAATTTAAAACATATGCGAAGCGCTATAAACATATAATTAGATTAACACAACGAGCTCAAAACATTCATAATATAAAAACAGCACCTAATAAATCGAAAGCCACATGGGCAATAATAAATAATACAAAATTAAATAAACCAAAAGATATTATTTCTTCTATAAAAATTGGCGATAAAACATTAACTCATCCACAGGAAATAACCAATGCTTTTAACGATTTTTTCGTAGATAAAATAAAACCATTGTCGGATTCAAGCAACAAAATAAATTTAAATATTGACAAATCAAAACAATCTATGTTCATGGCGCCAAGCACTCCTTATGATGTACTACAAATAATAAGATCGTTGAAAAACACCGCTAGTGTTGGGCACGATGGAATATCAACAAAAATATTAAAATCTGTTGCTTATAATATTTGTGACCATTTAAGTCACATTTTAAATATTTGTATAAGCGCTGGTGTATTTCCAGAAAAACTAAAAACTACAATCGTGAAACCGTTATTTAAAAAGGATAATAAAGAAAACATGAGTTCTTACAGACCCATAGCACTTATTCCCATTTTATCTAAAGTCTTTGAAAAATATATCTATATGCAAATCTACAATTATTTAGAAAAACGAAACATTCTCACAGACGATCAAAAAGGTTTTCGAAAAAATAAAACCATTAATATGGCTATTTTTGATTTTATAAAAAACGTCATGACTAATGTAGATAAAAGGAAGCCGGTCTGTGCAATTTACTGCGACATGACCCAGGCTTTCGATTACGTTAACCATGACATTCTCCTCAGTAAATTAGAAGCATATGGCATCAGGGGAAATGTATTAGAACTCATAAAAACATATTTGATGAACCGTAAACAATACACCGAAATTTCTAAAATAAACGTCTCAAGTAGAAAAGAAGAAATATATAAATCAAAAGAAAGAGTAGTGAAGTACGGTGTTCCACAGGGGAGTGTGCTGGGCCCTTTATTATTCATTATTTACATAAATGACCTACCCAGTATTACAAATTATCCCGTAGCACTCTTTGCTGATGACAGTACGGTCACCATAAACCCCAAAAATAAAGATAACTTTGAAAGAGAAATAAATGAAACAATAGGTAAAATAATTAAATGGTTAAATAACAACAACTTAAAAATCAATCTGGATAAAACAAAAATTATGTATTTTAGTCAACGTTTAGCATCACCAAACCTCAATATTAATTACCAAGGAACAATTTTAAGTAAAGCAGAATCCACAAAATTTTTAGGCGTAACCATTGATAAAAGTCTTAATTGGAAAGAACACACAGAAAATTTAAACAAAAGAATAAATTCTTCGGCCTATGCGCTATATAAACTTGCACCTGTTATAAGCACTGATGCGCTTCTTACCGCATATCATGGTATAGTCGGATCTATACTAAGATTTGGCATTATATTTTGGGGTAACTCCGTCAATAAAGAAATTATATTTAAGTCCCAAAAAAGGTGTATCAGGGCCATGTTCGGATTAAAAATGACTGATAGTTGCAAACCGTATTTCATTAAGCATAAAGTTTTAAGTCTTCCTTCTTTATTCATCTATGAAGTAGCAAATTTTGTCCACACTAATCCTAAGCTATTTAAAAAAATGACAGATGTAACAAACCGAAGTCGTCGTGATAATAACAGATTAGAAATAGTTCGACCAAGCACAGCACTTATGCATAAAAGTATCTTCTATTTGGCCCCACTTATTTATAACAAAATTCCCACACATATTAAACAATTACCAGTTAGACTCTTTAAAATACAAATAAAAAAAATTCTTTTAGCTAAATGCTATTACAGCTTATCGGAATTTTTAAATGATTAAGTTAAAAGTATCTGAAGTATGAATTTCAATTACGATATTTCTTTAATGTTAAATTGTTAAGTTAGAATTATTATTGTTATATTGTCTTTTATTTTCTTTTTATGTCGTTTTTTGAACTTAACTTCACCCATGTTTCAACCAAAAAATTTGTACGCCATACCTAGATGGCAAAACATGCAGCTACCTCATCATTTATTTTTAAGACCTGTATTATACCACTCATGTTTTTACAAATAAATATATCTTTATCTTATCTTTATCTTTAACTGTCAGTCGCTACTGTTGTGCTATTCTATATAGATACAGCCTTGTGTGTAGCGTTGTCCCAGCGTGTAAACTCAGTTTAGTATTTACTAAGCGGTTGACACATTACAAATCTTTGCCTCGATGAGAATCTCGTCGTCGACTACAGCCTAGAAATTGTCGCTTAGTGAATAACAGTGTTCAAACACAGGAACTGTAAGTACAATAGTCGTCAATTTTTCTCACTCTATTAAACCTAGGCTTAGTTTTGCAAACCATGTCGCAAAGTTCCCAAGACGCTAAACACAGAACAGTATGAGAAAACATTAAAATAATACAGCAAGCAAAGTGATGCAAAGCTCAAGAGAGTGGTCAGATTTATTGCGCAAGCGCAGCCACAGGCTTAAAGGTTAAACACGGCAATTAAAGACAAAGGAAAACAGTGAAACGAACTTTCTTAGGTTTGTGTTTAACTGTGTTTATGTTTTCTGTAAAATGTAATTTAATTATGGATATTGTTTTATTGATAATTTTGTAGATTTAGACACAGAAAAAAAGGAAAACTTTTCAGTTTTCATTTCGAAGTATCTTTTATAGACTACTGTGTAGGAAACTTATATATAACAAATACTGAACAATACATATTTTGGTTTATCCTGGTTGGACTAGAAGTCGACCTGACAAAGCTGAAAAAAGGCTCGGAAGAATACTAATTAATCATGATATTTTAGTCGAAACCATTCTCGTTATTTCCTGCACTCATCCTAAGCTTATCATTGAGTTCACATTCTTCTTCTATTCCTCTCTATAAGCCATAGTAAAATAATCTATTTGTAGTATCGCAGTATCGCCATGTTCCGTCAAACTCCTAAGACCATGTGAACCCTTTCGGTTCTCATAAGACCATTCGTATCTATTGACAATTACATACTAATTGTATAACTATTTACACAGCCTGTCCACTTGATAATTGCCGAAACTTGTTGTCAAGTTGTGTGGGTGTGAAGAGCGAGCGCCTATAAAACTAAACAAGTGTCAGTTGATTTTCCCCCTTTAAAGTTGCCATCAAAAAGAACAATATGGTGTAGGTAAATTATACTGTGACCCACATCAACAGTTGCTTGACTTAATTTTGCAAGAATATTCACTGCCCGCGTTATAAAAAACATTAACACCCATTATTCCAATTTTGGGATGGTGGCCGCAGTACCAAAACGGTAACTTTTACTTTTTTTTTCAGTTTAGCAACACTGTGCATAATGTCGGTGTTGCGAGATTCAAAAATGCATTTTGCAACGTGTAGGTATTAGGTATGATTTTTTCATGAAAAGATGCTAAGTGAGTGATTCATAACTGAGTACTTTTGTTGCATCAGAGTTTCAACTGAAATATTTACCAACATTACATAAGCTTTGTGTAAGATTGTTTGTATAAATAAATATAAGTAGGTAAACTACACGAGCAATGCATTAAACAGTGTTGGATAGGTAGCTATCTAATTAAAACTTTTATAATAATAAATAAATATTCCACAACTATCACACAACGCCATCTAGTCCCAAGCTAAGCAGAGCTTGTGTTATGGGTACCTACTAGACAACTGATAAACATACTTATATATTTCTAAATACATACATATTATAGATAAATAACACCCAGACACAAAACAAATGATCGTGCTCATCACACAAACATTTGTCCTGGGTGGGAATCGAACCCACGACCCCCGGCATAGCAGTCAGGGTCCCTAACTACTAGACCAACCGGCCAGTCACATCGTTATACATCGTCATTAGCACGTATCGTAATTAGTCGCTATAAAATAATTTTTCTGATGCCAAATAGTATTCACTCAACTGAGATAGAGGGATGGTAATGTTTTTGTGATAACTAATTTATTAGTATCGACATAGGTACTATAAATTAATACTTATAAATCATGTAGGTATAGCAGTTGGCAAAGTAAAAAAGCTGTCATTTAACCAGATTGACTGTATCATTTCTATGAGTACCATCTCAAAAAAACTACCGCATGTCACGAGGCTAGCCGGTCAGAAGTCAGACAATCTGACACTCCTATAAAATTCTTACTGCCTCAAACACACTACACTATTATTAAAATGCTTCTCAAAAAATAAAAACACATGATAGTGACTATCGAATATTTCGAAGTCCCGCCAAGGGGAGTGTTGGAATTAAAAGTTGGCTTTCCGTGGTATACTTTTGATCTTATTGGAATGCTGACCAACTGGTCACATTGGACAGCCTACCAAAAGTTCCTTGAGCAAGGTGCAAGTGTAAGCGATTAGTGTTTTTAACTTGTTGCTTCTTCAGTCTTTAAGACTCGGAGAAGTAAAGGCGTAGGCATGTTGAATACGTGCAAGAAATACGTGTTGCAACATATTGACGCTGTAGGTAATCATTATCTACAGCGTCAATATGTTGCAACACGTATTTTTGTGTTTTTTTTTTAATACTTCTCTTCAAGGATCAAGATTACGACTGAGATACAATACTAATTTCCAGCGGTAGAGTTCCTATTATGTAGGTCAACCTAATCCAATCTGTCAAATACCAATCGAATACCTTCCACTTTGTGATATGATTGAAAATCTATTAAAGAAAGACAGATTGATGTAGGTTGATGTGCTGGCGTCTGTACATAAATATTCAAATGCTAAGATTTTTTCACTCAGCCGGTCTTTAAACACAAATTAAAATAAAACATCCTCATTTATTCACAACAAGATGTCCATTGTACAAAGTGCGTTGACATGACAAACGCTTCCGCGCGTGCCATCGTCGCAGGCGCAGGCAGTGTGGTCCCAAAGTGGGCAAACACGAGCCTTTTCACATCAAAACACTTTCTCCGTCGTTACGTCGAGTGTGTGTTTGTGTATGCGTGTGTGTGGTGTGTGTGTGTGTGTGTGTTTAGTCGCATCTTCCTCGTAATAATGATGTGTTTGAATATTGCATTGCTTTCTTTGTTTTTCTTGTTCTTGTCAACTTAACGAGTGTTAAGGCAAATATTTGTAGATCGTACTTACACAGTGCATTCGAAAATGATCCTGGATCTACATAAAATAATGGTAGTTTTCGTAAAATGCGCTTGATCATAGTTGCTTCTAGCAGGAATATTCATGCTAATTGTATGCTAAAAAGGTTGTTTTTGGGTGAAGCATGACTGAACTACAAAATCGTTCTGTAGATTTAAGCCTTACAAATTCAGGCTTAGACTTAACAAACGTTAATAAGACAACTACTACCCCAAATAATAGTGGATGTTATACCTACAATTGATTCATTTCGCCAATTATATTAAGTATATATCAGTTCCATTATACACGGGTGAGCCAATACCAACAACATACGGGGGTCGGCCAAATGACATCAACCGGGCACAAAACCAAACTATGAACTAGTAATAATAAAATTCTCGTAGAAATACAAAAACGTCCAACAAAAGTTTCAGACCAACGAATCGAACTCAAAACCTTATTATCAGAAGCAATATACTTGCGACTACTAGACCAGCGGGACTGTTATCAAAGCATTTACATAATTAAACGAACCTAACGTTCTAATCTTATAAATAACTTTTACTTTCTATGCGTAAATTAAAATGGCGGAAATCAATATTTTAATTAACTAAATACTTACGTAATAAATGAGGTTAAACATAAATAACTCAACATAGGTAGGTACCTAAACTCGATTTCTTCTAAAAATAAACATAATATACGTAAATACCTTCTTCATAATTTCTTATGTAAGTTATCGTATTATACAGAGTGGATTGCTATATTCGAAACTATGAAGAATATCAAAAAAGTTGTAAGGAGCTTCGAGGGCGATTTTTCCGAAAATTAAAACGACTATAACTTTAATACCTAGCTCCGAGAGTGAACAATTTTAATACCTCTCAGAGAAGGGGCCTGTGTCCCAACAGTGGGAGCATTATTGGGCTGATGATGTGTGATAAATCATTGCTTAACAATGGTTAAAAATTGTAGAACTGAGATACTAATTTAAAAGGCCTTGTATCTACGTATGTGCTAGATAACTGGTCCCTACGTTCATGCGGGCGAAGCAGCAGGGAAAACCTTGAATCATAAATAGATAGAAGCCAGATAGTGGTCAAATGCGAACCTCTCACTAAAAAGCTTCTTATATACTAAATACTTAACATAAAATCATTAAAAAAACTTTTTTTGAACTGGCAAAATCATCAAATAAGTCCTCCCAGATGTAGCGGGAGGTACTCTCAGAGACTTACTGACTTAAACCCCTGGTCTTCAGTAACCTTTCGCATTCGAGGGCCACGCTATCCTGCTTTGACAGGTACGCGACCTCAATAATAATACCTAATCAACATCGTAACCAATTCCAAAAAGTAAATAAGAAATTAATAAAACACGATTTCCCACTCAATTAATGCACCGTGAAATTCGTTGTCTTCACTGCATTTAGATTCATGTCGTTTAGAAAACAATATGAAAGCCGGCTAACAGTGATAACAAAGTGTTGTTATTGTTTATTTATTAAGTGCTTACGGCGGATCTACGAGAGTAAAATAATAAAACTTTCCGTTAAACTATAAGCGGCAGACATGTACCTAATAATTGGGTTTAATTTATAATTAATTAAGTAAAACAAAATGCTGTGTTAATACTTGCAGCTCTGCTCATTCCCATTACCGGATCTCCCATTATGCCATTGGCATTGTCATATCATAAAGTTGCCCGACGCAAAAAATCTTATCGATATGAATTCGTTTGTCAAATCGATTAATATTCCATTTTTTCTTGTTTCAGGTCACAGCCTTGGCTGTGCTCAGCATAGCATCGGCAAAGAATTCAACGGCGAAAACAAAACCGAAACGACAATTAGACAACATAAGAACGCATGAAAACTTACAATATTCACTGGTTCTCCCACATTCAAGAGTTCAACATTATAGAGCGCTGAACAACAACCGACGCATCTCTAATGGCCCAACGAAAGGAAAGCTGCCACCCTACGCGGTACAAATGGAGCCAGTCGTGCAGTATTCGCAAAAGGATCCCCTGTATGACCCCAATCAAGATAACGTTGAGGAATCGGTTGTCAACAAAAACGAGATCTACGCTCAGTCCAAAATCTTGAACGTGCAAGACCAGTCTAGTGCTGAAAGCTACGGCCCTCCTTACGGCACTTTGCCAACAGCTCCTCTGTACAGTCAGCGTCCTCATTACTACGAAGCACCTGAACCTATTATCGAAATTATTATCAAGGAGTCCAATGAGACACTGCCAGCACCTCCCCCACCACCAGTTCAAAAGAAAAAGAAGGAACCCGTTCACGTTTTCTACGTAAAATACAGCAAAGACCCTCATTCTAAGGACAAGGTCATTTATGAGAAACCAATTCCCGCTATTACTCCACCAACCAACGAAGAAGACGAACACCACGAACACGAAGATGAATATGTAACTGTTACTCCTGAACCTTATTTACCTGCTAAGACTACCACTTTAAGAGCCATTATTAAGCCTGAATCCGAGCAGTACCACAGCGATAGCAGTGTTAAAGTTACTTTTGGCAGTGAAGGCCGCCATTATAGCGACAGGCATGAAACTCACAGACACTCAGAACACCATGAAGAAACTGCGCCAAAGCCGGCTATTGCTTTTCCTAATTCACCACCTCCTCAACACTCTTCACAGACTCATCACAGCGTCCAAATTCATCAAAGTCACCCACAATTGGAACGATCAGCGTCGCCAAAGCCTCAATTCATAGAATCAAGTACCAGACCAATATACATACAAAACCAACACCAACATCAGCATCAGCAGCAATCACAATTCTTCAGGCCTGGATCGCAACAAGCGCAAAACCGCATTCAATTCCAACCTCAATCAGCTCCCAAAGAACAACAACTGCCAAGACAAGGTCCTTCTGTGTCACCCTTCAGACCACAACCACAACCTCAGACTCCTCGAAGCCCATTTGGACCTACTCCTATATTCAACGCAGCCTTCTCTAATGGCCCCATTGGCTCTCAGTTTGGTAGCCCAACAGTTCAAAGCCCCGTTACGGCTTTCCCGACACCCTCATTCCCAAGAGCAAACAATGGGCCACCCAGTTTCCATTCACGCGTAAACGGTCCACCTTCCTTTGCTTCTAGACCACAGTTCAACGGACCGCCAAGAACTAGTTTCCACTCCGGACCGCAGAGGCCTTTTCCATCCGGACCTAAGACGTATTTTGATGATCCCAAATACTTGCAAGAGAACTATCACACTATTACCACCGAACAAGTTGATCCTCCCAAACAGCAACAGTTGCCTAGCCGACCCCTACAGCCTTTTGGCCCGAGTCCCAGCCCGAGCCCAGCTCAATTCCAAGAGCATCGTCGCCCTCCCATTGTCCCGCTCAACCAACAACTTCCTCAGCAGAGACCAGCTCAGCAATTCGAATCAAATCATAATAAACCATCTATAGCTATCAACCCCAGTGCGTCTCCATTTTTCAATCTGAAACCTTCACCACCACTTATTGAAAACAACCGCCCGCCTTTCAATCAACATTCCCTGCAGCCTCAACCACAACAGCAATTTAGTTTTCACCAAGGACCCCAGGGACTCCCCAGGCCTTCTCCTCAAATTCCCTTCCAACAACAACAATCGTTCCCTTCACCGTCTCCCGCTCCTCAGAATCAATTTGTACCATCGCCTTCTGCAGCTCCTTTGTACAACTTCCATCCTCAACCCTCACCAACGCCTGATGTTTTCCATCAAGGTTCACCATCGGAAAGGCCTTTCACCCACCCATCAAACATTGATCATCAACAAAACATTGGCGCTTTAGTTCCTGGAGGTGGTGAACTTGTACCAGCAATTTCCAAATATGAACAGCACATTACAGTTAATGGACCTACGTCTCAGCCATTCAGTGGCCTCGGAGAACCTAGTCCTAGTCAACCTACACCAACTCCTAGTCAACAACAACAGTACCATCAACAACAACAGCGTAACCAAGAAGAACAACGCCATCAACATGAACAGCAACAGCGACAGGAACAACAGCAACGACAGGAGCAACAGCAACGTCAACAATATCAGCACGAGCAACAGCAGCGTCAGCAACAAGAACAACAACAGCGTCACCAGCAACACGAACAACAACAGCGTCAGCAACAGGAACAGCAACAGCGACACCAACAAGAACAGCAACATCGTCAACAACAGCAGCAGCAATACCAACAGCAACAGCAACAATTGGACGCGGAACAGGAACAAGTCAGGTTGCAATTAGCGCATAACGTTCAAAAGCAACAAGAAGAAATCCAAAGGCTTCAGGCGCAACTATTAAATTCACAACATCAACAGCAGCAACAACAAGAACAGTACCAGAACATTTACCAGCAACAGCAGGTACAAGCTACATCACCAAGATCGCAGTACATCCAAGAAAGGTCACGACCACATCCTACTTTTGCCTCTAGCACAGCGTCTCCTCCTTACTATCAATCAACATCTAGGACGGTGGAAATCAAACCGACAACATCAAAATATGTGTCCTCTACACAAAACTCAGTATCTTCTGCACCAGAGACTAAGACTGAGGAGAAGAAGAAGAAGCCCTCCATTGAACTTCCTGATGAAGTACCAGATGACCTTCGTCAACAACTGTTGTCTTCTGGCATCTTAGATAATGCTGATATTAGTGTTTTAGATTACGATAAAGTTGGAGACACACCTTTGGATTCTCTGCCTCCAGACCAGTTGGCTAACTTCTTTAGTGCTGGAGGTGGCCAACAGATTGCTTCTAGTGAAAATAGACCCGTCTATGTTAAGCCTAACGGAGATTCTATTGAATCTAGAATGGATCAAGACATTGAAGATGACCAAGAATTTGCTGCTTCAGAAAATGTTCCCAGTTACGTAGCTCCTCCACCAAACGGTCAAGCCGTCGAAATGAAAGTTGTTCATTTTAACCGTGATACTGAAGAAGGACAGCAACTAGCTGAGAAATACATCAAAGAAAATGCCACACAAGTTGATCCCGTGGCATTAAACGACAAAAGGTATAACAGATATCTACCATTGAAAGTAAGCGGCAACCAGTTTCCGCTACCGGATGTCCTTAAAGGCAGGAAGGTAACATCCGTCGTTGTTTTGGCTCCTGTTGAAACTGAAGCATTGGGCGCGCATCCAAGGACAGAGCGAGCAGCCGAAGAAAACTTAAAAGGAATTAAGTTTGTCGCTGGCGCGAGCTTGCAGGAAGTACTGAAACGACCGACAAAGGACAATTTTGAAAAGTGGTTAGAAGTCGAGAAGAAAACCGCCACTGATTTACAGTCGGTCGTTTTGCTTGTTACTGGGTAAGAAATAATCCGTATTTAATACTGTAAGCATAAAGTTAAACAACTTTATTTAATGAGTCATTAATACAACGTTTTTATTTACAGGGATGCGGACACTGCCGATGGAAAAGAGATCTTCATGTACGACATCGCTTCAGGAAGCGTGAACAAACTAGATGGTGATCTGTCAAACGCTTTCGTCGAGGCTGCAGAGAACAACTCTTTAAGCAAAGACATTGAATCATTGGCAATTGAAGGCGAGGGTACTCCAGAAAACTTTGACAAGGATAAAAGCGACGACGTGGCTGCGGAAGGTTCTGAAAATGTGCCATTATATGTAGATTTATCAGGCTTAAATTTAGATCAGGAAAACACAAACCAAGTGTCAATATCATCAGGTTACAGTAAAACGAAACATGGCAGATCGTTAAGGAGACATTGATATGCAAAAATGCCAAATGGTGTCTGATCCTTGTAAATAGTCTAGTATTAGTATTACTAAATTAAATTCAACGCGATTGTTGCGTGTAGTCGTAATTGTTTTTTTACAAAAGTGATAATGGTTGTACAATATAAAATAACTGCCTATTAAATTTGCTTTCATTTCATCCCTGCATACGCTACCAAATATTAAAACGGATATAGGATATGTTTAGGCACGAGTAAAGTTATTCATGTTTTATTTTTGTAGTGATTCGTTGAGAGAAATATGATATAAACTGTATGTTTTCCACGTTCAAAATGAGAAATGTCGATTTTTTGCTTCAATACGCATTCATAATTATTATATTCAAATCACACACAAATTCGTAATAATCACAAATCGCTGTATGATTATTTCATTTAAATCGATTTGAATTACAGAATCGATACAAATGAATACTATTTTTCGTATCTGGCAACACAGAAATGAGCTGTCAAACGTATGGATTATTTATGGTGGAAGAGGTCTACACCGCAGTGTAAAATTCACAGTCTTTATTTATTTTCATGTATTTTGCTATAATTTTTGACTTGTAATCATGATGGAGGGTTCTCTTAGTAAATGGACAAATGTGATGAAGGGGTGGCAGTACCGGTGGTTCGTGTTGGACGAGAATGCTGGCCTGCTTTCTTATTACACGGTAAGTGACGTTTCATACTAACCGTATTAATAAATTTTAAGCCGTTTATTCTGTGATTTCTATACGTATTGCATTAACCTGCTTTTTTTTACCTTGGAAATATCAAATGTGCAACTTCAGTTTATTACTTTATAATAAAATAATTCAAGATTTAACCTTCTCATGGGTTAAAACCCGCAGAAGAATCGCTTAAAATGTATAAAAATATACTTTTAATTGGACTATGCTCAATACCGTGACCTAGTGCGCCAGCTTAGAAATAATAGTATTGTGCTTTCAGAATTAAAATTATTGTGAAGTGTTAAAACCTCTTTAGTGGCAATGTCAAGGTTAAGAGTGTTTATGAGTGCCATAGATGCCAAGGCGAGGCAAAGGCCTCGCGTATACAGCCAATACAAAGACTTCTTGCTGATTAATGATAGAAAAGATTTTAACAATACGGTAGGGGACAGTATACAACCGGTTTTCTGGAGACCTTTCTATGCTATCATGCTAATATATTGTTAGGTATTCACTAACTTATCTAGTTTAATTACCTATAAAAAAAGTTTTCTATAACATAGTCTAAAATAACACAATTTTTGGTATACAATTATAATATCTTGTTTTTAATAATAAAAATTGCAAACAATTCCATTAATTAAATACTTTTTTGATAATCAAAAAACAGAAATAGTAGTACTAATTAATACCTTTTATAAGTAATACAATAGGAGAAAATAATATTGCCACTTTTAATTCTTATAGAAACTTAGTTTACATTAGTTTTTCAACAGATATAAATACATAGATTTTTTTTTTATTATGGTGTACCTTACAAATAACAATGTAAAAGTTGATACAATGTGCAGTCTTATTATTAACAGTGCTCTTTTCAGGACAACTTATCAAATTAAATAAACTATCGTTACATTTATGTACAATGACTGATACATATTTGATAGGAAAATGCAGGTGTATGTATTACAAGAGACATTTTTATCAGAACAAGATTATTTCAAAAATATTCTGATTTAATATTACATGTTTTTGACACAACATAAATATCTTCTGCAAAATATCTACTTTTTTGTCTTAAGATACAGGGGGCTACCTTTAGATTTCAGGGTAGCATAATTAAGTAATAATGTACCCACTCCGGTGACACTGTGTCTTTTCATTTTGAAGTGGGCTGCAATCCACTAAGTCCCATATTACGGAACATCAATCAATATTCAAGTACAACTTAAAACTAGAACCTAACCATTTTATTTGTTGAAACTAGTTTTAAGTAACTCTTGAGACTTGACAGACTTTCTTTAATACGGTCATCACAGGTAAAACATGTAGTACGAGAATATGTTCATAATGTCACAACTAAAATTTATTTCAATCAAACCTGATCCTCTACCACGAGCTCATGCGAACCAGTTTAGGCTGTGGGAAAAAGCTATACAAGTCGTCTAGCGCCATCTTTTTCCAACTGCCTAAAGACTCACGCTTTAAGAGTTCATGGTAGGCCATCTGTTCTTTAACATCTCAGTCCACCAACACTCATTCAAAGAAAACAGTCCCAGCTGTAGAAATATCATAACCTGCTAATACGCAAAAATCAAACAAAAGCCAGAAAATCTTATATAAACATTCTTATCATAAATGAAACATTACCTACATATTTTTATTGCCGCCATTTTCGGTTTGAGTCAGAACCCTTTTATCTTTCGAATAGTTTTGTCTGAAGAAATTGTAGAACATGTAGTATACAAATATGACGTTTGGGAAGTATAGGATGGTGATGCCGAGTGGTGCGGGGCAGCTCGGTAGGAAAACTTGCAAGGAGTATATTAGCATTATTGTGAACTGGATCTGAAAAAAAGAAAGTATTAATTACTATTTGAATAAAAAAATTAGACCATCATTACCACAGGTTACCGAGACCCTTGAACCCAAAAGTCTATTAAAGGAACACCATGGATATTAGTTAGTATGAGTCTGACAGTGTCTTCCGCTCCACTTATGGCTTCTAGGTTCCATTTGACAATTTAACCACACTAAAAAAAGGTGAGGTTTGGTCATTGAAGATTTTATCTTGACTACAACCATGTCATTCAAAAGAGATTGCCTATGCTTAGTGACTATTTTCTAAGGATATGTTAGCTCTAGTATTCTTTATAATCTCTTTGTTCAATTTTTTGCATATTACTTTATATTATTGCATAAATTATAAACAATAAAATTAGCTCTAGTTATTGTTGGTTCTGAGATATTCGCAGTTTTTCTTTCCACAAAAAACTATTAAATATAATATTTAAAATACTCCCATGATGCTTCCACTGCTGGCATGCAGGGTGCTGTGTGGTAATTCACTACAGTCCATTGTAGGTTGATACACGTCATATGTGTACAATTTTTCTATTTTAGAAAATTCTGATTTCTACACGTTATTCGGCGGTACCTTTCCATACGTGTTCGATTCGATAATACTGGTTTAGGCATTTTTCTGAATCCAAGCATTGGAACTTATCGCGGGACTGTTTCACCTGGTGACCGTGGCCATGGTACCTAAAGGGCTATTGAAGGATCTCCGTGGATTTAAGTAGGTACAAGTCGGACAGTCCCATCCCGTCTCACCCTCTGCAGAACTCATTGGATGATTTTACCACGAAAAAAAAAGCATTGAGACTTGTTTTAAATATCTATTGAAAGTGTAATGGATGTCAGGAAAACCCGTTGTTGCCCATTAATTTATTTATAACGCTTTTATAAGGGTCATAGGTCATCTGTACCTTTCGAAACTGCGTAATTTATCTTCCAAGTAAAGCCTTTAATCCCAACCTTTTAATCTATGAGCTAGAGGCCACAAATCGTACGCGGGATCTTACAAACCAAACGATTTATTAATGTGATCACGTATTTAATGATTACTAATGAAGTAGGCCTCCAAATACAGAGTAATCTCATGCTTAAATTCATCACCTGTCAAACCTTTTACGACGAACTATGTTGGAGTTAGTGTCCCATTTAATCGGATACAGCTGAATAAATTATTACTAGCTGTTCTCCGCCGTTTCACCCGTTGCTTGGCTCCTATTGGTCTTATCGTGATGTCATATCGCTTATAACATTCACATTCACCAAATTAAAAAAAAAATTGGGACAAAATGACAAAACTAAATTTTGCACTAACATACGGATAGCGGATCGAGCTAGTGCCCCAAAAGTATCGAATCGTATACGGTTTAACCTTGCCGTTTCTGCCAGCCGTTTGGCAGGAAATTGGGCTTTCGACATCCCAGCGGAAACATCACTACGAATTCAAGTCACAGATTTAATTTTGTATCAAAGATCTTGTGATAGAAATAGAAGACCTTAACCTGCTTATGAATAAACGTGAATAAAGTTACAACCAGGATAATCTTCAGACTAAGCGTACTTTTTTAAGGATTAACTTTGACGTAACTTTACTTCTTGATGTATTAATAAGGCAGTTAGATTATTCATAAAGAAGTTACGGTTTTGTAAGTCTTGAAATACTGCGGCCATTGTTAAGCGTTTGTATCTCGGCAAAATGGGACAAGACAGATTTGTGTAGTATCAAAGCATTGTGACAGTTATAGAACGGTCTTATGTCCCACTGAAGGTTGAATGTTAGTAAAATAAAAATACAAGTTACTAGGGCAATTTTCCTGACTAAAATGTTGTTCATACTTATCATTTTTATTTTGGGTAGTGAAATCAGGAAATGAGTCTTCCTGCACTGGGTGGAGCCCAAAGAACTGTCAGACTCTTACTAACTAAAAGTCCACCCTGTTGCTTAAATGGTCCTATTTGTTCCAAGGTCAAAGTGTCCTTTTAAGACGGTGATCTGACGCTGATCTTCGTATTGCTTAAATCTTAAGAAATTTTATGAATTTCTTGAACTATCGGCTTCGTTAGCGAACTTAAACTAAGCGAAGTCTGGAATAGGACCCAACATAAGACAAAGAACCTTAATGAACAGGTCTTTAAATTCCTCGTTAGATCCATTCATTAATAAATCAACTGTTATTCTCCAAAATTATTTACCATCTGCATAATAGTCAGCCATTTCTTATACTTGATTAGAATTGCCTTCAGCTGCGGTCCTCCTTCAGCTGATAAGAGATAGTAGCTGTACATGATCACGTGTACCGAGTTGTTGATCATCGGGGAGAAGGAGGTAATCCCACCTGTAGGAAGATATTAAAACTATCATTAACTCTTTTTTTTGTACACCGTGAAATTACAGGTGTTTACAAATGGATCTTATTGCAAATAGGGTGACACAATAGCCGGTCTTATCAAGAAAACCTTTGGATAGATTTCAAAAATATGACCATATTTAGACATCTACATTTTGGATCACGAAACTGTCTTAAGGCCTTTACCCACAGAGCGCGATCCGTCCCGGTGGTGCGATCTGATCGCATATTATGCTATCTCGGTAAATGCTGCCCGCGATGCAATCTTACGCCGGCAGTGAGATAGCATATTATATGGACATCCAAAAGATACAGAAAGTTGGTAAAGGTCTTTAAAAGGGCACCACGCTAAGGACAACTGAAGGAAACTCAAAAAGCTTCTGATTCCAATTTTTGATGACTGGCGATACTTCCTGGCAAAATAGACAAGGATATAGTGATTGGTATCTATCTAATAGATGCTTCTGTTAACGCGATTCCATTAGGTGGTGTAATTTAAATGTCGACTGCGTTATCATGTTATCAGGCATAATCTGAAATCCTATCACGGGGTTTACCATGTAGCCTAGGAACATCAATATTTTTAACTCTCTCTCTCTCTGTAGTTGGTCCCTCATGTCTAAAAATCCGCCTCCACCGTTTTTTTAAACATGTGACTAACATTCGAATAATATTATTTTGTTAACATTCATATTTAGCTAACTGTACTATAACTAATACTCAACTAAACAGTTTTTAGCAACATCTTAAGTACATTGCTTTTCAAATTCCTAAAAAAAATCTTGAAAAGTAATCGCCATTGAAATCGTCGTCAATTATAATTATGCTGGTAAGATGAAAACTGGTATTTTAACCTACCTATAAGATATTAAAGAAAATGTTGTGATAACCTTCGTGACTTTGTGAATTAATGATGCTAAATAGAAAACGATACAAGATCCGCAAAGCTGCAGACAGGCATTAATAATATGGTTCGTCGGTTTAGTCAAAACCGACTTTTGTTTAGTCGACCTTTTTGTTTAGTCTTTCTAGACTAAACAAAAAGGTGCGACGAAAACCTGAATTGAATTAGAAATCTTAGAACAACATAAAAAACATTATAGGAAGAAAATAAATTTATTTGACAAAATCTAAGGCACGCAATATTAACAACCTTTACCATAATTATCATAGTAAGACAGCCTTTGTCCAGCAGTGAACGAATACAAGTTATTTATGACATTAGAAAAGGTGTTATCATCCCCCATTAGAATGGTGGATATAACATTTTTGTTCCTAAGCCAAGTGTCCTCACGATATCTTATTTCAGTTATGAGAACAGTAAATTACATAAAAGCAAGTGCTTGGTTTGAACCACGAGCTACGACACTTATGTAAAGGCCATTCCTAAAGCCCCAATTTTGACTTGAAAAGTGCCTCTCAATGAAATACTCTGCTTTTGAATTCTCTGCTAAGAAGATATTTACAACCAAGATTTTTATTAGTGACTAGCTGATGCCCGCGACTTCGTACGCGCATATCTCGTTTTATTCCCGTTCCCGTGGGAATATCCCATATAGCCTATAGCCTTCCTCGATAGATGAGCTATCTATAACTGAAAGAATTTTTCAAATCGGACCCGTAGTTTCTGAGATTAGCGCGTTCAAACAAACAAACTCTTCAGCTTTATAATATTAGTATAAATGGAATCTTATTTGTTTCATTGGCTCAACGTTGGGAGTTTCCATTTTTGTCCACGGCATCCCTCCTAGATCTCCGACTTCAAGTTTATGCAAATAGAAGTACCATCTGTATCAAAATTGAACAAAGCATTGAAGCGTGTCGTTAAAGTGAGTTTGCCCAAAAGTTGGCCACTTCCACAATTTCGTCGCCACAAAGATCGATTTGAATGCACGTTTTGGGGCTCAGCGAGCACGATAGATGAAGCATAGTTTGCGACATATCACCACATTCACTGCTGATACATCGAGGTAGCCCCACTCACCCGATTGAAGTTTTCTAGAATTTTAATTAAAGTGTAAAATTACCTACACAGTTTCAAAGAACACCGACGATATCTTTAAAAGCCCGGTATACCATTTATGTCTAAACCTACCAAGGTAGCCCCGTATATCTTTCCACAATGATAGGAATGATACGCATTTTACTGTCAAAGTTCTTTGCCCACAAAGCTTCAAAAAAACCTACTCGCTTTGGCATAAAGTGCTAAAGTACATACTTATTCCGGAAAGCCGAGTACATCCTCAGTGAAAGTAAATTGATTGATTGAAGCATCTTTTTCAACTTTTCCCACGATAACAGTTAAATGTCAAACTGATTCGATGAGTGGCTTGATTTTTGGAGGTTTATGACCAGTGATTTAACTAATAAAACTGGGCCTAGGCTAAGCTTTAGTTATGTCATTATAGCTGTACTTTTTGGTGTTACTATTACGCTGTTCAGACCTTTTGCTTGTTGTAATTGCCATAGCTTGATTCTAATCAGCCTTTTACCTTCCTTAAGATTAGGCAGTACAATAAATAAATCCAACTGTTAAATCCGGAGATTTACGCGATCAAACAAAAAATCTTCGGCTTTATTTTCACACAATAAGATGGCTGACAGAATTGCAACAGCCGTTGTAAAATTGCTGCTAGCGTCGACAGATTTCGTATATCTCAATACTTCGCATAGAATATTGTCCCAAAAGATAAAATGAACAGTTATTCCGGCAGACACTGGCTATCTAGGCCAAGCTCATCATTTCGGTCCTAACACGACACAGACTTATCAATATCCGTCGGGCATGTTCCTAATCCCGGCCTAAAGTTGACCCTTTTATCACAAAAGTAGTCCCAAATCGTGCTGGTAACCCTAAATTGCCGCTTGATTTGCTTTTGGGGTCTGTATTAGGCGTATTATTAAGTATATCAGCATAGTGACAATGGCAACGGCTTTCAGACACGGTTAACACGGATTTGCACGTAATATGAAGCTAGCAAGCGCCAAAGGGTTAGGTGGATGTGTGCCTAAGCGTACACCCACATCTGGTCTTGTTATGTTTAAGGGCACAGGAACGACGGAACGTAGCTCATTTATCACTTGCAAACTATTATCGATATTGTCTTTATTGAAATAATATCCAAAATCAATTACTACAACAATTCCTGAAGAGTTTGGATAAAGTGAATTTACCAACAATTGTCCTTTGGTCCAATATATTGGGGTAAGAATTGTTAGCAAAGAAAATAGAGGTCTCTTTTCTTTGACCTCATTTGGAATGCTTTGACAAACACAGTGCCCAAGAATGTATAGTCTCAAAATGACGGAGAAATTCTTTTGGGTAAGAATGGCCATAATATTCAGCTATTAAATGTGGCTACAAAGCTGGGGTCGCCATTGCAATGCACCAGAGCTACGCCGTGCAATGCCTTTGGCACGTAACGTCAGTGATTTGCATTCTCCGAAATTCCAAACGTTCCGTATCTAAGATTGACCTGTCACTCCTTTTATGTGAATGGGACTGTCACCTGCTAAAGTGATCGTTTTGATTACTTCTGCATGTGGCATATCATTATGTTGGTATGAAATTCTCGGGTTGTTTACCAAAGACTGTTGTGACAAAGCACCTTTGTTTTCCAAGAGTGTTTGTTTTGTGATATTATTCTTAACACTCTGTCTTTCTACTAAGAACTGGGAATCCATAAATATTGAGATGTCTCTCGTATTTTTTAGAGATTTTGCCTACTTCTTTATCCCATGGGAACGTACTGCAGGAATAATGGAGTCAAAATCCTTTCAGTCATTAGGCGTGAAAAATAATATACACTGTTACTTTAGCATTTATAATTTAATATAATTGCCACATAATACCTTATCATTTCAATAGGTTACGTCAACTTTATCTTGTATTTCTATTTACATTCACCGACATATTTAAAGAAGCGCAAAATCCGCTCCATTCTAAATTATTCACCAGCTATCGACTCAAGTTATTTCTTGTCAATTACAGGACTTAAGTCTGCGGTTAGAAACCTTTCATTTGACTTGCTGGCTTCACTGCAAATTAAGTGTTATGAGAGCCAGTCGACAAACACGAAGAGTATCCGAGCCACACACATTATACGGTGTTATACAATAACATTTAATATGATATCACCGTCGGAAAGGTCTCACGCGAGGCGAGGGACACTCGAAATGATACTCTCGCTTTTGCTGATAGGGTTTGTTTTTGGTTATAAGCTGTGTGGTTAATGCCCAGCCCATCACTTTCACTGGCTATCTTCGCAAAGCTTGTCCAACGATAAACTACTAGACATTGTTTAGGGTCAGTTTTATCAGTGAATGTATGGACAGACATAACATCGAGATGTAATCGTTTGACAGAATTACGAAATTTGAGAATTGGAGCAGAGTTCGTACTTTCCACAAGGAAAGTGAAAGAAAAGGTCAAAATGATTGATCACTTCAAATGATTTGGGAAAAATCTTACAAAACGAAGTTACGTTAACCCGCTCAGGCTTATTTAATTAAAGCTCGATCTCATAGAAAGGAGGCCGATGCCACTGCAGTGGAAATGTTACAGGCTGATTACGTAAGCATACAAATAATCACCCTTAAATGAGGGTTCGTGTATGCGTGTTTCTATGTTTGTAAACGCACCCACGACACAGGAGCAATTCCTAGTGTGCGGTAAGGTTTTTTTTAATGGAAAAGAAGGTTTAAAACCCTATGTTCTTGCTCCACTTGGCCCTTGAAAGAGCCGCGATATCGCGCTACCTCTAAATTGTTGCTAGAAGAGATAAATTCTATGTTATGTCGTGAATCGATCAGCGTTGCGAAAATAATGAGGACGCACAGCCGTGCAATAAATAGAGTATTATCTTAGTTAAGACCATAAAAGTCATATTTATGGGGTTTTAATACCTGTGTTACAATAGCCATCAATATATTTGCCATATTTTATAGTAAATACCTCTCTGCCTTTCTATTCTGGCCAGAGTGATTTGACATGACCCAATACAAGGTATGTAGACATTGGTTCAGATAAAAGCCACTCGGTCGGGCTCGAACTGTGTCCAGAGGGTCTAAATCGACCAGTTAGCAAAATTCCTGATGATTCACTTCATGAATGAATAATAGAAGCATAGCCAATGTTGAAAGAATAGGAATATTGCTTAAAGTAGCCGTTTTAGACCCTCAGTAGACCCGAATGTGTGGAAAGTGGAAACTACGTATTTTCCTTCTCCTCAGCTATTATTTTCTGATTAAATTCGTAGCAATCAAAGTCATCAGGACATCGTCAAGCTTCATTTGCTGTTCTTGTGATCGCCACTGTTGATTATGACTTTCAGGAGTTGCAGTGGTTTGGGAATAGTCAAACGGGACAGTCCCAAAAACAAAAACCCGAGATTAATCCAGTGTTAGCATACATTTACCGACCTAGACAAACCGATTGAAAGCTTAAAATCTGCCGAATTGAATGTACCGACTCAAACAATCCTTACAGAACTATTACAAAACCACAAACGCTGCGTCGGCAGAAATCTTGGCGAAACAAGCAAAATATTCCTCTGAACAACTGTAGATAATGGGTGTTCTGTATATGGGTCACGGGGTCTCATCTTGACAAGGAAAACGTGGGTATGTCTATTCATTAGAAACTCTTTGGCATACATTTCCTCTGAACCATGTTTTTTTTTTCGCGACTGTTTTGTGTTACTCTCCTCTCTGTAAAAGAAAACATCTTGAGGAAACCGACATGTCTCAGAATCAAATAAATTAAGACGCATAGTATCTTTGAATCTGCTTACATTCGACTAAATCTTAAAAATGATGTCTGTGCCCCAACAGTGGGTCGATCTTCAAAGTAAAGCCGCGCTTGCCTAGGTTTGTCTGTGGATGGATAACCAGACAATGTGTCATAGCGAGTTTCCTCTGTGCCAAGTAAAGCCCCTGGTCTCGTCTGTCATTTGTCGATTTTTGCCTCAATACTGCTAGTCAAAAGACAGCTTTTACTTATTCATTCAAAACTTTGGTGAAAAATTAAAATTGAGTGATACAAAAAACGTGAATCGTATATGGCTAACCGTACGCCAGTCTTAACTACGCGTAACATGATGAAAAAACAAACTCGTAGTACCACCAATACGACTAGTTTGTATTCCAATTCCGGGACAGTAACGGATTTTCCAGCGATCTGGTAAGCCAGTGGCAGCGTTGGGAAAACTATAAGCAGATGGTTTTATCGTTGTGTGGTGTTATTATGCTCCCTCATCTATAAACCTATACAATCGAGTTAATGGCAATACAAATTAGCTATGGGAACCGTTTTCCCAATAAATGTTTATTGGTAACGTGAGCAAACATCGCTTTATGTTGTAAAAGCTTATACGAGTGCTATTAGGTACCTGCCCAAAGTACGGCGAACATTTAAGTAAGTGCAAACATTAATTTATACAGGCGTTGTTAGAATCAAGAATCTTGTTTGTTTGGTTAAGGGATTTTAAGAGAAATTGGTCGTTTCTTATGTAAGGATGTTAGCACAAAATCCTGCTTCGGTCATCTTTATAACTTCGATAGAGTTAAGGAAATTACTCAACTGCGGTTCAATTGCTGCCCAGGAATGGAACACAGCGCACGTACTCCCATTCCTGGGCAGCATTTTGTCTTCTTCTCTGTTCTTTGTCTTTGTCTTAGATATTAGTTGCTTGAGCTATAACATGATAAGCTCTTATTGAAATGCCGTACTTTTTGTTTGGAGAAGAACAGCTTTGATAATTTTACTACAGGCCGTCAAACAGTGGCTATTACACCAATGTGATTATTTCTCGTCTCGATATCTATCGATTGAAACTTAAAAGAACGTAGAGACCTCTCAAAAATCATCTACATGAACTACTTCAACTTCAAAAACTCCATTCAAATATTTGCCTGATCACGGGACTGTCTAAGAAAACCATTGGCCTTGAAACTCAAAAGGCAAACGAAAGAACAGGGTACATTTTTGGTCAGTAAGAGTTTGAGAGTCCAGGACGGGAGGACTCATTTTATAACTATACCTCTCCAAAGAAACTATGATCTGCCTGGCTTCTTTCCAACGTTATTGGGGAAGGCTTCCAGCCAAGCTTCCTTAAGCCAAACGACCAAATCCAAACCAGTTACTTCGACAAAGTCCGTTTAAAAAAAGCAAATCCGTTGTGTACCTTGCTAAACAAAAAGAATACTTAATATCCCTTCTATATTTAGCACTGGTTCCAACGAAACCCTGAGGCTTTCACGTTTTTAAATAAAACCTTCCATGTTTTATTTAAAGGCCGTTCGTCGACAAACGGTTTTCAAGCAAGATGGCGTTCGCTGACTGTTTTGTGATATTTCATGTTGATTGATGTAAATTAATGGCGGCAAATGAGGCATTGGAAAACGGAATGGAAATTGGTGTGAGTGATTGACTTTCTTTGTCCTTTTTTCTTGGGTGGTGCGCAATGACAACCTTTTCAACGGCCTATTAGCTTTCTGCCTGCAACTTTGTTCGCATGAAATTGTCGCCCCCGTATCGCATCCCATCGTCCGTCCACACTGTTACATTTACCGACTTGATAGACAATGACTGATATATGTATATTGTAATTTGTAACCGATAGCACTCAAGAATAACGGAGCTTCCTACCAGAATGCATACATATCTTCATACATATCTCTATAATGTCAGTACCTATTAATCTTAGATGTAAACGGAAAAATGTTGGAAGAAATCGCTCCTCAATATTGCAGCCAAGTCGAATTACATGTGGTTAAAGAAATCGTTCCTCAAAATTACATGGAAGGCAAATCACATGTGGTGTACGTTATTACGTAATAGGCGTATAATTTCCCGTTTTTGAGCCAGATGCCTCCTCTCTGTGGGTTTTAATACACCACACGAGCCCAGGGGGCTTACGAAACGAGAGTATTTCCATTTTGGGAAAGAAATAGACCCCTGAGGCCACCAGTGCGAATTATAAGACGTCTATCTTCGATTTTTTTTTCCAGAACTCCTTACGCGGCAACCCTTGTAATCAAATAAATAAATAGAAATATCAGTTGTCAATAGAAAATTCGGACGAACGAGAGAGAAAATAATACAAGAGGGACTTAAATAAAAAGGGCAGAACATAGTTACGTCTGGTATATGTACAATGTTAATTGAAACGCTTGGGGCTTTGAAGGTTCTTAGGCTCTTTTTTTTCTATTAATATTTTACGATTTTGTTAACAACTTCTCCGCTTGTGGACCTAGGTTTCTCTGCCTAAGTATTAAAACTTACTTTATCATTGTAAATTGTAATCATGGGGTATTTTTGCCAGTTCTTCTCTATGCACCTGTTTTTTGATCGAGTGCCTCATTCAAAATTTTTTTTGGGAAATGGACGTTTTGCAACCGGTGGACATTTTGAGCCAGAGCGGCACCTAACTTATGTAGAAAATCAAGCAAATCATAGGAATGTAAGATGAATTACAGGAGCTTGAGAATTTTAGAAGACCTCTGGCATAATTTTCCCGCGGCTAAACCGAGCGACGTCCTTAAGTAAGGGGCTCAGACACTGGATGAGGTAGGCAGCGGACGGCGAGTCACTCATTACTCACCGTCCGCCCGTCAGAGGAAAGGTTTATGCCCAGCAGTGGACTGCGTTAGGTTTAGTTGTATCTAGGATAATATGATGTTTATTAAATGTTTTGATGTCTACGGACATTGGGCCCCCCCAAAAGATTGCGTGGCCCTGGGCAAATGCTCAGAGCGCTCAATGTGAGTGACGACCCTACTTATAATGTACAAAAATCAAATAATAACAAATAGAGAGACAAGAATGCCTTCAACATCACGTACTCAAGCGAACTGTTCACTTTGTTTTACAATTTTCTTGACAAATTTCCACACAAAGGCATTAAAGTCTTAAGTTTCCAAACAAACCGGCGCACAATTTCGTAGTTTCGGGCAAAGTTTTGACGTTCTGGGCTCTGTGGAGAAAACAGCAATTTTGTGGGCTAAGTGCTAGTACCTATACTACTGTATTCAGTTATATTTCAGTCTGTTTTCAGATTGATCTTTTGAAATTTTTGGTCAAGGGGTCCTTTTTGGTGTTTCAAAAACAAGATTTGGGTAGACTTTGTATTTATTGGCACAATAAGCATATTGGAAATAATTAAAATCCAGTAACTTATCCAAATTAGATTGATAAATCAACATTTCTATAAAATACAGTAGGTACTCTAGAATGTCTATCACAAAATTATCTTAATTAAATAAAATTAAGTCAATCCTTTGACTCCGTTCCTGTGTATTTGTCACTCTGTCATGAAAGGCTTTGCCTTTTGTAACCTGGGAAATGGATGTTTTGCAACCGGTGGACATTTTGAGCCTGAGCGCTCTAATTCAGGGTCAAGAGCAAACCCATATAAAAAATTCATCCCAAAATCATTACTAATTCACTTTTCAATCAAATAAAGTCCAACCCTATGAACTCGAAAGCATCCTCAATTCAACCAAGCTTTGATCGTGAGATTAAATTCACTCAGCTGATCTTCAAAGGAGACCCTCAAAATATACTCTAAAATCTTTTCACTGAGGTAATTGAATAATAATGATACCCTAACAAAAAGGTCCTGGGACATTATGACAAGGTAAAGCGAGAACCGTATAATTTCTACCTTCATTATTTATGTAATTAAAATCGTGCTGATGGTACAAAGTTTAAAGAGGACACTAGACGCTGCAAATTTTTTTCGTCTTTTTTTTCTGGCTGGAGCAATTATTTACTTAATTTTGACCTTTCAGGGACTCGCTGAGCTTCCAATTATGTATTTTTAGCCGAGTCAGGGTAAGTTGAAAGTCTTTCCAAGGAAAGTAATGATGGAACAATTTTCTTGTAACTATGGTGATAGCTTTAGGGATTGAGAGCCTTATACAGAGTGTTTCTTCTAAATGGGCCAAAAGGGAAAAATCCTTATCCATAAGAGATACGGGAAAACTTTCTTAGGAACCTTTAGCTCTTTTCTGATGTTAACAATTTTGGCGTTTTTATTTTTTTGGTCAAGTGTGAGTTGTCCACAAGAATGAATGAAATTGGCCAATTTTTTTTTTAATGCCAATCGACTCTGTTTCATGTAAGGATCATTTAATTGTACCGGAAGAATAAAATCGGGACGGCGGAAGTTGGTCAAATTTAACAAAATATTTTTTCATACAAATTGAACGAAAAAATTACCAATTTTTTTTATGATGTTTTTTGATTTACAGTAATGTAAGGATCATTTCATTGTATGGGAAGGAAAATGTCAGGGCAACAGAAGTGGGTCAAATCTAATGAAATACTGAGTACTACACTACGTTTTTATGCTGCAAGAAGAATCATTACCGTATTTTTTTACAAACTTCCATACAATGAAATGATCCTTACATGACAGTAAACCAAAAAACATCATAAAAAAAATTGGTAATTTTTTCGTTCATACAATTTGTATGAAAAATTATTTTGTTAAATTTGACCAACTTCCGCCGTCCCGATTTTTTTCTTCCGATACAATGAAATGATCCTTACATGAAACAAAGTCGAAAGGCATTAAAAAAAAATGTGGTCAATTTTACTCATTTTTGGGGACAACTCACACTTGACCAAAAAAGTAAAAACACCAAAATTGTCAACATCAAAAAAGAGCTAAAGGTTCCTAAGAAAATTTTCCCGTAACTCTTATGGATAAGGATTTCTCCCTTTTGGCCAATTTAAAAGAAACACCCTGTATAGTCGTAATTGATGGGTGTGGTCCATAAACATTTCATAACACGTATTTTACTGTCAGATCTATAGAGGGAACTTAGAATTAACTCTAAACTCAACCTCAGTGTCGGTTTGTCAGAGAATGAAACTGATTTCTGTATAGCCAAAGTTCTTATTCGCATGATACCCTTGATTAGTCAACGAATACATGAAGTTTTACAAAGAAAAAATATAAATTCATATCCGGTGTTTATTCGGTCTTCCAACACTATTAATGTTGGAATAGCACATGTAGTTTCACAATGCCGGGTGTTTTCATTAAAATCACAACAACATCATCAACATCGACAGCTGTCATTGTCAAAATTAACATTGACTTGAGTGGTTATAAGGTTTGTTTTCAGATGAAGCAATTAAACTACGGTTGTCTTAAGTTTGAGTTAGTTCCTTGAGAAAATGTTTTTAAAGGGTTTAAACCCTGGAACGCAAATGATAATTAAATGATAATTGAAAGACCAAATGGTTTTTAGTCAGTCAAGTCTGACAGTCCCTTCCACTCAATCCAGAACTCTATTATTTTATGTTTTTCTACCCAAAAGTGTAATTTAGCTCTATAGATCTCGGTCTAAGTAATCAAGGCTTTAATCTATACATATAATAAAACTGTAGAAAAGTTATTTTTGTACATTAAAAAAAAACTCAAAAAATTTAGCCAGGGTATTAAAGGACAACCAATAGAACCCATTTCTAGCATTTTTAGAATTTTTGTCTGTTTGTCTGTTTGTCTGTTTGTCTGTTTGTATGTTTATTTGTCCAGGTATCACGTAAAATGTACGAAATTTATGTAGATAACTTTTATACACAACGATTAAGCGTAACTTGGAGAGGAATTTAGTTTTTGTTTCATTGGAATCGGTTCAGTCTATCAAAAGTTATTCGAATATAAAGTGTTTCAGAAGTAAAATTACGGTCAGTTCACACCAAGACGCGTAGTTCATAGCGCGATCTAGCTTCGATTCTGCTACATATTCAAATAAAAATTCATCTAATGATTATGATAGGATGGGATAGGATAGGATAGGATGGGATAGAATAGGATAGGATGGGATAGGATGGGATAGGATGGGATAGAATGGGATAGGATGGGATAGGACGCGACAGGACGGGACAGGACGGACAGGACGGGATAGGACGGGATAGGATGGGACAGGACGGGACAGGACGGGACAGAACGGGACAGGACAGGATAGGACGGGACAGGACGGGACAGAATGGGAGAGGACGGGACAGGGCGGGACAGGACGGGACAGGACGGACAGGACGGGACAGCTCGGGACAGGACGGGACTGGACGGGATAGGACGGGACAGTACGGGACAGGACGAGACAGGACGGAACAGGACGGGATAAGATGGGATAAGATGGGATAAGATGGGATAAGATGGGATAAGATGGGATAAGATGGGATAAGATGGGATAAGATGGGATAAGATGGGATAAGATGGGATAAGATGGGATAAGATGGGATAAGATGGGATAAGATGGGATAAGATGGGATAAGATGGGATAAGATGGGATAAGATGGGATAAGATGGGATACGATGGGATACGGTGGGATTTTGGAGGGAGACCTTTTTACCCGACGCTTCGCACAAAAAAATACATTGGTAATTTCCGACATCCACGCGAACGAAGTCGCGGGCACAGCTAGTAGGCAATAATGCCACAAGTATTACATGATAAATCGTTGCAATTATGTCTAGTTAAATGACGCAACCCCTGTAATATCAAACATCATGGAATCTTAGGCCTTACTCCGATATGTCGTAAGATATCGGAGACTTGCGTCGCGTTGTGTACGAAGGGACTTAAACTGCATACAGACGAGCTGTATCTTGTTGACGGCAATACCACTGCGACAAAAATGACAAAATTGGCGACAGTCGACAAAGCTTGGAAGGCATCCGTCAACGCGTTGGTAATAGCCGTCAATGCGTCGGCAGGAGACCTCATCGCGATGGGATTTTTTTTAACCTATTTTGTCCCACTGCTGGGCAAAGATCTCCCCTATAACCTCCAAATCTTTCCTGAGTGCGGCTTTCTCCGGCCAGTCTGCTATGAATGCGTTTAAGGTCGTCACGCCAAAGTTTTCTAGACCCACTGTGTAACGACCCTAGCCCATCGATCCTGATGCATTCTGTAGACACGTCGCGTCGAGGGTAGCCATAAAAAAGTCGGGGACAAGCGGCAGAAAATCGACGACTGCCGCAGACAAGTGTCGATGTCTGTATTGGTATCTGCCGTCAAGAAATGCCGCTCGTCTGTATGAGCCTTTACACATAAAGCTGAAACGTGGGATATAACCTTTTATAGCTCGTAAATGATGATAATAATAAAATAGCGTTAGTTTGCTTCCTTTGCTGTGATAAGATTGATCGTACGGGAAATGTTTTAGATTTGTAAGAGAGCAGGAAAATTCTCTCAGTAAATGTCGCATTTCGGGCTACATCTTATCGGATAGAGAAAACCCTCGATTTAATAAACTGTTTTGGGATGGTAGTTAAAAGTAGTGCGGAAACTCGAATCTTTTCTTCTTATAGGTACTTAATATCAGGCGTCGGACGTCGCAAGACGATCTCCGGTCACCGTAGGTACGGTATGCGGGCGGCGAGTAAAGGGCAACTCGCCGTCCGACCATGGACCATGCCCGGGTCGACGGCGCGTCGTGTTCCACGCGCGCCTCAAAGAGCGTCAGCATAATGACGAGGCCCCCTCTCAGAGGGCTAAAGCCTGCCGGGGTCGCGGGACTTATACCATCACCGTGCCCCCGGAACATAAAGGGCTATTGAAGGACACCGTGGATTTTAGTCAGTACAAGTCTGACAGTCCCTTCCGCCCTGCCCGGGGTGGGAGGCCTCATCTGATGATTTTACAACGTAAAAAAAAAAAAAAGTTACTTAATATCAATCTAAAAACAGCCTTATTCGTTAAATACAGAAATATAACGACCTTTTACTAGTACCTAAATGCTTTCAGACATTTTCCAAAATTACAATTTTAACGAGATCATGTCGCCAATGTCGCTAAAAGTTTTAATAACTTAATAAAGCTGGATGATTGATGATGGAACTTTTGTGTTGGACAGGTAGACGTACTGTGATGATAAGCCTGTGATCCTAGACTTGTCTTGATTGGTTAACGCAGGCTGTCTGTCTGTCACTGCAGTGGATACATTGTTTGATATTTGGTTGTCTGAGGCATTAATTATATCATGGAAAACACAATCATTGTCTCAGTAGGATTAACCGCGACGCTAAGGGCATGTGAAGGGACAAGATGGTTTTTTTGTCGGCAGTCCCTTCTGCTACGAGGAGGGAGAACTTTCTTTTGAAAATATTTACACCCCAAAATAAAGGCACAATTTCCCGCGGATAAATCATAATTTATCGAGCCTTTTCCGAAATATGTTCGGCTTTCAGTCTAACTATGGTCAGGTCATACAACTGAACAATTAGCTATTTAAGATAGAAACAAAAGTCCTTTTTTGGCACACAACATAAGTGCACACATTATAAAAAGAAAATAATACTACAATACAAATAAAAGTTAAAAACTAAACAAGAGTTGCCTACTGTGTGATTGTGTGATTCACGGCTTTGCCAAATAGACCCATTTCAGCATGATGACGGACAACTAGTGTCCGACGCAGCATTTCAAATGGACCTGCATTCTCGAGTCGGTTTTCAATCTAAACGAACATAAATGCCCATATAAAAATGCTATACCTTCTAAGAAAATAAAATTACTCTGGTCTCAAATAAAAAATAAGGTAAATACTTAAGAGCCCTATTACAAAATGAAAGAACACAGTTTCTGTCAATTTGACATCGTAATGCCCCCCGCATAAAAACAAAACACAATCAACACAGCTACGCCTCGTATACCAGGATGAAAACAACATGAGCTTTTGCCACTTTTCTTTCGAATAAACAAAGTGAGATCCCGGGCTTCTAGACACTACTTATTTTCTTAGTAATGAAATCGAATGGATATAATATGATAAATGTATACCTATCAAAACAAAATAATGGCCACTCATTAAATTAGACTTTAAACAAGTATTACCCTTATACTGATCTCTCTTAGCGATGAGATCGCCCATTGTGTCACACTATTTAAGAGAAATTGCGAATTGGATATACCTATTTGTAATTTACAAAGTGTGCATAATAAAGATTATTCAATTCTATTCTATAATACGAACAAATAATATCTTGTTATGATATCTTTCAAGTGTTAATTTTATTTCTAGTGAGTAATTAGAACTCATGATTTTTTTTTAAATTACATTTTTGAACTTATTTAGAATTTACGATTTGATGTCTCTTTAAACTTCTAACTATTTCAAACGTTTTCTTCGGCTTATAATAATAATATAATATAATAATATATAATATTCCACAACTATCACACAACGCCATCTAGTTAGTCCCAAGCTAAGAAGAGCTTGTATTATGAGTACTAGACAACTTATAAACATACTTTTATATTTCTAAATACACACTTATTATAGATAAATTAAACCCAGACACAGAACAAAATAAATGATCGTGCTCATCACACAAACATTTGTCCTGGGTGAGAATCGAACCCACGACCTCCGGCATAGCAGTCAGGGTCACTAACCACTAGACCAACAGGCCAGTCAAGTTATACAATAAACAAACATTTACGCAATGTATTAGCATTTCGCAGAGACATAATGATAGAAGCAAAACCAGACACTTGGGGTGATTAAGGTGACAGATAAGGATATAGCCAGAAGAGGTCGGTTTAATCGTCTAATATTCCCAACCAGTGGTTCAAAATATTTGAAACTGGTGTCAAGAGACGGGTAATATTACCAAACGCCGTGATCCAAGAAACTGAGAAGAAACTGTGTAAGGCCCAAGAAGACCATCATGTTCGTTAAACCGCACACAGAGAGCGATATATCTACTACGCGGACCATATAAATTCATTACGACAAGCCACAAGCACCCCTATAATAGACAAGACTATTTCAAATCGACACCATGAAGATTTAAAAAAATTCAACAAGATGTTTTTTTTTACGTGGTAAAATGATCAAATGAGTCCTCCCACCCCGGGCAGGGTGGGAGAGACTGTCAGACTTGTACTGACTAAAATCCACGGTGTTCTTCAATAGCCCTTTATGTTCCGGGGTCACGGTGATGGAATGAGTCTCGCGACCCCGGCAGGCATTGGCCCTCTGAGAGGGGGCCCCGTCCACCACCGCGGGTGGGGCGGAGGAGGGACATTGTCCTCTCTCTCGCACGGCGCGCCTCCTCTTTAGCGAGCTGAACTAAACTGACTGGACTTCAGTGCATCTTATACACCCAGTATAAGAAGCACTGAAGTCCAGTCAGTTTAGTACTGCTGGGTTATTTTTTTTAAATAAAGACAGATCTATTATAGTGTAGAGAAGATCTTAACAACAGGTTACAGATCCTTTCACTCTTGAAACAGAATGTTTCGGTGAGCTCTAAATTGTGCTCTGGGATGGTTATTTCTATCTCGTAAAACTGAGCTTTCACTTTTTAACGAAGGTACGTAACTGCTCAAAATTGCATTAAAATATGGTACAACTCCATATTATTCCATATGTCCGTAACGACAGCCTCCACCTAGAAAACCCACCATCTTTCAGTCCATGAAGCGAATTTCCAAGCGCTTCTTTGACTCAGCTATTAGGCACCCCAATCCCCTGATCGCATCGGCCGCCCGATACGAACCATCGCGTATCAGCTCCATTCGCCGCCCGAGGCATACCCTTGTAGACCCCGATGACCTCATCACCCTCCTCCAGGAGAGCAGTAGTCAAACCAGTACTCTTAGGAAACACAGACACAGATCGACTCCGTCATTCCGCCCTCGCCGCCGAGGACGCCCGTCGCGACGCCCAAGTCAATGCCCCCCCGACCCTTGCAAGAGCCAGCCCGTGCTGCTGCAAAAAGGAGCCAATCCGACCCGGTTCTATCTCTCTGAGGTGTAACCGTAAAAAATGACAGACCATCTTGACTTTTTTGGGGTACCGTTGACATTGAACCTCAATATTAGTCCACTTATTGAGTTGGCTGCAAAAAAGTTAGGATCCTTGTCAAGCGGTACTTCATGCCTGAACAGTTGATAAACTTTTATAATGGTCAAGTCTGGTACATGGAGTGGTACAGGTTTGCCAAATCTAACACGATGAACTTGAGTCAGATTAAAAGCGCCCGGCATTGATCGAGGCCACGATCTGGGGGCGAGACGGAATGGGCAGTAGTCACCTCCTTATGCAAAGCAGTCATGCTAGCGAAGTAGCAGGTGGAACACGTGAGGTAGAGAACAGCCGCGTGACCTACGACGCCGTGAAGCGATTTCTTTTCATAATCATTAATCAGAAAGGTAAGCCTTGGAGAGCTGAGGCTTTCCGTGGTCACTGGATTGTCTTATCATTTACGGGTGACCCTGGAACGTAAAGGGCTACTGAAGGACCACCATGGATATTAGTCAGTACGAGTCTGGTAATAAATCCCGTCCCGCTCGTGATGACACATTTTTGATGACTATACCACAAAAAAAAAATACAATGCAGCTGCCAAAACGAAATACCGCATTTTTTCATACAAGAAACGCTGTAATAACAGGAAAGACTCTGTAGAGTAAAATTGTGAAAACTCGTGCTAGGAGTACGGATCAATTTTTCACAGATTTTCGGGGCGCACGTTATAGAGCCAAATCCTGCCGGCGTCGCGGGACTGTCTTGTCAGGTATTCATACACCCGGATCGCAAGGGGTTATTGAAGGACACCGTAGTTTTTAGTCAGTACAAGTTTGAATGTCCCTCCCGTCCTACCCAGGGTGGAAGAGCTGATCTGATGGTTTTACCACGTATTAAAAAGCCATATCACCAGGGTCATGGCTGGTGGTATGGTGGGTCCGCAGCGAGCTATATTATTCAACCGAACTGGAAGTTTGGGAAGTTGACAAGTCTGAAATTACATTTGATTACCAATTCAGAAAAAAAGCTACCAGAATTATTTACATTAATTATCTAGAATTATATCCACATTCGAATAAAGGGAAAATACAATCAACATTAATATGTATGTTTACATTGCAAACAGATCAGAATGAAATAAATTCAAAATATTAGCTTGTATCAAAAAAGGTTAGTCACGCTGCATCCTTGGCGATCGGGAAAATTACTGGCCACCACTAATGACCTGCGGAAAATTAGAGGTACTACATGTTTCATATGGAATTTGATGTTATAACAAAGATACTAGCGCCACGTCTAAAGGTCATGAATGGTGGCGTGTCGTTTAAATTTTAATTATTACGTGACTAATGTCAAAATGGTCGGGAGCGATACGTCCTCCCTCTGAAAGCGCCCCGCGCTGTCTAAATCAAAGAACTAACCGTTCTTGGTTTTATATTGAATTTTGTCATTGCATATTTTAATTATTTTATACTATTATTTTACTTTTAAATGCGCTAATTATTTTTTTTAATGCAAGCTAACATAGTAACCTTAGTTATTCAATACTTTTTGATTGAATATTCAGTAAATATTGATAGTTAAAAAATATAATTTCGGACGATAAAATGTCAAATTCTTCCTGTTTTCCAGAATTATTTTTGGTGTATTTCTGAATGAAAAATAAAAATCTGATTAATACACTCCAAATATAAACTTTCAGATGTACCATGGACATTTTCAAATGTTATTTTACTATTATACATTCTATGTAATTCAATACAAAAGTATGACAAAAAGTAGAATTTTATGAAACATCCTTTGCAGAGACAAGGTTTTTACTCATGTATGTAAACAAATCTAAAAATGTTTTCAATACACTCCACGCAGAAATAATCAAACTTTCTCGTGTATATATTTTTTTTTAATTTGTGGCCATTTCCTACCCAGAATCAGGTTCAAAACCTTGCACAAAAACAAGGAAACGTGTGATAGCCCTCTTAAAGATAACAGTCAGCCCATGTATCTTGTTACAGAAACATGAGAAACAGCGCACGCCCAACGTAAACAGCGTTAACTTATTTTGTGCCAATCGACGAAGGTGTATCGACGTACATCTGTATCAAATTATATTTGTTTAGCTTGAAAAATAATATTCTTACAAACGATATCGTTGTTTTTTGTGTCCTACAGTGTACTTTTATGATCATACGTTTTGTTTCCATGGGGCATTTTAAATGCCCATCAAATAATCTTTTTGGAAACCAAAATGGATGAATGCTCACTCAATCGAAAACTCGCTTTTGCAAGATTTCAGGAACACCGAACCTGGTCAATATTTTTTATTATTACAGAAAATAGGTTAATTTCTACAATACTTTAGGATACATAATTTAGTAAGCGTTCATCCATTCTGGCAGGTATTTCGATGTTTTGGTTTTTAAGTAGGTAACTTCCTGGTAGTCGTTTAAACACAAGCTTTACTTGCCGCACCGCAAATTCGACCCGTGTAAATGCCCCATAAATAAACCCGCCAGGGGTAACATAACAATCTTTGGAGAACTACATAAGAGATCAAATAAAATTGATTGCTTTATTTCTTGATTTATTTCTTCCAATATTAGTTCTGCCATTATTGTTCTTACAAACAACTCATGTTATATCTTGGCCGTCTCACCCAACTCACAATTCGAACCAAAGTGTAGGCGTGGTAAAATTTTCTCCCATTTCTGCTCACTTTAATTATAAAAACAAACAATGTCGCAAACGGTCACCGTTGACTTCGCTAACTTTTATTGATTGCAGTATTTTTAGAATATTAGCTTAGCAACGTGTAGGGGGCACTCGGGGGCAGTACTTGTCATATTATTAGTAATTACTGACATGGATTCTAAGGGCTTGTGCTTAAACGCCTACCAACACCTATTTTACTACCAACAAATTTGAAATACCTGCTAGAAAGGATCGATGCTCAACAAATTGTCTTACATGAAGTATGTCGATGAAACCCCGCTGTACGGGGCTTCTTTTACAGTATTCAGCTTTTAGAGCTAACATGAAACTGATGACGGGGTAATTTTCAGTCAGCCCGCTTCGTTTGTCTTCTCTATTCAACTTTCGAATCTAACCATTCCTTGTCGGTGTGCCCGAACTCATTCGACAAAATTTGTCGCTCGTTAGGACTAGCTCATGTCTACACTTGACGTGTTACATAAATCAGGAGAGCCTGCAATGGGTTATAACATTATTAGAAGCCTAGTAGGTATGAAAAGCCGTTCATAAACCGCATCCTAATATATAAGCTGCTAAATATTTAGGTCATGCAAAGGCCCCTCGATGTATTTTTCAAACGCGCCCAATTTGTTCAAGCAATTTTTCTGGGCAAATATTAAGTTAAACAAATTGTGAATTTAGGCCAGACATTTATAAAGATTTTCAGTTCAGGAGTAAAATGGAAATAAACAGTTTTGGTATAGAAATAGGGAAAGGAATTTCTCCTGTATCGTGTGAGCGTTTACAAACATTTTAAATTCACATGTTTGTGGCAACCGACAACTACCTGGGGGGGGGGGGGGGGGGGGTATTACAACTTAAAACCAGGCTTGTTCCAGCGAGTGAATGAGATGGCACTAGACGACTTGTATAGCTCTGTCACTTTCACTCGCCGGAATAAACGCCGCCATCTCCCCTGGTGGCCTACAATGGCGTCATAAAGCGATGATAGCAACTCCAGTGTGGGAACGAGATGGCGCTAGACAACTTGTATAGCTCTGTCTATCTCTCTGTCATGGTATCATCTGCTTAGCCTTTCCCCAATTATTTTGGGGTCGGATTCCAGTCAAACCAGATGCAGCTGGATATCAGTATTTTACATGGAGCGACTGCCTGTCGGACCTCCACAACTCAGTGACTGGGTAATACCATACCCCATGGTAAGACTTTAGAGCTTCTGAGTAACAGTAACGACTGTCAAAGATCTACAAATGACAGTTGGGACCAACGGCGTTACGTGCTTTCCGAGGCACGTAGGAAACTCGCTATGACAGATGGTCACCCATCCACAGACTCCTCAAATGTCTCTGTCGTGGTATAACATTGAAAAACGATCCAAAACCAAATATGGCAACCATTCAGTGGGGCTTGGTTTCCGACCCCACATGTGACATAATTTTCTCCCCTTTTAACTATGTGCAGATTAAAATCCAAACACATTGTATAGCACAGAAAGCAGCCATTAGTCCCTACTCCATATGCTTTAGCCATAATGATCTGCACGCCACTGACAGCGGTTAATTGTAGTAACCCGATTATGATGCACTATGCACACACGTGACAACTGGAAATAGTACTTAGCTCGTGTCCGGATTGACCTAGATTTTGATTGGTAGTTCCATTTTAGATTTTTGAGGAATTTTATGATGTGGTTGAGGCGAAAGGAGTAGGCAAGAATCTTTGCCAGTGGCGTTCAGTAGTCTCTGCCTACCCCCATGGGAAGAAGGCGTGGCATGGGAAGTATGTGTGTATGTATGTTTAAGGTTCATAATTAGTCCATTTTCAGGTTTTGCTAACATTAAATAAGCTGACTTAAAAGTGAGCTTTAAAACTCGGCTCATTAAAGTGGTTTTTGTTTATTTACGCGTTCAAAGGCAGAACATAACAGAATGCCACTTAATATGTGCGGCCCTTTCATTTGGGGTGTAAAATCATGAAATTAGTACTCCAGGGGTGAAGCGAATAATGACGGGCCCCTCTTAGAGGACCAAAGCCTACTGGGGTCGCGGCACTATAAAGTAACCGTGGCCCCGGAACGGAAAGGGCTATTGACAGTTTGAGTCTGACAGTACCTCCCGTCCTGTCTTGGGTTGGAGGACTCATTGATGTTTTTAGTACGACCATGTAAAAAAACAAAAAAGAGCGATACTGTCATATGACGATCCTTACATACCTACTCCCTTTCACATTGTCTACCTATCTCATTTATATAAAAGGAATTGTCGGTTCATACGCTCAGACCAGAACAATATAAATAGACTCCACGTGTGACCTATATCTAGCTCCCCTCGTCTGCACTAGACTAACACCTGTACAAGCTTTTCTACCTGTCCACGTAATACAATATCCAGAAATGTTTGTTCAGCCAACATTGGTCACTTTCGTTTCCAAGTACCGCAGTGTTGGTAGACTGGGGATTATTTTCCCCTATTTTGCGGAAATATCAGTGATTTTGGGGAAATGAAATGCTGTGAAAAATGTTTGTGGTTAAAATCCTCATACCTTATACAGATAATGGCGAGAAGTCTACCCGATACCTCTAATAGAGACGTAGAGAAACTTGTCATCTTTTCGCTTCCCGACCGTTTTCGAGCTTTACAGAGTATATCTAATGATACGCCCCTTCTTATACAAGGCGACAAAAGTCTCCGATACCTTACGACTTTGGTATCCATTGACGCGTGCCTGTGCGCGAACCTAAACGGATTTGTATTGCGATAGTCACCTGGATACCCAAGTTGTGAGGTATCGGATACTTGCGTGTTTGAATGGGCTAACAGTCTGCGAGAGTCATAAATTACACAGAGACGCAAAATTGGAAGATGATATACATATATCATCTTACAATTTTGCGTGCCTGACACCCCATGGTGATGTGCACTGCGGGTGTGCATATGACCTGTCTATTTGTTTTTGTCTAGCTGGTATTTGCCTATTGCTGGACAATTTCATCTAACGGTCACGATTCTGCGCTACATTTTCCATTCTCCGTGCATTGTATGAATAAAATATAGATTGATTTACTTAATTTCCTATATGAGAATTTAAAGGCGAAAAAATGTCGTAAAATGTCTAATTTTGGGGAAAATTCAGAAACTTGATCTAGCAACCCTGCCTTATCGGTTCTAGGGAATAGTCCAATATCGACCGTCCATGGAATGAGGGCAAGATCCATAAGTCATCGGTAATAGGAAGTGGAGTACTTACCCACTTCCAGTTATGGGTAATTCAATAGAAGTGGTACCTACGGAAGATTTGTGGGCGGACATTGAACCAAGTTATTCTTAGGTCATTATGGCGATTGACTTTCGGAGTTGCGATTTTAAAAAGGAATAAAATGGTATTTGCTCTGATGAAAACGGTTTTAATTCATGCATTTAGGAATTCAAAGTCGCTTCTACCCTCTTTGACTAGAGTTTATCAAGAGGACCTTTTTTCGTTAAAGTCCAGGCAATAATTCAATTAGTTTTGATGCTAGAAACATCTCGTCTCTCGTCTGGGATCTTCGATGACGCGGTATTATCTTAAAATGGCACAGTAGACGGCGCGGTCCTGGTGCATAAACGGTATGTGAAGGAACAGGGTGGTTCTTAGTAGTCTGTTAACCCTGTTAGTTCTGCTCAACCCAGGGCGAGACGCCTCGTTTAATGATTTTTACACTCATATAAATAATTAATGAGATCTCCAATGAGTACATGTCGGATCGTAGCGTTCTACGAAATATAAAACCTTAAAAACTCTTTTGCTGTCACTAATGGGACAGTATGGACGCTTTGTGGAATCTTGGTGTTTTAAAAACATCCTTATAGAAATCAGTGGGGGGCTTAATTGGTTTCAATGTTCCCAAACTTATCCATGTCTCATGATGTTCATATTTTAACAGCCAATAAAAAAAACCTTGAGAAGTTACTCTAGTTTTGATCGTATATTAGGAACAAAATGACTTAATATTTTAAACATTAATTATGCAAGGCAAATTCCACTTCAAAGTACGCGCAGAAAATTTTAAAGTGACGTTTTAAAAAGTTGTGACAAGTTCTCGCTAACAAGCCAGCAATGTAAACATTTCATAAAATATTTTTTAAAGGCATGTAGCTATGTTAGTAGGTTTTCGTTTCGGGCCTCTGCATTGCTCTTAATATTCACGGTATGCGCTCTTGTATGCAAAGGTCAAGTGTTGTGCTTGCTGCCAGGAAAGTATTTTTTGCTTAATGATCAGCATTTCTCATTAATTACTACAAGATCATGGATGTAGATTATTTTGTTGTAAGCATTAAATAACCTGCTTAAAGTAGGCAGTCCCACGACCCCGGCAGACTTCATGGCGACCCCGTCATTTTAGTGTCAGCTTGGAACACGACGTGCCGTCGACCCGGGTATGGACCTCGATCAGACGGCGAGCAATATATTACTCGCCGTCCGCAACTTAATTAAAAATTGCCTCAATTCTACCTTTTAAACTTAACTGTTATTAAAGCTATATTAAACCAATGATGAAATTAAGGACCAAATATATAATTTATCTTCAGAAACAACAAAACGACAGAGTAAATTGCAGTAGTTACGGGTAGTTAATAACCCGAAAATCTAGTCAGTCTTACCGAAACAATATCGTGTTACCCATTAACTGAATTATGAGGGTCAGATAGGCAGACGCTCCATTTGAAATAATTATATTTAGCTGAAACAATTAGACTGGAAACCGACTCGAGATTCTGAAATAACTGGGAAAATGCTTGGTACGTAATGATTTTATGAAATAATGAAAATACATGATGAATATACATCATCTGCCTAGCCTTTTCCCAACTATATCAGGGTCGGCATCCAGTCAAACCAGATGCTGCTGGATATCAGTATGTTACATGTTGCGATTGCCTGTCGGACCCCCACAACCCAATAACTGGGTAATACAATACCCCATGGTAAGACTGGTTGTCAGACTTAGAAGCTCTAAAGCTTCTGACTAACAGTAACGACTGTCAAAGATCTACAAATGACAGCCTGGATCAACGGCTGTATGTGCTTTCCGAGGCACGGAGGAAATACGCTATGACAGATGGTCACTTCGAAAGTTTGGCCCATGCGGCTGTAATTATTTAGCCACGAGCTCCTTTAAGAATATACAACTCTGGCTTAAAACTAATCGTGTTACGTAAAAGGAGTTATGAAACTAATCTGGGCGGAACAGATCAGGGTATTGTGGCTCCAGATAACTGAATCGCATTGTGCTTTAGTAACAAAGCTGCCGTTTGTTAGCACTGTGACGAAGCTTAAGGGAGTGACCACAGTTAACGATGAGATATAATTTTTTGTATCGTGTTAATATCATTGAGACATACCACCCAGAGCAGGGCAGGAAGGACCGTCATCAACCGTCAGAATTGTACTGATTAAATTCCATAGCCTTTTACGTTCCGGGGTCACGGTAGCTCGGTCGGCACGGCAGGCTTTGGCCTTCTAAGGGGGCTCGTCATTGTGCTGACAGCTGTCTTGAAACGCGCGTGGAACACGACGCGCCTTCAACCCGGGCATGGTCCATGATCGAAGAGCAACTCGCCCATTACTCGCCGTCCCTCGCCTACGGAGGCCGGAGGTCATGTGTATAAGCGAATCTTGAGAAAACGAATGGTATCGCCTCGTTTTTGCTTCGGGCGGCGACTTTTCGTTTTTTTATTTCATAACCTTTTCAAAACTCTTTCAGTAACTTTATTTATTTTACCGGACGAAATTAAATTGGATTTTGGCATTCCTAAAGTTTGAGTTTATGCCTGTTTATTGGTAATACCCTCGCTTCCCGTTACATGTGACTTGAATTTAATTGACGTAATGTGGGTGTACTGTGTACAGTACAGCCTGCAACGGCTGTACTACTTTTTGGGGAAATTTAGGCGATACTATTTTAGCCTGGAAAAGGCTTTTCACTCCCTAAGAAAGCGGGAAGCGTTGAATACGCCCCGCTGTCCGCTGCTATCGAGTCCTCGCCTCACTCCTTTCAAACCATTCCGCATAGCAGCAGATTCTATTAATACCTTTTCTTTTGTCTTTATAAAGCAATTTAATAGCAAGAGACAAGAATAGCTGACCTATATACGCAAACAGAAGCTTGAAAGGCTCTCTTTTATCCAGTCCGAATGGATGGTTTCATGCGGCTTCAAAGTTTACGAAGCACCATTTCAATGAGCTTTATGTTTCTGTACCGGGTAGCCAGTCATCCGTGTCGAGTTAAGGTTATCGCACAGTTATGAGCACGGTATGGGATCAGTTTTATCCCACTATTTTTTTATTCAAATCCCGTGTAGTTGAGACAGTGGTTGGCGAGTTGGGTTAAAGCTTTATCGACTCGACTCAGAGTCGTAGATCTAGTCGAACACAAGCAGGTATACGAGTATTACTTTGTGTAATCTATTTCACCACTACAGCTCGTTATAACATTGACAATATAAACCCAAACTAGCAGGACAATATGACGTCATCTGTCAAATGGTTACGGTCAGGCACTAGACTCGCGTGGTCAATAAGAGAAAAGGTACACACCACCCCTGGGTAGGAGGACTCCTTTGATGGTTATACCACGTTAAAAGAGGGCTTAAAGTGGAAGCCATTGTTGTATCCCAGTCAGGGCACTATACACATGATTAAGATAACACGATTCTATTGAGATGCTTTTTAAGAAATTTCATTAAAAAGACAAGGCTCCGCTGATCCCGTGCACTGCTTATAAGTAAGCGTGGACCTTAAAAGTCCGATATAAATCAGGAAGTTATCTTATGTATGAAACAGGCTAGCTTGCCTTGAATATACAGCATATTTTGGTAAGTTATGAGCTTTAAGCGGCCTCTGGTGTGGCTTGGAACCGTGCCGACTCTTTACAGCAAAGTGCTTAGTTGAACACTTGGGGATTCTGTGAATACTAACGCTATGTACGATGCGGTAGGATTTCAACATTTTGTGTGAAAATCTCTTTAATTATGGAAAGCTAACTAACGGAGCACCTTTAACTAAACCCCGGTTTAAGTACACACACTGGCAAAATTAGGGGAACACCAAAAAAAGGTCATCAAGAGCTAGGGCAAAAATTAACTGCAAAAACGAACTTTCAGAACTAAAACACAAATCGCTGACTGCCTAAAAACACTTAAGAGGGTATAACTTCTGTTGGACTGTTAAAACCTGTCAATAAGTGTCCTAATGCCGCTTATTATCAGGGTAGGAACCTAAAAAATGGAAACACTGATCGAATCAACGGAAGCTTTGACAAAAATGCGACCTTTTTTTAGTGTTCCCCTAATTTTGCCGGTGGGTGTAGGTATCAATCCAAGACCTTATTCTATCAATACTAATCAAATGAAATCAATCAGTGCTTGTAACAGTTCATTTGATTGCTATTATGGAAACATGTCAAAATGGAGCTCCGTTCACCCACAGAGCTTATTGGCCTAGATTTGGGAACGCAAAAAATATTTTATGGTAAATCCCCGATTAGGGTTGGCGCGATGATTTCTGTTCGAATTTTGAATTCTTTGAGGCTTTATAGCTGGCCTGTAGTTTATGTTTTGTAATTCCACAATGGATGTAACTCGCTTTGGGCGGAGGGGTCCGTCAGACCTCTACTTAGTAACACAACACGGTGTTCCGCCTCGTCACTTCTGGCTGGGATGCTGAGATGCATTTGCGTTCTCCACGATCATCCTAGCAGTTGCCTGTTGTTGAATGAAGATCATGTACCAACACTGAATAAGATAGTCAAATATATGGTCGGATTGGTTTTCAAAAGGGTTAGGTACTAACATAGTGTTTCTCCTCTGTAATACTTTTTCTGTGTGAGACAAGTGTTTTTTTATACCTTATTCATTCCGCTTTGTTCTTGATTTGATTTGATGTGATTATAACTCGTACCTAATAGTGCTTTTCTGGCGAAGTTCTGTACTCTTTTTTTGACGTGGTAAAATCATCAACTGAGTCCTCTCTCCCAGAGCAGGATCCTGTCAGACTTGTACTGACTAAAATATACGGTGGTCTTTCTGTAGCCTTTCACGTTCCAGGATCACGGCATTTGTTAGTCCCACAACCCCGGAGGTCTGTACTCTTACAAGAAAAAATTGAGTAATAAGTATACGTTTGCCATCCCTAATCTGTTCGACCGGTGCGACATCTGATTTTATAGGCGATTAAATCTGGTTGAATGAAACTTATCGTAAAAATGCCATTTCCACATTTAACGGCGTTTTAAGGTTGTATTATTACAACAGACTTGATTTTTCCTTTTGTTTTTGTTTTTTTTTTTATGTATCCAGTCACTGGAAAGCTGGATAGATTGCACAGAACATCATAGACTCTTTTTTTATATGAGAAAAAATCTGTGTCAAAAATTAAACTAGGCCGTGTGGTTATGATCATCATAAGAAGTAGGTAACCCTAAAATCTAGATCAGCGTTTCCCAACCTTTTTCAGCCACCCACCCCTAGCAAATCAAGTACAATTTTCACGGACCCCCTTAATAATATAAACAGCAAAAAAACGATCTGAGGTTTTTTTTTTTTTTTTATGAATGGCATCTCGCAGGTCAACCTAGAGGAGGTTGTGTGCTGCTTAACCGGACTTTTCTGTGGATGCCATAGATTTAACTCTAAGGCCTCCAGCCAGAGCTTACAAGCTATGCAAAAAACTATAAACTAAGTGACCGTTCGCTAAGGGCACCCCCTGTGGGGTACGGACCTCGGCTTAGGACGTCACTGACAGAGGACAGCAAGGGACAGGCTGGATCACAATAATATCTTATTTAGGGACTAATTTAAAACTACTGGCTCAGCATCGCGGGCTGGCTCTTGCAAGGGTCGGGGGGGGCATTGACTTGGGCGTCGCGACGGGCGGCCTCGGCGGCGAGGACGGAATGACGGAGTCGGTCTGTGTCTGTGTTTCCTAAGAGTACTGGTTTCCCTACTGCTCTCCTGGAGGAGAGTGATGGGGTCGTCGGGCTCTACGAGGGTGTGCTTAGGGCGTCGGGTGGTACTGATACGCGATGGTTCGTATCGGGCGGCCGATGCGATCAAGGGATTGGGGTGCCTAATAGCGGAATCGAAGAAGCGCTTGGAAAGGCGCTTCATGAATTGAGCTACGGTGGGAATTCTAAGGTCGAGGTGGAGGGCGTCGTTACGGACATAGTACGGGGCTCCCGTGACTTTCCTGAGAAACCGGTTTTGGAGGACCTGCATTTTATAGAGGACGCGAGGGTTCGAATGAGCGAAAATGACACACGCGTATGTCATGATGGGACGGATAACCGCGGTATATAGGCGCAATTTGCACTTAAGTGACAGTGAGCTTCTCGCAGTGAGCAAGAAGTGAAGCCTACCCATAACAAAGGACGCGCGGTCGCGGGCCTTTTTGATATGTTCGCGGAAGGAAAGGTGACTATCGAGCGTCACACCTAAGTACTTGGCTTGCTTCGCCCAGGGGATCGGCTTGCCGTACATAGAGATCGGAGAGAGGGAAGGGAGATCACGTTTGCGCGGTTTGGTGAAAAGAACCGCCTGACTCTTATCGGGATTAACCTCAATTCTCCATTTCCTAAACCAAGCGCCTAGGACGTTGGCAGAGGTCTGGAGGGTTTGGGCTATAGCGGTTGAACTGCGGCCTGTGTAATACAGGGCCGTGTCGTCCGCGAAGAGAGCTAACCGAGCCTTATTGCTCTTGGGAATGTCGCTAGTAAACAGCGTGAACAAGAGGGGAGAGAGGACGGCGCCTTGCGGGACGCCAGCACGTATCGGGTGCGGGGAGGAGAGGGCGTCCCCTATGCGGTAGCGGAAAGTGCGGTTCGACAAGAAGTCTCGTATGATGAGCACGAGACGGTCTGGCACACCCATGTGGTAGAGCTTATATAATAAGCCGTTGTGCCAGACTTTGTCGAAGGCCTTCGCGATGTCGAAAAAGAGAGCACCAGTCATCGCACCGCGCTGAAAGCCCGCGCTAATGTGCTCGACTATACGGTGGACTTGTTGGACGCACGAGTGTCCGGACCTGAAGCCGAACTGCTCGTCAGGAATGAGGCGCTTTGATTCGGCGTAATCATAGAGTCGCTTATAAATAAGTCTCTCATAGATCTTGCCGAGAACGTTCAGGAAACTGATAGGTCGGTAACTCGTGGGCTCAGACTTGGGCTTGCCTGGCTTGGGGAAACCGATAACAGTGGCCTCTTTCCATGCCTCGGGAAAGATATTATTGCTCAGAGCGCCATTGAAGATGGCGGTCAATAACATAATGAGCTGGGCGGGGAGGAGTTTAAAAACCCTATTATTGATACCGTCCGTCCCGGGGGCTTTCCGGGGGCGGAGCCCTTTTATGATGTCGTGCACTTCGTCCGGCGTGGCCGGTGGCAGAGGATCATCAGGGTCTTCTACAGGTGGGAGAGAGGACCTACGTTCGACTTCCGAGTCTACCTTGAGGAGGTGACTGCTATCTACCGGTTGGGTGCTAGGAGTGCACTGAGATTCCAGGCTGTCGGCCAGGCACTCGGCCTTCTCAGAGTCGTCAAAAGCGACGCTCTTGTCGGGACGGGTGAGGGGAGGGACGGTAGCCTCCTCGGTAGCACGCAACTTTCGTTGCAGCTGCCAGTAGGCTAGGTGGGTGGGCTCGAGATCGCTCAGCATGTCGTTCCAGCGATTCGAACGAAACTCAGCGATGCGTTTCTTTACAGCACGCTGTAAATTGCGCATGTGAGCCTTGTTCGAATCGCATGGAAAGTTGCTGTAGGCACGGATGGCCGCGTTCTTCTCGGTTATCAGTTCACGTACGTCAGCGGGGAGATTCCATTTACGATCGCTCGTATCTGGGACTTCCCGTGAGCAATCCGTCAATACGGATTGCACGTGTTCTGTAAACGAGTTGATGGCGGCCGTCGTGTCAGCGACGGAGACAATGTGGTCGGGGATGGAGTCCAAGTGAGGTGACGAGGTCGATTTCAGCAATTCGCTTACTTTCTTCCAGTCAGTCAACACTTTGGTAGGAGGAGGCTGGCTAGGGTCAGAAGGACCCGTGCGCGGAGTCAGGTGCAAGAGCACAGGACGGTGGTCGGAATTAAGCTCGTGTAGCGTCTCAATGGCGTTCAACTTAAGGTTGACATTTTTGAGCAGCGCTATATCGAGGACATCGGAACGACAGTTGGGATCGTGGGGATAGTGCGTATGCTCATAAGGAGCAACGGGGTCAAAATTGAGGGTGGAGCTAAGGTTGAACACTACTCTTCCCCTAGGGGTCGTAATAGTGCTATTCCAAGCTGGATGTTTGGCGTTGAGGTCTCCCGCTAAGATAACGGAATCACTCATGCCGAAGATAGAGGTGAGATCTCTAACGAGAAGGGACTGATCCTCTGCACCGGTAGCAGGAGGAAAATAGGCGGAGACTATGGTGATGGGCTGATGACCGGTCATGCCTAGCCGACAGACTGAAACCTCGAGGAGCGACTCGAGGGGAGGAGAGACTAGCGGGATACAATGCAGGGACTTTTTATAATAAATGAGAGTACCACCCTTGTGGCAACGCGACCTATCATTACGAACTAACTGAAAGTTGGCAATTTTGGGATCGCGATGGTGTGGCTTTAGGAACGTCTCCTGGAGAAGGAGAATATCTAACTGGTTATCGCGCAAGAAGGTAGCGAGTTCGTCCCGCTGACCTTGCATGCCGTTAACGTTAAAGAAACCTAACCTGAGGGACCGCGGTTTGAGAACGTTCCTATTCCTAGTAGCCATTGGAGATTAAACTAGGTGGAGGGCTTTAAGAGCTTCCCCTACGTGGGGGTGAGAGGCGAAAATAGCCTTATAAGCGTCGGGACTACCGTTGGACGCCCTGAGTTGGGCGGCCAATTGTCGTGCCGACGCCTTAAGAATATTTTCGTAATTCTCAACGGACTTATACGCGGAGATGATGACCCGCATGTCTTCATCGTCTACAAGGGCCACGGGGCCGGAGCCTAACGGGGGGGACACCAAAACCGGGGCTGCAAGAGCGGTCTTGCGAGCGGCTGCGGGAGCAGTCACGGGAGCCACGGGCTGGGGAATGGGGGCGTCAAGGAGTGGAGGAGCGGGTTTGGAGGGCGCTGGGCCAAGGGCTGGGAAAGCCCTTTGGTGGTTCAGCGCGTTCCAGGGAGATGGGCGTTGGGGACCTAACCTATTGGGTATCTGTGAAGAGGGAATCTTCACAGATGGGGATTCCCTCTGCTGGCGGGCGGCAGCGCGCTTCACCAGTTTGGGAGAAGAAGATTTGGGGGCTTTGGGGCAGCCGCGGTAGTTGGCCGGGTGGCCGACTTGACCGCAAAGGACACAGCTAGGAGGATCTTGGCAGAGGGCCTTATCCTTGGGACGGGGACAGTTGACCGTGCTATGGTCTCCTAAGCATTTAACGCACCTGGGAGGTGCGAAACAGTGGGACTGGCTGTGGCCGTACTGTTGGCAGTTGTGACACTGGCCAACAGTATGTGCTTTATAGGGCTTCTCAATTGAGATGCCCGACAGGGAGCACACAGATCGGATTTTGAAGATGGGATGGGGGCCTGTTTCGACTGGGTCGCAGATCACTAGGACCATGTCGTAAAGGTCGCCGCCCCTTGCCTTGTGAAGGCGGTGGACGGCGGAAACAGGGACATTTTGGGCTTTAAGGTCCTCTAGGACGTCTGAGGTGGGAATCTCCTTGGGGATCCGCCTGATCACCACACGGGTGGGCTTCTCCTCAGGGAGAGAAAATGAGTGATGGGGGATGTTCCTCGAGCGAAGAACACGGGAGAGCTCCCTATAGTCCGAAGACGTAGGGGTCGACACCTTGATACCGGTGTTGGTGCTGGTGGCCTTTGTGAAATTTATTTTTAGGTCCACACAGACCCTTGAAATATCAGTCCATTTGGACTTTTCGTGGATGAATATCGGAGGGGGAAGTTTCGGCTTCTTGGAGGGAGCCGCGGTGGGGGTAGCCCTAGGGCTGGAGGGGCGGCTAGCGGGGGCCGGGGAGGGGGTGGGGGTGTTAACCCGAGTGGTCGGAGGAGAGGGGGTAGGCAAAGCCGCGAGGGACTTTTTGGCCTTTGAGGACAAGGAATGTTTCCCCTTGCGCTTACCTAGGACCACGGTAAAGTCCTCATCAGAGGAACCGGCTGAGTCACTGATCTCACAATCAGACTCGACTGGGCCGGACGTGTCCATACGTTCGGGCAAGGGAGGTTGAGGGACTGAAGGTCCGGGGGTGGCATCGGGTTGGGTCGGGACGCGGATCGCGGGTTCGCGGGACTTGGCAGACTTCGGTAGAATGCCTTGTTCGGCTAACGGGGGAGACAGGGGAGAGTCGCGCCTATCTTGGATGAGCTGCTCAATAGCATTGAGCCTAGTAACATACACATCGCCGAGATTGTTGTTCTCGACGATGTCTCTGAGTAACCCCACAAGGAGGTCCTCAGTAGAAGGAGGAGCCATCCTAAGTGGATGGCATGGGAGTGAAGCTCCCTTAGAGATTGGGGAAAGCCTAACCAGACTAACTCCCCGGGTGGGTGTGCCCGGGGATGAGTAGCCTCCCCTGCCTAGGGATTGTGTGCGGCAGTGAGGTGAGTACCTAAGGTGTGCCCTAAGCTTGTGAACCTGTTGCCAATCTTAATGTGCAACAGGGCCCTATTTCGGTCTGGTGCGAAGGGGTAGACACACCCAACCGACACCAGGTGTGTAGCTGTGAACGAAACCAGAGACTGGGTTTGACTAGGAGATCCCCCAAGGCCAAGGTCCCAGCTCCCGACTCCAATAAATTAACCTCGCCCTGAAGGGGTTAGGCGGGATGGATTGGGGCACCACCCTCTTGGTTTCGTTGACACCGTGAGGTTTCCAACGATCTGAGGTCTGTCTTCCCCGTTTAAAGTAGTACTCGCACTAGTACGTCGCAAAACTTACGACGTTAAACCTTTGAAGTCGAAGCTTTTTCATTTGCTACGTCCAAAGCGGAGTCGCCATGCTAACTAAGCGCAGCAATTACGAGACATCATCATTTATGCATGGTCCAGAGATGACACTGCGAACCCCTATACATCTACTCGCGGACCCCAGGTTGGGAAACACTGATCTAGATAATACGATAACCCTTGGTAACATATATTGAGATATGTTTTTCCAACTCCTCCACTATTCTTTCCTGATTAATTTCGTTGCAGTATCCATCACTGTTGATTCTGGCTTTCAGCAATTGCAGAGGTTTGGGAATTTAGTGTGGCGGGATTATCCCAAAAACAAACCTCGGTTAGACATCAGTCTTACCTAGGTAAGACGGGTGACTAGACTCCAAAGTCTGACTTTGCAATCTTGAATATAACAGTTTTATAAATAACCCCATTAGTTTCAATAAATTCTGCTGATTACAAAATAATTGGACTACATTGACCATAAAACCAGCTGAATATCTTAGAAATCTTTGTCATATTGTTCACGACATTCGCAATATTCCAATATCCGTCTCAATAGGAACCCCGCTGGCTTTACTAATGTAATTTCTTAAGACCCATTACATAGTTATTTTATGGTCGGTAATCGCCTGTTTGATGCTTCGTTAGTCCAATTGTTACGGGCTTTTAGTAATTTAATAAAAGTTTTTAGGATTTAGTATTTTGTTAATATTTTCTTTTTATATAATTGTTTTAATTAAATATTGTTTTAAATGTAGCTATAGATGGTTATTTTCTATCCGTCGCCGCATTCATAAAAACAAGCAAAACGAATGCACTATATTGGTGTTACCTTACAGCTCTGTCCAGCCTTTTGGCGATTATATGTGTGATGAGCCTCCGTCGATTAACGGTTTTGATGACATAAGCTGGTCCGCCCCAGACTGACGATGTATTTACCATAAACTAGAAGAACATAATGTCAGTCAATCAGACATCTTTCCCACAAAATTAAACTGCGCACAAAAAAGAGTGGGTCTCTACAACATACAACCCTTATATTTTCAAAGTTAGGGTTAATAGACTTCTACCGGATAGGCTCGCTCCATCGTTAATATTGTCTATGCCACCTCAGAGCTAGACTAGAGTCAAGAACAAACCCCTAATAAAAAATTTCGCTCGAAAAATTTCCAGACGAAAAAAGCAACGTCAGACATTGCTCCTAATCCGTCAGCCCGCTTACATACCCGTCTTCAGTAATAATCCGTCTTAAACGACAAATAGGTTAATCGAGTAAAGAAATTACCAACATTGCCAAACAAAATTAACCTCAATAAACTCACAAAACAACTTCATGCTAGAATAAATTGCTTGCGATTTTTTTTCGCGGGGAATTTACTAAAATCACCCGATGGGATTGGTTCGCCCGCACTGAGCCGTCAAACGACCCGCGTACACGCGATCCGTAAATAAAACGGGTAAATAATATATTTACAATGTAGAGAGCAGTTTTTTTTTAAACATACACGTGTAGTGTTAATTCTTTAGGTCTTTGGTTGAAATGGTTGAGTGATTAATGTAAATGCAATTAGGGATTTAGTAAGTTAAGAAAGACTCCGGCATTTAAAATATTGATAAGCTATGAAATCAGATGTATGTTTGCGGAAATCCATGATATTTCCTCAGGATATATTAATTTTCCATCATCCACGCCTGGATTTTTATGTCGCGAAATAACACTATTTTTAATAACATTTAGCATGCCCATAATCATACCACTGCTGGGACACAGCCCTCTCGGTCCGAGGGTGTGGGCAAAAATTTACTACGTGCATGATTTGAACTTCAACCTTCGGATTCAGTACCTACATCCCAAGCTCTTTCCAACCGAGCTACCGAGGTTCTTTCGTTTCGTTCTCTTTCTTCAATGGTAATATTTAAATGAGGGATTTTCTTTTGATTGTTTCCCTAGTCGATGGATAGATGGCGCTGAACTTGGTATGTTACTGCAATGAACGGAACGTCGTCATTTTTTGATTTTTTTCACTTGATTGTAATTTTGAGATCTTAAAACGTAGTGTACATGTCATGTCATTGTCAGTCACATCACATCACACCATTGGCATTTGGGAATAAATAACAACAAGGAAAAAGAAAAAAATATTCATCAGTCTTTTTAATTTGTGAGTTTTCGACGCGATAAAGAAAATGAGCCAAGAGAAAAAGAGGAGAAGTCTGTGCCTCGTGGATTTGTGCAAAAATGAAGGCATAAATCTAGTAACGTAGTCAGTTCAACGCCATCTACAGAATTCTCGGAAACTACTTTTTTTTTAATACTCGAAAAAGAAAACTTCTCATTCAAAATTTTGTTTAATGAATCTGCAGCAGTTTTTCTTTCTTAGCAAAATCATTACGTACTATGTCTTCTGTAGTTCTGTCTGCGAGAGGGAGTTACCTAAACTGTAAACTTAACATTGTCTCATGGAAAATCTGGAATTCTCCATTGTATTGTAGTCTCATGGCCATTCTTGTGGCGCATTCAGCCGTGGAAACTTTCGGGTTGACAAGGGACCCTTATCCTTTACCAAACAATGAAAGTTTAATACTGTTTTTGATTCTGACAATAATACAAAACTTATGAATATCCCAAACGCTCAATCAGGTATGACTTTGTTGAGTGTAGGCCATATTTGTTCTTTTTGTAGATCTGCAGTGCTATTAAATACAAATACAGCCATGTGTCAGCAGTCGCAGCGCTCATGCAACTATGAGACTAAACTTTGGTATTCACTAACGTGGTGTCCTGTGTGAGCGACAAATACGATGCGAACGCGTAACCTACTGACAGCGAATCTGTCAAATTTATTGGTTGATCTCAATCTATATTGTCTATGAGCTTGTTGCAAAATTCAGCGTTGTGATTAACTTATAGAGAACACCATAGCTGCATATTTTGAGAATTTCACGTTTTGGGGTTTGTACATTTTGATACCACATTTTGACAATTGACATTTCGAAGCTGAACGAAAAAAATGTGTTGCTCGGCGCAACACGTTATCGTGTAAATATTTTGCCGAAGTGATTCTTTCATCAATATGCGTTTTAAGGATCATTTAAAGACTAGCAACCCGCCCTCTAAATCCAAATCCATATACATTTACAAAATTTCATTGAAATCGGCTGTATCGTTTGGGAGATTGCCGAATCGCGGGACTTATCACCACCGTGACCCCGGAACATAAAGGGCTATTGAAGGACACTGTGGATTTTAGTCAGTCCAAGTCTGACAGTCCCTGGGAGCCCTGCCCGGGGTGGGACGACTCATTTGATGATTTTACCACGTAAAAATAATCGTTTGGGAGATAAGGTTTCACATACGTGATTGAAAAAAACAGCACACATACCTCCAACATATTTGCACGCAGACCAAATGATGATCAGGGTACTGACGTGATGGTATATATGCAAGAACGAAGCCTGTCGTTCCTTCTTCCTCAATATGAAGAATGCAGTCTCAAATAACTCCAGAAGCTTCAGCATTATAGTCCACCAGAAGAATCGAAGCATCCTTAGTGGTTCTGGGTTCATGGAGTAGTCCGGTAGCATGCAGCCGAAGTGGTAGGTTGTTGTCCAGCCTGAAGTCATTATCTGGAAGAAAAGAGTCTTTTAGAAATGAGGGTGAAAGGACAGGCAAGACTGACCTAAACTGCCCACGAATAATGTTGAATACCATTGTTCTGATGTGCTGGAATGAAAGAGATATCGCATCAAGAAAAGCAAAAATAAAAACTATGATAGTAAATCTGTATGATATCGATAATAATCGAACTAAATAATTCACTGAATTGATGTTGATGAATATTGGCACAGTGGTGCATGGAACTCTGGAGAATATTATAGGCTTTCTTTTAGCGTAAAACATGATGTTCAAAAACTACTATTGTATAAAAAATAAACTCAGATTAATGGCGCCCAATATCTACTTCTCCAAGGCTACTGGTAATAAAATATAAGGTTCAAAAAAGCCTCATGGGGGCGGGTCACTTCGGACCGAAAGGAATAACAGTTTTTTTGTTTTTATAAAGCTGGATTTTGTCGGTGCATAATGTTGTGTTTCTGTGACCAGATCAAAATCAGACCAGCCCACACAGACGCACCATTGATACGAGGATTGTCTTTGGCATTGTAGACACAACACAAAAAAAGACTGGCTGCTCGTAGTCGCCAGGGGAATTAAAATTTACACGAAGCTCTTTCTGAACATCTCAAGTCGATTTTGCGTCGATAAATGTGGCCACTCCCTGTAATGGATTAATTAATAGCCCTACGAGAACTTCGGGTCACTCTGAATAATTAATTAACATTTAATATTTGAAGTGGGGGGGGGGGTGAAAGGTTCTTTAATGAGGGTTTCTGCCGAGTCCATGATAGTACGGACCCTTCAGGTAGTCGACTAAAGGCTAAAATGTGCGTGGTAAAGACTCATCGCGGCTACTGCGGAAAGTAACGATTTTAGTATATTTGCTACTGATCTTAAGGGTTAAACCGCGCTTATCGAGTTGGTTCTGTGGATGGGATTGGCCATAAAATGTAAAAACATCAAATCTGTCTTCCCAAATTTGGTGGAGCGGAAAACTGAGATTTGACCGACTTAAAATATACCCAGTTATTTCAGTTGCCTGCCGGGGTCGCGGGACTTATCTCATTAACGTGACCCCAGAACATAAAGGGCTATTGAAGGACACCGTGGCCTGGGATAGGAGGACTCATTTGATGATTTTACCACGTTAAACAAAAAATAAGTTCCTTCAGTTGTCTGTCCTTTACATTTTAGGGCCGCGATGACCTTTGAAGATAGTCCCGCGAGTGTGTTTTACTTCTTCGAAAATATTGCTCGATATAGATGCGAAAACCAGACAGGTGGGCGATAATTTAAGAACTCCTTGAGGGTATGTGAATAAATAAGAGGATACGTGTGTGCTTTTAAGGCGTTGTAAAGAAACTAGCTTATGCCTACTGATCTGCCTGCTTATAATTCGGTAATCTTCAGTTAATAAAGTACCTAAATCAGTTAAAAACTTCACTTGTATTTACAAACTTTATAATTTGTAACACCTGGTTGTCCGACAGGCAGTCGCTCCATGTAAAATACTGATATTCAGCTGCATCTGGTTCGACAGGAGGCCGATCCCAATATAGTTGGGAAAAGGCTAAGTAGACGATGAAAATCTAGTTGTAAAATTAAATAAGTATTACTATCTAAAAATGTAGTAAGGTAAACTATTGTGGCCAAAGGTGTTCTTTTATCCCAATTAAACTGAAGCAATGATCCAGGAAAATAGCCCTTATTGCTCAGATAAAGGCCAAGTCTCTACCACTAATAGTTTCTTGAAGCCACGTTCCGACCCGTAATTAGTTCTCCTATTTGTTCAAGTCAACCGCAGAAACTTCCCTCTTTGAGATAGAACAAGCGTAAATACATTGTTTGGTTCCGAATGAAGATTTTCTTCTTAGGAATTACAGTTGATTTAACAATTAAGGCTTCGGTTTACGTACTTAAGTCTATCTTTATCACAGATTAGTAGTCACTTAAAGATCGTTTGGCAAGTTGCTTTAAATGAAACTACTGAAAGCACGCGCCATCTTGATTTTTTTCTTGATAGCAGTATCGAATATGGCTATCCAAGATGAAAATTGATAACAGAAATCTAAAGGTGATTTTTAAATACGAATTTAATGTTTAGCATAGCTACTACTTATCCACCATTTAGCATAGTTCCTCTTTTTTATTTTTCACAATATGGCGTCCAATGCCGCTATTTTGTATTTTGAGTACCTACTGGTAAAGCAATTTGAACTATTTAATTCTTTGGCTTGTACAATAGGACAGTAGAACAGTTTTGTTATTACTTAGACAATGTAGACTGAGAAGTTTTGACTAATTGTTTTAGAATAGTTTAATTGATTGCCATTTCTGCCTTTTGTTTTAGTTAAACGTTGAATTGTTATAGTTATAACAAACTTGGGACTGTAATTTTTTTTTTATTAACAGATTTTGAAAATTACAAATTATCAAAGTCAACTTAATAAGCACTGGCAATTACTTTTTATGTTTTAGAGTTTGCCATGTATATAGAGTTTTATGTTTTAGAAGTATTAGTTAAATACCATACCATGGCTCACACACACACACACATGGCTCACACCAGCCCGTTTAGTTTACTTATTTCCACAGTTCGATGTCGTACGGTATTCTTTTAAGGGGCAGTGCCGCCGATATTTAAGCAATTTTTATTTTACAAAAAGGGACAATTCAACTAAAAAACAATTTACAAAACGACGGAAATTCTATAATAGCTCTCAACATCAATAAAACAATCAAATTTTCACTTTGATTACTTCATCTATAAACTTTATGGTCTGATAACTCAATTAGTCCATACACATGGCCACTAAGGGTGCCATATACACCGACGGACGCAGGTATCCGCCTTCAAAACTAGTATGACTCACAGTAATGACTAATCTATTGATGGCCAACCGCGATTACAGGCCGCGAAAGCAGCGGTTTTTCTACTCTGGCGTGTATTCTGTTTTGTACAAATATTACATGCATAGACGTTGATACAATATTAAAAGAGTAGCAAGATGAACTCGGAAGGAGAAAATTGCGTTTTCTGTCGGAAAACCTCACAACAATATAATATTTTAACATGTTATATTTCGGGTTGCAGAAATATAGCATGTCTTGTCAAATTTAGGAAGCTGTAAAAGTAGGAACCTACTTAATAAATAAAGTTACTTTGGCCCCAAAGATATTTTATTATTTGGTCAGTGGAAAAAGATTCTTCTGAAATATGTGTCACATAACATGTCAGTAAACTAACGAATATTTTTGGATTTACTTAAAGCAAGAAACAAATTATATTTTTCAGAAACTTTACCTTAGCTGAACTTAACCACGAAAGGGAGTTTTGTTACAAATAAGTAATTCAATAGCATAAAAAGGTTTAACGAAATTTCTTTCTTAAAAAAAAAATATAAGTACATGTCGAATTGAGAACCTCCTCCTTTTTTATTCATCGGTTAAAAATGCACTCTTCGTATGCCCTTTGCATCTCAGCATAAAAGAACCTTAACACTCAATAAATATGTATTTTCAAATTAACTCTTAATCGCTGTTTTACTGGCCTCCGACATTCTGTTGAATGAAAGTACGGGTGTGGCCTTAAGTCCATAACAAGTTTCATCTTATAAGTTGTAACTCATAAGAATTTAAGTTAATTTGATAGGAATTTCTCGAGTCACGCAATGTTAAATTCAACGGGCAATAAATACGATTAATTACGTTTAATGTATTCTAGTATAGGCTGAGGAAAGTTGATATTTTATTCGGACAAGGGAAATATTTGTAGTCAGTACTATTATGTTGAACAGAGGTATTCTACAAATGGTAAATCTATTTAGTCATTTTGTTAGAATATTTTGTACTGGCCTAAAAGCTGTTTAAAGTTTTGGAAAAAGTTCTTGAGGCACGCTGAAAACTTGGTAGGCATAATTAATTTTCCATTTCTTTAAATATAATTTTTTAAAGTTATAAAGGTTTCGATATACTTTTTTGGGACCAAAAAAATGCATCTTTAAATACGTCTGACTTCGTTCGAAACCAGTTTATTTCAGCTTGATCTGAATTTCTGTGTTTAGTGATAATAATTGAAGCAATATTGAGCAAGTTTTCAGCGTCTCTCAAGCACTTTCTAAAAAATAAAATCTCTCCCAAGTATATTAAAAAATAATGACACTTATTTCTTTTATCAATTAATTTTTCAAACGCATCAAAAGTCGGGAGTGACGTGACGTTAGAACTATGCAAAAATTACACCTAGAACAAAAATAGGTAAATTATAGGATGACTATCCATATATTTTATGTACACTTTAACCGAGGAGTATGATCCCTAAGGATCAATTCTGACCACCAAGCGAGTAAAGACGCCAGCAAAAGTTACCGCCTAACCTCTTTTTAACTTTCATAAAGTTGTGTATGTACATCACTCCTTGCCTGCCAGAAGTTTATAAAAAAAGTAAACATCTCGTAACAGTATGTTTATCGTTTACGTTTAGAAATACCAAACATAAAATTTATGAGCTTCGCGCATCGTTCCGCTAAAATACTCAAGTTGTGATGTAAAATCTATTTTATTGAAGCTTCGACGAATCAGGAATAGAATGAAATGGTACCTACTTATTGGATTTACGCAGCACAGAATAACAACTTAATAAAAAAAAATGGTCCTGTACGAAGCCAAAATGCCCTAGTAGCTTATTATGTGCTTTTTTTATCGTGGTAAAATCGTCTTAATGAGTCCTCACACCCAGGGCAGAGCGGGAGGGACTGTCAGACTCGTACTGACTAAAATCCACGGTGTCCTTTAGTAGCCCTTTATGTAACGGAGTCGCGGTATACGTGTGTCCCGCCGCCTCCTTTCTGTTCCTTAGCTCTTTGCGTGTGACGGCCACGGTGCCCTCTTTTAAACAGTCCCGTTAGACTAGGTATTCCAGCAAAAAAATACAAAGTCATAGAAGAGCTGAAAGTATAGTAAACATTACAAAAACTATAGTGAGTGACCGATAAATCCGTGAGTCATTGCACTGCGCGATAAAATCGATAAAATATGCTATAAAACAATGTAATCCTGAATGGATATAAATAAACAATATGCATGATAACTGATAAGTTTCAAAAGGGCATCTACTGGTGTTTGTAATGACGTGTTGTAGATAGTCATTATATCTATTGTACATTTTATTCAGAGACTTTGTTGTTTGTTTGTATTTTATGCTTTAAAAGCGAGACTGATTTTGATGAATTTTTGTACAGGAGTAGATGGGATTCTAGAGACGCAACGTGTAGGGGTAAACTGAAAGTTAACTTTTATGTTTTTAAGCCTGAACGGCTGAAAATATTTGACAGAAACTTAGAAACGTACAATAAAAGCAATTTATGTTAATCTGGTTTGGGATAAGGTATAGTTACACATTAATATAATAATAATATTCCACAACTATCACACAACGCCATCTAGTCCCAAGCTAAGCAGAGCTTGTGTTATGGGTACTAGTCAACTGATAAACATACTTATATATTTCTAAATACATACATATTATAGACCAACGGGCCAGTCAAGTAATATGTCGGATAACTGTTTGATGTGATTGCTTCCAACAATATTAATAGTTTGAAGGCTTGCTAGAGTGTATGTTAGCAGGGGTTTATTTCTTATTTTGAATTCAAATATAATCTTAAGTTAGTTTAATTCTGAATAATCCATTTTGTTTCAGTAGTACGTTACCGTAGAGTAATTATGGAACTTCACTTGGGATACCCAGTATCTTCTTCTTATAAATAAAAATCAATTGCTGTTCGTTGGTCTCGCTAAAACTCGAGAACGGCTGGACCAATTTGGCTAATTTTGATATTAAATTATTCTTGAAAGTCCAGGAAAGGTTTAAAAAGTGTTTTTGAGGCGATACGAAATTTGCGGGGTCAGCTAGTAAATAATAAATAATTTAGAATAAATGTTTCAGTCAGCAAAAACTACATAAATACGCCATAGGTACAAAGGTACGTTATAACCACTTTGGACTCTGTCCAGCAATTTATGCAGATCACGGTTGTCATTTGAAACTTAAGTACCACTTAACTTGAAATGGACGATTGATTGTAGCTCTGTCACTTAAAATGTTTCTACAATACTTCTGAAAAAGACTGAAATCAAGAATAATAGGCCAAAATTAAAATACAAAAAACACTAGTAGGTGTTTAGGCTTTTATCGGGGTTCTTAGAGGGCCAAAGCCTGCTGAGATCGCAGGATTGTCTCATCAGGTAACCATGACCCTAGAACGTAAACGGCTATTGAAGGATCACCGTAGATTTTAGTCAGTACTAATCTGACAATCCCTCCTGCCCGCCCTGGGTGGAAGGACCCATTTGAGGATTTTACGACGAAAAAAAGCGTTTAGGTTATGCTTTGTCTATGGCTTTTCATAAGAGCATGACATCTTTTTCAAATTAATCACAAAGAAATAATTAAAAAAAAAGCTCGTCTTCTAAATGCTTCGCTATTAAATTCATCCAAAAGGCATTGTTCTTGCAGTAGGTGAGCAATTGATTGCTCTGCTGCGTGTTAAAGGTTCGATTTCAATACTGAACAAATATTTGTATGACCTACGCGTCGTTTATGTGAGTTTAAATATATTGTAACCGCACCCATGAAACAGGAATAATTTCTAGAGTGAAGAAACACGTCTTTAAAAATGGTATCAAGGTTTTATATACAAATTCACCTGCATAATATAATAAATTCGTTCAGAAACCAATCAGTCAAAATACACTGTCATGTCATGTAAACAATGAACTGTAATTGAATAAACATGTTAGCGTAGATGACAAACGTCTGGGGCCTGTAATATTGTTGTAGCACACAATCATTATCAATCATTGCATTACGATTGTTCTGACAATTATGTTACTATGACCATAAGTTACGAAGACGTGGGATATTACAGTCTATGCACACCACGTTTATTAAACTCGCCGTTGACGCGCGATACAGACGCGATGCAAAACGCGCGTTTGACGCTTTGTATCGCGACAACAAACTGCTCTGTTTGACAAAAACGCGCGTTTAAGAAACGTGTTGTGCATAGGCCCTCCTTAGTGGAACTGTTCTTCGCAGATAACATATTTGACAGATGTCTTTTGTTTTGTTAATTATGTCTATATTGTGAAAGCATTGTAGGAACCAGTTTAAGAATTCGATCTGTCATCGTTATTTAGTACTCAATGTGGCTATACGTTCTATTCTATTCTATTTTTGGTGTATAGCAACCAAGAGTCGATATTGATTTATCAACTATTCTGCCAATGACAGTGAACTGGAAAAACAAGTGTGTATGCTAAGAATGGCTATACGTTGTTGCTTTCCTAGCATTCAACTATCAACCTAAAAGTTTATTATTTTGAGTCAAAGCACGTTTTATAAACCTTTGTAAATCTCGCTGTTATTTTATTCAGTCAAGCAATTTGTCAAAACATGTAAAAACGATAAATAAAGTTGTCGAATTTTGGAAAAGTAAAAAAAAAAAACAAATGATATCTATAATAATTTATCACGCTCACATAAATCAACTCTGAATCAATTTGTTAACGGTCTTGAATAAAAAAACATATCAACATTCATGAAAAGCTTTTGAGCATCAAATAAAATTGACCCGGTACAGAGTATACAAATTATACAGATACCAGACATTTAACCGCCTGAGTGACACACAATGGGATGGAATTCCTTTTTCATCTCCGGGAAAATGGAGGTGAGCAAACAATAGAAGAATATACAATCGTTTGGAAACTTAAACGGGGTGGATACGTTGAGATGGGTCTGTGTGGACAATTCTGAAAGTTGAGAATGTATTTCTCGGAGTTTTTTTGTTCACTATAATCAGATCAATACAGTCTTTCCTACCTAGAGGTAGGAAGGATTGCGTTTGAGAGATTTTAGCCAGCTTGTATTATGTGGACATAACTCTGAATCAGATTGTTAATGCTATTGTTAACGTTAAAATAATAAACCCATAACAGAATAACGTTCCAGCTGTTAAGGGACGGCAATAACAAGATCAACAATTGACATAACATTTTTGGCGGACTTATTTCCACAGATCATTCTCCAGCACTAAGACCTGGGATTAAATAGAAATAAGCAGTGAAAAAATACATAAAAATAGCCAGTATTTAAATATATACCTATCCTCACGCATGACCTGACATTATGGTCACCGTACACGCACTGGGCGGTATGAAATTGATCAAATTGACACTGCGTGACCCGCACGTAACTTGGACTGCACGGGAACATCCGGTGTGACGCACAGATGCGTAAATAATTGTATAGTTTATGTATTAAAGTACTGGTATATAATGTGTAACGTTTATGTATAAGTACTGTCGGTTTCACACGATAAGTTCGAAGAATTGCGATGGATTACAGATCAGCTTATATTTTGTCTTCTAACTATGGTGACCTCACGATATCAGTTACCCTTACTAACATTAGGCCACGCTTTAACTCAATGCCTAACTACTGCACTATGCACGTTGGAAATTAAGCACTCGGTGCGTAGTCCAAAGTTGGAAATTGATGTGCGCTTCATTCAGATTTTTTTTTAAATGATAGTATCGCCACAGATTACCAGATATTACACTCCATGTACTTACACGCGCTAAGCACCTACCGGGCGCCGGGCGACCGGCTACCCATAGCGCGGCGGGTTGTCAACAGCCCCGCGGCGCGCACGTACGCATATATTTCGGTCGAATTGATGTTAGTTTTGAAATACTAAGATCTGGTTGAAGAGATAAAGACTTCTTTTTACGGTTTTCCTTTCCCTTCCTTTTTTTTGTTATGAAAAATGTAGTAACCTACAAATATTTAATTCTATAATTTATTAAATACAACTATTTAATAATATAGGTAGGTAGGTACATTTTTTCATCGTTGATTTTATGTTTCGATTATTTTAAACGTACCCACGACAGAGAAGCAATTTATGGTGTAGGACAATGTTTTAAAAAAGACAACATATTCTTTCTTTTTACAAGTGTATATTTTTAGTTTCACTTGTTCCGTTGGCGGTCTGTAATAAAATCTTGATAATTTTTGACCCACTTCCCGGCCGTCCGATTGAGCAGATGACCTCGTATTAATAGGTACAGCCGACTCTCGATAACTCTCGCTATTAGGAATGATCGAATGTTTAAAATATTAAAAGGAAAATAAAATTAGAGAAAAAAAAACACTCTGAATTGTTAAGTGTTGATAAAGAAACAAAATCTTACGAAAGTGTACTGTATCAAAAAAAAAACCCTAGGTACTAACATCATTGTCGACAGAGGCAGCCCTCGCAATTCACAACATCACGCGGCGGCGCGCATCTTCAAAGCGAAACTTACTTTACGTTTGTGTAGTTAGGAACATTTTCGTTCGCAGCGTCTGTCGTCTTGAAAGTGTAGGCTATTATAGCGGTAGGTATTGAACATTTTGTATGCAGTGAGTTATATGTAATATGTGGTATCGCATTTGACGACTACGGCTGATATGAAAGATGTGATCGAAAGTAAAGCATGATTGTCTAGAAGAAGACAGAAGATTCCAAGGTTATAGCTATCAGAAAACAAAGACAACGGCAGGAAATTCTACTCCTTAGCTGTATGTAAGGATTTAAAAGGAGATATTTACCATGTTTGTTATTTGTGTTGATATATTCGTAGATTTTGTCTAGTTTTAATGTTTTAACCGCTAAAGTCGGATATATCCGACAAATATTTTCAGGCTCATTACGCCAGAGTTGGATATATCCGACAGAGAATATTCACGGTTTTTATTGTTTTGTTTGATTTTAGTGCAGATAGATACAATAGTTATTGCACACTATAATAGTTTACAAATCGGAGCTTAAGAGGAGCAGAAAGAGAGGAACTTGTATTTCACTGATTCGAATTGATATGAAGCCGGGCGGTTAAAAGGTTAATGCTAAAATGCGCAGAAAACAAAGAAATTACCAAAGAGCACAAAACAATGTAGATAAATATTTCCACACTAGCAACTCGTGTCATGCGGAAATTGAAATGCAGCAATCAATCGTTCAGCCGCTGCGGCAACATTACCGCCAATATTTACTTTATCTACATATTTTATATACATGACGCAGGACGGCAAAAGAAGGAGGATATACGTCAATTTATGATTCCGGACTAAAAATATGAATAGTGTATTTAAATGAAACTAATTAATCCGTCAGTTAAATTCATCATCATCAGTCGTAAGACGTCCACTGCTGAACATAGGCCTCTCCTAAAGACTTTCAATAGGACCGGTTGGAAGCGGCTTGCATCCAGCGTGATCCTGCGGTCTTCATAAGATCGTCTGTTACATTTTCTACCAAAACATAATTATTATTTGACAAGTATTTTTTCTTTTGTTACGTAAACAAAAATTGAAGAAGATACGACACTTTTAAAATAGGCAAAACGTTACAAGCAAGTACAATTTATACTTGCCTTTGACGTCACAAGCTCTCGCCTGATCTCGAGACTCGAATTTTGAAGCGTTATGTCTTTGTAAATATGCTTTGGTTTAACGAAAGAAATAATACATGAAAGAAATGTACTATCTATAGCTTATGATGATTTAAAGAGCGAATCTGTATTCTCAAAGGCTTATCCCAAGCTAGGTACTATAATGCTGCTGCTTCAGGCTGCGTTTCCACCAGAGATGTGCCGAGGAAATGTGTCGTGCGAGGATGTCTAGCTGTGCTGTGAAATTGTTTGGGCGTTTCCACCAAAGCTGTGCGATGAAAATGTGCATACGAGGATGCGCATCCCTCGTACACATCCCTCGCGTGTTTTGTATGTACAAAAATCAAGCTCCGCTGAGCCGTTTCCACCAGAGCTGTGCTGACCGAGGCGAGGTGAATGAAGCGATTCTATTGGTTCTTTACAAACACATTCCTCTCAACACATCCTCGCACATCTCTGGTGGAAACGCAGCCTATACCTCGAAAAAAACCATACTCACCCCCCAAGTCACAACAGCATTGGCAACGATCTGCACCACATTGTACCACTTGATCAGGGTCCTCAGTTCAAAAGGTCTCCTTTTCTTCATGTATGACGGCAGGACCAGTTTGATGATGACTAGGTATGTGGCTATGATGGCGGCCAGTGGCTTCGGTGACGTCATTAGAGCCCAGTCTTTAACGCGTTGGTCTGAAATTAAAGAATTATAATATGGCATGAAAATTGTGAAAGTCTCAACAGGGCTAGCTTCGGCAGGCTGCCGAATCCTGTGTCCGATCGATGCGCATGAGTTCAACACACACGATTAAAAAGAAACCGAGGTTAATACTTAACTGAGACATATTAACCATCTTTAAGCTGATGATCTTGATTATATTGTTTCATTTTATTTTAGACTTAATAAAGAAATTCCTTATTAATACAAAACCATTAGTATAGTAAACTTTTTTAAGTACAGACCCACGGAGTGTCACTGCAAGTAAATCATCATCATCATTTCAGCCTATTGCAGTCCACTGCTGGACATAGGCCTCTCCCAGGGAGCGCCACAGCGCACGATCTCCTGCTTTTTTCATCCAGCCACTGCCAGCCACCTTTTTCAGGTCATCGGTCCATCTTGCCGGGGGGCGTCCCACCCTACGTTTACCTACACGCGGTCTCCATTCGAGAACCTTCCTACTCCACCTATCGTCGGTTCTGCGGCAGACATGGCCAGCCCATTGCCACTTCAGCTTGCTACAGATTTGGACAATGTCTGTAACTTTGGTCTTATGCCGTAAGACCTCATTCCGGATTTTATCCCTTAGTGAGACCCCAAGCATAGACCTTTCCATAGCACGCTGCGTGACATGAAGTCGGTGGGCCAGCTTGACAGACATGTTCCACGTTTCGGCTCCGTAGGTTAGGACTGGGAGGACGCACTGATTGAACACCCGGCTTTTCAGGCACTGCGGCAGTGGCGACGTGAGTATATGACGCATTTTCCCAAATGCTGCCCAGCCAAGCTGCACTCTTCTGGCAATTTCCCGCTCGAAGTTGTCTCTACCTAGCTGTAATACCTGTCCTAAGTAGATGTATTCTTGGACAACTTCGAGTGTTATGCCTTCGACGGAAATTGGTTCTGGGATGATATGGTCATTGAACATGACCTTGGTCTTGTCCAGGTTCATCCCAAGACCCACACGTCTCGAGGCAGCATTGAGACTGTTCAGCATTTTTTGCAGATCTTGCAGCGATTCCGCCATAATAACTATGTCGTCGGCAAAACGAAGGTGCGTTAGGTATTCACCGTTGACATTGATGCCCAGTCCGTTCCAGTCCAGCGTCTTGAACAAATCCTCCAGCGCGTTGGTAAACAGTTTAGGGGATATAACATCACCCTGTCCATCACCTCTTAGCAGCTGGATGGGTTTTGTTCGGTGGTTTTGTACTTGGACCGACATCGACGCCATGCTATACAAGCTCCTTAGCACCTTTATGTACCGCCAATCGACTTGGCATCGCTGCAAGGATTCCAGAACAGCCCAGGTTTCGACCGAATCAAAGGCTTTTTCGTAGTCCACAAAAGCTAAACACAGCGGCTGGTTATACTCCTCTGTCTTCTGTATAACCTGCCGCACTGTGTGTATGTGGTCTACGGTACTACAGCCTTTGCGAAACCCAGCCTGCTCCGGCTGCAAGTAAATAGGTTTCATATATATATTTTTAGTTTCCTGTCACAATGTCACGAATGCTTTATACGCCTATTCTCATGCTTCAGGTAATGATATAATGGAACCCTTTTATCTTAATGAGGTATTATGATTAAATTCAGTATCAGTGTTTCCTTTTGTTAGATTTGGTTCCTCGAATACCGTCTTACAAAAACGGTGTATCAGGTGTATGTCGAAACTTTTTGTCTCAAAGAACTTCATATGTTATTTAGACGTATTACATGCTTTATTTTATAAACTTTCCCTCATTTTAGATTTTTTTGTATCTAGGATGGGCTTTACAAAAATTGAACTCGCATACACAAACACCCAGAATAACTATTTGTAGGAATTAAACCTAAGACACACAGTGTAGCAGTTCATCGTTCAGCCAATGCGTTAACCATGTCATTCTCATTAATATGGTCTTTAGCGTCATACAAATATGGTGCTTAACTTAAAAATATAACCATACAATCCGCGCCACGACTGAAGTCGCAGCGCTGTTGTCTATGTCATTGCATCAAATTGCATTCAAAGAAAATGTCATGAATTTTCCGCAAGACTTCAGTCTTTGCGTGGGTCTCGGGACTTATCTCATTAGCGTGACCCTGGAATGTAAAGGCTATTGAATGACACCGGAGATTTTAGTCAGTACGAGTCTGACAGTCCGTCCCGCCCTGCTACGGGTGGAAGGACTCATTTGATGTTTAAATAAAGACCTCAGTCGTGACACGGACTCTACCTAGTCCAGTAGATATTTAGTCGTATGTCATCATCATTATCATCTGCTTCATCAATAATATTAAGTTTACTGAGTTTTCAAGACATAAACACAGATGCAGCTTAACAATCGACATTCTATATAACCTGTAATATCAAGGAACAAGCGTAATAACTAACAATTTAATATCTGTATCAAATCAGTAACATTATAAAGAAGTATTTCACTTTTAAACCGACCAAAGTGGCTTCAGTCTGACTGACCTAGATTTTGTAATGCTGCAAATTGCAGGTTTATTTTTATTAAGTGTTAGGTGCAGTTGTGGGTTCCGTCATTAAATATGGAGATTTGGCTAGTTCCGACGTAATTTTTTTTTCTTAGTGTTGGTCTAGAAACATTTTTACGACTATAGAATTTTCGGTCTGGCCTTGTAAAAACAGATTTTCGCTGTTAATTCAATATATTTCTGGAATAGCAATGATCAATTCTTATATCAAAGCAGACCATACAGTATTTACTGGTTATTTTTTTTATACAATCAAGTTGGATATCGAAAATTCCGCACAATTTTTTAACTCAGGTCCTTTTAGAGGACACCACGTCTTTAAATATCGGGAAATACATAGACCGTCTAAATGTCAAAAGATTAGACAGATTCTTTACCTATGTGTTTCCCGGTTTAATTTCACTGGAAACCTTCAACGCACAGACAGTCGCATTACCCACATCTACAACGTTCTCGCAAAACCTCCACGGAACTCCGTTACAGTGAATGCGCAGACGCACGATTTACTCCCGTTAGTATTAGTATCGGCATAAATTAATCTGCACCGTCCGTTATCATTGCATCAGGGTACAACAAAGAAATATTAAATCATATTCATCGTGATTTCGCAACAAGTTACTTAGGTGAAAGGATACTAATGATATAATAGTCGGTCGTCTTGTCTTTTGTTACTAAAATGGGGGCCTACCATCACCTATTAGAACAGTATACCAGTTGTGGACGCGGGCTTTTCCGAAAAGGACTTAGGGAACGCAAAGTGCAGTCGAAGGAATAGGGTGCATTTTTAGTTCATAAGAGTCCGATAGTCACTTCCACTCCACCCAGGGTGAGAAAATGAATCCTTCCGACTTATTTCATGATTTTACCATCCCAAAAAAATGTAGTGCCACACCCTTCCTTCTTGTTTTGGACAGCGCCTACTATCACCAAAATCCTGCTTCTCAAGCTAGAAACCAACCCGCATTCTCAAAATGTATTGAAGTCATTTTAACTTGGTTCTGGACATAAGCATGTACGAACATAGTTTTTATAGATTTAAGAATACTTTAATGTAAATCTTACTTCAGTCTGAGATGAAGTGACGCATGTATTGTTTTTAAAATTACATTCAAGAGTTTTAATAGTTAGTGGTACAGACCCCAGAGGTCTAATTTTATATTGTTTTGCTGCGTCGTGATTGAGGGGACCTAGAAACAGACTAAATAAGGCTTCATCAAATTTTGGAGGTCTCAATTGAATAGTAGATAGTAAAGTATGTGGGTAGTAATGATTAGAATCTATTGGCGATGGCAGAGTTGCTAAACTATCGTCTAGATCTGCACGACTTACGATAACTCGAAAAGGCCACTTTAGTAGCCTCATATAACCTTTTCAGACCCCCTGATTGAATTGAACTTGCCCAATTTCAAAGATACTGGATCAATTATCTTGATACGAGTATAACACACACTACCACTGCACAGAGGCCCCTTACAAGCTGATCCACAATACCGGACTCGTTTAAAAATTCACAAATCCGGTTTGCAAATATCTAATTGGCAAGAATTGACAGATCTCATATCCCCAAATAATGTGGTCACGAGGAGGTTCTATTTTAGCGGACTTGGCCTATAGGGTACATCACCTAATTGTAACTTTACAAGCGCAATATTACGTGTCAAGGCACATTCAAAGTCCATAATTTAACTTTGTACCCGACCCGATGAATTCATTACAAACCCGCATTATGTTGTCCGTAATTTAATAAACAAAGGCACCTAAATAAAGCAACAAACACATGATTGCATTTCCTTATTTCAGAAGCACGCTACGCGAACACATGTTCCATTTACTTTATTTTGCCATCTTAAAATCGTGACTAATTTTGTCTAACACGGTAGTCTTGGAGAATGCTACTATGAAATACATGACAGAAGAACAATTCCTTTTCTGCTAATAAAGTTTCTGCAGCGAGTAGCAAACAAACATATTTTTGAAAGCATATTTATATATGTATCCATTCAATTCATAGCTTTCGCAGCATCGGAATTATGGATATCTTAGCGTACTTAGTTTACTAGTGCCAATACTCGTCATAACTTAATTTGTACAAGATATAGGATCAAGACTTCACAATGATTTTTATCTGATCCTTATAAAATACTGAGTCCGCAAGAAGCCCCAAAATTGCCACGGGAAGACTTTTAAAGTGGTATATTTAGCGTATTGCATTGAAAATAATTTCGAGATATGCAATTGCAATCATGTGCAGTGCAAATTGCGAGCTAGCGTAAGGCCGGCGCCAGACATGTGCACACTTATTTGATCACATAAGTGATAACATGTCTGGCATGGGCATCAAACTAATGGACACTACAGTGACATGTTGGCGATAAGAGCCGTAAGGGGGTTAAAAAATTGCGCGATTGACATCACTGCCGGAACCTTTTGCGAGTAATCTCTAAAAAAACCTTAACAGCGTTCTACTCTACTAATAACATCTATGTGGTTAAACTTCTAACTTTGAAATTACTAAAAAAAAACATCCAATGTATACATATATACTCCCACCCTTTATGGAGCGGAAGAGAACTTAGTGGTTCTTCTGTCTCAATTCTACAGTACTCCAGGCAAAAGCTATATCGTCTGATGTATAGCAGATAAACGATCGTGTTGTCATGATTGAGGGTAGACACGGAAATATTTTCAGACCATTACGCCCTGTTATTGTTGGTCCCCGTGACTTCGTGATGGTAATTGAAGTTGCATCACTGTCAAACTAATGTAATCTTTATGTCGTGGCTATAAAGTTGGTAGTAGATTGTTCCTTGGCCTACTGTTAGAGGTATAATGACTCGGACAGAACTGTATTTGTCTATGGCAGTAGCTAGTTCTAGGCATTTTACGGTAATCCAGTAAAAGGTCTATTGGAATTATGACAGTCTGTTCTACTAAATAAAGGTCGTATTATGACCGAACTTTGTTTGATCTTCACGGTTGTTGCAGTTGCCAATGAAAATGTAACTTTCTTTGTCTCTGCATAGTCTCATTTTCGCTTGAAGATTTGTCCTGATTACCGTTTCTTCAGAGCAAATGTTTAAGACCTAAATCCGGCAAGCATGCAAGAAATTGTTTTCACTTCATATGTTTACCAACAAAATGGATGATTGCAATTTTTGGACGTCGTTTGCAAACGTTTATTTCCTTGACATTTACTAAAATGTCGAGCCATTTGGTGAAATGACAGATTTCCCCCACAATGATGTCGTATTTTGGAATATTCGCTCGTTATGCTCGACGTGAAAAGTTGTTATGACGCTTTAACCGTTTCGAAAAAACAGTTTTATAAATACCAGCCTCTTGTAATTTAATTTTAGAAATTCATGTTTTGTATCCCCGGTATCGTCGTATGGCGTTGATGATTTCCGATAAATTTCAGAATGTCAAAATGGAAAAGAACAGAGTGATCTACAAATTTTCTTTCCACTGTAAAATGAAATGGAAAAATAATCGCTGCCCTTGGTTTAGTTCGGGTTGCTGGGATTATAGTTTAAAAACAGACACATTAGCAGAGGCAATTGTAGGCTGAAAGAAAATTATCAGTTACGGTACAGCTATTTGCGCATTGTCAGAGCGATTGTCTGCTGAAGTGATGCAGGTTCAATTCTCTCGTAGAACAAATATTCGCACTGGCTACAGGTTTGTTGTAAATACTCAAGTGCAATACTTTTTCACAACACAAGAATTTCACACAGTGTGGGGCAACTATGAAAATTTTCCTAAACACAGATTTCAAATTAGAGAGAATCCAATACCGAAACGTATGCAATTGCACCTTTTACCTCGCTGAACGTTGCACTTAACATTTTGCATCACACCAGAGAATTTCATTACATTATTGCCATCATGCAACGTAAATATTTATATCTGTATTTTATTACCTGCTCTTTCGTAAAACACTATATTGTAGGCTTTTTGGATTGCTTCCATGTTTTAAAAGTTTATTGGCACAACTTCACTGAACCACACTCGATACTACAAAGGTGTTTGAGCCTGCATTGAAATTAATTTTATTCATTACTTATGTTAAGTTCCAGGACTTTGTTTTGGTTATGTTTATGTAACAGTATGTTTTGTGTAAGATGAAATTGAGTTTTCAATTTAATTCTTACCTGATTAGCGTTTTTTGTGATACAGCAAAGAGCATTGAGCCTTTTGTTGCTTAGACTGTAGCGTTGTTTTATTTATTTGCCGAAGGTCTCCATGTTTTTAGGAAAATAAGAAAAAAAAATCGAATTTATTTTCGAAAGCAAAGCCCTATTTATTTTTTATTTAATTAGCTTTATTTCTGTCATAAGTCCATACATTTTACATTAGATAGTGTTATTGGGGTTAGTAGTGCACATGAAAATAAAAATAAGGTGTTAGTAATGGTAATGACTCTGACTTACGAGTTTTAGGTCGAGAGTTCGAGTCCAATAAAAATGCGCCAGGCATTACTTAATATAATTTATTTCCTAACCAGTGTGCGGCAAACCTCTCCTAAAACTTAAAATTCGAAGATACATGTCATGTAACAACTGTGGGCACGCGTAGAGGATTCCTTCTCACAAAGGGAAGACTGGTATCCATCATTATAGGCTGATAAAGTTAGGTAAAAAAAATCTATTTAAGAAGGTCACGGTATTTTGTGTTCCATAGTCGATGTGTCTTTAAATCCTACCTTTTACTTTGAGTTTATAATTATTTTATCGTCATTTCTATTAATATTTTGTGTTTGTTCACTTATAAACCTGTCTTCAAATCACTTAAGAAGCAGCATCAGCATACTGTCAAAACGACCCTCAGTATGGCGACCGAATTAGCTTTAAATTATTATTATAACGGTTTTCTTCTTCTAACAAAGTCTTCCTCTCTTATTTCAGTCAAAGGAGAAGATGACTCGAGGTGTTCGGAGAGGATGCGTGAGACTAAGAGCAGCTGTCATAGGCATCGATGATGAAGACGACTCCACCTTCACCATCACCGTAGACCATAAGACGTTCCACTTCCAGGTAATTTCCCAATTGAACTATGACAGTGCTAAGATACAATTTATTATATAAAAAGTTAATGAATAGGGCTACAATTTTAAAAGAAAAAATCTCGTAATCTTTGGTCGAGGAAGAGGGTAGTTGGTCAGCAGCATCAGTCAGTTGACAGAACTGGTGATTATGATATAAATTTTTCCGTTAGAACTAGTAGAGGTAAAGTCTTCGAAAATGAGAGTGTATTCAAGGTCACGCTACACGCTTCAGCAACTGCGTCTAACCTGCTTTAAATTTTTAATAACAATTTGAGTCTTATGACGCATCAATAGAGCTCAAATAGCATTTATCGGAGGCGCGGGGTTTGCATGATGCGGGCGTTTGCCTTATGCACGATTGATCTCTTAATAAGAACAAATAAGACATCTATTTCTCTCACCATTTCTATAAAAATATTTCCAACTAAATAACCAATACACAGACTACCTTATAGCCATTTCCTCAATACTTCCAGGCGCGAGACGGCTCTGAAAGAGAACGCTGGGTCCGAGCACTAGAAGACACCATAGCCCGACACGGCAGACGAGAGCGATGGTCCCGTAGTATGCCTGCCCCGAGACACAGGCACGGGGATTTGGAGCGCAGGATAGCTGAGGCCGACGCCTATCTGCAGATCATGATCGAGCTGGTGTCTGTAAGTACCTCACAGTTCCCTGTAGCACTAGAAGACACGGTGGACGAGAGCGATGGTCTCGCAGCATGCCTGCCCCGAGACACAGGCACGGGGATCTGGAGCGCAGGATAGCTGAGGCCGACGCTTATCTGCAGATCATGATTGAGCTGGTGTCTGTAAGTACCTCATAGTCACAAGTAGCACCAGATTAGGTTATATTTTTCATCGAACTGCGAAGGTTTAATTGAAACTTGTCCTCCGGTTTCGGAGGCGGGTAATGTTCCTAACTTTTACAACATTGAGTCACCCAATACTGAGTGTAAAAAGGTCGAAACACATTATTAAAACGCGACACGACCCGATGAAACGCGATGCGTGTTGAGTCGAATCAAATGTATTGTTTTCTATTGATCAGAAGCACACTATGAACATCCGACGCGACGCCATGCCTGCACATTTGATTCGAGTCAAGACGCATCACGTTTCATCAGATCGCGTCGCGTTTTAATAATGTGTTTTCGCCTTTAGTCTCCTCCAAATCATTCTACTACTAGCTGTTGTCACTAGCTGAATGTCAAATGTACATACTAAGTCACTTTGATACTTCAAGCTAGCCAAAACAAACTAGAAAAAAAATATTGCAAAACTATTTTTCATTCATTTATTCTATTTCTTAGGATGTGTATTTAAAAACGTCGTTCGGTACGAGCTGTCCTCGTCTCCTTGTCATCAGTGTCTTGCCTAGAATGCAGTAACAAACTTTTTCTATTTGTTCCAGAAAATGGGCATTCGTGTGTCAGAGCTAGCTGACCCACTCGAGAAGAGCAAAGGACAAGTTATATTAGACCATTCCAACGTAAGTAATATTAATTATTTATTTAAATTAGAATCTAGTATGCTAGGATAGGAGATATACCCCAAGACAGGCTTGGCCAAGGACTGCCAAATAAATATCAGCATTGCGTGTTTTCAAATAAAGTTGGAAATAAATCATTTGATATGCCTTGCAACTCTATCCGCTTTGATGCGGTGTCATACAGATGTGAACATTTCTACAATGAACTTTATTTTAACATCTTCAAAGTTGACACTTAAACAAAACGGTGTCCGTGTTATGTGGCCTGATCAATTTTAAGAAGCCAGAAGTCGGCCAATTAGGCTTACTAGAAGATTTTGGTTTTACCTAGTTCTAAAAGTCAGACAGACAGTCGCCAACTAAAGACCCATTTACAGGGCATGCGGGCGGCGAGTTATGGGTGACTCGCCGTCCGATCATGGACCATGCGCGGGTCGACGGCGCGTTGTGTTCAGCTAAAGAGCTCCTAAGAGGGCCAAAGCCTGCCAGGGTCGCGGGACTGTCTCACCTTGTAACCGTGGCCCTGGTACGTAAAGGGTGTAGAAGGAGTACAAGTCTGACAGTCCCACTACTCATTGGATGATTTTACCATGATAAAAAATAAAAAAGGTTCAATAACACGCTGCATGAAATTGCAAGCGAGTTGCATTCAACTTCGACTATATTGCGGACTATTAATGGACAATTAATTCAGTTGATCAAACAAATACTTCAATGTAATTAAACTCGTCTGCGCTTTCTAGAGAAGGCTGTGGCAATGATGAGATTATGTTTTAAACTTTATGGTGTAGAATTATGTTCTAACAAGATTTATTATTTTATAGGTCATGTTGGATCACATTAAACATTCCATTGTGCTGCTACAAATAGCTAAGGTAAGCTGAATTATATACTGATATAATTATAAGAAAAAAAAATAGCTGATGATAATGAATTATGACGAAAATTACAAACCATTCGTAGAAGGAAACGTAGTCGCTTCTTCGTCAGCGATAGCACAGCTGCCTTACAAGATACTAGAGTCTAAAGCAATATTTTTTAGAACCATCGAATAATAAGTAAGCAAATATATTCAACACAGCAATAAACATAACAACAACACAAAATAAAGCTTGAAAAAAATGACGAATAGTTAAGAAACATGCACGATACATCATCTGACATGTCATATTTTTATTGAATAAATGATTCTTTTCTTACAGAACACAGTAAATCCAGTAAACGGAGTTTATCAGGGACCTACAAATCCTTCACAAACACATATCAAACAAGGTATTTGAGTTATTTTTAACATTTCATAAAAACATTCGTTGAAAGAAAAAAAAATACATTTATCATCACTGCACCCCTCCCCACTGATATCAGCCTATCAGGATACAATCATTTTAATGAACTTCCGATCAAACTGTTATGGACTCAGAAATATGCAACCACGATAAAAATTTAAACGTCAATGACCTCATTTTTTGAAATATACGAATTAACGCATGCGTCGCGAATTTTAATGATTTTCTATGATTTTTTTTTTGAGAATCCTAATATCGCAGTTTCAAATCCTGCTAACGGTTCGATTTTTTTTTCTTTTATGATTTTGGCTTGTTTAAGAGCGTTCAAGGTTTTCATTATTACCTTAATCTGTCCGTGGCAGTTTGATCAAACCAGGCGACCAGGAAGCCAATCGCGCTAATTTGAAACGTCTGCAAACGTATACGATAACGTTATGGTTCGATTGCGACAGTGGTTAGGTTTCGATTCAGCTGTTCTGATTTTGGTATTGCGTTATAAGTTCAAACGCTAACTAAAGTTGGAACGTTGCGTAACTAAGTCTAGCTTTTAAGTTTTTCCTTTGGTTTCGGCTACATCGTATTCATGAGATTTCTCCAATAAACCTATGTAGGCGTACATGGTAATGTTGTTCATTTTTTCAAGATTTTCACTCAGAATCAATTCACAACAAAGACAAAACACTCCAACGATGTAGTAACGATCCTAAAAAAGTAGCGTCCCATCAAGTTTACGTTTGACAGCGGTTACGTTCCAGCTGCGATCGCAGTGCGTCTCAACTTGCTGTCAAAATTTTAGCGCGATAAGAAACGGTCAAAAAGTTGTGTTATGGTAGCGGTTCAGTTGCGATTTCGTTGAAATAAAATAGCGCGATTGGGCTCCAGCATGTCGAATCAAACATACGTATGTAATACTGATATGTTCGTAATTATATCATATCCGTTATTAGGATGAGTTAGACATGTGCATCCCACGGCAATGCGAGTGGTTTCACAAGTGCTTTGATGTAAAGTAATCATTGGTGGTTTTTATACGTTGAATCAAGATTGTTGGGCGATCACTTTGTTGTGATCAACGACGATATATTACTAGACTCCTAATAACAGGCGACCGATGTCTGTCAACACATTAGACAAAAAAGTCTTATATCCGTCCGTTATTTCTACCACTCCTGTGAGCCGTAAACATTCCTTGAGACAGAACAGACCTTGAGTTAGCCAATCGCAACGCAGTACCCCGTCTCCCTCGCTTACGTAGTACCTCAGCGAGACAGAATAGTTTTTGTTCCTTAGATCGTGCATGCGGAGTCTAGTAATATATCGTCGTTGGTTGTGATAGTTAAATCGGATCATTGGACATTGATTTCTGGTATAGCGGTCCCGCATGACAAGAACCTCATACAGGCAGAGCAATTCTAATATCATCATAAGAAAGGTTCTTGAATTTTCAACGCTCGAGTTAACATTGAGAGTTGAAAATTCAACGTTACATAAATACTAAACTAGATTCTTTAATTTGAGGTGCGGCCTTGTATTATTGGCCTGGCAAATGATGAGAACAGCTGAACCGATTTCGCTAATTGCTTATTTAATGCTAAGATTGGCCTTTTGGCCTCGTACAGGACCAAAATTTATTAATTATTTTTACATCTTTGTTTTTAATTTTATTTTTGTCATGACTGTGTGTGAGTCCAATAAAACTTTTTCTTTCTTTTTTATAATATTCCTTGAAGTAGGTACGAGAATGGTTTATACAGAGAGAAAATATTAAGAAATTGGCAGAAATAGTCTTCAAAACCAACACTTTTCTATACCACTCAAAAGATTCGCAATAATACTTATAAGTCAATTTGAATTTTAATACCATACCGTAAAGTTGTAAGTGTTAGTGGAGCTGTTCCGGGAAGGCAAAACAATTGAGTGACGTTAGTTATAGGCAGTACGAAGTTTGCAGGGCCAGCTAATAGTTATATATTTTTCCCTTAGACCCAGAGTTGTCACCTCGAGTGGAGATGGGCGCGGAGTGTCGCGAGCTCACCACACCGACGCATCCCATACCTTCACTTGAACATCTCGACGCTCCTCGTAAGTATTTTCTCCATAAAATGACTTCTAAAGCATTGCGCTTTGGTAAATCCAAGATCCTGAGTTTTCGGGCAAAATCCCTCTTAGAGGACTGGCTGGAGACGCTCAAGCTCAGAATGTTCACTTCCCTACGACAGCGCCTTCTAACTGCTACTACTTTAAACTGGGAATATGAGTACTAAATATAAACTTTTTTTAATTGCAACGACGATATATTACTAGACTCCGCATGCACGATCTAAGGAACAAAAACTATTCTGTCAACTCGCTGAGGTACTACGTAAGCGAGGGGGACGGGGTACTGCGTTGTGATTGGCTAACTCAAGGTCTGTTCTGTCTCAAAGTATGTTTACGGCTTACAGGAGTGGTCGAAATAAGACGCATATAAGACTTTTTTGCCTAATGTGTTGACAGACATCGGTCGCCTGTTATTAGGAGTCTAGTAATATATCGTCGTTGGAAAATTGTATAAAAGGCTATTATTCGGACAATTGAAATTAAAAAAATTACATATATTTGGACAAAAGCCGGTGGACATTTTGGGAAGTGGACATTCTGAGCCTGAGCCGCTGGAAAGGTGCCACGGTGTTCTCAGCTTCCGCCTGACGCAGGTCCTCATCGTACACAGATGTTTCGGGAGGTTCCTGTTCCTCCGGATTCAGTACATAGGTCCTCTTACCAACCGAGCCACCGAAGTCTTACCTACAAGCATCGTTTTCTTTTTTAGCTATTCTAAATTTTCTATTTTTTCTTTAAACAGAATATCTGAAATTCGCGACGCATGCGTTAATGCGTATTTTAACAATTTTATTTGCATTTACACTAGCGGCCCATCCCGGCTTCGACATAATATAATATGTAGCCTATTTTACTCAGGGTGAATGTAGCTTTTTAATGGTGAAAAAGTTTTTGAGTTTATTCATTACAAACATACACACAAAAAAAAAACAAATCTTTACTCTTTATAATATTAGTGAACATTATTTACGTCAACCTTTCAATACCACACATATGTTCGTATTTTCCTGCGCAAGAATTGAGAACGGCATTTGTTTACATGTCAAGCGATGTCCCTGCTGGTGCCGGACACGTCCTACTCGTCGTCCGAGGGGGAGGATGACTTCTACGATGCGGACGACGAGCCTGTCAACACTATGCCGGGACCCAGGTTAGTTGTAGTCTTTAATTACTTACGTCCAGTTTTTTTTAATTAAAAGTAACGTTTTGTTATATCCTAAAGCTTACACGTTCACATTATGTATAAGGAATCGTGTATTATCACCATAGCCCAGGTTGGTAGATTGATTTTAAGGACTTGTATCACGAACTGTCTTAGAAATCATAACATGGTTATCCATATACAAATACTGAACTGAAATAAACGCGGGCGAAGCCGCGGGCAACAGCGAGCGCTTAAATTTTTTCATCCTACATGTTCCTAACAATTTAAAATCCCGGAATCCCGGGGGTATGTCCATATTAATGTATACGTTTCAGATTATTGACACCAAATCAATCTACCTACTCCGGACTATCATAGTCTATCGATAGTTTCACGGATCTGTCGACAATGACATCGGTTGAAAAACATGAATTTATCATGTTTTTCAACCGATGTCATTGTTAAAAGACGATACGTCAATATAGACGTTGTTTTCAGCGGTGTTACAACATGTATAGCTAGCATTATGAGGATTTTTTGATTGATTTCTTGTTTTATTTTGAAATTTACCAGATATTAGAACTAATTTGTTCTTTTACATATATCATAAATCTGTTACCCTATAGTGATTTTTCAAGTTCCGGATTAAAGCTGTCAAATTATAGCTTACAATTTCAATACCTGATCGTTATAATTACATTATATCTTAAAACGACTACTAAAGACTGCAAGCATCGCAACGTTAAAGGTAAGTGAAATCACCTTCAGAAGCTAGTCTATGGTCTAACTAAATAATGGCTCAGTTTAGCTCGCTATCGATCCGAGCTAAGTTTGGACATAGGCCGGATGAAACATGCAGAGCGAGCGTGACTAATATAGACTTGCTAAACTATGCCCTTTGGATTATGTAACTTTGTTTTGGTATTTAAACAGAAACAGTGGTTTTATTATTTTAATTTAGTTTTTTTTTGTGATATGAAAATGCGATTGCGGACAGGACTTGAAAACTACGATGTTTCCTTTCTGTACAGCGTTATGTTATGAGATTATTGAAAGAATATAATTTGCCATTATTGTCTGTCTTAATTTGTAGTGAAGAAACATATTGGTTCAAACATATCACTCTGAAATTGTGTCCTTTTTTTGTACCTTTGGACCACACTGGATTTCTACTTTATCGTCGGGGATTTACATATGTTTAAACCCGGAAATCGGACCAACAACTTGTTTGTAGATCAGATATTTGTAAGGTGTCGAACCCGCGATACGCAACACAGCAACCCAATCGCTCAGCCACCGTGATAACCGTGCCGTCACAGAATTGATGTCAAGGATGGATGTATATTTATCTTTTCATTTTTAAAGTGAACTTACAAATCCTTCGAACTTACGAATCCTTACAAAAAGAAGCTAGTTGGCATATACAAATACATCGTTTTACCTTTAGTTTCCTTTGTGATCTCTTATATCAGGTAGGTATATCAAAATGAATCTAAATTTTTCAAGACAACCTCATAAAACGCGTTATTCAAGATCAGTTATACCAACGTTTATAGCCAATAAAAGACGCATAATAACATTGTCTGGCGAATTTTATGAAAACTTGAACAACACGACATCCCTCTTTTCCGTTCTTCCGTAACTACCCTTTTTCGTGACCAAAACAGTTGATAACTTGATGACAATGTTGGGTAATATCACATAACTTGTAAATGGCTCCATTGAGACTGAATTTCAGTGAACTTGCTAAATAGATCTTTATCACAATATGTATAAAGTTATTATTCGTTTACTGTTAACCGTTTATAAATCTTAGTTATGTTGGGTTTATCGTGCAATGAACCTGTTTAAGGTGGTAGATATAAGGGCTGGGGTAATAGTCGTATTCATATCGGGCTATCGAGCTCGCGCGGCAGTTTGTGAGCCGTATATGCTCGCTCGGTGTAAGAGTGCCTCGAGCGCACGTTTTAGTGTCCTTTTTGGATGCTCAAGCACTTCTAATATCTTGACCTGCCACGTGAAACTCGCCTCTGAGTATTGCCTCGCGAGCCCGTGCGCCGGGTATCCACCTTACCCAGTTAATTTTTCAAAGAGTCATCGTAGCCGTAGAACGCAAAGGGCACTTGAAGGAGCAGGGTCGATTTTAGTCAGTATGAGACTGACAATCCCTTCTTAGAGCCCGAGCGGGATATGTCATTAGATGATTTCTTAAAGACGTGTTTCTTATATCATTTTTTATTTGATATTGGATTGCTCTTGACTCTTGTCTAGGTCAGGGGTGACAGACAAAGTCAACAATAGAAGTGAACTTACCCAGAAGAAGCCTGTTCACCTTTGAAGAGATTAGTGTTAAATGCGTTCGGAAATACAGACGCAAGTAAAGAGCGGAAACTATGGCTTAAGTTCCTACGTTCCTGTAAAAAAATAAGACAGCCCCCAAACGCGATAATAAATTATATGCGCCGTACAAAATAAATCTTCCATTTACCCGAGATACAAGATTCTGCAAACTCTATATTGAAATTAGTTTAAATTCTCCATATATTTTTTTCTTAGTAACTGAATATTTTCTTCATATCTCATTGATACCAGATTTCCAAGCAAATCCCAAACAAATTGAATCTTTAATAAATCCTCGTCAAGTTTCACTGGCAGCGACTGAAAGTTCACGACCTAAGGGAGGTCGTGTCAACGAACCGCGACCTAATTCCGGCGAGCACTGCGATGCATATTGTATGCAGTTCGTGTGCATACTAATGTGTTGAGTGACTGGGTTTTTGTTGATCGACTTTGCTAATAGCTGTAGTGATATTCTACGGTCGTATCCTTTAAGAGGAAATGCAAGAGACTTTTGAAAAATAGGTATATGAAGAAGCTATTGCTGTCTCTCCGAATGCTCGGCAGCATAGCATGCGATAGGGACAAAACATAACTGTCTCAATTGCAGTCTCAGTAAAGTCAAATTTTTTGGTTTGCCTCTCGTCTATACTTCCTCCTCCATTATTGGACAAATTTAAAAGAAATTTTATAAACTGAATACTCAAATGTCCTTTCAGTGGTATAAATGATATTTATTTTGTAAGTTGGATAAAAAAAAATACTTACACGTCACAACCAATATTTTTAAAATTAGATGAGGCCGGTGTTTCGTACCTGACTACTCTGAGAAGAAATAGCCGAACGAAACAAACTCAGAGGTCACAGTCTCTTTTAAAATCCAGACATTGTTTAGTTCAGGTCATACGAGGACCATGCGGTATTGTTCGTCGTGTCGTTTAGCTCCTTAAGTTATGAGTCGAGCTACGCTATAATTGACAAATGCTTGCACTGACTGGACAGGTCTCCTCAAATCTGTGTGGTTCTTGGTTCAAAAGACCATATCAGACATTAACCTAGATGGCCTTCTACCGACCCTCGTATGACTTGACCAATATAAAGTTTTGATTTTAAAAGAGACTGTGACCTCTGAGTTTGTTACGGCTGTTTCTTCTCAGAGTAGTCAGGTACGAAACACCGGCCTCATCTAGATTGTAAAAAGACGACGTGTGAAAGCATTACTTGCGAAAATAAATATCGTTTCGTTTCACTCTAGTCCAGGTCAAATGTGACTGAGACAAAGCCTACGATGGAGCGAGCTTACCCAAAATAAGAGTCATCATGACATTTAATTCGAAAACTAAGTGGAAAACGAAACAAAGCCATTGAAACACTAAATCAGGCCACTCCATTACCCGTATTCGGGTTATGGGGTAAGTTAGACATACATTGCTGTTTTCAGGTCAATCGACAGCGGCTACTCATGATATAATCGGTCAATGGACTGCTGTGTCGTTTCGCGAACGTTTCGCATGTAACCATTATTGTATTGGTTACGTGGACCTAGTTGTACGGTAATACTTGCCACTCCCTATTATTATGCACGGTTTTTGTAATTGGACAAAATATGTCATTGTTTATTCTTTTTTTTTTGGTGATAAAGTCGTTAATCCTGCCATGAGTGGAACGGATGGAACTGTCAGACTCTTACTGACTAAACAGAACACTGACTGATCTGTATGGTTGCCCTGTTCCTTTAGTTGGCTTTTTCGTTCTAGGCCCGCGGTGCCCTTTTAAGACAATCCTGCGAGAGATAGATCATGCGGTATTCATTGGTTGGTTGTTCTTCAAAGGTTTTATGAACACGATGTAATAGAAAATACAAGAAAAAACGTTTATTCGACTAATAGTAATGTAGTGATGACGACCAAATTATATGGATTTTAGCAAGTGGCGTTCTGTAACTCTTGCCCAAAGGAAAACCCGTGTGTTTATGTATTTCCAACGACGATATATTACTAGAATCCTAATAACAGGCGACCGATGTCTGTCAACACATTAGGCAAAAAGTCTTATATCCGTCTTATTTCAACCACTCCTGAGAGCCGTAAACATACCTGGGGCCTTAGTCAAACAGCATTCGACAGTAAACGACAATCGTTATCGTTCATCTATCACCAATACATTTTCAACTTTATACCCCAGCGCGTAAAGTTGAAAATCTATTGAAGTTCACAGATCGTTTTCGTTTGTTTCGTTCGTTATCGATTAGCAGTTTTTAATAGATTTTCAACTTTACGCGCTAGGGTATAAAGTTGAAAGGGTATTGGTGACTGATGAAAGATAACGATTGTCGTTTACTGTCGAATGCTGTTTGACTAAGGCCCCTGGAGACAGAACAGACCTTGAGTTAGCCAATCACAACGCAGTACCCCGCCCCCTCGCTTACGTAGTACCTCAGCGAGTTGACAGAATAGTTTTTGTTACTTAGATCGTGCATGCGGAGTCTAGTAATTTATCGTCGTTGTGTATTTCATTCACAATTTTTCATAAAAGTAGGTACTTTCTTATTTTACAAACAGAACTGAAATAGAACTCTTCATAAATATGAATTGGTTTGACATCTAAAAGATACACGTTCGTATAAACATCTCATTATTATTCCCCTCAGGGACCGCCATGATATACAGGCTTTAGGGCGGATCCTCTGAATAATTCGCAACTATAATAAATAGTTCATATCAGAAGTTGAAGTTACCTCGCTTTGTTATTTAAATATTGAGAGAAAATTCTAACTTTCAGTATCTAAAAAAAAAATACCGACCGAATTGAGAACCTCCTCCTTTTTTTGAAGTCGGTTAAAAATGGATTAGGCTAGTGGTCACAAGTGCAACTACTGAGATTGAGGTTTGATGCCTTGCAGTAAATGTTTTATTGGGTTTTTTCCATCAGGAATTTCTCAACAACTGCTACAGACTGGATTTATTCATCATCATCATCTCCCTAGCCGTTTCCCAACTAGGTATATTGGGGTCGGCTTCCAGTCGAACCAGATGCAGCATTTTATAGTAACTGGGTGATACGATACCCCATGGTAAGACTGGTTGACAGACTATTAGAGCTTCTTCTTGGCAATAATTTCTTGGAGCCGTAAAGAACAAAGTTCGAGTTACTCGAATGACCATTGTTAAACGAAAAATTGGTCAAAACACAAGAAATGACTTAATAATAAATAGCTCGTGTCATAATTTAAACATGCGAATTTATTCATACCTACATCATACATACATAAACTCATGCTTTTTTCTCATGGTGATAGTCAGAAACTACTCAAAGGAGTATAAAACAATCGTTCCACGTGGTGTTCAGTTCAGTAGAAGCGAAAGCGTTTCATACACATTCATACATAATACAAAAATCATAAAAACACCGATTGCCGATTACAATAACAATAAACTTATTCATTCCGGGACAAATAACTGGAATATTCCACAATAACATTTTAAAAGAACTTTGTTTATTTCATCCTGTAAACTCTGTTATAAATTCACAATTCAGTTATCACATTATAACCTTTAACAACTCGTGAAACGTGGGTGTAATACCGCCCACATATACTTAGACCAGGGTTTCCCAAACTATGAGTCGAGATCCCCCAGTAAGTTGCGTTGCGAGTTGCGTTAATGTAGGACGATACATCAACTGCAATCTAGCGAAACTACTTACTTACTTTACTGTCTGAAATAATCGTTAAAAATAATTTTGGAAAAAGATCAAAATAATAAGTCGTTGAATTGAAGTTGTTTGCCATTTCAAGACAACCTACCAATTAAAAACTACAATTAATGAAATTCTCTTTCGCTCGAAATGAATATTCAATCACAATCCAATTCCCGTTCTTTTGTTTTCGACGTCTGGCTCTGATTGGACATCTTAAAGACGTGGTTAGGCAAATTCGGTCGTTGATTGGTTACAGACAAAGATTAATTCGAGATAGATTATCAATTTCTAAATCTAGCGTAAGACTACCAAGTTGTGGGTCCCATGATTGGATATCTTTGACGGGGCCTATACTGACGCTCCCCCCCCCCCCCCCCCCCCCCAATAGAGGGCCATAGCCTTGCCGGGGTTGCGAGACATACGTATACTGCGACTCCGGTACACATATGGCTACCGAAGGACACCGTGAATTTTAGTCAGTACAAGTCTGACAGTCCCTACCGCCCTGCCCAGGTTGGGAGGACTCATTTGATGATTATACCACGCAAAAAAAAATGATTGGATATCTTCGTTAGGTGGGTCGGAGCCCAGTCAAGTTTGGCAACCACTGACTTGGACGTAACTGCGCAGTACAACCCTTACTTGTATACTCACATTAGCCGCCTCCATACCACACCAGAGAAAGATAATATTCTTCTTATCCAACAAATACGCGGTACAAAACATCTAATAAAAAGTTATTATAATGCTTACTTATTTCTTAATTGTTATGTATAGGAAATAAACGGGAGTATTACTGTTGAAGATTACACTTGTATTTACCAAAGGGGAAAATGATACCAGAGGTGACATTACGCCAGATATTATAGTTGTGATGGCCCTCAGGTTAAAAAAACGTTCGAAACCTTTTTCTGAAAAAAAATTATTAATATTAATTTAGACATTTTTATATTTCCCCCCAGTTGTACTTCCGTTGCTCGGCTCCTATTGGTTGCAGCGTGCGCCTTCCTCGATAAATGGACTATCCAACACAAAATTTTCCAACTCGATCTAGTAGTTCTTAGAGATATAGAGTAAAATAGACAGAAACAGAAATTACCAATTACCTTTTTTAGACTTTACTAGCACGTCTCATATTTCGTCGGTGTTCAGTTCGAAGATCCTGTTTCTTCTAGGTAAGCTCGCTCCATCTTTCCTTTAATTCCAAACTTGATTAAGACCAAGAGATAAAACAATTTTTTTCAATGGGACCGGACCTTAAGGCCTCAAAATTGCGGGGACCTGGGCACACATCCCATTTTTTTTTTACGTGGTAAAATATCAAATGAGTCCTCCCACCCTTACTGTCAGACTCGTACTAACTAAAATCCACGGTGTCCTTCAATAGCCCTTTACGTTCCAGGGTCACGGGTCCCGTGACCAAAGAGTACCGAATAGGCTTAAATCTGTGCCTGTATGTTGTATTGAAGTTTCAATAAATCAGTTAACATTTTTGAAACGTATAAAGCCAATGTTTTCTTTGTCTAGTTAAATGATTTTTATTCACAATGGACTGAAAACAATCGGTGTTGAGAACAAAGAATTAACTTCTTTTGCTTTTTTGTGGCTTTTCAGTTTCCACAAACGAGTTGGCATAGAGAACCTTAGTTTTTTTTTTTCAAGGTTGAAACCGTAGCGCGGTTTTGTATTAATTTTGTGCTGAATACTGTTTTCAGCCAGTTAACGGTTTTCTAATACAAAGCTGTGTATTCTATATAAGCTGTAAACGAAATTAAATTAATTCTGTGCCTCTCATACAAGTTTTATAGACGATATTGTCCTACTTTTGGGTTATAGAGGACTGACAGACCTACTGACGTATGCATTCTGTTCTTTATATCTTTTCCTTTGCGTTTCGGGGCTACGGTGTCCTTTTAAGATAATCCCGTGAAATGGAATCTGTTAATATCTAAATTTTTGTAATTTCAAGGTTAGTCCCAAAGGATGAGTAAAAAAACTTCAGTTTTCAGTTAGGTCAATTAAGATACTCAATTACTTCATGCAATAATTTTGTACAGAATTGATCATAATCTTTCAACGGAACTTAAATCGCTTCACCCATTCTGTAACCATTCAATTTCGCTTATCGCAGTCCATTTGTCGACACAGGCTTCATTCATTACAGGGGCGTAGCTACCGACGTATCAGTTATCAATGATGCGGGCCCCCAAGTATCAAAGGCCCTCAAAAAATGGGATAAAAAAAAAACAAGAATACTTACAACTTATTGCTGTCCATAAAGCTCCAATCATTGAGGTCGTGACACAGGTCAAACAAAAATGGCTATAGTTACCATAAAAGAGGTACGATCAGTCGATCAGCATTCTCAATTTTCTAACTCCCTTCTAAATTCTTTTGATAGCATCAGCAAACAGAATTGTTTCCTGATACTATTTTCTTTATTCTGGAAAACTAAACACTTACATCTTCTTCGTGTCGCTGGCACGACGGCTATCATATGTTATTGGCCCAAAACTCCGCCATCTCCACCGCGTTGTCGGTGGCAGCGATAAGGTCTGTTCGGCTGCATCTTTTTGGGCTAAGAGGCCAGGATAGGAGGTGAAGCCATTGAGCTATTACTACTACGTATAGAGACGACACCACGTATCACCACTGTGTCCCATCCAGGATGAGTGCGCGCACCTAGAGGACTCCACAGAGCTGTCAAACAACTGAATGAACTTTTGCGCGTTGTCGCATCCTGGATGCGACACAACAGTGGTGATGCGTGGTGTCGTCTGTATACTTAGTAATAATAGCTCAATGGGTGAAGCATGGTTTGTGACTCGGCTACACATACACATCCCGCGGCCGCACACTTACGGGCTTATGATTGGAAGGGCCCCGAACAAGCTTTAATACGGGGCCCCTTCTGGCCTGGCTACAACCCTGCACACTACTCACAACCACTCATATTCAGCTATCTCTAAACGAAATCTAGCCCCATTCTAAAGTAAGTTGATTTATGCCTAGTTTCAGCCAAATATTTATCCACAAAGGCTAGGCTGAATGGGAACGGTCACGCGTTGACAGCTTGGACATCACGTATAAGGACCTATAGAAAGCACTTTGTATTTTATATTTACTTTGAACAGTTTTTTTGGGTGTTTAAATCTTCCAATGAGTACTGCCGTAGGGGCTGTCAGACTCTTACTGACCGAAGATCCACCCTATTCTTTCGCTTGGTCTTTGCGATAGGGGGACCTTGATATCCTGCTTGGGCAGTTTGCTGACAGCTCCTTGAGACGCGCGGAACATGATGCGCCAGTCGTAATCTTTTGTCAGACTGACTGTATGGTGCTGGATCACAAAGGGAAGGGATTGGGTGGTTTTTTGTCAGTAATACTCCGACAGTCCGTTTCCGCTCCATCCTAAACCGTACAACCCACTTAATATGAATAACCACCCCAAAAATGAAAAAGACGTCACTAAATAAAGCTGTTTTTGTTTTCTGAAACTTAAAAACATACAAGTTTGGTATTTATAAACAGTGAGTATATAAACAGTAAAAGTTTTGGGCTAGGTTATAACAACACAGAATATCGCGTGACCGCTTGAATTAACGTCTGAATAGTTGACCGATGAAATTCGTGGCGTTGCTGAAAAAATCTAGAAAGTTTAAAAATAACCAGCAATGTTATCCTTCTACTGTTATTACGTGAAAGTCTGTGAGGATGAATGTATGGATATGAAATCGCTCCAATCGTTTTTGGAGCCTATTCAGTACAAACAAACAATCAAATCTTTCTTTTTAATAATATTAGTGTGTATATCCATTGGTGAGCAGTGGTGGCCCAGTGGTATCGGTCCCGACTTACGAGTTGTAGGTCGTGGGTTCGAACCCCGCCAGGCGCATTACTTTGTGTAATTTATTTCATCACCACTGCTCTCAAAAACGGTGAAGGAAAACATCGTGAGGAAACCGGCATGTCCTAGAACCAAAAATTCGAAGACATGTGACATCTACCAACCCGCACTGGGCCCGCGTGGTGGATTATGGCCCACTCCCTCTTTCAGAGAAGAGGTCTGTGTCCCAGCAGTGGGAACGTTATAGGCTGATGATGATGATATTTATTGGTTAATCATAAGGGTGCTCCAAACATTACTGTACTTATCGCCGATCATCTGAAGGCGAACAACTCGTTTCGCCGTCGGTCGACCGGCGACGTGCCGCGTCGTCCGAGCCGAGCCGATGCGAACGGTATTAGTAGCACCCTTATTACGTAGACAATAAAGGCCTTTTTGACCGGCGTTCGCCGATTCAGCGTCAATAAATGTGTGAGCACCCTTAATCATATCATAATCATTGGACATTTTAACTTTCATCGACCATTTATTTATAAACACAATTTATTTATTAACATTGACGGCTACATCAATAATAAATGCTCATCCAAATAACATCTATTTCAGTCTGCCAATGTCGTCATATTGATTCGTTCAAAAACGTTCCGTATAAAGGTCGGATGCCAGAATTCTTAACTAATTAATCAGACTTAGTCCAGTGACTAGACTAAGGCTACTTTTCCATTAGAAATCTGCTATGCTACGTTGCTGTGAATGCGTTTGATATCCACCAATAATATTTATTGGTTGACATAGCACAGCACTGGTGGAAACGGATTCAACTAAGATGTGTTTTTTTATATGGAAGGATGCGTTCTACGGATGCGTGCTATGGGTCGTCTTCCCTACTATCGATGCATCGCATAGCTCGATCTACGCATCTTCCTAGCGCAGCTACTTTGCGGCGGCGCATCTTCATAGGAGGTATTCCAGTTAGGGCACCCGTTGTCAATGGCACCTTAGCTACTTGTACCTTATCTATTCGACATAAGGCTTCTGTCAACATTTTTCGCAGGTGCCAGGTGCCCTAAGTGGAATACCTCCTTCATAGCACTTCTTACTCGCACCGCTACTTAGCGTAGCATCAATGGAATCACACAGTTTCGTAGCTCAGCTGTTACATTTCAGCAGCACAGCTACACCACACAGAGATATATCTCTGTATTCTAACTTTGATACATCTACTGTATTGTCATAGAAAAACAAAATCCCAGTGCGAGTTGAATATTTAAATTGGCGAGGTCTTTTCCTAGCTGTGTCTCTCAAAATGATATAAAATTACTTATGGATTATCCGAACACCTTCCGTCTTACTACAAGAACTCTAACTCTAAGTATTTTGCCAAGAAGTTTAAACAGCAAAGCGACATTTGACGTTGATGTTAATCGCTTTGCAATAACACTATTTTACAAGTGTTCAACAGATGTTTAACTTTATGTAGAAAGACGGATCTTGTGTAAAAGGGTCGCAGGACTTTCTTAGCAGGATACCACAGCCCTGGAACGCAATGGAATGGAAGGAAAAGCGTAGACTTTTAGTCAATAAGAATCCTTTCTGCTTTATCCGAAAATTCCTCCCTTACTCATTTGATGAAATTACCAACCCAAAAAATGCGTGTAAAATTAAGAATAGAATATGATAAATCCACGCTTATGCACCCTCACGCACACTTTCACACTCACACACAACACAAATACTTACACCATTAATGTAACCTTTTGTTTATTTTGTCATACTTTTAATTTTAAGTTTTTTCAATTTTGTTTATCAATAACTGCTGGTACTGCACAGTGAAATTTGTAAATTGATTCCTGAGTGGAAACCTGATGACCTGTAATACAGGTGTCTAACTACCTACCACAGGCACCAGTGATTTCACAACATGTATATAGTTTCTTTGTGCCAATAAACGTATTATTTTTATTATATAGAAATTCCCAGTTCAAGAGCCAAGGCTATTGATATTATTGTGTTTTGAAGTGTTATTAAATACAATTCTGTTTTCTTCAGAAGCTCACATTACTAAAGGTAGGCGCCTCTATATATTTCTCTCCTTTAACCTAAAGTGTTTACCAACATTTAATATAGTTCTATCTTGTGGGATTTCCTTTCCTACCTTTTTTATTATTTCTTTGTGTAATATGATGTTGCTGTTTTATTAGATTTACTCCCATCTACATGATTTATTTCTAGGTCATTTCAATGTGTTCCATTGTCTTGGTTGATGATTAAAATTCGACTAAGGTGCACCTGCATACCGAATATATTGGTAGTAGTGGTCCAAATTCGATCGTAATTCTTTAAAGGTGAGGCCAAACGAGCGTAATTTTTGAGTCGCAGAATATCAGTCGCTTTCATAGAAAACGTCTTTCGCGACGTAAAAACAAAAGACTATTTCTATGAAATCGACCAAAATTCTGCGGCTCACGAATTAAAAATTACGCGTTTGGCTTCAGCCTTAAAACTAAAATTATGCCACAAAGTTGCCGGCTTACCCTTCATCGATACATAGAATCAAACCAAAAAAAAAAAAATGATCCTGTAGTTCCTGAGATTAGCGTATTCAACCAAACAAATAACTTCTTCGACTTTATAATGTTGGTATAGAGATTAGTTCCGAAATGCCACAAAGTTGTCAGTTCAATGAACTCTGCTTTTCAGGCCCGTTCTGCTCGGCTGGCTAGTGGGTAGGGCAGCTATTGTATTCATAAAAGAAATGCGCTGTTTGGTCAGACTGACGCACTTTCAGTATTTGTAAAGTTTATTATTTATAGACCAATGCTTTTCAACTGAACTATGAGCGTTCGTAATGGGTTTGCTTAGTTTTATTATAGTCTGAAAGGTGAGGTTTTGTTTGGTATTATATCGGCGTGTTTTTCCATGTGAAAATTGAACGTCTGTCGTCCATAAATTTTTCCATTTCTTTTCTTTATAGTAGAAATGACTTTGATTGCCACGATTTTAAATTCGCACGCTAACAAAAAAGGTGTTCATTCCAATGCAATTTCCCAAATTGTGGGACCTATGCATATTCAATATCTTTTTGGGTGCAAAATCATTAAATGAAATCCCGCTCGACTCTCAGAATTTTAGTGGCCCGTTACAATTAATCAAACGGTAGTTTTTAATCAGTAATTATACACAGCACACGTGCTTCAGGGTGTCTTGCTTAGATAATCCTGCGATCCATGTTTTTATGCAAATAAACATTATTCTATTCTATTCTATCTCCCCTATTCCTGATGGGGTTTTCCCAATTTCAGGAACGAAGGGGGAGTCAGACTCAAACTTACTAAAAACAACCGTGTTTCTCATGAGACAGTCCCGCGACAGGCTTTGGCCCTCTAAGGGAAGTCCTGTCAGATAACTGACAGCTCTTTGAAGCGCGCATGGAACACGACGCGCCGTCGAACCGACCATGTTCCATGATGGCCGCGGACTCGGCGATACCTAATGTACCTGCCTGTCGGTCTTCTACAGACTGTACTTTGGAGAGTGTGCCCAAGAACTCCACGACCTCATCCCACCAGCCCCCTTCTATCATCGCACATCCAGACGCACGGCAAACTACTATCCTTTCCTTATTGCTATTCCACCAATTCGCACTAAGCGTTTCCAAACGTTTTTTATAATGAGGACAGCGAAGGAGTGGAACTCTCTGCCTGCGTCTGTGTTCTCGAACGCATACCTACAACCCTAATATCTTCAAAGTTAGAGTGAACAGGCTTCTTCTGGGTAAGCTCGCTCCATCGTCGACCTTTTCTTAGTCATTCCTGACCTAGACTAAGGACAAGAGCAAACCCATACCACATAAAAAAAATGTAGATTTTACCTAGTGGTATGTTAATAAATACTAGTGAATTTAAAATTTTGTAACGCTGCATATCTACGCCTCAGACACGAACTAGACACAGACAGTGTCTCACAGTCTATTTGTGTCGTGAAAATCTATCACGCTTTCCCAGCTACAGTCCGTGATCAATTACGTCATCGTATTTCAGATTGTTGTCCTCATATATGCCAAGATCATACATTCATTCCGTATTAAATCTTGTTGAGATGATCTAGAATTCTAGATTCTACTTGACTTATAATTTTGAGCTGATTTTAGTGAAACTCTTCTTTGTTTCTAAAATCTTTGCACAATTAATAGTAGAATTCACAGGAACCATTTTTTACAACTCGCTGTGGTCCGTGGATAATTCAATCAGATACTGGGATCCGTGGCGTCAAACCCATTTTTAACCCCCGACGAAAAAAGAGTGGTGTTATAAGTTTGACGTGTCTGTCTGTCTGTCTGTGGTATCATAGAGCCCGAACGGATGAAGCGATTTCAATTTAGTTTTTTTTGTATGAAAGGTGACTTACCTGCGAGTGTTCTTAGACATGTTTGATGAAAATCGGTTGAGCCGTTTAGAAGTTGTGGGGGTAAAAGTGGGGAAAGGTAACCGAGGGTCTGCAAATATACTCGAGTTGGGTATCAAATGAAAGCGTACTGAAAGGGAATATTGATGACTTAATCGGGAATACTCTTAGCAACATAAAATGATATAAAAAGTATAAAATAAAAAATAAATTTAAAATTTAAAAAACCCCCGACACAAAAACCAAGTGCCCTTTAAAAAGTAAAAAATAATAATATAATAATAAATACGTCGCGTTGGGGGACTGCAAAAAAACAGGAGATGATAAAAAATTTAGAGCAGTCCCCCAACGCGACGTATTTTTATTATTTTTTACTTTTTAAAGGGCACTTGGTTTTTGTGTCGGGGGTTTTTTAAATTTTAAATTTATTTTTTATTACCAAATCAAATCAAAATCAAATCAAAACGTTTATTTCAACTAGGCCGTAACCGGCACTTTTGAACTGTCAAAGACAAATTAAAATTAGTACAAAAATAGTTATGGTGCTACAGTCCCAGTCACAAGACATAAAAACTGTGAAAGTACCGTAGGTGCTCATTCCAAAGCGTAGATCTCTATGGAGAAGAATGAGCAAGAAACTCCATGGACACTCTTTTTCAATCGCCAAAATTATTACAGATCTTTGGTTACATCATTCATCATCAGATGGTAGGTACATTATGTGAGAACGATGTGGCAAGTTATTAGTGTCCATAGTAAATATAAAAAAGACAATTCAAAAATAAAGTTATTAATTATTAAAATAGACCATGGCAGCTAAGAGATGACCAGTCCCAACTGACAGCGCCCGTTCACGAACATGACACATATATCAGCACCATTCAGCTCAACCATTTTGAAGGGAACTAAATGATCCGACACACATGCCACCATCAGCGAGACTTTTGAGTGAGCATGACATACTCTCAACCGCCAGAGTCATTCAAGTCAATGACAGACGTAGGATTTTAGTCAAAGATAGCTCATAGTACTCACACAATGCTGGTAATGACTCTATATAATACTAGATAAATACACTCTATACAATGCAAGAGATAGTTAAACATTCTTCATCCGCTCCGACAATATTATTAAAAATGAAGGAAACCTACGACTGTCGTACTAAAAATAAAATACACATAAAAAGACAACAATAAAATGTAAAGTAGGACAACAATGCCCGTTGATCAAAATAAAATAATAAAACAAATACAAACACATAAAATAAAATAAAACAAGATGACTTAACTAAGTCATAAGAAAAAAATATAAACAATTATATGAAGTCATATAACTTGTCCGGAAAAGAAAAAAAAAAAGGGTAAATAAAATAACTAAACTGGGAAAGAGCATGAAAGCCGTCTTAACTTCAACAGAGTGACCAGCTGTTATTATCCACTAAGTAATCGTTTACGGAATAATATGCCTTAGAACAAAGGATGGATTTAATCTTAGATTTAAACTCATTAAACGGCAAGTTTAGCAATGACGGAGGCAATTTATTATAGAATTTTATACCAAGGCCTACAAATGAGTTATGAACCCTATGAAGTCGATGAAAAGGAACGCGCAGGTGATGCTTATTTCTCGTGTTAATAGGGTGAAAATCACTGTTTTTGGTATATAGGTGTAAATTCTGCCTAACATATATAATGTTGGCAAAGATGAATTGAGATGCCACCGTCAGAATGCCAATCTCCTTGAATAAATCCCTCAGAGAAACTCTAGTACCCAGCTGATAAATTGCTCGAACAGCTCGTTTTTGTAAAACAAATATATTTTGAATATCAGCCGCTTTGCCCCACAATAAAATGCCGTAGGACATAAGGCTGTGAAAATAACTAAAATAAACTAGTCGAGCTGTGTCAACGTCCGTGTACTGTCTTACTTTTCTGACAGCGTAGGCTGCCGAGCTTAGTCTTCCCGCTAAACATGTTATATGCGGACCCCATTGAATTCTAGAATCTACTTTAATACCCAGAAACACAGCTGAGTCAACAGTTTCAATTTCTTCATTACTTAGAACTATGTTAGGACCTAGATTTGTAACATTTGGCAAGGCGAATTTTATACATTTCGTTTTTTTGGCATTTAGGACTAGGTTGTTAGCAGTAAACCAATCCGTGACCAATGATAATGCAGTGTTAACTTCGTCAAAATCTTGTCTATTTCTATCAACTTTAAATATAAGAGAGGTATCATCTGCAAACAGTACAATGTCGCAAATGCCCTTTAAAAGATATGGCAAGTCATTGATGTAGACCAAAAATAAAAACGGACCCAGAATTGATCCTTGAGGCACACCTAGCTGGACAGGTTGACCAGAAGATTTCGAGCCATTAACATCTACGCATTGAAATCTATTACGTAAGTACGATTCTATAACATTAAGAGCTTCGTTTTGGACTCCGTAATGATGTAATTTACGCAAAAGTGTATCATGGTGTACGCAATCAAAGGCTTTGGATAGATCACAGAAAACACCAATTGCATTCTTACTGCTCTCCCACGCCTCAAATATGTGCTTCAGCAGAGCAACACCTGCATCAGTTGTTGAACGACCTTTCGTAAAACCATATTGTTCACTATGAAGGAGGTTATTTACATTAAAATGACTAAGCAACTGCTTGAGTATCAATTTTTCAAATATTTTGCTAAAGGCGGGTAAGATAGAAATGGGTCTGAAATTACCAATATCATTTTTATTGCCTGATTTAAATAATGGTATGACTTTACTACTCTTCATGAGGTCAGGAAAAGTACCCAGATCTACACATTTATTAAAAGTAATTGCAAGATAGGGGGCGACGATGTCAATTATATTACTTAAAAGTTTAATTGAAATTCCCCAATAATCGCCAGTATGTTTCGATTTAAGTGTGTTGAATACATTTATTACATCATATGGTGTTATGTGTTCAAAACTAAATAGGTTACCGCATTTAGGCACATTTTGTTGCAAAAAGCTTTCAGCTTTAGAAGGAGAAGAGCTTAAGGAGCGAGTCGTAGTTATAGGAATATTTGCAAAGAATTCATTAACCTTAATGTTACCGACATTTAACACCGCGTGATTTGCCAACATTTAAACCACAACTCTACCACCATTGTCACCGTAAACTACCAGTCGGCCACATCACGAGAGTAATAATAACCACATCCACATTTTCTCGGAACCACAACGCATCCGCTAATAGGTACAGCGACACGTCAAAATGTAACTTGCTTGACCTTTTGTCTCTACGATGTGGTGTAGTTTTGTTACGTGTGAATAGACACTGTCCAAGCCAGATAATTCTTTCATTGTCCGCATAGCAGATACAATACCCAAACAATAGTCCTGGACCACTTGTGGTTCATGACACAGGATTAAGAAAACCGCTTCTAAGGCTGCGTTTCCACTGAGGTGGAGCGGAGCAGAGCGGAGAGCGATTCACCAATCACATGGCTTGAAATCCACATCTCTTCTCCACTCAAGCCGAAGGAGGAGGAGCAGTGGTAACGCAGCCTAAGAATGCTTTTTGATTTGTATAGCTAAAAAACTACTGACTTCTATTTTTAAAAATACACTAGCTTGTTCAATCCTGAGGATCTAAAACGGGGCAACGTCATTGGTGAATAAATAGCCAAAGCAATTACTCTAAATGTAGGAAGTGATTCATTTGGGATATTGCTTAAACTGGCCGCTTTAGGCCTTCAGCTCTTCCACAAATCCGTTTAAACCCAATCGTAGTCTTTTTTCCTCAAAACTGTTCTTTTACTTGGGTTTTTCTATTTATATTTAAACTTTTATATGAGCAAAAATAACCTCGTAAAGTTAGTTATCCTCTTTGACTAGGCTGTTACAATTTAACATAAAATTGTACGTAAAACATTACAGAACGTGAAAGTAGCTAAAACATTAATTTAATTGTAGCATTTGCTGCCTTTGAAATGGCTCTGGTAATGAAACAATGCGGTTGAAGGGAGATTGGTGAAAGGGGAAGGTCTCGTGAGTATGTACCATTATTGTACAGACGCAGTGTCGTCAAACGTACCCCAATCTGTCAAATCCCAATCGAACAGGAACTTTTGTGTTACAATTTGACAGATTGGGTGTAGGTTGATATGCTGGCGTCTGTACATGGAGTTGTTTAATAAATGAGTAAAGGAGCACTTGCAATTTTATGGAAATCATTTATTGTTTCAGGTATTTCATACAATATTCTAACTAAGATTTCTAACTCCTTAAAATAGGTTTACATGGCATTCATAAGCTCTAATTTCGAACTTCCTTATCCTCATGATGTCCCACTGCTGGGCTAAGACCTCCCTCTATGTCATTGGACAGAGTAGAGGGAGGTCTTAGCTCAGATCCAGAGCCCATGATCGCTGCTGCCATCGGTCCATCTTACTAGGGGCGACCCACTCTACGTTTACGAGGTCTACATTCGAGAACCTTCCTACTCCACCTTTCATCGGTTCTGCGGTAGAAATTACCAGCCCATATCCACTTCAGCTTGCTAGACTTGTTAATGTGACATCAAAATAAATATTTCGGTACCTACGTCGAATTATAGGTTTATTTATGTCTCGATTTTGTTTCGTATAAATTACCCAATAGTTTACCTTGTCTACCTATTACCTACTCGTAGTAAAACACATTAGTTCCTGTACGCACCATTAATTGTAATCGTCCATTACAAGAGAAGGAAACACCATTTGTACTGACAGCACATTAATCACTTCGATTCACATTTGGTCGGCACAGATGTTTCCGAACGTTTTTCTTAACTAAAGGCTCGGGAAAATCGAAAAGAAAATGTTAACAATGAACCTGAGGGCTGAAAAGTGTGAAAGGAAATGAATTTCTTTCAGACAAAGTTGACCATGATATTTATTAATAATAGGGATTTTCCAGGGTCAAAATAATTACATTCTATTTAGTCCGTATTTTAGATCATAAAAAAATTGGACACGTATTTTTTCTTTTTTCGATCAATCATAAAATAACAAAGATATAGCCTATTAAAGTTACGTATGAATTCACGCCGCGCCGCCGCCGTGTGGTATTTTATCTTTGTAATTTTTGGTCTAGTTTCCAAATAAAAAAATACGTGTCCCTTATTTTTTAATAATCTAAAAGACGGACTAATTACATTTTTTAGGCCAACTAGCCTATTTGATGAAAAGTAAATAATCAAGCTATCATCAAAATGTACAATATTTAGCCAATTCCCGAAAAGGTCAACACTTTATTGTATTGAGTACTGCTGAGTAAGTAGGGGGGAGGTGACCTCAAAACCTTATCAAATTTGTGACTCTCACTAGTTAGGCAAATATGGCTAGTTAGTTAGCTTTACAATATTTATTTGTATAGAATTTAAAAAAAACATATGCAGTGAAAAAGAGAACGTGGAACGGACAATAAAATTTAGCAATCAAACAGTTATTTTTATAAGCTTAATTGACCAATGTAATTATTCTACTGTAAGAACTTTTATTTTTCACTATAAGAGGAAACAGACTGTGGTGGTTACCACGCGGACTCAGCACGGATTGGAAGATATTTGTCTTTGAATTTGCACACAATTTTCTTTCAACATTTTCCGGAAACTAAGCCAGACCATTTATCACCTAAAGCCAATAGCAAATAGGTTGAATTTTATTCCAATAAAATTTTGTAATCAGTACAATCGAGTAAGAAAGTGTTTTGTTGTAAAAACGCACATTGGTTTTTATTTATAAACAACAAAATTCAGATGCGTCCGTGCGTTGCCGTCGATCGCCGCAGCGATGCGCCGACGCGATACGGTCAGCGGGCAAAGACTATGACTGGTAGACTGGCTTTTAGATGAAGGCATAATATGCTTTATAAAAATGATCAAACATAAAGTAATAAACTAATCACAATAAAAATATTAAAGTACATTATCAAAATGTAAATTAAAAATGATGTTGGCAGAAAGAAAATTATCAACCTAAATACAAACATAATAGGAATCCCAGGGTTAGTTAATTAATGAACCTGATTTTGCCAGTTTTGTTAATCAAATTCACGCTTAATAAACTCGTTTATAACCAAATCAGTCGCATTAGAATGTGATTAACATCATGTTAAGAGGAAAATTACTTTATTCAAATTAGTTTGGTAGTAACTGAACCGATAAACAGGAAAAGTCAATATTATTAACTCTTATTTATTTGTGTACTTTAGATATCATTGTTTATGTAGTCACCTAGTTACATTTATGATATTCGCCTAGAGCAAGCGAACATATAATATTTGTTATTCTTAATCGGTCAAATATTTTATAATAGATAAATAAATAGCGAACATAAATACTTAATAACAAGATAAACAACGGAATGCCAACATCTACATTGATTACAATCCTGTCATGTTGCTCAGAAAACTATGTTTTATTCATTTCTACAAAACATCTCAAATGTGCACTCTATGCAAATTTAAAAACATACTCTATTTCTTTACTTATAGCTAGACGAACATTTCCTTAGCCAAAAGACTTCCGAAACAAACAAAGTCAGAATCCAGTGTTTGTATCCCCTCTGTTCTATTTTGGTCTACGTTCATCTCAAGCGGTCGCACTTCAGTGGCCGACGGTACGCGCCGAGCGGCACACCTCTGCGACGCGGCTCCGCACCGCTACGCGATCGATACGACCAACACACGCTACTCGACGACTGTACGCGACTGTCCTACCGCGAGGAATAAACGGCAAAATTACGTACGTCGCAAATTTACATCTAATCGCGAGTTTTTACACCATCAATCATTTTGGATCGCATGTTCTGTGTTTTGTGCCTGTGTTTAAAGTTAACGTTCAGCATTATACTATCGTAGATTTTTGGTAACGTAAACTGTGTTTAGATTTTGTTTTTGCGACTTCCGATTGTGGGTTGTGCATGTTTTGGTGGATTTTCGACCTTATTCGTTATTTGGTAAGACTGATTTGGGGATGGTGGTAGTAAAACGTTGGATCGGGCTCATTAGTGAGGAAATGCTTCATTTTCAGCATACTAATGTCGGGTTTATAACTGGTGTTAATTTTTGTCTAATCAGTTCATATTGGGCTTTTTCTTTTTAAAACATAACTTAGTCAACATAGTCCTACTTAGCTACAAATCGTTGGAACTATTTCCAACTTAGTCTTGCATCACATTCAGAGAAAACTTAATATTATAGTTAGGCGCTCTACCCTTTATCTTATGCGACAAACATTAGGGCAACCCCGTATTATAATTTCAGACCCTTCCGTCAATATTATTGAACCCTTCCTAACTAAATCTACTACTGCGTACCACTGAAAAGGATCCTGAAAAAGGATTGTTTACTTAACAAATTGTCAATTTTACTATGAAAATATTACGTTAAAGAGTATTATTATGCCAAAACAGTTATGCCAAGTATATTACAAAATACATTATACGAAAAAATATAACGTTAGACAGATTATGCCCATAAGCTATTATTACACGAAATTGTAGCTTGATAGGGATTTTATAACGTTTTATGGTCCACGTGGATCCTGCTAAAGATTTTCCCGAAAAGGCAGGGGTCCGGGTAAGGTCAATAAACCCTTCGTTCGAGGGGATATCATTCAACTGGTTTGGCACGATTTAAAAGGGTAGGGAAATGGAAAAAGAGGAAAATGTCAGATGGAAATGTCGACGGTTCTGTTAACGATTGTTTTTTTTTTTTTTTAAATACATTACATGAAAATAGAAGTAGTACGAAAAAATACTGATTATTGAATGTTACTGCCAGCCTGTCATCCCACTGCTGGGCAAAGGCCCCACGACTTCCAACTATTTCGATCTAGGGCTAATGTGAGCCACCGGTCGTTACTTTTGTCTAGCTCATCCCGCCATCTTCTGCGAGGTCTGCGATTAAATGAAATATCGGAAAATATAATAAGAGCAAAATCAGCCTTTAATGTTCCCACTGCTGGGTCACAGGTCTCTGCTCTGTGAATGTAATATGGAACAATTTATTAACACCGTAACTAGATATGGGTAACGCTATTTCATGAATTCACCCAGTTTTTAATTAGTCACGTAATGAAATGTCATGCCTGTAACTACTAATTTCAGCACTAACCATACATTATGTTAGACTAGGTTATATATTTGCTTTAAAACTTCATGTGTGAACTTCGTACTGAAAAATTCAGTAGCTAAAATATGTGACGACATCCTACCCTTTTCTTAATTTATTTGGATATGTATGTCTTCCTCGGTTCTCTGTCAATTTGCATAAAATTTAAGCATAATGTAACATTGTATACTTTTGTTTATCGTAATAATGTTAAGCATAACAGCTTCTGTCTGTAGGGTTTTTAATAAGCCTAAAAGATGAATATGTCAGCACAAACTGTATACTCTGAACACAATTTGAGCAAAGTATTATTATGCCAAAACTGTTATGCCAAAGTATATTACAAAATACATTATGCGAAAAAACGGAGCTCTTCTTCCTCGCATTCTCGAGTACAACTTTATCAGACGTTGTTATCTCTTCAGTCACTTCTTCTATAGCTAAAACAGCTTTACTAGTTCAACAAGCGTTGATTTGATCCTTGTTTCATCCTGGATTCACGCATTATTGGGCATAAAAGTCTCCCTGTTCGTATGCCAGTCTTTTCGATTCTGTGCGTCTTTCATCTATCTGTAAATTTGATTTTACTTTGGTCGCTACTATGGTTATTATACGCAAGTTTGCTAAATATGATAATTTAAACATTAATTCAAAAGAATATTCAACAATGATTAAAGATTATGTTGTCATTACGAAATCAGATATTGTAAAAAATACAATTAAATATAAATAAGCCACGGAATCAGATATCACAAACTGAATAAAGAAAGAAAACATAAATAACGAATCCCTTCCGAATCCCGAAATGGTTTAACAAAATGTAATTGTGTATATTTAGAATTTCATCCTTTCCGGTTTCAATTTATAAACAAACATTTGAAGCGAGGAAAACTCTGAAAAAGATAAAAATAAATATAGAAAGAGCTTACAATCAATCATTAACAAGCCTACAATAAAAGGTAAAATTTAGATCACGTGAACGAGTCTAATTGCTCGTTCCCTACGGAGAAATACCGCCCATTGTGTATCCTCTGATAATAAAAATAATTGCCATCGTTCTGGCTTAAGCGTTTACACATGATCGATTTTTGGTCAAACAACAGTTTGTCTGATTAGATATAAGGCTTCGATTCTGAACACAATTGCCTCGGCCAAATTGATTTTGTTTGTGAGTGAGATTACGTCACTGGCAACTAAATTATCTTCTCTGAATCTTTCTTCCTTCAGAAGCGTCTGTTTTTCTTCAGTTTTAGGCAGAGGCGTAGTGTTAGGTCTTGATTCGCTATTATTCATTTTGATCGTCACTTTAGCAGTTGTTTCATGGGCTGCATATATTTTTTTTATTTCTAAGCTGTCTTCTTCAAAAATAATTTACTCTGTCTCTTAGTTGTTGTATGTATCACAAAACCTGATTTATCTGATTGACCTTTTACTTCTGCTATTCGCAAGTTGTCCTGCACGTCCATCAGTTTAATCTAATAACAGATGTTACTGCGCTCTAATTTCAATTCATTCTTGACCGCTTTTTACTCGTTTTTCAATGTTCAAGTTTTAAAATGTATGAAAATCTAAATATTCAATTAGATATTTCTTAGTTACGATAGTGATCCATATTCATTTAAGATTACGCTAATTGACCAGACGCTCTGCCTTGAACTTTGTTGCTCTTGCAACGTCGTTGTTAGCGATGTTTAGCAACTTAGCTAATTATTTTTTCCACCCTAGAGTACCATCAAAGTCGCAATCTTTTCCGACTTAAATCTCCCATTGTCTACCATTGCAAGAAGAATTATGATAATTCTATAATTGTTAGTTAGCAAACATGATCAAGGATTTTAGAAGTTACCGTCTTGTAACTGTCTAACTAGAAGTTCTCTGTCTAAGCTAAAGCATATAATGCAAAGAAAGCAAAGAGCAGTGGTGGCCCAGTGATAGCGGCCTCGACTTACGAGTTGTAGGTCGTGGGTTCGAAACCAGGCAGGCGCATTACTTTGTGTAATTTATTTCATCACCACTGCTCTCAAAACGGTGAAGGGAAACATCGTGAGGAAATTGGCATGTCCTAGAACCAAAAATTCGAAGACATGTGTCATCTACCATTCCGCACTGGGCCCGCGTGGAAATTATGGCCCACTCCCTCTCACTGAGAGGACGCCTGTGTCCCAACAGTGGGAACATTTATAGACTGATGATGATTTAAAACTCGACACATGAATCCAGTGTACGAACATTTCTTATGACAAACAAGAATTTTAATTTATTTTAACGTTTATTGCGACTGTCCTTGAAGCTTTTGTTTGTTACTAGGAACTTGAAAGGACATAATACAACTGGTTCTTTGTTACCTAAGTATTTGAATTTACCTCAATAAAATGGTTTTTCCACTTTGTTTCTGTTTATTTATTTTGTTGGATCGTATTGATCGACTCTAAACAAAGTCCTCATTTATAATACTCTGTTGTTTCTGAACACTCATAGACTCCACAATTTGTGTAAGATTTTACATTTGATTTAACACAGTTTTCTTTATTTTTTAATTAAAATTGCTTCAAGAATATCAAAACGTCTGAACAACGAAAAATTTCAGCAGCGATCAGCCAAAGAATGTTGCAAAAATGATTGCTAACACAACCAGGGCACAAAAACCAGTCTTAAGCAAGTTAAACTAAACACAAAAGCAAACTATTCGAGGTAATCCAATTTTACAAGTAGGTATCGAGATATACCGAGTATCGATAAAACTGCTGAGTATCGATAAAAAAACGACAAAGTTATAAGTGACGGTAAAGCAATTTGTATTAAGCCTGCTTGGGGTGGATGGAAAAACTTTATTGGAGAAATTGAAGCTTGAACAGAATTGTAGACAAATTCTCTTGATAGTAAAGATTGTTAGGTTGCATATTTAGAAGGTATCGTTATGGTGAATGATAAAGGACCCGATGTTGATGGCGCATAAACTGCTCCAGTCGTTATGGTACCTTAAAAGGTCGTTGATAAAATACTGGTTGTTGCCGAAAACCTTTTGGTAACATACAATACAACCCAACATTATAGTGTCATAATACGTTTAATGGCTACTGAAATATTTATACCCATTGTAGTTTTTCTTACAAAAGAGAATGTTTCTTTAGAAAAGAAAATGTCCATGAATTCTGATAAGATTTGTCAAACGATGTCAAGTTTTATTAATAAACGGTTATAGTTGAACTTGATTTATCGCCTGTTGTCAGATATTTGTTTAGGTATCGTCTCACTCCTACAAACTTTGAAAGTTTAGATAGGAACCGCCAGTCCGTAATTTAATCTTTGTAAACTTCGACATCTTCAACTATTTAAGCTCTTGTATCGAATTTTGCGAAATTTGTCTCTGCTTCATTACATAAATCATATTATCAACATTGTTGTTTTCTGCAATGGTTGTTTCGTTGATACTTCGGAAAATTCTTCTTTTTATATAGATGACTTATTTTCTTTCTACCAGCACTTAGCTATCTAGATTCTACTTTATGAGCTATGACGTTTACATCATTTAAGTCGTTTCAACAAAATGATCCACGTGGTCATCTATGTTTTATTTACTCGTATTAACACTAAATTCTGTTATTAATAATATTGAATTATCATTTATAAATACTTTTTATTGAAACAACCTTTGAATTATCTACCAGGCAATCCGACGTTCCTATCTTTGCTTTAGCTCCAATATTTCTATGCAGTGACGTCAGTATATCGTCCATTGTCTTCGCGGGCACTTTCACACGCGTCGCCCATTCCTTGGCTATGATGCACGATGCTATTTAGTATCGTTATTAATAAATAAATAATACCAGCTTATTAGTATCCTACTGCTAGGTAAATGGCTGTTTTTATAACTGAGCAAACATTTGTCAAGTTTATTAGAACCATCTAAAATTTTACTGAATACAATATAGAAGGTGATTAAGATAACAATATTATCATTCGCTACTATGAAACCCAAAACAATATAGGCACCGAATAAAAACGAACTCCAATCTCCTAATGGTTTTAAAATTACCAATACTCCAAGAAAATTCCGAGAAAGATAGTTGACAACAGTATGAAAATAAAACTTTTCTTTGCTTGTATCGAGGTGCTCGTAAGGCAATATTCATAATAGAAATACTTTGAATTGAAGTAGTCATTGTTGCGCCTTGTAATATGAATACCTATTCAATAGGTAATACATTAGTTTCTTGTTAACTGAAGTGGTATATGAATATTTGATCAATGTAGAGCCTTTGACAGGCTCAGAAAATTGTGACCTTCATAAATATCAGAAAAGTGGGGTATAATTAGGCATGTGTTTTACACTGTCAGACTCAACAACTATTTCGATTGAACCACCATAAGCAAAATTGTCTTTATTGGTCACCGCGGGTTTTGATCGCAAAGTTTAACTGAAGGACCAAGCCCGGGTCGACGGCGTGTTGTGTTCCACGCACGCCTCAAAGAGCGTCAGCACAATGACGGGGCCCCCCTATAGTGGGCCACAGCCTTGCCAGGGTTGCGGGACATACGTATACCGTGACTCCGGTAGACAAAGGGCTACAGAAGGACACCGTGGATTTAAGTCGATTGACGATTTCACCACGTAAAAAAAAAAGGTTTAACTGAAGGAAACAGGGTAGGTTTTAGTAGTCAATCTGACAGTTCCTTCTGCTACATCCAGAGAGAGCTTTGAAATTGTTTGTCGAATGAAAATACCTCATCATGATTACGATGATGTTTCTACGAAGATCTTTAGTTTGATGTACCACATCCATGATTATAATCACACCTTTCTGAAGTATTATGTCCTTTTCTATACTCTTTTAATTCACCCTTACTACTTTCTATTTCTCTTAGATCGTCATTCCTATAAACTTCTTCTTCCAATACAATAACTTGAAACTCAAACTCAGTGCCTCGGAAGTGTGATAATGTTAAAATTTCCAAACTTAACAAAAGCAGTGTAACAGACAGTGATAAAAGTGCATTTAAACTATGTTTATTGTTAAGTTTCACTAGATACTGTGATGTTAACTGTAGTGTATTGAACTGTGAACAATGCTTCGTGCGTTGACATCTAGAAGGTGGTCGATCCGACGTGACAGCGGCAGGTGAGGTTTTGTTACAAATCTATCTATATCTTAAATTTTATCGAACTTAGCAACCTTACTGTTACGTACTTTATGTTTGTGTTCAATAAAGACTCCTTTATCAATATCAATTTTATCATCTATCCCTTTTACTCCATCTTAAACTTTCGTATGAGCCTCAGCTCTTAAATTATTGTCGTACTTAGCAAACTTACTATATAGTACTTAATGTTTGTGTTCAATAAATACTTCTTTATCAATATTAATTTGGGCATCTATCCCTTTTACTCTATCATAAACTTTCCTATAAACCTTAGCTCTTATGTAATTGTTCGAAAATGTCATTCTCTGCTGTAGCTAGAGAAAAACCGTTTTCTTAACTTCGTTCAACGTTTTCTTATTTCTTTTTTGGTTCGAATAGCTCTGCGTCATTAAACGAAGCATAAAGATTGAGATCGAGCGTAAAACCAGTTTCTACATAAATATTGATTGTTATATTAGAACGAGTTTTGTCATTAATGAGTTTTAAGATAATTAGTTGTTTATCTTTAACTCCTTTGTGATGATTACTGCAACTTAATTAATGGTGTCATAAGTTTATTTGTAGTTATACAAGTATCATACAAGTACCTATATGCTTATCACATCCATCATCAGTATCTTACCCTAATCTAAATTTGTTTTTAGCCGGTTTAGCATCGTCTATTTCTTCTATTTATCTGCCTATAATAAAATATAAGTGGCCTTCATAAGATCTTACCAAAACTCGTTAAACACCGAAACCTAATCTTTCAGAAAATTAAGTGAAAAACACTCTCTAGTAATCTTTACTTATTCGAAAGCATTTATTTTATCAGCCTTGAACTTAATCGTTGAACATAAGCTTGTCTATAGGCTGTCCCTAAAAAAACTTGGCCGGTAGCCATAATCACTACTCTCAGTAGGTATCTTGGAATCTGGTCTTTTTCAACAGTCCCAAAGTCGCCATTATCGAACGACACCCACAGGATTGAGTTTGCCTGTTTTCAATCTGAAGTAACGAATTGTTGATTCTATAACTAAGATTTATAACAGTCGTTAACGTAGATTATCTAATTGGAATATAAATTATCCTGTTTGATTAGAGATTTGTCAATTTGGCAGCTTTGGTTGTGATATTATTCATTGCGATATCTCTCAACAAGCGTCACTTTCAGGGAAAATTGATGGAGATATCTGAGTTTCTGCAAGATTCTTGTTTGCAGTTTTAAGACTCCATTTGCACACTGCAAGAACTTGCACGCGAGTTGCATGCAAGTTTGACTACTTATCTTGATCATCTGCCTAGCCTTTTTCCAACTATATTGGGGTCGGCTACGATACCCCATGGTAAGACTAGTTGTCAGATTGTTAGAGCTTCTGACTGATATTATCCACTGTTAAAGATCTACAAATTACAACCGGGACCAACAGCTATTCTTATTGCTTTCATTGCGTTCACGTCACGTTTAGCTACTAATAGACAATTTATTTGATCATCTCGCATGCCTTTTTTGCATTGTCTGAATGAGGCTTTACTTTTCCTCATTGTTAGGACTTACCAACATATTCATGCACTAGCTGTGCCCGCAACTTCGTTCGCGTGGATGTCGGAATTTAACAATGTATTTTTTAGTTGCAAGCGCTTAATTCAGGCCTCGTTTTTCATATAAACCGTGTATTTAGATTTTTTTTAGATTAATCAAAAATATTTGACACTTGTATTCCAGGTTTATGTAGGACTATTTTCCTAATGCCCTCTCCACCACACCACACCACACCACACCACACCACACCACACCACACCACACCACACCACAACACACCACACCACACCAAACCCCACCACACCACCTTACTCCACACCACACCACACCACACCACACCACACCACACCACCTTACTCCACACCACACCACACCACAACTCACCACACCATACCACCTCACCACACCACACCACACCACACCACTCCACTGTAGTTTTGCTATTCGAATTCGAAGTTAGATCGCGCGACTGACGTACGAAATCAAATTGTGAGACCAAAGTGCACCTGTAATTTTACTTCTAAAACACTTTAAATTCAAATATCTTTTGATAGACTGAACCGATTCCAATGAAACAAAAACTAAATTCCTCTCCAAGTTACGTTTAATCGTTGCGTATAAAAGTTATCTACATTAATTTCGTACATTTTACGTCATTTTACGTCGTCGGACAAATACACAGACAAACAGATAAACAGACAAAAATTCTAAAAATGCTAGAAAAGGGTTCTATTAGTTGTCCTTTAATACCCTGGCTATATTTTTTGAGTTTTCTTTTAATGTACAAAAATAACTTTTCTACAGTTTTATTATATGTATAGATAGATTGGAGAATAATTCGCTTAAAAAGTTTCCAAGCTGCTGCTAAGACACAAAAGTTATAACCCCGATCCTCATACCTTCGAAAATCGGAGGGAACCGAATATTCCCGTTCCTCTCCGATTATTTCAAGGTTATTGTAGAACCGGAAGTATGTCCTAGACATGGGCTTCCTCTTTGTGAGATAGATTAGGTTGTTATCAACTATTCGGGCCCAGTTCCGCCTTATATTTGTCAAGTGCCCTCAAAGTTTTGTTTCTAGGACATGCCGGTATCCTTTCGATGTTTTCCATCACTATCTCTGATAAACACGTGAAGGAAAAACTTTGTGCCAGTTTTTACGAAAATCACGCGGACGAAATATGAAATGTAACACAGTTAAAGTTTATATGGACAGAGAAGGAAAGAAAAATATAAGAGAGTATGGCACGATTTGTAATTCATGTTCAGCAATTTTTCTCCTTCCTGCATACACCAGTTTTTTTTTTCTATATCTCTGTCTTCTCTATAAATAGCTAGACCTTTCTTGCTGTGTCAGTCCACTACTTGTTTTAGTTAGATCCTAAATTCCTTTCTTTAACTTTGTCGAGGACGTTGGTTATAAACGATCCCGCTTGTAACTACTGTGTTCGCCAGACAGCTTGGCGCTGTAAAACTATGGTGTTGTAAGTGCCAATTTTTATGTCTTGCCGTATTTTACGACACCCACAGAAGGATACAACACAGCTTTGATAGCTCGTTATAGCTTATAGCTGCAAAGTTCTAAATAATGGCGTGGCGGACAAATTGCAGACAGAACCGCGAACAAACCTGGGGTAGTTAAGCAGACAGTGTACTGAAATATCTTCATATCTTTCTATCACTTTGTTTTATGTTATTAGGTGCAAGGAGTAGAGGGAAACCTTTGTTTAAGTAGGGTCACAGATCTCGCTAGGAAACATAAAAAAGAAGCACGGAAAAAATCTGGTTTCTTTTAACAATCTGCGATCTCTCCGTCAGTTCATCAGTTCGACTCAAGTTTATTTAATATTTATACGAATATTTGTGCTTATCTGCTTCTCGCAGATAGGCATTACTATTCTCATTCGTACTAAGTACTTCATATTTTAGAATTTTCTCAGCTGAGCATCCTGGCTAGCTCTAGTTTTGAAACTACAATAATCGTCATACGTTAACAACAAAGGTACCGCTTCCACTTCTACAATATCATTTTATTTTACGTTTACATGCAGTATGTTTTTGCAAGATAAAAGAAAGCCTGTGTGTGACAAGCTTTTCTTTTATTTTAAGTGGTAAAATCATCAAATGAGTCCTCCCTACTCATTGTTCCTGAGAGGACTGTTAGACTCTTACTGACTAAAATTTCATCAAATTCTCATTGTTCCTGAAATGACTGTTACTGACTAAAATTCCACCCTGATCCCTTTTTAAGGACCACGATATATTACTTAGAGAGTGCTACGACAAGCTGCAAAATAGTAAAACCACTTTCATGTTTTTTATACAGTTTCCGCAGATATTCATACGCCAAAAACATACAACTCCGCACGAAAATAAAAAAAGCAGTTCCATATAGTTATTCCGATATAACTCGACCTCAGTCCTATTGAAATAATCCCAGTCGACCCAGAATCCATCGAATTAAATAGGCTTAAACAAAATTTATATAACTTTGTTTAAGTTGTGGTCGCTTTGTTCCATTAATGGCATTATTGTTATAGGGAAACTGTTTCGTTTTAGATAAAAATGCGAAAATTATTTGGAATTTTAGAACTCTAGTAACTAGATTGAGTTAAAAATGTTAATAATACTATGCGTTTTCACTAACATTGCGATGACTATCCCCTTAATGCGACGATATTAAAAAATAGACTAAGTATGAATTAAATTTGGGGTGCTAAGACAGGAAACCTCCACGTGCGCACTGTGTGCCTAAGGGGTCTCTTTGCCCGTATGCGAATAGCCTGTCGTGTGGACGCTCCAACGCGAGTCCCTCTGATCAGCAGAGGGCACAGCGGCGGAGCGGGCTTGCGGACGGTGAGTAATGGGTAGCTCGCCGTCCGACCGAGGACCAAGCCCGGGTCGGTGGCGCGTCGTGTTTCGCGCCAAATGCCTGCTGGGGTCGCGGGTTTTTTCTTAACCCAGGATACCGCGGCCCTGGAACGTAAAGGGCATCCGAAGGAACACGGGTGGATTTTAGTCAGTAAGAGTCTGACAGTCCCTTCCGCCCCACCCAGGGAGGGAGGACTCATTTGATGATTTTACCACCTAAAAAAAAAAAAAAAAAAAGTATGAATTAATTTTGAAATGATTATGTTATTGTGTGTTGATTATTTTCATGCGATTAATGTAATATTATTGCTTATCTGTGTGGAACGGAGACTTGTTTATCTTTGTCGGTGTTTTTAGCCCATATTATATATTAAGCGAAGATTTGAGTGATTTGGATTAGTATTTTTATCTATCCACAAAGTAATAATTATTGTCTAGTTTTGTTAAACTCTCAATAATATGATTTAGTTTTAATATGAGAGTGAAGTTATTTCAAACACAACACCATGTTAAGAGTGTGTAAGCATTAAAAAAATAGGAAAACTTTGTCAAAACATAGCGCCATCTACATCCTGTTCTTAGTTTAAACGCACAGTAGCTTTCATTCTCTCTGATGGCCTATACAATAAATTCTGTCTTGGATAGAAACATCGTCGAATGTTTATTTAAGTACTAATCTTCTTCTTTTTTTAAATGTATAAAAATCAATGCTACTTTTCGTTGTAACTTTATAACTCAAGAACGGGCTCACCTATACAAACCAAATGTTTAGGCTTTGTTCGGACTATTTAGTAAATTATTTATGTGAAGTTTGCACAAAATCGGTCGAGCAGTTCTTCATTTATCACATTTTTTGCAACACGTAGCGAAGCAGGCCGCTAGTATACAATGTTTAAACTTATATGTACTTATTTACCTTCATTCTTGAACCTCATTCTCAATGTTGATTCTTATTTAAATCTGTATAAATTAAAAACGAGGCATATACTTCAATTTTCATTAACCTCGTTTGCCTCTACAAAACTAATTTCACGTCTCCCGTACTTTTACCTCCGAGAATTCCTTTACTTTCAGCTAAAATTTCATGTACCGTTCATATCCAACGGAATGCTACGTTATTTTTAATTTCAATAAAGTTTTTTCTATTAATTAAACTCATATTTTTAAGAATTAAATAATTTCGCAGATCTTTGTGTTTGGAGAACTAAGAGCAATGAATATAAATGAAATCAAAATAAAAAAATACTATAATCATTAGAAAACATTTTTATATAAAGGTGTAAAATCATATGTTTCGTAAGACTAGAAGTCACAAAAGTGAGCACGAATTCTCAGGTTAATTTTTCAGCATGTTGTTATTGGGTTTTTCATTTAGAAATTTCTCAGTCAAAGCTGCAGAGTCTGGAATTATGATGTATTCGAGCTTAAAAAAAATAACTTCTCTGCCGGTGGTCATTATTTTAATTACATAAAACCTTTATTAATGAGCCATCTGTGTACTTCCACGTTAACATGCCAGACAGCCTTAGGTTAATAACTTATGAAGCAAACAGAATACATAAGCCAACACCACGTACTATGACGTGGGTACACAGGGTTACACATTAGGATATACAAAACCAGTATAATCTGATCATTAATAATGCGAAAAGACCCAGTAAAGAGAGGCCAAGATTAGCTGTTTTTGCATAGCTTGGTGTGTAACCGTCTGTACAAGCGGAGTAAATTAGCTGACAAATTCATAATCCTGACATCAAAGGGTAACGGTAAAAATGTTGTGGAAAGACCCTTTTTAATATTCCCTGCGCATTTACGAACGGGCAAACGGAACTGTGTCATAAAAAGTATAACAAACACAAGTAGACTTTGTCTCTGTCACCTCTGACCTCATAAGCAAACGAGGGTTTGTTGGTTTGGTGATTACAACATTGTCTGTAGCTTCTCTCGAAATTAGTCTGGTTACAGAGCTTTGCAGCTTTTTAATTTTCTCGGCTCAAAATTCCGCAACGATGTCAAAATCGCCCAAATTCCTTTGTAATTCTAGACATGCCATACTGCAAAATCTTCGCCTATAAACAAAGAGAATATAAAATCCAGTCCATGAAGCCTTCACAAAATAACTATGTCTCTCCTAAAGAATTAAATAAGATCCCCAAGCCTCGACGCAACTTTACGTTACATAATTAGGTACGCAGTCGCGAAAATACTTGTGTTTCTCAAAATTCGTCCAGAAATATCCGTACATAAATTCTACATTTTATCTCTTGAGAGCATCCTCCTTCACTTTCTACCTCCTGCTTTTTAAAGCGTCATTATTTTTTACAAGTTGTAATGTCAAAGGTGAGTTTGAAGGGTCCGGGCCGTTTCGCCTGTTGCCCTTTGTTATGAGACCTTTTTGTTTCACAATCACTGGACGGTGCACAACACCCCTTTGTTTCATGGTGTAGTTGTCATGCTCCTTTATAATGCTTTTTGTATGGTGGCATATTGGACAATGTTGATAAATGTTTGGAGTTTCTCTTTGAGCTTTTTTCTTCAATAGTTTGAAATGAAATATTTGAAAATTTTAGTCAAATTCAAAAGCAAAGCATTTATTGCAAGTAGTTAGAAGGTACTTTTGAATTGTCAAAGAAAAAAATATATAATTAAAGTATGGTGTTACAGTTTCGGTCACAAGACATAATTACTGTGAAAGTACAGCAGATGTTTTTTGTAAAATGCAATTATTTACTTTAAAACTGGTCTCGAGATTCCTTTTAGTATTTTTCGTTATCATCATCATCAAAATAAATAAACGTCAAGGACGCTTTTCATTGTAATTTTATAACTCAAGAACGGGCTCATATATCCAAACCAAATGTTAAGGCTTAGTACGAACTATTTAGTAAAAGGTTTATGTGAAGTTTGCACAAAATCGGTCGAGCGGTTCTTCATTTATCACATTTTTTCTAACAAGTAGCGAAGCACTGGGCGGGCCTCTAGTACCTCATAATTTCGAATATAGCCATCCACGCCGATTTGGAAAATTCACTATGTACATTTATTATTATTTTATTACCCGCTTTCATGTAAGCTACATGAATTCTATTTTAGTTGAGTGTTAATTTAAGTCTGAGTCGAAACCTTCTTACTTATTCATGTTAAAACTCTACGTACAACTTCTAAGAGGCTTTCAATTTATTAACTGAATCTGTACTGAACCCTTGTTAAAGCAACGTTTGCTTACTCCTAAACTAACACGTTTGTTTACAACCGTTGAACCCTAATTTCATTCAAAACCTATCCTGTACCTAATTTTGGGCCGAGTAGGTATTTACTTCTGGACTTTAGGCCACATCCTTGAAAATAACCGCAAATTTTAAGGTACTAAGTAGGTATTGTACATTTTCACAATATTTTCTGTACTGTAATTTACTCTAGTGACCTTTTAATATTGAAATATTGCTTGTCATCCAAGATTATAAAGCAAACTACTAGTGAACGGCACGGTTGTCCCAGTGGTTAAGTAATCGACTGCTGCGCTGCGTGTCGCTAGTTCAATCCCCGCACGGAGCAAATATTTGTGTGGACTGCAGGTAGTTGTTTCGGATCTGGGTGTTTGTGTATCTGAGTTTCTATGATTGTAAACGCACCCACGACACAGGAGAAATTCATAGTGCGGGGCAATGTTTATTTAAAAAAACAACTAAAGTTACAAACTTTACGTCTTCATAGTATTGACTAGCTGTTCCACGAGGTTGTAACCCCGCTGCTCAGCTCCTATTTAGTCATAGCAAAATCATCTATCTACAGTTATACCTATAGCCTAAAACCTTCCTTGATAAATTGACAATCCAACAGTAGTTCTTAAGATTAACACGTTCAACGTAAACAAACTCTTCAGCTTCATAATGTTGGTATAGATTTCATTGTGAACGTATACAAGATACCGGAAAAACGGTCGCTAAGGAATAATGTTTCCAAGTGGTCGATTTTGTCGCGGTTCCCTATGGACCTTCCCTAATCTTTCAACCGATATAAAAACTGGTGTAAGATATTTTTTTATTCAACTCTTACTTTTAACCCGTAAGGTAAGTTTAAGGTCAATTTTCCTTATATTTATGGCTTTCTATACATTGTGTACGCGATGACAGTCACCTTTTATCTACAATATTATGGGTCTGTTAATTAAATAATAAAATTAAAATATTTATTAGACACAAAAAAATATCAAATTTTACAAGTCTTAATATAGCACAGTCATATATTGCCACAAATCTGGTCCTGATCCCCAAACAAGGCCTGAACCTGTACTGTATTTTGGGGATCAGCAGTTAATTCTTAGCAACTAGATATTTTGGATAAACATTTTCGGTTTGTTTTTCATAAAATTTTAAACAAAACCTAAAAAAAAAACGACTTAAAAATGGTTATTGTGCATATTTAACTTGAATGTACATATGCATATTAAACTGCAAAGTTTCCTCCATTCACAATCACCAGCCATTTCCTCAACACTTTCCTCAATAACCCACAATCTTCTCCACAATAGTAACAATTTAACAGTGCATCACTCGGATCGGTCAACATAACGGCTCACTCTACGGTCGCTGATCTCAACAGAGCGTGCAACCGTTCGGCACGCGCCCGTCACGGACACGACACGGATACGACACGCTTCATTGACGATACAGGGGAAGGAAAGTCAACGAAAAAAAGAATGAGAGTTTGGTGCAGTGACTGTGCAATTGGCTGATCAGGAGTGTGTTGCGAGTTCGATTGTCGAGCGGAACAAATATTTGTATTGCTTACAGGGCCCTGTTTAATTTATGTGACAATTTGACAAGTCCGACGCATTTATGAATCCCACCATTACAATTTTCTCTCTTGTAAAACACAAAAAAAAATTGTCTCTTTTTGACATCAGTCAATCAACTCAACCTATCGCAGACCACTGCTGGACATAGGCCTCCCCCAGGCTACGCCACATTACCCTTTCGTCTGCCTTCCGCATCCAATCTGTCCCAGACATAAGTTCCCATAAATTCTACGGTCCATCTAATAACAGTGTTTACGAAACAATAAACATTCGTAGACAAATTCAATTTTTAATTCATCATCATCATCATCATCAGCCTATTTACCCATTCGTCTGCCTTCCGCATCCAATCTGTCCCAGCCATAAGTTCCCATAAGTTCTACGGTCCATCTAAAGACAGTGTTTACGAAACAAAAAACATTCGCAAACAAATTCAATTTTTAATTCATCATCATCATCATCATCAGCCTATAATGTTCCCACTGCTGGGACACAGGCCTCCTCTCTGAGAGAGGGAGTAGGCCATAATCCACCACGCGGGCCCAGTGCGGATTGGTAGATGTCACATATCTTCGAATTTTTGGTTCTAGGACATGCCGGTTTCCTCACGATGTTTTTCTTCACCGTTTTGAGAGCAGTGGTGATGAAATAAATTACTCAAAGTAATGCGCCTGGCGGGGTTCGAACCCACGACCTACAACTCGTAAGTCGGGACCGATACCACTGGGCCACCACTGCTCTCAATGCAATTTTTAATTAGACTTTTGAATTGTCAAAAAAGTTAGACTTTTGAATTGTCAATAAAGCTTTGCTCCACAGTCCCAGACACAAGACATAATAACTTGTGAAAGTACTTTAGTTGCACATTCCAAAGCGTAGATATTTATGGAGAAGAATGTGTGTCGCTCACTGTGGATAATACTTAAATATTTTTCTATTCTATTCAAGAAACTCCATAGTGTATTAGATCATACCTACTTATGTTGACGTATCCATCCAATTGAAGACAAGTAGATAGCTCAACTAGATAATCGCGTCACACTAGTCATTGACTCGTGGATCCGCTTGTGGATGGCTCCCGTTGACATGTTTTAAATGTTTTTAAACCTTGGCTAGATCTATTACGTTACTAGCGTCACTAGCGTTTCGATGGCGTAGTTGTCAAAAATAATAACGAGAAAAAGCTACGGAAAAACGAAAAATATTAACATTGAAATTCGTTCTGTTGAAATGTTTTCGAAATTTCTTAGAAAAAGATAAAAAAATATTATCAATGTAAAGTTTAAAAAGTACATTATTTTACCGTAAATATTTTTTTTAATTCTCTGATATATTTTCGAACCTATGTATCTCTCTATAACCATAGAATTAGATATTGTAAAACTGTTTTTTTGTAACAATTTTGGTGTACAATAAAGTGTATTCTACCTATCTATCTATTTCGCTTATGTATTTATGCAGATTTATTAAATTCGGGTCAGTCATTTTAAAAAATTAGGACATGACAGCTTGCTTAAATTTCAGTACGACGGAAGCACACTTAATTAAAAGAAACCTTTGTACCTTCTCGTTATTCATGATTCACCTGCTACCTCTGTCTTTGATTTTCTCCTCAAAATATTAACATCATTACGAGGGCTCTTTGTAGTGGTATAATTTAATTATTTTAGTCAGCTTCAGTAGCAGGCGAGGTAGTTGGTCGCCCATTAGTGAGATACTTATCTGTAATGGACTTGGTTTGGTCCATTACGTAGTTTATTTAATTACGTAGTTTATTTATTAAAACTATTAACACTTCATAACTTGGTTTATGAAGTGTTAATAGTTTTAATTTGTAGATATGGAGGGGCGGAGTTTTGTGGATAATTTGCTTAAAATTTTAAATAGTAAACCTTTTTCATGTTTATTCAGACTTATTGTAAAATCTCTGATCATCTGGCTTTTCCTTTTTAGCATTTACTTAATTTTGACTTAACTGAATTTTATTTTGAAATAACCTAACTTTTTGAACGGCGGCAGTTGTAAGCCATCTGTGCACAGTTGTATTCTCTTTCAGAATATGTTTTCAGTTGATTATGTCTATTTCATGGTTGAATACAGGAATTGCAATACTCCCTAATACCTCTGCCTTTGTGTCAAACAATTCTTATTTTTCTTCTTCGTTGTGTCGACCATTTACAAATAACGAAATTGACCAGTACTTTTCTTGTTAAAATTTTGAGATTTTTTAGCTTAATGTCCCACTGTTGGACAGAACCACTCTTCATTGGACAAACCATCGTATTTTCTCAATTTATTTGGTACATTAACCTTTATTTTCCAAAAAAAATATGATATTTACAAGCAGGCGATATTGGTTAGTTAATAATGAAATATAACAACGGGCGCCTAAAAGCGAGCTATTTATATACAAGACCATAAATAATGCCGCCATGGTTCAATTAGAAGCCGTGGCTAGTGTTATAAATATTCTCAAAGGTGAAAACTTAATCAGTTTTGTACGGTTCTGCACTTTTCGAGCAGGTTAGTTAGAATAAAATATTTACGTTTTTTTTTTTTTAATTCTAAATGAGTTCTAGTATCGAACAGCGAGCTGTTACTCGCCATCCGGTAGTAAGTAGCTCGCTGTTCGATCAGGAATCAAGCGAATCAAGCATAGGTCGACGGCGTGTCATATTTTTACGTGCACCTCAAAGAGCTGTTAGCAAACTGACCGTGCCAAACATACCTTGTGACTCTAGAACTCAAAGACCATCGAAACGAAATGGTCTCACAAGAGAATATCATATTTACAAAAATGCAGATCTATATACTTTTCAAGTCTTACAAATATTAGTTCAGTGCGAGAATAAAATCCGCGACACGCAGGCCAGTCAATCACTCAGCCACGGCTTGCCGCCATGCGTTTGAATGCATTACTTTGTACAAATTAATCAAAGAAATGAATCAAACTTAGTGTCATTGATCGGCAATCCTTTTGGCTCACAGCCAGTTAACTAATTTGCTAAATGAGAAAGTAATTAATAAGTTAGATATACAATAATCTATAAACGATAAAAAAAAAACTTGCCAAACAAAATCATAACATAATCGAAATGATGTTTCTATAGTTGAACCGGAATACAGTTTAAAGGAATTGAACGAACGACCTTTTTGTTGCCGTAGTCGTAAGCGGTACTGCTGAGCTGTTTTAGCCGAGAAATGTCTTAGTCCCCTGAGTCTGGATCTGTGCCAGGTTGAGAACGATAGGCGCGCCCCTATTACATGAGACTCAAACAATTCTGGCGAAATGTGAGTGCACTTTAAGGTCACTAACTGTGACTAAGCCCTTTAGGGCTTACTCCCTAAATTTAAGGCAGAGGAAGCAGAATATCTGCAAAGCACATAATTAGCCTATAAAGTTCTTTCTACTGGGACCCAAGCCTTAATTCTGGAAGTGGCTGTGATCTACCAAGCGTACCCAGTACGGGTTTGTACATCGGAAGATTAAATATAAAATAAATATTCCACAACTATCACACAACGCCATCTAGTCCCAAGCTAAGCAGAGCTTGTGTTATGGGTACTAGACAACTGATAAACATACTTATATATTTCTAAATACATACATATTATAGATATATTACACCCAGACACAGAACAAATGATCATGCTCATCACACAAACATTTGTCCTGGGTGGGAATCGAACCCACGACCCCCGGCATAGCAGTCAGGGTCACTAACCACTAAACCAACAGGCCAGTCAAAATTGATTAATGAAAGATTCGTGATGTTTACTTTTAAATGAACGCTGGAAAACTCATTTGCGGCCCTAAATACGAGTATCCTTGATTGTTGTGGAACGGTCTTATAAAGGTAGCATGGAACTCATTGGCAGGATATGCTCCACCTTCTGTCCTGCCCATCCTGCACAATCATCAGCCCCTTTCAAGATTAGAACGAAGCTAATGTAAGCAATGCAGCACACGTAGCAACTAATTCTATCTCTATTCCTTCAAGAATAGACATGGCGAGTAGATATGCCACGATCCGTAGTCTGAAGAATAGAAACATTTCTTCTCTACATTGTAATCATCGCGATAATTCATCATCATCATCATCATCTCAGCCATAGGACGTCCACTGCTGAACATAGGCCTCCCCTTTTGATCTCCACATGTACCGGTTGGAAGCGACCTGCATCCAGCGTCTTGCGGCGACCTTCATAAGGTCGTCTGTCCACCTTGTTGGTGGACGTCCTACGCTGCGCGATTAGATCATTCTTGTCTATTCTTTCGGCAACAAATGTGACACTATGAGTGCAGTTGGCTACATATTGGTCTAACATTTGAATTTATCGCCACTAAAATATCACGAATTTATACTTTAAAGAAAGTATGGCACGTCTCATAAATTCTGAAGGAGAGAACCTATAATAATTTGTATGTGATGACGTCTTCTTCACGATTCGTATAAAATTTATAGCAATACATTTGGCACGGCATGCCGTATTGTCGGCGTATGTTTTTGGCATAACGCTAGTAAATAAACAGTGGGTGTGCTGCTATTGCGCTTGAGTTGTTTATTTCGTTATTTACTTGACAATGTCTGAAGTCTGTCGTAGATCAGTTGGTTGTAGGTTGTAATAAACAGAATGAGGGAAACCGGCAATCTGTGTTGTTAAAAGCAACTGTTTATCAAAGGCTTTTATTATCATAGAGAGTGGTCATTGGTCATTTTCTTTCAAATTCTCTCGCTTAATAGTTACAACCCCACATCATAGTGGATCAAATTCCCCATTTCTATCTCTCTCTCTCTCTCTCACTCTCTCCTCTCTCTTTCTCTCTCTCCTCTCTCTCTCTCTCTCTCTTTCTCTCTCTCTTCTTCTCTATACCTATCTCAGTCTGTCTGCATGTGCAAAAGCAGTTCTTCTATCATCACCGGCTTTAAACTCAGTACCAAATGTTGACTACTCCTACCCTTCGGAACGGCATTGATCTTGTCTCAATTGGCTATATGTCTACCTCGGAAAGACCTTGCAAAGATCGTCAGCATCAAACCGTAACAACATCTTACTACTTTTGTATTGTGTATGTCAGTTTCTATGTTTGTTAACGCACCCATGATACAGGAGAAATTCCTAGTGTAGGGCAATTTAATAAAAAATGCGAAATTTTGTTAGGATGGATGAATGTTTGTTAATTTTCACGCAAAAACTACCTACCGAACGGATTTGGATGTAATTTCGTACGGACGGAGGTTATAAGTCTGGACTCTAGAATAAAAAAACAAAGAACAGATCTCGTACAGTATTATATACCAGTTGGATAATTTTCCAAGCCGCTGGCAGCACCTAGTATTACATAAACTAGACAAACATAAAGTATGTAGATCTAGGGGAATGCGTAGGATGTAAATAATAAATATATCCCATCTCAGTATATATGAGGTTCCAGTAGCTATGTTATGATCCCCTTATGTAATATGGAAACCGCTATCTCATTTCTGTGGATCAATTTACTTTATGGCTCATGTCATTGTTGGTCGATTTCGTTTTTTTATCCTATAAAAGGAGTAAATGTCATGCCAGTTTTTTTCGTGGAGAAATAAATAAGATTGCTATCAGGATTTGAAACTAGTTTTTTTTAAATTTTTTAATCCGCAACTATCACACAACGCCATCTAGTCCCAAATTAGCAGAGCTTGTGTTATGGGTACTAGACAACTGATAAACATACTTATATATTTCTAAATACATACATATTATAGATAAATTACACCCAGACACAGAACAAATGATCGTGTTCATCACACAAACATTTGTCCTTGGTGGGAATCGAACTCACGACCCCCGGCTTAGCAGTCAGGGTCACTAACCACTAGACCAACAGGCCAGTCGATTCGGGTCTCGGTCGAGTCAGTTAGTTTGACAACTGCAATAGATAGTGAAATATCACCTTCATACGTTAGGAATCCACACGGAGACGATAGGTGACAGCGATCTCGCGTCTGTCATTAATCAAGGCGATGCTGCACGGCGAGACGGAATGGAAAGCAGTCACTTCCTTCTGCGAAGGAGTCATGCCAGAGTAGGAGGAGGTGGAAGGCGTGAGGTAGAAGAGAGCCTCCACCTCACGACCCAGCCGCCGCGGAAGACACCCATCGAACGTCGCGAGGCGATTACCGGCCACCATAGGCGCAGATGCGAATAGCGACGAAAGGCTTGACTCGCCGTCTGATCATGGACCATGTTTTCAGACATTGCTATGGTTACAGTCGCTCTGCCACTGAGCTAACAGTGACTATCGGTATTGGATAAAAAATATCCTAACAAGTCTCAACGTTTTTCAGTGACAAACTGCCAGCGAACCGACACTGGTCGTGAACGATAGAGAGACAAGTCAAGTACAATCGATATTCATCTATAATGAAAGTTGACAGTAACCCTGCCTGTCAGCTGTCGGCTCCCACGTGGTTCAAACTGTTGATGATAGCAAGGTTGCCGATAAAATTGATGCGGAAAGTACAAGAGTTTTCATAACATTTTTACTGGGTGAAAATGTTTAGGTGTTTCTTTTAAATTTTTAATGGGTTTGCCCTTAGCCCCTTCGTACACTAGGCGATGCAAGTCTCCGAAACCTTTGACTTTGGTAACCAGGTGACTACCGCAATACAAATCCATAGAAGTCAGTACAAAGGCATGCGTCAATAGATACCAAAGTCGTAAAGGATCGGAGACTTGTGACGCCTTGTGGACGAAGGGGCTTCACCTCAATCTAGTTCAAAATAAAATAATACAAGGCCCAGTACCGAAAACAAAGGTGTGCCAACGGTGCGCAGACCATAGAGGGGCGCAGAAAAGGCCAGACCAAGGCGCAGTTAAAGAAGCTCTGGGGGGGTATTACAACGTCTTAAAACCAGGCTTGTTCCAGTGAGTGAACGAGATAGCGCTAGAGGACTTATATAGCTCTGTCACTTTCACACGTCGGAATAAGTCTAGTTTTAAGAACTGGAGTTCGTTCGCAGTGATAGTAACAGGATGGCTGTCACGAGGCAGGCGGCCTTGGTGAAACCCACCACCAAAGTTTACAGATAGCCTGTAGTAGTGTTGTCCAGGGTTAATGGATTCGTTGATGGATCCCTTCCTTATTTACTTTTACCCTAAACCTGTTATTGTTACCCGCTAAAAATAGGATCGTAAAAAGGCTTTAAGGATAATGTAACTTATTCCATTGCATTAGAACAACTTTTTGTTCGTCATCATATTTTACCTCTTTATTTAGAGACAGTGTGATCCAAACAGCTTTATTCTCAAGGTTACCAATAAAATTGATACTAAGTTTAGCGTGGGAAACTACATCAGTTTTCATAATATTTTCCAGTGGAATTAAAGTTGCAGGTGTTGTTTTTCTAAACTTATCAATAAATTAATAATTCCTAATATGGAACAACGCTTAAATATAATGGCATGAAGGCAGAACTGGAATTTAAACCTATAGGGCCATTGTGACACAGCCGATAGGAAGAATCAGGCTTAGGTTTATTGAAAGGGAGGGCCTGGGAACAAAGACATAGTATATTGTGATATCAATTCGCAGATAAGATTTAAAGAATACTGTGTACGTTATCCATAGAAACACTTTTTTGGGGTAGTAAAATCATCAAGTGAGTTTTTCGGAAACTGTCAGACTCTCACTGTCCAAAAATCCCCATATACCTTCAGTTGCCCTTTGCATTTCACATCCTTAGAAGCACGGGTACAAAACTAAGATGAAATACCACGTGATATAAAAGAACGAAAGGTTCATTTTTCAATTCTGTGACGCTGGGTCCAGCAACTGAAACTACGTAAATCAGCCTTCAGTTTTTTACAATTTATGTGATGATGATGAGATCCGACCAATTTTGGCCAAGGCGATTGCTTCAGCTCCGTTGTTGGTGTCTTTCGTGTGCTCGCATGTGGCTTATGTAACCAGTCTTCTTTGTGAACATTCTCGCAAATTGCGGACATGTGAGCACACCATTCATAAAGTTTTAGATGACCGCCACAGGTGTTATGTATAAATAATAATAATATTCCACGCCATCTAGTCCCAAGCTTAGCAGAGCTTGTGTTATGGGTAATAGACAACTGATAAACATACTTATAAATTTCTAAATACATACATATTATAGATAAATTACATCCAGACACAGAACACATGATCATGCTCATCACACAAACATTTGTCCTGGGTAGGAATCGTACCCACGGTCACTAACCACTAGACCAACAGGCTAGTACGTTGACAATGACCCTGGTAGTAACAGCTAAAAATTCCCACGTGATCAAAGCCATGTTTTAATTAAAAAGGAGGATCAACATCAATTTGCTTAATAACCCTGCAGCCATACCACGTCGGTTGACAACACAAGGGTGAAAAATGTCATCGAATGTTTCGATTTTGTGGAAAAATTGGAACAACCTTTAATTTTCTTTATTACTGGTCATGTAGTCCCCAAATACAAGAGTGTAATTGGGAATTTCTGTTTTTATTTTACATGTGAATTCATAGCTCGGGGCATACATAGAGAAATGTTGTATCTCTTTCAGCCTTTGTTCCGCCGTTGGCAACCAAAAAGTATCAATAAGTCTTAGCTCTGGGTGTTCCTTTATTCGTTTTTTATCGTGATTAATGGTTTTTCTCTTCGAACTTGACTGTCTATAGTTCTTCGTGGTTTTAATTTTATTTCCTTTGTCTTTTTTCGCAGCTTTATCTATGGGCCGACGCCTTATCGGCTTTAGTTGGTCAGCACCTTTAAATGTAGACGTGATAAAAGCGAAAATACGTAATTCGTCTCGTGACGCGATTCCACCGCAGATTATTTATAACCTGAACTAGGTGTTCCTTGTGGTTTTACCCCAGGTGCTCGACTGCTTTTGATGATAGCTTTTTTTTTACGTGTTGAAATCATCAAATGAGTCCTCCCCGGGCTAGGCGGGAGGGACTGTCAGACTTGTACTGACTAAAATCCACGGTGTCCTTCAATAGCCCTTTATGTTTCGGGGTCACGGTGATGGAATAAGTCCTGCGACCGCGGTTACCCGGGTTTAATTATAGCTTGATGTTCTATAGCCTAAAGCCCTTATTTTTTTCAATTCGAACCAGTAATTCCTCAGATGAACGCGTTCAATCAAGCAAACAAACTCTTCAGCTTTATAATATTAGTTGGATATAAAGCTCTTTTGACCAATTTAAGCTTATCATATATCGTTGTCTGGGTCTATCCCTATCAATAGAAAACTACTCTTTAGGAAATAGCTTCCAGCTCATTTGATCTTCAAAGCCAAATCGATTAGAATCACATTAGCATTCATCCCTATATAGCCGCACCAATATATTGCGTAGAATTATGTACTCCTAGTTGACATTACAAGGACAATGCAGTATTACACTGACCTTGACGATCAAGGCTTACTGAGAATTACGTCACGACATTTTTGGGATAACTTTCTATGGTAATACTTGGGATCAACGACGATATATTACTAGACTCCTAATAACAGGCAACCGATGGCTGTCAACACTTTAGTCAAGAAAGTCTTATATCCGTCTTATTTCGACCACTCCTGTGAGCCGTAAACATACCTTGAGACTGAACAGACCTTGAGTTAGCCAATCAAAACGTAGTACCCCGTCCCCCTCGCTTACGTAGTACCTCAGCGAGTTGACAGAATAGTTTTTGTTGCTTAGATCGTGCATGCGGAGTCTAGTAATAAATCGTCGCTGCTTGGGATATTCCGAAATTGAAACTTGGACCACTAGAGAAATAAAACTTTCCAGAAGTAAGGGCTGGAAATTGCCACTTATGTAAAAGTTTTGGTAAATAATTCACTGTAAAGTTGAGATGTTGTTATTCAGTTTTAGAACATCAATGTTCATTCTTCTTTCTTCCCAAAAGAAAAATTGATGTAGTACTTTACTGTTATGAATGTTGAAAAATCTAACTTGGGACCACTTTTGGTTGTCAGAGCCCTACATATTTAAGTCCAGAATTCATTAAGCATCCGGCTGGCCACTTCAGATTAGCGGCTTTTTCAGCAGCGTCAGCAATCACTGACCTTATTGGTGATGGTAAAGTGCTTCAGAAAGGCCGGGTACGTAGTACTCGACAATCGACGTGCGTGTATGACCAGATGTATGAATGTGGATGAGGCGAAAGGAGTATATAAGGATCGTAGCAGGTGGTGTTATGTAGTTTCTGATTACCATTATGTAAAGAAGTCGTAAGTTTATGTATGAGTAAATGAAAATGTGTTACAAATATGGTATAACTAGCTACTGTCAGCGGTTTCACCCGCTACAACTCGATAATTGTCCCACGGGAACATAAATTGGGATAAAAACTATCCTATATGTTAAAACCAGGTTATAAACTATCTGTGTACCAATTTTCATTCACATCCGTTTAATCGTTTTTGCGTAAAAGAGTATCAAACATACATCCATCCGAACAAACTTTCACATTTATAATATTCGTAGGATAGTTTTTTTTTATGATAGTAAAATCATCAAATGAGTCCTCCTGCCCTTGGTGCAGAGGAAAGAACTGTCTGACACTTAAAGCTAGTCGTTAAATAAATAAAAAAAATTGTAATGAGTAAAATGTAAAAAGCTCAGCTACTATCAACTACAAGGTCAACCCTTAGGTACTTCACAACTACGCACACAGATTAGGCCTTATCAACACAACTAGTGCAATCAATCACCAGGATTCAAAGCGGTTACCGCAGCTTTACATAGATAAGTACTAATAGTAACTCGCCATCTGGACACGAATGCCTAGGTATTTGAACTTGGTAATGAAAGATTTGAAACTTCAAAGCAATGACTCTTGAACTTGGTAATGAAATATTTGAATCTTTGAAGCAGTGACTCTACTATACATTTAAAAACCTTGGACCCTTGACGAGGGCAGCAGGACTGTCTCTTCAGAGGCCGTATTATGACGTCTTAAAACCAGGCTTGTTCCAGTGACTAAACGAGATGGCGCTAGACGACTTGTATAGCTCTGTCTCTTTCACTCACTAGAACAACCGCACAACTGGTAACCGTGACCCTGGAAAATAAAGGGCTATTAAAAGATTACCGTGGATTTTAGTACCTACAAGTCTGACAACAAGGGTGGTGGTGGTATTGGTGTCATGATTTTATCACTATAAAAAATCCTCGGACGAGCTCGTAGCAACTTGCAAGTCGGGGCCGTTACCACTGGTCCATTGCTCTGTCTTTGTTACTATTCTACTACAAAGCTCTCCTGTAATCGCAAACACAGCTAATCAGTACATAACCGGTAACTATTGATCGTCAGACTGACTGGCGTTGAATACATGTGCAACGTTACGATTTTCCGCTGTAACTGACGCTCTAAGGCCACGGCGAAGGTCAAGTACCTTCCAAGGTCGAGTTCGAGGACGAGGTCGAAGGTCATTCGTAGTTTATAGTACAATAGATTGCATTTTTAGATAGGAATTGTCATTCCGTTTTTATGTTGTTTGGCTTTTAATCTTTTGATTGTTTTGTTATACGTTCCACATTTCTATGTTTATTTAAAAATTGTATGACTTGACTTGAGTTTGGATAGTGCCATTGGCTTTTTGTAATTTTACAGGTAAAGGTAACTTTTATACGGGGGTCCCTGGAGATATGAAACAAAACGAATACGCACATGACACATGGGAGAAGTAATTTGCTATGCCTTTTTACAGTTCAAAAGTTATGACCACTTTTCTTGTTCAGGTGAACAACCAAATGCAAGAGAAATTAAATTAATTTAAACAAATAATGACTTGTTAACTTATAAGAATATAAACAATGAATTAACATATCCAAAGAATCTGTACATCTAGAATTTTTGCTGTCTACTTAATACGAATAAAATACTAATATGCCTTAAGGATTTTTTGACTAATACGTGGTCAACTTTCGCTTGTAAAACTTTTCCCATTTTCGAAGGTAAAAAGATTAGAAATGACCTCGTCCATGCCCCTATTCGATTTGATCTATACTTTCAGGGACACCCTGTATATATTTAATGATAGCGTGACGCTATACAGGGGGGTAGTTGAAACAAGGGCAAGAACTACTTAGCTCCTCTAGCTCACCATTTTTTGTATACCTAATCGTGCTTGCAGGGCAGTTTTGGTACCGATTTGAACTTGAAAGGTTCAGTACTTTACTAATGAATTTTAGAAAGAAAATACTAGTTGTTTTAAGTAAGAATAGGACGGCATTGCCGCCATATTGTGACGGCAATTACGTTTACCCATAATACAATGTGCAAAACATTTATTAATACGCCCCTTCGTACACAAGGCGACGAAAGTCTCCGATACCTTACGACTACAGTATCGCATTCGCAATACAAATCCTTAGAGGATCGTACACAGTCACGCGTCAATGTGTACCAAATTCGTGAGGTATCGGATACTTGCGTCGCTTTGTGTACGAAACTACCAGCTAGCTGCTAGCCAGCGACTTTGCCCGCTATAACTCTTTTTTTCTATCCCACGAGAACATAAGATCAGGATAAAACTATCCTATGTGTTAATCCAGTTTCTAAACTATCTGTGAAGTAAACTTCATCCAAGTTCTTCCAGTAATTTTTGCATAAATTACACTCGCTCTCATTTCCTGACAAAATTTTCTTCGTGAATATTATAAACTTACATGGTCTGAAACCATGGTAAAGTTTCCAAATAAATCCAGTATTGTCAATTAACAAGTTGCCTTTTAGATTATTACTTATAATTAAAACTTATTCATGAAGAACCTTTTCAAAGCTATTAATAGAGAATCTTTAATTAACATCGTTTTCATGTTTAAAAGTTCAAACGTAGCTTTTTATTATTTTAACAAACATTTACTTCAGTTAACTAAACTGAACAAACAATATTCAGCGAGTTTTTGTTGTTCACGTCACAGAGCTTTTAAAAATCTTTTTTTACTCATTTTAGAAGCTATAATTAAAATGATAAAAAAGATAATGGCTGAATAAAGAATCTTTTTGGTAATAAAAAAGGCAGTCGTTAATAGCTTCGCCCTCTGTGATTGCTAATTATTTTAAAAGGCAAATCCTACTAATATCATAAACGTGAAAGTTTGTATGTGTGGATGGATGTTTGTTACTCTTTCACGCAAAAACTACTGAACGGATTTGGCTGTTTGGTACACAGATACTTTATAGCCTGGATTAACACATAGGATAGTTTTTATCCCAATTTTATGTTCCCGTGGGATAATTTTGGAGTTGTAGCGGGTGAAGCCGCTGGCAACAGCTAGTCTAATATAAATGATAGCTGTTCCCCGTGGTTTCGCTTCTGCTGCTTGACTCCTATTGGTCGTAGCGTGATGTCATACAGCCTATAGCCTTCCTCCGTAAAGGGACTATCCAACACAAATAGGTTTTTTCAAATCGAAGCAGTAGTTCCTGAGATTAGCGCGTTCAACCAAACGAAACTTTTCTGATTTGTACTATTAGTATAGATAAGTTTGGATAGATGGATGGATGTTTGTCACACAAAAATGTCAGAACGGCTGAACGGAATTAATTGAAATTTGGCTCAGATATAGATCTTTAGTTTAGGAATTCCTCCGTTTTTCGGAAAGCACAAAAAGCCGTTGGTTCTCTTTTGTGGATCTTTTGACATTCGTTACTGATAGAAGCTCGTAAGTCTGTCAACCAGTCTTCCCAAATATTACCCAGGTACTGGGTTGTGGAGCGCAGATCGGTAGTCGCTCCATGTGAATTTCAGCTGCATTCGGTATGACTGAGAGCTGACCCCAACATACTGGAAAAGGCTAGACAGATTATGGTTTTAATTTTGAAGATTACATAGGATACCATTTATCGTCGTTTCGTTAAGCTCTTTGAGTTATGAGTCGAGCTACACGATAAATGACAAAATGCTTGCACTGACTGGACAAATCATTTTTTTTTTGAGATTGGTTTGCTCTTGACCTTAGTCTAGGTCAGGAATGACTAAGACAAGGTCGACGATGGAGCGAGCTTACCCAGAAGAAGCCTGTTTACTCTAACTTAGAAGAGATTAGGGTAATACGCGTTCGAAAGCACAGACGCAGGCAGAGAGTTCCACTCCCTCACTGTCTACATTATAAAAGATCATTTATCGTTCTTTCGTTAAAATACTATTTCAGACACCTGCATGGTCCTCGTATGACTTGAACAGTATAATTTCTGGACTTTAAAAGGGACTGTGACCTCTGAGTTTGTTTCGGATGTTTCTTCTCAGAGTAGTCAGTTACTAAACACCGGCCTCGTCTCACTTTAAAAATATTGTTTGTGTGTAAAAGTGTTTTTATCAACTAACTTGCAAACAACGACGATATATATAAGACTTTTTTGCCTAATGTGTTGACAGACATCGGTCGCCTGTTATTAGGAGTCTAGTAATATGTCGTCGTTGCTTGCAAAGTAAATATTATTTATCCCGTTAAATTTTCGAGGTTCACGCGAATGAAGTCACGGGTAACTGCTAGTTTATTATGATATAATTAGTCTGTCATGCCGTGTTGTGTTTCAAAGGTTTTAAATGTTTTAGACTCCAAAGTTGGACCTTAATCACGGCTGAATGTTTACACTGCCATCAATTACTTCCACCTGACGGGAGGTACTTTGCATAATTAGTTATTCCTTATCTATTTAATTTGGTTTGAAGAAGTTTAAGTTCAAGTAGAAAGTCCAAAAGTTCTACAAAGGCCACTTTATCAGAACTATAGTATGGAATTTTGTAAAATATAGTCGTTATTCTATTTTACTAACTGAGTAGTTTATTAGATTCTGCTCAGGTAGACCTTTTAGACCCTCTGATCAGGTATTTTTTTCTTCCATTATTCCCAGTTTACCGACTCAAATCTTCCTTTAACAGATTTTTTTCCTTAAAAAAAAAATATTGCCCCACGCTAGGAATTTCTCCTGTGTCGTGGGTGCGTTTAAAAACATATAAACTCACATACACAAACGCCCAGACCCGAAACAACTACTTGTAGATCATACAAATATTTACTCCATGTGGGAATTGAACCCGCAACACAGCCCAGCAGTCCAACCTCCCAGCCATTGCCTTAACCGTGCCCTCAAAGTTATTAGTTGAAAGACCACGTCTTAATAAAAAAGTCCTGAAACAAAAACAATAATGAAAATAAACTGTATTTCTCGAAGCAAAAAGCACTAATTACGCTAACATTATGATGTAAAAATTATATCCAACACACGATTCGTGACTGAACTTACCTTGGGAAGGTCTGATAAGAAATATAACTACCAGTAGTACTATTGTAGCGTAGTAAGAAAGTGGGGCGCGGAAATTAGTACCGACACAATGTACAGTTGGCTGGAAAAGTTTTCTATAGTAAAAACAATGTGGCGACATCTGTATCGTCAGTTCGCGATTTAGAACTACGTACTGCTAATGTCGTCGTAAAATTAAACTAACATGTATATAATTGATGTTTAATTGCAAGAAATAAAAGGCTTTTTATTTTATACTGCTAATGTCATAAAATCTTCCTTCACGAAATTAAAAAAAAAATCGTTGTAAGTACAGTAATCCACCACAAAACTCTCTTAGACCCAAGTCTAAGAGGCCACGATAACAGAATTCGTAATATAGTCCGGTCAATTTAGACATTCGAAGTTACATAAAGTCCCAACAAGCTGGATTTTTGTGAAGTTGTTCAAAACATAATTATAAACAATGTCTGGAAGTTCCCCATCATTCCCCTGTAAGGAAAAAATTTAATTCAAGGTCAAAGGTAAAAAAAATGAGTTTTTCGCGATTTTCAGCAAAACGGTAAGTTTTATCATAAAAGTACCTCAGACAAAAATTGTAGATCATAAAATTATCTATAAAAAGTGTATCTACTTTTTTTCTTACGAGCCACCGTTTCTGAGATATAACAATTCTAAAAGTTATAAAAGTTGTTATCGTCATAATATGCAGTCTCGGTTCATTTCAATGTTGAAAGAAAAGTTTGCAGCTGAAAATATATTGGTAAAACAAGCTAATAATGCTTAATGCTATAGAGCAATTCAATTTGACAAATACAACTATTGTTGTTGGTGAAGATGTTGACTTACTTGTATTACTCACTGCTCGAACGCCAACTGAAAAAACTATTTTTTTCTTAAAACCAGGAAAAGCTCAGCATCAATCAGATATATATTCATCAAAAAGTTTATTTACTTTTGTAAAGTGTGATCATGTACTATTTTTACACGCAATAACTGGCTGTGATACGATATCTGCATTTTACAGGAGGGGTAAAACAGCAGTTTTCAAAATGTTTGAAAAACAAGATTTAATTCAATGTGCTGAAGTTTTAAAAAAAGTGATTCAACTCAACAAGAAGTTATTACCAACGGCATCCGCTTTCTTCTTTCTATGTACGGAGCTCCTAAAAAAACTACCTGTTTAGATAAACATCGATATGCATGTTTCGTTAAAAATACTAAAAAAAAAAAACAAGTTCAATTAGCTTGTCTTCCTCCAACTTTAGTTGCTGCTCACCAACATCTTTTTCGAGTATATTACCAACTTCAAGTGTGGCTTGGTTATCAGCTAGACCCTACGGACTGGGGTTGGAAGTTGGTCAACAATATATTAGAGCCAGTTCAAACTTTACTTCCACCTGCGCCGGAAAAACTGCTGAATATTATTTTTTGCAACTGCAAAAAGGGATGCAGTGCTAAATGTGGTTGCAAAAAAGTCGGACTGTCTTGTTCTTTGGCATGCACAAATTGTCAAGGCCGGTCGTGCTCTAATATTGAATCACAAACAATGGAGGATTCGTTTGACTCCGACGAAGTATCATGCGATACATCGCTATTGACGCAATTTACTTGCATCCAAAATGAAGATGAAGAAGAAGCAGGAGAAGAAGAACTAGAAGAAGATCAAGAAGAAGAACAAGAAGAAGATCAAGAAGAAGAACAAGAAGAAGATCAAGAGGAAGAACAAGAAATTGAAACTTACGAATAAGACGAATAAACTTCAACACTTTTTTTCATTTCCATCGCTTTTATCTTTCCCAATCTTTGAAAATTTCCGTTATTTTGCAATAGTTTTACATTAAACAGGATCACAACTGACCCGTGGAGTAGGCGTTCTGGGGAAACCACGTTAACAAAAACACGCTAAGTACACTACCTCATAGGTGGCGTGGAAACGTGTGCATATTATGACGATAACAACTTTTATAACTTTTAGAATCGTTATATCTCAGAAACGGTGGCTCGTAAGAAAAAAAGTAGATACATTTTTTATAGATAATTTTATGATCTACAATTTTTGTCTGAGGTACTTTTATGATAAAACTTACCGTTTTGCTGAAAATCGCGAAAAACTCATTTTTTTTACCTTTGACCATGAATTAATTTTTTTCCTTACAGGGGAATGATGGGGAACTTCCAGACATTGTTTATAATTATGTTTTGAACAACTTCACAAAAATCCAGCTTGTTGGGACTTTATGTAACTTCACTCTCATTTTTTGGTCTAAATTGACCGGACTAATATGGAATACTCTATTCTATAATTCAAGCAATAAAGTAGATAATAGATTTAGAATAATTTCTTTGTCTGCTGAAGTGACCTTCACACTAACCGAAAGACTGATCTTGCATGTCCACATACCCAAATTAATAAAATATCCTAATCGAACGTGAACCTTCTTGTTTTACGATTTAGTTGAAAATCTTTTAAAAAAAATTATGTCTGGTCTGATGTTCTGGTAGCACATTACCTAGCCCAATCTATCACTTGTTTACATTCGTTTCAGAAACAAACGAATTCTTTCCACATAGTACTCTTTCCAGTGTGTCTAAAGCTGTACACATTGGGCCAGCATGTTGCGCCAAAATAATGATTTCCAAATGTCGCTGTTTACACATATGGGCCAACGTGTGAACACTGTATGCGAAACACGCCAAGATCCTTTGATTGGTGCACGAAAAACCGACAACTTTCGGTTGGCCGGCCATTATTCCCGTCAACTAGAGTTCACTGCTGACCGTACTCCAGATGTTACGATAATAAGATTTGATATTAGTGAGTTACCTTGAAAGCTCTTGGAACTCGTGTTTCCTCACTTTGTTTTATGAAAGGTACATTAGTCAGGCACATCTAATTTGTTGTGACAATTCACGAGGATCACGAACAATTTGAAACTAGCAAAAGAAATGTCTTACTTCTTATATAGAATTCGTAATGTCATCTTATATGGCTATCATATTATTATTTCTTCAACATGAAGGCATATATAAACTCATGTCTTTTTCCCATGAGGGTAGGCAGAATCTGTATGTGTTTTGATTTATTTAACCATTGGTTCGTATTTGCCCACTATCTCGCCTGATGGTAAACAAAGATGCAGCCGAAGATCAGCCTACACTGTCCCACTGCTAGGCAAAGGCCTCCCCAAGTCTTTCCGAGTGCCTTTGTCCAGCGGCACTTCGAACTAGCCCTCACGTTATGGGTCCATACCGTATACGTACCATAAGCATAGAAAAGCAATTATTAGATTGACAAGAACATTTAATACGACAATATAATCCTATGAACCCCACAAAGCGACAACACAACACACAAAGGGCATTTATGACCACAACAGAACATAATCTGTCAGATTAGTACCACAATACACCTACAGTAATACGTAATCAGGTTTATAGGTGTTCCAAAATTGAAATACCTTCGCGTTTAGGGATGCCCGTTGCTTTTTGAAATAATAATTACATCTGAAAAAGTCAAAGATTCAAGTGTAGTCTATACCTTTCAGCGATTATATAGTGACTCTTCGTTCAATATAATTTTAATAATAATGTTTTAATCTTAGCAAGTAGCTTCAGATGCGGTTGATATCGATGATCGAGTATCGTAATGACAACTCATGGTTGTATGGTATTGACCATTTGACGGTTGGTACGTCATTTGTATGGTTATTGGATGTTATAATGTATTTTTTTTTACGTTGCTTGTCCAAATTTCTCCAGATTTTCATGTAACATCCCTAACCTCATAGATTCCCGTGGCTTGGCGAATAATATCCCCAACATTTCACATCGGACACAAGGCCGAAACTCGACCTTTATATTCATACACTATATGCCAAAAAGTATTATTTACTACTCCCCAGTAACTTATGTTGGATGGTAGAATTTGCATGTTTCATTATAATATTAATAGACTATGTGCTAAAATGTGTGGAATATACTTTCTATGTAAAGTCAATCCCATCAAAAACAATACTTGTCAAAAAAACCAAGTCTCGCAACTCAGTTGTTCTACGGTAAAAAGTTGTGAGATCCATGTAATACCAAGTCTTATCCATGTAATACTTCTTCTCATCTTAAAAATCTTTAATGTTTTAAATAAATATATTGACTCGGCCATCGCATGAAAACACGTGTTAATTAAAGTATTTAGTGCGATGACCAAGTCAATATATTTATTTAAAACATTAAAGATTTTTAAGATGAGAAGAAGTATTACATGGATAAGACTTGGTATTACATGGATCTCACAACTTTTTACCGTAGAACAACTGAGTTGCGAGACTTGGTTTTTTTGACAAGTATTGTTTTTGATGGGATCTCATTTCTTTTTGTATTTTGTAGACAGAGCCTGATGTGCTTTGTCCGTAGGTAGGTAATCCATCCTTTGCGGAATTAATTTGCATGACGGGAATTTTTTGCTCGATTTGGCAGGGGCACTACCGTGCGCCTATATTTCTATGTGATTATGAAGTTATTTAAGCAGTTATGTACCTATCTAGAAAACTGGACCAAAATTGAAAAATTTTAATCGACTTGGCGGGGGCACTACCGTGCCCCCAAATATTTTAGTTTTTCCTTGATTCATACACCAAACACTACTTATATTCCAAATTTGAAGCTTCTAGGTCTGCTAGAAGTGCCTTAGAATTTTGATGATCGGTGAGTCAGTCAGTCAGTGAGTGAGTGACAAAATTAAGAAACTTTGACACGTTATAATTCTTAAACTACTGCTTCAAATTGAATGAAATTTGAAATATACCGTGTCTTTACAATGCCTGCATGGTTACTGAAAATTCAGTCTTCTAGTTTTATCCACAACGAAGTTACAGGGGGTCGAAAATAGCCTGAATTGCTTCGAGAAAAGGATGGTACGGCCGTGCCGCTTTTTTGCTCGACTTGGTGGGGGCACTGCCGTGCCCCCAGACTTTACGAAACACAAACTATTTTTATCGTGGTAAAATCATCAAAATTATTATTATGAGTATCTTTCGATCCAGCCAGGGATCGTCATTTGGTGATTTTACTGTCCTAAAAAGATAAGAGCGAATTTAACTATTTAAATTGGTAATAATACTACAAGCTTAGGTTAGATTTTAAACGGCCATAAAAAAGAACCCCTGGACAGATTTTGATATAATCTTTTGCCAGAATGATGTTACAACTATGTTATTTAATTTCCCATAAGTGACATCAGTGGAGAATCTTGGACCACTTTTGCCCATTGTCATTTATTTTATTGATAAACTAGTGACTATTTCAGTTTAAATTACGTATGTAGCTTATCGCAAATTTCCATGACCAAGAACCTTTATTGATGTTACACCTACAAAATCAAAGTCCTACCCTTATGAGAACTACTTTAACCTTGAGGTTATAATTAGGTTACTGTTTATCGGATTACAACGAGGTTAACAATCGCCTAAAAGTGAGGTCATGTCAAGTCATGAACGAAATTTAAAAAAATATAATAAAGTACAGCCGCTATTTAATATTCAGGTGAGAAATGTAGCTCAGTCACTAAATCAGGTGAGAAATGTAGCTCAGAGACATTAAAATCTCGTTTTCTAGAGCCAGATTACTGGATTCTGGCTACATATTATATGCTATGTGGGTAACTAAGATGCTTTAATGTCAATGATGCCAACTTTGAAAAAAGGTCGAGGTTCTCAATTCTTCGAAATCTTTTTTTTTCTCAACGCTTTGCTTCATATAATAATATTAAATAAGAGATTCTATGCAAAACACTTTTTTTTGAGGTATTACTATCATCCAGTCCACAAAAGGCGGAAGAAGTCCTCCCGCCTAATGTGGAGTACCAGACTCTTATTGACTTACTGAGCTCTTGAGTCCTTTGGTTGCTAAAGAAAAAGGCAGAATTATTTATTATTAAAAAGTAAACATTTCACGTTCAGAAACACAAAGAACATGGTACGTTACATAATTAATTCTTTTTTTGTTTACAATTTCCAACGCTTGCTACTTAACATTTAATATTACTCAACGCTCAGAATTGTAATCAACGCTTATTTATTCATAACACGTGAAATTGTGGTACCTGTGTGTTTAATTAAATAATGTGAGTAATCCATTCATTATTAATCGTTAATTTACATACACACATCAAAAAAAGTTTGCAAACAATTTGATAAATTGAAATCTTTTTTGTTGCGGTAGATTATAAATAGTATTATGATTGTGCAGTTTTGTTCATCTAATCTTGCTTAAACACGTCTTATAGGAAAATGAGGAGATACCCAACAACCCATGTCATCATCATCATCATATCAGCCGTAAGACGTCCACTACTGAACATAAGCCTCCCCTATAGACTTCCAATAGAACCGGTTGGAAGTGGCTTGCATCCAGCGTGATCCTGTGGTCTTCATAAGATCGTCTGTCCACCTAGTGGGTGGACGTCCTACGCTGCGCTTGCCGGTGCGTTGTCTCCATTCGAGAACCTTATTCCATAACCCATGTAAATCAATGTAACTCTAAGTTCGATTCAAAATATAGCTCTAGGTAGTACTTAACTTCGTTGCGATCCACCCACAATCTGACCTTTACCCCACGTGGATACAGATTTATATTTTGTTAGACAACATTATAATTTCATCAGGTACCATCTTCATATTTTTTTCCAGTTCATAACTTTTGTTTTTTATTTAATAGAATATTGAATTATTTTTTATAAATTCTAATATGACAATGTACCTTTTTATTTTTAGCGTGGTAAAATCATCAAATGAGTCCTCCCATCCTAGGGTTGGAGGGATTGTCAAACTTAACTGACAAAAATCCACGTTGTCCTTCAATAGTCCATTACGTTCCGGGGTCATGATAGCTCGTTAGTCCCGCGACCCCGGAGGGTAGGTAACCTAACTATCATGTCCCTATTAGTGACAAGTGGGAATAGGCGATAAGTAATTTAGCATGCCACTAAAAATGGTTTGTCGTAGTTTTTCCCCACTAAGTCACGGTAAAGGCATCATAAAACACAAACTCAAATAATATGTTTCACATTGTCAAACCACATGCCTGAAACTCGCAATTTCAGAAGCCTCTTTTCAATAATAAATTCAGGCTACTCTCCTGAGAGCAATAAGTAACTGAAACCGTCGTTATGTACGACGGATGGAGCAAAATAGACTTTATTCTCAACATGTTAAATGTTGACGGTTTGATAAGGTACTTAGTCACTTCTTTATCTCATTTTTTGAGGTGTTGATGTTGAAGGAAAATGAGTCGTATTTGACATGTTTTAAAGTTTAGTATTGCAATGGCTCCTTAAGCATTACTCATTTTGGAGTCTACAGGTGCTTTTATAAAGAAGAAGTTTGTCGGTACAGACATATCGTTACTGAACAGTGCAGGTAAAATAGACTATTGTGTTATCTCATGTTATTCCCTTTCATTATTAGTAAACACGGCTACACATCAAGCTGTGCAAAACCAGTATTAGCTGACCGTTCATTGTGTATAAAATCGTACGAAGCGAGACCAAGACAAACTGGTTTTGTGTAGCTTGATGTGTCTACATATTAATATTACTTTTTACTAATATTACATTTTTGTTTGTATTAAACATAATGTTGTTGATTTTGAAACAATATCGGACAGCGAGGCGCCCATTAAGTACTCGCCGTCCGCGTGCCTACAACGCAGATACCTGCGTCGTCATACGATTGTAATGTGTCATTACGAGATTCATAACGTTCCCTTACATGACCTTTCACAAAGTAGTACCTACCGTCCATTAAATGTTTTAATAGTGCCATAAACTCATACCTACTACCACAGTAAACTGTGCCATAACCCAGTGGTTTGAAGTTAATTAACGTTCGTGCAAATTGAAGTAGCATGTATTCCAGTAATTATATTATGTGCCCGTGAATTCTCGTGATCTTAATATTTTCGCAACATATTTTCAATATTACTCAACGTATCCTATTCACAGCTTTCGGCTTCAATTTTATTATTAAAAAAATTTACTACTTAATTTTAATTAGGTAAACAGAATTTAATTTAAAAAAAAATGATTATGAAATATATTTTCTCATTCTATAGTCTATCCATTATAAAATCCATCTAAATCAGTCCAGCTGTTTAAGCATGAAAGCTAAACAATGAAACACAATTTTTACATTTATTAAATTCGTAGGATATTAGGGAGGGCGTGTAGTGTTACTATTAGCGTTCTGACCGGCGAGCTAAAGCCTGCCCTGGGTCGCATAAGTAGGTATCCAAACGGGTAAACTGTGGAACGTAAAGGACAATTAATGAAACAGCCGAGCTTAATAAATAAAGGCATAAAATATGTCTACTACCTATGTCTAGTTTGAATAAAAACAGACGTCACCTCCACTCCGTTTTTAGGCACCAATACTTTTTCCACACCCGCTGGAGCCATCAATTCTTAGTGAAAGGCAATTTCTTTTAGGTAGGGCCTTATTACGTTTTTATTTTCCTTAATAATCGCTCATGTCGTCTTAACACGACGTACGCAAGCAATTTCGTTTTCAAAATTGAGGTCGAATGGTCTCATAAGTTTGATTAATATCAGGAGGGCCACGGAAGTTATTGTTGTCACGTAGGGCTACGAGTACGTCTGTTACGGTTGTTCGTACTAGGGAAGTAATGTGTTATCGAAACTTCGGCAACCGCCCTCAATTGGGGTCCACATAAGGGAAATAGCGTTAATTGTCGCGATAATAGACTAATAAACCCATCTTCTTCTTCAATAATATAAAAATGGATCACAAAATGTGTTGCTAAGCTCATAAATCGAAAACGGCTGAACGATTTGGATAATTCTTTTTTTGTTGTATTTGTAACCATCAGGACCGTTTTAGAGGACTTCCACCTGTGCGAAGCCGGAACGGGCCGCTAGTCATCATTAAATTGCATTATTTTAACCTGTATTGTCCCACTGCTGGGCAAAGATCTCCCCCATAATTTTCCACTCTTCCCTGAGTGCGGTGTTCTCCGGCCAATGTGTCATGAAAGTGTTTAATTCGTCCCGCACCCACTACGTAAAGACCCTAGCCCATCGATCCCGATGCATTCTCTAGTATTACAAATATTTTTAGAAATATTATGGACATGAATTTTCTTTTTTTAAATCAATGAATATTTACAAAGATAAAACGCATTAAATTCGAGGATTCCGGGCTTGTGACGTCAGGACGCACTAAAAATTACACCACGGCATGACGTATTTGAATTTTATAAGCGTCGCGAAACTGTGATCACATCTTTTGTAAAACCGTTGCAGACTTTACAATAACACGTTGGTGATAAATTTTTCTAACACAAATATTTTTATATTCTCCAATTTTTGTAACTGCAATAGACGTGCACGCGTGTCTATACAGTTTGATTATATTTTCTACCATACTTATCATTAAATTGTATTCTGTATTGTTACAGCGCCAGTCGCACTTGCCCGGCGGAGGGTGCGGTCGAGCAAGACTCGTCGCAGCCCGTCGACCTGCCCCGCACTAGAGATGGAGAGATCGACTATGATGGTAAGTACAACACTAGCTTTATAAAAGCCTGTTCACGACCTTCCCGCTGCGAGCAGTGGCTTAGCGCGGGGCGGCGAGCGGCATATTGTTTAAAGCATGTCACGAGATTTTGCTCGTAGCTACATTGAGCGTCGGGCACGCCGCAATCGTCGGGCACGCCGCAATCGCGGCGGTAAGACCCCTCTTTGAGGAGTGGCTGGAGAGACGTCACGGCGTCCTGACCTATCGCATGACGCAGGTCCTCACCGGACACGGAAGTTTCGGGAGGTACCTGTGGCTGATGGGAAAGGAGGAAACGCCGGGGTGTCACCACTGCGAAGATCGCCCGGAGGACACAGTAGAGCATACGGTGCAAGACTGCCCAGCTTGGGCAGAGCACCGACGTGTCCTCACGGCGGCGATAGGCGGAGACCTCTCGCGCCCGGCATTGGTTTCGGCCATGCTGCGGAGCGAGACGGAGTGGGAAGCGGTCGCCGCCTTCTGCGAGGCAGTAATGCTCGTGAAGGAGGCGGCGGGCCGCGAGAGAGAGAGGACAGCGTCCTCCCTCCGCCCCAACCGCAGTGGTGTACGCCCACGGCGCCGTACGTCGCAAGACGATCTCCGGCCACCGTAGGCGCGGGCATGCGGACAGCGAGTAAAGGGCAACTCGCTGTCCGACCATGGACCATGCCCGGGTCGACGGCGCGTCGTGTTCCACGCGCGCCTCAAAGAGCTGTCAGCAAAATGACGGGGCCCCCTCTCAGAGGGCCAAAGCCTGCCGGGGTCGCGGGATTTATTTCTATTACCGTGACCCCGGAACATAAAGGGCTACTGAAGGACACCGTGGATTTTAGTCAGTACAAGTCTGACAGTACCTCCCGCCCTGCCCGGGGTTGGAGGTCTCATTTGATGATTTTACCACGATAAAAAAAAAAAAAAGCTACATTGAGCGTGATTTACTACGAGCGGATCATACAGCGATATGCGAACAAACAAAACTATAAACATTATGAAGTCGACTATATTTACTTATTACATAGTATAGCTAAAAATGAAGTGAAAAAATACGGAGAAACTTGTATATACGAGACTCTGAACTTTAAGAGTCTCGCATATACAAGTTCCTCCGTATTTTTTAGAGTCTAAAGCAATGTTAGGCATAAAAATAGCTTTCTTGTGTGAAGATACTGAAGTGCTACGTCCGGCGTAACCTGAGCACTTGGGCAGGCTCTTTTGCCAACGTTTCGCCACGATCTTCTTATATTTTTTAACCTCGCTGATTTTTTTATAAATGTCATTGCCACACTAGAAATTTCTCAAACATCTACACAACTACTACAACACATTTCTCACGCAACTTCTTCAATTTCATCAAAGGTGTCTTCTACACCACAAAATCTAAGCGCACGGCAGTGCGCAGGGCAAGTTCCAGCAAAAGGCCGCGCGCATACCGTGCATTATTTACACGAACCGTTTCGACTCACTGTAGCTCAGTGCCTATTGCAAATACAGAGATAAAATTATTCACGTCAACGACCCATCTGGCCGAAATGCATCACATTTTAAAGTGCATCTAAACTTAGCATTGGATTGGTACGATTTCTTGACAAAAAAGTATTGAAATCCCACCAAAAACATACCTGTTAAAAAGGGGGGCAAGTTCGCCTAAAAAAGGATTGAAATCCAATGAAGGGAAGTTGGCAAGTTCCATGTGGCCGAAATTCATTTTAGCATACACCCAACTTAAAATATGGTTTACTTAGTTGAAATAAAATCAATGGGCCTGTACCCTTCATAATTGTGACTAAACGTACCTACGTCAAACACTTTCAAAGAAAACAATATGACACCGTACGTTATTCCCCTCACGATTGTCTTACAACCAATATCCTTAGGCATGGCGCGCACAGTCAGAATTCGTGGGGCTTCCTAAGATTAGCATACAATGCGCAAGACGGGTCTAACTGGCGGGTGTACTGTCGTTTGTTTCTACGTACTGGTGTATCAGCCCTTTAATGTATAACTTAATAATTTAATTGTTAAAATAACTCGTTATTTTTTAGGGTTTTACCCTTTTGGTACGGACCTAAAGGGTAAAACGAGACTCTATTACTGTCCGTCCGTTCGTCTGTCTGTCTATCCGTCTGTCTGTCTATCCATCCGTCTGTCACTGTGAACGGCTGTATCTCATGAAAAGTGATAGTTAGACAGTTGGAATTTAATCAGGTGAAGGTGATGTATTTCTGTTGCCGCTGTAACAACAAATTCGCCACAGTAGGACGTTAATAATGGACGGAAAGACATTTCAATTGGCTAGTCTACGATAAATAATCTTAATCTATGTAATTAACATCAAGTTAACCGTCCACTGCTACATAAAATACTTTTGCTACGTTCCCTGCGCGATTGATATATTTGTCAGCCAAGCAAACGAGAAACAGTTGAACCCGCCTACTGTTTCATGCAAAACAAAGTACACATGTTTAGTTATGTCGTGGGTTGCTGTGGAGGAGCCTTAAGCGTCGCCCACATCGCTCTTGAACTTTTATTACCCTTATGTGTATAGCGCTGTTAAACAAACTGTTTCTATACTAGGGGTAACTGTATGCTGCCAATAACTCCTACGTGTTTTGAAGACAAGTTTATAGCAGAATCCAACTAAATTCATTAGTTCTTTGCTCATCTTGTTTAGACTTTGGTTCATTTATACCATCTGCATTTTATAATTACTCAATTGTTATATTCTCCCATTAACATTTCCTTAAAACATAGCTAAGGAGTGGAATTCCGTGTCGGGCTCTTTGTATCCTGAGCTAAAACTTTGGGATCTTTAAGTCAAAAGTGATAAAATATAAAAAAAAACCAGAGGTATTGCATCATACCGTCGGCAGGAACAAAAGCCCTGCGCGTCAACTTATCCCAAACCTTAAGGATATCCCAATCAATAGTAAACCTTCTACTTAGGTGATAAAGTGGAAACAGATTTTCCACTTTAAAGATTGACAGATTGGTGTGAGTTGATGTGCTGGCGTGTATACATACTGATGAGAGTTACAAGGAAATCTACAAAATTCGATCCGACTGGCCAAGCCTTTGCCAGTCTCCCTGGCACACATCCAACTACAATATGGCATGTCTACTGAAAGACTCGACATACATACAAGTCAGCTGAAAATCATAGTATTTTCAGTCTAGTTAGAAGACTTTGTTTATTGGTCTAGTATTCTAGTTTCATTAAGGCGGCTGAATTAGTTTATTATGTTTATGAAGAAGAGCAAAAAATATATATCTTGGTATATGGGACTGTTTTCTAAATTAGCTTAGGTGGATTACATTTTTGTTTTTTCTTAAAGCATGTTAATATTAGAGTTATGTTTTATACAACGTTATGGAGAAGATATAATAAATAGTGTAGATATTAATGACTGCAAGGCTTATGCAGTTGCCAATAATAGGTGAACAAACATAAAGAAAAAACATTCATAAAATAACATTAATATTAAGGTACTTCAAAAAAATTTTCGATAACAAAAATGAGGGAGTAGACTAGATTTTGTCACGACGCGTTGCACGCCGTGGTTTGGGAAACCACAACTAGAAATCAGAGCAGCAGTTATTTAAATTAGGCCAGTTACAAGTATTGCTATCAAAACCAGGATTAAATATGAATCCACAGTTGGGTGTGAAAAAACTTTACGAGTAGTAATGTTGTCCATTTCAACACCTAGTTAAGAAAACTGGGCCAGAAACTCTAAAAACACTCTTTTTCCACCTAAATATAAGCTTAGCTCATCTTAATAATATTATGTTCATGATTTTATTTTAGCTATCAGTAGTATTCACGGCGAAAAACAATTTCATAAAGCTCTCTTATTTGTTGACAGCACTGTACGAAGACGAGTCGGACAGCGAGCTCGGTTCGATGGAGAACCACGGCTCCGTGGTCACCCACCTCCTGTCGCAGGTCAAGATCGGAATGGATCTCACTAAGGTAAGTGTCCAGTGGCATGCTTGAAATCAACGGCTCGTTCGCAACCTTGCCACAGAAAAGCCGTGGCTTACCACAGTTAGATCAATTGTTTGAAGCTCGCCACGAGGTGACGCCCATAGTGAAAATGCGCGCGGTTTAATCCATGCGAATCGGTAGAGCGGCGCCTGATATTCGGAAGAAAAGAGAAATCAATGAGTGGTATGCCACAAAACATAGCGTTGCGGGAGTCGGGAGTATGGTTACTTCCGCCAACTACTACCGTCACTGTGGATTTTAGTCAGTACAAGTCTGACAGTCCCTCCCGACCAAGACAGGGTGGGAGGGACTGTCAGACTTACTTGATGTTTTTACCACGGTAAAAAAAAGGTTTAAACCAGAATCATGAACGAGCTATTCATATTTCTATTTCATAACTTAGCTATTTGGTTAGATTAGGACTCGGTTATAGACAAGACATCTACAGCAGAGGCCAGAGTACTCACTTAGCAGTGTTGCATGTAACGTATCAGATACGGTATCAAGTGAGTATGTAGGTACGAGCCCACTACGAACCGCTCGCTCTAAGTTCGCAGTGACACCGCCTCTCGGCGGGTCATACAAACACAAAGGCAGCTTGCAGTGTGCTCGGACGAGCCGTACACACTTGCAGGTTGATACAGTATCCGATACGTTACATGTGTTAAACGTAAATCGGTAACTGGAATCCCAACCCTACGCATTGTGGTACATCCTTAGTGGAGCAAGCAGAGACAAGTCAGGGTGACGTATGTCAGCGCGGTGTGATTTGACATGACCGGCAAATTCAAGTTCCAAGATGATAATTATATTTTATTGAATAAATGGTGGATTCAGTAATGGTGCAGTTTTTCATTTAATACATGCAACACTGCTAAGTGAGTACCCAGCTTACTGTATGTATTCTGTTCCCGATTGTAAAATTTCTCTTACGTAATTACCTCTTTTTCCGCTTCACTGGTTATTATCCTAACCAAAGTAAAAGTTCATGACCCGTTCATAATAGTTAATAGAATCAAAATGAGTTTGGATTGTTGTATGGAAATTATATTGAGGTTCGATCAAATTAATTTAAGAGTAACACAATAGTTTAGAAAACTGTTTCTAAACGGTTTAGGCGCATTAGGGCTAATTCTCATTTTGGCAACCGACTCCCAAATGGACTACTTCTAATTTTGGCCACTTCTCATTTCGGCTACTTCTGACTAGGGCTACTTCTCATTTGGGCTATTTCTCACTTGGGCTAATTCTCATTAGGGCTATTTCTCATTACGGCTACTTCTAAGCATTCTTCATTGTTACATACCATCTTCTTTATGTATTCTATTCCCCATTGTAAAATGTTTACCACTTTTTCCGCTTCACTGGTAGTAACCAAAGTAAAAGTTCATGACCCGTTCACAATAGTGAATAGAATCTAAGTGAGTTTGGATTGTTGTGTGGAAACTTTATTAAGGTTCGATGAAATTAATTTAACAGAGTAACGCAATAGTTTAGAAAACAGTTTCTAAACTATTACCCTGTTACTGAAAGTCTGTCCAATTTGATTTGATGTCAACTTCGTAGTTGATTACTTAGTTTGTGATACTCGTTATCATAGCCATAATTATTGTAGTTAGTTTGCTGGTAATAATAAGCCACAATGTCCCAAGTTATGAGGTCATTTTCAATAACCAAAAATTCGAAGACCGTGTCAAATCTACCGAGGCATACTGGGTCCTCGTGGTGGGTTACAGCCCACTCACTCTCACAGAGATGAGGCCTATGTCCCAACAAACGAAACATCATAGACTAGTAATAATAATACTATTCCACAACTATCACACAACACCATCTAAGTTTTTAGACTGACATGGTCACTATAACTATTAGTTAGTTTTAAAACGGTACGGTCAGTCTGCTCATAAACATCCACCCGCAATATCTTCAGTTCATCCGTGACCATGGTGCTTGCAACAGTGCCGAAATATCGGAAACTCAAAACAAATAATAAACATGGTAAATATCCCGTTTTAAAACTAACTAATAACACCATCTAGTCCCAAGCTAAGCAGAGCTTGTGTTATGGGTACTAGACAACTGATAAACATACTTATATATTTCTAAATGCATAGATATTATAGATAAATTACACCCGAACGCAGAACAAATACTCATACTCATCACACAAACATTTGTCCGGGGTGGGAATCGAATCCACGACTGCCGGCATAGCAGTCAAGGTCACTAACCACTAGACCAACAGGCCAGTCATAGACTGATAATGCTATAGTACTGTTCAGAAAGTTTTCTGATAAAAGAATCAAGGAAGACACAATCACGTACATAGAATACCAAATGCCGAAAATAAACGATATAGAATATATCGTTTATTTTCAGGCTTAAGTAATTCGAACCTGATCACGTATCCGTTGATTGGATTACAGCACAATACCCTTTCAGGGCCAAACATTCACTACAGTGTGTGACCCTTATCGCAATTCAGGCATAAAATACGTATTTTATTTACCTGTAGTCCTTTTCTTGATTGAATACGAAATATTATTAGAATCCTTCATAATAACTGGAAGATATTTATGCCCTGGTGATCCCTAATACAATTTATTTGAAGATCTCCTTGAAAGAAATATGATGATGATGTGACGTAGTCTGGATATCTCGACCTCACTTAATTAAATAAATAATAAAATAACATTTATTTAATATTTGTATTTAACTAGCGGCCCGTCCCGGCTTCGCACGAGTGGAGGACCCGGTCTAAAATTTGAGATTTAAACTATCCTATCTCTCAAGTTGGATCGAACTGCACATGGTGTGCGAATTTTATTATAATCGGTTAAGTGGTTTAGGAGTCCATTGAGGACAAACATTGTGACACGAGATTTATATATATTAAGCTTAAGATTGAACGCATATAGTTCGAATAAATTTTGAAAGATCTAGAAAAGAAACATGTGTATCCCTAAGCAAGAGACGCAACACGGTCCTTTAGATTTTACTTCCGGCTAGCAGCAAACCAGAATCAGCCTATAATGTTCCCACTGCTGGCACAGGCCCACTCTCTGTGAGAGATTGTGGGCTGCAACCTACCACGCCGGTCCAGTGCGGGTTAGTTTTCCGAACACAGTAACAGTATTTTTAACCTGTTTGTTTCAGGTTGTGCTACCGACATTCATCTTGGAAAGGCGATCGCTTCTAGAGATGTACGCAGACTCCTTCGCACATCCTGATCAGTTTGTTAAGTGAGTTATCAGTCTTTAAATCACCACCACGTACGCTGTTCTTATTAACTTATCCTCAGATTATTTCAAAAGTAACAGCTAAATGTCCGTATGGCAATTAATCTGTCTCGGTTGCTATCTTGATCCCTATTTTTGTTAGTAACCAATCACCGACCGAATTTGCCTACCCGAGTCTTAAAGATTTCCCACTACAACTACTGTAAGCCAGAATCAACAGTGGCAACCACCAGAAGAGCGCCGGGACATTATATTGGGACAAACCCACCACATTATTCCCAAAACCACTGCAACTCCTGTAAGCCCAGACAATGAAGCTCGACGTTTTCCGGAGAATGAATTTAAAACAGTTACTATAAACCATTCTTCTCTTATGTTCCCAGGATAGTAGACCAGCCGACACCTCGCGACCGCATGGTACAAGTAGTGCGATGGTACCTGAGCTCGTACCACGCGGGTCGCAAGTCACAGGTGGCCAAGAAACCATACAACCCCATCCTGGGGGAGGTGTTCCGATGCCACTGGGACATGGATGGAGCCCCGGCTGAGAGTAATAATGCTAATATTGAGAAGGTAAGGATAGTACTAGCTTTAAACAATAGATTTTTCTAGCTTCTGCGTAAAAGGCAACCTATGTGCGCCTTACGTCAGCGCATTTGCCATAAGTTAAGTTCTCCTTGTCCTGTTTACATGGAACGTCGTCTATCAAATAAGTTTTTGTTCTCTCTCAAAACAAATTCAAATCTAAAGTAGAATAAAATAAAAAACATTTTTTCTGATGAAAGTCCCAATATAGCTGGAAAAAGGAATACGTAGTTCGGTCTCTCTTTTCTAAATTCTTTGACTTAATATGGTGTCATCGTCATGCCAATGATCTTTACACGCACTTCGACCACTATTTGATTCCATAAGTTACAGAAGAAGTTATTCACGAAGAGCAGAACAGTAGATGTTCTACATTGCCACATTGTTATCGAAGAAAATCATTTTCGATCTCATGTTTTCCAGGTAGCCAAAGTGATTAACAGCTACTCTTATACCAAATCGGTATTTGGCAAAATTTGAAGATTCGTGCTATTTTGAACCTTACAGACCTATCCAAATTAAAAACGGCAGAAGCTTCAAGACCCATTTCCCATTATTACAGCAAGAAGTAGGCGACGGCCCGGTCCCCTGGTGTACTCCAGACCAGCTCTCCTTCGTAGCAGAACAAGTTTCCCATCACCCACCCATCTCCGCTTTCTATGCGGAGCACGTGAACAAACGCATCCAGTTCGAGGCCTGGGTGTGGACTAAGAGCAAGTTTCTTGGCCTGTCCATCGGGGTACATAATATCGGGAAGGGCACGGTAACCCTGCTCGATACGGGAGAAGAGTATACGCTTACATTCCCTAATGGATATGGCAGGTAAGATAATATTTTTTTAATGTATTTATTAATGAAGTCATGTCTTTTTCGATTAGGATAGCAGAACCACAAACTTCGCTTGTAACTGAAGGAGTTTGCTAACAAGCATTGTTGTTTTTATTACTGGCCTTTTACCTTTGACGTTGTCACTTGAAACTAATAACTGTTTGTCGTAATGTGAAAAATCCAATTTATTTTTTTCTTCTCATATTTATTAAACGTTTTAATCAACGTTTTCTTTATTCTTTCACTGGTGGATCAACTAGAAAATAAACATACTCCAACAGGTTATGGGCCCAGTAACGATAAGAATTTTGTGCAACTTTGAGAAGAAAAGTGTAGAAAAATCTCTACAATAATGTCTACAGAAACCTTTGCAACAGGCGGTAGCGCGCAGCAATCGTCATCTAGTTCGGGTGGATTACCGTCAATAGAGCGACTAGATGGTAGTTCAAATTATGCAAACTGGAAGTTTGACATGGAGTGCGTGTTAGTTCATGACGAGTTATGGAACTACATTAAGGCCGAACCAGACGTAGCAGACGCGAACGCTGTGAAGAAAGATCAAAAAGCCAGAGCGAAGATTTGTCTAATGATCAACAAAAGTTGCAAGGTACATGTGAAGACTGCTAAAACGGCAAAACAAGCCTGGGACGCCCTGAGGTCAGCGTATGAAGACAAGGGAATCAATAATAAGTGTAGATTATTATCCCGCCTTGTAAGCATAAAACTAGAGCAGTTTACCTCAGTGCCCGAGTACGTGAGAGAGGTCATGAATGTGTCCCAACAATTGAACGACCTTGGCAAAGAGATCGATGACGAGTTATTAGCCACCTTGATGCTACAGGGGCTGACGGAGGAGTTCATGCCCATGAAACTAGCCCTGGAGAACACAACAACTACACTTACCACAGACTATGTGAAGACTAAACTGCTTCAGTTGACTACATACCGAAGTAATAGTGAGTCAAATCAGAGTGAAGCAGCCCTTACCTCCAGATCTAAGAGAGTACCAAACAAAGCGCGACAGAAGCGTGGACCACCATCTCAGAAGACCACGAAATGCTTCATTTGTGAATCTACGCTGCACAAAGCTCGAGACTGCCCGGATAATCCCCTCAAGAAGGCGACGGCGCACTCTACGATGCACACAGAAGTGCATACAGCGGTGGACACTGTGGACGATGGAGCGTTGCACAGTGCCATGGCGACGTCTACCTCCTCGAGCAGATACGAGTTCATCGTGGATACGGGAGCATCAGATCACATGACGTATAATAAGGAGTGGTTGAGGAACTATGTAAAGCATGATAAGATAGAGATTTCATGTGCGGATGGCGGTAAAGTATATGGTATAGGAAAAGGAGATGTGGTGAGTAAAAATGGAAAGAATGTGTGTGTAGCAGGAGCTATGTATGTACCTGACCTGTCAGTGAACTTACTGAGCGTGAGTACATTGGTGAAGAGAGGTAGGGTAGTAGTATTTTCAAAGGCTGGATGTGAGATATATGACTCGGATGATTGCGTAGTGAAAGGCAAAGTGACTGTTAGGTGTATGGAAGAGAGAGGTATTTACAAACTTAAACACTATCCACAGTGCACGGCGCCGGCGGCGGCGCTGGCCCTTGACGTACACAAAGATGAGTCACTGGAGTTATGGCATCGGAGGATGGGCCACCTCGGAGTACGCAATCTAAAGCTAATGAGAGATAAGTTAGCAAACGGGGTGAGTTTCCCAGATTCTAATAATAAGTTAGAATGCGTTGCTTGTCTGTTAGGCAAACAGACTAGGCAACCCTTTCCAAAGAAGAAGGCTTCTCGAGCCAAGGATGTACTGGAGCTCGTACATTCTGATATCTGTGGGCCTATGAGTGTCGAATCGTTTACAGGATTTAAATACTTTATGACACTCATTGATGATAAAACACGGAAGACTTTCATGTATGCACTCAGGAGAAAGAGTGAAGCCGTAGAGAAAATTAAAGAGTTTAAGGTTCTCGTAGAGACACAGACTGGCAAGAAACTGAAAGCAATCCGTACAGATAACGGGAAAGAGTATGTCAATAAAGAGATGAAACAATTTACCAAAGAGAATGGTATTGTACACCAACTAACCGTTAAGTATTCTCCTCAGATGAACCCATGCGCGGAGAGAGCGAACAGGACAATTTGCGAGAAAGCAAGGAGTATATTACAGGAAGCGGGCTTGGATGAGCGATTCTGGGCAGAGGCCGTCAGACACGCAGTTTATTTGAAGAATCGCTCACCAACGATCGCTGTCCAAAAGATGACGCCAGAAGAAGCCTGGACTGGCAAGAAAACAGATGTAAGCCACATAAAAGTGTTTGGATGTAAGGCGTACATGCATATTCCTGACCAGAAACGCAAGAAATGGGATCCCAAGAGTAAAGAGCTTATTCATGTAGGATATGAAGAGAACACGAAGGCGTATAGACTAGTTGACCCCGTTACCCACAATGTGCACAGAGCGCGTGACGTTGTATTCTTTGAAAATACTCCAGCTGGCAACCAAGGCAAGAAATCTCGGCCTTCATTAATGGTACCAGTAGCGGACGTACTCAATGGTGAGGCACCACCTGCGCAGCCCAGTACTGGAGTAGAACCGTCAAGTCAAGGAGGAGGTGGCGGAAGAGATAGAGGCTCTCTCCAGGTTGAGAATGAGGAGCACGCCTCTGAGAATGAGGAGTACACGTCAGCAGACGAGATAGAAATCTCAGTAGTAGATACTCCTGATACAGCCGTTTCGGAGGAGAATAGAGCAGGAGCAACTGAGGAAGCGACTGATCGGAGGTATCCTGTACGAAACAGGACGCCGAGAGAGATTCCGGGTGCGGTTCTGTATCACGTAGACAGTGAGTCTATACATCTGGATGACACTATATCTGTGAAGGACGCACTAACAGGGAAAGACAAAATGCAGTGGCAAAAGGCAATTAGGGAGGAGCTAGAAGCTCTTAAGAAGAATAAGACGTGGGAGCTAGTGAAACGGGAATCTGGACAGAATGTGATTGACTCTAAATGGATTCTAAAGATCAAGTCTGAAGCTGGTAATAGACAAAGATACAAGGCAAGACTTGTAGCGAGAGGATTCAAACAGAGAGAAGGAATCGATTATTCAGACACCTACTCACCAGTGATACGGCACAGCTCGCTACGCTTATGTTTAGCCTTAGCCGCAGAGAAGAAACTGCATATTGATCAAATGGATGTGAAGACCGCTTTCCTGAATGGATACATTAGCGAGAAAGTATTCATGAAGCAACCAGAGGGGTGCGAAGAGAAGGGAAAAGAAGACTATGTCTGTCTTTTGAAGAGGTCTTTGTATGGCCTGAAGCAGGCGCCACGAGCATGGAATGAGAGGTTGGATTCAGCATTGAAGACCATGAAATTCCAACAACTGGGAAATGAACCATGTGTCTATGTTAGAAAAAGCCAACACCGATTCATCATACTGGCAGTGTATGTCGATGATATTCTGATATTCTGGAACAACAAGAGTGAAATGTTACAGATAAAGAAAGAACTGATGGATACGTTCGAGATGAGAGATCTCGGTAAAGCGGAACTGTTTTTAGGAATGCGACTTCGACAGTCGGATGATTCAGTTACGTTGGACCAAGAAGGATATTTAGAGAAAGTATTGACAAAGTTCAACATGGAGAACTGCAAACCAGTAGCTACTCCACTGGTCCCTGGATTAAGACTGAGTAAACCAGAAGAAGCAAACTATGAGTCACCTAAAAATATTCCCTACCGCGAGTTGTTAGGTTCGATAATGTACTTAGCAGTATGTACAAGGCCTGACATTGCATATGCAACAAGTTACCTGAGTCAGTTCAACAGCTGTTACGGAGAAGAACACTGGCAAGCAGCTAAGCGAGTGCTGCGGTACTTAAAGGGTACCAAGAGTCTTGGACTTCACTTCAAACGATGTGAGCGAGATCTTGAAGCTTTTGTCGATGCAGATCATGGAGGTGATATCACCGACAGAAAGTCTTATTCTGGATATGTATTCAAATTCGGCTCTGCATCTGTGAATTGGGAAAGCAGAAAACAAACTGTTGTAGCTTTGTCTAGCGCCGAAGCCGAATACATAAGTTTATCCAACGCTGCAAGAGAAGCAACGTTTCTGAGGAGATTTTTTGAAGAGCTTACTGGTCTTCAGAAAACAATTGTGTTTAACTGTGATAGTCAGTCAGCTATGGCGATAGCTAAAAACTGTTCACACCACAAACAAACGAAACACATTGATCTCAGAGTACACTTTGTCAGAGAAGCCTTACAGAACAACATCATAGATTTGAAGTATGTAGAGACCGAGTCTATGATTGCAGATGTGATGACTAAACCCTTAACGAAAGGTAAGTTTGAGTTCTGTGTAAGAGGAATGGGAATGGTTCCTGTTGCGTGAGTTTGATGTGTAAAAGTGAGATTAATGTAATGATGATGTGCTGGTAATTAAGAGGTGCCGGTAACAATGCCTGTTAAGGAGGAGTGAAGGAGTTTGCTACCAAGCATTGTTGTTTTTATTACTGGCCTTTTACCTTTGACGTTGTCACTTGAAACTAATAACTGTTTGTCGTAATGTGAAAAATCCAATTTATTTTTTCTTCTCATATTTATTAAACGTTTTAATCAACGTTTTCTTTATTCTTTCACTGGTGGATCAACTAGAAAATAAACATACTCCAACAGTAACGATGCGATGCTTACATTACACATACCTATTTATTTGTTAGAATCTGATCCTTATCATCCTATGACGCTATTGACTGGTGTAACAAAAAAGTATATCTTTTCGTAAAATCAACTAGTTCTATGCTGGCTATGAATAATGAGATTCCGAAAATCCGTCGAGGCAGTTCTAGTACTCATCGAAATCGGACCCGAAATATTTCTCATAATTTTGGTATGAGCCATCCACGTCCTTTTGACTGAATTTACCACCACATAATTTGGTTTGACTGAAACTATATTAGACAATAGAAGTAATAATTATAATTTCTTAGACAGTAAAGTTTCTTAAAAGACTCATAATTACTAAATATTATTTTGTGAATCAATATTTAGGTTAATATCCTACATGTTTTTACACGTGTGACCATTAAATAACTAATGACACGCTATTAGCACTCTAAATAATGAACGAACAAGAACTCAATTAAGTTGCGTGTAAATTATTATTATGTAAATTGCTTATTTTTATTGATTTTTATTTTCTCAAAATATTGTGAAAACCATAAGTTTAAGCCTTTTCCCCATTGATAAACAGAAACTACTGAGTAATACAAGCGATGATTTATACATAGGTACTTATTTTGCTTTAAAATTTATATTTTAGTCTAGTCTAGCTGATCCCAGCAGCTTTACCACGGCTGTTCATTCCCTATTGGTAGTTTTGTGATGTTACACAGCCTATCTATAGCCTTCTTCAATAAATAACTAACCAACACAAAAATATTTTTTTCAATTTAAACCAGTAGTTCCTGAAATTCATGATTCGTTGAACCCATCAAACAAACTCTTCAACTTTATAATATTCTTTTCACGCTGCTTCAGACAATGTACTAATATAAAAATAATCTATTTCGTCACCATCCACAGATCAATATTAACAGTCCCCTGGATTGAACTGGGAGGCTCAGTATGCATAGAATGCGTTCAGACTGGTCACAAGGCGAACATCGAGTTTCTCACGAAACCGTTCTATGGCGGCAAGAAACATCGTGTCACCTGTGAGATATTCGCCGGCGTTGATAAGAAACCTTACTATACTGCTCAGGGAGAGTGGAATTCTAGAGTGGATGGAAGATGGACTGATTCTGGGGTAAGTACAAATAGCGCGCGAGTTGAATGCAGTCGGGGTCTGAGGTGAAGAGCCCCCCGCTACCCGCACGCCCCACCTCACGCGCCTGCAGTGTAGTACTGTGCCATCCTTGTCAACAGCACTAGCGCATTCCTAAGCTCTGCATTCAACTCGCGCGCTTAGTGTAACTCAACACACCATGACATAATATCACACTTGTATGGTTTTTCACTAATGAGACGTAAAAAACAGGAAATATTATCTCTGTAAAAAACTTTTTTCAAAAAAAATAATTGAACCGCCTTCAAAAACAACCACAAAAAAAAACCTCAAAAACAAACACAAATTCGATGATTGTTTTAAAATTATTTGGGCTCACAACCGAATCACTGATTGTAATTGACAAATTCTTTAAAGAAATTGATTAATAAATCAATTCCCTTTCACAATCACACTTATATGGTTTTTCACATTAATTAGATATAAAAAAAAAACTGAAAACTATCTCCTTTTCAGTCTGTCCGAAGCATGTCTATAAGAAATCGCATTTTTGTGATAACACCATTGGATGTACATACCATTATGTTGACGTGATTTGTGATTAGATGAGTGTAATGACAGCAATGAGCTCACATTCAGATAGCTATTTGTTGTTGAGGAATCCCATAGGGAATTGTTAGGAAGAATTTATCTGGATCAAAAACCCTTCAACATTCACAGCGTTCAGAAGTCCTATTTGAAGTATCAAACATGAAGCCACGTCGCAAGCGCGTGGCACCAGTATCGCGCCAACAGCCGCACGAGTCGCGGCGCGTGTGGCGACATGTGACGTGCGCGCTGCGGGCCGCCGACTGCGACGCGGCCACCAGCGCCAAGAGGACCGTGGAGCAGGCGCAGAGGGAGGCCGTGAAGACACGGGAGGCCAACGGGGAGAAGTGGGCCACGCTGGTATGTAACATCATCATCTGCCTGCCTTTTCCCAACTTTATTTAGGTCGGCTTCCAGTCGAACCAGATGCAGCTGGATATCAGTACTTTATATGAACGACTACCTGTCGGACTTCCACAACCCAGTAACTGGGTAATACGATAACAATGGTATGTAACATGTACTTACTGATATAACGAGAACAGCCGACTGATTCAAGAAAATTCGTTTACGATTTCAGCCTAACCAGATTCAATAAAATACACCACACCTTTACTCCACAACTTTTTTTACAACATGGATGTCCGCAAATCAACTTTCAAATTACGAATTTTGTACAGGGTAGCAAGATAATCCCTTGAAAGCTGGCTTTTAGACTTCCAATATTCGAAATTGCCGAAACTATCTACAGTTAAAGTTGGACACTACAGTAGACCTCAATATGAAAAAGGATGGTCAGTCATTAATAAACAAAAATCTCTTACTATTTTATTTAATCGAAAACTCAAGGAACTCAAGATTTCTTGTTTAAAAGTACCCTTTAATGCCTTTAATGTCATCATTGAAATAAATGGTTTGGTTTTGACTTACAGCTTATTTCTTTAATTACAGCTGTTCAACCCTAAAGGCGAAGACGGCTGGGAGTACACGATGCCCCTCAAAAAGCGCATCCCCTCAGCTAAGACAACGCCCCAACATAAAAACGGAGAAACCGCCGAAAACACTAGATAATCTACTCAACAAACTATCTTGGACTATTGAAATAAGGTAGAAATTCCTTTGTCACAGCAAAACGGACCTTTAGGGTAGGCCAATGTTCACAGTGACGCACTGTTCTAACGGCACCACACTTCGGCTATGTTCGGGGATCTTCGGCAATTAAATAGAGAGAGAAGTAGCTTGCTGTCCTTTTCTAATTAAGTGGTTTTTGAAGGATAGCCGAAGTGTAGTGTCGTATCTTTTAGAAATCGGGAAAGTTGGACCGTTAAGTCACTTTTGCCATAATTTTACGGTTTTGGATGTCGCGCATGCAAGTTATTGTTTTAAATAAATATTTTTATTCTTTTCAATTGAAACTGAGAAGTCTTTCTACCATATAAGCCTTGCAGATATTAAAAATTCAGAGAATTGTAGACTATATTGGCTTACCGATTAGTTGAAACTATCATTCACATTACTGTTTTTGAAAAGTTGTTACACACTAGGAATACCTCCTGTATTGACAATCACCCAGACCTGGAACAAATACTTGTTGTTCATAAAAATAATACAATTGTTAGGTGTCACTTTGTGCAAAATCTAAATTATTGTTGTCCAATGCAAAACCATTGAGTACAAAAAGTTCACAGTATATGGCCCTAGTGTTAGTCCTGCCATCTTTCATTTTTTCTTTTTCTTTATTTGAAAGGAGGTAGTCGATTTTAAGCTAGATGTGAAAGGCTGTGCTAGTTTTGTTACTCAATAGAAAATGCCCAGTAAAATGGGCAGATTTTGTTGGTCTAAGTTGTAAGAATACTTAATGTAAATTATGAAAATCGTAAGATTCTCCGTATCGCTTGAAAAATTTGTATCGTGTACTCTGTTTTGTTGATATTTGATTATTATAAAGCTTTGTTAAAGAAAAAAACCTATGCGAGTAGGACTCGAATCCGCGTCTTCTGGATAAGTATTCCAGATGCGTTACCAATTAGGCTATCGCAACTCCACTCGTTAAGGCTGAATTTTTCATTTCCTTGTTTAAACGTTTCATTCATTTATTTCACGTTGCAGACGCTAATATATAAATATTTAAAAAATTGATAGGGTCTATAAATTAAATAAAACATGATATTTACCATACAACTAAAATGGAGACTTCAGTAAAATCGTTGATAAAGTAATGTGAATGGGTAAATTATTACTGTATGCAGTTGTTGCATTAGGGTAACGCTCAATTTCAGAAAATGTATCGACTAAATTATCTATCTCTTCTTCTCTATTATACAACATCTAACGTTAAAAGCGCAAAACCTCTCGTGGGGTAACTCAGCATACGTTACTGAACAATGTTTGTTCTAAGACATTTGGATATTCGCAAAAAAAAAATGGTTGTTCATACAAAATGAGAAATTGATAATAATAATAAACCTAATAGACTCCATAACACCTTACTACAAATACATACCTAAAATTCTCCTGGAAAACGAGTCAACAAAATTATATTTTGATCGAGGGCTCTTTACTGACCGAACTGTTCACTTCAATAGACCAGACATCACGTTAATAAATAAAACAAATAAAACCGGATACCTTATAGACATAGCTATACCAAATACACACAATTTACAAACTACCATCGCAGAAAAGTTATCTAAGTATACCGAACTAAAAGAAGAAATAACCCGAATCTGGCATCTGCAAAAAGTAACAATAGTCCCTATAGTCTTGTCCACAACAGGTGTTATACCAAAACAACTTCACCAGTCCCTTACTTCCCTGAATCTGCCTTCTAACACCTACCACCTGCTGCAGAAGGCAGCGATATTAAACACATGCAGATTAGTGAGGAAATTCCTGCAATGTGATATGGCTCCAACTATCACCACTCCAATTCAAAACCCATCTGATAGTCACTTGGCTTAGGCCCGTTCTATCAGTATTTCCCGGCTTCCCAGTCACCCGGCCAGCCGAGAAAAATAAATTTAATGCACAAATAATAATAATAATCTTTATTTGCATGAAATATGGTACAATAGGTCTTAAGGTTAAAAAGTTCAACATATTCCGCTTACTATAATTCAGCATGCAAATATTTTTATAGCTTAAGTCTAAAGCATTAAATTTAAAAATATTGGTTAGTGATGAGATACAGCATTACTCATCTTTATTTTTTAGTACAACAGTATAGTGATAATAGTCGACATTTTAAAGAGATTTAACCTAATTATATACCTAAATGAATGCAATTATTTAACATAAACAACAGGAGAATACATTTAAAAAATAATAATAATATAAATATATATATTGCAACATTAACACAGAACACAAAAATTCAAGTACGACTTGGCTTATATTCCAAGAACTCATTTAGGGTATAGAATGTATTATTAAGCAGCCATCTCTTTAGGCGTATTTTAAAACAGTTAAATGGGAGTTCTCTTATTTGTTTCGGTATGCTGTTGTAGACTTTGACAGACATACTATAGCAGTTATTTTGAAAAAGTCTGCTTCTGCATCTTGTGACTGCAAGGCGAGTAGGATCTCGTGATAGGAATCGTTTATTTTCTACGGCTTTCGTATAAAGAGCTGCGTGTTTTCTAACAAATATTCCTACTTCTAGGATGTAGAGGCTTGTGAGAGTTAGCAAACCTAATTTTTTAAACAGAGGTCTACATGTTTCAAGCGGCCCAACACCACAGATGGCTCTTACGCATTTCTTTTGGGTTATAAAAACTTTTTTTGAAAAGGAAGAGTTACCCCATATGAGCAGACCGTATCTTATAATGGACCCAACATAGCCATGGTACGCGGCCAAGGCAGTTTTTACGCATGATAATTTTCTGAGCCTTTTTAATGCGAAAACGAATTTATTTAGATTGGAACAGATGCGATCTGTATGCGCTTTCCAGTTGCAATGTTTATCTAAGGTTATACCTAGGAACTTAGTGTCAACTACTTCTTCGATTTTTATGTTGTTATAGTGTAGGTCTAAAGGTAGGGTGATGGTATTATTGTAATTTGAAAATTGAAGAATTTTGGTCTTAGAAATATTAGCTGTAAGGTTATTGTCTTTTAGCCACTTCATTATTGAATCTATGGTGTTTCTTAGAGAATCTTCATACTTTGTGTTAGGTTCGTCAGGTACGATAACAGATATATCGTCCGCAAATAGGATACAGTGGTGTGTCGTAACTTTAGGAACATCATTTATATAAATCAGGAATAAAAGAGGACCTAACACACTGCCCTGAGGAACGCCAAAGTTGTTTGATTCAAAGGTAGACCTTGATGGAGTAGAAACATGATGGTTATTTAGTTGATTAATTTCGACGCATTGTTTTCTGTTACACAAATAGCTTTTAATCCAATCGAGTGTTTTGCCACGGATACCATATAGTTCGCATTTTTTCAATAAAATTTTGTGATCCACGAAATCGAACGCTTTGCTCATATCAAAAAAGATAGCAGCAACTCGATTGCGTTTATCTATATTTTGAGTTATTTTTTGAATTAGTGAGAAAGCTGCTAGTGTTGTTGATTTTTCTTTTTGGAAGCCATTTTGGTTTTTCGTTATAACATTAAATTTATTGAAGAAATTTGATAGTCGGGAGTGCATGATTTTTTCAAAGATTTTTGACAGAATTGGAATTAAAGTGATAGGTCTGTAGTTATTCATATCTTGTTTACAATTTTTCTTATGGAAAGGTTTTACTATTGACAGTTTTAGGTTTTCCGGAAAGCATCCTTGAGAAAACGATAAATTTACTAGATGGCTTAAAATGTCTGCAAGTTCTTTGCTGCATTTTTTAAGTATACCTGTGGAGATACAGTCATAACCAACAGCTTTTGTATCGTTTAATGAATTTATGACTTTTGTAACTTCATCACGTGATGTTGGTCTTAAGTAAATGGTTGAGCTCAATGAATTTATTAATTTGTAATTAGGAGTAGTAGGATTTTCTTTATTTGTCGTAGAAATGAAAAAGTTGTTGAAGGCTGTGGCAATTTGCGTTGAGCAAGCGATGTTTTTGTTATTGCAATCTATCGATTTTATAGTTTCGAATGTTTTCATGTTATCAGTTTTGTTTTTAATGATGTCCCAAGCTGCTTTACACTTACTTTTAGCATTTATTACGTGGTTATTATTGTATAGTTTTTTCGAATCAGATATACATTTTTTAAATATTTTATCATACTTTAGGTAGGCTTCTTTGTTACCTTTTGAGTTTTTGTAATATTGGTATCGCATTTTTCTTTTATGAATGGATGAGATTTTTAGACCTTTTGTGATCCACTTGGGAGCATTAGTGTTTGCGTTTATTTTTACTTTATTTATCGGGAAACAAAGATTGTAGTATAGTTGTAAAGTTTCATGAAATATATTAAAAGCTTTATTGAAATTTTCTTCTTCAAGAACATCAGTCCAAGATAGTTTAGACATGACCTCTTTAAACTTAAAAACATTTTCTATGCTAAAGTCCCTTCTCATTTCATACCAGAAAGGTAGTTTTTGTTCTTGGATGCTAGAGAAAGATAAGGTTTGACCAGTGTTGTGGTCAGATAGAAAGAGTGGGTGAACTGCACTTTGTGCATTTTTGATGTTGCTAAAAATATGATCTATGCATGATTCTTTACGAGTTGGTGTGTTGATGTGTAATTGTAAGTTATTATTCAGACAAATACCTTTTAAATCCTCTGCAAACTGACTTGGTTTAAGTGTATCGATGTTTATATCACCCGCTATAATAATTTTTTTATTACGGTGTGATGTTAGTTTATGTAGCATACTATTTAATTTATTTAAGAAAGTTTTTGTGCTCGAGTTTGGTATTCTATATAAACAAATAATTATACATTTCATAGATGGAATTTCTATTCCGCAACATTCAAATTGTTTTTCAGTACACATACTTTCGCAAATCTTTAATTGCTCAAAAGCAATCGATTTTCGAGTTAATATGCAAACCCCACCGCGTTTTACATTTTTTCTTGAAAAATTATTTGCTAAATTATAGTCTTTTAAATAAATGTTTTGTTCGTCACCTGATTTTATAAATGTTTCGGTGAGACATATAATATCTATGGAGGTCCCGTTTTCTTGGAAATGATTAAGACATAGTTCTAATTGTTCTTGCTTGTTTAACAAACCTGCAATATTTTGATGGAATAGAGTAGTGTTACATATTGAGGTCTCGAAAAAAATTTTTATTAGAATTATTATTCTTTTTTATTTTTGGAAAGTAATACGGTATCGTGCCTTTAATTGGAATAGCTCTTTGAATATTGTGTGAAATAGTTTCTTGAGAAGTTTTGGTAATTTTGTTTTTATTGAGTGGTTCTGTGTATGTGTCAGTGACGGTTTTTAAGATCATAGGATTTTTGAACGACAAAAAATTGTAGTTGTAGAAGATCGTGTCAATTAATAAATTAATCTTTTTACAGGTGTCTATTAAGTAACTTTTTCTGCTATAGTAATGTCTGCCAATTTCTAAAAATGTACAATTATCAAAGTTTTGCGACATGTTTTTTAGCAATCTATTTAGTAACACTTCATTCAAATGCCTATTATGCAAAATATTTAAAATGATAACATTTGTGTTTTTAGTACATTTTAAAAAAGATGCTAATTCTATTACAATTCTGTTCGGATTACTGTCACTTTCACCGATACACAAAACTAAAAAGTTTTCTTTACAGTCACTTAGTTTATAATTTTGTGATAATATACAATCAGTCGTTGCAAAGGGTTTTATCATAGAAGTAATATCATATTTTTGATAATTAGAGTTGCTTCTGGAGTGTATTAGTGCCGAAGCTAAATCGGAACATTGTTGTCCACCTAGTATTTGAATTTTTGGTCTTCGATCCGATATTTTCGAACACGTGCTGCCATCTATTGGATATTGTTGAAACAATCGTTTCTTATTGAATAACACGCTAGCGCCATCTAGGTGATCTGTACTTGTAGAAATTGGTTTAGTAGCGGCCTCGGTAGCTGAGTGTGGGCTACTAACATTCGGTGGCACATTAGCGCCATCTTCTTTTCGGATTAAATTTTTGGAGTTTTTGTACGATGAATTATGTGAATGGTTTCTTTTTGTAGGAGAAATTGATGATCGTGCGGATTGTTCAGCTCTTTTTGGTGTTGAAGTTTCGTGTTTTGTTTGATAATTTGTAATAATGTTTTGCTGTTCTATAGTTTGTGATTTCAACGCACAATTTTCCAGTGTTAAAATGTCAATTTTGTTCTGAGCTTGTTGTAATTGTTCTTTGAGGTCTTGGATTTCATCTTTTAATGTTTCCGTTGATTCATTCCGCGTTGACAGGTCAGGCAAACTTCGTGTCAGGTAATTGTCAGCTGATAAACTTGATTGAAATGAATCATTGAGAGAATCATTTATGACAGACTTCTTTTTCCGTATTGTAATATTTTCGAAATCCATTTTTATTTTAATTACGTAAATTGAAAATATGAAGAAATAAAATACAAAAAGTCAATTATCTCATCCACTGAGATTTGAACCTGAGCTCTATTATCAACGTAAGTGTAGCGCCATCGACGAATGTGCCATGCGGACATTCAGAGAATTGTTGAAATAGTCTATTAGATGGAAGTAAAAAAAAATCGTTAAAAGACGCGTTGACTCGCGCGTTTTTTGAATTTTAAATATTGTTTGAATTGTTATGTTCACAAATTTCTATGTTTAGCACTTAACATTGACTTTGTTTTGATATTGTGAGCTTATTTGTATTTTTGGAACTATTTGGAGCACTGTTTGTGATTAATAAACACTATATTCACCTTGTTCACGAACGTCTTGGCAAATTTGTAAGTGTTTTTAAGTTTATAATACACTATTCTTCATAGAAGTTATTGCAAAAGTTAATTATAGCAACTATTGTTCATTTATACACACGTTAAACACAAGTTTAAGAATAATTAGCACCAAATTAGCCTTGTTTACGAACGTCTTGGCAAATTTGTAAACAGTGTTTTTATTTTTAAGTTTATAGTATACAATTCTTCACAAAGTTATTGCAAACGTTATATAGCAACTATTGTTCATTTACACACACGTTAAACACAAGTTTAGAGACTTTTACTCTGAATTACTATTTTTTTTATTGATCTAGCCCATCAGTATAAAAAACCAATTTTTGTTCAAAATTCTTAGAACAAACATTGTTCAGTGGCATGGGCTGAGTTACCCCACGATAGGTTTTGCGCTTTTAACGTTACACGTTGTATAAAAATCAATTGCTCTTCGTTAGTCTCGCTAAAACTCGAGAACGACTGGACCGATTTGCATAATTTTGGTTTTGAATTATTTTGGGAAGTCCAGGGAAGGTTTAAAAGGTTTCTTTTTAATTCTTTCCAGGCGGTACGAAGTTTGCCCGGTCAGCTATTATTCGGGTAAAAATGGAAAAGTGAATGAAAACTTATGAACTATTTATAAATGCATTAAGTTAGCATTTTCTCATAACTTCTGCAATAGAGAAAAATGCACTTATCAGTAATTGTTGTCAATTAAATATTGGTAAATAGTCGAATATCGAGTAACATACCGGTATAAACCGCACTCGTTTAGACAAGGAATCAATTTAATCTTGTTAAATGGTGTCTGTAATGATTTTTCGATTTGTATTCAATTCATAATATTAGGAAACATTTCGGATAGTCTAGGATTCTTATTACAATGATGTTGGTCACGTTTGCCGTTAAAAAATCGGGCATTTATAGCTAGCTTAGGGATGATTTTTCAATAGATAACTTTCAATAGGGTATTTTACTGCATAAATAAATTGAAAACTATTTGGTCCGTCAGTAACAATATTGAAAAAGAATGAACACGTATTTTTTGTTTTTTTAAATCAATGAATATTGAAAAAGATAAAACGCTTCCAAATTCGGGAGTGGAGGCTTGTGACGTCATTGCGCCTGTAAAATTGTACCGACCGAGTGACGTTTTGGGATTTTTAGAAGCGTTGTATCTTCGTCAATTTTGGTTTACGTGACAAAAGAAAAAATATGGGCTTAATAATCTATATTTCGGACTAATATTTTTTTTGAGTAAAATACCCTATTGAGGAATCAAAATGGCGGTCTGACAGTTGATCTATAGAAAATATGTCAAACCGCTATTTTTATTCCTCAGATAAAAGTTATCTGACTATTGAAAAGTCAGCCTTTAAAATAAAAACATTAATTTATTCGATACATTTTCTCAAATTATAATTCACCTTCAAAGCATGCGCGACACTATTTGTAAGTTTTATTTATATAATTCATATTTTCTTGTAAATTCTCAATCTTATTATGGCCTATGATAGTTGATTCAGCAATAAATACTTGTAAATAATGTTATATTTCAAATTGCAACGCTTTTGTAAATTCTGTTCGATTCGGACACGCGATGGTGACGTAAGAACCACGCATGGACTTAGAAATTAAAATTGTGCACTGTTTACATTATTCCAGTAGCATTCCAATCCACTAGCTTGCCACTGGCATTATTTTAACCGTTACTTGAACGCACTGGATCGAAAAGCTTTATTCTTTAATATATATAAATCTCGTGTCACAATGTTTGTCCTCAATGGACTCCTAAACCACTTAACCGATTATAATAAAATTCGCACACCATGTGCAGTTCGATCCAACTTGAGAGGTAGGATAGTTTAAATCTCAAATTTTAGACCGGGTCCTCCACCCGTGCGACGCCGGGACGGGCCGCTAGTATAGTATATACCTCTTATAACCGGGTCACACTATCGGCATTTCCCGTTGATGTTCGCGTCTTCGCGATCATTGACGGCATTTCTTGCAAGTATGGCCCTAGTGTTACTTATACACTGGAAAAAGACAGAGTAGCCAGACCAGTGCAAGTGGGATCGTAGAAGTGACCATACCAGTGCTTCGTTAGCACTAAATATCATACAACGCACAGTAGTTGTTTCTTGTTAACAGTTTTTTTTTTCGTGCAACTATGTTGTCAAAGAGACTGGAGTAATAAAGACAGTCGCCATTCCAATTCAGCACTTGACTAGAAAGCTACTGGAATAATGTAAACGGAGCATCAATTAACAAATAAAATAGTTACGTTTGGTGGAAGTACGGTAGTGTAACAGTTGCGAATTTAATGAGTATTATGAAAGAAATGTTATTATAGTGAATAGTTGGTTTAGCCGGTGTAGCGTTGTGAGTACTAAAGTATGGTTAAAACTCGTCATTATCTGCCTAGCCTTTTCCTAACTATGTTGGGATTGACTACCAGTCGAACCAGCCCGTAGCCAAGTCACAACAAGTCGTAAAAGACAATCGCTAACGCCCGGTACTCTCCAATAGATTTTCAACTTTACTGCGTAGAGCCTAAAGTTCAAAATCTATTGAAGATTTCTGAGCTTTAGTGACAGGAAGGATCGAAAACGATAAGCAATCTCCACTAGATCTTCAACGGTATATCCAAGCACATAAAGTTTAAAATCGATTAAAGCCTACTCAGCGTTTGAGTTTATCGTTTGTTACATGGCTACAGGGCCTGATGCAGCTACCAGTATTTTACAAGGAGCGACTACTTATGCGGTGGTCTACCATGAAGTCTTAAAACCAGAGTAAAGTGTGGGAAAGAGACAGAGCTATACAAGTCCCTAGCACCACCATCGTTGCGGGCACGCGGGTGGTGAGTAAAGGGTAACTCGCTGTCCGACCATGGACCATGCCCGGGTCGACGGCGCGTTGTGTTCCACGCGCGCCTCAAAGGGTGTCAGCACAATGACGGGGCCACCTATAAAGGGCCATAGCCTTGCCGGGGTTGCGGAACATACTTATACCGCAACTCTGGTACAGAAAAGGCTACCGAAGGACACCGTGGATTTTCACCAGTCAAGTCTGACAGTCCCTCCCGCCCTGCCCGAAACAGAAGGACTCATTTGATGACTTTACCAAGTAAAAAAAAAAGCGTCACCTGGTTCCCTCACTGGAACTAGTTTGGCTTTAAGACGTCATGGCAGGCCACTTGACCTTCACAACCCAGTAACTGGGTAATACGATAGTCCCTGGTAAGACTGGTTGTCAGACGTTCGGTAAAATAACTATTTTGTAAAATATTTCAATAAAATAAGTATTCTCTTCTGACACCATAAAATTTTTGCTAGCAAAATAATCAGTTTTAATGCAATTGATCGACCGTAGAAATTTTATTATTCAGACAATGTATGGAAAAGTTCTTGTGGTTTAAAGTAAGGTTCAAAATTAAAAGACCCACGATATAATAAGCGATACAAACATCTTTTGTCGTAAAAAGAATATTGATAAAAGTAATTCATAAAAATTATGAAACATTTCTGTTCAAAAATTAATATGTCGGCTTTTGTTCGGATTTGGCCACGCGCCAGAATATCCTTGTAAGTACACACGGCTACACATCAAGCTATACGTAAACCAGTATTAGCTGATCGTTCACTGTGTGTAAAATCGTACGATGCAGGACCAAGGCAAACTGGTTTTGTATAGCTTGATGTGTAGCCGTGTGTACTAGTAGTTTTTCACGCAATACTTTTTCATACAATGTCCTTCTAAAATCATTTAGATTCAATACTTTTTTTATGCTAACGTAGTTCGTATTTAGTGCAAATAACTTGTTTTATTGTTAGTAATATCCCGACTTCTTTACCATTGAATATAAAGAATATGGAGTGCTTATGGCAACAGTAGAGATTGGCAACCAGCAGTCTAAGGCAAGGTTCATATCTGAAGCTGCGTCTACGCTAGGCGAGCCGAGCACGAGCAGGGGCCTTATTATGACGGAGTAGTTTAGAGTGAGTGAAAGACATAGAGCTAGAGCTATACAAGTCAACTAATGCCATTTCGTTCACTCACGGGAACTACTCTGGCTTTAAGACGGCATAATACGACCGCTGCTCGTGCTCGGCTCGCCTAGCGTAGACGCAGCTTGATGGAATATCCGTCGCATATTATGGGTCGTGGAACGCCAGAGCAGATGTATAGAAAAACAATTGACCGTTCACATTCAACCGATGATACGTTAGTGCGTCAAAGAACATTCGATGATACGCTCGACGTATTTTCCGTCAGATACGCCGCGTTCTTGCCTAGAGTCCGCTCCACGACTGAAGTTCTTTTGTCGTAGCGCTAGTGTCTATTTTCACTACATCAAATTGCATTTTTAAAGTAGGTCCACGAAATTTTCCGCATGTCTGGAGTAGTGTCGCGAACTCGTAACAAAATTATTAATAGTCTACCGGCAAGGCTCACTTTACTGCTCCATTTGCTTAATATTCCATGTCGGGCATGAAATAACGTATAGAAAACAGAAATAATACCTAATTAAGTCTTATGAAATTCATAACTTCCCCAACTTTCGTCTCTTCTGAATATTTTAAGCGCTCGGGATATTACAACAAAAAATATTGACTACTCTCATGTCTTTCATCCTAATCCATTCGTTTCTGCTATGTCCACGGGACTCTAAACTTCACCTAACTATAGTCAGTAGGTGCTCACATCGACGATGGAAATTCTGCTTTAAGGGACTTGAAAACACTGTTGAATTTCCAACCTTATACCAAGCGCAGAAGGTTGAAAATCCAACATCAGTATCAAAGTCTTTTAAGGTGTTTTTCCTCGTCGTCATTTCTAAGTCCACTGTACGTCGGTTCATTTGTAATATTAGCGAAAAGACTGACAATTGTGAACGAAATCAAACGGAATCGACGGTCACGTGCAAAATTATGATTAATTATGAATTATTCAATCACATAGACTTATTTAATTACATAGTTAAAACTACCATGTTGTATATTTAAATAAAAAATTAAATTATTTTTTTGTTTCGTTTTTATCTTTACCCGAAATATGATCCTTGGTCCTTCATCATTTTTCGTAATCTCGCCTCGTCGAAATGATACATCTCAACACAAAATTAATCAAAATAAATAATATAGAATCAACGACGATATATCACTAGACTCCTAATAACAGGCGACCGATGTCTGACAAATTAGACATAAAAGTCTTATGTTCGTCTTTTTTGACCACTCCTGTGAGCCGTAAACATACCTTGAGATAGAACAGACCTTGAGTTAGCCAATCACAACGCAGTACCCCGTCCCCCTCGCTTACGTAGTACCTCAGCGAGTTGACAGAATAGTTTTTGTTCCTTAGATCGTGCATGCGGAGTCTAGTAATGAATCGTCGTTATATAGAATTGTAGTTAAACATTAATTCATAGAAAAGTCAAAAGTATTAGTAATAACTTGAGACAGCTCCTTTATTACGTAGCCATAAGGGCGATTTTTCTAACTTGCCTCATTTCTTAATCTTATTCAAATTTTATCACATAATGTTGTATTGATTGAGCTGACGTATCGTGTATCGTGATGGGAAATAAAACAAAACCAATTCCAGTTTTAAAATGTATAATAATATAATCATTGTAAAAGTAAATAGCTACAAAAAACAGGTCTAAAATAATATTTCAAAAAATTATCAACTTTCTATCTGTATATTGTCCCATTTTATATCGGCTCTCGAATTTTGACGAAATCGCTGAGTCGAACTTAAAATTCTTATCTCCGAACTTAAAATTGTTATTTCTTACAACCTGAAAAAAGTTAAAAATTTAAACTTAAGTATAGAATAGTATAAGAAATAGAAAAAAAACACAGTTTATTAAACTAATAAGGGCCGTGTTCACGGACTTTAACCGACTTTCAACCATCTATTTGACATTTGATGTGAGTGTTGTCATACAACAATTTACGATTTTTAAGATACGATGTTTAAGAACTCATCGGCCGATTAGTCAAACATTGGTCAAACGAGAGTCGGTGAACTCGGGTCTAAGCCCAGTAAGAGCGAAAAAGACATCAGACACTTCATTTATTTTCAGACGCCTCGATTTAATACAACAACGAACAATGCGTGCCCTACCGATCTATACAGGAGTTGATGGACGTTTCTGGATATCACTAAACTCGTGGCCCAATTCTGCGCCAGATCAAATAGATCGTCATCGACACGCAAGAAGAAGATTTGCGTCAAATGATCGGTGATCAACTCACACCCGATTACAAAATGTCCGTGTTCGAAACAAAACGTGTTTAGCGAAGCCACTGTGTGAGTGAGCGCCACGCACACATTTAAATGTTTTCCTTGGAGATGCTAACTTCAATTCAATTCAAATAATTTATTGCAATCCATAATGTACATACAGGTGGTAAAAATACAATTAGAGGGAAGCAATTATGGACCCTGTCGAGCACAGCAAAGTTTGGATATTATTATGGTTGGAGAGAGGAAGGGCGTTTTTTTATCGATATTTTCATAACTAAAACATCACAATTAGGTATGATTTAATTAATTAAGTTATAAAGAAAGGAGATCATTCACGCTCCATACATTTTACAACTTGTTTTACGGTAGGACGTAGTACTATTACCACAGAGTACATTATACTATAATGACTATTACGTATTCTGTGCGTACGCGTAGGAATCAAACGACGGGGGCAATTTTTTTTCCGTGTTTTTGGATTCAATTCTCACTCTCATTTGCAATCCGGACATTCTATAATCTAAGCTCGCACCCATCAATAAGCCAGGTTAGAGTTCCTAAAGTCTACTTACAACTCGAAGGTCCCTCGCAAGCCGTGCCCTTAACGAGGCTGGCGGCCGGTGCAGTCAAGACCCTGAAGTTGACCGTGTTGAAGTCCATGGATTCGTACAGGAACCGCGACTGTCGGTCACTCAGGATCCAGATATTTCCTTCTTTGTCTGCCTGATTTTACAAAGCTTTTTTTCAGTAAAGATGAAAACTGGGTTATAAGTTAAGGACTGTCTGCATAGTCGAGTTCATCTTGATGTCTTTGGTTCTATTTCTAGGTCGCTACTCAGCAACGACGATATATTACTAGACTCCGTATGCACGATTTAAGGAACAAAAACTATTCTGTCAACTCGCTGAGGTACTACGTATGCGAGGGGGACGGGGTACTGCGTTGTGATTGGCTAACTCAAGGTCTGTTCTATCTCAAGGTATGTTTACGGCTCAGGAGTGGTCGAAATAAGACGGATATAAGATACTTTTTTGCCTAATGTGTTGACAGACATCGGTCACCTGTTAATAGGAGTCTAGTAATATATCGTCGTTGCTACTCAGTTGTACTGAGTTTTTAATTAGGATTTTTTCAGCAACGGCAACGGCTTCTAAGAATGAAAGAAATACAGTCTGCCATCAATTATTTCCTCCAAGTTCAATTTTTAATTTGTTACTTACTTTGACATCATTAGGAAATTCCATAATATTGCAGTCTCTTAGAATCAAAGGAGTGTTGTTTCTGTTAAATGGTTTGTTCATGTTCCAACACCCTAACCCATTTTTGCAGACCTGTAAAAAAGAGAAGTCCATGGGTAAATAAACTAACATAATTTTCATGCGTGTCTCTATCTCATTTTGTCATGGAAAGGCGTCATTTGCTGGAGTGAGAACCTATTATGGTGGGCAGGCATCGGCATTCATATATTTTTTAAGAATGAATGTGGATATGGATATAATAGTTGTGCCTCTTACTACGCTCAGATCTAATTCGAAATGATAGAAGGAAGCTGGAAAATTGCTGATCGGCCGGCGCGGCACCCACAACTCGCCGTCCGCAATCCAACGACACTTTAGTTGGCGCGGCAGGATTATTAGGTACCTATACCAGATATAGTATATGTATCTGTGTAAACAAGGTTTTCCTTACAAGTACCATACGAACCACATAAGAACCCACCTGAGTGTAAAACATAATGTTAGAAGTTAGATCTATATCGCACGCTGTGGCTTGTGATTTGGGCCCTCTATCACCGATTATCTGAAAAGAAGAAAAATCATGAGAGTTAGGCAGAAGAGTAGGTAAGAGTTACTTCACCAGTTAGTTATGTTTAAGTCCGATGTAATAGGGGGTGAGCCTATTGCTGTCAATGGGACACAAATCCACCAGACTCCGTGGCTGCTACTGAAAATATCCTAATGGAAATCTCAGTGATACTCTATCCGGGCCAGGAATTGAATTCGAGACTCCATGCTCAGCAGTCGCACTTGCAACCGTTAGGTTAACGGGGCTGTATAATTTTGAAAACTATTAAATTTTGTATGCAAAAATAGGAAACTGTTTAATTTTGACTAAAAATCTAATTAGTCCTTCAATTACATTATTAAAAAATATTTGACGCGTTCTTTTAAAAAACTAAAATCAAATATAATTAGCGAAGATACGAACACTTTTAAAATTGGCAATACGTTACATGTAGGCACAATATTTGCTTGCATAATTTTTACTTGCTTATGACGTCACAAGACCCCTCATATTCATTATTTTTTCAACAATTAAAAACATGTCCATTAATTCTATAAGCTCTGTTTGACGGTCTATTTAGATTTGCAATTTAATCGTATTGATGTTGTTACATGCCTATCTGCAACGTTATGACATCCATCAGTCTACCCAATGTGTAGTTAAGTTGCCACCCAAACGAACCTCAACTCCATTGAGAATGTCTTCTTGTGGCGCATTCTTGTCTCTTAACAGTTTGGTAGACATACTGAACAGCTTAGTACTTGAGGTTGGATGCAGGTACAAATCACAGTAGCTGAAAGTTACCAACGTTTACATTTTAAACGTTAAGGAAAGAAAGTCCAATCATAATTATCTTGTTCATTTGCTACATTGCTTGACATTTTTAGGCATTTCGAAAACTTAGAAATGCCTAAAATATCAGGTAAACTGTATTGAAACTTCATCTCAATCAACACAATCTAAGTCAGATGTGTTGTGTTCTTTGTAGATTTTTGACAATTGGATCAGAATCGAATATGTACCGACGAAGATTATTGCAAACGGAATTAGTATCTAAGTGATCTTTGACCAAGTGATCTTGTTGAGTTTCTTGCCCGTAAGAGAAGCCAATCAAAAAAAGACTAGCATTCACAGGGCCATTTTTTTATTGGTAAAATCATCAGATGATTCCCTGGTAGTCCGACAGTCGTACGTTCATCTACACTCAGAGCGAGATATCTCTTACTAACTCAAAAATTCGCCCTGTTCTTTCGGTTGCTCTTTGCGGTGCACCCTTCCACATACTCCACACTGACCTCAATTGAAATCACAGGGCACCATAAGATACAAATCAGCTCACCCATCTCTTTTCGGCTGCGACAACGTAGCAGAAGACACTCCATCACTCCAATAGAAGTCGATCCCTCCAACCGAGTAGACCCCAGCATGGGGATCAAAATGGAAGTAAGGGTTTTGAACCCGCCACGCATCGTCGTCCTTCATGCTGTACACTATGACTGCGTTTGACCCCATGTCCGTGATGTATGCGAATGCTCCTCCACAACATCCACCCACTATTTCTACAGTCTGGAAAAATCACTACCGTGAAGACTGGTTCGAGAAGATATAGGATAAGAGCTTTTGGAAAAAATTGGAAAAGGCCTTTGCGCAGTAATGGGACAGCATGGACTAGACAGCTGTCCGAAAACAGACTACTTTTTGTTGTAATGAATAAACGTAACCATAACGTAATATGCAACGTGAGATATTCGGGATGCGTCGTGAAATGATGGGCATAGCATGGCGTCAGGTTAAATACTGTCTCACCTGCTACTTCGGCCTCTGTCCTCAAAGGACATTAAATTATGGGAAGTCTCCATTTACAATTACTTTAGGGAGGGTGAGATCCACCATCTAGCCGTCAACCCCAGGCAACAGCACCACTACTACACGTAGGACGACGGCGAGCGATGAGTGACGATGATGATGAGCGATCTAACCAGCAGTGTCCACGTTGTCCTTCAATAGCCCTTTATGTTCCTAGGTCACGATGATGGAATAAGTCCCGCGACCCCGGCAGTCTTTGACCCTCTGAGGGGCCCTGTCATTATGTTGACGCTCTTTGAGGCGCGCATGGAACGCGACGCGCCGTTGACCCGGGCATGGTCCATGGTCGGACAGCGAGTTGCCCTTTACTCGCCGCCCGCATGCCCGCGCCTACGGTGGCCGGAGATCGTCTTGCGACGTCTGTCGCCATGGGCGTCCACCGCCGCGGGAGCTTGCATCATCTTAAGCCTCATTTCTGCTTCTGATCTAGATTGAGCCCAAGATCAAACCAAATAAACAGAAAGATACAATTTTAATTGATTAGAAAAGCTTACGAACAAATTCACCGTTTTCCTTCGGTTTACTTACAATGCTAGTCAGCATAGATGTGTCCCGCAATACGTCAGATTTCAGGTTGTACTTCTTGATCAACTGGTCTGTTTTCAAGTCGAATACCAGCACGGCTGGATCTGTCACTTGTCTCACCTCCACTGCGTGAATAGAATTATACTTATCAACCATAGTCCTCAAAGCAGTGCCCAAAATAGGGGTGTTCCAAAGGTGCCCAGGCACAGGGTGCAGAACCTGGAGGGGCACGGAAACGGCCAGACCAGGATCACAATTGGCCAGATCAGGGCGCAGTTGAAGAAGATCGTACTGGGCGCAAAAAAGTTCTGGCATTGCTTCAAAAGTAAAGATAATTTATCTTCAAAAAAACATGTATGTATTGTATGATATTGGGTGAGTCTATATTGTCATTAACCACCTATTAATCTTGGGACTATGGCTATGGTTAAATAATCACCCTATCCTCTGTTTTAAGTAGGTACCTAATTTGCCACCGACACATTCTGAAGATCGTCTGTCCATCACTATCACCTACACTACACTTGCCGATACGCGTGTCCACTCCTGGACTTGCCTGCTCCACCGGCCATCGGTCTATGTATTCGTGAGTATATTAGTAAACGCGCCGACATTAAAGAAGAAACACCTAGTGCGGTGCTTCGAATCTTATTTGCTACTAGCTGTGCCCGCGACTTCGTTCGCGTGGATGTCGGAAATTACCAATGTATTTTTTTGTGCGAAGCGTCGGGTAAAAAGGTCTCCCTCCAAAATCCCACCGTATCCCATCGTATCCCATCTTATCCCATCTTATCCCATCTTATCCCATCTTATCCCATCTTATCCCATCTTATCCCATCTTATTCCATCTTATCCCATCTTATCCCATCTTATCCCATCTTATCCCATCTTATCCCATCTTATCCCATCTTATCCCATCTTATCCCATCTTATCCCATCTTATCCCATCTTATCCCATCTTATCCCATCTTATCCCATCTTATCCCGTCCTGTTCCGTCCTGTCTCGTCCTGTCCCGTACTGTCCCGTCCTGTCCCGTCCAGTCCCGTCCTGTCCCGAGCTGTCCCGTCCTGTCCGTCCTGTCCCGTCCTGTCCCGCCCTGTCCCGTCCTCTCCCATTCTGTCCCGTCCTGTCCCGTCCTATCCTGTCCTGTCCCGTTCTGTCCCGTCCTGTCCCGTCCTGTCCCATCCTATCCCGTCCTATCCCGTCCTGTCCGTCCTGTCCCGTCCTGTCGCGTCCTATCCCATCCTATCCCATTCTATCCCATCCTATCCCATCCTATCCCAGCCTATCCTATTCTATCCCATCCTATCCTATCCTATCCCATCCTATCATAATCATTAGATGAATTTTTATTTGAATATGTAGCAGAATCGAAGCTAGATCGCGCTATGAACTACGCGTCTTGGTGTGAACTGACCGTAATTTTACTTCTGAAACACTTTATATTCGAATAACTTTTGATAGACTGAACCGATTCCAATGAAACAAAAACTAAATTCCTCTCCAAGTTACGCTTAATCGTTGTGTATAAAAGTTATCTACATAAATTTCGTACATTTTACGTGATACCTGGACAAATAAACATACAAACAGACAAACAGACAAACAGACAAACAGACAAACAGACAAAAATTCTAAAAATGCTAGAAATGGGTTCTATTGGTTGTCCTTTAATACCCTGGCTAAATTTTTTGAGTTTTTTTTTAATGTACAAAAATAACTTTTCTACAGTTTTATTATATGTATATAGATTTCCAGCAGTTGCCTCAAATAAAAGATTAGCTAAATCACTTACTAGCCATATCATTAACTCCATTATCCACGACCCAGAGACGATCACACTTGTCCACATGGACCCTGAAGGTAGACACGACGGTACTGTTAGAGGTGACTTTGCCCTCGGGGCTTAGGCAAGCTTCCTGCCAGTTTGGGTACGGACGGAGAGGCGCGTCTTGAGGGTCATCCAAATAGACATAGTTCAGGGAAGATGGAACTCCTAGTGATGCAAATACAAGTTATTCTGCTGTTTAAAATAGAAAAGAAGAAGTCAAATTTATCAAATGAGTCCTCCCTAACCTGGCTGGACCGAAAAAGACTGTCAGATTCTTACCGACTTTAAATCGAACCTGTTCCTTCAATTGCCCTTAACGTTCCAGTGTCATAAGAATTTACTTAGTGAGTCCGTCAACCCAGAATTCGTTCTATTAAAGACAGACTATCTTAACGACGCTGCGAGGACCGACACAGTATGTCTTGAGTTAATTTTCAGCTTTGTACTCTAGAGCATGGAGTTAGAATAAGTAGTTAACTGGGGACAAACCATACAGTTTCGGCGCTGCCGCAGCGCTGAGTCTACAGAGAATAGCAATAATGGTAAATCAAGGCATTTAGCTAAAAAAGTCGCAATCATCATTATCATATCAGCCCGGGATCACCCACTGCTTGTGCTGGGTATGGGCCTCCCCTTTTTTTACCCATATCTCTCGGTTCTGTACATAAAAAAGCAAAACGAGCTTAGTTATCTCGTCAACATTTTACAAAGAATAAGGCCAAGGCGTCCTAGTAACTTTTTTAAATATATGCTTGACAGATATAAATAAGAATCTCGCCTGTTCTCCATCGAGGTATTGTAATAAACAATTTATCCTTCCATCTTGCTATTCCAGTAGGCATATTGTGGATGGGTACATATGACCCGTTAGCTATCGAACTTTCTCTGTCGGGGCATTCGGGACAGTCATCGCAATTCCATGCAAAGTCTATCACCTTCCATTGGAATTTCGGAGGTATCAGCGCTACAGCCTGATACAAGACCAAAAAAACTAGTATTACGGAAAGATTTGACATTATTGTTGAAGCTTATCTTGGTATGTTATATTTTTACACTTTTACAATTTTTATTTGATTTTTTCACATTTTATATTTTTTTCTGCGTTGCCAATTGCGTCAATTTGCAAGAAACCATAACAGAGGTAAAGAACAAGGTAGCCGTAGAGGTTTTAACCATTAGTGCCATCTACATAGATTACGAAACATTTGGTTAGACTGGAAGAACCTAGAACCTTTGGGTTCCAGGGACACGGTTTCCCTTCTGCGAACCCGGTGGGTGCTTGAGTCTGTAATGGCGGGTAGGTACTCGCTGCCATCAAGCCAGCAAGCTATGGAGGCCGGAAATCGTCACACAATAGTTGACTGGGGCCGGGGGCTAGCCGGTGGAGGATAATCCCATCTTCTATTACTCCTTCGCTAGCATTACTATTTCGCAGAAAGTTCTGGTGTGCCTGCACTGGACATTTAGGATTTAATGATTTGCAAGGTTTGTCATTTTTTTGGTACTTTTGTGTGATTTTATCTAAAATAACAAGTAGGTATAGATAATAAAATATTGCTTAATAGACATAGTTACTATAATAAAAGGCAGAGGTTTTAAAACCTAAAGTTGATTTGTGTTCGTCACGAAGTCACAAGACAGCAACAAAAAAAGTTTCATTCTAAATATCACGAAAATATGGTGAAATAACTAAACGTGTCAAACGTCAAACTGGGAAACATTTCAGGTATGAAACTATGTAGATAAGTTTGGCATAAACGTTTTGCCTATCTCTGTTTTTGTTGCGTACATTTGTATTTGTTGTCTCTATCACGATTATTACATGCGCAAAAACCAGTTTAGGTCTGTGGAAAATCAATCACACAATTGCGCCAGATGTCACGCAAATAAAATGTTGTTCAATAATCCAATTTATTATTGAAAGAATCCATTGAATGACGTCCTGAACTCCTGAGACCTTGGTGTGTTGTTATCGGGAAGTGCATTTGTTCATTTGCCGGAAAAATGTCAACGGAAAACGAAGAAACTGTGAACTTAAACGGTGCGGAGAATGCAGAGCCGAGTAAAGAAAAGCGTATAGGCTGCGCTCACTACAAACGTCGCGCTAAGTTCGTGGTAAGTACTAGATCATTAGCAGATGTTAATTAATCGCTATAGGTTGATTGATTTTGTTTATTCGTGATAGCCGGGAACAAAACAGAGGTGGTCTATATATAAACATAACTTCGCAAAAAGACCGTGACATGCGTTTCCGAAACAAAGATAAAGTCAACGAACTGGAAGGCGCGCATCATGCGCTGTTATTGCGGCGAAATAAACGGAGCTATCTAAAACTTTCCTCAAATAAATCCTCATAGAAAATAACATTGTATGAGCAAGATAGCTCTGAGATATTAATTGTAATTGACCTCTTTTACAACTGTCTAGAGTTCAATTTTGGATATTTGTTCACTATAGTTTGGTATTTACATGATTTTAAATTTAGAACATTGATTTTCACTTGCAAAGACTTTCTTTGTTTATTGAGAGCTAGGGTAAAAGATGATTTTTGTGTATTGGAATGTTACATGGATATGAGTCACAACTGTTTTGTCTTTTTCATTGGTTGCCTAGGGATGGGTTTGTTAAATCAAAAATGTAAGAAGCCAGATTAAGTTCTAAATTGCAAGTTCCTCCTAATGAAAGAAAATTACAATATTACCACAGATACTTAATATTTTTTAGTATGCTTGAAAAGTGAAAGTCACCTAATGTTATCATGTCATAAAATTGTTTATCCTCAAAGACACATTATGTAATGAACAACTTTATTGGTCTGGTACTCTTAAGTATTACTGTTTATTATTAGGCAATTTGGTCCTGAATTCCAGATTTGGCTTTTTCTTGATAGCAAAGGATAAAAAACTTCAAGGCAAACATGAGTCAATATCAACCACCACATAGCTTATCATCAGGCGAGATTATGTTTAAACTCATTCCTTTAATTCAGTATTGAAAAAAATACTAGTGAATTGTGCATAATTATTCCAGGTCTAGGTTTGCCTCTGCTTAGCTCTTAAATAAAAAGCAGGCAAGTTGTTATATTAATGACCACCTAATTGGAAAAAATAATTGTAAATGAATATCACATCAAGACACAACTAGCATATTTTCTGAAATAGGGCATCATCATCATCTTCCTGTCCTAATATGGTCGGCGCAACACGTCTTTTTCTTCCATTCTCCCTCAAATCAAAGGTCACAGTATCATTTACTCCTTTTACATTCATATCATCCCTTACACAATTCATCCATCTTATCTTTGGCCTTCATCTTCCTCTCTATCTATCAACATTCATACTCATCACTCTTTTATTCATATGAGCCTCATCCCTCCTCATCACACGTCCATACCAAGACAGACGCCATAACTAAAATTAAATTATGTATTATTATTTCCAGACCCCATGCTGCAACAAAGTATATGTCTGCCGATACTGCCATGATGAGAATGAGCAGCACTATTTCAACCGGAAGTCGGTCACGGAGCTCATATGTACGGAATGTGACAAGAGACAGAAAGTCCAGGAAGAGTGCGAGAATTGTGGAGTGCGGTTTGGAAAGGTAAGCTTAATACAAAATACTAAAACTAAATAACTAGCATTATGGACTGTCAAGTATTTACATAAAAAGTACATAAAGAATAGGATTTTATCTCATCTCATAAGTTGTTGTTGCATCATGACTTTTTAAACATATTACCAAAAAAACTAATTACAAACAAATGAGTACCTAAAGACGCGATTCCACCGGTGTGCACCAACTTGTGCGCACACATTGCTAAAACTCAGTACAGTGAAATAGTACGCGCGCAAATGTGCTGCACCGTGCGCGAACAAAAGTTACACACAGCTTGGCCGGTAGATACAGAGGCAAAACGCGATACCAGCTTAATACGCGCAGCTGAATTTTTGCTCAAAATGTTCGCGTACAAAATATGTGCTAATCGCACACCCTAATTAGTGTTCTTGGAACGTTATGCGTGTGTAATAACGATAAAGGAATTATTATTGCATGCTGTAGTACGTATACCTAATCTAACTCGAACTGGCTTGTAGGGATACCACTTAGAGGGCTAAACGTCTGCTAGGGTCGCGAGACTGTCTAAACAGGTGACCCTGGAACATAAAGGGCAATTGAAAAACACGGAGATACACGTAGATTTAAGGCAGTACGAGTCTGACAGTCCCTACCGCTCCACCAGAGCGGAAGGAATCATTTGATGATTTTACCCTGTCACAGCAGGTCTAAAAAGGCCACTTAGCAATACCTCAAATGTTTCACTTCGTGAATGAAGAGCCCTCAATTTGTTCTTAATTAAACAATAAATAAAAGGTACATAAAGAGGTTTTTGTGTATATTAATCTTGGCACGTACTTCAGTTCGCATTACAACCCACGCTGCGATTGATTTCATAGTCCAAATAACCAACCTTGCACATAGTAGCAGAAATAAGTAATCTTCTAATGTGTTAATTTTTCCAGTACACATGCTTGATCTGCAACTTATTCGACGATGACGACAAACGGCAGTACCACTGTGACGGCTGCGGCATCTGCCGCGTGGGAGGCAGGGACCGGTTCTTCCACTGCGAGCGCTGCAACATGTGCCTGCCGGTGCAACTGCAGCAAGTCGGACATAGGGTGAGACACGTTGCAATACCTTTTAGACGGATGTCAGTACATATGGGTAAGGTTAGGTTAGGTCTATTGCTATCGTCGATGTCTTCCGAATTCTCTAATAAACTGTCAAAAAGTAAAATGATAATAATTATCTGCGGAAATTAGCCCATCTGCAATGGACATATATTATTATAGTGCACAAGTATGTGTACAGTCACAGATGCACTCACTATTCCTTAACTCTCATAGTCTTCGGGGATGGCAATCCGACACGACCAGATCAAGCGCAGGACCAACGTATTAACGTGCTTTCTGGGGCACTGGGTTATATTGCCAACTTCGGAACTCCGGGCTGCTAGAAATTCTTATAGAAAAATTTAATACTACTTTTGGGCTGACCCGGAAATCCAATATCCAATTTCCGGGGTAAGCAGTCGCTCTTGCGACGGCGAGACCAACGGGGCAGTTGTAAACGTGAATTGTTGATCATTTGTAGTTGTTCCAATTGCTTGCTAGCTGGGTTGCCTGATAACTACAACCGGGTCTTTAAGTCAAAAGTGAATAGGTCAGTTTTAGGCAAGCGTGTTTCACCGTCGACCACGTTACGTCATCGCTTACCATCATTCGAGATAGTGGTCAAACTTGGCCCTATCGCTAAATAAAAACAAAAGAATATGAACTCAAATAGCTAAACTAAAACTATGAACTAACTATTTACAAAATTCTCATTCCAGTGCGTTGAAAACGTATCCCGCTCGAACTGTCCCGTGTGCCTGGAGGACATCCACACATCCCGCATCCCGTGTCACATCCCGGACTGCGGTCACCTGCTGCATCGACCTTGCTTCGAGCAGCTCCTACACTCCGGACATTATGCCTGCCCTACATGTCAGACCAGCATGATTGATATGACTAACGTGAGTGGATAATTATGTTTACAATAGTAGAAAGTAGCCAACAAAGAAGCGAGAGTATTTTTGGAATCCAAAGCGAAGCGAAGAATTCTAGAGCGGAATCGTGAGTGTAGCGAGGGAGTGAAAGTATGTAAGCTTACAGGGCTAGTTTGTAAGTGATTAATATGTATTAGTATTGTATTGTATTGTTAAGGGCTCCCTTTTCCGCATTTGGACTCGTAGGTGGTCCGTTATGCGTGAGGTGGGACGATTGGCTATGTGAGCCAACCCAGCTCCTTCCAGAAGCTCAGAAGTCTCCTGGGACGTTCGCAGGCTTCTTGGAGCGACCTTGGAGTACCAAGGTTTTGTGCCCGTTGGTTAGCAACACCCTCGCATTCCAGGATTACGTGGGATGCTGTTTCATCCGCGTACAGGCAGCCCCTGCACAACGGGCTGTCTGTCGCGTTGATGTTAAACAGATGTTTGTTGAGTGGGCAGTGGCCGGTGAGCATACCCACCACAACTCGCAAGTCTGTTCGTTGGAGTCTGAGAAGTCTATTGGTCAGTCGCGGTGTTAGTGCAGGTACCGCCTCTTTAGACTGTCTGCAGTCGGTTGTGGATGCCCATCTGGCATTATGTTGTGTTTGGGTTTGCAGGCGTACCCAGGTCCTAAGTTGACCGGATGGGATTGGCAGAAAGGGTGTGGGGCCGGCGACACCCACATCCGAGCCTCTCCTTGCAAGTTCGTCTGCCGCATCGTTACCCAATGATCCACTATGTCCTTTGATCCATTGCAAAATGACCTTGTTGCGGTCCGATATTTTTTGCAATGCTAAGTGACATTCGTAAATTAGGCTGGACGACATGATGTTGCCGTTCAGCGCCGTAAGTACAGCCATACTATCTGAGAGAATTCTGATACCGTAGTTGGAGATGTTCCTCTCCTTGACTGCGATGGCAGCTTGGGTGATAGCTACACATTCACATTGGAATATGGAGCTATGTTCCCCTAGCGGTAAAGATATTTTGATGTTGAGATCCATTGAGAATACACCGGCTCCTGTGCCGGTTTTAGTTTTAGAGCCGTCCGTGTAAATACGGACTTCGTTAGCTCCGGATTGGTCTCGCTCGGTCTCCGTTAGTTGAATCCGATAGAGTTTATCGAACACGTAAGTTTTGGGGATTCTGTCACAGGGCGCTTCAATGTATGGCACATCGTTTAATGCCCTTTCCCATATTATGGTGTGATTGCCCCTTTGGTTTTTCCACATGCCTGAGTGTTTCAGCCTGATTGCCGCCATACTGGCTTCCTGTTTAATAAAGAGATCCAGTGGCGGCAGGCCAAGCATTATCTCCAGGGCGTTGGTGGGTGTTGTTCGCATACATCCTGTGGTGGCTGAGAAGGCCAACCTCTGGAATGTCTGTAGTTTTTTACGGGTGGTTATGAGTTCAGTTCTGGGCCACCAAACTACCGCTCCGTAGGTGATTATTGGTCTAATTACGCTCGTATATAGCCATAGTGTTATTTTCGGCGAGAGGCCCCAGGATTTCCCCAGAAGTCTTCTGCATTGCCAAAATGTTATGCTAGCTTTGTTAATCTTGTGTTCCAAGTGTTTGTTCCATAACAGTTTGCTGTCAATGATGATACCCAGATATTTGACCTCGTTTGTTAGGGACAGCTCGGTGCCAAACAGTTTAGGAAGTTGTAAACTGCCAAGATTGCGTTTATGGGTGAACATGATAAGTTCCGTTTTTGACGGGTTCACTGATAGTTCGTGCTTCAAGCACCATTGTTCGACGATCTTCAGAGCCTGCTTTGCCAGGTTGCACAGTACATTCTCAAAAGGTCCCGTTATGAGAATGGCTAGATCGTCTGCATAGCCCACCGTGTAATACCCATGGTCGGTGAGTCTGCAGATCAGCTCATTGACCACGATGTTCCATAGGAGGGGGGAGAGAACACCTCCTTGCGGGCAGCCTTTAGCTACCACCCCTCTGGCCGTGGTATTTACGGTAAATTGAATAGCCCTTTGTCTTAGCATGTTGTCTATCCACCCGGCAGTCGTGGGTTCGACCCCATGCCTGGATAGGGCTCGGCTTATGCTGTTAAATGTAGTTTTGTCAAAGGCGCCTTCAACGTCTATAAAGACGCCTAAGGTTGATTGTTTAGATGATAGTCCGTTCTCAATTCGTGATACGACGCTATGTAGGGCGGACTCTGTTGATTTGCCCATACTGTAGGCATGTTGATTAGCGTTAAGTGGCTTACACAAAAGAGCATGCGTTCGAATGTCCCTTTCACAGAGCCTTTCGAGGGTTTTAAGTAGGAAGGATGTGAGGCTGATTGGCCTGAAGGACTTCGGCTGCGTGTAGTCACTTTTGCCGGGCTTCGGAATGAATACGACTTTGACTTCTCTCCACTTGAGGGGAGTGTACCCGTAAGCAATGCATGCCCTGAACAGGTTCACGAGATGCACCACCAGACGGTCATCGCTCCATTTCAGTAGTCCTGGAAAGAGACCATCCAGGCCCGCTGATTTGTATGGGAGGAAGCTGTTGATAGCCCATTTCACCTTATCATGTGTGACGATTCTTTGGGCTTGGTGCCAGTCGGTGTTGGATGCTGAATTGCTGGTCTCAGCTTCCCAGCTCCCTGAGGAGGTAATGACACATCCTGGAAAGTGAGTCTGGAGCAGCAGTTCGCATGTCTCAGCATCCGACTTGGTAAACATGCCATCCGGTTTTTTTAAAGAACCGATGTTGCGCTCAGGTTCGCTAATCAGAATGTTTTTTATTCTGGTGGCATGGCTGTTGGATTCTATGTTCGAGCAGAAGCGTTTCCAGCATTCGCTTTTCCTGAGACGGATTTGCTTCTTGTATTGATGTTGGGCTTCTTTAAATTTGTCCCAATCGTTTTCGTGTGGGGTGTTTTTAGCTCTATTGAATAACTTTCTTACCTTGCGACGCAGTTTTTCAAGTTCTGGGCTCCACCAGCTGGTCTTACCTGCAGGGGCCCTTCGTGGCGTCACAAGTGGGCATGTTTTTTCAAAGCAGTCCACTAGAGTCTTGGTGAGCAAATTGTTGTGAGTGTCAATCGCCGCGGCGTTTTCATAGCTAGGAATTGGAAGTCCCTTCAGATTTTCCGCCGTTTCGGCAAGATACCTAACGCGGTCCATCTTCCGGGGATTCCGTCGCGGCTCCGCGGGATTTACCATGATTTTAATAGTATATATGATCCACCTGTGGTCAGAGCAGGATAATTCTTTGGAAACATGCCAGTTCAAGATATGCCGCGAGATGTTCTCTGTTGCAAAAGTGAGATCAATGATAGTTTGGGCTCGTCTAGTGACAAAAGTCGGTTCAGAGCCCCGATTCATAATTCTTAAGTTAGTGGTGAAGAGATAGTTCAGAAGTTCCTCACCTCGTGCGTTCGACTTCTCGCTGCCCCAGATGGTATGGTGCGCGTTGGAGTCGGCCGATATGATGAGCTCCAGGCCTTCCCTCTCGCAGTAAGCCACCAGTGCAGTAAGCTCCGGTGTGGGCACCACCTCGTCGCCTGGCAGATAGGCAGACGCAAGTGCCACCTCGGTTAGGCTGAGGGAGGGGTTGCTCAGGAGCCTGATGGTAGTCAGGTCCCTGGAACAGAACTCGGTTATTAGAACTGCAGGTATATCGTTTGGTAAAAATATACAGGTCCTTGGTTTACTTACGGTAGTGTTCAGGAGGAGTTTACCTCCGATGTTGGAAAGACCACATATTCTGCCATTCCTAATCCATGGTTCCTGGATTAGGGCTATGGTCTTGGTAGGTGCCTCCAGCGCCTTACGCAAGTTGGTCGTAGCAGTAAGGCTATGCTGGAGGTTGGTCTGGACGATCTTAATGGTCTCGAGGAGGGGAGCTGCCGGGGCCATCGCTGCTGTTCCCGAGCAGTTTCTCCTCATCGTCCACTCCTTCTCCACTGAACCAGTCCAACCTGGTGGTCTTTGCCGGAGCAACGACGACGGCCATGGGACTGGGTGGTGAGTTATCTCCAGACCCTTGTGGAGACACAGGGTTGTTTTGGCTCACCGTGGATATAGGGGTTGATAAAGCCGGACCTGAGCCTCCGGCAACTTGCTCCGTACTGTTGCTGCTGGCAACAGGTCCGGTGGTCTGGGGGACAGAAGGTTTGGCCTGCTCGTCCTTGGGTCCGCTAGCCTTCACCTCCTGCTGGAGCATGAGATAAACCGACCCCGTCTTGTAACAGACGCGGCGGTCCCTCTTGATAATTTGGTCGGTCTCCGATTGCGGGATTCCGAGGACGATGTAGACACCGTCCTTGTTGTCCTGCTTCTCGGCATGGTAGAGACTCCAGGAGTCGACGTTGTACCAAGGGTTCTGCCGTCGAAGCCTGATGCGCAGCCTATCCATGGTCCCGTCCGTGAAAGTCGGCAGGAACATCCCCGCCCTAATTCTTCGAGGGATCTCTGACTGGCGACGTACCAGCAGCTTAGTCCCATCGATGGGCGAGGGAAGTCCCGTGATGGTGCGGCGAGCCCAATCCAGGGTGTAGTCGTCCTCGCACCAGAGCTTGAGGACTCCGTCACTCAGGAAGAGCTTGCCACGGAAAGAGGGGGCGCGGTCGACATCCGTCGATGATGACGGGGCGAAGATCGCCTCATCCAGCGCCAGATCGATGGCAGCTTGGATGGAAGTCGAGTGCTCCTCGTTGAGCTCGTGGAAGGGCTCCGTTGTTACGGCCACGGCTAGGTCGTTGGACCCTATCGCGTCCGCGTAACTAACCCCTCCACGGTGATGGTTTCGTCCGGTTGGCGGGATGTGTCGAGGTGTGGCGGCAAGCTTCACACGTTTGCCCCCGTCCCGCGGCGACATAGTGTCGTCGGGACGAGTCCGCTTAGCGGGCTTGGTTTGGCCGACAGCCGCACCAGAGGCCCCCGTGTGGCGCCACTTTTTCCCCGCCCGCTTTCCGCGAGGCCTATAGGCGTCTTTCGCCTGCTGGCCGGTGCGGAGGTCCTGGGCTACCTGCATCTTGCCAGCCGGTCCTGCAGCGTGCTCTGTGGGCCCGCGCTTAACCGGCTTGGCTGGATCAGCATCGATCGACCCAGCAACAGACCCTTGCGGGTTGTGCTTATCTAGATCACTGCTGCCAGCGGTTGTCCTCAGGTTGGCCCCCGCGCCCGCCTGCCGGCGAGCTCGCCGTTTTTCAGCGCGCGCCTTTGCGCGACGCGTCTTGGCCGGTGCTCTCGCGTCGGATTGAAGGTTTGCGATCTTCCTCGTCTTGGTTATCAGGGGCGCGCTCCACAGGGTTTGCGTCTGTGAGACGATCCCGGGCATCGCGTCCCTGAGGGCCGTGAGGTCGATCGTGGTGGTGGCACGGACACTTGTGGATCCGGTGGGTTCCACTTGTGTCGGTGCTGATGTTGTTGCTAAAGGCGCAAATGCAGCCGGGGGAGGCAAAAGCAGCGCATGTGATGCAGCAGGCGACTTTGCCTCCGCGCCTTGCGGCGCAGTTGGTTTCGGCGCTTCCTTGGATGCAGCCTGATGGTTCTTAAATACCTTTTTTTTACCCATAGGTACAAGGTGATTGTTGCTTCATTCTCAGCGGCGTTCCACCCTCCTTGGAGCCCGCAAAAGGGGACGCTGTTTGCACAAGCGCCAAAACTACCCCGAGAATATAGGTTCCCTCCTCAACAAGACGAGGACGGACATCAGTCCGAAGGACCCGGGTACGATTTGCCCCCGTGTGGAAGGATGTAACCACACGAGGTCGCACCGGGCCCCGCGGGTGAGCCGTCTCGCCTCGAACAGATTCAGGAACCTCGCCAGACATCCCTCTTACGGGCATGTCGCAGCCGATTGACCATATGTGGCTAGCATATGGCCTCCCGTTTTGGGTGAAATCCAGGCCAAAGAGGCGTGTTGCTGTCAACGGACACTGACTCCGGTCCACTGAGCAGCTCAACCATCCAGGACCCCTTCATCCCCCCATACGGGTCTCCACGCACGGCACAAACACGTGGGTGGCTAAGTTCCCCAACCTGCCATCAGCTATTTTGTGATGACAGGCCCGCAGCTGTATAGCCACAGCTGAGCTGCAGTGTGGGGTGGCTGGGGGACCGGTTTATAGGCGCCGGTGGTTCGCCTTCGCTTCCATCTATCGGCTACAGTGACTCCGGGGAGGATGTAAGTATGTGGAACCCGTTGATGAGTCACAGTATTACCAGGGTGTACGACGAGGACGTTAGACAGAAACTTGATGATGGGCGCCCATAGCCAAGGACCACATTCCCTTGGCGTACGCTGATCGGCGTTACCTGGTGCTTACCAGCGACAGTCTACCAGCTTGACTGCCACCCCAGGGCCGTTTGATAACCATCACCCAACACCCCTAATATGTATTAGTTTATTTATAAATATTATAGTAATGGTATGTATTCTATGTTATGGGCCATAGTTGGCTGAAATAAAGGTATACATAAATAAAATAAATTAAGATTCGACCTTGCCGAACAAGACTGCGATAGTCTAGTTGCAAGACGTCTGGACTGTTCATCCAGAATACTGCAAGTTCAAATCCTACGCGCAGTTGAATGTTTCTTTTGGCAAAAGCATTATTTTTTGTTCCCTCTGCTATGCTTTTCCGATTAATTTCTTGGGAGATTCAAACCTTAGACGAGTTTTCTGGTGGTCACTATTGTAGTGTCTGCCTTTCAAGAGATAAAATGGTTAGATATTAGTATGGGGGGGATTGTCTTTTGTAATACAATAATAATTTTATTTCTTTGATATGTTTTTTGTCGATTATTTTTACAGTTGTGGAGTTACTTGGACTCTGAGGTAGCTGCGACGCCAATGCCTCCAGAATACGCTGATTACAAGGCGACTATACTCTGCAAGGATTGTCATAAGGTAAATTACATAACTTTAGATTTAAATCCACACTTTACTTACTTTTTCTAGAACTATAATTCTGTAAGTCGTGCGATTTGCAACTATTATTATACTATGATTTTTCTAGTAACTAAAAATGAAAACCGTCCTTGCTACTACGATATAATGATGCAATTCGATTGACTTGACGTCGGCGTAGCGAGCGTGTTTTGTTTTTTTATCTACCCTTAGACAACCGCACGTTTTATGTCATATTTCGTAGTGGTAAGGATGATTTTCACTTGTAGTTGGAATCGGTCGAATTGCATCGCATCGTATCATGAGGAACCTTAAGTGGTAGCGCAAGCTATTTTGCACCTTATGAACATAAATATTCTTACTATATAGATAATAAACAATTTTTATTTTTCTCTGCAGCTGTCGACGGTCAAGTTCCATGTGGTAGGACTGAAATGCCAGCACTGCGGCGCCTACAACACTTGCCAGACCAACGGATTTCATAAGTTAGTATATAAATGTTTTTTTTTTTAGTTTCTTTGAATGTCGTTACTGTTAGTCAGCTCTAAAGTCTGAAAACCAGTCTTACCATGGGTTATCGTATTACCAAGTTACTGGGTTGTGGAGATTCGATAGGCACTCACTCCATATAAAATACTGATATCCACCTGCATCTAGTTCGACTGGAAGCCGACCACAATATAGTTGGGAAAAGGCTAGGCAGATGACGATGATGAGTTTATTTGAATGAATAGAGGCTCAATATCGCATCTATATTCAATCACTTGTTTCTTTCACGTGCCTCTATGTATTTATGTAGCATTTATTTCAGCATGAGCGTTTTTCTTACGATGTGCTGAAGTCATCAATTCCAAACTTTTTTATTGTTTTTGTGAACGTAAAGCGAGATTTGTTCCACTGTGGGCACGAGATGGCGCTAGAAGACTAGTATAGCTATTTCTTTCTCACAGTAGAAATACTCTCACTTCAAGACGTTAGGCAGTAATCTGACCGGCGGCGAGAAAACAAGTAACTACAAGAAACGCACAATGAATGTACATTCCGTGTAAACGAAAGAGATGCATATATTAATAGTTACTCTCTGACTGTTCACACTGCTGGCGACGACTTTCTTTATTCGTTTTGTCGCTGAACGACGAGCTTTCAAAAATAAACTCGTTCAGCGATACTCATTCTGAGATGCTCGCTCGGCTCGCTTGATCATTTCTTTACAGAGGAATGAGCGACCGCGGGCGAGTGGCGCGAGTAATCGCTTGTCTTACTTGCACACGACAAAACTATCGAAACTACACTCGGTTCCCGCTGATCGCCAACTCTTGAGTTTCTAGTTTTACTCGTTCATCGTCGGCAGTCGGACCACTGCCTCATGGTAGGCCCCTTGTACTGTAAACTATTCATAATATCTCCTCTTAATTTCTAGGGACTCAAACACCACACAAGCCGCCGACTCATCCACCGCGACATCAACGTCCACAAGTCGTAGCGGATCTTCTTCCGCCACATTCCCAGAGACGCGCGAGGAATCACAGAACGAGGAACTGCCGCGAGCTAACCCACTTGATGAACCGCCGCAGGCTTGACACATCATGTAGGCACACACTTGCAAAAGGACACGACTAGTCGCAAGACCAGTCGTACGATTAGTCGTACGACAAGTCGGAAGTCGGAAAGAAAGTCGTGAAGTTCGGCGGGAGTAACGGAAGCTTGATTGTATGTGTCTTTATTTTTAACTCAAAACGGGAATCGTCCAAAATTACTGTTATTTGTTTACAGGTCGATAGCCTCCAACGACAAAATATTACTAGACTCCTAATAACAGGCGACCGATGTCTGTCAACACATTAGGCAAAAAAGTCTTATATCCGTCTTATTTCGACCACTCCTGTGAGCCATAAAAATACCTTGAGACAGAACAGACCTTGAGTTAGCCAATCACAACGCAGTACCCCGTCCCCCTCGCTTACGTACCTCAGCGAGTTGACAGAATAGTTTTTGTTCCTTAGATCGTGCATGCGGAGTCTAGTAATTTATCGTCGTTGATAGCCACATAACTTGTGAATTATATATACATATTTAACTTTTTAATTGTAAATAGAGGATATTTTATTAATATTATGCCGGATATAATCAAATGTATGTCTCTTTAAGCACAGTTTTGTCTTTTCTTGTGTTAGCACCGTTTGACAGTACATTCGCTTCATTGAAATTTAAAAAAATATTTAATATCTAAGATAAATATCTTTGCCATCACACTTATTATATTTTTTTGTAAATATCACATATAATAAAAAAAAAGAAAACAAGGCGTTAAATATGAGTTGTAATTATGGTGTAGCGAGCAATTAGCATCGCGCTGCGGTACAATTGGCAAAACTGGTAAATATGCAGGCTACTAACGCCATCTACATTTTAAAAGTAAAGTGCAGAATTATTTGCTGTCGTTTACGCAAAAATTTTATACCAAGGAATTTTTTAACAAATCACACACAAAATACTGATAAATTGAAAGAAAAAAAAACAAGATTCCATTTTCATAAACTTTATGCAAAATGCAAGAATCTCTCAAAAGTAATCTTGCTCAGTCGTTACGAAATTTTACTCTGTCCAGTATATATAGGTAGAAAGGTCTGTAGATAATGGCAACTTTTTTATACTATTTCAAGACTAAAACGGTTCACAATTTTCGCCATATTAAGACCTGGTTACCTACCATGATGTTTTAATGCGTGAGTAGTTCAGCTGTGGGAACGAGATGGCGCTAGACGACTTGTATAGCTCCGTCTCTTTCCCACAGCGGAACTACTGACGCTTTAAGACGTCATCGTAAGCCAGCTGTTCCGAAGACTGGGGATTAGAAGCTTCTATATGGCTGAAAAATAATATTTGAAGATGGCGCTCATTTTTCTGCTTCGATTACAGTCTGCATACGTAATTCACACTGCCTCTCGCATTAATGACGATAAACCTATTTTATGTTGAAACTAGTCGATAAACTGTCAAGCACTTCTTGTCTTACATCTTTTTTACTTTTATTTTATTGCGAAATTACTGGTTTTTAATCGAAAAGGCACTGAGTTCGAAGTCTCGTAGTTTAATACTAAGTTCCCATCTTTTACATATTTATTATCAAAAGCTCTTAAAAGTATTTTCCTATGTAATTGTGTGACTAAATATAATCTATGTACGATGTCTTGAAATAATAGCTTTTTTATGCAATATCTTACAAGTAATTAGTATTTTAAAGTTTTTTAAAAATTAAATAAAGAATGTCCACCTTACATATGATTAAACATGTTAAAAAATTCTTGTAGGACTCCATAATCTAGTTAAGAAGAAAGTTAAGAAAAAATTTGACGCTCAATCATACTTAAGTAAGTGCACTATAAATTGCTGACACAATAGTTAGAAAAAAATCTTTTAATCCATGAAATTATTGTATGTTTTGTTATTAAATGTGAAAAACGGATCAACGCTTGAATATTTCAAGCTGTGTTTATTAGTGATCATCATAGGTCCGAATTACGTAGAGTTATTTATGTACTTATACAGCGAAAGAATAAAGTGGATATGTCCGAAATCCCGGAATTATTTTTAAAGAAGAGATGAAAATCTGTGATTATAGAAGTTTATTTCATCTGTCACTGATTTTGTTATTATTATTAATTATTTGTAATACTGTTTTCCACGAGATTGTTTATTAAAAATCCGGGGAAGGTCCATATTAATATCAACATTTCGATGCAACTACCAAAATAACTCTACATAATGGTGATCATGGCTTAATAAAATCAAGTTTTCATTGGCATCTGATAAAACGTGGAGCAAAATGACACGCCTTATATAAGAAAGTTCATGAAACCATTGCAGACATTCACTGTCCTTCTTGTGATTAAAATACAATTCTTAAAACGTTAAAATAGTTGCCTGAATACCTGAATACCTATTTCGCCGTATGTACTTTTATAAAAAATAAATGTTTTCCATAATATTGTGCCTTGTCCAATTAAAATACTTCTCATTAAAATCTGCAAACAAGATTTTGCAATTTTGAGTTCTAATGATAGCGATTTTAAGCTCTATTTTACATTAGCGACCCGGTTTAAAGAGCAATATTATATATAATGTAAAGTTTATATGTATAAAACATGTTTAAATGTAGTTATTTGTATTTGTATAACCGTTTTGCTATTCCCCAATAGTTATAGTTTTAGAAATATTTGCTAGATGTGTCTCAGTTTGTAATTGGTAATGTTAAGATATTATATTATTAATATTTATGTAGTTTATGCTTAGCTTGATTAATAAAAATTTTAGAGAATGTCGGCCTTATTACAAAAACTAAATAAACCTTGGTTTAAACCTGTAATAACAAGTCCAGGCTAATCTTCAGAACCATGGTTTAAATTTCTCCGTATTACAAAACTTAGATAAAACGTAGACTTTAGTACCGTCATTTGAACCATTGTCTTAACGTTTAAATACGCCATATGTACTAACAATTAAATCTAGCACGTTTTAATCCATTTTGGGTGAAAATAACACAAAAACAACAGCACAGTGAAAAAGTATCTTTGAGAAACTTTGACACACCTTTGACAGCTACGACTGTTAAGACCATAGTTTATCGCAAAACCAAGATTTGTAATAACGTTTGTGTAAACCGTAGTTTTTGGTGATATAAACCTTGGTTTTTACTTAAACCCCATTTTGTAATAAGGCGGTGTATGTTTAAAAATATATTGCAATATTGTGATATTGAAAACTGGCTATATTTGACAATGATATGATGATAAGTAAATAAATCAACGACGATATATTACTAGACTCCTAATAACAGGCGACCGATGTCTGTCAACACATTAGGCAAAAAAATCTTATATCCGTCTTATTTCGACCACTCCTGTGAGCCGTAAACATACCTTGAGACAGAACAGACCTTGAATTAGTCAATCACAACGCAGTAGCCCGTTCCCCTCGCTTACGTAGTACCTCAGCAAGTTGACAGAATAGTTTTTGTTCTTTAGATCGTGCATGTGGAGTCTAGTAATATATCGTCGTTGAAATAAATAAACGAGAATAGGCTATTCTATTGAAAGAAAAACGAAGAAATATTTAAATCACATTTTTTTCCTTTATTTGCGTAAATGAAAAATTGAAGCTTTAAAAGAATTGTCTTTGTAAAAATTCATTGAGTTAAAAAAAAAAAACATTATTTTCAATACTTTTACTGATGGACTAAATATGCAATTTGATGATGCTGGAAACTATCTTATTATTTGCCGGAAAAGTTAAGTCAAGTAATTAGTTTTCTTTATTTTTAATTCTTTCTCACATTAAAGTTATACTGCTTTATGAGAATGTATTTAACTTTAAGAGATGTTCACCCTTATTACAATAGTAGAAGGTTGATGTTTGATTGGGAAAATTTGACAGATTGGGGTAGTTTGACTTGCTGACATCTATGCTTATAAAGGGTCTAAAAAGGCCACTCAGAATCATGATATAAATTACGATTAAATAATTCTTTATTATGTACTTTTTATTCCATTCTATGAATTTTGTACCTAGCATTTCGTAAAATATGATTCTGACGAAAGACCCGGCCCTATTATTACATTATTATATAATATACTAAGTTACACTATGCAATATGTTCGATTGCTGGGAAATAATATAAAATAATTATATATCTTCGATAATTAATTTTAAGCCACATTTTGGAGTCCAAAAGTACCTTTGTAAGGTTTCCTAACTGTGAAATTAATATAAAGTTAGATCGTTGTTCTACTTCTTATAATTATGTTGTTTTGCGTTGTATAAACAAATACGAATGCAGCAAATAAAATACGATATTTATAATACCATTCATTGTTGTTTCTCTTAAAATTATCTCTCACAAAACTCCTATATTTCCCTGTCTTACCTTCTTGGCCTAATGACGTCTTAAGGCGAGAGAACGCCTCAAAGAGCGTCAGCATGATGACGGGCCCCCCTCTAGAGGGCCAAAGCCTGCCGGGGTCGCGGGACTTATACCATTGCTGTGTCCCCGGAACATAAAGGGCTATTGAAGGACACCGTGGATAGTCAGTGCAAGTCTGACAGTCCCTCCTACCCTGCCGTGGGAAGGCGGAAACACATTATTAAAACGTAACACGACCCGATGCAATGCGATGCGTGTTGAGTCGAATCAAATGTATTGTTTTCTACAGACCAGAATCACACTATGAACATCAGACGCGACGCCATACAGGGAACGAGGTGGCTTTAGACGAATTGAATGGCTTGTTTTACTCTCATAGTCTGATGTGACGGCAATCGGATCCGACACGGTCGTAGAGAGATCAGGCGCAGGACTTAACGTGCTTTCCGAGGCACGGATTCCAACATGTACTGGGTAATTAGGCAATAAAAATACAAAATGCTTCGCAAAAACACTTTATTCTTTCAAACGTTATTACAAAAAAATATATAAAACGTTTTCCTAAACTAGGAATGACTTGGGAATGTAAGAAGCACACTGTACACTTGGGGACAAAATTATGGTTTTTTTCAATATGAAGCTGAATTTCGACGCACTAACATGAGTGTGTTATACATACATATATGGTAGATAGACCATAAGAAATTAAAAATAGCAATACATTTAAAACAATTGATCAACTGATTTCCGAACGAAATTAGTTGTTAGTCAAATATTTTACAGAATTAAAATTAAAGTTACAAATAAATGCTAAGTAAATTTCTAAATTATCTAATCAAGTTTAAAAAAGGTTCTACAATACAAGATTTGTTTATTATGGCTTATTTAATTATTTTTTTAGCTAAAATGCATGACAATCTACTATTGGTTAAGTATGGCAGTAATGTTTGTTGGAAGGGGTAGAATTCTAAGTTTATAAAAGTAGATGTACCCGCACATTCTTGGTCATTACGCTGCGACTGTTCAAAGAGTAAAGACGTGTCCTGTGTGGTGTTAAGTTTATTCTATGTGAAATAATAATGGTGAATCCAAGTATGTGATGCTGAAAGTTATGTGTCCTGATGTTCTACAATGATAATGTAAGTAAATTGATTTTTATTATGACAATATTACTGATAATGTTAGTTTTACAATATTATGTGTACTGATAAAATATGTTGCCACGGAGTTTCTTCTCTACGAAGACCTAGGGTTTGTGAACGGAGGTAGCTTGGCAATAATACCTACTCCTGACCCTTTGCTTTTCTGTGTAAGCCCATTCCTATAAGTAAACATCCTGATCTCTAAAACTTCATAATTAAGTAGATAGATAAAAACCAGGAATATACACCCTATTTCTACCAAGTGCGATGTATGTAAATACGCTGATTTATTACATAAAATATTGCAACTACCTACCTTTCCTTTTAGGACATTTTTTTTAACACCCTAAGAGACAGGAAAATGATTTTTTATTTCGGTTTATTTAAAACTACATAATAATATTTTGTTTCTATAGAATCATTAGCAAGTCCAAATTAAAACGATGCAATGTAAAATGTAAGAACTTATGATATTTTTGTCCTCAAGTGTAAGAAAAAGTAGGGTTATTTTATACATAGGTAACAGCATGATTATGAAGATACAATTTCACAATTAAATCTAGCACTTAAGAATATTATTTTTTTTAATACAAAAACTTATTACATAGAAAATGAAATTATTAAAAGGAACCTTGTGTTTGCTATAAATATATTGCATATAAATATGTACACATATTTTTATACAAAATAAAATAAAACTGTATTTTACATCGGTACAAGTGATGTATGAAAAATTCATTAAGACTTACTTTCTTAGTAACAAAAAATATGAGTTAATAATTTAATGTAGGTATTATAAAAGAAGTAACGGGACCCCATGTCGTGGATTACGGCCCACGCTCCCAGACACACAGAAAGGTCCTTGTCCCAGCAGTGGGAAAACAATACATTTATATTCTTAAATAGCTGCCATAATTAAGATAAATATTCAACAAATATGTACACAGTTGGTCAAAGAGAAGAAGGTCGACGTCTAAATGCAGTATTTTTACTTTATGGCAACTTGGCAATCGAAAATATGAATATTATTTTATTTAATATCTAATTATTTCGTTACCTTTATGTTTACACGTCGAATTACAAATATATAAATCGTTAGACGAGCTCTTTGGGCGCGCGAAAAAGTAACTGAGAAGAGAGAATTCACATAGGTACGATTTATTTCATTTTTTAAGCCAGACAGCTAACGAAACAGACGTGACTATCTTTAAGGCCGATCTAACGATTTAAATATTTATTGAAATACATTTAATACCACAACAAGAGTTATCAAAAGCTACCAATATTGTTGAATGAGCAATCGTTACAATTGAGCTCATCGCGCAAGTTTAAAAATAACAGTACAATGTTACATGGTTGTATTGACGCGTGATTATGGTTGCAATTTACGCCGCCATCTAAAAGCCGTACACATTGGGCCAAAGCAGTGGGCCAGCATGTTTGGCCAAAATTTCAAATGTCACTGTTTACACATTGGGCCAACGTGTGAACACTGTTTGCGAATCACACCGAGATCCTTATTGGTGCACGAAAAACCGACAACATTCAGTTGGCCGGCCAATACTGCCGCCAACTACCAACATACCGCCAAGTAGGCCAGTACACGCTGGCCCAATGTGTACAGCGGGCTTTGCATATTGTATATACATACATATAACGCCATTTTCCCATATTTATTTAGACATCAATTACAAAATGCAGAGGCACGAAAAGGCTCAATTTACATTGCCGCACAGTGAAATGTAAGCGATATTTTCCGATAAATTACAAAGCCTACTAAAAACTTACAAAGCATTACCAACTTTAATTTAGCTTTATGTTCTTACATTAACTCACGCGATTTACGTATGTGGGTAGTCAGTAATTACAAAAAAACATTAATTTAGTATATTTGAAGCGATATTTTGACGATGATCTGTTTTAAGGATCGGATTTTCGGATGCATTTTCATATTTTAAGTTACAATGTTGGCTAGAATGGAACGAGTAGTACCTACTGGTTAATTTATTTAAATATTTGTAATCTTCTCAATAACATAGGTTTCATTTAAATCAACTATGCAAAAATTGCATTTGAATAAGCGTACCTACTTTTTTTATCGTTGTAAAATCATCAAACGAGTCTACCCACCCAGGGCAGGGTAGGAGGGACTGTCACACTTGTACTGACTGAAGATAAAAATGCATCTGAATATCGAATCACTATTCATGATTCAGAAAAATCACTGAATCGATACTGCCAAAAATTTTACAATTTATAGCCTCAGTTGGCAGTGGTAACTATAAATTAAGAAATCTCTAATTTCGTTAGGTGATAACTACTTAAACACTTTTTTAAACTATCACGGTTTGCTTCATAACTTAAAATGTCACTTACGGGATATCTTCCGTGATTATTAATTTGTTTGAGTTCCCGATATTTCGACGCTGTTGCAAGCGTCATGATCGCGGGTTGACTCAGTCAACCCGCGATCATGACGCTTGCAACAGCGTTAATCACGGAAGATATCCCGTAAGTGACATTTTAAGTTATGATAACTACTTAGTATCTAATTAATATATTATTTTCTGATAAAATTGCTCTGCTATCTATTAAATAAATGAAGAATCAACTAGAAAAGTTAACCATGGATGCATTTAAATGCATACTTGACATTTAAATTATTCTCAGTATGAAACTAAGAATATGATGTGTTCTAACTAAAACAAAGAATTAACCTTAGTTTTACAGTTTTTTGGTGCGCATGATAATCCACCCATTATACGGCCATCGGTAAGCGAACTTGCGACCATCTCGTTATTTTTTTATACGTCTCGTCCTATCCAAAAGTATTCTTGTCATTTATTCGTTCGTTAAATGTACCCTCTTTACGCAGAACAAAGCAATCGGGTTCGCCGAATAAATTGAACGCGAAATTCCCGTAATTTTCCGAGGCCAACAGTCGCTTCGGTTAGGACATAGCCTGAAGCAGATCTTTTATTTTGATTATTAAGACTAGTCTGGGTCTAAATTGAGAGACAAAAGCCTGCGATGGAGCAAGCGTAGGTACCCAGAAGAACTTTGAAATCAGGCTGTATCGTTCGGTAAAATTGAGTGCATGTTCTCGCCAACAGATGGCGCTTTCTGATTTTTCGAACAAATAAGTGACACAAGTACGCTTCGGTTAGGACGCAGAGTTTAAAGTTAAACTAAATAATTATATTATGCACATGTACTTGTTATGTTTGAGATCATACTTCAACACAACTCTCGGTTAGTTTACAATATGGCCTTGTGAGATAGGCAGTTTATTATTACTATATTCTATAACTAAGCACCTATGAAAACTTGAAACTGCGTGAAGCGGCCGCCCGCTAAGGGCATCCATCATTTCTTCTTTGAAACATCATCAAATGAGATGGAAAAAATCTGGCGATCACTTAAAGAGTCGAAATATTTTTTTGTTATCATAGATTGTTATAATTTCAATTTTTATTTTCAAACAATATATTTAGCAATATAAAAAAAATATCAGCCTATGCTAGTGATCACAAATTGTTTTTGATGTTTGTACAGTCGGCAAAAAGGCTAGGTTTGCAGGCAGCCCCTTTGCATAGCACCGCATGGGCGTCCGCATAACAGTTTCAGCATTCTACCATGGTTCTTTTGGCGCGGCCATTGTTAAAATCAACGCTTCATCTTGATTTTCACTAATGTTTATCAACAGAGCCCTTAAATGAAACGCTAAAAGAACCATACAAGATTATTATTATATTTTACTAACTTTAAGATTGTTTGCATGACACATCCAAAAGAAACATTTTACATTTTTCTTCGAAGTTTTTCATAACCCATAAAAAAACAATTTTTGTTGTACTAGCGCGTAAGTCGGTAATCGGTATTTTAAAGGAATCGGGGTAGTACTCTGTGGCAATTTTCGTCGATTTCCATACGGTTAGTTATATGCCAAAAGGTAAAAGATATACAGCCTTGCAAGTATAAGTAATAGTTTATACAAAATGCGAACATTTTAAAAATATGGATGTATAATGCAAATGACTAAAAAATAAACTGAATTTTTAAAATAACCTAAGACCATTATCAGAGGTCCTTTCACATATTAATTTCGAAGTACGCACTTATTACAGTAACTAAATTAAAATACACCATGCATTAAGATAAGCTATCAATATTGCAGATTTGATAACGCAAAAGCGATAACAATTTTATTAATTGACTAAAGCGTTAACTTCTTTTATACAAGACAACATTTTATATACATTTATACAAACAAAGATCTTTTGGCGTGTGACCTATATGGTAACTAATGCCGACGTCCCCATTTTGTTTTTGTCTATACCTACTATTACTGAAGTCTTTAGATGCCAAACTCATATAAAATACAACCAGGGATACAAAAAAGCAGAATGAAGCAAGATCTAGGCAAAGGCAGCCTTATGAGAATCGCGATATAGTTCATTTTCTAGGGCTGGCTAATTTTACGATAGCAAAATACCCTGCCGGGGTCGCGGGACTGTCTCACCTGGTAACCGTGGCCCTGGTACGGCGGGGCTATTGAATGATCACCGTGGATTTTAGTCAGTACAAGTCTGACGGTCCCTCCTGTCCTGCCCTGGGCGGACTTATAGGATGATTTACAAAGTAAAAATATATATACTATATAGATCTACTCCTTGGAATGGGCATATACAGTACTTTCATAGTTACTTTGTGACTGGGACTGTAGCACCATGTATTATTATTTTTGAAATACTATTTTATTATATATGTCCCGACAATTCAAGTAACGTGCCTACTCGAAAATAATAATTTGATTTTCATTGGTTTAATTTTGACTATCTGGCCAGCGACCCGTAGGAAAAGACAATAAGTTCCACAGAAAATTTAATTTCAAAGCTACCATTATTATCTTCTTGACAATGTCACTGAAACGCCAAAAGATCTTTGTAGTTACGTACGTTAATTCCCGTAGTACCCAGCTTTTAAAATTTTCCAAAATTATGCTGTTTTTAATGTTACTCAATTCAATTTTGAGATACAAGATACATATATCGCGTAGCGTGGCTAGCGGCGCTAAAGCAAGTTAATATCCAGAAGCATTTAAGATGTGAAAAATAGTATGTTTTAAATGGTTAAACTTCAGCATTCACTTGTATTGAGCATTCTTGCGAATGTTACATTACAGATAAAAAGCGAGCGCGTTTTAGCGAGCATTCTAACGAGCCTTCTGGCGATCTAACAGTCAACTCTGATCTTCATAAAGAAAATTTTTTGACGACCATCAATTAGAATGTTCGCTAGAAAGATCGTGAGAATGTTTGTAGCGATTTAATCTAATTTTCGAGTGGGGTCCTGGTGAACTGTAATACAGGTATTGCTATACCTACAATAGGCCAGTCTCTCACAAATTTAGTAAATGAAATATTGTTAGTGTTAGAATGATTATTTCTTTTTAAGTTTGTGATGAGAAAATAAATACATTATTATTATTTACTCTATGCTAAGCTCTTTCAACAATGTTAAATGCTCGAAGTTCTGTTACAAGTCAATGCTCAAGTCTATGAGCACCTTTTAAAAGCTCTTTCACAAAGCATTGCTTGCTCTTTCCATTCCTTGTCTTAACAAACTCCACACATTCGTTCTTATCGCAAAACTTCGCCATTAAAGACAGATTTTTAACAATTTTCTACTTAAATGAAAGTCTTACATTATATTAAGGAAGTCCATGGAAGTCAAAGTCTGTGTACAGCTGTTCCACACGCCTGTAAACTTCATCGCAGGATGCTAACATTTGCGGTAAGATGGCTAAGGCTGCTGTAAGACTCTCGTCTGAGCCAAAGATCTGGAATGAAGGATATAAATTGTCACTATTATGATAAAGAAAGAGATATAGATAGAAAAGAGTGAAAAATACGACCATGTCGAATATGACTACGATGGCCCAGATGGGAAGACGTCTGGTGTACCGAATCAGAAGCGTCAGTTTCAAGTCCTGTTCGCAATCGTTTTTCTTTCCACAAGAAGAAAATAAAATTCGCGACGTATACGTTATACGTATAAAAACCGGTCAAGTGCGAGTCAGACTCGCGCACTGGGTAGCATAATCCGCAAAAAAAATATGTTGTCTAGGACCCCCTTAAACATTTATTTTATTCTGTTCTTTAGCATTGTGAGCGACATAAAAATATTTGTCAAAAGTTCGTCTGTGTAACTATATCTATTAGTATTTTTTTAAAGAAATAATCTGTGAAAATTTCAACTGTCTGACTATCACGGCTCATGAGATACAGCCTGGTGATATACAGACGGACAGTAGTCTTAAGTAAAAGGGTCCTCCTTACCCTTTGTGTACGGAACTCTGTAAAATTTTGTCACCGTCACAGCTCAGTATCACAGTTACTGTACCATAACGTGATAACTGCTATTGTTGCGATTACGCAAAAACACGTTGCCTGCATACTTATCTATTATGACCTAAGTATGTACAAATCATAGATATTTATATTGTTGTTACCGGAAATGTATATCTAGGAATTGTGCACAACTACTAGGAAATTTATAAAAAGTGATTAAAATGTGCAGGTAGAAGGAACCCCGTTGCGCAGGGCTCCTATTTCCGCCTGTAAGGTTCAAAGGAACCGTACCTGGGGTTGCCCAAGAGTTGTTGGTACCTTTGAAAGTAGACTGGGCAACCCGAGATTCGGTTTGGTTAGGTTTCACACATTTTCGGGCGATTCTAGGAAGTACATACAATTTCCTAGGAATTGTATACAATACAGCTTAACATGGATACAACGAATACTAAAGTGAAATATTTAATACAGCACACAATTGTTAAATGTTTGTTTTTATTGATATCTGTAAATTGTATAATCATTAAAACAAAGCAATAAAAATATGAATTTATGACTGACTTCCAAATCTACCTCATTTATGAGCTCATAATGCTAACTTGATTAAATCAACAATCGATTTATATTTTTTTATAATATCTACTATGCTAAAATTATAGTCTTTGTGAGTTTATTTGTAGTAACTAAGCCTGGACCGTGGAGCTTGGCACAAACAAGGGAAGGCCTATACCCAGCAGTGGGTGAAGACGGGCTGTGGATGATGATGATGGTGAACTAAGCCTGGACACCAATCAGAATCAAGGGTAAAAATAATATTTATAAGTATGGAACCCTTACTCAGATTCCGCGCGATCTTGAATTGCCAGTTAAGACTAATAAAAACGGTACCAATTATAAGGTTTAACAGTTAACTTTAAATCGGTACCAAATTCTTTCAAATCACGCCATTATTTAAGGAGCTATGTCGGATCAATACCAAGTATTTGATTCCATATTTTTGCTCGCGAGTGTAGATATATAGCGACAAAGAAAGTTAGCAAGCATAAATTATGTTATCAGATGATCAAAAGACAAATGGCGGAAGGTATTGCGTCATAAGTCATACCACTATAATTAAGATAGCTTGATAAGATATTAATCGAAATAATACAACTAAAGTCATGCTAATTTAAAGTGGTGACACTTATAACATTATTTTGAAGCGATGGAATTCCCTTTTTCAGTATTAATGACGAAGATATGTGATTACTGATATCAAGATACAGAATTTTCGAGGGCAGCGTCAAAAGTACGTTGAGTACACAATTACTGTCTTGCGACTATCTAGACCGTCAAGTCTTGAAGCTAGGACCTAGGTCGTAGCTTAGCCACTTCATAGTTTTTGACAAAACATTCGGTAGAGTAGGGTCATTTAGCCAATCGTATTTTCATAAATTTAACTTCTTACTTCTGATACATCTTACGTTCCAAAGTGAAATGGAGTAGAAAACTCCCCAAAAATACAGTAGTACCCCATTTTTTTATGAATATTTTTTGAACAATTTTAAACTAAAAGTGGCCGAAACCGATGGTTTGAACGGACACTAGAAATCAATTAACACAGCCGAGCTAGCGTTCCTACTTGTGCAGTAGATATTGATTGGCTCCACAAATAGTTATAATTGTTAAACTGTATTGATTGTCAAGGTTTTCTTTCTACGACCTTGTTTTGAAGTAGCAGAAATAAGGCAATTCAGTTTTATTTTGAGCTGATGAATGGCTTGATTTTTTCTTTTTTTGAAAAAAGAACTTGCTTATTACCGGTGTGCTAGAACAGGTGGAATTAGGAATCTGTTTATCCAGTGCCAGTTGCAAAATCAAAATAAGACAAATTCAAAATCCGTGACATGTTTCATACATTTCTATACATTTATTCTTTTCTTACAGCTCGCTGCCCCGCGCTTATTCACGGCTCACAGCGGCAAGTTTGTCAACGGGCCGTATTTTAGTAGGTAATAGACAATATTTTTTAATTGACTGACATAAAAAAAAATAGGGCAGTTCTATTATGATGATTGATTAAATTGATGATCTATAAAGAGTGTCCATGGAGTTTCATACCTGTTCTTCTTCATAGAGATCTAATGCTTGACGGCACGGGTAGCGCAGTGGCTGCTGCACTGCGTGTCACGGGTTCGATTCCCGCACGGAGCAAATATTTGTATGATCTACAAGTACCTAGTTGTTCCGGGTCTGGGCGTTTTGTGTATGTGATTTTATATGTTTGCAAACGCACCCACGACACAGAAAAAATTCTAGTGTGGGGCAACGATTTTAAAAAATAAATGCTCGAAATGGGCATGTACGGTATTTAAAAATGTCATATTTATGACTGAGACTAATAGCACCATAATTTTGTAGTATTTTTCTTTAGTCAAACAACAAATCAAAAGTGCTTGTAAATTGGCCTACTTGAAATAAATGCTTTGATTATTTACCTTTTTCAATAGATCCGGTCTCGCCGGCAGCGCATGCATGGCCAGGGTAGCTGCTTTCCTGATGTACCAGGGGTGGAAGCTCGCCAGGGTCTCATTATAAGACGTCTGGCATGTTGTACACGTGTTCATATGCTCGTCAGCTTCACTCAGGCGTTTCAGGAACAGGCGTATGAAGTCTGAAACAAATGCTTGCGTTATTTGGGAATGGAGGTATGTTTGTGTGGGTGGGCTGAACTTTGTCATCGGTATAGTAAAGATGGGTAGAAAAAATGAGAAAAAATGAGAAAAAATGAGAAAAATGAAAGCTCAGTGGGGTCGTGGGGCTATTCGGGGTCTCGGGACCGTCCTATTAGGTGACGTAACCCTGGAACGTAAAGGGCTATTGGTGGAACACTGTGGGTTTAAGTCTGATAGTCCCTTCCGTCTCGCCCTAGGTGACAGGACTCATTCGATGACTTTAGAAATAAAAAAAAGTGGAAACCAAAATGTGTTAGCGCAATGGCTGCGTTTGATTTCCGCAAAGAACAATGATTAGTATGATCTACAAATAGTTGTTCTATTATGGGTGTTTGTGTTGTGAGTTTATAATTTTAAACGCACCAACGATACAGGCGAAATTCCTGGTGTGGGGCAATGTTTCACATTCCGAAACAGTTACTGAAATATAATAACTAATTCAAGACCAATCAATTGAAAAAGTCCTCAATCTGTCAAGTTTCTTCAATAGATTATCAACGTTTTCATCATAGTGGAAGTTTAATGTATTATATTTGACAGATTCGGGTAGGTTGACCTGCTGGCGTCTGTACATTCGAATCGTCAATATTAATATTCAACGACGATATATTACTAGACTCCGCATGCACGATCTAAGGAACAAAAAATATTCTGTCAACTCGCTGAGGTACTACGTAAGCGAGGAGGACGGGGTACTGTGTTGTGATTGGCTAACTCAAGGTCTGTTCTGTCTCAAGGTATGTTTACGGCTCCCAGGAGTGGTCGAAATAAGACAGATATAAGACTTTTTTGTCTAATGTGTTGACATACATCGGTCGCCTGTTATTAGGAGTCTAGTAATATATCGTCGTTGTTAATATTCAAACAAAAAATACTGATCACCATGCCATAGCAACATTGTGTCCAATTGAAACAATTGAAAAAATATCAATTGTCTTCATTGAATTAATGCTTACGTTGCCAGCTTCCTCTGAAGATAAATAATTTACGGTTATTGTAATATATCGGCTATCCGTTAAATTGTATCTAATTTACAACCAATGATTCCATATTTCCAAGTAATTTAGCATGATCGAGGTACCTTTTTGTTTCTTGAAAACAACTCGGGACATTTGCATTTCTTTAGGAGTTCTAAGAAATAATTTGGTTGTAAAATAGCTCCCATACATTGTTTTGGCAGATTTCTAACATTTTACCAATTAGCCTGTTCATTTTTTCGCTTGGTAAAATTATCAAATGAGGTGCCCCACCCGGGGCCGGGCAGGACGGACTGTCCGACATGTACTGACGGTGAAGGAACATCCACGGTGTCCTTCAATAGCCATTTACGTTCCGGGAGCACGGCAGGCGTCAATTATCAATAACCCTTTATTCATTTTTATTTCTTTCATGACAGGAAATAAAGATGTCTGGGACAAGAATATCCAACACACCCGCGTGGTGGATAAAAACCAGACATTCTAATATAGGCTAGGGGACCATTTCCTCTGACACCGGGACATGGGCGTCCCCTCTGTGAGAGGGACCATTATAGATTTTAATGAACTCTAATAGAAAATGGGCCGTCTAATAAACATGTTGATAGCATCAATAAATTGATAATTAGTCCACCATCGTCAGCTAGTTTTAAAAATAATGAGACACGCTTTTTTATCCTACTAATATTATAAACGTGAAAGTTTTTATGTGTGGATGGATGTTTGTTACTCTTTCACGCAAAAACTACTGAATGGATTTGGATGAAATTTGGTACACAGATAGTTTATAACCTGGATTAACACATAGGATAGTTTTATCTCGATTTTATGTTCCCGTGGGATAATTTTTGAGTTGTAGCGGGTGAAACCGCTGGCAGCAGCTAATTTAAAATATTAAATCGTAACTGTTGCAAAGATATTACGTATCAAAATTTGAGAGTGGAGGCTCGTGACGTCAGAAGCAAGTAAAAACTGTACTTGCTTGTGATGTATGGCAATTTTAAGTGTAATATCTTCGCCAATTTTGGTTTACGTAATAAAACAATAAATACATGATATCAAATATTTTTTCATAATCTATCTTTCTGACTACCTAATTACATTTTTTGAGTAAAATAGCCTGTTACGCTCTACTACACTGTTTAAATTATTCTACATCAAAATCCTCAAATAATGCGTGACTTCCGAAAAAGTATTTACATATTAATTTATAGTATGCCATTTACGTATAAGCCCAGGCTCTCCAATTAAAGATAATGAAATTGAACCACGAATTTTTTCGCACTCAGCTTAATTAAATGAATATCGTAGTTTCCGTGATTCATACACACTTTTACTATTATGTCAGCAAAAAATATAATGTAAGACTTGAGTATTGGGACAGCGCAATATGATCTTTATAAGAATTAAAACTAGGTTTAAATTGCATTAATAAATGTGTGCTCGTAAAATATTATTTAGAAAATTACTAAGGTGCAGCGCAGACAGATTATTTATTCCTTGTCTGGGACTTCGTTTTTTTTTATTATTATTTGTACTTAATATATGTACCTAAATGCTACTTAAAGCCAAATTCTTCAGTTTTTAACAAGGCCTATACTGTGATAGTAAAGAGATAATAAAAACATCTTTGTTTGTTATTAATTTCGTTAGTCTATCTTGATATCTGGGTCATCGACCTGACCTACTATCGAAAATTAAATAATATATTAGTTTCAATATTTTGCATAGGTACCTAATTAACTCGCAGCCAATACTTGAAATGCAAACATAACATACTTTAACCGAAAAGCATAACACTCGTTTGTTAACCGACTTCAAAAAAAAGTAGGTTCTCAGTTCGACCTGTATGTATGTTTGTCCGCGATTGTCTCGTTTGGCTGAACCGATTTTGATGCAGTTTCCTGCTTCTCCTTGGTGCATATTTCGATATTCCTCGTAGTTGCGTTCGAAGGACACCGTGGATTTTAGTCGGTACAAGTATGACAGTCCCTCCCGCCCCGCCCGGGGTGGGAGGACTCATTAAATTTGATGATTTTACAACGCAAAGAAAAAAAAAACGCCTAATTCGAAAATTCAGTTAATATTCCTTTTGGTAGTTAGCTTTTTTGTATTAACTTATATCTCAATAACAGACACATAAGACCAGATTTGAGACCTCTTGACAGGATAAGGGTCACCCTATTATACGGGCTGCGGGAGACACCCACAGTAAAAGACGTCCGGACGGGATTTACGGCCACCGTAAGCACCGGCATCATGGGCCAAGCCCGGGTCGAAGTCGCGTCGTTTTCCACGCGCGCTTCAAGGAGCTGTCGGTAATCTGACGGGGCCCCCTTTAAGGAGCCCAAGCGTGCTAGGCTTGCAGAACTGTCTTATCAGGGGGAAGGATCGCAGTGGATTATATTCAGTTAGAGTCTGACAGTCCTTCCCGTTCCGCGCTTTGTGGGATGACTCAACGACGTTATATTACTAGACTCCTAATAACAGGCGACCGATGTCTGTCAACACATTAGGCAAAAAAAGTCTTATATCCGTCTCATTTCGACCACTCCTGTGAGCCGTAAACATACCTTGAGACAGAAGCAGACCTTGAGTTAGCCAATCACAACGTAGTACCCCGTCCCCCTCGCTTACGTAGTACCTCAGCGAGTTGACAGAATAGTTTTTGTTCCTTAGATCGTGCATGCGGAGTCTAGTAATATATCGTCGTTGGATCACCCTGTACTTTCAGTACGTGTCTGACAGACCCTCCCGTCCCGCCCTGGGTGGGAGGACTCATTAGATTATTTTACCATGATTAAAAAAAACTTTATTATATGGGACTTCAACATAATTGACATGTGGATGTATTGCTACACCTCTACCTAACATGTATTATATTACCGATATAGTACCTACTGCCAAGTTAACACTCGGTAAATATATTTACATTATACTTGTTCAAGGAAGTTAAGTAATTGTAGTTTAATTTCCAGAGATAACGGCCATCTGGTCATGGCGGCAATAACAAAGCTGCTTGATGATTTCATACTTACAATAATTTTAACAGAAATCTATTATTTTAAGACATGAACAAAACAATGACTTAATTCATTTTATTGTGGTTTCGTGATCCATTTTATTAAATTAATTTAAATTTTAAATGACTCTTTTGACATCACACAAAAAAGATCTTTTGAAGACTTGGAAATGATGTTACTTACTATTGGGTTGTTGGTTAGGCTATTGAATAGCCTTATTTCAATAGTGTCATTACATACAATACACCATGAAGAAACGGACAGAAAGAAAAGGATAGAAAGACAAGTAAGAAAAGGACATACCCAATCCTCGATGCAAACGTAGCATTGTTCTTGAGCCAGACACAAATCCATTCTTTTCTGACAATGCGGTGTCTTTTTCGTACTTCATCATTTTCTTAAAAGAGTCATAATGTACTGCGTCTTCCCCTTCTTTAAGTTTCTCCATCACTTTAATTTTACTTTTGACATCGCTGCTCACAAATGAGAATACTGATCCTATTAGGTTGAGGAATCTGAAAAATTTTGAGCATTATTATTTTCATGAAAAGACAAGTACGTTCACGGGACTCACAAATTACCTTTACGTCAGAACGTAAAGGGCTATTGAAGGACACTGTGGATTTTAGTCAGTAAGAGTCTGACAGTCAGTCCCGCTCTCCCCTGGGTGGGAGGACTCATTTGATGCTATTATGTTCTTACCATGCTAAAAAAAATGACAAGACAAAGTTTTGGAGCAATGCCTATAGGGTCAGAGGACTTTCTAAACAGGGCACAAGGGACAACCCGGACCAAATCGTAAGAATTTTTAGTCAGTAGGAGGATAAGTCTCTTTCGCTTCAGTGAGTGAGGGGAGATACTGATGATTTTATGACCCCAATAAAAGATTGTTTATCCATTATCCCTTTTCATTTGCTAGCATCTGTTATTTATCTTAAATCAAATTGTGGTGTAAATCTAACGAAGTTTTAAAGAATTTCTTCGTTAAAACTTTGTTAGATTTACACCACATGTAATTGTAAAAAAAAGGTGTATTTAATTCAGGTACAAAGTAATAGAACACTACTAATTGTGTTTAAATTGCTGTTATTGGCTGCGCACAGCAGTTGTAATGTATTAAATAAAAAACGTTTTTATTTAATTAAACCTGAAATAAATTATTTTACCTGCTATTATGTAAGGTTTTTAAACAAATCAATTGAATTGGCAAGCAAATATATAAGTAATAGTTGAAAATAAAATGAACATAAAATGTTAAATGGTAGATTCCTCCATAATAATTACTTTGTAAGACATTAAGAATGCAGTGTAAATCCTTTAATGTCTCTAGTAGCGACATTCTAACTGAATCATAGCTTGTAATGTGCCCTATAAGGAAATTAAGAGGGAAACAATTACATATAATTTAAAATTTATCTTTAAACTTTTATGCACATAATTTGAATAGATTATTATGATTTATTTTCATTAAACATATTTCAGAATATGTCTCTCAACAGTAGTCAGGAAATGTAGTGAACTAATCTTACAAAGGAATTAAATCATAATATTTTCTCCATTGTTCAAAACAAAATCATTGATCCAGTATGAATGCCGCAATATATAGAATAGCGAAATCTTGTACTACAATTTCTTGCTAATTTACGCTACATGACCTCGCGGATCTACTGTCCAATCTTATCTAAGCACTTAGGATTTTAAAATCCATATGGAAACAATCTAATTGGCTTACTTTACTAATTCGTTGTAACCGTCTATGTAAGCCTCAATAACAACGTCGTCTTCTTCTTTAAGGCTCCTTTGAAAGCTTCGTTGGACATGGTGTAAATCCAAAGCGTTTTCGTTCGACATTTCTTTCAAAATTATGAAATATTATTGAATATCACTACACTGCACAAACGATACAACTTGCAAACTGAATGAAAATGACAGACGACAGTGATGACACTGACAAGAAAATGACATTGACAGTTTTTTTTTAAACAAGGCAAATGGGCAATGATGAACGAAAACTGATTTGTATTGCATCAGCAGCATCAGCAGCATGTAGCTACAAGTCAATGGTCATCACCACGTTTGGTGGAAATGCTTGTTATTTAAAACTAAATGTCGCAGAGAATAAAGTTGTTTAAAATTGTTGCATGTTTCAACCAAAAAAATTTGTACGTCATACCTAGATGGCAAAACATGCAGCTGCCTCATCATTTATTATTAAAACCTGTATTATACCACTCATGTTCTTACAAATAAATATATCTTTATCTTTAAAAGTATTTCTATTACAGCTCAAGCGCTGTCAGAAAACCGCTACCGCCTCGGGGCCTCAGGCTGTGAATTCCGCCCGCCGTGGTTTAAACAGCACCATAACATCATTTCCATTAGGATATCGATACTCACAGTGGTAGCTGATACCAATTTGTAAAAATAATAATTTACTACGATATTGTTTTATCTGTTTTAGCAGTATTTCGCGTTTTATTATTGCTATTGCAAATCATGTGATTTGGTGTCAATAATGTCATTTTTATTTTCCTTCAAATTGTCAGTGTCACTGTCAAACTATTATCCCAAGGTCTTGTGAATGAATTTCGTCGTCCTCCCTCCGCTCGGCTATCAAAAAAATATTTACTTTCTGTCTCAGATAATTAGTGTCTCTGATAACAAATAATTGGTTGAGCAACTTGCATGCCATGGAATAATAAATTGTGTATCATCAACAATTCTATTTTGTCATCGCTTCGGATTATCCGGTAAGTGTTATTTTTCTACCTACACGCGAAATTATGACAAGTTTCTATAATTTATTTTTAGTTACGGCGTCAAGTGGATCTGTCTCGCAAGTATTCAGGTTAATCAACGATTGTTGGTGCTTTTGTTTAGTGATATTAAATTTTGTAAACAGACACTGTAAATTCGGGTTTTCGGCATAATGACAAAATGCGTCTCATCTTTCATTGTATTCGGGGACTTCCCGTGGGGTAGACCAACTTCTTGGAATGGTTAGAACTTTTATTATCCGTCATGAATTCTCGGCTGACTTGCTAAATTATAATGTAGGTGAAAAAGTGAGTAATTTCAATTGATTGTTGAGTAAATTTCAGTGATATCTTGTGAGTCATAGTAAAGATACTGAGTGCTTGAAATTAGATTGTTTACATCTACTAATTTTACTTTAAGAGCCTGGATACTGGTAAGCAGTTTTAATATTACAAAACTGAATTTCACAACCTTTAATTCATACAATCAATTTATTTGTGTCAGCAAGCTTTTCATTGTCTTTAAAACGTTCTCAGATTTCACCTTCCGACTATACTATCTTTTACATATTTAATTCAGTCATTGTTTCTTTGATTTTCTCTTTTTTTTTGTTACTTAATGAACATGTGGTAATAAATTTGTTTTGACGTGACATGTACACCGTGCAGCATTCTTCATCAAACAGTTAAATCCGTTCAGTGGTTTTTGCGTGAAAGAGTAACAAACATCCATCCACACATAAAAACTTTCACATTTATAATATTAGTAGGATATGTGTGCCCATTTTTGAGTTATTGGAGGCTTTTGGCAAACATCTGGTCTAAGTTTAATATCATATTCCTACCCTTGACCATGTCCTGTGTTCCACTGGGTAACTATCTCGCTCCATGTGTTATTATCTGATACAGTGTCTATTTCCCTACAGTAATAACATACCAAAGAATAATGGAATCATAGAATAATGGAAAGCAGTTCCAACATTGAATTTATAAGATGCCAACACTACATACCAATGTAAACTATTTTATTTACTTACTAGCTGTGCTCCGTGGCTTTCATCCCCACATCTTGGCTCCTATTGACTATAGTGTGATGTTATATAGCCTATAGCCTGTCTCAATAAGTGTCCAACACATTTTATGTTTTCTATTTTAACGGTCCTGAGATTAGTGCGTTCAACAAAAGAAACTAACTCTCCAGCTTATAATATTAGTAAAGATTATTCTTTAGAGATACCTTGTTACCAACATACCATATCAATCCTATTTGAAAAACCCTTTCAAGGTTTTTGAAACACTCCTGTTCACGCAAGTTTTACGCTACTAAAATGTTATTATTTCATAGAAAACTGGACCAAATGTATGTCATGCAATAATGTTCCTTATCAAGGCCAACAGGATACCATTATCATAATTATTTGTTTGCTCATTCATTGAAGAAAGATAGTGAAAGAATTTAAAGTTTTTCTTCCAAACATATTAACCTATTTATCTATGTTATCCAGCACAGTAGCTTTTTTTTTTGCGATTTGCTCGCATTGGACCACGTTATCACTTGATGGCAACAACGATATATTACTAGACTACCTAATAACAGGTGACCGATATCTGTCAACACATTAGGCAAAAAAGTCTTATATCCGTCTTATTTCGACCACTCCTGTGAGCCGTAAACATACCTTGAGACAGAACAGACCTTGAGTTAGCCAATCACAACGCTGTACCCTGTCCCCCTCGCTTACGTTGTACCTCAGCGAGTTGACAGAATAGTTGTTGTATCTTAGATCGTGCATGTGGAGTCTAGTAATATATTGTTGTTGCTTGATGCTATGCTGCACTGAAATTTGCAATCAATCCATCCAAGTAGCCCACCTAGTGGGAGGCCTAATGGTTATTCCTGTACAAAAACCTCAAAACGGTGAAGGAAAACATCTTGATGAAACCGGCATGTCCTAGGACAATCAAATTCGAAGACATAAGATATCTACCATCCTGCACTGGACCTGGGTGGTTGATTATGGCCCACTCCTTTTTACAGAGAGAGGCCTGTGTACCAGCAGTGGAAACATAGGCTGATGATGATGCACATGTAAGGTGGATAAACTCTTTAAACATTTAGATGTGTTTTACAGAATTCTAACATTTGTAATGTAATTTGTATTAGTTAAAACATTTGAAACAGCTGCAACTGGTATTTTATCAGTGGCACTAAAATATTCTTTAAAATGTAGACACGGGTGCAAGCTACAATGCAGCGTAGGATGTGATAACAATGTGTTTGGTGTTCCATTATTAAAATAATTTTAGAAAGAGGATATTTCTTCAACTAAAGCTTTTTATTTATATGTAATTAAGGGCTGATTTTTCAAAAGTCAGATATCTTTTATCTGATGAATAGAAGTAGCGGTTTGACAAATTTTCTGTAGATAACACTGTCAAACCACCATTTTTATTCCCCAGATATAAGTTTTCTGACTATTAAAAAATTAGCCCTTATTGTAAAATAAATAAATACCTGTTAAAAAGAATTGCTTAGTAACGATTATTAATTTTACAAATAAAATTACTGTAAAGCAATTAGCAATAACATTTTAATTTACACAGCTGTTTAGTTTGGTAATGTTCAATTATTAATTTTTGAATAATAATGACGTACACTTGTTATTTGCTCAGTAGATTTGTCCATTTTGTGTATAAATTAATATTATAACTTTTGACATTTTGTTGCGTTATCTACCTCTTGCAGATAAATGAAAAAAATAAATATGCAGTTTATGTAGTGGAGATCAAACAAAAAACGGTCAATTTGGTAGAGGATGATAGACAGTATGCAAAATATGTTTATAATTAAGTATTTTACCTTATATTCCAAAAGATACATTTCCCTAAAAATATGAAAATAACACAAGTCCGAATTGGTTGATTGGAACATAATGTGAGCTTATTAGGTCTCTATGGTCGGAAATTATTCAATCGGAACATAGACACTAAAATAACATGGTTTTACTCAAGTGATCGGCTGATTAAATTCTAAATTTTACCGAAAGTTGGTCAGCCGGGTTGGCACGACAGTTACTTATGCATTTACAATAGTTAAAATGTTAGAAAGTCCTTATTCTGATCGAAAGTTTATTAGTTATATTTTATGACACTTATAATTCGTTATATTCCTTCTAAGTACCTGTTGTTTGAAACTGAGAACTTATGCAATCAACTTTCTCTTGTAAGACAGTTGACACGCCTTAGGCTACAGGCACACTGCCGATTCGAATCGCTGCGTTTTTTTTACTAGAACTTGGGCAAGCACTGAGAAAGTGTTTCATGATTTTTTTGTCGTTTTCTTCTGCTATGTGATCAAGATCCGATGTGTGGAAATAGGCATAATGATGTTCCTAGGTATCTATGAAACGTGCTGCTCGGGACGTCTCGTTTATTTTGTATAAGACAGTCCAATTCATTGAAAGCCCTTTAAAAAACAAAAGTTTGTTATGTTCCAGGAGGAAATAATCCCTTAACCTGTGACGTAGAAAAAAAGAGAGCAACCATAATATTACCTGCCGACTCTTCTATTCTTCTTTGCAAAAAGGATTGGTTAATAATTCACCAATTTACATAAATGCCTTCAAATTAATAAAGGCATGAATATGACATCACTGAAGACCTTAGGTTGATCTTGACAAATGAATTCATTCAATATTTTTTACCTGTATGACATTGCATTCTGATTTTATGAGAGTAAGGCGTAGCTGGTTGTGTTGGTCGGCATTTACTATGAACAAAAAGCCGTCCCGAAACAATTATTACATACTAATTTTGTGTGAGGTTTCCCTCGACCTCCTTCTCCATTATTCTTCTTCAATCCTGAAGATGATAATAGGCTTCAGGCCCTTCAATCTTTGTAACAAAATTCATCAAAATCAAAACAGTGATTTAGGCATGCAATGCATGAAAGCATACCTTAATCATTCAGGACTTGATTTTGCCGCTCGGCTATGCCATTTTTTTGCCGACTCGAATACAGTGTGTAAAGCTGGGTACTCACTTAGGAGTGTTGCATGTAACGTATCAGATACTGTTTCACCTGCAAGTGTGTACGGCTAATCGGAGCACACTGCGAGTCGCCTTTGTGTTTATATGACCCGCCGAGTGGTGGTATCACTGCGAGCTTACAGCGAGCGGTTTGCAGCGGGCTCGTGCCTACGTACTCACTCGATACCGTATCTGATACGTTACATGCAAGACTGCTGAGTGAGTACCTAGCTTAACATGTCTAACGGTAGGATACTGACGCCACGCCAGTAACAATGATGCAAATAAAAACAAATAGCATTTAAATAATTACGATAACACTTATTAACAATTCATGTTGCTTAATATGCTTGTAGGTCAATGAAACAATCTAACGATACGTAATTGTAAATATAATATTATTTTTTTGTTATGCTAGGCTTAAAGTAAAAACAACATAATCAATAATACAGGCGTTTAATGTGTAAACATGATAGGGGAATACGAAACAGCACAAGAATGCGTAAATGCTCGTAAATTCAGAGAACCGTTTTACAGAAGCGGTTTATCGTTTACAAACCGTAAATGCAGTGAGAACATAAACTCCGGTAGCGTCAGATCCGTTAAAACGGATGCTCAGTGGAAACGATCCCTTACAAGATTGCAATCGCTGATCGAAGCATTTTTTATATTCGTTATTATCCATTGCTATAAGTATCTGAAAACAATTTCGGCTCGGCAATTTAAAAACGCAATGGATGTTGTTGTAGCTATCGATAAAATGAAAGGCCATAAGTATATTGCGCATTATGGTGCTGATTTATTTTAATAGCTACAATTCAAATCAATTTTGGTTTGAGTATAATTTATGGAGAAAACTTACTACTACGTGTTTAAAAACATTTAATCTCCTGTGCACAAACAAATATTCGTTTGGTGCGGAAATCTGGCACAGCGCCGGCAGAACCAATCGTTTATGGGGGATTCATACAGTCCGATTTTTCGGTCAATTTAGCCGTGCAGCGAAAATGCAACTAGTATTAATTATCTACCAATTTTTGCCTGGTAACTTGCCGCACGGTTAATTCGGTCGGAAAATACAACCGTGCCGCCGAAAAAAACGCTATTTAGTTAATCGTGAAGACCGGTCGATACAGCCATACTTGATTTAGGTCCAACGTTTTTAAGTTGAAATGATGATAGATCTTCTATAATATAAAAATGCATCGCTAAATGTGTTGCTCTCTCGAAAACGGCTGAACCGATTCGGATAATTCTTTTTTTGTTGTGTTTGTAACCATCGGGACCGGGTTTTAGAGGTCTTCCACAAGTGCGAAGCCGGGCCGGGCCGTTAGTAGTCAATAAAGTATTTATTGCAAAATGTGTCACTTGCTAAAATAACAATCTATTAACAGATTTTGCGCTATTTCTTGAAAGTAGTCCAATGACCTATTTCTAGTTGAATCATAGATTTAAAAACACTTTGCGTAGGGAATGATCGTTGTAGGGGATCTAGATTTGGGGGTCAGATCAGTTGCTCGAAAAACATCCTTAATGGTGTGGATTTGCATCAGGTATAATGTCGTAATGGATTGCATCTCCACCCTCTTTGTGGAAGCTATATTGCCTAGGATTTCTCATACATACTTAAACTAGTTTCGTTAGTGTTCGCGCTAGTGGGTTAAACGTCTAAACAAACTGTCCGTTTACCTTTAGGGCGGTAAGCGTTCCACACCCTCTACATAGTCAGTTAGATGGATAATTAAGTCTTTGCTAATTGACTAAGATTTTTAGTAGCTATTATACTGGTACGTGACCGCGCAATTAGCGCTGAGAGTAACACAAATTGGCTGCGAAGCATCAGTATCTATTAGCAAATAGCGATTGCCTTGTTTTTAGGGTTCCTTACGTCCTCTTATAAGATCACTGGTGTCCGTCTGTCCGCCCTTCATTGTCAATTTTTTTCGAATCTTCTTGACCGCTTCTTTGTCGAGAATGTTGTCCATATGTGTTATAAACAGCTTCTGCTGAGGCGACTCCTATTCGTAATTATTATAGACGCTATGCGGCCAGACGCTTCAACCATTTTATCCTACTTCGCACCCTTCAACCTTTACGTGGTAAAATCATAAAACAGTACCTCCCGTCCTGCCGTCTAGGGCAGGACGGGAGGTACTTTCAGACTTTTACATGCTGACTAAAATTCGCAGTGTCCTTCAATAGTCCTTAACCGGACCCGCGGATACCCGATAGTCTCGCGACCTCGGCAGGCTCTGACCCTCTAAAGGAGGCCCCGTCATACCCTTCAACCTTGTCGCAGTGGCTGAGTTTGACTGCTGCGCAGCATGTGACGGGTTCGATTCCCACACGGAACAAATAGTCTTATAACCTACAAGTAGTTGTTCCGGGTCTGATTTTGTGTATGTGGGTTTCTATGTTTGTAATCGCACCCACGACACAGGAGAAATTCTTAGTGTGGGGCAAAGATTCTGAAAAGAAAAAAAGACCTTCATCAAATCAATATCCTTGTTCCAGTTTGATGTAAGACCATGACGACAAGCCTTCAGAACGGGGACGAGGACTCGTTCATCATCCTGGGAACTTCTCCTGGAACCAGTTTGGACATGAAGTGCAACGGCATTGAGAATGGAGACGTGTCGCTGGACAAGGAGCAGATGGAGGAAGCTATGAAAGACCTTTCTGTTGAAGCCAACATGGCTTTTAAGGCGCATTTCAAACTTGGAGATTGTGTAAGTTATTTTATATTACATGTACAGTTAGCGCGCGAGTTGAATGCAGAGCTTAGGAGTGCGGTAGTGCTGTTGACAAGGATGGCACAGTACTACACTGCAGGCGCGTGAGGTGGGGCGTGCGGGTAGCGGGGCGCTCTTTACCTCAGACCCCGACTGCATTCAACTCGCGCGCTATCTGTAATTATACTAGTTTAATAGGGGCTGTTATTTGTAGATCTTTGAGAGTCGTAATAGTCAGAAGCTCAAAAGTCTACCAGTCTTACCATGTGGGGTTTCGTATTGTTCAGCTACTGGGTTTTAGAGGTCCGATAGGCAGTACTGATATTCAGCTGCATCTGATTCGACTGGAAACCGACACCACAATAATTGGGAAAAGACAAGGCAGATGTTAATACTAGTTTAATAGGTTTTTTAATTATCAGAAAACTCGCTCTTAATATAATACAACAGCGTTACTTACCGGGTGCAGCAATAATTAAGAACCATCTACGAGTATGTGAATGTATTAAAAAGATTCATGAAAATTCCTCAAACCCTTTAGGGGGCGCCCGCAAAAAGGTGCCGTATGTGGAATATCTCAGGTGCCATTTCACTGGGTGCTCAATGTGCAATACCTCGTTTAGGGGGAAGAATTGCGAAATCACTTAACGGGAGGAAAGTCCCTTTTCCATAGCCCCTATTCGATTTGATCTACCTACCTTGTATAAAGCGACGTACATACATATTATAATCCATTATTTGTAAACATACAGTGGTGCATGCCACGTAAGCTGTTATCGTAATAAGACACTGAATTGATACTACAGGAATTTGCAAACGATTTTTTTCTAATACTTATTCGTAATTCGTCGTCGGAAATGACACCAACACCGTCTACTTATTAAAACAGGACGTGGTGACAGGTAAATTAATGCATTATAAAAATACCAAGAGTTGGTAACTTGAAGATGTAAAAATCTACATCATCATCATCATCAGCCTATAACATTCCCACTGCTGGGATACAGGCCTCCTCTCTTGTGAGAGGGAGTGGGCTATATCCACCACGCGGGCCCAGTGCGGATTGGCAGATGACACATGGCTTCGAATTTGATGGTTCTAGGACATGCCGGTTTCCTCACGATGTTTTCCTTCACCGTTTTGAGAGCAGTGGTGATGAAATAAATTACACAAAGTAATGCACCAAGCTGGGTTCGAACCCACGACCTACAACTCGTAAGTCGGGACCGATACCAGTGGGCCACCACTGCTCTAAAAATCTACATACCTATATAAAAATCAATGCCAGTTTTCGCTACTTAGTTGGGTGTATGTTTGGTAATTAAATTAGGACCACACGATAGCTACTTATATTGATAATTGGCAACATGTGCTGGACATATGCAGTTTATTTATTTTTCGTGGTATCACAGGAATGCGTCGTCGGGTTAGTTTGAGAAAATTCCAGAAACAAATGAGAAAAAATGGTTGTAGATTGAAGATAAATTGAGTTTGTTAGTTTCCATCATCAGTAAATTGCAAATCCTTTTAGTACGTCAGAATAAATTAATATCATTGAAGGTACTACGAGTGAACTAAACATTGTGGTCTTGCGAAACTTGTTTTTTTCGACCTAGTTCAAGTTTTACATAACTACGTCTCAATAAGGTATCGAAAACCCAGTCCTCTTAGTTGATGAATTTATACTTGACATAAAAGATATAGGACTTGGAAGTAACGAGAAAAGGCTGCCTGTCCATAGGCTGCGAAGCGGATAAACGGAGAAATATTAACCTGCACGCTTATCATGGCGATTCTATCTCTGTTCTACCAAGAAAAGACAAAATTATTTCATCTTTATTTCCATATAAATCGACCGTTTTTTTGCACAAATATGACACTATTCTTACACCATTAAAGAATAGAAACATATATTTTCTATATTTTAAACATTGCTATGCTTAAACCGAAAAAAATCTTTTACGTTCTGTCATTTTGTCTATTCTCTCGTCAACAAGCGTGCTGTTGTTGTAGTGGCGGGCGATGCAGCTAGCAGCAGCGTATCGACTAGCCATACATACGATTTTGATAGATACGTATAATTTCTTATTAGCAAACTAAATATTGCAAAAATATTGACAAAGTTGCCGCAGACAAAACCTAGTTACTCATAGCTAAATTCATTCCAAGAAGCCATTCTAAGAAGACTTTGGTGCATCAACAGCGTAGATTAAACTTATCACTATTAATATAAATATATAGCTACCTACGAAGTATCTACAGAGTAAAGAAATGCGATGACGCCGGATAATTATGAGCATCGAGACGATATGTTTTGTAAACATTAGTCTCATAATGTGTATGTCATCGATCTAAAATGTGAGACGTCTACCGATTAAGGTTACTTTCAATCTCTTTATTGCGTAGTTTACATAAAACTTGGTATAGGCTCTTTGACAGGCGTATGAGCATATTCAGCCTGTGTTCCCGCTTCTGGGACACAGGTTTCTTCTTTAAGAGAGATATAATCTACCATATCACCTATTGCGGGTTAGATTATTGCTTGTTTGTACTTTCATTTTTATATTTGTGTTGTAACATCATCCAATGAGTCCTCCCGCCCAGGTTAGAGCAGAAGGGGTCAGTTTTCTTGTTTTTTACCCGATATTTGCAGATCACGACAGCACATCAACCTAACTCAGTCAACTATGGCGTAAAAAAGTTGCAAGGTCGGAAACGTGCAAGTTATACTTGTGGCGTTACATGCGTATGGACCCCTGTAAGATCAGAGGTATCGCTTGCACGTTTTGCACGCTTGCACGTAGCCTATGGAGGCTACGGTGACCAGTGACCACACACTATCAGGCGGCCCGTATGCTAATTTGGCACAGTTGGCGCCTTTATGGTATAAAATATGTAAAGATGCGTAGGCAGGTAGCATTATATTATTGTACTTTACATACTTCATTATCTTTCGCTCAATCGATACCTGTGCTACCGATAAACGGCTGATGCAATGATGGAACAACATACAACAGTTTTTCATTGTTTTCCTTTAAAAAATATTCTTTTTATAGTGGATGCCCTTTGCCTCTCAGACGCTAGGGTTTTCTCCTGGCTTTTGAGTACTTTTACAGAAAAAAAAATCACAAACACGGATCTAGTGACCCTGGAAAATTACCTGTAGGGCCGTAATTGAACATGTGACACGCTTTGCTGTAGGCAGCAAGGTCGACCAATGATTCTAAGTGGTTATACTTAAAACTAAACAAACAAAACGGCGTTTATAATGCCGACAGCGAAGGACTGGAACTCTCTGCCTGTGTCTGTGTTTCCGAACTCATACAACCTTAATCTCTTCAAAGTTAGAGTGAACAGAATTCTTCTGGGTAAGCTCGCTCCATAGTCGACCTCTCATTCCTGACCTAGACCAAGGTCAAGAGCAAACCCATTAAAAAAAAATCGCTGACTTACAACAAGAAAGATAAACACCACAAGTGTTCACACTTGTCTAAAAACTGTCATCGTCGAAACGACATTAATAACGTTGATATTAGGGTCTTTTTGCAATGACACTTTTTAGACAAACGTTGAACAGATATTTCTCTTTTTATGGTAAGGCGGTCCGTGTCAGGGTACTAGATAGTATCTAACACTGTTTTATGTATGCAGAAGCGTCGGATTTTATTAAAAAAATATCTATTGCCAGCGATTTCGCCCGCCACACCAATATTATCCCACAGGAACATAAAATCGGGATAAAAACTATCCTATGTGTTATGTGTTAATGCAGGTTATAAACTATCTGTATAGCAAATGTAAAAAAATAAAGGAGTATTACACTTTTTCGTGAAAGAGTAACAAATATCCATCTATCCATCCACACTTTGCATTTAATAATATTAGTAAGATTATGTTGAATTCAGTCCTACAATATTTAAACTCGCTTCCTCACCGAGCATTCACCTGAATCACCTGTAATGTAACGTTACAGATTCGAGCATTTCATTGGTGAGGGAGAACAATCGACAATAACAATGATGCGCCCCTTGTATCAAATCCTACTTCCTACTAATATTATAAACGTGAAAGTTTGTATGTGTGGATGGATGTTTGTTACTCTTTCACTCAAAAAACTACTGAACGGATTTTGTTTATTTTTGGTACACAGATAGAGCTTATAACCTGGATTAACACATAGGATAGTTATTATCCCAATTTAATGTTCCCACGGGAGTTGTAGCGGGTGAAACCGCGGGCAACAGCTAGTCTATACTAAATGTACGCGAATGCTCGTCAGTCAGGGCGATAGTATTGTAATGTAATGCTCAAAGTCGAATCTATAATGTTACATTATATGCGAATGCTCCCGGTGAGGGAGCACCTTTAGCCAAAAAAATCCTTTATAATGATCTCTCGGAAATTGTAATTCCCCAATTTTATTTTTACCCACATTTAGGTTGAAAAAATAACTATTTTCCTCTATTAAAATACCTTTTAATTAATACTAAGATCAGAATGTTAGTTAAAATGCGTCGCCAGCGCAGTTTGAATCACCCTGTATAAGGTAATAGTGTCGCCCAGCCTTGCACTTATATCACAAGCCATTAGGCAGGGACTTTACCTCGTTTTACACACACTCGTAAAACTTAAAAGTGCATTTAGTCACTTCCTTTAAAAATCATGCCTTATTGCCTTGAACACAAGGTTCAGTTTAAAAGTAATTTTTTTATGTGTTATTATGGTGTTATTCTGCAATAAATTTTATGTGGCACGTGCTAAAGTTTATATTTGTGCAATTTTTTTAGGGATTGGTTTTGCGACAATTTTTCCCGGATTTTCATTTATATGTAAGTTAAGCATCGAATTTGCTATATGCAACAGTGAACTCTACCGTGTTTTGTTTATGGTCAAAATTATTCGTCACGGTTGGCGCAGTCGCTCGATCAAATGCAGCACTGCGTGTCGCGGGTCCGATTCCCTAACGAAACAAATGTTTGTCCACAATTCTGGTTAACTATCTGCATTAAAACGCACCCAAGATACAGGAGCAATTTCTAGTGTGGGGTAACGATTCATAAAAGAAAATCTATTTAATGCAGTTTTCAATGATACATGAGTATTTCTAGTACATATTATCTAGATTTCTCGATAAGGCGTCTATCTCTTATCTTACTGCATATTCATACATAATCAACTGATTGTATTGTGTACTATGTATACTGTCTCTTACTACATGACTGCCAACTTACTCATTTGTTTATAAATTAATTAATTTATGTAGGTAATCAGTATGAGACGTACTTTCGTCACAAATACAATTATAATATAGGTAAGGTTTACATAATATACATCTTAATATATACATATAAATCTCGTGTCACAATGTTTGTCCTCAATGGACTCCTAAACCACTTAACCGATTATAATAAAATTCGCACACCATGTGCACTTCGATCCGACTTGAGAGATAGGATAGTTTAAATCTCAAATTTTAGACCGGGTCCTAGGGCCGCTAGTACATAATATACACTTCTCATCAAAAAAATCGAAACACTTTCGTTTTTATTGTTTTTGTCCTAATTTTTTACAAAAGAGAATTAATTCCATGGAAAAAAAACATAACTGTGTAGCTGGCAGTTTGGTCATTACAGTAAGAAGAAAAAAATTAAAATTCGAATTAATTTCATTTGTTTATCCTATAAATGAAATTAATCACTGTTTTGAGACAAATGTGTATTTAGGGTTGGAGTACGTTTCTCGTTTAAAAACTAAAAATTAGCGCTTGTCTTTAAACTTTCTGTTTCTTATTTCATTTACTGTGACTTTGGGACGTCTGAAAAAACTTTTTTTTCTAAAACATATGGATACTTCGCCCGCAGAAGCCGCCCAAGTGGTGGCATTGCTGGATTCTGGACTTAGTCAGCGTGTTGTGGCTGCAAGATTGCATCTAAGCTTATCATCTGTTCATAGAGTCTACAAACGCTATCGGGAGACTGGTTCGTTCACGCGCCGTTCAGGATCTGGCAGGAATCGGGTCACTTCTGAGCGAGATGATCGATTTATTGTAACAACTTCTTTACGAAATCGACGCCTTAACGCTTTTCAACTGCAGCAGCAGCTTCGCGTTGTACGAAGAGTAGCTGTAAGTGACTCTACAATAAGAAGAAGGTTGAAGGAACGCGGATTGGCACCGCATAAGCCAGCGAATGGGCCGAAATTAACTGCAGACCATCGAAGAGCGCGCCTTAACTTTGCACGCGAGCACCTAACTTGGTCATACCTTCAGTGGAGCAAAGTACTGTTTTCTGATGAGTGTAAAATTATGCTGTATGGTAACGACGGAAGGAACAAGGTCTACAGAAGAGATGGAGAACGCTTTGCACAATGCTGCATTGAAGAAAAGGTCAGCTATGGTGGCGGTTCGTGGACGGTTTGGGGAGGAATCAGCGCCGACGGTAAGACAGAACTTGCCTTTGTGTCTGGGCCACGGCTGCCTGCACTAAATTCTCATCGGTACATCGAACAGTGTCTTGAACCTCATGTGATGCCCTATGCACATTTTATTGGCAACGACTTCATATTCATGCACGACAATGCTAGAGCTCACACCGCGGGCGTCGTACGAGATTATCTTACCGAAGTCGGTATCTCCATTATGGTATGGCCAGCAAGAAGCCCGGACATGAATCCCATTGAACATCTATGGGATGAATTAAAGAGACGAATTCGAGCAAGAGATCCAGCCCCAGAAACACTTAGCCAGCTGCGAAATGCAATCCAAGAGGAATGGGATAATATACCACAACATGTGATCGTGACTCTCATCCGATCGATGAAGAACCGTATGGAAGCAGTAATAAGAGCTCGCGGAGGGAATACAAGTTATTAAATAAACGTTTCTTACATTTTTTTTTCATTTACGCGTGTTGTTTTACCCATTTCCTTCATATTCCATACAGGGTAAAAATTACTCATTATACAAAATACGAAACCTATGAAGACTTAATTTGAATTTAGAACATTAACATTAGGATTTAAAAACCTCATACTACTCACTATTAAATGACATTTTACATTTATTCCTAAATATACACATTTTTCTGATAATCCTTATCAAATCATAAACTGCGAGGTGTTTCGATTTTTTTGATGAGAAGTGTAGTTTTCACACTACTTGCTCGTAAATGTCAAATTATATGTCAGGCAAACCTACCGTAAAGCAAGCCATTATTCCCTCTCGCTCGAGCTGGGCAATAATAAATGTACTGAATTTCATTATTCCCGTGGGAATAATGTGATTTGAATTTGGAACCTCAAATAAAACCGTATGAAAACTTTCACCAAGGAGTTATATCAGTAATGGCGGCCGCTGGCCGCAACAGCTGATCGCTTGCAGTGGTACCAACTTCACGTCCGAAGGTTGTCGTACTACATCAAATTTCAAAAATCGAATATATTTCCTCGCAGTAGGTGTGAAAAGTAGAGTACGGTCCTCGGGAGTAAAGCTGCCTTGTCTTGGGCTAACTTGAATCCCTCGTTTCACTAAGGATTCTTAACTTAATTCCCTCGTTTCACTCGGGAATTAACACTTGAACCTCCTCGCTGCGCTACGGAGGTTCACCCCCAGAATCCTTAGTGTCGCTTCGGGATTCAATACGCCCGTGACGTAAGGCAATGCTTTACTCCCTTGTTGCGTAATCTACTATTACATAATACTTGTAGTTATTCACCCCTGTTTCGTACGGTTTTCTGATTTGACAAAATATCGTTTTTTTGTGATAGTTTATTTCTTACTAGCGGCCCCTTCACACGTGTGGACATGATATTATAGCCTATGTTATTCACGCTGAATGCAGCTTTCTAACGGTAAAAAACAATGTTGAAATCGGTACAGTAGTTTTTGAGATTATTCATTACAAGCATACTTACACAATACAACAAATCTTTCCTCTTAATAATATTAGTGTAGATAAACAATCTAGTCCCAATCTAAGCAGAGCTTGTGTTATGGGTACTAGACAACTGATAAACACCCTTATATATTTATAAATACATACATCATGCTCATCATACAAACATTTGTCCTGGGTGGGAATGGAACCCACGACCCCCGGCATAGCAGTCAGGGTCACTGACCACTCGACCAACAGGCCAGTCAATCAACAACAATCGGATCTAATACATAATTTGATTTCCATGTCGTCACTAAAGTATCCATTCACATTAATTTTAATAATAGAACTGTATGGTGAAAAATTCCCGTTATCATAAAAGATATAGGGAGTTTTTATACGTAATCAATATAATCTGATTTGATCCTCTTATCGATCAATCAAATCATGAAATGTCACCGCTGTAGGTGGAAATGTTATTCAATGACGCTCAAAGAAATAAATAAACTGTTTAGGGTGTGGATATATTGTGGTGGATATATTGTGGGTTTGCAAACCCCTTTTTTTACGTGGTAATATCATCAAATGAGTCCTCCCACCCCGGGGCAGGGCGGGAGGGACTGTCAGACTTGTACTGACTAAAATCCAATATATCCAATAGAGCTTCAATAGCCCTTTATGTTCCGGGGTCACGGTGATGGAATAAGTCCCGTGACCAAGATTTATACCTTTACTACAGTTACTAAAAAAACTTAAACTTGTCTAAAAAAGTGTGACTGCAATTCGGACCTTATTTCAACGTCATAATCTGACGTTTTTTTATTCAAGTGTTCAACAGACTTTTGAAAGTTTTTGTGGTACGACGGATAGAGTTCCCTTTTTTTAAATACGTTGCCCACTCTAGGATTTTTTCCTGTGTCGTGGGTGTTTTTACTAACATTTAGGGCTTTATTTCACTAGGACACCATGGCCACGCAATTTGAATGCGCTCCCAACAAAATGGATGTATGGTTGCGCAACCAAGCGGACACTTTGTGGCCTCAGGTGTAGGGAAATACTCTGTCTAAAGAGTTGTATGCATATTTTTGGTGGCAACCAGGTTGCGCGGCCATGGTGAAATAGAGCACTTTAAATCACATACACAAACACCCAGACTCGGAACAACTAATTGTAGTTTATACAAAATATTTGTCTTCAACACCACGACACGCAGCGCTTCAGTCGATTGATCGACCACTGTGCTAAACGTGCTGATGGATGAAGACGGGTCAGGAAAGTGTTGGAGTGTAGATCATGGTCGGTAAAGAGGAATATGAGAAGACATTTGACCTATGTGGGCACAGGATCTCTGCTTCTGTGAAATTCCTATAAGACAATAACACATTAATGTATTGAACACTTCTTGCTCAGCAGCCGTATTTACAACTACTATAATTATAATAATAATATTCCATAACGCCATCTAGTCCCAAGCTAAGCGCAGCTTGTGTTATGGGTACTAGACAACTGATAAACATACTTATATATTTCTAAATTCATACATATTATACATAAATTACACCCAGACACAAAATCATCGTGCACATCACACAAACATTTGTCCTGGGTGGGAATCTATCCCACGACCTCCGGCATAACAGTCAGGATCACTAACCACTAGACCAACAGGCCTGCCAGCACATATCTCCCAGTTAAAGTAACTGTTGTTAAAATCATTTTTTTAACAATTTTTTAAAATGTATTTGATAAAAAATAAATACTTTAACTAACGACCAAACTTCGAGGCTTAAACAAATAATCTCTAATTTCCAGTGCATTTGTAAGAGTTGTGTAATTAAACACGCGTGTGTGCTCACCTTTACGTTTGGTACTTGTTTCTGAAGGGGATTCACCTTTGATAATATTAATGTATGTAGGATATAAAGTGCAATGTGTACTTGTGTAGGTCGTGGTCGAGTGTTTATGATTGTAGTTTCCGTGGCATTAGCTCTCATTCAGTGCTAGACAATGCAGGTGTGAAGTTAGAAGTTTTTGAACATTTGTTCTTGTTCTTTTTTTGAATTGTGTGGATAAAGAAATATCTATGATTCTAAAGGAGGTTGGTTCTTTTTGGTTAATATACATATAGTAAGGTGTTTCAGTTGAATTTCCTTTAGTTGTTGTTTTTGATATAATTCTGTAAGGTACGGTTTGGCCTGGTTTGGCTTTGGTGCACCACCTTAGAGGCTCTTGTTGACCATTCTACGGAATAAATTAGCGTAGATCCAAGATTTTTGCCCAGTATCATTAAACTCTCTTACAACCAAATATCATTCAAGTGTTCTGATTTGGCGGATTTTTAACCAAGTATCCTTTTCACCTGGTTTCACCTATTTACCAGCTTGTTGAGACACAATACTATACTAGATTCAAAATACATAAATGCATTTTTGTATAATAGGATAATTGGATTTAAAATAATAGGGAAGCACTGAATCTCGATACTCAAAAACATACATTCCAGTTATTTTACTTTTAATTTGGTCCATTTCATTTCCCTGACAAAGTCGCAGTATCTTTTTTCCATTGCAGTATATTTTTTCATTTGACTGGCCTGTTGGTCTAGTGGTTAGTGACCCTGACTGCTAAGCCGGGGGCCGTGAGTTCGATTCCCACCCAGGACAAATGTTTGTGTGATGAGTATGATCATTTGTTCTGTGTCTAGGTGTAATTTATCTATAATATGTATGTATTTAGAAATATATACAAGTATGTTTATCAGTTGTCTTGTACCCATAACACAAGCTCTGCTTAGCTTGGCGTTGTGTGATAGTTGTGGAATATATCATTATTAAATATTATATTATTGCAATAAGGTTTCTATTAGTATGTACAGTAACTTAGTTATAGATTAACCAAACACATCAGTATTCCTTTTTTAAATGTAACCTTCTTTTTCCAGCCATCACCAGCCAGCATGATGGTGGCCAGTACCATAATATCCGATGACAGAAGCACAGAGGAACTACAGAAGCGCTTCGGAGAACTCCTCGACGAGAATGTGATCCTGAAGGAGACGTTGAAACAGAACAATGAGTCTATGAAGGAGCAGTTCCTGCTGATCGCCTCCTGCCAAGAGGATATGATGAAGACACATGTGCTGCATAAGGAGAAGTTTGATGAGACTAAAGGATTGGTTGAGAAGGTATGTATTAAGTACTAGCTGTGCCCGCAACTTCGTTCGCGTGGATGTCGAAATTTAACAATGTATTTTTTAGTTGCAAGCGCTTAATTCAGGCCACGTTTTTCATATAAACCGTGTATTTAGAATTTTCTTAGATTAATCAAAAATATTGACACTCGTATTCCAGGTTTATGTAGGACTATTTTCCTAATGCCCGCTCTCACCACACCACACCATTTCATTCCATTCCATTCCATCCTGTTCTACTCTATGATTCCTTTAAATATTGCTGTAATTAATTTATATTTTTTATATTATGTGAACCGATTACGATGAAACAAAATACATAATGTTACTTCAATTTAAACACGTCTATTTCAGTTTTCTTTTAACGCACTCTGCCGTGCGTTGTAGTTTTGCTATTCGAATTCGAAGTTAGATCGCGCGACTGACGTACGAAATCAATGTGTGAGACCAAAGTGCACCCGTAATTTTACTTCTAAAACACTTTAAATTCAAATATCTTTTGATAGACTGAACCGATTCCAATGAAACAAAAACTAAATTCCTCTCCAAGTTACGCTTAATCGTTGTGTATAAAAGTTATCTACATTAATTTAGTACATTTTACGTGATACCTGGACAAATAAACATACAAACAGACAAACAGATAAACAGACAAAAATTCTAAAAATGCTAGAAATGGGTTCTATTGGTTGTCCTTTAATACCCTGGCTAAATTTTTTGAGTTTATTTTTAATGTACAAAAATAACTCTTCTACAGTTTTATTATATGTATAGATAGATAGATAGATAGATAGAAGATATGTATTTTGTCTAATTGATCCCTTAGAATATCAATAGAAATATAGACTCCCTTAGATTACCATTAAATATTTTACCCTCATTATTTCTTTAGCTGTAGCGTTAAATTGAGGAAATTCAAACGCTTTTGAAATTCACAATACGTTCCGCCCTGGTATAATTTTCAAGGTGTTTTGACGTTACGAGCCCTGCAAACATTGATTAAAGAAAAGAAATAGCTGCCATATACAATATTTTATATTGCTATTATCTTATTGTTAAGGTAGGCTTTTTTTTTGCGTTGTAAAATCATCAAATGAGTCCTCCCACCCCGGGCAGGGTGGAAGAGACTGTCAGACTCCTACTGACTAAAATCCACGGTGTCCTTCAATAGCCCTATATGTTTCGTGGTCACGGTGATGGAAATAAGTCCCGCGACCGTAAAGCTAGGCCTGGAGTTTTATGAAAGTTCTTGTTTGTCTAGCAAACACTAATTAATTCTGCGTAAGATGCTAAATGTTTCTTACTTTCCTTTTCATTTCTTGCTCTAAAGTTTTTGACCAAAGTTCGTACTACTTCTAAGTAGTTACTTAAAGTGAACTTAGGCTCAAATCACTGTTAACCCTAGGATCGTGGGACTGTCTTAGCAGGATACCTGGACGGTAAAGGGCACACGAATGAACAGGGTGGATAGTGGACAGATTAGAGTCTGACAATCTGTTCCACTCTATTGATGATTTTAGCAGAAAAAAATCTAGCGCGTAGCTTTTTTTTATCGTGGTAAAATCATCAAATGAGTCCTCCAACCCCGGGCAGGGCGGGAGGGACTGTCAGACTTGTACTGACTAAATTCCACGGTGTCCTTCAATAGCCCTTTATGTTCCGGGGTCACAGTGATGGGAATAAGTCCCGCGACCCACGCTTTGGCCCTCTGTGAGGGGGCCCCGTCATTTTGCTGACGCTCTTTGAGGCGCGCGTGGAACACGACGCGCCGTCGACCCGGGCATGGTCGGACAGCGAATTGCCCTTTACTCGCTGTCCGCATGCCCAAGCGCGTAGTTTAGATGATTTCTAGCATTTTGACTAAAAACCCCGATTCCAGACGTCATTTTACTTATCCTTTTCATAAGGGAATTTTAAACTAACGTATCCATTTAACTCACCATAGCTTTTTTCTACAAATCTTTTAAAATAACCTAAGAATTTTCCTCTCCACAGCTTCGCCAAGAAAATAAAAAACTCAAGGCAGACATAGCTCGTCTTGTCGACTCTGATGCACATTCAAACGTTAGCAGTGAAACGGGCGAGTCGGTTCGATCGACGAAGACTGTGCAGTCGAGCCAAGTGGGCCAGTTAACCCAGTCGGGCCAGTCGGTCCAGGACGGTCAGGGGAGCCAGTCGGGTCCCTCATCTGCGCTGGAGTTCGTGACGTCACCTGATGATGATACTATCAACAAGCTGACAGCACAGTTGGAACTTGTTGAGAAGCAGAGGCGACAGGTACTTATTTAGCCTGGGCAATGAATGATTCTGGTTGGAAAAGTTGAAAGCAGAAAATCTGACTTATGAACTTTGTTTGGACTAGTTAGAAGATAAACATGTTAAAAGTCCTGACCCCTCCGAGGTGAGCCCGAGGGAGGGGGGGGCAAAGAAGGTCCCGTTTTTTGGTTTTTTGCTTATATCTCAAAAACGATGCGTCGGATCAAATTTTGTTGTACTACATAATAATACCTCATAAAATTTTCTACAACTTTGTTCTTCACACTTTTTATCTATCTCCAATATTTGCATAGCTGTGAGCTCCGAAAAATGACCAATCTTCAAAAATGTGTTAATTTATCTGTCTCGTACTTTGTTTTCTTGTTTATATCTTGAAAACGGTGCGTCGCATGAAATTTAGTTATACTAGAGAATGAAACCTGATAAAATTCTCTACAATATGTTTTTCACATTTTTTATCTATCTTCAATCGCCTAGCTATGAGACTCGAAAAAAGGACGGATTTTTGAAAATACACTCACAGACATATTTAACCGCCATCTGTATCTTTCATCACCCTGTTTGTTTTTGTTAACTATTGTTTAATTACTGTTTTATTTTATGTCAATTGGATACTTTGGCAATAAATTAAACACTAATACCCATTATTCGTTAGCTTAATGTGTGTCACCAAAGGGTTTTTGGAATTTGGTAGTTTTTTGATATTGTTGCCGTTGCGTTAACGTGTTAACATTTGCTGTTTTTTTCTGCCATAGTGTGTTATTGTTTAATTCAGTTTGTAGAGTTCATTTCCTGTTTTTGACTTAAAAAAATGCCATTCGATGCAACTGGTGCAGCTAGGGCAGTGGTTTTAGCTGATGCCGGGTACAGCCAACGTCGCATCGCCGGTACGCTCGGTGTACCTCGAACCACGGTACGGTATGCCTTCAGACGATTTCGGGAGACTGGCTCCTACACCCGGAAGCCTGGTTAAGGCCAACATCGATGCAATTTAACCCGAGATGATCGATTCGAGATGACCGTTTCGTTGTCAGCAACGTGTTGAAAAATCGCATTTAGGTTGCTATCGAAGCTCGTACCCGTCTTTTTAAGGTGAGAAATGTCAGTGTGAGTAAAAGTACGGTTAGAAGAAGACTGTCAGAAAAGAGTATGAAGGCTTTTCGTCCAGCTCATGATCCACAACTGCTCCCACAACACGGTAGAGATAGACTTACTTTTGCGCGAGAATATGCTGACTGGACAATGGATGAATGGAAGGACATAATGGTCTCAAGAGGTCCAGGTGGACAACAGTATGTCTACAGATGCCTAAACGAAAGGTTTGCTCCATGCGTTATAACCGAAACAGTGGGTTAACAGGAAGGGTCCATAATGGTTTGAGGAGGCATCTCTTACGAGGCTCGTACCGATCTTGTTGTGTTCGATAGAGGCAGCGTGAATGCCTAAAGATACGTGTAGGAAGTTCTTCAAGACCATGCCATGCCTTTTGCACCATTCGTTGGTTTCACCTTCAGATTAATGCATGACAATGCACGTTGTCATAGCGCTAGATCAGTCTCTCAGTACCTTAATGAAGTCGGGATTCAAGTTTTACCATTGCTAGCACGCAGTTCCGATCATAAACCGATTGAGCACATTAGGGACAACCTAAAAAGACGTCTCTGACCAAGAGTAGCAGCCCCTACGACCCTGGAAGAGCACAAGACGGCTGCGGTGGAGGAGTGGTACAATATCCCTCAGTCAGATATCCAATACATCACGGATGGATTGCCAAACCAGCAGCATTGTTAATTGTCGTCATTGTTTTAATTGCGACCACTTTTTTTGAAAATATTGAACCTTGACATTTTTTTTCCGAAGTTTTTAAAAAATCGATTAACGCTTTTTTCGAGTCTCATAGCTAGGCAATTGAAGATAGATAAAAAATGTGAAAAACATATTGTAGAGAATTTTATCAGGTTTCATTCTCTAGTACAACTAAATTTCATGCGACGCACCGTTTTCAAGATATAAACAAGAAAACAAAGTACGAGACAGATAATTTAACACATTTTTGAAGATTGGTCATTTTTCGAAGCTCACAGCTATGCAAATATTGGAGATAGATAAAAAGTGTGAACAACAAAGTTGTAGAAAATTTTATGAGGTTTTATTATGTAGTACAACAAAATTTGATACGACGCATTGTTTTCGAGATATAAGCAAAAAACCAAAAAACGGGACCTTCTTTGCCCCCCCCTCCCTCGGGCTCACCTCGGAGCGGTCAGGACTTTTAATATGTTTATCTTCTAACTAGTCCAAACAAAGTTCATAAGTCAGATTTTCTGCTTTCAACTTTTCCAACCACACACCCATTTTGAGCACTCATTTACCAGACTAATTTTAGCATTTTTGCAGTCGATAATAATATCGCAAGTTCGATTCCTGCACGGAGCAAATGTTTGTATGAACTGGTGGCCTACCATGACGTCTTAAAGTGCGAGTAGTTAGGTTGTGGGAAAGAGACAGAGCTATATAAATATTAAAAATCCTGGCAAGTGCCAGTCGGAATCCCGCATAAGGGTTACATAACATTATAATTTAATTTATTGTTATTGCGACAACAGAAATACATATTCTGTGAAATCATGATAATATAATAATGATATTCCACAACTATCACACAACGCCATCTAGTCCCAAGCTAAGCAGAGCTTGTGTTATGGGTACTAGACAACTGATAAACATACTTTTACTTTTCTAAAAACATACATATTATAGATAAATTACACCCAGATACAGAACAAATGATCATGTTCATCACACAAACATTTGTCCTGGGTGGGAATCGAACCCACGATCCCCGGCATAGCAGTAAGGGTCACTAACCACTAGACCAACAGGCCAGTGGAATGATGATGTCTACCCATTACGGATCGTGAGATACAGCCAGCTAAGATAGCTGGGGCTATAAACAGGGTTCCGTTGGTTACCCTTGGGTATAGAACCCCAATAGTTATTTTCTGTTTTTTTGAAAAACGTGTCTGAATTTAGTCCTTGCTTTTTTGATAAAAACTGTTATCAGATATAAAGTATTTTGTTTTTTTACAATCTTTTAATTTATCCGATAGGCAGTTAATTTCCGGATAGTTTTTAATTCATACTAGGATATAAAGTTTTTTTAAAAGTCAATAATCGAGACCGGCTGAAAAGAAAGCTATCCATCGAATTTACGCTAATTTGAACCCTATTCTAAAGCAGTTACATTTCTTTTTTCGTAATTGGGACCAGCTTAAAAGAAAGCGAACCAACGCGAAGTTATGCTAATTTGAACCTAATTCCAAAGCAGTACAAGTTGACTTTCGCTTGCACTAACAAGATGTTTTTCTTATCATTCCAGGTGATAGTAGATAACGAGAAGCTGACTTGGCAGAAGGAATCCTTGGAGCATATCGTTGACGCCACGTCGAAGGAGAGAGATGATCTCAAAGAGAAGCTAAAGAATGCTGAAGTGAGTTAATAGTGTAGTTTACTGTATGATTAAATTGAAAATCTATTTCGTCCGTCAGTAAGCATTGAAAAACTAGCTGACCCGGCAAACTTCGTACCGCTTCAAAAACACCTTTTAAAACTTCCCTGGACTTTCAGAAATCGTTCAAGACTAAAATCAACCAAATCAGTCCAGCCGTTCTCGAGTTTTAGCGAGATTAACGAACAGCAATTTATTTTTATACACGGTGAAATTGAATAGATGCGACAAATTTAAATATACAATAATACGTGTTGTCAAGAAAATGTATAAAATATCAAATGTAAAATTAAAAAAATAATTGATCAGTGTTACGCTATGAACGGCAACGTTTAATAACATGCGTAGTCCACGACGATTATTGAGCACTGCGATGAATCGGACGAGATTTTTTAATACTTTAATTTTTCTTATTTTTTTTTTGCATATTAAGAGCTGGGAATCCGAAAATTCATACAACGTAGTGGATGTTAACGGCAAAGCGAGCTTCTATATTAGCTAACGACTGTCATAGATGTACTAATGACAGTTGTAATCAACGACTTTTAAGTGCTTTCTGAGGCACGGAGAAAACTCGGATAGATGGTCACCAATCCAGAAACCGACCTCGGCAAGCGCGGCTTGACATGGAAGATCAACCTGTGCAGCTGTCATTATTTAGAACCGAGCTTTTCCTCCTCCTATGCACCAAAATGTAATATGTTACGAAAAAAACATGATTTGCTTATATCTTAAACTGCCATATTAAAACAAAAATATCTCAGAACGGACTAATATTTCAGACTTGGTGCGATAGTATTTTTTGTTCAGCTTAAAAATACCTATCCAACGACGTATTACATGTTGCTATTGGAGGGTGGGACCAAATTTCATAGAAGCCCTGGCATCATTCTTTATTATCGATTTAGATTGATGAAAAAACAGTTTATAATTACTATGTTGCTGTAACTGAAGCTCCCATTTCATTTTGTCGCTTTCATTCAAAGCCTCCCTGTATAATAGATAATGAATGATTTTTTCTTTTTTTCTCTTCAAACTTCGGGAGCGGGTGCTTGTCATAAACCCTTTTCAAAATCTGAACTGACAAACAATTTAGTTTTTTTTTTCAGTGTTTCCTTGTGTATTATTATGTATCCTTCACTTACTTCTATGATAATTAAATCTTATTTATTATTTCCAGCTGCAACTATCGACTAAGGACACAGAACACGCGGCAGAACTAAGTACCCTCAGGTTCACCATACAAGACTTGCAAGCACAGTTGCAATCAACCAGTAACTTTGTAAGTTCATTCATTATTTTCTATTAATCTTAAAATATTTTTACTAATTAAAACAGTTCTTCTTGGGATTTATTTACGGCTAAAGGGGTCTATTTTTTTAAGTGGTAATAATCATCAAATGAATTGAGAGTAGTGGCCTAGTGGTATTAATCCAGAATTACGAGTTGTAGGCCCAACACACAGTTAAAACACAGCCAAGCGATTATTTAGTCTAATTTATTTCATCACCATTGCTCTAAAAACGCTGAAGGAAAACATTATGAACAAACCTGCATGGCCTAGAACCAAGAATTCAGAGTCATGTGACACGGACGGCAAGTAATGGGCGACTCTCTGTCCGATCATGGACCATGCCCGGGTCGACGGCGCATTGTGTTCCGTGCGTGCCACAAAAAAATGTCAGTAAAATGACAGGGTCTCTTTAGAAGGCCAAAGCCTATCGGGATCACGGGACTAACGAGTAACCGCGATCCCGGAACGTAAAGAGCTATAGAAGGACAGCGTGGATTTTAGTCATTACAAGTCTGACAGTCCCTCCTGCCGTGCCCTGGATGAGACGACAGATTCAATTTTACCACGTAAATACAATGTGATATAATACCAACCCGCACTGGGTCCGCGTGGTGGATTACGGCCCACTCCCTTTCACGAGAGACATGTATCCTAGTAATGGGTAATTATAGACTGGTTCTGAAACATTTTATTTGTTTACATTTCAGACTAGTATATCGCCTGAAGAGTTGGCTAAACGCGACCAGCTGATAAGTCAACTAGAAGGCAAGGTGGCGACACTACAGGCTGAACTAAAGGCCGCACAGCTCAAGATATTGGAACTGGAGACCGTTAAGGTATGGATTTATAATTATAATTATTATATTTATAATTAAGCCCATAAAACACAATACCCATCCTACATAGTATAAAACAAAGTCTTCTGTCGCTACCCTTTCTATCCCTTTTTTTCGTGGTAAAATCATCAAATGAGTCCTCCCACCCCGGCAGGGTGGGAGGGACTGTCAGACTTGTACTGACTAAAATCCACGGTGTCCTTCAATAGCCCTTTATGTTCCGGGGTCACGGTAATGATATATCTCGCGACCCCGGCAGGCTTTGGCCCTGTAGAGGGGGGCCCGTCATCATCTGTCTGACCCTATGTACGCTTAGATTTTTAAGATAGACCCTAAAAAAAGTCATTTATGGAAAAGTGTTCCACTGACATTGAATCATAGTTAAAAATTACGACAAAAAAAATAGAATTAATTATTTAAAAAAATAAATAAAAGATAATAAAATTTCCTTATTATATTTTTTTAATGTTGAACACACACTAGGAAAATATACAAACCACATAGGCAAACGCCAGACCTGCAAAAAAAATATCGAAAATAATAATAGTATTTGAAATATTGTTTTCTTCTTTCAGTTGGAGTTCACGAAACACAAGTCAGGTGTATCCGAGGTAGTCAAAGTATACAAGGAACAGATACAAGATCTACACATCAGGCTAAGGGAGGCTTCTACTACTGTGAGTATTTATTGCATATTTTGGTCCACCATGACGTGTTAAACCGAGAGTAGTTCCAGTGTGGGAATGAGATGGCGCTAGACACACACTCACATCTGGTAGGCCATCTGACCAATTTCAGCCATGGCGGCCAATCGCAGTAGAGATAAGTCGCCATGCCGTATGGCGAACTGTACGCTACGACAAGTGTAATCTACGCGTAACATAAAAAAAGCTAGTGGTAACATTACCATTCGAAATCCATAACTATATGCTGTAATTTCTGGACACGTGACAAGACATCGTAATTTCGGGACAATCCCGGACTTCGAGGTCATCTGTCAACCCAAAGTACAAAACAGTTCCCTATTTTCAGAAATTTATACTCGCCCTCTTTTTCCCAGGTATTCCAACCAGTTCGTTTCTCGATCAGTTCGGAGTCAGACTCGTCCTCCTCAGAGTACGCCAGCCTCACCTCCAACGTCAAACTGTACGACAAGACACTCAAGCATCTAGCAGAACTACTCAATATATTGACACACGGGTGAGTTTATTTACAAAATCTACTTTAACGGGTTTGAAATATAGTCGAAATCAATGAATACATTACTCTGTCTTTTTTCAAATAAAAAAACCGTTGCTCTACAGGATGATTTGTAATTGGGTGCATTCCTTGAAATGGCTGATACTTCTTGAAATAATCTTATTTGTACAAATGTTAACCCCAACAACATGGGGTTCAAACTGTCTGGTTTTAGAGATATCGAATTACCTAAGACTTGTTAGAAATTAACGACGGTCATAAAAGTAATTAACTGACATACATAAACAGGTAGGCCCTGAAACAACTACCCGAAGGCCACACATATATTTTTTCTGTGCGGAAACCGAACCAAGTACAGCAGCCAAAGATTTTCGTGTATTTCTGTTCGCTACAGCCTTTTTTTTATTATGCATATTCTATAATATTCAAAAAATCTATTTTATACTGCGGAACACGGCTGATAATCTTCATACAACGAAACGCTCGACGTAGCGCCATATTGTTTTAATGATGACTGACGTTTGTGGTCGTCTCTGATTGGACGTCGCAGGCGCTGGTAGGCCGCCATTTGTTTTTGTTTCTTATGACGTGTGTCTGACATTACTGCTGTCTTGCTGTGCTAATATTCATCTTTATTGTTTATCCTGTCCGGTTTTTCTGTAATAATAAATCCCCAGTGTGTCTACTATTCCTTTTACTATTTGCAAAATGTATTACGAGTGCTCTGTTTGTAAATTTTCGCGACAGGACGCTATTTGGCATCATTTCCCGTGTAATGAGAAAAGACTCGCTGTGTGGTTAAAGTGTCTAAACTAAACCGTGATGATCTGCAAGACTGCATCACCTGAACAACTTCCGAAGCTGTTTTTTTGTCAAAGCACTTCGAAAAGAAGTTCATTACGTCTAAATCTCGTTCAAGTCTCGGCAGAGCCTATCCTTTCCTGTTTACTGAAGATGAGATTTTGTGTGGAATAACAACTCGGCAGGATAAAAAAGGTAAATATTATGATAAAACATCCGCTATCATTACTTCTTGCTTTCTTAATCTTACTTCTAACAAAGTTTGTTAGGATAGATGGATGTTTGTTACTCAGATTATTATAATATAATAGGATACCTTATATCCCAGGAATATATTCCTGTCTAATTTTCATCATAAACGCGGGCGAAGCCGCTGGCGATGGCTAGTATAAAATATATGTTTTGCATCCTAAATTGTTATTTAGTATGATTGCAAAATTTTAACAGCGCCAGCGTGGTAGGAAGCAGAGATATATTGTTCCTTTAGTTTAATAGATCTTTTTAAGATAATTTATTATACAGTTACATGATAAAATAATATGTTTTACTGAATACATAATAATATAATGTTTTCATAAAACTCAATTGATTTACACTATGTGACTACATAAAGCACCCACCTCATTCATTGGAGTGGGTCCGAGGTTCATAATATTTCTTTATAATAAACATAGTGTTTCTTCTTTTCCAGCTCATTAGGCAGATGGGAGACATGTGAAAAGCTAGAGATTAGCAGTTGTAGAAAAATCAGCTCACCATTGTTTTGGAAAGAGGCAATTGATAAACCATCAAGAATATACGGCAGTAACAAAATACTAAATTACCCATCCAAAGGTGCAGTGAGGTGTTTCAGTACAGTGATAGTAGCTCTTAAAAATAATGTTGCGTCAAAAGGTTTACAATAATGAACTGTTACTATGATAATTTTACATTTATTTATTGATTTTCGTTATTTGCCTACGATGCAAAATCAAGCAATCAAAAAATTGAAAAGGAAATTGAAAAATAAATGTTTTAATATGTAATTGTTTTTTTATTTAATTTTTTTCCCAAAATTAATTTTCAGAAAAGTTTCAGTAATATAGCAATATCGAATACGGCGTTTAGGCTGTATACGATTATTCCTTTGCCATTGAGCTACAGTGATTTAAAAAAAAAAACAAACTTCATACGACATTAAAACTCAGAAGCTGTCAAAAGCCTACGGCGAAATTTTTTGTTCCGAAGTTGGCAGTCTGATACGTAGTATCTCTAAGTAGTCTGTGCTGCGGAATACTACTATATAAGAGCTCGTGGAAAAAGGGCGGGAAATTTCTAACCGAGCGGACGCGTCTTTTTTGTTAATTATTTAGAAAATTTTTAAATTCTGTATAATAGCATCAATAATTGTAGTTTTGTAGTGTAAATATTTATAATTAGTTGTAGTGTTTCAATATTTAGTGGTAAGTGTTTTAATTTTTTCTTGTACATAGTGAAACATGAATGATCCGCCTGACCCGGGGGGCGAAGTCCCCCCGGCAGGCAGTTATGTCACCATCATGTCGAATGAATCGGGCATGGAGACCGATGGGTCATCTACGGCCCGAGTTCTTAAACGTAGTCGAGTACATGTATGCAAGCATTGTAATAAAAGACGACGCACTCGCAAGGGTCAGGGACCTGAATCTTCGGGTTGTGACTGCACAGATTCAATTATTGCTGCAGATCAGGAGAATCCCCCTATTGTTAACACTTTGCCTACTATTCAGACCCATAATACAATCAACTCGTCATCAATCTCTCCAGATACAGTTCCCGCGCAATTTGCGAGAAACATGTACGATAAAACGGATTGCGCGCCTTTTGTCGTACATGTTCAAAAAAACATTTTGAGTAATGATAATGACACCACGCTGCACCCTATTACTTTCGGAAAGTTTTTGAAATTCAATAAATTTCAATATATAGTTAACGGTAGTGTTAAAAAAATTGGACGTAATAAAATAAGTCTGGCGTTCTCAAAGTTCACGGAAGCAAACTCATTTATAAACCATACTAGCCTAGCTAAAAATAATTTAAAAGCGTTCATACCTTCTTTTAATGTTACAAGAATAGGATTAGTTCGTGGAGTACCTGTTGAATGGTCTCCAGAAGAAGTAATTGAAAATATGTCAGTGCCAATCGGTTGTGGTCCCATTTTAAAAATCAGACGGCTTAATTTTAAAAGTATTATAGACGGCATAAGCTCGTGGAAACCATCACAATCTGTTGTTGTAACCTTTGATGGTCAGATTTTACCGAAAAGAATTTTCATGTGCTACAATGCTTTACCCGTAGATTTGTACATCTTCCCGACCATACAATGTTTTAATTGCTGTCGTTTTGGACACACTAAACTACACTGTAGGTCGAAACCTAGGTGTTACAAGTGTGGCGATAGTCATTCCGCTGACACTTGTACCATTGAGGACGAGTGTGAGGCTATTTGTTGCAGTTGCAGTGGTAATCATTATGCCATTAATAAAAAATGTCCCGAATATGATAGACAAAAATCTATCAAACATTATATGGCCCATAATTCTGTTTCCTATGCAGAAGCTTCACAAATTCATCCCCCAGTATCTAAATTATATTCTGAAACTGTAAAATCCATTCCTACACATCAAACAAAATTGCCCCCCCTTCTAGAATCAAAAAAGCCAGTATCATACATAAAAACAACTTTCAAGAAACCTCGAGACCCACCAAAAACACAAAAAGGGTATGACAAACATGCACATCAGGCTTTAATTAAAATTAATAATCCATCTACTGGTAATGGATGTGCATTACAGCAAAATACAATTAAAGGAAACCAATTGGAAGAAATAATTGCATTAATTAACTCTTTTTCCCAACACAATAATATAGAACCGTCCAACGTTGCCCCAGTAATTGACTTTTTATTAAATTTATTCCATCACAATGGACCTAAATCTTTCGAAGATTGTTCAGTGGAACAGTCGCAGCATTGTGAATAAAAAATCAGATTTATCATATATTATAAATAAATATGAGCCATTTGTTGTCGCTCTCTGTGAGACATGGCTTAAACCAGGGTTTTCGTTTAGAATCCCTGGTTATGCCTGTCTTAGATCTGACAGAAGCGATGGGTATGGCGGAGTCGCCATACTTGTTAAAAATTCCTTTTCCTTCAAATCTTTTGTCCTTCCTCCTCTATGCGACGAAATCTCGGCTGTCGCAGCAATTGTAAATAATATCTGTTTAGTTTGTATATATTATTCTCGACCTAATGTAAATATTTTCTCTGAAATTAACAATCTTTTAGCAGTATTACCTAAACCATTTTTAGTCATGGGCGATTTTAACTCCCAACATCAAGCTTGGGGTAGTACTCATTCTAATTATTATGGGGAACAATTAATGAACATTTTAGATGTTCATAACCTTTGTATTTTGAACACTGGTCTTCCAACACGCCACACAGATCCAGATCAGGGAACAAGCGTTCCTGACCTTTCTATATGTACACCTGATATAGCATCATTACTGTCGTGGGCACCCTTGTCTTCTTCCTATGGTAGTGATCATTTTCCCTTGATCATAAGTTTCCCTTTAAAAAAACCAGATTCACATATTCCAAAACCTAGACTAAAGTACAGATTAGAGAATGCTGACTGGGAGACATATAGGGTCGCTGTAGAGAATAAAATTCTTGTTTTGTCAGACTCTTTATCAAATTATGATTCACAATTATTGTCTGATGAATTTACAAGGATTCTAATAGATGTTGCAGATAATATTTTTCCCATCAAAAATGGTGCTTCAGGTAAGATTCCTTCTCCTCCCTGGTGGGATGCTGAGTGTACAGAGGCTATTAAAAACAGGAAAGAAGCTGAAAAAAGATACTGCAGATGTATGTCAAAACACAATTTTCAGTTATTTACAGAAATTTCTCGTGATACACGTAAGCTCCTTAGAAAAAAGAAATTTGAAGGTTGGCAGAAATTCTGTACTTCCATTTGTCCACAAGTATGTGCGTCGGTCGTCTGGCGTAATATTAGGCGCTTCAGGTCAGCATTCAGTGAAACAGCAACTACAAAGTTGCCACCAGACTTAGCTAATCTATTTATGGACCGACTAGCACCTCCTTCAGTTCCAGAATGTAAGTCTTTAAATCCCTCTCCATCTTCACCTGTTTGTCACCCTGAGCTTGATTCACTTTTTACATTGAGTGAGTTGAAAGGTGTCCTTTCCCATGTTAAAGATTCAGCTCCTGGAGAAGATGGTATACCATACTCATTTATAGCGAATCTCTCTGATCCAGTCCTTTCTGTGTATCTAAACCTTATCAACAATGTTGTCAGTTCTGGTTCTATTCCATCTAGCTGGAAATCCCAAAGCATTATTCCTATTTTAAAACCTAACAAGCCTCCATGTGATGTTTCTTCATATCGTCCCATTGCTTTGTCATCAGTTCTAGCTAAAATTACTGAGCATCTTGTTAAGATCAGGTTAGAATGGTTTATTGAAAGTAATAATTTGTTAGCTCCCTCTCAATTTGGTTTCAGAAAAGGCAAAGGTACTATAGATAGTCTGAGTGTATTTACTACTGACATTCGCCTAGCTTTTTCTGCCAATAAATCTGTACTTGCAGCTTTTCTTGATATTAATTCTGCATATGACAATGTGCTGGTGTCAGTGCTGGAACAAAAATTGAATGCATTAAAAGTTCCAAAATTTTTATCCAATTTTATCATTAATATGCTTTCAGAGAGATCTATAAATCTTTACCTTGATGATGGATCCAAATTTTCCCGATTAGTGTGGAGAGGATTGCCCCAAGGATCTGTGCTCAGTCCTCCTCTTTATAATATATATACTTATGATCTAGAATCCTCTCTCAACAGATCAGTGCAAGTACTTCAGTATGCTGATGACCTGGTTTTATACCTTGCTGGTAACAATGTTGACAATTTAAGTACATCATTAACCTCTTCTTTGCAGTTATTAAACTCATGGTTAGGACACAATGGCTTTGACCTCTCAGCCCATAAAAGTAGTGTTGTTTTGTTTTCAAGAATGCGTAGGCCTCCAACAGTCTCTGTTCAGTATAACAATGTTTCTATTCCTGTAAAAAACCAAGTAAAATTTTTAGGACTTATTTTGGATTCCAAATTAACAGGGCTTCCTCATTGTGAATATATTACAGCAAAATGTGAAAGAAACATAAACATTATCAGATGCCTCTCTGGTGTTTGGTGGGGTGCACATCCTTTCTCATTAAAACTGCTTTATAACACTCTAATTCGTAGTGTTATCGACTATGGTACTTTTTTGCTGGAGCCTGGAAACATTAAGGGATTAAAGAAACTAGATGGGATTCAGTCCAAGGCCCTGAGAGTTATCTCAGGTGCAATGAAGTCCAGCCCTACCAGGTGTTTGCAGGTGGAATGTGGAGATCCCCCACTTCACTTGCGAAGACAATTTTTAGCTGACAGATTCATGTGCCGATGTTTACAATTTACAAATCACCCATTGAAATTGAAGGTTTCTCTCCTCTCTGAAGAATTTACAAATTCAACTTACTGGAAGCATAAAGCTATGCCTTGTTTAGTTAAAAGCTTTAGAAAATTTAGTTTAATTGAAGCTCCAATTCATCAGTCTCCATTTCTTCCCATATTCCACTGTAATTATAATTCACTAACTCTATTGCCATCTATCAAAGATAACCTCAACATTTTTAAAGATGACATATGTCAAAACCAGAACTTTAGTGTTACCATGGATCTAGACTGGAATGATTATCATCACATTTTTACAGACGCCTCAAAGCATAGTAATGAAACTTGTGTGGGGGTCGGTGTATATCACTCTCAGTACAATGTGACTCAGAAAATTAAACTCCCCCCTGAATCTTCTGTATTTACAGGAGAATGCTTTGGGATATTTAAAGCGGTAGAATATGTCCTTTTAATGAAATTAAAAAAAACAATAATATTGACTGATGCAAAAAGTGCTCTCCAATCTTTGGCCAGATTTCCTTTTTACTTCCAAAATTCTGCAGTTATATTTGCAACACGGGAACTTCTTCTCAAATGCTCCTTGAGGGGATATTCAGTGCATTTTGCCTGGATACCTTCTCATTGTGGTATTACTGGTAACGAGAAAGCTGATAAATTAGCCAGTGATGCGGTGCAGTGTGGTGACATGTTTCCGTACAAAAACAACGTCCAAGATATTTCCACCTTGCCCAGGGTTTATTTAAAGGAAGCTTGGAATCAACTCTGGACAAGTTCAACTGAAATAGGTAGACACTACCGTGCGATCCAACCTGGTATACCTGCTAAACCATGGTTTAGTAAGTTCAAGTTTAGCAAGAAACTAACAACTATTTTGATTCGTATGCGCTTAGGTCATGTTAGCTCTCCTGCGCATCTTGCTAAACTTGGCATTGTGCAGGGTCCTGAGTGTGCATGTGGTGCTGACTATGGTGACCTCAACCACATATTTTTTTCCTGTCCCCTTTATGATCATCAAACCTTTTTTCAAAACCTTTTATCTGTAGGAGTTCCTTTTCCTTCTTCCATTCCTAGTATTTTATTTAATTGTACTAAAGATGTATATAAAATTATTATAGATTTTTTAGTTGATAATAATATATCAATTTAATTTGTAGGTATTGTTAACATTTTTTTTATTTCATTTGTAGTTCAATTGTATTTCGTTTCGTGTATATATGTACTTACATACAATGAATTGATGCCTTTTCCAAATTCCGTTTAATTCCATTCCATTTCCTTTTTTTCCTTTCGCGATATTTTCCTGCTCTTTAACATCGTCTGGCAACAAGCACGAATAGTGCAAAGCCAAAAAAAAAAAAAAAAAAAAAAAAAAAAAAAAAAGAGCTCGTGGCTAAATAGTAACAGCCGGGTTAAGCCGCGCTTGCTGTTGTTCTGTGAATGGATTACCATGTATCATAGCGAGTTTCCTCCGTCTCTCGGAAAACTTGTAAAGCCGTTGGTCCCGGCTGATATGCTAGATCTTTGACAGTCGTTACTGTTAGTCAGAAGCTCTAAAGTCGGACAATCAGTCTTACCGTGGGATATCGTATTACCTAGTTACTGGGTTGTGGTGTTCCGATAGGCAGTCGCTCCATGTAAAGTACTAATATTCAGCTGCATCTGGTTCGACTGAAAGGCGACCCAAATATAGTTGAGAAAATGCTAGGCTATGATGAAACTGCAGAATACTAGAAAAACAATAGACTATAGACTTATTTGGCGGAGACTATTATTACCTTTTTTGTTCACAGTATGTCAGACAGTCTAGTCGAGACTTTCGGTCTTATAACAAGTCTACACGACTACAAGCTAGAACGGACGACAGTAGACCAGTTCAAAACGGGCCTGGCAGAGGTCAAACAACAGATGGAGAAACAACACAGTACTGCGCTCAATAATATGTAAGTACTAGCGGCCTGTGTTACAAAAAATGTGATAAATGAAGAACCTCTCGACCGATTTTGTGCAAACTTCACATAAATAATCTACTAAATAGTCCGAACAAAGCCTAAACATTTGGTTTGGATAGGTGAGCCCGTTCTTGAGTTATAAAGTTACAACGAATAGTGGCATTTATATATGAGAATATTATCAATGAAAACTTACCTTGCTACTACGATATAATGATGCAATTCGATTGACTTGATGTCATCATGGTGAGTGTGTTTTGATTTTGATCTACCCGTAGACATCCGCGCATTTTGTGTCGTATGTCGTAGTGGTAAGGTTGATTCTTGTAGTTGGAATCGGTCGAATCGCGTCGCATCGCGTCATGAGTAAGCTCTAGAATACATGCTCTAGGATGTGAGCAAGACTGATTTGATAAAAGCGCAGTTTGATTTTTCTTTCCACAGTAAAGTTCAATCCAACCATACATTCAAACTCGTACGTGTATTCTGTAAAATTATCTCAGGAGAACGTATTTTAGTATTTCTTTTGTGAAAGAATAATAAACATCCATCCATTCATCCTTACAAAATTTTGCATTTATAATTACTTTTTCCCAGTGGCCAAGTCCGAGGCACCCTTTCAATATTCGAGGGTATCTTCAAGGACTACAGCGAGGTCCTGAAGCGATCGGTGGCGAAGCCTCGTGTTGAGCGAGGAGGGAACGTAGAGGCACTCACCGCGGCCCTGGTGGCGAGAGGACAAGAGCTCACCATGCTGAACGCTGAGCTCAACAAGTTGAAGGGAGAGAAAGATGATACTGAATTGCTGAAGGCGCAGATGGATTTGTACAAGTAAGTTTTTTGTTTTAAGGCTTCGGACATAGAACAACGCCTCGTTAAAAGACACGCGACGCGTCGGGCGTAGAATGGCGTGGGCCGCCGGAATGACGAAAGAGACGGCTATGTATTAGAGCGTCTAAACATCATATTTTTTTTGCAAAATTAACGCAATCTTTTGCATTAGGAGGCAGTAGACTCCCTTTCAGTAGTAGTAGTGGCCGTAGTCGCATCGCTGCAACGCATCAACACATTTTGTACCACAAAAAAATATACATGCAGGTCGTCGCAATCGCAGCGTCTCAGCTCAACCTAGCAGTGACACACTGTCTCTGACCGATGTCGCATCGCTGTCAACGCTGCGACGACGTAATGGCTGCTACACACCTTACGAAAAGTCGTTACGATTAGACGGTATAGTTCAAACTGAAACTATAAATCTACAAGTGTGTATGAGAAAAATCGAATTAACTGTACAGTTTTTCTCATACCGTCCAATCGTAACGATTTTTCTTAAGGTGTGTAGCTGCCATTATGCTAACGAGGCCTCTATTATGGTGTATTTACTGGCCGTCTGTCAAAATCTTTTTTCTTCTTTCGTGTTACTTCTAAACACAATCTCTATTTTCAGGAGTGACTTTGAAGCGGAGCGCGAATCTCGCCAGAAGATGGCGAGTGAGAAAGAAAACCTTCTCACAGATCTCAGGAAAACACAGAAACGTAACCAGGAACTTACACAACAGGTTAGTTAATAATTAACTTTTTAACCGACTTCAAAAAAAGGAGGAGGTTCTCAATTCGGTCGGTATGTTTTTTTTTTTTTTTTTTTTTTTTTTATGTATGTACATCGATTACTCCGAGGTTTCTAGTCCGATTAGTGTGATTCTTTTTTTGTTCGATGCAGGATACTTGCAGTTTGGTCCCATACAAATTTCATCAAATTTGGTTCAGTCCTTTTTATTTTGTGAGCATTTTTATTAATTTCGCCTACTTGGACGACATGATGATCTTTACTTTTTGCGTGTTTGTTACGCGATTACTTCGCCAATTGTGGACCGATTTTCAAAATTGTTTTTTTGTTGTACTAGGAATCGTTCACTTTAGGGAATACTGCAAGTTTCATCGAACTCTGTTCAGCATTTTTTGAGATAGGGAATTTTATTGGAACTTTCTTTTATGTACACAACATGGGCGATGTTAAATACCGGTGCTACGGATTACAAAATTCTAGTGCACATGTAAGAAAATGATGTATTTGCCGAGAATTTGGGTGGAATATTTAAACTAAAAAGAGTAAAATAAAAAACTTTTTTCAAAAAAAAATTAACCGCCTTCAAAAACAACCACAAAAAAGGGTAAAATAACCTACAAAATAACTTTTCTTTCGGAAGTCGGTGGCAAAAGACATCGAAATAATAAAACAAAGCCACCGACTTCCGAAAGAAAAGTTATTTTGTAGGTTATTTTACCCTTTTTTGTGGTTGTTTTTGAAGGCGGTTATTATTGTTATAACCGCTTGTTTTTGTGGTATAGACAACTTGCTACTTGAAGGAAAGCATTATGAGGATGTTCTGGTATTGATAATTCGATGATATTGGACATCTACGAACACTTACTCGCGGGAAAACTTCATCATCATCATCATCATCAGCCTATAACATTCCCACTGCTGGGACACAGGCCTCCTCTCTTGTGAGAGAGAGTGGGCCATAATCCACCACGCGAGCCCAATGCGGATTGGCAGATGTCACATGTCTTCGAATTTGATGGTTCTAGGACATGCCGGTTTCCTCGCGATGTTTTCCTTCACCGTTTTGAGAGCAGTGGTGATGAAATAAATTACACAAAGTAATGCGCCAAGCTGGGTTCGAACCCACGACCTACAACTCGAAAGTCGGGACCGATACCACTGGGCCACCACTGCTCTCTAAGCGGGAAAACTTAGTTATGTTATTCGTCTATGTGGAATTTACGTGATTTAAATTAAATGAACTTATTTTTAGATACCCAACCGATACTAAAGGCCAATTTAAATACTGCAAGAAATTGAATGCGAGTTGCATGCAAGTTTGTCGTTGCGGATATTTTTGAATTCAGTTTATGAGACACATATAGCAAATTAGACCAACTTCCATGCAATTTCTAAATAATCTAAATGAGGCTTTGTGTTCATTTTTCTTGTAAGCTTTTTCAAAATGTACTCAACATCCAAATCTTGCAAACATATTAACTCTTTTTTTTTTTACCTGGTAAAATCATCAGATGAGGCCTCCCGGGCAGGTCGGGAGGGAATGTCAGACTTGTACTGACTAATCCACGGTGTCCTTCAATAGCCCTTTATGTTCCGGGGTCACGGTGATGGTATAAGTCCTGCGACCAAACATATTAACTCTAATGAAGCTATTAACAATCCCACCACACTATTCCCAAACCACTGCAATTCCTGAAAGCCAGAATCAAAAGTGGCAAACATCAGAAAAGCACCGAGACTAAAGCTAGACGTGTCCCGGAGAATGAATTTACCTGTCTGAGATCCTGCAACGAAATTACCACCACATCTTCGCTTGCCATCTGGCGAGATAGTGGCCATACGCGAATTTATCATTACATTATTATATTATCTAAATAATTACAGCCGCACAGGTCGATCTTCCGGGTTAAGCCGCGCTTGCCAAGGCTGGTCTGTGGATAGGTGACCATCTGTTATAGCGAGTTGCCTCGGAAAGCACGTGAAGCCGTTGGTCCCGGATGTCATTTCTAGATCTTTGACAGTCGTTACTGTTAGTCAGAAGCTCTAAAATCTGACAACCAGTCTTACCATATGGTATTACCCCGTTACTGGGTTGTGGAGGTCCGACAGGCAGTCGCTCCATGTGAAATACTGATATCCAGTTGAATCTGGTTTGACTGGAAGCCGACCCCAATATAGTTGGGAAAAGGCTAGGCAGATGATGATGATAAAGAATTTTAGAAAAAAGTAGTGGAGGAGTAGGAAAACAATTTTATAAATGTAGGTACTAATCAAGTTATAATTTGCTCCTCAGTTGGAAGAAGTCCGCAAGATAAACCCGTCAGTCTACCGCAGCGCCACCTCCTCCTCCTCCCGCGGCAGTACCTCCACCATCCGCACCACTCCGGCCTCCCCCGCACGAGCTGCCACCACGAGGGCTGCGCCTGCGACTCCCGCCGGCACTACTGGGAATATGGTGAGTTATACCAACATTATCATTAAACCGGGATTAAATATAACACTTTGACAGGAGAGGACATCCTCCTCCTCACGCTCCAGCCGCCGTGAAAGTCGCCCAAGGCGATAGACGTCACGGGATGGTTACTTTGGCCAACGTAGGCGCGAACATGCGGACGGCGAGTAATGGGTAGCTCGCCGACAGTCAATAACAAGGCGCCTCGTATTAAGACAAAACTGCTCCCAGCATCGCGGGGATGTCTCAAAAGGGCACAGTGGCCCTGAAACGGAAAGAGCAGGAACAGGGTGCATTTTTAGTCGGTAAATGTGTCATATATCCTTCTGCTCAACCCAGGGTAGAAATTACATAATTATATCCAAAAAAAAGTAGTGTGCAACAGAGATAGCGCTCGACGAAACTGAAACCAGCCGACTATCTCTTTCTCTTTCTAAAGATCGATATTTTATATTGCAATATTTAAAGCCAGTAAGTCTTTGTTCACAAAAAATGTAACATCTTTTAATAATTTATTTCTTAAGAAGTTTAATGTATAGACAGCACATCAACCTACCCCAATCTATCAAACTTTAATACATTTTCAACTTTATTACAAAAGACTAAGGTTCAATTCACACTCGATTAAGAATTGTTTTAAGGTTGGTATAGGTTAACGTGCTGTACACCAATATAGCTTCTATCATCACGGATACTAAGCTCCAATTCCTACAAAAAGGTTCGCAAAAAGAAGAAACTGTCAGATACATCAGAGGAAGGAGCGGCCGCGGCGAAGGAGACGACGCCTCCTCCACTACGGTTCGACTGTCCCGTGTGTGACCAGACGTTCAAAACACTCATACTGTTGCAACAACATGTTGATCACTGTTTAGGATGATGAGGATGAATTGATGATAGGCCGAATTTGTAGTTAGATCAAACTAGGGTCAATTTACACTGAGAAACGACCGTGCGAGCACATTTCATTAGAGCGACTCAAAATTTAAATTTATTTCTGTTTTAATTTCAAAAACAATAACCGTCTTGCCAGAAAAAAAATAAACATCTGGTCTCATACAATTGTCAATTTCAAATCGGCAATTCACTTTGATATTAGGATTTTTAAATTTCTGTTTTAATTTCAATAACCGTCTTACCACAAAAAAATATATAAACATCTGTTGAACACTTGTATAAATCAACTGACAATGTTAAATTTCACTTTGATATAAGGTTCGTTTTGCGGTGACACTTTTTTAGACAACTGTTTAACGGCTGTTTAAGTTTTTGTAGTACGACGGTAAATATTTATATTAATTTAAATGCTTGATAAACTAACCTAATAGTTATTAAAAGAATTATTACTATTTTTATGAAAAAAACCTTATTACTATTATAAAATATTAATTTATTTACTCTATAAGAAAATCATTTCCAGTAAAGTCGCGTCGCGTGATGCGTCTCGGTGTGAACTGACCTTTACAATAGTTTATTACAGAAATAATATTTAATTGGAATTAAGCATTTATTTAATTAAACAGGATAATGAGGTTTTTAATATAAACTCAAACCGTCTTACCACAAGATGATAAACATTTGTTGAACACTTGTCTAAAAACTGTCAACGTCAAAACGACTTTTCACGTTGATAAAGGTCGTTTTGCGGTTACAGTTTTTTAGACAAACGTTAAATAGATGTTAATCTTTTTGTGGTAAGAATTAATTTAAATTAGATCATTATAGGCACTTTGAACGATCAAAAAGTGAAATATGTAGCTGAACTCCCAGTCACAAAATATAATAAATTATGAAAGAACTATTTATTAATTTAATAAAACCCTAAGCTACCATTAAATAATAGATTATTGTCGGTTATTTATTTAAATATGTATTACTAACGTGCATTTATTTTTTTACTGTCACAAAATCTTTGTACTTAATATAGAAAATAATATAAATATTATCTATTACGATTTAGTTATTTCTAGTATCCATTTTTACTAAATTACTTTGAGGTTACAACATTTAGGTGAGACAGTGTTTTGTTGAGTGTCGTGTGTTTCATTTTAGGTGTTCATTAATAATAATAATTTCTTCGTAACAATTTAACTATTTTGTTTTGTTTTGTTTGTGCGTGATACTGATGCGTTATAATATTTTTTTTTCGACATAATATTAATCGAATCAAATTATGCAGAGAATGTTCCATAACATTTCGTTGACTAACTTTTTCTTAACATGTTTTTGAGGCCAAACGGCACTACTGTACCCTAAGCACGAGTTTTCAGTATTTGAGACGTAAACTGGAACTTTGATAATTTCAAATTGACAATTTTCAAGGAAAAATGAGTTCCTTCTTCACACACCAGAGGCGCTGTTCCATTTTTTCATACAAGAAACGCTGTAAATACTGGAAAGACTCTGTTTTCACTATTACAATAGTGAAAACTAGTGCTAGGGGTACAGATCGAACCCTTGTGTAACTGGACTGTGGAAGCACCTTTATAACCTGTAGTCATGTCACAAACGATTATCAACATTATTTGCTTGGGTATAAAGTTGAAGATCTAGTGACGATTGCATAGCGTTTTCGTTCTTTCCAGTCGCCAACGCTTAGAAATCTTTGATAGATAATCAACTTTAGGCTCTAGGGTATAAAGTTAAAAAAGGAGTTGCGAGCGTTTACGATTATCGTTTGCGACATGACTAGTGGGGCTGATCTGATAGAAATATTGGAAATAACTTAATATTGTCTGCATGCTCAAACTTAAAAACGCATGGATGTGTCCCCACAAGGATCACCGGAATATTTTTTTAATAGTATTTTTTTCTATTTTCAGGTCTTTACATGCCCAAAATGCATGAGGTTCTCCTGCGACCAGTACAAAGTGATGGAAGACCACTTCGACTTCTGTCTGGACGACTTCTAGTGTTAGTATCATTATAAAGACTAGTCTGATTGTAGGAGAAACGTTTAGTTGTCGACCTAGAGCAAAAAAAAAGTTTTTTTTTTTCATAATTTTCGTTTTTTTTTGTCTGATTGATGCAGTCTTTAAAGCTTATGCACTACGACCATTACATGAAACGCTCGTGTGCCGTCCACACTAAGCATTCGCGTTACGGTACACGGTGGATTACATTACGCGTTACACCAGTCTAGACCCGGCTTTAACGCACTTAACATACCACCGACAAGGAAGAGATAAACTATCGGCGATTCTCTAGCTGAAGAAAGAGATAAAAGATATAGTACCCGTGTGAATAAAAGAGACACATGTATTTATAGTTCTTCACTGACTTTTCCGGCGAGATCTCTCTGAGAACTATTAGTAACTATAGTCCCCGCCGGATAAGTCTCGAATAAAGGTCATTGATCCCAATAATGCATCGTTCAAGTTTCATAATACCATCGTTCGAATTTCAAAACAAGATATAGGCCAAGGTCGCCTGTTACCACGATACATTTGTTTTGATCGTGTAACGATACTTTCTTTACATTTTTTCTTATCGTTTTGATATTTTGGAACACATTGGTACAGGGGTCAACGAATTTTATTCCAGACGTTTCTGGTGGAGACTAGTTTGTCGCAGCGATAATAAGCTATCAAGGAACATATTCGGTTAGCGATGTTCGTTTGTCGGATATATTGTCGTTTCGTCCAATTTTGTGCGGCAAAAATGCGACTGAATTTCCTTGTCCTTATGAATATTATGAAGACATCAGTGCCTTATTTAAAAAAAAAGAAAACGTTTCACCTTATAATTTAAATATTATAATTTCGGTGGCTATTCCTTAATGTAATATGAAATTATAAATATTATAGTGTTAACTAATTATTAGAAATATAGATGATATATTTTTTATAATTTAAATATAATCTTCTCATACTTTAATTTGGAGCACAATCAAATAATATGAACTTTATATTAAATGTCAAATAGATTACATTTAACTAACTACAGCCCACAGGGCTGGTAATGTTTTTGTTCTTGTTATTTTATTGCGATACAACCAAAAATAATCTTAAACGAGACGTCTTAGGGTTTCAATTTGACCAACCCGATGCGTCTAAATCAGTATAAAACAAAACATTCATTTTTGACCAATAATGACCTCTATTGTAGTACGATATAAGATATATTTTTGCACAAACCATTCCATACTACATAATATTTGCTAGATAAATTGTATAAATATTGTCGTAGTTTTATCTGCCTAGCATAAACTATAACTGTAAATTAAAAAAAAAAAACATCTAAAATGACATTATAAACTTTATTTTTTCGAGAACAAATCAAAGCTTTAAGCCAGATTAAAAACGAAAAATAATCGGGTCGCCCAATGCGTAAATGTTTTTTTTTTCGCTGTAATTAAAATTCTAGAAAAAAGAAGTGCATTTATTTGATGGTCGCACTTTAGACATAAATCTTTAAAGAAAAACCTCAAAAGATTAACGACAACCTTCAGTAACGTTTTCCTTATGCTTGCCGTATATGATTACTTCTCAGAATTTGATCCTTATTAGCAACACTATCGAATAGTGTAATGATACAGGGTGTGGTTTCTTTTTTTAAATCAGCGGGCTCGATTCCTGGCCAGTATTGTTGTTTTTTTTTTATAATTCAATGATGCAGTTTTAGTTTTCAAAATCGGCCTCGAGACTTATTTCAACGTTTTTCGATATTCCTCATAGTTTCGGAGATAGCCATCTCCGCCAAGTTGAAAAGTTCACCCTGTATATCAGCCTGATTATCAATTATGTTATTTGCCGAATCAAAGTCTTCCAATAAAGATATACATTTTCAGTATAACACCGCCCGCGATTCTGTCTGGGGCTTATAAGTAATTAGCAGCGAAATGTAGTTTATTAATTAGCAAAGCTAAAATAAATCTATAGTGAGAATTATAACATAGAACTTCGGTTTACTTCATAAGTACTACTTTGTAGTCAGGGAAATGAATTATGTTGCATCTTTAGTCGTAATGGCGCAGAATTTACACCTCGCTTCTTATGCACTATGTTATGAGTTCAAATACGGCGATCAATCTATTCCAATCCGTCAAATGTGTTCAATCCAATACAAACCTTCTTTCCTTAAGGCCGCTGTACACCTACACATTGGGCAAAGGCATTGGGACACTATGTTGGCCCAAAATAATGGGCCAAGGCATTGGGCCAGCATGTTGTGCCAAAACAATGAATTACCAAATGTCGCTGTTTACACATTGGGCCAACGTGTGAACACTGTTTGCGAAGCGCGCCATGATCCTTTGATTGGTGCACAAAAAACCGACAACTTTCGGTTGGTCGGCCAGTATTCCCGCCAACCACCAACATACCGCCAAGTAGGTCTGTATACGCTGGCCCAATGTGTACCGCGGGCTTTAGTTCCACATTACTAGTAGGCCACTGACAATTGAAGCCAATAAAAAGGAAGAAAATCCCCTTCGTTGGTTTCCTATCTAAAACAAGTGAACATCTCTAAAAGGAAAACATTTAAATGTGTGCGTGGCACCACTCACACATTGATAAAAAATGGCTTCACGTTTTGTTTTGAACTAGGATTCTGGACATTTCAAAATGTAAGCTTCTCTCTTTGTGATAGTATTGAAAATCTATCAAAGTTAGACAGTTTGTGGTAGATTGACGTGCCGGTCTTTACCAAAGTGTTTTTCTCAATGAAAATCTACGTTCATTGAAAAAGATTAAGTTAATCTTGGATATCAGTGAAGGAAAACATCATGAGGATACTTTTGAAGTAAGCTGTCAATTTGCTTTAACCTTTTGAACGCCAATGTCGGCTATAGCCGACATGAGCAAGCGTGCCCTGTGCGCCAACGACGGCTATACTCGACAAAAAACAGGTCGCAGAAAAATACAAAATAAACCTATTAAATCATTACTTTTATGTATTTTATTGATACACCTTGAAAGCTGAATGTCTAAACATTATTTAGTTGCATACAGTAAACAAAAATGCATATTCCTCATTTAAATATTTGATGATAAAAGGTAAAATAATTTATGGTTAAAAAAGGCTTGGCGTACAGGGCATAGGAATACCGATATGGCGTGGCGGTGAAAAGGTTAAGGTGCTCCCTCACCGCGAGCATTCACCTGTAATCTAACGTTAAAAATTCGAACATTTCATCAGTGACGGAAGACAATCGAGCATCAAAATGCGCATTTTTTTTTTAGCCTTGTAAAGTCATCAAATGCGTCCTCCCACCCCAGGCAGGGCGGAAGAAACTGTCAGACTTGTACTGACTAAAATCCACGATGTCCTTCAATAGCCCTTTATGTGCCGGGGTCACGGGGATGGAATAAGTCCCGCGTCATTACACGCAAATGCTCGCCGCTCGGGGAGCGCCTTTATAATTAATTTCCCTGAAAGTATCATTGTAAAAACAGTGTTAAGAAAATTAAAGTTAATACTTACATAAGATTTTTAAAATAAATCATCTTTATTTTTAAACATTCGTGTGTAGTGCCATGGCATTAAAAAAAAGTTGCCTAATTAGGAATAGTTTACACTGAAAAAAAAGCTACATTTTTTAAGAGTATTGAGGAAACCCGCATGTCCTAGAACCAAAAATTCGAAGAAATGTGTCTTGTCAATACACTGGGCTTGCGTGGTAGATTATGGCCCACTCCCTCTCACGGGGAGGAGGCCCGTGTCCCAGCAGTGGGACCTATATTTTTGAATGAGTGATTATGAGACTGGATTATTATTATTTAGGAAATTCTAAATTTACTTTTAGTTGTTTCTTTCGACCGCCTTCGTTTTAATTATTGATTCTTGAAAATATTCATAAAGCTTATAAATATTTCGACATTTCTATTTTGTATAGAAAATGTTCATTTTGTGTAGATATGCATTCCATTTGTTGACTGTTATGCCCGTTAGAGACAATTATTTGATTTTCACCTTTATGACGTTGCAGTAAGGGTGATTTTGTAGCTCGGGTGTTGGTCATACGATTATTTTAAGTTAGAAAAACCTTAGTCTCCTATGGGCATAACTTTTGTTACTGATCCATATAATATTTTCATGCAGTTATTTTTGTGTATTTTATTTTCATAATGGGGCTATATAAGAATAAATAATGTACCTAGTCATCGAGCAAAATAAAAGAAGAACAAGGTATCCTATTTTGTAAAAAAAAAAGTAAATATCGTAAAAAAAGTTTTTATTGTTCTTATAAAGTACCATTTTAAAAAAAGAACTCGCGTGCTAATGTTGCCACTTGCATTATATTAAATAGACTTTTGAAATTCGAACCGTCAGAGACATGCTTTGGAAAAAGCAACTTTGTTTTAAGTGACTAAAGTTGAAAACCCAATACCAAATTTCGACGTTTCTGATTTTATACTGTCGAATTGTTAAAATAAGATAAGGAATTAAATAACTAATGTAATTATGTATACTTATGTACTGTGATCCCCTGAACTACGTTGTCATATCTAATGTCAAAGATTTATTACGATAGAATAATTATTATATGAATTTAAAATTATTTTTGTTGTATTAGTTACTGTTTCCTTGATGTATGCCAAATTGTGCCGTGTTATGTGTGTCGTTAAGTTTCAAATCGATCAGCATGATTACTAGCATGATTTGTATTTTAAATGATATGACGGCACAGTTAGCGCAGTGGTTAGGTGATTGGACTGCTTCGCTGCGTGTCGCGGGTTCGATTCCCGCACGGAGCAAATATTTCTATGATCTTCAAGTAGTTGCTTCGGGTCTGGGCGTTTGCTTATGTGAGTTTTTCTATGTGTTCAAATGCACCCACGATACAGGAAAAAATCCTAGTTTGGGGCTAGGTATTTTTTTTAATGACAGGTTTGGGAAAAACACAAGGGAAAAAGAAAATGCAGTCGTGATTTTCAAATCAAATATATTTCATGGAACCCGTAGCGTTTCTTAGCTGTTTTTATAAAATTTATACAATTATTTATAATAATTTACTAATTCATTTTTACAAACGCGTCCTATAAATTGTTTATATATCCATTAGCTAATTTCTTTTATCCTAGTGTCTTGCTGACAATAATTGGCACCATTTTCACCATTCTACGTCTCAGGACATACTCTTATGGGTCGAAATTATTACGTCACTAACTGTGTCCATATCCAAGTTTGTCAATGAAACATAAGAAACGCTAATAAACTAAAAAAATAGATGAGATTCGAACACAGACAAGAGTTACAGCGGAATTTACAAAAAGAAAACTTTTAAATAAGTATAAACCGCAACTTAAAGATAATAAAAAAAAATCAGGAATATAATATGAGTACAGTTATTTTAAATATATTTTTTTCACACTGGTACACTATCGCTGCACGAAAAAGTTTCTATTAATATCTTATTATTAAAAAAATATAAATAAAAAGTAACAATAGGTAATAAATAGGTCGGAAGTATATAAAAATAAATCTTTTTTTTAAATACTTACTAACTAGTGAAATTAACTAATAAAAATAATCGTTAAAAACTCGCTCGGCAATCGAAACTTAAACTGAAGTGAGCACAATTTCGGTAATATTGTGTTTTGAATATCATTTGTACAAATGGACTTACATAACTAAAAACGGCACAAAACCGCACTTTACATTCATTTGTACAAATGAAAAATTAACTTTAAATTAAGGGGCCAGTTTCACTTATCAAGTAATCTGAAATATGATGTATTTTTTTTGTTCTTTACTATTATTTTATAATGGGAAAGTTTTTTTTATTTAAAATTAGTGAAACTGGACCTTACGGATATGAACATGAATAATAAATAAATAAACGCGAATGAAATTAAAACATTAACTCCCTGAGTTTTAGTGAATATATCTAAGTGATGTATAAGCCACATGCGTGATCTACATATTTATAAAACTAACTAGCAACAGATTGTGAATACTAAATTTTAATAAAAACTAAAATCAAAGTTCTTGGTAATTAAGTTCAAATTCGTATAGCAAAGAAGTGATATTGGTTCTGAACCTATCTATCATTATAAACTCAAATACTATTCGCATAAGAACTATATTAAGGCTCTTTAGAACATAATTAAAAGAAAATACAAAATTGTGATAAAAAATGAATTGTAGATGGAAAAAGCGTAAGTATTCTTTTTTTAAATACTATGTTGGAATGCGTCGCATATCAGTTGTCGTTCTGAGACATTCGAGGGGGACGAGACTGTATCGGGCGAAGCTATCGGTTGTTTAGAAGCGGTAGAAGCAACCAGAGGTCTCCCAGACCCTCCTTCACCATCTCAGAACCACAACTAGACAAAAAGAATCGATAATCTCAGTCGGATCTCACGAGACAACAGATGACCAGCATCGACACCAAAGGCTGCCTCAAAATTTCCAATTTTCAATACTAGGAGGTGATCTATGTACTTTACACTTCCCTACATAAGAAGCTTACAACATTTAATAACATATAAACCATAAAATAGATAATAAATGTCCTTAGTATTACTTAGTACAAATTACAATAACATTATATTTAGTTGCGAACGTAATTAGTTGTTTTTTTTATCTATTTACGTCGCTTAGGACTAGAATATGTTGAGGAAGAAAGCAGATGTCCATTCGGAACAATGTTTGTGGTCTGCTTATGGCAAAGCGGTTGCGTAACCGTTGCGTTTGGAAGTTGGTACAAAACTGCGTTTAGTTTACACGGTAAGATGCGTCGGAACGTTTTGGTCGCGTGTGTTGTGGTTTAGCGTTTACCGACGAAGTCGATCATCTGATCAATTTGTTCCTTTTCGTCGTATAGGTACAAAGACTCCATGCAACCCTTGAAGTAGGGCGATGTGAAGCATTTCTCCCTGAAAAGTAAAAAAATGAAATTAGTTTCATGTATAGCTTTTTTTTTGGGAAGAATGCGATAGCAGGTAGCAAAGAGATTCATTACAGAAGAAATAGTAGGAAATGTCTATTTAAGGACGCTCCCTCACCGCGAACATTCACCTGTAATGTAACGTTACAGATTCGAACATGCGAAGACAATAGAGCATCAAATTGCGCACTTTTATGTTACTTTGCAAGTGAATGCTCGTGGTGAAGGAGAGCCTTAATATTTTAATAAAGAATCATGTAAATAGTAAGTAAACTGCAGGCAAATGATAACAGTACTATCTACTTTTGTTAAAATAATTAATTGAAAGTCAAAGGGGTTTCGTCCAAAAATGGACTGCAAAAGGCAGAGTTAATTTGGCTAATAAAATACAGCAGTATTAGTAGAAAAATAAATAAGTTTGCCAATCAATAATGAAATACATTAATTAATAATATTAAATATTCGTTTTAGATAAAATGTAAAGCAGATAAAACACTTGAAAATTAATACAATACTTGTCCCATACACAAAATAAAATTGCAACCGGATTATGCTTAGTGTGTTATCTGCCTTAAAACGAATTTTACCAAATAAACTGACAGATCGCTTTTTAGAAAAACTTCGTTCAGGAGTGTCAACACTGCTTAATAATCTTGATGCTGACCGCTCTTAATTAAACGTGTTTAAGATGTGCTATTCGCCGTTCAGTTTCTTTGGTTTAATTCAGCCTTATGTTATATTATAATAGTGCTTAGAAGGTTAAACATACAATAGTGCTTGAAGAAAGTCAAATAATGTTATAAGTGCTGAAATAATGCGAAAAGGCATGCTGTTAATTCAGCTTCTAAAGTGCTAAAAAGATTAAGAAAATGCTGTGAAAAGAGAAAATATTAGACTTTTTACCATTTTTTATACTTACGTTCCGTTGTATTTTTTAAATATTATTATACTTTTGCATAGCTGCGTTAAAATATATAAAATAGTGCGATATACATAGCGTGCTGTTAATAACCCCAAAGCTGAAGGAATGCTTGACGCATTAGAAAGTGATAGATATAGGAATTATAAAGTTGTGAGAAGGAGAGGCAAAATAAATTCGGTTGGTACCTAATTCCCAGCCGGGACAGCCCCGTGTAATATTCTTATATATTCCTTGAACTGTTCTAACTGGTCAGTTTCTTGTAGCACCTCCACGCAGCCTTTGAAGTAATCTGTCGTGAAACAGTCTTTCCTGTGCCCCAACAAGGAATAATGCACTTTAATACATGTTCTTTAAGGTTGGGATTGAAAAAGTTGGTTTTGAAATGTGAATTAATATTGTCATCGTTATTTTGCTAAATACAAGGCATCTTCACACTGTAATGTACTTTATCTTATCAAGTCTATCTTGAAAATACGACTCAAAATTACAATTTCATCACGAATCCAAAATTCCAAACCAACTGTCAAAAACTCCCGCCATAAACTGGCACAGATAAACAAAACTGTAAAACGTCACATTTGAAAAAGGAATCATAGACAAAACACAACGAACCTGCATAGGGTGTAGAGCTGTGGTTCTCTGAAGAGGTTGTAGCAGTCGTCGCAGATTCTGTCGAGGCGGGCAAAGATGGCCGCGTCGTAGACTCCCTTGCACTCGAGGGTGAAGAAGGAACGCCGCGCGACGTGGTGCGACGACGAGGGCGGCGCTGCTGCGCCTAGGGCCACCGCCACCAGTGCCGCGCACGCCAACTGAATCGAACTTAGATGCATCTGGAACCAAGAAAATATAAAATTAGTTTAATTATGAAAATGGTGTATTGGGTTGACGTTACCGTCAATTGGTGAAATTTGGACGCACGTAATAAGATTGTATGGCAAAAGTATGGGGAAAAGTAAACTAATATATCATTCAAAGGTACCTAATATTTTAAATATGAGTATGAATAATTACGGTAAGAAACGTGTGTTGCGGTTAACAGAAGATTGATGCAATTAACAATATAGTGTAGTATTGCATCGTTTTTAAACCCATTGTTTATAAAAAAAAGGATTTCCCTTACAAACCAGGTCTAGGCTAACAATGTTTCATACTTATAGGTAAGTAGCAACGACTCATGATTTAACATTTACTTCAAACTCCTAGAATTAGGTTAAAAATAACCACATAACGTATAAATAGATGGTTACCGTTGCGGCTAAAATTATTCACACCAGGAAGGAGCCTTCATTAAACTTGCTTCTGCCTTTACAGTTATTATAATAAGTAGGTACTTTAACATTATCAATACGTAAAAGGCCGTTATTAAACGGTGTGGAGGATCAAAGAAGTGTGCGCCGATGTCGATGGCGCAATATTACGCAGACTGCGCCCGCGCATGGCGTGTTGTCACGCGGTTAAGGGAAATACGTGTATCGGCCATTATTTTATTACACCATATAAAACGCGTATGTGATGAGCTGTAATTTCCATATTTGATAACATTGTTAAGACTTACTATACCTATAAGTATAAAAAAATATATGAGACTGTTGTGAGTGAAAGTTACTTTATTAACTAAGATGCAGTCATTCTTTTTAAAAGTTAAATAAACGCTCAATGTGTGTGCCGGAAACCTAGTAGTCCTTTTAGCCATAGCAAAACTGTACTTGGCATTATGACTCCGCCTTAACTAATACACCGATTTATTAAATCGAAGTGAACGGGCGATTATATCAAAGTGGACTCTATGTACTTACACGGTGGGCCATTATTAATGTGCAAGCAACGTTTTGAATTTTACATCAAAAGCTATTTTTTCAAGCAATTGACTGTCTTTGGGACCACTAAAAAGAAAACTGGCAACACAAAAAAGAAAAAAACTGCAAGAATTATCTACATGACAATTAAATCTTCCATTTGGTATTGTCAGGTAAGTGATGGAAAATAGAAATATAAAGAAAGAAAGAAGTGCCATACCTATATAGTTGAAATCTCTAGTCCTGAAGTAGTGATCTCTCAGTGAGTAGGTAGGTAAGCGTTGATCAATGTTTTTTGACAAGGGAGCTTTGTTTCGAAGTAGAAGTGGCCCAGTTATAGGCAGATGTTTGCCTTTTATTTGAGGGCAATAGCTATACTATAACTGTATATCTAAATATGGTTTGGTTTATCTCTAAAGATATATTGCATCTGATTTATAGATAAATCAAGCGGAGCCCCACAATCTTCTGGGTGAATTTCAACAGACGCCATTTTCTTTATATCTGTTTACTTTTTCAATTAGGTATACATTTTTTGTTTAAATTACATGTTAAAAGTAATATAATAATAGTAAAAAAAAATAAGTAAATATAGTAAAATATAAATAAATAGTTGGTTTAAGACTCGATTTTGCCTTCTTATTTCTTTGTATCGAACTAGGTACATAAATCGAATTCGATTGGTCTTGTTTGATACTTATGTTTCAATTAACCAACTCTAGTGCGAGACATTATAATTGCTACTAAATTAATACCGACTAACGGTCATTACCTACATCTAAATTATGGCCCAAGGATCAGAATCATGTCCGGTACTGTTCATTTTTTATTTAGCTGTAACTATTGGCGAATATTTTTGTCATTATTGAATAGGTAGGTATCTATTTATAGTAGTACCTAGTCTATCAATTGCGAGATAAATCTATGCACAATCAATGCATCAGTTTTTTTGGCGCGTAAACTTTAGTGGAAATACGGCGGCCATCTTGTTTATTTTCCACAGACAATTTTAGCAACAGCGCCATTGCTGTCAATGTCATCCACGCGCCAAAATAACCATGTAGCACTGTGATGGATCTTTATAGGGATCTAGTATTCTAGATAATTCTGTACCACCAACCGCTATTGTAGAATAACTATTACTAATGCATGAAACAGGAAATTATCAACTTACAACATATTCCACGCTCCTTTCCCTAACTTTCCAATCAGCACGGATATTAAGAACTTGTGCAATTTCTATATTGAACATTTACGATATCTCATGTTTATTGATAAACTAGGTACCTACATAAGAATCTATATGTGGAGTTAGTCAACTATTTTTAGAATCGATTATATACATACATACTGACTCTTAATTTTCTACGAACTGTATCTCATGTTATTAAAATTTTAAATTCCATTACTCATCATTTTTTCTTAATTTATGGGTTGTAGTTATTTCCAGTAGGTATTTAATTACAACGATTAGATGACCCATACTAGCGTAATCGTTATAAGAAAACCGCAGGTGTCAATTAAAATCGCACCATGTCATACTCTAAGGCGAAAGGTATTTTTAGTGAATGGACACTCGAAACAATCATTCTTTTCGTGTTCTTTCATCTTAAGCCTGCTTTGGATGACTCACAAGAGGTGATTGTCCTAAACTATGTTAATGGTTGATTCTGGCCTTGTTTTTTTGCAATTTTATGTGCGAAAGTACAGGCCGTAATGGCTGTAGATCAGTTTTGAGAAGGAAAAGTGAAATTAATTCACTTTCTAAGGTCTTTTAGTACCTTAGATTAAAAATATTAAGGTCTTTTGTAATGTAGTGTGGTAAATGGAACCACCACAAACGACCGCAAAAGATCTTAACCTCCAAAACAAAGGACCGAAAGTTTAAAAAAACAGTTATCCCATTGTTTTATTTCAATAAAACCCGAAACTTGTCACTACTTAACCCTCCGCCGCGAACGCACTTAAATAAAGTGTTGCCCGTCTCAATAAACAAACAATATATACGTAACGTTTCCTGATTGGGCCAAGTGGACCGGTTTCAACTTCGGTATCGGTATAAAGTAAGCCGACAGTCCCACTGAATATGTGGAACAGAAGTTTTAGGCGGAGTGTTCATAATAGGCAAAGTCAAATAATCCAGACTAGACCATTGAAAGTAGAGCCGAAAGATTTTAAACAATGTTTTTCATCAAATAACACAGAACTGTAGAAACAGACTTTTGAAACCGAGCCTTACTCATCAAAATGGACCATAGATCAGAACCAAAGACCAAATGCTCTGCGGATTCTGCCAATTTAAGAATTTTCACAAATGAAAAATACAAGGAAAATAAAGTACAACGGCCAATTTTCGTTCGTTCACTTTTACTGCAACTTTGCCTTCTCTACTAAAACTTTGGTGTCGAAACAGTCGGCAGTCGGCATCGCTTTAACGATTCAGTAACGAGGGACGCCCCAGGCAATGGTGATTCATGGACGATTTTATGAAGTTATTATGGTGGGCTCGTTCAATGGGACCACCATTGAACCACCGTGGTTGGCGGTTACTGTTGTCAACGTGTATTTGTGTGGATATTGTAGTTTATAAATCGGTTACTTGCACTTGTAGATGCAGTTAGAGATTGTGACATGATTCCATTAGGAATTTGATTGATCATTTTAAGAATGGACAATATTTTGAAGAACTGCAAGGTTTTAAATGAAAGAAATTAACGTTTTAACGATGGTGGAGAAATCGGCTCTATACACCAATTTCATTTTAGATTGCAAGATACCTACCTGTACTAATGATATTGTATACCTAGCCTTCTAAAGGATATTCAATTTATTAAATACCAAATTCAAATATAACCTTAAACTTTCTGATGCAACCGTTTCACTGCTGCAATATAATACAGACCAAAAAATCACTCAGAAAAGACATGCATTGTGCAATGCACTTCGCTTTCTCAAAGAAACAATACAGCAACTGTATTTAGAGAGAAAAGAAGTGCACCGCCAAAGATAGAATGTCATTCCCAATAGAATTCAGACTAATGACAGTGACATTTCAAAATGACTTTGACAAGTCAGTTTTGGCGGGAATTTCACAAGCGTTTGCAGGGTTGAAATAATTTCACTTGTGAGTTACGTATACTAATAAATATGCGCACTTTCTTAAATTTTTTATACCAATCGATGATGAACGATATTTATTAGGCCAAATATTTTTGTTTTTTCGAAAATCACAATTAGAAAAGCATACCTATATGTATTTTGTGATTCTGTTACTTAAAGTTATAGATAAATATACTTATAAACATCAAATCAATAGAATATCCTTCGCAAAAGAACCTTATCTTTTTTAAATTATACCTAAAACTATTAGGAAAGAATTAGAGAACTATAGAACCGAAAAAGATATCGTGTAGTAAAACTAGGCTTCTAACTAGCGGTTAGTGAATGTAGGCTGAACAGGCATAGAATAATACATGAGAACATTACCGAACTAGTTATAACCAGTATCTACTGCATTTTAGAACTAGAATGTTGGTTAGACTACACGTAAGCGCGATTACTAATTGGAAGTGTTGCATTCATTCAGATAAGCCGTTTTGAGTTTTGAAAGTCGCTATGATAATAGTTATTTGTTATACAAGAGTGCAAAGTTGATTTTTAACCGCGTGCTCAATTTTGATGACCGAGCAAGAGAATGATTCTAAAATTGAATCACGAGTGCAACGAGTGATTCAAAATTAGAATCGTGAGCGATAGCGAGGGAATCAAAAGAGCACAAGGTGAAAAATCTTTGCACTCGAGTGCAACACGTAACTTTTCATCCCACCTCAGCGAGGAAATGACTAAATGCAAAAACAAAAAAAAAAACAGATGTACATTGAACAAACACAAGATAGGCTTTTCTTTCAGTTTAGGTATTAACTAAGGCATTATTATAGAACAGAATAATTTTTAAATTAAAACAAATAATACATATGTAGTAGTTGAAAACTACTCCTCGACAACCTTCGAGCGTCAAGTGGGCACCACAACAAGCGATCAGCTGTTGCGGTCACCGGCCGCCATTACTGCTGCTACTCTTTTGTTCATACGATGTTCTAAATTCAAATTTACTTTATTCACTAGAGGATAAAAACGGCTTTTACTCACTTGGGGATAAAAACGGCTTTTACGGTCAGATATCGAAGAGCAAAAGTACCCTTTCCGAGATGGGGGGATGAAAAGTTAGTTTATCTTGCAATAGTTCAAACGTATTTTATGAAAAGATGTTGAGGTCAAATTGGTAATAAAAAAGCTGCGATCCAGCAATAAGGCAAAGTTCTCTCTACGAAAAAGTACTGGCACCTAAGATTTTGCCCAAATTGTCTTCATAAACTGTTGCTACAGATCGCCCTTCCTATTTCAAGTTCTATGCCAAAGCAATTAAGGCGCTGACAATAGCTAACGTGCCTCTCGCTCGCACGTTTCGACATTTTGAAAGATATAAGCCTACCTACTCAAAAATTTGCTTAAGTACTAAAACTACTTAAGCAAATTTTTGAGTAGGTAGGCTTGTATCGATGAAATAGTTATTTGTTATACAAGAGTGCAAAGTTGATTTTTAACCGCGTGCTCAATTTTGATGACCGAGCAAGCGAATGATTCTAAAATTGAATCACGAGTGCAACGAGTGATTCAAAAATTAGAATCATGAGCGATAGCGAGGGAATCAAAAGAGCACAAGGTGAAAAATCTTTGCACTCGAGTGCAACACGTAACTTTTCATCCCACCTCAGCGAGGAAATGACTTAATGCAAAAACAATCAAAAAAAAGATGTTGTACAAACACAAGATAGGCTTTTATTTCAGTTTATGTATTAACTAATACATTATTATAGAACAGAATTATTTTTAAATTAAAACAAATAATACTTAGATAGTAGTTTTCAAAGTTACTTATTCCCACGTTTTTATACACTCACTTTTCTAAGCTACTCTTACTCTCACGATACTAAGGATTCTGGGGTTGAACCTCCGTCCGTAGCGCAGCGAGGAGGTTCAAGTGTTAATTCCCGAAAGAAACGAGGGAATAAAGTTAAAAATCCTTAGTGTAGCGAGGGATTCAAGTTAGCCCAAGGCAACGCAGCCTTACACCCGAGGAGCGTACTCTGCTGTTCACAACTATGGCGAGGAAACAAATTCTATTTTTGAAAATTGATGTGGTACGACAACCTTCGAACGTCAAGTGGGCACCACAGCAAGCGATCAGCTGTTGCAGTGACCGGCCGCCATTACTGCTGCAACTCTATAAAGTGCACACGATGTTCTAAATTCAAATTTACTTTATTCACTAGAGGATAAAAACGGCTTTTACTCACTTGAGGATAAAAACGGCTTTTACGGTCAGATATCGAAGAGCAAAAGTACCCTTTCCGAGATGGGGGGATGAAAATGTTTTTTTTACTAAACTGTGCAATGTGATTGCACAGAATGTGGTTGATTGCAATTTTTCAAAAATGGGATCATTGATTTTATATCTTTCAAAATGTCGAAACGTGCGAGCGAGAGGCACGTTAGCTATTGTCAGCGCCTTAAAATGGCCGAAAGTATTGTAGTATTACTATTAATTACGACACAGATGTTATTCAGGAATGTAACCTGCACTACATATTCATTACCGGAGCATCCAATTCATTGAAAACTTAACTTTCTTCTGGCATGGGATTAGATACGTTTCACACATATTTTAACGAGGACATCAATAATGTAACAGCGGGCGCAAACTGTCACTTGTTACGCAAGTGTGAGGCTGAAGTAGTATACTCACTGGCTGACAGATGTTTGGCTAATATTACCCGAAATTTCAAAAAAACTGTTGCCCCTTATTTATGTACAGGAAATGTTGTCAGATGCATGGGCAAATATTTGCAAAAGGTTGGATATTTGGCTTAAAAATGTTGCCCGTTTTGCCCAATGTCGCTTTATATCAACAAGAAGGCAATTTGTGTAACAAAATCGACAAACCCATGACGAATTTCTAACCCAGATCTTGTCACTACCTACTTAGGTACTTTAATTAGCAAAAAGTTACAAAACTTCATTAATTACGCGGATGCTTAATCAAGTAACAAGTAAATTATTACATGACTCACTGAAATAATCAGTTAATTACAATCTGACATTCCCTTTAACAGTAATTTTCTAATATTAATTTGAGTTTCAGCCAGCAACAGTTGCCCAACAGTCGCCTAAAAGTGTGTACGCAGCTTTACAGTCCACGCACTCACGCGCAGGTCGCAAAGCAATTGTAGATAGCAGACTGCTCGGCTGCCGCCCAACAAGACTGGCTTGGTCGGTGTGGGAGACAAGCCTAATAGATGTGGTGCATAGCTTTAATTGATCTGAAGTGGCGGTTCCTATATTGTAAGATTTATAATTCTGTCATCTATGTTGATTGGTTGATATGTTTTTTTGGGAGAATATAGCTTGTGCGTCGTAATTTTTGAGTTGTGGACCCATTTCTAAGACATTGAATTTACTTCGGACTTGTTGCAACAAAGAGGTTTTCTATTTGTTGAATCAACAATGCTAAGGTTGAAATCCGGAATGCTAAACTTAATGGTGAAACCGAGGGTGAGGCGGCTTAGAGAGAAATCAAATGACCGATACCTACATACTAAGTTTGATTTGTGTTGAATTCTAAGTAGTATTTCGTTTTAATAGTATAGTATTCGCTAAAGAAATAGAGACATAAAACGCAAGCGCAATGCCCAGTTCAAACTAAATTAAAAGTAAGTAATACATCAATCGCAACTATCCAATATGCACATAAATTCAGAACTAAGTTCCAGTCCAGGCCGAGATACACGTTACGCAAACCTGCGGCAGTGTGCGTTGACTTGCGCACACGCACGGCGCGACACGCCCTCTGCATGGCAATTAAGGAGACTGCTCGCCTAGCTAGACTTGCCGGCAGCCGCTCTGCCACCCAACGCGGGCCCTGCTTGCTATGCGTGCTGTGAACGCAACTTTGTGATTAAGAAAAACTGGTTAAGTACAGGTCGGATTGGCAGACGAAGTAATATCAGTGGAGAAATTAATAATAAGAATATTTTTAACAAAATATGTTTGAAATTTTTAAATTTCCAGCCAGTGTCTGTCTTTCCAGACAGCTTTAACCTTGGGATCTTCAAATGAAGAGTGAACAGGTTACTTCTAGGTAAGCGAAGCAAAGTCTACGATGGAGAAAGCTTACCCAGAAGAAGCCTATTCACTCTAATTTTGAAGAAATTTGGATTTTATGTTTTCAGGAACATAGATCGTTATTACACGTTCTAAGTTCCAGTAAAGAGTAAATTCCTGTCTTTCCTCTTTTCAACTTTCGCGATCCCGTCCAATTTTTGGACAATCTCTTAAGAATGCGTTTGACTCATCCCGCCATTTTCTTCTGGATAAAGATACCATTAGATTTAATAAAAAAAAACTGTTCTTATACGGGGAAAGCTGTTCATAATGTTTGTTTTTTCACATACTCTTCTGCAAATATTTCAAGTGTGAATACCTCTTACAAATATAAGGTTTAAATCGGGATATTTACCATGTTTATTATTTGTTTTGAGTTTCCGATATTTCGGCACTGTTGCAAGCGCCATGATCACGGATGAACTGTGTTCGCTACCCCTAATATTTGTAATAGTGACCATGTCAGTTTAAAAACTTGTACCTCTTACAGTACAAAATACCTGAATACTGAATACTGTTGGCACCCCTTTGAGACGGAATCCTAAATTCTGATGTAGATTCCCTTCGTGAGCGTAAACAAAGTGGGCGAGAAACTACTTTATATACTAAAATAGTTTGTAACAGCCAAGTTGAATAATTTTAAAGCTGGTTTAGTCAGGATTCGCTTAAAAGGAGGCTCGTGAGAACAGAAAGGACCTGTGAAAGACGATGATGATTTTGGTCAGGAAGGCAATATAAATACATACATACTCGTACTTATATCAGCTGCTAATCTATATCAGAACTATATTTTGCCAATTATAATATACAAACAAAATAACAGTAGAATCTAGAATACACAAAACTGCATTTATAATGTCCTCAAAACGGCATAAACTCTACAATTTTATATTGTTTACAAAATTTACAAATCCACCTAACCATTTTAATAAGACCTCAATCTTTCTGCATTTCTTTTGAACTAACATGTCTTTCTCAGTTGGACGATCTATAGACGGTATGGCACCGGTTATTTTACGAGTATTTTGATCACAGACGCCCACAAATGACCTGAGCGATAAGTGGGTAATATTTATTATTTACATCTTACGTGGTGACTTTAATGTAAACAATGGCTTGTTTGTTTACATAAGGAAGGATGGGCACTCTACCTGGCCTGATGACGTCAGAGACAGGCACATTGTAACTTTACTTAGCGAGGTGTTTATGGCAATATTATGGTTCACTGTTTACTTGAAACGTTAGGAGAGGGTATGCCCATGTTTGTATTCGTTCTTTTACGTCATTATTGGTCGAAAGCAGTGAGGCCCAAGGGATGTAACAGTCAAAGACATAATTGTGATAGGTATCAAGTAAGCAATGAGCCCCTGTGTGAATCACGATCATGCCCAGCATTTCAACAGTGATAAATATTAAAAACCAGCATTTAGAAATTAAATTGCGACATTGAAGAACAACAGTTGGAAATGCAATACTGCGATGAAATCCTCCATTTGGCGAATTACGCAGTAAAGTTCGCAAAATCATGTAGAATTGTAGGGCCCTCGAATAACCTTAGTAAGTACTTAAATGATACTATAGAATGTATCTACCTATCTTTGTCATTGTTTCCTATCAAAAAAATCAGCACAGCGATCCGTTAAATGAATTCACGAGTAGAGACAATAGCGTGTATGGCGCGCATCGTCCGCCATTGTGTCTGCGCTCGCGCAACCTTCGGGCCGGCCTCACGGCGGCCTTATCGGACCAATTCGGACGCTCTCACTTCCTAGTTTCACTGGAAGGAGACTGATAGATGCTGAGTATGATCGGGGATCACGGGCCAGTTAAAAAATTTAAGAAAATACTGTTGAGTTTTTTAATTTTTATAGGGACTTGCTAAGGAAGTCAGCAAATTATGCATCTCGAATCACGAAAAAGGTTTAGTTACTTGAACTTCCAATTCTGCACTCACCGCCCCAAATATGTAGTCAAAATGACTTCTACGTTGCCACCGACGATTCCATAGACGTTATAATTCCAGAAATCGCCAAAATATTTACTTTAAATGCTAAACAGGAATCTCCAACCCTCATTTTTTTCTTTTTAGATATAATTATTATAGTAGTTGACCTATGAAATAAATTCAATGCTTGACAATAAGAACCAAATTAGCACAGCAAATATGCCGCTGATCATTACACTAAGCTAAAATGAGGGTCTTTAAGTCAAGAGTGAAAAGGTTACTACAGCTTCTAGGCAAGCGTGCTTTACCGTCGACCACATCATCGCTTTCTATCATGCGAGATAGTGGACAGACACAACCCGCAAAAAAAAAAAAACTCTGAACATCAAGCATGCAAAAACACGTGTTCAAACCAAAGAAGTAACAAACATCCCAGTTTCTTTAAACGAGCTGGCTAAACGATTCTGTATCTCGTAGGACAATTAGCAGGCTAGGTCGACATCGCGTGATCCTCCACCAATGAGCGGCAATTAGCCGCGTGCGCCGCTATGTAGGCCAACAAGGAATTAGAGAATATAGTACCGGCGTGATTATGGGACACTGGTAATGTGGGTTGAAGAGATATGGTGCAGTGTGGAGCCATTTTCTGATTTTATAGTGAAATAGGGTCTGTAGATGAAGATTTTGTAGAAGCGAAAGTGGCGTGGGTGAGACCAGTTAAAATTTAAAAAAGCTCTGGTAAAATTAGTAAAGAAAGATTCGAATGAAACCAAAATGATATTTTCAAGACCCAAGAAGGAAATATACAAAAAAGAGTCAGATGCAAGCAAATACAATATCTATCTGCATAAAATTGGTTCAGGTGGAATCATTTTTATCAACTACCATTGGTGCCCAATAATTTTTTCTCCAAAAGCATATTTCACACCACTATTCCTAACGAACAAGTGCATAATCTCATAAATCTATGTGCTCAAGATAATTCCAAACCAACATAAAGTAACTTTGTTTTACGATGACTTATAAGGGATTAAACAAGTAGGTATATTTTATTGTCGCGTGGCTGTAATTAGAACTAACGCTACCAGCATAATTTTCAATACAATTTTTCAAAGATGTTCACTGACAGCGCCCTCCTGTCAATGTCATACAAACGCCAAAAGAGCCTTGTAGCCGCTTGTAGTTGTATAATTACGTCTATAGGTCACATCTAGTAAGTTCTATGTCTATGCTAGTGTCATTGGTAAGAAGCTGTCGTCATCTATTGTCTGATGCCAATTGATTAAGCGACGCTATTTCTGTACAAGTATTTTGGTACAACTGATTGTGGATTTGTGATTTTTAATGTAAATTATTAAAATACCGTTAGGATAGCTGTACCGTTTTCACAACGGCTCATATTTTGTAGTTTGTAACTAAAGAGGATTTTAGTAATGGCAGGTCATATTTTAATTTTAGAACGCCCATTCTGTTTTTATTAGCAGAAAATATTGTATTTAAATTAGGAAGTACTAGACTGGCATAATATACGACATCGGCTCACTTGACAAAAGGGTTTTTTTAATGAGAATGGCAAAAAATTCAAACTTCTTTAATTAAAGACGTGCAAAGAGTTCCTAGTTTTAATTAACACCTCGTTAAAATAATTATTAAAATGTTTACACAGAAACTTAATATCGTACGTGTTTATTAGTTTTTAACATTGTAAATGATTTCAAATGTCCTTTATTTTCCAAGTCATTGGCCTATAGAGTTCAAGAAATAGATTAACGACCAACAAAATGACAGTTAAAATTGACAAAATCCGTTTTCTTTCCGTCCTTTGGCACCTAAATTGATTCCACATTCATTCCTCGATGTTTCGAGTCACCGAACTCGGCACAAGTTCAATTCTGTCTAGTTGATGCAGAGTGGGCACTAGTTGGCAATGTTGCGTGTATTCACCGCGGGTACATGCGCCTGCGCTGCTCGCGCCTCGCTGTCTGCACCGAGAATCAGAGGCCGGTTATACGCACACGTACGCATTGCGTATCTACGTGCGTACAATTGATAGGGCTGACGATGTGACGAGTTTTTTTTTTATATTGCGAGGAATATGTGGAGTTGTTTTCTGTGTTCAAGGTAGCGGGCTTTAATTCAGTTTTTATTATGAAGATAAATGGAGCTTTTTTGTAAGAAACGAGCTTTCTGAAGGTTTTTTTATGAAAACGATCCATCTGTTTAGCTTTTAATATTGTGAGGAAAATATAATATAAATGTTGGCAGAAATCCAGAATGGTCGAAGTTTGATCAGAGTCTTTAACGAAAGTGCATTTTAAGACGCGGGCAACCCTAACAAACTAGAAGTGGAAATTGCATGAATTTTCCTTTTTCGCAATCGTTGCCCACTTAATACACGACCGCTCGCCAGCAGATAGGATGTAATCATTTACTGATTATGATTGACTTTTAGTAAGCCATGTAAATATATCATGTGCGCCACTTACGAGTAATTTCATCAGAATTAATTTAGCTAAATTATTGGCTAGGGTTTAACGATAATCTAATGTTTTATTAGCTTGAACTATTAACGTCTTGCCACACCGGAGCTTGGCGAAATAGGTGACTAGGCAATGGTTAAAGGTAGACCCATGGTCTAGAGGTTTCTTCGAATCAATTATTTAGCATTGCAGAGACTTAAATGAAAGCTTTACACTCTTAGTTTTGTTTTCTTTACGAAATTAGCTTGTAGGAGACATATGATAGTATAATTGATTAGATAGACTTGATCTTAATAAAGTAGTAGATGATCAAAACACGTGTGGTTACACAAACGATCCCTGAGTCACGTAGCACGAAGGGATATCGTTTTCATTCTAACAACTCTTGACATGCCACTTCGTGCGAAGGCCTACGTAAATACTACGGCAAATGAACATCAACATTGACTCAAATATATTGTGTCGGTGCAACAATGCACGCGTGAGCCGCATAGGCGAGTCTATCAGTAGGCACACATCTGACATGCGCAAACATTATAAATATTACAATCACATGACTAATGCGATAAATATGCCGTTTCTCTTTGAGGAAATTGTTGAACTTCATCCAGGATTCATTTACATTTCAATAGAAATCGATAAAAAAAAAATTGTAACGGCAATTTCTGATCTGTCAAATTTTACAGGTCTTTGACAAGAATATTGGCGGCAGTTTCAGAAAAAAAAACAAACGTTCTCTTTAGCCAGTTAGAAAACCAGTTCACAATTCCGAATTCAAATGAAGTTATTTTCGCTTGTTCGTGTGCGGTATTCTCGGAAAGGGTTTAACCCGCCCATAACAACTTTACCACGAGAATATCGTCTACATAATTCATCCGACAATCAAGTACGAGGCAAAGCTATTAATTATCGCTCCGCTCCCTGTAGTCCCTCCATTATGCTACATAACTAGACTAGATCAAGTTTATTTATGTAAAACTAGATCCCTAGTCACGCAACTAAAAAAAAACATGTATTGGAAAATTGTCGTGCGGCACAGCTTGGGCAGGAAAGTCGGAACGTTCTAGACTCAGCATGTTTCAACGTAACAAGTCGAGCTCACGACTCCAACCTATCACATGTTATTTCACGACGTTTTATATTTACGATGTTAATAGAACTTTAGGTTTAAGTGTCCTATTTGAATTTTATTGAGTGTATTGGGTAGTAGTAGTGGATGCTTTTTAAATAATAAGTAGGCGTTTAGACTTTATGGCCTTTGCAATGTTTCTAAATGTATTGCTTGTTGCTAGAGTAGATTTGAGCGTCTTCAATCACAATGCTATGAATTCTAAGCAATGGAAAATACGAGCGTTAGTAGTAGCACTTCTTAGTAGGTATTCTTTATGTTCGATTAATTTGTAATTCTCTTTAAAATTTCGAAAATTTTGCTAAAGCTACTCTATTACTTAAATGCTAAAACTATATAAACTACCCTATTAGATGAAGTCGATTTACTCCAGTTTCCAATTACACAAGAAAAATGCAACCCACGCAGGTTTCCTTTGCCAATTAGTGTAAGAAAAGAAAGTGGCGGGCTCCAGAGTGACGTCACTATACAGCTGATTACCGTACAGATAACACATGCGAAAATTTACTGCAGACGTCTCGAGGTTTTTTTTTTTTCAAACGGGTACAAAGATACCGGTTTTTGGTGAGAGACGGTTTTTTTGACAGCGACACGTCATGGGCGGAGGCTTCGGATTTTGAAACGGTAATTAATTTTGGTTGAAGTGATTTTGTGAACTGAATGTAAATTGAATAAAGGTGTTAAATTAGTGGAGTACGTGTATTTTTTATAGTATTTTAATTTTCGGAATTATTACCTGCACTAAGCATTCAGGTGGGTTATTGTTTATTACATTTATTATTATTTGGATATTTATAATTTATTAAAGCCAAAAGACATTAAGAAAACTGCAAACTGCGTTCAACCACTAACCCACAAACCATCAATTTCACATTATCAATTATAAAACGATTATTTGGCCCACCGTAGAAGTTTAAAAAAAGAAGCAACATTCGCGGGCACAGGCATTAATCGCGAACGTCCAGACCGAGATACAGATTAAAAAGAATAAATAAATATATACACAAACGGCGCTTTGGCGGCAAAACTTGTTTCTGATCGTTCATCCAGTTTGCCGCTTTTATAAGTACATGTGATAAAGTTGAATATCGTTTAAAATAACATTTGACAGGTGTAAATGACGCGGTTGTGTTAACCAGACCGACTGGTTCGCTCTAGTGCCGATGAACTGCACAGGTGGTCCTTGAATTACTAGAGATAAATTTAATACAGCATAATAATAGAGAGGCGATTGACGTGCAACGTCCCGACAGAAACCGAGAGTCGGGAGGCGAGGGAAACACGGGATAGTTACGGTTTTTTAACTGTACAGCACTATTCGTGGGAAAATTGTTGCGGTCTCTTGAAAGGCTGCATTTAGAATTGCTTCTAAGCATTATTTTATCAATGTAAATTTACAGAATCGGGATCTAGTTTTTAAACATAAAGGTATGAATCAGAATTAGTGTATTAGTCAGAGATAAAAAAAAATCTATCATGAAATGACTTGTAATGTCACAAATTGCGGTAAGTTACGGTTTTCCTCGATGAGTATCGAAAACCGTACATAGCTATTATCATCAAGGTATTCATAGTATGATAATTATTGAACGACAATGTTTTTATCTTGTGTAGCTAAACCTATGTAACCTCATTTTTTTTCAATGCGTATTTTTCCAATCAGAAATTATACGTTTGCTTACGTACTTTGTCTCGTGATTTTTATTTCAACGCCTTTTTCTGTCGATATCTTTCCATTTTTATAGAAATAAATATAATTCGATGCTATAGGAAAAAAATGACGGCTAAGGCGTAGTTCTAAGATTTTTCTTTCCCAACACATAGGTATCACACTTCGTAATATTTCTGACGAAGTTTTCTTGCGTCAAAAATTCTACAGCAATATATGATTGCGAATAAATTATGTAGAAAAATGAATCAGATATCCGGATTTATGAAATAAATGACTTGGTAGCTAATACATAATATGTATTATATCAAGATTTAAATTTTATATTTTACGATTTCAAAAAAAAAACATCGTTGCGAAATATTGTCTCGAAATTTTTTATAGAATCTAGCTGCATTTGCTGGTTGGTTGGAATTTAAATGTCAACAGCTGTTTTTGATTGTATAAAAATTTCAGTAATAATTCTTTGAAGCCCTTTGAATGTTTTCTTTTCTTATCATTTTTGTTCATGTTACTAGTTAGTTTTTATTTATAATTTAGATATGATTATGTATAATATTGAACCGTAAATAAAAAAGAATACCTTTAACAAAAAGTTCCTAGTGGCATGTTCCTTCTTCGGCATGGAAAAGTTTAAACAATAGTCTCCTTAGTCTAGGTGCCATAGACAATTACCAAGTCTAGTGTGATCTATGATCATTTCCGCTTCCTGAAATGCGTTCCGCTTGTGTCACGTAATTGCTAATTAACTATACCTATTACATGTTATTACTGTTTATAAATAAAACCGCATAATTCTTAGGAATAGACATAATTATAGACTTTGTTTTGTTTTCCCCGAAAGGGGTTTGCAATGTTAATCTATGCCTACGAATATAATAAAATTTGGAAGTTAGTTTGGTTAAACTCGCAAATCTCGAGAACGACAAGTCCAACAAATAAAAAAAAAATGTTTTGGATAGTCCTCTTATCCAGGAAGGCTATAGGTTATATAATATCACTCTATGGCCAAAAGGAGCCGAGCAACGGGGGTCAAACCACGGGGAACACCTAGTTACCTATAAAGTTGTTTCATGAAATTGGAAATCCTTTTTCAATTTAGGTACGTCTAAAGTTGGATTTTAGAAGCATAATGTTGCTTCAGTCCCAATTTATCAGTTTGTCACCTTTTTTTAGTGACTATGTAGAGCTTTCCAATAAATATATAGTGTTGGTTGGTGTTGGTTTGGTTTACTTCAGTCAAATAAATAAGTATTTCAATTTTCATAAAATACTAGGCTCAAACGTTAGTAGGAATATGAACGGTAAATAAGGAGGACCTTATTTTATACATGACCTAGTAGCGTTCATTATTAATATACCAAATTAGTTCCATGCATACATACATATACACATCTACATAACTATTACGTGTTAATACTTGTATTTATTTATGAAAATTGAATCATTGCGGTTTTCTACTTACTCCACGTGCGTACGATTATTTCGACATAATTATGGTAGGTAAAGAATAAATAATTATTATGTATTTATATTTATCTTCCCGTATACGTAGGACTTGCTTGAATATTTGCTAACATTCATGGGAATAACCTCGTAAACAAAGAGGTTGGTTATTATTTGTGTTGCCAGTTAAATAAAAGTAAATATAATTTGGTAGAAACTCAAATATAAATAAATATCTTGTAATATTCAAACACATTTAAACGGAATTAAGTTTATCGTCATAAATAATTCTGTATTTATCTAAATGCGCCACACACCACACATTTAAATAACATAGCAACCAGATCAAAGGAAATAAGCCAATTCAGTCCCAGAACATTTAAAACATGAATAAAATAAATTGAAACATGGCCATTGGTGAAAAAAGCAAAATAAACAAAGTTTAGAGGACACCCGTCTGGCTTGTATATACTCATACATATACAAAACATGTCAACGTTGTCTGTGGGCCAAAATTAACCAATCATACATTAGCAACAGGACGACCAGACTGCGCGCGCGCCGTTTTATAACCCCGAAATTAAAAACGTGTGAATAATTGAGAAAAAACTGAAGAAAATGTGTTTCTCTTTTTTTTATTGGTGGTCTTCCTAATGGACTTCCGACGACCCAGACGATGTCCGTCAGACTCGACAGATTAAAAACCACATGTCTTCTATTGCCTTAAGCCAAGGGTACCGGATTTAGTTGTGAATTTTCCACTTTCCCGGCAGAAAAAAAGCTAATCTACAGTCTTTAGTTTTGACTTCATATTGCCAGTGAAGACTTGCAATTGATGGTACTTCTTTGATTTTGTATTCTAGCTATGTTTTTTGTTTTTTAAATTTGAAAAATTTCATTGCCAAGCAACTGCTGGTTGTAATTAAACTATAGTGTTAATCATTTATCTTATTAGCTTACAAGATTCCTGAGAAACTGTCCATTATGTCATTGTATAATAAATTATCTGTAATTGTAACACGCGTTACTATCATAACACGGCCTGCGGTTTCTTTTTCATTGCACTTATTAATTATACAATATCTTTATATCAAAGTTATTCTATTAGATAAACTTTTGAAATGACTCACCGTCTTCGCAAATGGTTTCAAACAATTCTTAAGCAATTTCTGTGGTGTGACCACCTAAAGATCAGAGAACTAATGCTTGTAAATTGTGTTAATTCTTATTTATACTAAGTATTAATGAGTCCAAGCACCCATTTAAATAATTACGTAATATAATAAAATTATATAATAGCATTTATGAGAACTGGTTTCAAAATAGTGCCATTATATGCGAGGTCTATTTTGGGCATATATTTTAATAATAAGATATATTTTCGCATATTAACGTTGTCCAAATAGGTAAATGATACCATTAATGAAATATATATAAATAAAAATCTTAATGAAAACTAAACAAAATAAGCGTGAGAATCGGTATAATTTAAAGATCATAATATAATGGTTCCTGACATGACAAAAAGTCATCTTTATTTTTAACAAATAGCGTATTACGAAAATTAATTAGTATATATGATTAACTCATTACATACTTATTACCTATTTTCTAACTTACCACGATGTAGAATCAAAACGTTTAAACAACTGTATAAATAAATATATAATTTTCGTCCATTAACCTTTCACGTAACTCGTAAATCTTTTAATACTACACATGGATACTACACAAAATGTCAAACAGATTCAAATATTAAATAAAAGAAACATAAGTTTAGTTGTTATATTCACCTCTTTTTATCAAACGTGTTTAGTAAAAGTGTCAACGATGTCTGGACGGTATAATTATGGTCCAAACGATGTCTGGACGGTATACATTAAGGATATTTATTGAGTCTTCCCAAATATATAATGTCGTCTTTAGAATTGGACAAGTTCCAAGTTTGCTTATCTTTCTGAAGATGTTATAATTCTGCTCATTCACGTTTTTGAAGCGTGGGTTGCCATTCACAGCGGTTACAGTGAATTATAAAATAATATATCGTTCTAACATAATTATAATGAACGATTATACCTACTTGATCATTATTTGGTTATGCTAATTATAACAGTGTGAATTGAAAACAGAATAATTAATTTGAAGCTATAAAATGGTTGTTTAACTGTTCTGCGAGTAGTTTTAATGCTTGCAAAGTATTGTTATTGCTGTGTTTATGGTCGTTAGCTCGTAAAGGAGTCGGGTAACGTGCTGTTTAAAGTTTCATAATGAAGTGCAGTTATTTTTAGTTATATATATATTTGTTATTTAGGGACCTATATTTATATATAAATACCGGTTTTCTTTAAATATTACAAAAAAAGATGTTTAGACCGTTTCCATAAAAATCTAACTTCTAAAGTGTGCTCAACGTTTCAAACGCCACCATTATACCTCCAATAAATCAGTTTTGTCGATCAGAGATAGTGTTAAACTAGAAACATTTTTATTAGTCCGTTTTTTCAGCAAGAGAAAGACCACCCAGCTCTAATGAAGAGACCTACGTTTAAATATAGTGGTTGTAAATTGCGAGATATGGATCTCTTGAGACGGCGCGGGTTCGAAGACGGTCATCTTTTACAGGGACGGCAGCAGGACGGCTTGGGGCGCAATTTGAACGGATACATCTCAACACTTTTTCAAGCGAATCATCTTTAATTTAGTGCATGCTTTTAAGAATCAAAAATATAGTGAGATAACTAAAGATTTAAAAAAAAAATGACATTTATTTTGCAGCAATGCTGCAAAATCTTAAGGTCACCCAAAATTTTAGGAGAGTATTCTAAATTTATTGCGAGCTTTTAGGCAACAAAATAAGAAAAGAACCAATTGAGATCATATTGTCTTACGTATCTACCTTGAAACAGTTCAGGGACTAGTCATTTCAATCCCAAATAAATAAAACGGATAGCAATGGAACCACACGTTGACGCCCTGAGTACGTGCCTGCTTGCACCGGCGTAAGCGCGTGTATTTCGTGTCGGGCCAACCGCAGCCGTGACGACCAGTGAGGAAGGTGAACCGTGCGGTTTCCGATTGATATAAAACTGTCAACGATATCGTATGCCATGGAATAATATGCTTTCATCTTCGATGATAACTTCGAGAAAATGTAATCGAGAGACTTGGCAGACGCTGAGATAATATTAATATTAGCAACGATGTTAAATGTAATGTAAGAGGGAAGGTGGAAAGACGGAAAATGACGCGTTTGGAAGCGGTGACAGAGTTTATTAGTGGATTTTGAGTCGTAGTTTAAAGACAGAACATATCAAGGACAGTCAGAGGAAGTGATAAGCAAGCAGCTGCTGATAGAGAGATTGTTTGTTAAGGTGCAGATTTGAAAATGAAAGTTTATACTATATTTACTGAAGTAACAGTTGAAGGCAATGACGTTAGTGAAAGATAAGTTGCTGAGATACGTTCAGAGAAAACTTTTAAGCATGACATTGCAAAAACATCCAACGATAAAAATCACAACGACTTATACCAAAAAATCAACATATCCGTCTACAGTTAGATAGACAAAACGCAATTCATTAAGCCGACCGACAATTGGCAAGAGACAAAAGCTAACTTTAGCTCCCAAGCCGGCTTGTTTAATTTTATTTATTTCATTAAAGCGTTGTAAATATGTCTTATTGGTGTCCAGACGGCGGCTTTAACTGTAAATTCGGTTTATTTTGAGGATAAACCCGATGTTACTCTCTCTGAGATTCATTTTGGGCTTTTACTTGGTGGTTTTGTAAGTTGCATTACAATATTTTGCGAGTATTATAAGATTCGTCTATCAGCAATTTTTAGAATTGTCAATAATCGTTTTATTATTTGGATTTTAAAAACAAATTGTTCTCTAAAACAATTTAAGGCTTTAGAAATTAGATCTATCAATTTCAGAAGTGTTTCAAATATAGAACTTTTAAGACGTGCTGAATTTATAGCAAAAATAAATGTTAAAAACATCACTAACCCGCAACTATTATGTCCTAAAATAACTTTCCCTCTACCAAACGATATAAGTAAGTACATCAATGAATCGACACCGAATATCCATATGGTCGTAATCTATGCGAATGTGCTACTATATTTAGATTCCAGTGTCAAGTTACTTGCTACAACCACCGAGGGAATTCATTTGTGACCTACAAATCAACTGCTACATAAAACTGGCTTTGCCTGTGGCTTCACTCGCTTTATGGTCGTAAAACTATCTCACGGGATCGCCGTAAATATAAACTATGACATTTGGGGATAATGTGGCTTCCCATTAGTGAAAGAATTTTCGGAAACAGTTCTATATTTTCGAAGATAACCCACCGCATCTAAACTTACAAATTGTCTTTGTATACTGTCATCATCATCTTCCTGCCCTTATCCCATTTTACTTGGGGTCGGCGCAACACGTTTTTTTCTTCCATTCTCCCCTATCAAACGTCACCGAATCATTTACTCCTTTTTCATTCATATCATCCCTTACACAATCCATGTCTTTATATAATGTGATACAAATAAATAGCAGAGAGATTCTATTGGTAAGGTTAGAAATAGGAGTAAAATTTTTGAACTTGTTGAGTCACTTTTGATCTCCATAAAATCAGTTAATCTTTTGGTTCTTCATGTTCATTGCCTAAAAGATGTCTGTCGAGTTACAAACTACTTTTTCATCCCCCCACCTCGGAAAGGGTACTTTTGCTCTTCGATATCTAAGCGTAAAAGCCGTTTTTATCCTCTAGTGAGTAAAAGCCGTTTTTATCCTCTAGTGAATAAAGTAAATTTGAATTTAGAACATCGTATGCACTAAAGAGTTGCAGCAGTAATGGCGGCCGGTGACCGCAACAGCTGATCGCTTGCTGTGGTGCCCACTTGACGTTCGAAGGTTGTCGTACCACATCAAATTTCAAAAATAGAATTGGTTTCCTCACCTTAGGTGTGAAAAGCAGAGTACGCTCCTCTGGCGTTGCCTTGAGCTAACTTGAATCCCTCGCTACACTAAGGATTTTTAAGTTTATTCCCTCGTTTCTTTCGGGAATTAACACTTGAACCTCATCGCTGCGCTACGGACGGAGGTTCACCCCCAGAATCCTTAGTATCACTTCGGAATTCAATACCTCCTTGGGCATAATCTGCTATTATTTTGTTAAAATCTCAGACTCGGAACATTCTGGACTCAGTACTTTTTTATTTACCTTTTTTTATTTGCTTTTTCCGGTTTCCTTTCACGTCTTATTGTTATGTTATGACAAACCAAGATAAAAATAATTAACTTTGAAAACTACTACATATGTATTATTTGTTTCAATTTAAAAATAATTCTGTTGTATTATAATGTATTAGTTAATGCCTAGACTGAAATAAAAGCCTATCTTGTGTTTGTACAATGTACATCTGTGTTTTTTTTTTGTTTTTGCATTTAGTCATTTCCTCGCTGAGGTGGGATGAAAAGTTACGTGTTGCACTCGAGTGCAAAGATTTTTCACCTTGTGCTCTTTTGATTCCCTCGCTATCACTCATGATTCTAATTCTTGAATCACTCGTTGCACTCGTGATTCAAATTTAGAATCATTCGCTTGCTCGGTCATCAAACATGAGCACGCGGTTAAAAATCAACTTTGCACTCTTGTATAACAAATAACTATTACAACATATCGTTTTGTGGCTTTGGATCCTAAAATGCTGTCAGAATGAGAATTTGTGCCAGTATTTACTGTTTCATAATTGAATACATAATCTACGTTTATGTTTTCCTCCTTTTTGTAAATGGTGAAAATATAAGTAACATTACGAGTGTACTAGACAATAGTAATAACTTTACTATTATTTACCTGTTATTCAATTCTTACATCAACATTACCTATTGATGACAGTTAAAATATTCTCCGAGATTCATTTGTTTCCTGAAAATTCAAGGACACTATCGAATCCTTTCATTATTTCTTTGTTTTAATTCAACGTGTAATCGATAAATACTTTCAACTTTAAAATTTATAGACATAATACTTTTTATCTTCACATATAGTTTCTTTAGACGGTCGTTCGCAGACGTATCGTCGCCGCGAAACATGATATCCTTATTTGGGTCATCTTAACTTCTTAAGTATACGACACAATATATTTCATTAATACAACATTAAACTTTATATTCAGTACATTTAGAGGTCATGGGTTTTCAAGTTTTTACGAACAATTCTTTGGTCATTAAACGATGTTATTTTTATGCTTGTGTTGATTGTCACGTGTTTTGTCGTGTGGATCTCGGATATGATCAAGACACGCCACCTCTAGTGTCTGAGCTGATTAATGAAGGATGGGATTAGCATGTGACCTCAACATAAATTCATGCTTGTAATCCAGAATGCTTAGGTAGACGTCTACCAAGTACCAACATTTCGCAGGTATGTTTAAGTCCTGTATAACAAAGAGTTTAGCCTGTTTTTAGTGGTGACAACACCATTGTTAATGAAATTGAGGAATTAAACGTATGTGACTTCAAGGATTTTGAATATTAATTTTGAAAGATGGAAACGGAGAGAAGTGAAAAAAACATGGTGGGTTGTGTGAATGATAATTATGAAAATATTGGTAACAGTTGTAAATTTTAGCAAGGAAAGAAAGAATGAAACTTATTTCCAAGTTTTTTATTTTATTTCAGATGCGTTTGCTCTTGAGTCTAGTCGAGGTCAAAGGTTACTGAGACAAAGCCTACGATGAAGCAAGCTTATCCAGAAGAAACCTGGGCACACTAACATTGAAGAGAAGTAAGTGAGTTCAAACAAGTAAGTTCAAAGAGATTGATATATATGCAGTAGTCTAGAGGAATTAGATATTATTGGAAATACCAAAAGAAAACTAAATGAAGATCCAACCGTTGATTTTAGGGTTTCTAAACATAGAAAATCCCGAAGACAGTTCTATTATGACGGAATTACTTGAAGTATTGTTAGAGGAAAACAAATGACCGCAGATCGGGGTCATGGTGGTTAAAATTACAACAATTAGCATTATAGCGGTGAATGATGTAATAATTTATGTATTTAAATGCCAAGACTGTGTCAATTGTGACTAATTAACGTCAAATATAATGGACAACATGATTTAATTGAGCATGTTTGTTTATATTGAACTGTTAGTGTAGACTTTTATGGAGTAATTATTAACAAATGCAGGAATGAAGACGCAGATTGTAATAACACGTATAAATCGGCAACTTTTTGGTAATGCTGGGACAAAACCTCTGTTGAAGAGTTTTTTTCGACATTAGGTATTCTGTTTTCATTAAGACCTTTTTCTGTTGCGGTTTTGAAAATAACACGAAGGAAAGAAAATTAAAAATATTAAAATTTGACAGTCATGTCTTTGAATTTTTGGTTCTTGGCATGACTGTTTATTATAGGCATGGGACAAAATGTGTGATGACCATAAAATAGTGGCTAGAAAGATTTTTTTTTAAATTTATTTTGTTTAGTTGTCGTGGATAATCAGGAAAGTGATGGAACGGAATGAGAAGAATTATAAGAATTCCTTTTGGAGAAATTACTCTAAGGAATTACTTTTATTTCAATAGGTAGCTTGAATAATACGACTAATAACTACATAGTCAGTCCGAAGTGTCATTAGGTAATTTTAGGTAAAGTTATGAATTGCAACAAAAATAGTGGTTCCATAATACAAATATATGAGTAATAATGATATTGTGTATATTTAGTATCTACTAAAGCTATGGCGTCGCGTTGAGAATTAAGAAATGAAAATTTGTCATTTTGTACCAAATTGTGTTGAATAGGATTTAATAGTGGAATGATCCTGTGGCTTTCGCTTTTTAGATGACCTAGGTCTACGTTTGTAATGGGCTTGTATTTATACATTAGAACAAGTATAATTGGTAAAAAGTAATTAGTTAGGTATATAGTATTGTTAAATTAAGTTTTGTGGGAAAAACAGGCGCCAGTCCAGTGATTTTACCACCCAAAAACAAAGGTTCAGTTGTTTGCTTTTACTACATAGTTACATAAATTAATAGTTAAAATAAGTAATGGTTAACTTAACTAGTGATCAAACTACGGGACTTTAATTTAATAGAGTACCCTTTAAAGCCAAAAAAGGCGTACTAAAATAGTTTCCGTTTATTAAAAAAAAAACGTAATGACGTTTTGTTTTCACAAAAGATGCAAATCAAAACCTGCATCCGTCAATTATGCTAACATAGACAATAAAATCTATTTCGAGAACAATGACAACAGAGATGAATCGTGTGAACTATCAAAACCCACGTTAATTTTTATTGCTGTATTAATAAATAAACGCCCGCGGATTAACCCGCAGCATATGGTTACGAGCGGACGGCGAGTATTTTGGTTAGGCGCCGTCTGATCATGTTCCATTCTTGGGTTGATGGCGATGGCGCTTCGTTTTCCACGCGCGCCTGAAAAGGTTGTCAGAAATGTGACGGCGCACCCTGAAAGGGGGAAAGTCTGCCGCGGAGTAACACAAACATACATATAAACGTTTTTAAAATGTTCATGTGATAAAACGGAGAAGAATTATTTTATAGGTCCGTTGGCTCCTAAGAACACGTGGGGCATAACGTGTAGACTTTACCTTAGCATATATGGCCAGTAAATCAACTACGTCCTTTTTTTAACTGTGGTCAAGTACTTTTTCCGATCTGTACCCTCAGCACGAGTTTTCAGTATTTGTTACGTAAAGTAAACTGGAACTTTGGCAATTTTCAAGGAAAAAATTAAATTCTTCTTCGCACACTAGAGGCGCTGTTCCATTTTTTCATACAAGAAACACTGTAAATACTGGAAAGACGCTGTAAAGTAAAAGAGTGAAAACTCGTACTAAGGGTACTGGATGTTTGTTTATGTGAGTTTAAATGTTTAAACTCACGACATAGGAGAAATTCTTAGTCTGGGGTTTTAGTTAAAAATTACATTAGTTTGATTTTAAAAACTTTTTTTAGCTAACCAAATTATAGTTAAGTAAAGACTTGTCAGGCATTAGTTAACTGCTATGTACCTAACTTGTATGTAACATACTGTGATCGTCACATAAAAAACCCATAAACCTAAATAAATTATAAGAAATAACCTCCTAAAATTGCTAGGTATAATAAAATAGTATTGTCGTCACTTCATGTGGTTTTAATACAAGTTTTTCAATAGAGGAAGGACAATATTAGTGTAAACTCCCTTCTAATCAGTGAGTAATATGTTATGTGCAAAAAATATTATTATTATTAGTTGTGATATTTCATTCAAGTCCCCATATTATCGCGTTGGGAAACGCGTGACTACAAGAAATTTATTTATTTATTCTTTGTTGGAATTTACATAGCAATCCAACAAGTTATTTGTTATGTAAATGTATCAATGCAGTTTCTACGCCAGATACATGTGTAGTCGAGAAGAAGAGATTGTTGGACCCTACGACGATATGTTACTAGACTCCGCATGCACGATCTAAGGAACAAAAACTGTTCTGTCAACTCGCTGAGGTACTACGTAAGTGAGGGGGACGGGGTACTGCGTTGTGATTGGCTAACTCAATGTCTGTTCTGTCTCAAGGTATGTTTACGGCTCACAGGAGTGGTCGAAATAACACGGATAGAAGACTTTTTTGCCTAATGTGTTGACAGAAATCGGTCGCCTGTTATTAGGAGTCTAGTAATATATCGTCGTTGGTTGGACCCTTCTTACTGACTAACATTCCACTCTTTTCCTACCCTGATCCTAAAATTAGTTTGCTTTTTGACGCATCAAGTACAAAGTCCACAGGTAATTCGCAGTTGCATATGTTTTTAGGAAAAACCAAACAAATGGACTTAGTGTTTAATTGGAAACTACGCCTATTGTGAGAGACTATAGATTCATGTGACGTGGAGGAACTTTTATTATAAAAAATCAAGTGACGGAAAGAAAATTTTTATTTATAAAAGAATCAAGTGATATATGGAGTGGAACGTTTTTGTTTAGGAAAATGCATCTTTGTTTTCCGATTTCTTTGACGAATTTGACTTCAAATTATAATTATGTATGATAAAAGTCATCTAAAGCGAATTTTTTAAAAGATGTTAATAAAGTTACAACTTTGTTGCATCATTGACCAAATACCTGCCGTACACAAAATATATATGTATAAGAGAAAAATCCTTTAATTATTGTTTTGATTGTAACACCACAATATTTTACTCAGATGTAAATACGTAACAAATACACTTTTAACAGGAAATACATCCTTAAATAAATTAATTGTTTTCAGTAAGACTGTATTTATAAATTCCCTATACTAATTTCACATGTTGAGCAGATGATGAATTTATGGGAAACAATGAAACTATAAGCCAAATACACGCTTTATAAAAATGCATGCAAGTTGCAAGCAAGTTTGACTAAATTGCGGACTATTGAGGGACAATGAATTCAGTTGATCAAACAAATGCCGTAAGTAATTTAAACTTAAAATGTCACTTTAATATTTGTTGGACTTCCCGATATTTCGACGCTGTTGCAAGCGCCATGATTGCGGGTTGACGGCGGGCGGCGCGGCGCTTGCAACAGCGTCGAAATATCGGGAACTCAAACAAATAGTTAATCACGGAAGATATCCCGTAAGTGACATTTTAAGTTTAGAAGCAAACCGTGATAGTTTCAAAAAGTGCCGTAATTTAGTCAAAATTGCATGTATATTGCATGCAATTAATGCAACATGCTTAAAATTTTGCATCCTCTAAATATGGCTTAAGCGTAACCAGCGCATTCCAAATCTCCGTCAGATCAAGGATATATGCTGATTACAAATAGTTAACAGTTTGCATTACATGCGTAGGTGAAACGGATGAACTATTAGCATTCAATAAAAAACAATTAATATTTTATCCAAATGAGGCTACGAACGTCAAGTCAATGTATATGGATAGTACCCCCCAAAATACACCCCTTATAAGGAGTAATTATCACAAATTAATGAGCCGATTGTTCCTATTAAGTAGTCCTTGGATGAAATGACTAATTATCGTTTTCACTAACCCTATGTGTTACCTACATTAATGGATAATTTGATCCGCGATACTTATTGAGTTTTTAACTTTCGTCATCTGAGCGTCTAAAATGGCCTCTTAGCAATATTAGTCAATGAATAATAGAAGAATAGACAATGACGTTGCAAAGTGAATCATTAGGAATATAGCTTAAAGCGGCCGCTTTAGACCCTGAGTTTTAAATCATAAAACATGAAAAGACAAACTTGGAAAGAAATAAAATCTGTTGATAAATAAGTAAAGCTAAAGTAACAACACTTTGTAAAGCAAGTCAGTTCTGTGCTCACTGCAGTTCGTTGATTTTCCCTACGTGTTTGTGTGCGTGTGTGTTTGTGTGTGCGTATCGGGTTTCACACGCGTACGTGCGCGGTGTGCTTGTGTGAGTGACTGCGGCAGACTCGATGGCAACGCGCGCTTGCGCAGGTAAGGGCTTGGCCAGAATGGTGGAGTAAAATTGACTAAATACTACCAATGTTTTAATACAGCTTTTAGTACTGATTAAAATCATCGGTTTTTAGAAAAACGCTATTTTATACTTTCATAAGCTTTAAATTTATGGCTCGATAACTAAGCAACACGCACCATCACCTGCCTAGCTTTTTTCAAACTATTTTCTGGTTAACTTCCAGTCTTCCAGTGTAACAGCATCATCATCATCAGCCTATAACGTTCCCACTGCTGGGACACAGGCCTCCTCTCTTGTGAGAGGGAGTGGGCCATAATCCACCACGCGGGCCCAGTGCGGGTTGGCAGATGTCACATGTCTTCGAATTTGATGGTTCTAGGACATGCCGGTTTCCTCACGATGTTTTCCTTCACCGTTTTGAGAGCAGTGGTGATGAAATAAATTACACAAAGTAATGCGCCAGGCTGGGTTCGAACCCGCGACCTATAACTCGTAAGTCGGGGCCGATACCACTGGGCCACCACTGCTCTCAAACAGTAACAGCATACAGATGACTAATAGTCAGACTCTTAGGCTACTGACTGTCTCTAACTGACATCAATGATTTACAAATCACCTAAGTCCCGACTAAAAAGCACAAAAGCACAAATTAGTAAACAATAAACATTTGAAGCTAATTCACACAAACAGTTTAACAAAAAAATCTTGAAGACGGTTACCTAAGTTGACAAACAAAATTCCTGCGACCTATTAACAATTACGAATAGCAAACACAATTGTAAGCTCATAAAACCTAAGTTATACAGTCTGGTCACACAATTAGATCCGTTTGCCATCATTTGCACAAACATAACTGGTGTTTACATTGAACAAACTGTTATAGTGTAACTATTTGCAAACATTCCAATGTACGGTAAAAAGAGTTTGATTATGGGATTTGTGCAGGATTTGGCGTTTCGACTTGTTATTGGCAAAAATGCAGGTTTCTCGTATTTTGAAGACATTGTTAGGTTAGCCAATTTTGGAGTTATATCGGATTAGATGGCGGGACGCATTGGGTGGGTTCCTCTTGAGTTTACAAAGAAGTACACCGTCGAGATTAGAGGAAGGAATGGGATGAGGCCTTTGCTCAGGAGTGGAGCAACAAAAGTAAGGGATAAAAAGGAAAATTGGCCATTCTCTTGGTCTTTTACTTAAAACTTTCCACATATTGCAACATGTAACATGTGAACAGTTTAGTATCACTGGTCTGCCACAATGCAGATAATTAAAAATAAAAGACGCGAAGATATAGAACAGTTGGGCCTAGTCATATCTGTTTGAGGAATATTCGCTTTTGAATTCAAGAACCATGATTAGTTGAGGTCCATAATATCATTTAGGTCTACAATGATATACTCCAGAATATTCCGAAAGTCCAGTACAACACAGCCCTACACTCTTGCGTCAGTGTGCGTTGACAGCGCTAAGGCGAGGACACACGGAGACAACTTGACGCCTTCTACGGCGCATGCGCGCAATCCAATCTACATCGTTACTGCGCCGGCCGACGTGTTGCAACCGAACACCGATTGCATGTTGTGGCTTCGAAAACTGGCCCTGATCTTGTAGGAGAAGATCAAAGAGGTGATGAGATTTAGAGAGGATCAGAAGGTGATATTGAGAGAGATTCAAATAGAAATAGATATTTGTAAAGTTATGCCGAGAATCAGCAAAAAGATCGAGAGCTACAAATTGCAGTTAAAAAGGACCTACATACTAATTCACATCTTGTTGTGGTTAAGAAGATAAATGAAGAATAAATAATGAATTTGGAATTCAACTGCTTTCATTACTATAATGATGAAAGTCTAAAGAAAGGGTCTTTCACCATTTCTTAGTAATGAAGACAAAATTGATATTATGTGGATTTCTAATAAGACTTTGTAGATATGAAAGGAGATGGAGATCAAAAGGTAGAGACACATTCTCAACACTAAATTTCTTCAACGCATCGAGATTTTGTAAAACGTAAAAAAATTAAAACTGTATCAGTAGCTGTGAAGCCTGATATCAATTCTGAACTCATAACTACAGACATACGACAAATCTAACCCACTGCCAATGTAATTCAAATTAAAACAACTTACAAGTAAGACATTGAGTTTACCAGTATTAATAGAACACCATTCGCATGAATATACAAATGTAGCCGCATCTATTAATAGTATGTGAAAACAGTCATGCAGTTAGGAGACAATTGACTAACAAATACTTAGTCATACAGTTAGAATGTAATGAAAGCTTCAGAAACTACAAAGATCTAACTAACTGGCTAATTCCGAGGTTCGTGAACTTTGAATAAGTTGACGTTGGTAATTGTGAAGTCTCAAATAAGATGGAGAGGAATAGATTAAGTATTGTTTAGGCTTTGACGAAGATATATATATTGAGTTTTGTTATCATTACACAAAATAGGAAACAATGGTAATGAGATGATTTCGGAACTTTAAATAGTAGACACGTTTTTGGAGACAAGTTGTAGCAGATAAAATTAGGTTAAAACTGACAAAATTATCAATGACGCGATTCTTTGTAGTGACATCACGAATTATTGAAGACTTAATGAATTTGTTTTTTCTACTATTTCAATACGACCAACCTGCTGAGCAAGAGGCTCGGCTGAATCGAGGTCTAGCATAAAAACATTTGAAATCACAATAAGGTTGAGAAATAACCGCATATTTTAACGTTTTATCCAAATAAATAGCTTTACTCTCAAGTTATTTGCAAATAAGATGTTTTGTTCGACAACTTAAGTTGTACTTGAGTAAGTAATGTTATTGCTGCTCATGGCTTTACGACAGTTTGTCGTGTGTCTGTTGGACAACTCCGCTAGTGAGAATGGATACCGCAATGTCCTGCTTATTTAAACTGTGTTATTGTGATTTGTGGGTACGTTTACTCTTTTATACTTTCTTCTTTACTGGCATGCGATGGGAATAGGCCTCCAGTCGTCGCCAGTTATGTTTAAATCATTATTACATCGCATTCAACTTTAATTGGCAAAATGTGAGTGCCTTAGCTTTCGGGGATCATACGCATCATGATGTTGTCAATTTCATAGCTACCATCTAGTACTTTCTGAATTTTATCGAGATGATCCAACACAGAATCCACTAGCATTCGTTCATCACTGTCTATATTCAAATCAAGTCCTTAAGTATCATGTTTCGACGTTTCCATCTCTCTCCTATCTCTCCTATCAATTTCACTTCACACACTTCATCAACGTTATCACTTACCACTTCCCTCCCCATATCCCAGTCTACGTGAAATTATTCATAACTCACTAAGATCAGATTGCCTTTTGACGGCACATTAATCGGTCTCAAGTTCTCAAGGAAAACAACATTGGAGATCTAATTACAGATATGTACCACCTTTCACTAAGCCTTCGTGATAATTACTGGCAATCAACGAGATTCTTTATCTGCTTAGTCCTCTTAAGATTATGCGTGAATATATGGGTAAGTATTTGTGTAATGTTCTAGTTACTTTGTACTTCCGTAGTTGCTTTAGTTTTAATTGTTGATTTTAATTTATTTGATCCATTCATGTTCATATTGACTGGTAGTACTGACTCGAATTGCCTTGAGAATGGTTGTCAATAGAAGCGCTTATGTTTTTAATATTCCGATTAAGATCCAATAGAGAGATGACTATTTTTGGTCATCTCTCACTCCTCAAATATTGCAGGTTACTGCCACATTTGTCGTTATTATAAAATTGGACCAAATCAACTTATACGGGTTAAAAATGCTTGGACAAACGGTTACAATTTCTCCATAACAGTATTTTTCGCTTCTGAACTTGAACTGAACCACAAAGTCCTCTCTTCAGTTCCGAGAATAGAGTTTCACCTCGTATTAACCAACATTGTATGTGCTTATGAAGATATGAAGTAATGGCCATTCATAAACAAATTACTAGTATTTCTCTAATACTCTGAACTCTATTGAGATTTGCGTCAACTGCCTAGTATTCAGCATTTCAAACTGTGTTTCTTTCACTTTAAAGTGCTAAATTGCCAGTCTTGATTATTTCATTTTGATCTCAGAATAAGCCAGTTAATAAATTAACTCACTTTGCGCATCATCGTACTTTTCTTTTGAACTAATATTATATGTACAGTAACCTCGTTTATAAAGACGTTCATTTTAGTCGTCGCAACATTGAAATCAGTGAAATATCACATGAAAGTTGGCAATGAACGCGATGAGAAAGTTATTATGTCAACTCACTTTGATAATTCTATTTTCATGGATTATATTTCTGGGGATATTAATGGACTTGGTGATTTGAGCGACGTGGAGAGTAAAGTTATAGAGATAATAGTCTGAGAGGAAGAAAACTGACCTCTAATTTAATAAGACAACTCTCAGAAAGACGCATTCGGTAAGATTCTATTTACGTCAACAAACGTCTGCAAAAAGTAAATTGCGTCTGAAGACTATAATCAAATATAATGTATGCATGTAGCTACTTTTTTAGACCACTCCTAAAATAAACTAGTAGGCACTACAAAAATAGATCAAAGGAAAAAACGCATTACCATATCGCCATAAAAGAAATATCACACTAAAAGAAAATAACATTATAAAATAAAATGTAACTTAACAAGATCTGGTTTGTAACATAAGTAGTGAGTTGAACGAGACTGGACGGCGACTCTTGCGCTGGTTCCGACTGCACCCGAGTTTACACGAGCCTACCCGAACCGGACCGAGGATTAAGATGATGAAAATCGCGGTTATCAACGGGTTTCTGTATTAAATTTACGTCTGGATAAAGAGTTTGAGAAAGTCAATAAATTTAAAGATGACTGTGAGTTACATGCAGATTTCAAAAGCTTTTAAGATATTTATGATTTGCAAAGTGAAGAATTAGTCGGCCAAGCAAACAAATTAGTTAACAAAGACAATAATATAAACGACAAGACTAATCTTGATATAGCTCAAGCTAAAAACAACGCCAATACAGAAGCTGAATTTAAACTGTTGATGATTCAGATCTAGCCAAAGAACCGACCAAAGATGGTATTGAAGATTTAATAGAAGAGACAATCCCACAATCCCCATTGATTAACGATAGTAAAACAGCACGCTGGATAGGTCAAGTGTCAATGCTAACGTCTGCCGACATACCAGACGTTTCCGCGTAATCATATAGCCGTGGTGTTAGCTTACGGCATGGCGTGTGAAGCATAATACGGACTATGTCCAAGTACACTTAGTTCATTGAATGGACCGCTCTCGGTACTATAAAGTACGTCTCGTTTTGAAGTGTTTATGATCTTACTGTATTGGTTATAGAATGTGATGGTCGTTATGTTTAAAAGGTGTATCATTACTGTATGTTAAGTCAAAATGTAAATGGTTTATAGTAAGAGAAGTACTCGAAAAAAGGTTTTTTTGATAGATTCTTTTGCAGCCAATTCTAACTGAGCTGCGTCTTGTACGGCATTTTAAATTTCGTTCTTAACGTCACAGGTATTCCACTGAGTATCGATTGTTAATGATTAGCTACTACCAGCATTAAATTATTCTTAGTAGATGTAAAGCCTCAATTCCAATTCATATGAATCATCAATGAAACCTTCTTCGAACTCTACCTGAAGTAACCGTCCCAAAAGACATTCGATATTCGAAAAAAAACGTTATTGTTTATGGTCAAATTAATGGTCAATTTATGGTCAGTCGGCGCCGACCGCCGTATCGGGTTGCACACAGGTGTTCGACCATATTCAAATATTGGAACAATAATATAAATAATGTTTAACATCAAATTAATTTGAATTAATCGTTTATGTCAATTTAAATGGTGACTTTGGATGGGTTCCGTTTATTTAAATGTGTTCGGTGAAAATGTACTTTGAAATTCGATGACTTTTGGACTTTGGTTCAAAGAGTAGACTGCTGATTACAGAAGACTCACCTGACAGTTAAAATGTTTAGATAATATGATTCTTCTCTCAAAGTATGTAAGTGTTGTTATAATACTATCTTTTTAGATTTATTTGTCTCTTTATAACAGTAATTGACACGAGTTCAAGGAAGAAAGATGTATGCCTTGAAAAAGATTTACTGAGTTCACCAACCTGATTATAGAGGTCGAAATTCAAGAGACAGTTCAAAGTTGCATGTTCATAACATGCAACTTTGAACTTTGTCCCTTGAATTTTGAGTTCAGTTGGACATAAAGCTTTTGTTGCTGTTTTATTTTGAGCAATAGATGGCCAAATTGAACTTGTGAAAATTGTGTACGCAAGTTTCCTTAAAAAAATGGAGTAGGTATAGTTTTGGGGTGGTCAATATGATGGAAAAAATCGTGAGGAATGCTTTTGGGGTTCAGAGACGGTGTACGCCAGAAATTAACATTTACCTCAATTCATACCCAAGCTATTGTTTTTGACCGCTGCTTCTGATTGACCATTTTTTAAGTCGCGGATAAGCAAATTCGAAGATCGGGGGGGCGATTCTCGGTTTTAGAGATGGTGTCGAACTCGACAAAAATTTCTAATGACGTCATTTTTCGACAAATTTTAAAATTAGATATGTCAAGTTGGCCATTTGTCGAAGGCTAACGTTAGAGTTCAGTAAAATTTGTCGCAAAAATGACGTCATGAGAAATTTTTGTCGAGTTCGACACCATCTCTAAAATCGAGAATCGGCCCCCAGGATCAAGATAGCAACCAGGGTAGATTATTATTATTTCCAATGTTAAATAACTCTAACATGATGCTGATGAGATACCAGATTCTATTTACAAGTTCCTCTAAGCTACAAGTTTAACTTCAAGCACTAAGTGCCTTTCAAAGTATACAGAATCAGCTACTTAGTTTTCTCCTCATGACACAGTGACGAACGCGATAAATAAAAGCTTGAACTCGGCTTAGCATAGGTGACCTACCTGCCATGGAGTATAGAGTTTTACTTGTCATGGAGCACTACCTTGATTTATGAAGTGTTTCCGTCGAAACGCGTTAAAGTGGTCTAGAATCGCGTCAAGCTGTTTTTTGGAAGTATTTTTTTTGTTGTGTTTAGCGACATTGCTGGAGATTGCTCCAATCAACTTTTTTTTTTAACTCATCTTCTTCAAACTTTTCAATCCGTCTACAAAAATGCTACATTCATAAGCTACAACCTTGGAGTCTTAATATCAATAGCGAAGGTTTCTTTTACACAAGCTTGGTTCACCTGACCACATCATCGTGTATGTCCCATCAGGGGAGATAGCGGTTAAATGCGAGACTATCGCTAACTAAAAAAAAACATATACACTGCATCTACGCTAGTGCAATTTACTGAACTGTTATTTAGTGCTTACAGTGGAGACACTATTTGTCAACTTATTTCTCATATAAGTCCTCCATGACTCTATTCTCCAGGCTGCCTCCTTGACTTTTGTTAAGCATACATTGTAAGATTGTAACAAGAGAAACAATAACTTGGTTGTATAATAATATATGCAAGCGATGTATTGGCGAAGACTGTCGTATGTATTTCGTTTCTTTACCAAGTGGTCAAGTTTTCAAGTAGGTATTCCATGTTTTTTGAATAGACCTTGATTTTTTTCCAAAAAGGTTTTATAGATGCATGGCACTATCATTTGTTCATATTGTTTTAAAGGCGGGTATTTAAAAGATATAACTAGTTATTAGATATATCAGCAGATTATGATATGAAAAAAGTATTTACTATTAAAATAAAATTTTCTGGAAAAGGTCTCCAAAATTTTGTTCCGAAAAGGTTTTATGATAAAACAGTGGGAATCTAGAAATTAGTTGTCTTTGATTATTGTGCGCAGTATTATGTTAATTAAATATTTACTATTATTATTAAAAAGACAACACCTGCGTGCAAGTAATCGATATTTATGACGAAAAAGCAAATTAGTTTGGCTTTAAAACTCTTAATTGTTATTTGAAATATGATATTGCGGAATCGGTAAAGATTTTCTTAATATTTCATATTTAAAATTCAATATTTTTAAAGTTTTTTTTTTCTAGATTATATTTCTTATGTGGTCTATGCTCTGGCACTAATTAAAAAACCTCGCAGTTTTAAATCAATTAGAAACGAATTATTTAACAATTAGGGCTGACGACTGCCACGAGCGGAAAACCACACGCATTAAAATAAATAGATTAATGATCACATTATGTTCGTTTCTATAATAACACAAAGCTTGCACAGGTAAATAAGTCCCTTTACAATGACAATTTTGGTGGAAATCCTGACTATTAATAATAATAACAATAAAAATCTTTATTTGCATGAAATACTAATATCATACTTCAGAAAGATAGCTTTACGCTTTCATGTCAAAACCGCTGAACTGATTTAGTGACACAGGGTTAAATGAAATCCTGCCTTTGACAAGACAATTTAGGGGCAGAGCAAACTAATAATATAATATAGTGAAAATACCTATTCGTTATAATTCCAGGATGAACAGAAACCAATTTTATAGAAATATATTTTAATTTTTTTTTTTCTGAAATCGCTAAAACGCCTTGATTAAAAGTATTTTGTGAATGAATTCAAGCTGATAAAAATATAGGGACTGTGTTCGGTTTTATCGATCGTAAAACTATTATGAAAGACTTGATTGTTTTTAACTACCTACTTCAGACAGATAGACTGATAATATATTTATAGCACACCATATAATTATAATACCATATAATTATGATATAATTATAATTTATGTCACACGAAAATTGTTACAATAGCTATTTAAAAACATGACGAAACTAAGTTAAGTTTCGTTAATTTCACGGTAGCTACCTATTGTATTACATGATAATATAATTGAATATTAAACGAACAGATTATTAAGTAACTGTATTGGGTATCATATCGTAAAATTTAATGTATTTAATTTATACTACAAGTCAAACGAAACGCCTCCCTTCACTTTATTAACGGTACTTCCTAGTATAAACTGAATTATTTTGAAAAACATTCACATTATTTAATAATCCTATCGCTTTTTTTATTATAATTGAAATCAGACCATCTATTGTTCAACAAAAAAAAATGACTACATAAACATATATAAATCTTTTAGCCATAATTTTCAACTTAGTGAAATTATACCATAAAACTGGCCCATAGGTTTTCCTCTGTAAGGGATTTTAATATATTGGTCATTCTATTTTAAAGAGACCTAAAAAATCTTGTCCTAACTATGGCAACGAGGCTGATTATTCTTGTGCTACTTATGTCATGGATCTAGTAAGTACGATCCTGGCTTAATATTATGATATTGTGTCAATTTTAATGACATCGATTGGAGGGCATTACTGGTAAACATTTGTGAAATTGTCTTCGACAACTAAAACTTTAAAAAATGAGATTGTGGGTTCCGATTATGACCATCAAAAGTAACATTTTAATTAAGCAGAGTTCTATTCTGCTCAATTATAATCAGTCGTTACTTTATAACTTTAACAATTTTTTCGTTTAGGAAGCATTTTTTTTTTAATATTCCATTTATGTTGCGCAGTTGACATTTCACAGAAAGAATAACACATTGCACAGACTCCAGGTACAAACAGGTAGATAATATAAGGCAGTATGTCCATTTACACGTGCCTGCTCACTAGGGGTCAGCATGTTTTGACAGTTGAAGTTTTTCTTAGAAGGACTGGAAGCCAAAGAAACAACGCGTGGGGCCTTGTGCGTTGATGTCTTTTACAAGAACGCTAAAATATTACACTATTTGCAATTATTTTTTTGAGGTGGCAACTTTGATGTTTCTTTTGTAGTGAAATGTATTGATTATTTTGGTTATTTATTTTTTTTAATTATTTAAAATGCCTCTGTGATTTCTAATCATCAAATAATTGCTTAATAATTACATTTTATAAATCTTAGATTACTAGCGACATGCATTACGCATGTACACCACTACCAAAGACTATTTTTTTATGTTGAAAATACTAATTCTAATTACAGTCATCACGTCAACTAAAAAAACTGAAGAAGTTAAATATGTTTTCATTTCTTGTTGGTTTTAAAAAATCTAAATGATAATAAAATGAGCAGGCTGGGGCCTCCTGTAAGGGCGAGATTCCACCATAGCGGAGACGAGAGATGTGTTTGAATAATCAATCAGAAATCTACATCTCCTCTCCGCTTAGCTTCGGAAGAAATCTGATTCGTTATTCTCACATCTCCTCTAGTGTCCGCTCTGGTGGAGTCCCGGCCTTAGTGAAGGAGTACATTTACTAAATACTTAGAGTTGTACTGTGTGAACTATCTGCGTATATCTTTTGTTGGAGATCCTAAATAAATAAACAATTAATAAATAAATAACGGTTGCACTGATCAAATTTCAAAAACCTATATTTCGCGTCGAATTGACGCACTCTTCATCACTTGCAACGTAAAACCACTGTGTTGTAGCAACAAACGACATATTAGCCATGGCAAACAGTTGATTTGAAAGGCCATAAATCTTTGACTCCTAGCCTCTTACGGCAATTGTAATGTAACCTCTATTTATGTTCTTAGGTTATGGTTTTTGAAGTATTTGCTTAACATTTGAATCTTGTTTCATGTTCCATCGTCGTCGTCGTTCGATTTATAATTTTTTGTTAGCAAAAAGTCTGCGCCAATAATGATTTTTGTTTATCGAAAATGCGTATAACCCTTCGCAAACCTTAATCATGCTTTCAGAGCCCTGAACTATAATATACCCAAGAGTCGGAAATGAAAATAATATCTCTGTTTTGAAACGAGTCAGTTGTGAATGACAGTTAAAGCCACGTAGATTTTTTTAATTGGGAGGACTCATTTGATGATTTTACCATTAAGTAAGTGCGATGGGGATTTTTACACCTAGCAATTTATAGCAGTTACCCGATGTTTGCTTCGAATTTGTGCCCTGTTCACAGTAATAGGCCTACCCTATGTCAATAGGTCCATTGTGTCTTGTACCTATCCTGGTACAGGTTTTTACTGACCGGCCGATTCTGGGTCAAAATTATGTGGTCATTTTCTTAATTTCCTTCTTCCAAGATTGCTACTTAGACGCTTGAGTCCAGAGATCAAGCTATAAGTACCACACGAAGTATTTCACAGGTGGATATCAGAAACGGCGTAAGGGACACTGGCTTGTGGTTGAAGTTTCAACCTTCTGTACTGAACCGAGCGTTTATTGATTTGACGGATTTCAGCATTCTTACTTTTATTGACATTTGTTTGTTTTATTGGTTATTTATTGTTTACTTATGAGGTAAGTAGTACTAGACGCAGAATCATGGACTTGTGATATGTTTTGATGTTTTACAACGAAGTTAGGAATGTGTGCCCTGGTTTTCTTACAGGAAATTTATATTTTGATATGTATCTAACTCATCAAAATACTCAACTAAAAATTATTTCTAAAATAATAATCTTTTACCTGTTCATGTTTACTTTCGAAACGGATTTTAAAAAACGCTGTACGAAAAATCTGACATTTTCGTAACATTTAATAACTGATTAATTACCTAACCATACGACTGGACAGTTAATAAATAGAAACAGATTATTAACAGTAAAAGTGTGTCAAACAGATTTGCAATTTCATATTTCTGAGCAGTCAAATAGCTTAAGATAAAAACCTAACTAAAAGACGACAAAAATATAGAAGAAATAATTACCTAGATTAATCACTTCAGATCTACACCAAAAAAATCTACCAAAATAGACAGAACACAAACAATAGATAAAGCTATGCCAAAAAAAGAAGACAAATTCAAAGAAATCACAAAACCAATAGAAAGGGTAGCAGGTATGCAGCATGGTAGTGAAATAGTGACGGTTATTGCATCATTCGGTGACGTTGCACAGAGAAAGGTGTCAACACACAGTCTGGACAAAATAGATCAGTCGGACACATCGGGGAAGACCGGAGAAACGATGGATGGATGATTTAGAAGAACATAATATGGATAGCAAGAAGGTGATGAACGATAGAGAAGAATGGAAGGAGAAGACTTGCATGGTGTTGATTGAGACCTGGGGATGTAAAAAAATTATGAGTATGTCGATAAAGTTCGTAAAATGGAAGACTCTATATAATAGATGGACAGTGATAAAGTGGTATATTCGCAATTCATATTATATACCTCTAAACAAGTCTTTTTAATTTCCAAGGACAGGAAAGTGATGATGAATAGGTATACTACTATAAATAATGCATGCAGTAACTGATCGTACAATAGGTATCCAGGAAAGACAAATAGCGTCCTTAAAATATGACATCAAGTTGGTAATAATTAAATTGGGAATTATAGAGGGAAAAAATGTGAATAATTACCTTTTATATGCAACAAATACTGACACAAATTATCTATCCATATATATTTAATTGAGCAATGTATCATTTTAGAATGTTAGTTACATAGTAAGGCAAATTTGTGTGAAGTCAATTCAATGATCTTTCATCTTGGTGAATCAATATTTGTGCTAAATGATGACGAATTAGATTTGAATGTCGTGCTTGTAATATTGATTGATAACTTAGTCTTAAACTGTATTTTTACTTATCGTCCAATTCTTGTCACGTTTTCCATCAAAAAGTTCTGATTTGATTAACATAAGATTATGGAGATTTAAAACTGCGTTACAGATTAGAAATATGCCGTCGTTTTCATCCAATACTTCTTCTGTGTCTTACGTGATGACTGCATTCTCTATTTTACCATCTCCAAGTATATCTGTGGTTTAAAGTCTTAAGATAACTAAACACCAACTTTCGTTTTTTATTTACTCAAGTTTGGTATGTGCCCACATGAGCTCAGCCTCTTGCATGACTAAACCATGGATATCTCTGTTTATCCCAACTATGGTATCAGCATGATGTTTACTTTTTGCACGTAACAGATAACGTGATAAAAAGTGACACAATTTTATCAATGGCAACAGTTTGTTTCAGATTATTTCTCTAACTGTCCGTTGTAAGAAGGTTTTATGTTAATCTTTGCTATTTGCAATAGATTTTGCAATATGTGCACTGTGCGCATTTTGAAAGATTATGCGGGCATATTGTATTTTGAAATGTTACTGTAGATGGCTTAACTTGCCTTTAAATTCAACAAGACTGCTTTCAACGTTTGTTTTCTTAAAATTTTAGAAACAACATTCAATGAGATTATCGATCAGATAAAGGAAATCTTCTGATAAAATTTATGTAAGAGATAAGGTTTATCAATGATGATTTATCGTAAATAATAAGTATGCCTGACAAATATTTCGTAAGTAGGTGCAAAGAACAAGTATGTAGAGATTCTCAAGTATGACTTGTGCTCTAAGATCTTAAGGACCTGTAAAAGTTTGAGAACAAAAATTAAAGCTTGAAAAAAAGTTCAAATATAATGTTGAGAAATGCTGCAGCCACGCCTCCAGCACTTACTAATCTTAATGCAAACATTATCAAAAAAGATACATACAGTTATTGCGACTTTGTCGTCACCTCCACCAACTTCCACGAATGTCCACTTGGAACCATATCGACAATTTTCTTTGCAAACATAACAAAAAAAAATAATTAAAAAAATAAACTGACAGCTTACTTGGAACTAAGTTAATATCACTTGAACCAATCCAGCATCCAATTACACACCGGTTCCGAATGGACACCCACGGGGACAAAACTTAATAAAAAAATGTAGAAAATATTTTTTTCTTTTTTACTCACTTTTAATATTCCAAAATGTGAACAACACTACACAGAACGTAAACGAACGTAATTTTTATTGAGCGAGCGAATGTAGCGCGATCCGTTTGTTACCGGCGTGCGTTCAGCCTCACGTACGTTAAGCGTTTGGTCTTTCCGCTTCACGCTTGACGTTTTTATGCACTGTGATTGGTCGAGGCGGCGAGCCCGTCTCTACGTCACGCAAAGCCTTTAGGGCTCACCGCTCACGCAACTGATAGATTTTTACTACAGTTTGGCAATTTGATTGGAATAGTAGCACAGTGCGGTTGGTCGTGTAAAGAGCTTCCGTTCTACGCTCTCGATTAAATTACCGTAATTGGTCATTTTATGATTTTTGTGCGATTAGAACAAGAATAAGTGGTGCTATTTATAAAAGTTTGCATGAATAAACTTTATTTGAAAAATTGTACAACATGTGTTTTTTCGACGACAAAGTTCACATATCCTAAGTTAATTATCAGTTCATAAACGATAGACCTCGAAAATAACTCCAACCAACACAAATCTTAAGAAAACCCACACTCCAATCACACTTGAAAAGTTCAAGAGCAACAACATTAAAAATAAGAATTAAAAATCTAGAATGCGCGACAGAAAAAAAAATCAATCAGAAAATTACCGCTTTTCTACTGGCCAGTGTCAATCACAAAAAAGGGGCATAGACAAAGTAATATTTGACGTAAAAACTTTTTGGAAAGACTTACCCAAGTGTTATAACAAAACTTTTATTCGGCAAATCCACACTGTTGCACGGACACTAACGTCTTTCTGATGCTCCTTGCTGTAAGCGACTGAGTTACGTCGAAGTGAGGCGTGTATGTCTGAATTTGTATGAGTGTATCGCGTCCCTATTGTTTCACGACACATGTATTGTGGGCCGGGCTTATGTCTGTGTGTGTCTGTATCTCTATGGTTAATTGATGTTTTTGTGTGTTAATTAATTAGTTTTGATTTTTGTTTTGGAGGCAAAAAATTATGATTTACTTGAGAAGATGGGATGAGATTATTTTTTATCGTGTAATTTTGCAACAGTGGATCGAATAAAAACTAATTTGTTAAATATCACTTTGTAACCACATAACCATACCATGTAAAATGCAATTAAAGTCTTTAAAAAAATAATGCAATACTTTTTTGAGTCAATTTGACTTGGCGCTACAAAAGTATGCATATTGTCTATGCTTATTTCAAAAAACATCAAACAAACCCAATCACGTGTAACCACAAGTAAAACCGCACACAAAAGCTAGTTGTTGTTAACAATTAAGTAAGATGATGCACTAAGCGTCTGCATTCTCAGCCAATTAATTGAAAGTACCCTCTGTGACGTCAACGGTTTTGTCTGAGCGAAACCGTCATGTCACCTCTAGATGGCGGACTTGTAGGCACGGACGTTGGACATAAGTAGTATGACGTGATGGAACTTCGGCCTCCGATCTCAGAAGGGCGGTTTTTACAGAGCCATGAAGAGGGCAATGGTGCTGGAGGATAATCAAAAAACTTTAAAATGAACCTACTGGAGACTAAAGTTTGATATTAGGTGCGTCCACACAGAGTGAGCAGCCTCGCGATGCATTCGCCACGAGAAGCAGCTCGGTTAGTATGAACATGTCTCAGCCGAAGAAAACGCGCGCGCTGCTGCGGGCGAGCGACCGAGCGCCTGAGCCATCCATTGTCAGCTTTTTGTTTTGCTCGCCTATAATATTGTTTCGTAGCTCGGTCCATAAACAACGTCCACACAGGGCAAGCAGCCTGCTCGCTCTGACCCACCTATTCACTAAGCTACCGACAGCGACACTAGCGCTCACGAATTGCAATACACAATCGGAAGATTTCAAAGTCGTCGAAAAGCATATCGTAGAGTCCAGTGATGAGATTTGAGACAGCGGGGGTGTTTAAATGACGGACTTTTACGTGGTAAAATCATCAAATGAGTCCCACTATGGGTGGGACTCATTTGATTGTCAGACTTGTACTGACTAAAATCCACGGTGTCCTTTACCAGTTGAAGGATACTAGTAATTGAGTGAATATAAGTTTCTTACAAATTTTAATGAGGTCGAATGGTCTGTTCCCATTTGTCCCCTCTGGCTTTGTGACCAATGAGGCAAATGGGAAAAAAATCCCGTATGTCCCCACTTGATGATCGAAAGAAGAATGGGCAGAAATGTATGGACCCCGTCCCTTTCCTTGTAACACTCCCATCCATATATCAAATGAAAGTACGTGAAAACTGTATCATTTCATTGTATGACAGCATACCTGTAAACTATTGGAGAAAAAAGTTATTGAGACTTTTATGTCAAAACATGAATTTCGTTTTTTAGAAGAAACATTGCTCTTAGCTTTTTCTCAATTTTATATTTGTACAGATCATGAGAAAGAGTAACACTGTTTACATAACCTGACCTCAACCGGCACCCACTTCTGAATCTTTAAAAGAAAATCATAGTACTAACAACTATAACAAAGATCGCGAACACGTAACACATAGTTAACGCCTTTTTTCTACTTCCATAGTCGACAAACCCAATCGTTAAGGCACAGGACGGTGGACGAGCTGAAGGTAGTCCGAAAATCGGTTAAAGAATGCTGACATCATCATGATTTGTTATCATGTTCTTTTTTCATTATTTTTTCTTAATTTGTTTGTTGTGTGTACTGGCTCTCAAATAAACGTTTTTCTTTCTTTATTTGACGTCAAACTCTACCATTGCGCTCATTGGTTAAATCAAGAAGCGCCCCGTCCTGGCATTTTTCAAATACAGAAATGTCAACGATGCATTAGCTCAAGGACAGCATTGAGTATGGATTAATATAAGACATACACGACCTCTGCCTAACATTACGTTTCATTGGTATTTTGACTTTCAAGTCTCAATAACTTTTTTCTCCCATAGTTTACAGGTTTGCTGTCATACAATGAAATGATACACTTTTCAAGTGCTTTCATTTGATATATAGATGGAAGTGTTACAAGGGATGGGACGTTTTGTCCATTCTTCTTTCCTAACGGACTTCAATGTCTATTGAGAAACATTGAAATGAAGTCAGATTTCTATAATAACCCAAATTTTACAGTAGGTAGAAGTGTAAATATCAAATACACTGATTAGATGCATTGACATAGAGATTATTATGAGAATTTTCTCGGAACCGATAAGACAGCCTTCGGCGTGTCATACGTAGCTAATCTTCTTTGTACTGTCATGCACAGTGTCAAAGTAATTTTGTATTTATGTTAAAGTGAGGTAGGTATTTAAAGTTTTTTTCCAGAGTTGTTGGAAATTTTGCCCACTGGTTTTATTGAAAAGGTTTTAACGAGCATTTCAAGTCGTTTTTTTTTTCTAGTGTTTAAAAGTTTTTTTTCGATTTTTAGATAGTTTTGTCTTGCGTTTTTCAATAGAAAAACTAAGTATCATCCAATACTTTTTGGATTTTCCGACATCGTTATCGTCTAGCCTCTCTAAAATTGATTGATGTGGACAAATGTGGACTAGTAATATATTCAGGAAATAAATAAATAGAAAAACCAACTTTATCTCCTAGTTCATAAGAAGAAAACTAAATTATCAGAGGCGATCACTCAAAGTATTAGTTATCAGACCCATGGAAAACCGATTACTTAAGATGCAGATTAGACAAGCAGTGATAAAAGAAAATAAAGCCACTTTTTTAAGGTATTGCTCAGTATGGCGCCACAGAAAGATGACGTCATAAAGCGCCCCCCTTTTTCAAAAACACCACATATTTTTTTCAGTGATGTGATCGACCTATAAATTGTTAGTATTTTTTTTATAAGAGCTTTGAGACACAATTTATGGTAAAAAGCTTTCTCCGTATTAAATGGGAGTTAAACTTAACTGGCAAAATGGTACAGACGCCAGCATATCAACCTAGCTCAATCTGACAAACTTTAATAGATGTTCAACCTTTTTTTAGCGAGGTAAAGTCATCAAATGAATGAGTTCGTTGAGGGTGAAACCAGGGAAAGAACTAGTATTCAAATAAGCCGAGTGTAATCAGCTCTGTCTTTTTAAAACCTCGAAGGAGATAACGGAACGAACTGGATGGCTTCCTTGAAAGATGGTAAAGTCCTCAAATGAGTCGAGGGTGAAACCACGGGAAATAAATAGTAATCAAATAAGCCATTTATGAAATCAGCCCAGTCTTTTTAAATCCTCGAGGGAGATAGTGGGTCGAACTGGATGACTTACTTGAAAGTTGGAAGGAGGTAACGCACGTTGAAAAAAAGGAGGGGACAGAGGGGCTTTCCCCTAATAGGACAGTCCACGATAATAAATAAATAGTATCTAATTCTCCAGACTAAAGGAAATTGCCTGCCGAGGCTTTGAATTGCGTTTTGGAATCTCACTCGCATGTATATCATGTGGAGATGAACTAAAACCTCTTAATCTTATCACTTCACCGAATTACCGGTGATAAAGGAATAATCTTCAGCTCAAGTAAATTCCACTTCAAGTACCTACTTCATGATGTGACGTAGGTGATGATGGGCGGGGCGTGAAAGATGATAAGAATGTGTGGATGGAGCTTCATGAAGATAGTTAAGTGATGGCAGTCCCTTCCACTTCAACCAGGGCGTGAGGACTCATTGTTACACCACCCAAAGGCCCAAAAGAATGTCTAGTTTGGCATATTCGCAGAACTAAGAGCTAAAATTAAGATACAGGTAGATGATTTATTTAATCAAATGCACAGATAATTAATTAATTTAACATGCATTACAAACGAAAACCATTTAGGCTAAATGGAGATTATTTGGTGAGACAGGCAACTCAGTGATAGTCTTAAAAGTCTCAAACCTATGCATGCAGTAATGCGAAATGATGCAACTAGTTCACCACTAAAGTGGACAAGATGTAGTGACACCACATCATTTCACATTACAGCATGCATAGGTAACGTTTGAGAGACTTTTAAGACTCTATCACTGAGTTGCCTGTCTCACCAAATAATCTCCCTTTACCTTAGGTGTTTTTCGAAACCACGTAAACTTCGGAATGTGTGTCACGCACGTGTTTAATATTAAACTTAAACAGCCTTACTACAAAAAACTTAAACATCTGTTGAACACTTGTCTAAAAAAAGTGTGACTCCAAAACGGACCTTATGACAACTTCATAATCTGACAATTTTTTTAGCCAAGTGTTCAACAGACGTTTAAAAGTTTTTGTGGTACGACATATAATTTGTAAAGAACTTGAAACTCGTACAAAGCGAGTTGAATCCCTAGTATCAAATAATCAGTTATCCGAAGTAGAAACAAAATGCCTAGTACTTCTAGATCGTTCAGAAACAACGAAAGAGCAGCCAAAATACGTCATTTTCACGCTCAAATTGTGGTCAGAGTACATTAATAGGAGATCTTATTCTTATTTCACTACACGGAATCGGAAAACAAACATCCAAAATTTTTATGTTTAATAAACAAGATTTGTACCCATATCTGATAGGGCATCGTTACGTAGATTACATATGTTGATATAACATGACGTGAAACACATACATGTGACTAATTTGTTGAAGTAAACAGCGGGGAACTTACGAATGTTGAAGGTAAAAGAATCGTGGTTGTAAAAGAAGAGATTTCTAGACTTAATTGTGAAATAGTAATGAAAAACAATACCCAAGTGGTACAGAAGCGCTGAATAGTAGCTCAATAAATGTTCACAAGTGAATCTTCAGCTGAATAAGCTTCTGTATAAGAGAGATAGAGGTGCCTACTCAGCTGATGTAACTCTGATTTGGGCACAAATTAAGCAGCAGCTGCACGAAAAAGGCGAAACTTATTATAAGAATGCTTGGGGAATAATAGTAGTTCTGAAGAAAACTGAAAGTAACTTTATTACTGTAATGCAGTCAAATTCAATCTGCACATAGACCAAATGTGTGATGATGACGTTTTCATCATTATCATAACGATGAAAAAATCTGGAGAAACCAGTTTATTAAATGTAGGTACAGAAAAAACCGACGACCCGAAATAGAAAATCCAACACCTTAGTCAGAAGCACTTACAACCTAATGGTTGTAAGTGCTTCTAGAACAATATTAGAACATAGCAAAGAAACATTAGAAAAAAGTATACCGAAAACCGCAAAGTTTAATAATTTTGGTTTGTCTGGTGAATCATCTTTAAAAGCGACGACCGTGACATTGTCCGAAGCCGTGACGTTACCACGGAAGCTAACAGGGTTGTCAACACGTCATCTTTTTTTACCACCTCCATTTTTTTAAAATGAGAAGTAATCTCAATGGGTCGATTTAACTACGATACTTTTTTCCCATAGTATTCTCGCCCGTACTTTAAAATAATTATAATGTTCCATAACTATCACAAAACGCCATCTAGTCCCAAGCTAAGCAGAGCTTGTGTTATGGATACTAGACAACTGATAAACATACTTATATATTTTTAAATACATACATATTATAGATAAATTACACCCAGACACAGAACAAATGATCATGCTCTTCACACAAACATTTGTCCTGGGTGGGAATCGAACCCCAGCATAACAATCAGGGTCGCTAACCACTAGACCAACAGGCTTGTCACTTTGGGCCGAGTTTACCACCACTGTGCCCACTCCATGTAAACTGGGCGGACCAGAGACAAGTTCCCTCTAAGCCATCATTTCTTGTCCAATGGGCTAATTAGTTTTACTTTTGCTTAATTAACGTCTGAAGATCTGCGAACGGTACTGCAGCTTCAGTTTCAACGTCGCTTGGAGTTAAAATTAACAAGGAAAAATTTCAAATCCTCATCTCACGAAATCTAATGCAAAAGTTGTATGCCTATTTTTCCGTTGAACAATTGAGTACTAGGAAAATACCTAGTGAAGGAAGTAGAAGCGGAAAGAATGGTAGAAGAAAGGGGATTCCGAGACGAAATTATGATATTAGAGAGTATAGAGTTAGTCTGAGAAATGAAGCTTTGATATAAATATATTACCATTTTGACGGTTTCAAAGCAAAGGCACTATCTCGAACCTAAAACCCAGACTGTTTAAATTATTTTTAACATCATTAGTATGTTTCAAGCGTTTTTAGGCTATGTAGATGAAAAATATTACAGTAGCATCTTTCTTTAACACAAACGGAACTCATTTCCATTCTTGGAGTTTTAATTTGTATTGAAAGTGAGATTATGGACAAAAGAGGAGTTCTATATAAATCTCTATCTCTTGTTTGCTCACACTTAAATTGAATAATTTTATAATAACACGGGTCTAAAAGGAAGGGTGTTCCAGCCATTGAGCTATTATTACTACGTATAGAGACGAAACCACGTATCACCACTGTGTCCTATCCAGGATGAGTGAACGCACACAAGTTCATTCAGTTGTTTGACAGCTCTGTGGCGTGCTCTAGGCGCGTGCACTCATCCTGGATGGGACACAGTGGTGATGCTTAGTGTTGTCTCTATACGTAGTAATAATAGGTCTATGGTGCAAGCTAACAATAATAATATTGAAGCTAGATTACAGCGGATAGATCAATGAATCATTTTTTCTCGATAATGCAAGAAGTGTTTGAGGAAAACATTAAGTTATTCTACGTCTTGAGATAAAACGCAGTTGCATTAAGTTTTAACACGTTAAATTCAATGTTTTTCTTTTCTAGAGTAGGTACTTACTTATTTAAATTTCTTTTTTTTTCTATTGAATTAGTTTAATATGGCCCTATGGGCCTTTGACAGGTTGCTGAAGACGACATAGGAAGAAAAAATTTCGGTAACTCATAATTTATGATATAAAGTGTTAGTTTATCAAATAAAATAATAATCACATTAAATTTACTTCCTGGTAAAACGTTATTGAAAGTTACGCATAGATTATTTAAAAGACTACTGCAAGGAACTATCCTAGGTCTCCATCTTATTTCAAAAGAACTGTTCCCATATTATGTAAGAATAATAATCCGTAATCTAAATAACAAAAAAGATAAACTAATATCATTCTATCGCGTGATCTAAATATAATTGTTTGTAAATAAGTATGACACATGAGCAAATAAATCAATTAAAACCGCTATTCCATCTATAAATGTCATATTTAAATGAATAATTTCCTTATTTTTCCAAAATAAAACAAGGAAACACGGACCCGGTTATTTTTATCAGCATCTAGATAAGAACGTGTGACACATTAATTTTGTAACACACTATAATAGTTGTTGATTTCCGGAAAAAGTCTTTGAACTATGGAAATTTTTAGTAGTTTATTTATTATCTATTAAGGATATTTGGCAGACCTTTGTTAAGACTGTTATAGGAAGCGGTAACTGCTGTCTAGTTTCATGAGCAAGGAATTTTTAACTATGACGAGAATGAAATGGCCATGAATTCAGATATGAACGCTAAATTAACAATACATGAAGCTACTATAGTTGGTAACGAAAATTATGACAGAGAAGTTACGAAGTTGTTAAAAGAACTAGCGTCTAGTATTTACATTGACATCACACGAATATGTAATTCGTCTTTACCAACGAGATAAATAAAAGGTAAATAATGGAACCGTTGATGGCGACTCATCGAAATAACATTTGAAAAATGCCGATTTGCAATTCATGTTCGATCATGAGGTTTTACAAGAATCATCCCTGTGAGTAATGTTTTAGACCCCTAATGAATCATGACGCTGTATCCTAAATTTTAATATCGCATTTCTCTTGAGATGAATATTTTTACTTGAGAATATTTAAATGGTGATTTTGGGCCAGCTTAGGTCAAGCATAAACATTAATTTATGACTTAGTATTATTATCAATGTTATCAATATCAAGTTTTATTTCACGCGTATCGCCATGCTTGACTTCATAAAATGTACAACTGATCAAGTTTATTATAATCAAATCAGTATGTTTGATTTTTTCATTCGTATTATTTGCGTCTGAATAATACATTCATGATTTCTCAATAATATGTATTGATCATTCAAATCAGTCAAAATTGTGCAAATTTTTGTTGTATTATATAAGCTTTGGTGCTTATTTTATTGTTTCTGGTGATGCTATAATTTCATTATCCAATAGATTTTCTATGATGTCATTTTAGACTAGTCTTCTGAGAAAATCAATTCACGTACAAGAAACTTCAGTTAAAGACCAACGTCTTTCACTAATTATTGCAAAATATGACGCATTATTACAACTTTTATTTTATACAGCTTCTTTCTTACTGTCTTTATGTTATAGCTGATCCATTTCTCTGATTTTTCCTCTAGAAGACTCATGGTTCTCGCACTTTACTGACGTCAACAGCGCAGCGTCACAAAATCCTACCAGATCAGCATTAATCCACCAACGTCATCACGACGGCGCATTAAATCTCAAACCTTATCTTGTATACCTAATTGGAGTAACAGTACCTACACTAGTTAAATCTTCTGACTACCTGGTACATGCCACATTATATGACGTCAAATTTATACCAAGAAACATACCTAGGATTGTAAGACCTTTCTGGTTCTCCTTGTTTTCCAAAAATTAAATGATATAACCGCTTTGACCTTTAGTTTTAGAATTACCAAAAGATTTTCCAAATCATCATACGGTTGGTATATTGGCGATCACAATTTTGTGTCACAAAGGTCAATAATTTGGCGAATGATATTACTGAAGGTGTGTTTTGGTGACGTCTTTGGGGATAGAGGCTATGAGAGTGGGATTATCAACCCACTACATCGGGTTACCCGAAATCACAATAAATACACACCGTTATAATATAACCTGTGCAATAATAAAGTTTCAACAAAATGTCATTCAGTTAGCGAAAACTGCAGGTGTCGGAAATCATTTTTGAGATTCTGCTCTACATCTTCTTATCCATGCATTTTTCGTCAAAAGCTAATCTCACTCTAAGAATGTACAATTTGAGATAAAATATGCTAAACCGGAGCTTTGTAAACAAAGTGACAATGCACTTTTTTAATATAGACAAAAATTGTAATCAATAAAAAAAAACATGATTTTTTAGTATGTTGTATGGCACTTACCCAAGTTTGCAACAGTTAAAAACATAATAACCGAGATGGATTATTAATTTTCAGCATAAATAATAAAGGTAATAGAAGTGACTGTTGTTGCACCAAATTTTTTAAGTTTCATTGGGATCATTGTGGCTCATCTCTGAAATTGCGGCGTGAAATTATAATGGTTTGCCCACAAACAGCTCGACTCATCCGAAGAATAACGTCCGATTTGCAAGATTGCTAGTTTTCAGTAGAGCTTATAGAAGTTGTTGACTTGTATAACTCTAAAACTACGATACTTGACATTTTGATTTTTTGGCAAGTTATTATATCACCCTAGACTAGTTAAATGACCGGTAGTGTATATTTATAATCCTTTTAATTTACGATATAGTGAGTCCCATATAAACATAAGACGTTTTTTAGCGAAAGAACGAAGAAAAAAGTGCGTCCGTAGGGAATATAAGACGTTGTTTTACGGAAACAACTGATTTTAGTGGCGTTCTATATTAACATGAGTGTCTTTTTTATGGAATATCCCACCCCTGACGAGTCCTATGTGAACACCTTACTTGAAATATTTAAGTATAATTTTAGATGTGATCAATAATTACCTTTCCTTAGAGTCAATAAAATTGATATTATAATTAAAAAAGTTTATTATATTTCATAAAGGAGTGAATAATTATGTCAGAAGCTTAAAAGTCTGACAACGAGTCTTACCACGGGGTATGGTATTAGCCAGTTACTCGGTTGTGGAGGTCCGACAAGCAGTCGCTCCATGTAAAATACAGATATTTAGCTGTATCTAGTTTGACTGCAAGCCGACCTCAATACGGTTGGGAAAAGGCTAGGCTACTTTAAAAAATCTCAAATATGAAGCATAACATAACCGTTACGCCTCGTCATTAAACCTTCCTCTGCCTGAAATACAGGATACCTAGTTCAGGCATAGATCATTTTAGTGAACTTGACATTGATTTAAGAAACATTGTATTTAACGTATACCGGTATAGATTAATATTTATTGTTATTAGATAGCATTACCTATAACAGTAATCACATCACACTCAAGGAATAATTAATCTGTATGGTAAAACTAGATATAACGCCCTGGCTGACAAAACGCTCCAACAGTCAAGAACTCAAACATACGGTTCAGCTTATTCTAAAACCTAGAGGTAACAAAAAACTGCGAGTACTTATTAGAACAACGCACAAAACATTATTAAACCTTTATTCATATTGCAAATTCAGTTGCAATATGAATAAATGCCTTTGTTTAGACAGAAAGGAGAATCGAAATTTCACATGTACATTCAAATTAAATTAAACTCATTATTATTATGATGAAACTTCACTGAATGCTTCGATCACCTAGTTGCTTTTCATTACATATGGCTGACAAGAGTTTAAAATGTTTAATTAAATGTATTAATTGTGACCTTTGTGCTTTTTTGAACGGGAAGAGCCGACTTCAAGGGTGAGGACCGAAAACAGAACCAAACCGTATTGAACCATTTAGTTAGGTTCCTATAAACAATGTTGGCAGATATAGGAGTCAGAGAGGCTCCATCGACTTGATTTAGTCTTGCGAAATAATTGAAAGTGTGTAGTGCAGGGTTTCAGCAGTGTTGGTGGAGGCGGGGACTTTGATGCAGGGCGGTCAATGTCAAGTCAACAGAGGTGCCTATTACCGTCGTCAACCCTTGGGGTGCCGACGTTGACCGTTTTCTTCTGGTTCATACGCGTAAAAATGGGCTTGTATGATGCAATGTTTAGAATAGAAATGCAGATAGGTATTACCATGGCATTGAAGGAGATGGCAACAAATCAAAATGGCAAGCATGCAACTGCTTTTCATTCCGATCTATACACGATTAGTACAAATGCGTACTGGCACTGTATGTTTTGGAGTAAGGTAGTGATTAATTTACTAAAAAATATACGCGATTAATTACGTATTAGTCTTGTATAGATTGGAAGATATTCATACAACAGTGACTTCCAATAGAAGGAAAGTAGCAAGGGAGTTTGTGGCGCCTATTAACGACAAAGGAATCTCAGAGAAATTGTCTACATGAGTTATCGCAGATCGAATCAACAGTGATAGGAGTTGGCTCTGATAGTTCTAAATGATCTGGGGTAGATACTAGATATTGTGATGAGAAAATTCTAAGTCCTCATGTTGTATTTAAGGTGGTATTTCGAGACTAGAAGGTATTCCAAAGAAAATGTACTAGATTGATTGCTGTAAATATATTCTGCAGTCTGAGATGACGAGACAGCCTGTTTTGTATCACCGATGATTTTTTTGATGTTATGATCTACACGTAGAAGTTCTTCATTTATTATTTCTGCTAATTATTGGCTTATTTCCTCTGTATCAGGACGCAAAGGCCATAAAAAAGGCTCATCGATATTTCCTTCAAAATTAACATATGAGATAAAATAAAACTGTAAAATAGAATATTCAAGAAATATCTTTTATATGAAGTGCAAGACTTTGCACCTGGTAATTAATTTACCTAATCATAAATATATATTTTTTTAATATTTAGCAAACATTTTAAACGAACAACGTCCTAATTGATTTCATTTTCCCAGTAACAATGTCCCATTTTAACATGGAACCCATAAATCATATCACTGATTCCGTACAAAAACGTTATATTTTAAAATAAAACGCTTAGAAGATTATATAAATTCGTATAACATCGTCTTAAAAGTTCATAAGTCTTCCACATTTTAATGTTTCTACTACTTATGATTGCAGAAAGAACTAGCAACCAGCGAATATTTATAAATTTAATCATACTTTCGCGTAAAAAAATGCGTTTCTGAATATTTCCGTCAAAAACCGTTCTATGTAAACATCGATAGTCCACAACTGTTTACTTAGACTAAAACGTATATAAACATAATGTGTGACTTAGACTAAAAAGTATTTAAAAATAAGACCATGCAAACGAAAATATTCTCCCTCCAACAAACAATGGCCGATCTGACGAAGGGACGCGGCCCCAGATGCCTGCGTACCGTCACTTATACACATCGTGCTTTGTTCCGCGGAACAAATTTCAGATGAGACGTTATTCGATTCTGTATTTCCGGAACTAAATTAAATATCAAAATTCTAAAAACACACGTTTGTAGAGTTTTAATTCCTTATCTCATCAAGCTATTAAACTGTTTTTGCACTATGGTAACATCGGACTTTATTCTTCGGATGAGTCGAGCTGACTCAAATGTCAAAGATCGACCCCAGCCATTAGCTTCATTCTAAATGACGTCTACAGTACAATTTCTTCCCGTTTACCATTTTGCGCAGGTAAACAACTATTGTCATGTATGTTACATAACACAGTGACGTTGGTCCTGGGAATTCTGTGTCGAGTAATTGTGAGTTTACTGGAGAATTCTGCATTTATGTCTTTAGTACTTAATTACTCTGTGTCTTTATAGGAAGTTTTCATTTGTTTGTTTAGGTATTCTAGGCCTGGTAGATCGCTAACCGTAGTGTTGTTGAGATAGCATTTAAGGGCATACCTATATTAAATCACATAAAGCTAAGCGTTATTTTGTTCGCAAAAATAAAAGAAATGACAAAACTCCCCATTGATCCCAGTTGTGCCCAAAAAGCTATCTAAGTTCAAAGTGTGACAAAAAACAGATTAAGTATGGCATTTTTGAGTCAAAAGGAAAGTTAAATTGCACAAAAATATTGTAGGAGATGCAATTACGAGTACGTACTAAAACTAACATTTAATTTCTTAAGAATCACTGCTTTTGGTAAATATTGGTAAGTGAATCAAATATTTTTGGAAATTTAAATAAACTAAAGTTGTATAGTTGCATTTATTTTACGTTTCCCAGACTCAACAAAATATTCAACAAACTAGAATTGTACTACTACATAATATTCACACACAGGTTTTTCCTCGTCCTGAGTTAAAATGGAAATATTATATTTACATTTTTATTTATAATCATTTGCTCTAATAGCTTAGAAAAAAAATGGCCAAGTGCGTGTCGGGTTACGTACAATGAAGGGTTTCTTAATTGAAAATAGTTTACTACAAAAACAAAATCTCAACGGTATAGTCATAGTTGAACAGCAAGAAAAAAAAGAAAAAAAGGCGGTTATACTAATTACAAAATTTCAATTTTTGAACTTTTTTCTATATCTGTCTATGAGTACCTACAAAATTTCACGATTCTAGATCAAAGGGATCAAAGGCCCCTTTGATCTAGAATCGTGAAATTTTGATTAGGTTTTGATTTACTTCATCATTATCTAGCCTAGCCTTTTTCCCAACTATGTTACGGCCAGCTTCCAGCCAAACCGGATACAGCTGAATATTAGTATTTTCCATGGAGCGACTGCCTGTCTGACCTCCACAACCCAGTAACGGGGTAATACGAAACCCCACGGTAAGACTGGTTGTCTGACTTTAAAGCTTCTGTCTAACAGTAACGACTGTCAAAGATCTACAAATGACAGCCGGGACCAACGCCTTTACGTGCTTTCCGAGGCACGGAGGAAACTCGCTATGAGAGATGGTCACCCATCCACAGCCCAAAATCGACAAGCGCGGCTTAACCTAGAAGATCGGTCTGTGCGGTTGTTATTATTTAGCCGCAAGCTCCTCAGGTTTTGATTTAATTACGGGTATAAAAAGGTCTTAAAATCACAAACGGACACTGGAGTGATTTCAGAGATTTCATTTTCGACCTACGGTACCCTAATAACGCTTCAACTTGCAACGTAAGCTGAGAGTGAAGATTTCCATTATAGCTATTATGAGAAATTATTATGTAGTGACTCAGATTTTAAACTCGCTGGAAATTTTGAGCCAAACTTTTCCGTTATACCTGTATACTAGGAAGTGCGATATTTCTGATTGTTTCTCATTAAATTGGTTGAAATTATACAGGTGCATTGCGCTATACAATTAATTCTAGGTATTGTGAATGGAAGACTGCCCTTGATATGAACTTTTTGTGTCTGTATTACGGTTCATTTAATTGTTGAACTTTTCTAAGAATAAAAGTGCATTAAGTACTTTTGTAGTAGTACAATAGTTATGTGACTGAAAATTCTATTACCTCGTTTTAGGTTATAAATTGCTTGTCTTTATTAGAAACTTTGTTAAAACTGTTTTTACAAACTTTAAACTATATATTTTTTTAACTATATTGGGGTCTGTTTTCAGTCGAACCAGATGCAGCTGAATATCATTATATTATATACACAGAGCGACTGCCATCGGACCTCTACAACCAAGTAACTGGGCAATACAATACCCCATAGTAAGACAAGAGGCTTTAGAGTTTTTGACTAACAGTATACAACTGTCAAAGATCTAGAAATGACAGCCGGGGCCAAGGGCTTTACGAGCTTTCCGAGGCACGGATGAAACTCGCTATGACAGATGTTCACCCATCCACAGCCCAACCTTGGCAAGCGGCTTAACTCGAAAGATCAGCCTGTGCGGCTGTAATTATTTAGCCACGAGCTCCAAAGAGAATTTATAGGCATAAAATATATATCCGCGTTACAAAATAAATGTGCAGTGAGCTAAATTGAAGCCGGGGCTGTACGCTTGTCTAAAAATAAATAAAACAAGCCTTTCTTTAAAGTGACCGCAATAGTATATTTTCTGAGAATTCCTACTCGTAGTGTCGCCACTGTACTACACCGACGCATGAGTCACGGCTTTACCTTGAGAAATCAATCACGGCTTAGAAATTACTATTTGTACGTACAAAGTATGCTACGGCACCGTCTGTTAAGTTCACCGTGACACGCAAAGGTCAACTGGAGGGACGGAGTGGATTTTTAGTCAGTAAGAGTCTGGTAATCATTTCCTCTCCACTCAAGACGGATTCATTTAATAATTTTACAACCATAATTAAAATAGGGAATACCGGAGCCTTAATCTTCGCTTGCCCCGCGTGATGGTTTAAACAACACTACCCCTCATAGAAACATATGTCCCATCATTGGCAATGCTATTGGGAGGGTATGGAAGCCTTGTTAAGTCTCCAGCCCCATTAGCTGTGAATACAATAAAAGTGTATGGGATGTCCACCATGTACTGATGGCGCATTGCCCTACGTCTGGTAGTCCGATGATAGAAAGGGGATAATGAAATAACAAAGGTGTGGGGGCCACACAGAAAAGAGGTAAGACGAGGACGTGCAAAAATATATGACAGTTCAGAGTCACGTCCGCGCCCCGTCTCTTCTATGTGTTTTACGTCGCGACGCTTCTATATATTTTGTAAGAAAGAGACGCCGAAGAGGCATATGTCTCCGCCCCGTCTACGTCTTTACTTCTTTTCTGTGTGTCCAGCGCCTCAAGAGCTCTTACACACGAGCGGCATGTTCCCAACAGCAGAGGTAACTGCAGTAGTCGACTTATAACGACACTTGCAGTTGTAGCGACGGCTGCCGTCGACATGACGCGTCGACGGCAGCCGTCGACATGCCGCCGACGCCCGTCGACGACTGTAGTTTCCTCTGCCGTTGGGAACACACCGCTCGTGTGTAAGAACTCTTACTCTTCCTTGAGGAAGGTCACCAAATACTGGGGACGCACACAACGCTTGCTATTACTGCACCGCATTTTCGAGTTTTCCATCATCAAAATAACTTTATTTGAGCTCTCGGGTTTTGATCAGATTTTCCCTCACAATAGTTTGTCTTCCTGTCCCGTTATACGCATGTTCATAATTATATGTACATTGTATTTCCATAAAAATAATTGTAATAGGTAACCATAGATCTGACGTAATGTTACATTATGTGACGTTTATGAAGCGTTTGCGGTTACATTTTAATTTTCCTTGTCGCCCAATTATGGTACTGATTGTTTGATTTCCTTTATCGATTCATACATTTTGAAACAGTATATTAAAGTTGGTTAGATTCTTCCTAATCATCATCTGCCTAGCCTTTTGCCAACTATATTGGGGTCGGCTTCCAGTTCAACTTGATGCAGCTGAATATTAGTAGATATTTTACATGGAGCGACTACGTATTAGACCTCCACAACCCATTAAACTGGGCAATAGGATACCCCAATGGTAAGACCCGGTTGTCAGAGTTTAGAGCTTTTGACTAACAGTAACGACTGTCAAAGGTCTACAAATGACAGCCGGGACCAACGGCTTTACGTGCTTTCCGAGGCACGGAGGGAACTTGCTATTGTAGATGGTCACACATCCACAAACCAACCTCGGCAAGCGTGGCTTAATTTCGAAGATAGGCTTGTGTGGGTAATTATTTAGCCACTGTTAACAAACTAGATTTTATTGAAATAACCGCAGGTCTGATGTCACATAATTGTGACGTATAATATTATGTGACGAGCAAAGCGGCAGTAACTGTTGTAATATTTTTCCTTTTCACCAACTTTGTATTTGATTCTACTGACCAATCATTCCATAACACAATTTCTTTAAGGCCCAAAACACGATTAGTTTTCATAAAACTGTTAATTGCCATTGCCAATATCATATGGGGGAATAGCGTTTTGACAGCTCATAAAAAGTATGTCATTTGATTGGGTGATTCAAATACCTCATTATGGCACTGACATTTTGTTTTCCCATTGCTTCATAAGTTATGACATGGTTGTAATGAAGTCAGACAATTCCCTGCTGGACTCTGTATTTCCTGTTAGTTAAAACTTGGGGTCTTCAAATCAAGAGTCAATACTTTGGTTATTACTAAACAAGCGCGCTTCGACGTCAACCACATCATCACTTACCATAACGAGAGATATTGGCCAAACACGAGCCTAACACTAAAAAAAAAATACCTGGTCTTCGTTAAGTCCCAGTAGATTAATGTCTGATTGCTGCACCGCAGACGCGGATTCGATTCCGAAACGGAACAAAGATTCTTATGTGTGAATTTTATTGTGTGTAAAGGCACTCACGATTCAGGAGAAATTCTTAGTGAAGGGTAACGTTACAAAAAAGTTTCGGATTTTCCGACTTTTTATGCTAAGTCAGACTTATGATTCATGGTTCATTAACATAATGAAAGGGGCGTTTCTGAACGGTAGTTTTCCGAAGAATTTGCTTTTTGACACACTTTCTGAAATTATGCGGTTCTATGGATATGGAGCTGTTCTCGCGCGTCGCTTTGAGACTGAAGCTACACTGGGCCGCGATGCAATCTGCGACACATGAGCAATTTAAACAAATAAAGTAATGCTCACATATAGGTATATGGCTACACCGTACACCAGCGATACCACGTATAATCTGTTTCGCTCTTCCAGTCTCATCGCAAATCGCTATCTAATGTAGCCTCAGCCTGAGGGTCCTTGATCGGAAAGAGCTCTAGTCATTTCGCACTATTACGAGCGGTTCGGATCGTGGTGCAAATCACCCAAGAACTTTTTGAAATAGATCGTTTCAGACTGCAGTTCCTTTTATGAATGGAATGAATAGCTGCTACCCTTTATTTGCCATAGTTGTTTTTTTATCGTGGTTAAATCATGTGAGTCTTCCCGCCCGCCGACTAAAATCCACGGTGATCCTTTAATAGCCCTTTACGTTCCAGGGTCACGTTTACCTGATGAGACAGTCCCGCGACCCCAGAAGGCCTTTGCTCTCTAAGGAGGGCTTCGTCAAATTACTGACAGCTCTTTGAGACGCGCGTGGAACACGACGCACCGCCCGTCGACCCGGGCATGGTCCATGATCGAGCGGCGAGTTACCCATTACTCACCGTCCGCATGCCCACTCGCCATTACGTAAGTTCTCTATCATCTGTCATTTTACACAGCCTCTTTCAAGACGCATCCGGTTCAATCTTGTCTACAATCATCAGCGATCCATTCGGTTTCAGGGGTGCCCCAGAATTATTGACCAAAACTTTTACTCGAAACCTGCTTAGTCACATAAATTAGAAAAATTACACCACAATTTAGTGATCTACCTGGTAGGAGCAATATCGCATCTCGATTCACCGTAACTGGCAACCCCAGAAATATTTTTAAACTAAAAAAGAACAAAAAAAAACGTGAATGTTGCCATATCTGAGTCATTACCAGGAAACTCTTTATAGTTAAAAGGTATAATTTAAAGTTATAACCTTCGCTCTGTTTCCTTTTTTTTTTTGAAAAATGATTCAGTGATTGTTTCCTGACAGATTTGAGAGCTATTGCTTGTTGAAAAGAGTCTGGTCGTACTATTGAAGTTTCATTATAATTTATTTCTTAGTTTCTAACTAATATGATGCAATCTTATAATGAATTTTTAGGATGAATGGTTTAACTAAGCAACTATTGTTAAAATCCCAAACATTTTCTATACAAACGGTTTAACAAATTGTTTAACTACTGATGAATTACAAATCGCCCAGTAGCCCTTAGCCTTTGAATTATTTTTGACTGAAAAGCTTGACGGTTTACCGAATGCAATTTTCAAATATTTATTACTCTAAGACCATAACCTGATAAGTTCCCAATTAAATCAGCAATTTGACAGTTAAGTAAATATGTTAATTCATAAAGCTTTTCTGTAGACAAAAAAATTCGACTGCGACTATTTGAAAATGCGAACTTCCGATTCGACCAACCCGAACCGTGTCATTCTTTTTACTTTTTAAAAGTGCCCATTGAGGTCTATGTGTAATAAAATATTTTGATTTTGACCCGTGATTGGGCCCGTGTGGTGGATTATACCCCGCTCCCTCTCACATAGTGGGGCCTGTGTCCCAGCAGTGAGAACACTATACTCGTGAAATACAAAACATAAAATCAAGACTCCTGAAATTGAATAAATAGCTTATCTTTCAAAGATCTTGAACCAGTTAGTTCTGCCAAATAATCTAGTATTAAATATTTACATGAAACATAAATACAATCGTCTGACTCATGTACCTGGGGTGAATATTCTACTGAAATGCCTTTGAACTAACTAATATACCGCTAAGTAAATAGAATAAACACTACTAGGAATGCATCGATTGAAAATGTCTTGATTTACGATATTTAGATTCAGTACTTCGATTGCAGTGGATTCTGTATTTATTTCACGCGATTGTAGACCTTATATCTATAAAAATAAACTGGAAATCTAATTAAAATGTTTTTTATAAAGGTATACGTGCGCGCAGTCACATCACAGACATTCGTAGTCGCATACACTGGTCATTCTGATTGCATAGTATTATTTTTTTTATTAAAAGTGACCAAAAATATATAAAAAAAAAAATATAAAAGAGTTTTAAAAGTATCCTTTGATTATGTTCGAGGAAAACAGTTTTGTATATTTTTTTATTAAGTATTTGACGTACATAGAAGACGAACGTGATACCTATGTACCTTTTCTAAAAGGACTTCCCACATTTTGAGTTTAGATTATAAATGCACATAAGCCTAAGGTCAAAAATTGGGGAAAAAGCGATGAATGGTTGTTATCTACACTATGGTATTATAAAGAGGAAAGCGTTGTGTTTTTGTGTATGTTTTTAATGGATAAACTCAAAAACTACTGGATCGATTTCAAAAATTCTTTCACAAGCTAAAAACTGGTTTAGTCCTGGGGAGGCAATAAGAGGAGGGGTTAGGTGAGTGAGCGAAGCCACTGGCAAGTAGAAGAATATATTATGATTTGGCCATATATTATATAGAGACATATATTACATAGATTATATAGACCGGTATACCAATAGGTAGAGTGACTACAGTAATGACCAACTGACTACTTATATAATGTTATTTAGTTCTGAATTTGAGTAAATGTTAGTCATTTCCTAAAGATATACTACAGTCAAATTGATGTTTACAATTAAATCACTTCATCATCTGCCTGCCTTTTCCCAACTATATTGGGGTCGGCTTCCAGTCAAACCAGATTCAGCTGGATATCAGTATTTTACATGAAGCGACTGCCTGTCGGACCTCCACAACCCAGTAATTGGGCAATACCATACCCCATGGTAAGACTGATGGTTGTCAGACTTTAGAGCTTCTGACTAACCGTAACGACTGTCAAAGATCTACAAATGACAGCCGGGACCAACGGCTTTACGTGCTTTCCGAGGCACGGAGGAAACTCGCTATAACAGATGGTCACCCATCCACAGACCAACCTCGGCAAGCGCGGCTTAACCCGGAAGATCAACCTGTCCGGCTGTAATTATTTAGCCACGAGCTCCTTGTACAATTAAATCACTTACATGTTTATAAATAGAGGAATTTTCAGATTGACGTCACAATAATGTTTTCGTAAACGGAAAGTGATCAGAGTCATATGACTTGCTGCTATTATTTTAAGGATTTTCAGGGATTAGTACAATATTTAATTTATTCCAAATGTTTTTAACAAATATTTGTTTAGAGACATAGCGATGGAATAAAATATTAATGTTTTCGGGTTTGGTTGCGTATGAAAAACCGCCTTTAATTGGAAAATATTATGTAGAATAAGTAGGTTATTTTCCAACGACAGTAAATTGCAAATTTGAAATCTGTTTAGCCCATCAGCTAGACAACTGAAAAGATGGACACTTATGTTTTTGGTTTTATTCAATAATTAATAAGGAAGACAAAAAGCGTGAAAATCGGGCCTGGTAATGGAGTGATAACAGTGTGACGTACCTTTCCTGAAATTGAAAAGCGGCGGATCTTTGTCTTTGACGACATAAAAAAATAAGTGACTGATGAAATAGTGAAATAGATTTGCAATAAATTGAGGTTGGAAACTATTTGACATATTCTCTATTGATAAGCTGTCAAACTGCCATTTTAATTTCTCAGATAAATGTTATTTGACTATTGAAAAATCAGCCCTTACACGACAAACCATATACAAAAAAGACACGAAAATCTCCCTACAGTCAGACAAACAGACTTTTTCTAATATATATAGCGTACGTTTTACCGCAGAACACACGTGTTTAAATGCAAACATTGACAGTACCACGTGTGCAAGTCGTGACGCTTCGCAGGTATATAGGTAAGCGCCGGCGCATCTATTACTCATGTCCGCCGAAGTGCCGGAATGGTCTGAGATGAAACAGCCGAAGTTTATTATCGGTTGTAATAGGAATTGGATTTATATCTGTGAGAATAGAAGATGCAAGCTGCGCTTGATCAGATAGTTTTGGTGTCCTATTTTCATAAAGTATAGGATGATATACTGTTTGATGAAAAAAGGATTATAATATAATAATAATAATATTCCACAACTATCACACAACGCCATCTAGTCCCAAGCTAAGCAGAGCTTGTGTTATGGGTACTAGACATCTGATAAACTTGCTTATATATTTCTAAATACATACACATTATAGATAAATTACACCCAGACACAGAAAAAATGATCATGCTCATCACACAAACATTTGTCCTGGATGGGAATCGAACCCACGACCCCCGGCATGGCAGTCAGGGTCACTAACCACTAGACCAACGGGCCAGTCAAATTCGTTAATGAATCCTTGATGATTACTGACAAATGCTTGCACTGACTGGGCAGTTCCTTTCAAATCTGTGTGGTTCTTTTTTCAAAAGACCATCTCGGAAACTAACCTGCGTGGCTCCTCATAATTATCTAACTATAATAATAATGTCTGGACTTACAGACCACTTTTCATTAATTACATTAATTAAACTCTCACCTCGCTATACAACGTGTAACGTTAATAGCGCAAAACCTCTCGTGGGATAACTCAGCCCATGTTACTGAACAATGTTTGTTCCAAGACTTTAGGAAATTCGTAAAAATGCGAATTTTGAAAATTTTTAGAACAAACATTATTCAGTAACATGGGCTGAGTTACCCCACGAGAGGTTTTGCGCTATTAACGTTACACATTGTATATTCTTGAAATCAGTATATTCGTCAAAAAGCACCACTACATTTTCTCCCTTTCTTAAGATCACCATACACAACCTCGTAATTTACGGTACAAAAATAAACTGGATTATTAAAAGTATTTTTCAAACTTCCAGTGAAAACCCAAACACAGTTATTTTTAAATTTAATGAAATAAAAATACTTTAACCAACATGAAGGTGATAAGGACTCTTTATAAAATCTATATTTAAATTCGGACTTTCCCAAATTACAAAAATAAATATAAATTATCTAAAAGACTGGCGACATTTTGATCCATGTTTAACCGGTGGCCACATGGGTGTTTAAAGACTGATCAATGATTTTGAACCAGATGAAAAATTTTAGGCCTAATATCAGATTTGGAATTAACGTGCAGCAGTAATGGAATTAAAAAAGGGGCAAATTAAAGCCATAATGTCAATGTCAAAAAACCATAGTGTCAATTTTTTTTTACTTGGTTAAATCGTCAATATAATGAGTCCAACCCAGGCCAGGGTGAGAGAGACTGTCAGATTCGTACTGACCGAAATCGTCCAATGTCCTTCATTGGCCCTTTACGTTCCAGGGTCACGTTAATTTGATAAGTCCCACGACCATATCAATAATGGTATAAAAAAATATATAGACGTTCAAGGTATACCATAACCAAAAAATTTTAGGTCGTCAATAATATCTGCCTAGCTACCAAATACGACTGAATGCCAGAATTTTACATGAAGCAAGCACTTATGGGTATATTTACTATTGATTTTGGCATAAAACGAAAAGCTTTTCTAAAAATATGTCGTGTGTATGAAGCTCAAGTTCAAGCTAACCACAAATGATTGCGTGTTGTGGTCACGCTAACATTTGCACTTCTGCAGGGTTGTGCCTTGTGGCTCCCGATGTCTGTGTTTTGGCGACAAAATATTGTATAGGCATACTATGAATAACCAGTGATTCATTGTCTTAAAATAACTGTGGTTACCGATAGATACCTAACTCTACTTTTAAATGACAAAAAAATGTGAGCATAACAAGTGTGTTAGTCAAATGCGGATTTCACTTGTTACAAGTGAAATTCGCATTTGACTCGTTTTCTATGAAAAAAAAAAATAATCCACCTCATACACTTTAAACTCCTAACCACATTCAGGAGTATCAATTTCCATATCACTCAACTATGAAAATAGGCATGCATCAGACACCAAGACGCAGCCTTCGTTCAACAATTTCCTTATGCTTTCAAACAGGAATTTTCAAAGGCAACCCTATCGAGTTTATCGACAAGAGAGGCGCCACCAACCCTTTAAAAATATTGCAATGAACTGTTGGGAATACCCCTCGACGAATACCAGTAATTAATTTAGCCTTATACTGATTCATCTTGGAATTAAAATAAGCTAAAAGTTTAGGTACTTTTAGGGTGCCGCACTCGAAGTGTAACTAACAGGACCCTGTTTATATGCTGTCCGTTTGTCTATCAGCGGGACTGTGTCATGATCCGTAAAGGCTTTGCCAAACGTAGAGCTCGGCGCGGCACTAGCGTTGTTTGCTTACATACGAAAAATTATATTCAAGTCAGAACACGCTATGCTGCATGCATGCATGGCGTGACACTCCACGCCAACCGTGGCACGATGGTAAAAGACGGCGTGGCGACGACGTGATCGTGAGGCGTTTCTATGACAACCGGTACATAGGACGCGGTTCTAACGGGGCACGAGTGTGGCGTGTTTCCTCTTGTATTTGTATGTGCCACGCCTACGCCATGCCAGACACGCGCCACGCTACCGTCAAGCTCGCTATTTGTCAAAGCGCTAAAGGTAGTCATTTGAATTTTTCACAAAATGTGCGTTACTGATGTCTAAATGCTACGGGACTCTGCATGCGCGGCTCTCACTCGCACAAGAGCGGTTTTTTTGTTTTTGAATTTATCATCGATCTTCCTTCAACTGTGTGACTAAAGTTGGACTTCACTGGGGTAAATTTTAGAGGAAAAATAGGTATCAAAATAAAACAGTCTCCTTACAGCCTTCGTGTATTGCCTATCTATATTCATGTGCCTAGCTTTTCCCCTTTTCCCGCGGCGTTTGGATGGCTGCGCCTACTCATCTACCTGGCCTTTTCCCAACTACGTATTGGTCGCCTTCCTGTCTAACTGGACGACCAGTATACCAGTATTTTACATGGAGCGACTGCATATTACTTGACCACAACACAATTTGTATTGAGTTCTTATAAACCCTTGGCATGACTGGTTATTTATTTTATTTATTTAACTTTATGCACATGCAAAAAAACAGTACATAGGCGGACTACTACTATTGCCTTGGGCATTATGTCTGTGTCTGAGTTATCAGACATTTATAAGTTACTGACTTACTACTTTTTTTTTTTTTAATTTATTTATACCTCCTTTTTTTCAGACTTTAATAATAAAAGACTGACAAAAATCTATGCACAAATGAGCACCCCAGACTGTAATAATTACATTTTTAATAAATTATCCGTCACGAACTGCTTAAAACGTTTCTCTGGAAAGAAAAAATCGATCACGAGTAGGATTTGAATGTCAACAATAGATTGCAGAACAAATTCATCTGGTGAGCAAAACTTGCGATAGGTTCAAATCCTGCTCGCAGTTGAATTTTTCTTTACACAAAAAACTGAAAAGAAGATACTCGTGTGGCAGTAACTATTTTGGCCACAAAACAGGTACTGGGCTTTTTACAAGGCACAACACGAGGCAACAAAACAGGTACGCTTCATATTCTGAAAAGTTTATATAAAAGGAATGAGCATGTACCACCTCATCACTGTTTAATTTAACAGTTATTGTTTCAAGTTTCCTTGCTATTTTCCCTTGCTTATATTTATAACATTTTATTGGACATACCAGAATCGTATTTTAAACTCTAGTGACTCAGCAGTGTTGGCTCTGTGTGTTTCCTTCTTTTACTCGTCTCTGATAGCCATAATCTTTGTATGAACCTATTCAACTCAGATGACGGGGCCTCGTTTAGAGTGCCAGATCCTGCCGGAGAGTCGCGGCACTGTCTCATCAGTTGACCGTGATCCTGGCAGGTAAAGGGCTATTGAGGGACCACCGAACCGGCCAATACTCTACAACGTTTAACGTTAAAAGCGCAAAACCTCTCGTCGGTTAACTCAGCCCATGTTACTGAACAATGTTTGTTCTAAGACTTGGAAATTTGCAAAAAACATGATTTTTCATACTTATGGGTTCGATCAATTTCTCATTTAGTATGAAAAACCAATTTTTTTATGCGAATGTCCCAAAGTCTTAGAACAAACATTGTTCATTGCGCTTTTAACGTTACACGTTGTATATTTCGATTCTGTTATAAGTGAACTCAAGTGAGCTTAGAATATCAGCACCGTATCAAATACGAACACGTCATAAGGTAAACATGCGTAAGATATTTGCGTCTGATACGTCGCAATACAAATCGTCTTGTAAAAGATTGCGTTCATATTTAGTGACTTGGTGATAATTAGAACTTTGCCAGAAATAGTACAGACAATTTTAGATAGGTATGTTTTATTTTTAGCATGAATTCTCTAATTTGGGGGGTCTCGTCTGCAAAAACATCGCCTTATTTGCATAGATTCGGCAGGTGAGCAACGACGTTGCGGGACTACTGAGTTAGTATAAGTCTGACAGTCCCTCCTGTCCTGCCCTGGATAGGAGGACTCATTTGATGATTTTATCACGATGAAAAAGTGAGCTATTCCCTGGATTCTATGGTATATTGCCAGGAGAATACAGATTTCAGCCATTTTCAAAATAAAAAAAATTAAGAAAAAAAAATGAAATTTAGAGGTAAGTTATTGCTTTCCTTCACACAAATAAGGCAAAGCCTAGTCTTAAGCGCCGTATTCACCATCTGTCACGGCTGTACGTCATGCACGATGCACGACGCAAAAACAACGTGAATAGGCTTGACGTACGTCCAGATACGTCATAATCACGGTGTTTTTGCTTCGTGTATCGTGTATGACCTTGGCGGGACGTACAGCAAGATGGAACGTGAATACGGCGCTTTATTTCAATTCTTTCTAATCTTTATTCTAGGTAGATTCAAGTCTGCAGTGTTATTATTCGAGCCCAAAAAGGCCTTGTCTTCATTTCTTATTATTTCGTATTTCTTCGATTTTGTAGATATTATGTCGAAATCAAGTCTATCATAAATATCAGGATCATCAGTAATCCCGCCTTTAAAACTGTACTCCCACCTAAAGTTTTTATTTTTCCAACCTCTTTAATCTATGGTCATTCAAGATTCTTCATTAACGCCTGTCAAAGATGACGCAACAAGTTCCGACGTCGAATCATTTGGTGTTGGGTGCAGTCGCCAATTTCGCGTATTTCGTAACTGCATTGAGGTTACTACTATTGTCAGTCTGATGTAAGGTGGACTGACAGTTACATGGCTGAAGAGAGGGGGCATTAATGAATGGAAGGAGTGGTAGACAATATTTGTTTTTTTTGGCAGAAATTGGAGAATAAATGAGGACGTTGTGAAATGTTGGCATTTTAGCAAACGAAGCAACCATTTCAATCAATTCTATTGAACTGTCCAATTAAGTAATTTGGAATAAACTAGCGAATCGCCCTGGCTTCGCACAGTTGGAATTTAAATGAATTATAACCTATTTCACTCAAGAATAATGTGGGTTTCTACTGGTGAAAGAATTTAAGAAATCGTGGTTCAGTGGTTTCGGAGATTACTATAAAAAAGTCACACTATCCTGAGAGAAATTAGATAAGCAATGCAGAAGAAAGAGTATTTGGCCAAGCCCGAGAGAGTCCTACATGTAGCAATGTATTGCAATATTGACAAACAAGTGTTTAAGGCAAAGTAAGGAGAAAAAATAAAATAATTAATTAATACGAACTTCGAGTTTTATAAATTAGGAACTGAAAGATTGAACTGCTCATAATACTTAGGTCTGTGTGACAAAAACAAACGATTTTTTTTCCAAAATTAAGCTCAGATTTCAATTTATGAACGACCTTAACATTTGATATTTAATTAAAGTTTAGAAATGATAGAAGTAGATGTTAAATAATGGATATCAATATCAGCTGATGCAAAACCATTCGTTGATAACTCAGCAGTTATGCCTGACATTACAACGGTTAAAAATACTATGCGACATTTACCAACATATACAAATAAGTGGTTTACCTTGCAACTGATAGATTGTACTGTGATTTAGATAATATTTTTGATTGAAGGTTTTCTCATTAAGTATATTGACTGCGGTCAGTCGTCAATTTGCAAGTTGAATTTCGAATATTTGATTTATTTTTTTCTTTGTTTTGCCGTTGGGGTACTGGCCAGTTTCTGCAACAGATTCTAAGTAAAGAAAAAATACAGCCGAACTTTTTAAATTACAATGACGTTTGCTTCTAAAATTAATTAGGTAACCAAAATAATATGTAGTTTTTCTTTAAAAAAATCAAAATTTTAAAGGCTTCTCGACAAAGGCTTAACACACCCACTGCCTTGATCACACGTACCGAGCAAGCGGGCGAGACAGTATTACTCTTGGCCGAGTACTCAGTATGAGTAAACATAGGACTAAGCACTTAGCGCTACGTTTATACGTAACGAGTACTCGACCGAGAACAATGTCTCGCCCGATTTCTCGGTACGTGTGATCTTGGCATTTAGAGGATTTCTCGTATATCGTGGGTGCATTTACAAACATTTAAATTCACATACACCTAGACCCGGAACAAATTGTATCATACAAATATTTTTTTTGTGCGGAAGGAAGCAAATATTTTTTTCGAACCTGTGATACATTTGTGCAACATTCATAGCTCAACTACGGCTAATGCCAACGATAATAGACTCACAAAGAAGAGAGTATCTTATGTTACTTTTATTTTACCAACCAAAAATTGCACTTAGCAACAAAAAAAAATCACAAAACAGACAATACAAGACTAACGAACAGTCAATTCGATTTTAAAATCGATTAATTACAATCAGAATCGACGTACAATCGTACATGCAAACTTAGTATATCGATTTAGCTGTTTAACATTACTATCAGATCAGACCATGTGTCGGGGCTCGGTGCCAAACTGATTGATGCCAAAATAACTACAGGTGTTTAACCTGCTGTTAGTTTAATTGCCTGACTTAATTATAGACGTAGTGACCAACGAAGATATACCTATTACTAGACTCCTAATAACAGGCGACCGATGTCTGTCAACACATTAGGCAAAAAAGTCTTATATCCGTCTTATTTCGACCACTCCTGTGAGCCGTAAACATACCTTGAGACAGAAAAGACCTTGAGTTAGCCAATCACAACGCAGTACCCCGTCCCGCTCGCTTACGTAGTACCTCAGCGAGTTGACAGAATAGTTTTTGTTCCTTATATCGTGCATGCGGAGTCTAGTAATATATCGTCGTTGGTGGTGACAAAGCAGGTGTCATTGTGGAGCTAGGTATGCTATGTGTCGGGCACGCCGCAATCGCGGCGGTAAGACCCCTCTTTGAGGAGTGGCTAGAGAGACGTCACGGCGTCCTGACCTATCGCATGACACAGGTCCTCACCGGACACGGAAGTTTCGGGAGGTACCTGTGGCTGATGGGAAAGGAGGAAACGCCTGGGTGTCACCACTGCGAAGATCGCCCGGAGGACACAGTAGAGCATACGGTGCAAGACTGCCCAGCTTGGGCAGAGCACCGACGTGTCCTCACGGCGGTGATAGGCGGAGACCTCTCGCGCCCGGCATTGGTTTCGGCCATGCTGCGGAGCGAGACGGAGTGGGAAGCGGTCGCCGCCTTCTGCGAGGCAGTAATGCTCGTGAAGGAGGCGGCGGGCCGCGAGAGAGAGAGGACAGCGTCCTCCCTCCGCCCCAACCGCAGTGGTGTACGCCCACGGCGCCGTACGTCGCAAGACGATCTCCGGTCACCGTAGGCGCGGGCATGCGGACAGCGAGTAAAGAGCAACTCGCTGTCCGACCATGGACCATGCCCGGGTCGACGGCGCGTCGTGTTCCACGCGCGCCTCAAAGAGCTGTCAGCAAAATGACGGGGCCCCCTCTCAGAGGGCCAAAGCCTGCCGGGGTCGCGGGACTTATTTCTATTACCGTGACCCCGGAACATAAAGGGCTACTGAAGGACACCGTGGATTTTAGTCAGTACAAGTCTGACAGTACCTCCCGCCCTGCCCGGGGTTGGAGGTCTCATTTGATGATTTTACCACGTTAAAAAAAAAAAAAAAAGGTATGCTATGTGTGAAGTCAGTGGTGGGGACTATCAAATTGATCACAGTGTATGATGTAGGAAGAATAGCCCGGAGGACACAGTGGTGTGTACGCTGCAGGACTGCCCCGCTTGGGCAAAGCACTGCCATGTCGTGAGGCGATAGGTGGCGACTCAGGCAGGCATTGGCCCTCTGAACCCTGTCAGCTCTTTGAGAATACACTAGTCTAAAGTATAAAATATAACTTGACAAATGATTCTACACAATTAGAAAAAGGAGGGAGCAAGAATATTCTTATGAATTAAGACCATTCATCGACAAAGTAGGCTACAGAATTTCCGCCATTTGAACGAGATCAAAGACTGTAAAACCCATTAGAAAAAACCCTACACTTGACACTAATCAAGATTAAAATCTAGCACTAATTAATCTCGTATCTGTCATAGAAGTGACAGTTTCTTTGAAATTCCACATCAGTTATTTCATATCCCATCGAAGTACGAGGAACCTAACCAATTCACCATAAGATCTGAATTCCTGAAAATTTAAACTGGTTTCATTTATGACTTCATAACACAAACCTTCCAATCATGCTTGTCAGCACGCAGATATACGACACCAACTTATGTTTTACACTGCTAATTTAACCTATAGACTCTTTTTCTAAGCTAATAAAGTGGAAAATTGAATGTTGATTTGTTTCGGAGCCGCAAATACAATGGTCTAGCAATGATGATCATCGCTCAAAGACCGGTGGTCTTTTTGTTGTATTTTTTGGTTAAATCGCTGCAAGGGTTTTACGTCATCGTCTGCGAACGTTAGCGATGCGATATTATGGCCGTTTAGAAATGTGCTTCATACGACTACTTAACTTTTGCAAGCGGCTTCGCCTGCATGGTAGTCGAACAATTAAGTATTGGGATAACAGACTCTACAATGCTCAAATAATCCAACACTATTATTATAGCCCGTGTCGTCCTACTGCAGGGCAAAGGCTTCCCTTCCCTTCTTCCACATTTCGCGATCTAGTGCGATTGTAGGCCCAATCCCTCGGGCATGCGGACAGCGAGTAAAGGGCAACTCGCTGTCCGACCATGGACCATGCCCGGGTCGACGGCGCGTCGCAAAGAGCTGTCAGCAAAATGACGGGGCCCCCTCTCAGAGGGCCAAAGCCTGCCGGGGTCGCGGGACTTATTTCTATCACCGTGATCCCGGAACATAAAGGGCAACTGAAGGACACCGTGGATTTTAGTCAGTACAAGTCTGACAGTCCCTCCCGCCCTGCCCGGGGTTGGAGGACTCATTAGACGATATTACCACGCCAAAAAAAAAAAAAAGGCCCAATCCCTCAAATGAGTCCAGCTCATCCCACCGTCTCCGTCTGGGCCTGCCGCGGTGTCGGATTGTGCGTTGCATCGGATTTTCCCTTTTCTCATGGGACTAAAACACGGGAGTGAAACCGCAAGTCTAAGCTAGTTTATTTAAAACTCAGTAACGGAATGTCATGTGTTCCAAAAGTACTTTTACTAAAAATGTGACAATTTGGTGTTCCAGATAGCTTACAAATGATTTTAACACTTACGCGTAATAAAGATAACGACGATATTTTATTGTTGGAAAGTTAGTAGGCTCGTCGTCAAGCTGTCTACTGGGTGACAGATATGTTTCGTTGATTGGTTCATTATCTTTTAAATGATTATGGTTTTTGTACCGACACCATAATGTGGCAGAGACTTAATGCTTAAAGGCCCAGTTGTTGTAAGTTGAGACGCGGTCAAGTACCAATGTATCTTTTCAATGCATATTTTCCTATTTCCATTTCGCATTTTCATAGCTAATTGTGTAATAATTTGTGCAGAAAATTGAACTAAGATAATTAATTGAGTCTATTCATTAAGCTAATTAATTCTGATATCATGAGGCAGCCAAATACGAAAAGAAAGAAATTATGTCCAAAACTACGCTAGTGTTATTTTATCTTTGCCAAAACAAAGACTTAACTAGTAAGCATAGTGCAACATTTTTATTTTTAACCGACGAAAAAAAAGGAGGAGGTTCTCAATTCGACATGTATATTTTTTTTTGTAGAATCTGCAACAAGTGACTAATTAACCCTTCAATTTTTGAAATAATATTTTTATCGCATTTTTTTTTCGTTATGTTTTTTTTCAAGCTTATGGCATTCGTGGGTTGCAGCTGAAAATCAGCATCACTTACATATTGTCGATTTAGGTGTTCATATAATAACAAGAACATTTCCCTCTCATTCTTTTTAGTAAAAAAATATTAAAATAATATTTCTTAACAAAAATGGCCGCTTAAATTCAGACTATGGCCTGCACACGCCAAAAAACTGGTTATTATTTAAATAAAACAATAATTATAAGTATTTAGTTTAATTTGATTCTGATTAAACCTTGGATTAAATAACATACGGAATAACCCACTTTGCAAGTGTTAAAATAATTATGGAATTGTATGTTTATAGGTTACGTCAAACTTTGCACAAAAAACGGATTACAATAACAAATCATACTTTTTATGAAAAACATTGGATTTCCAACTGTTTTTTTTTTCATATTATTTGCATTTCATAGGCTATATATGTACGAGGTGAAACTTTCGAGTTTGAAAAAATGAATGGATGTTTGTTTCTCTTTTACACAAAAACTACTCAACTTTGGATGAAAATTGGTACACAGATAGTTTATAAACTGAATTAACACATGGGATACTTTTTATCCCTGTATATCATTCTCTTGGAATTCTCGAAACGCGGGCGACACCGTGGGCACATCCTAATATATTAGGTATATGTATTAGTTAGTATACGATCCTGATATCCCCTTACTACATATGATCTAGTTTATAAATACAAAAATGGCGCCTAAAAGACGATGAATAATCGAATTTTCGGGTATCAAAAAACAAGTTCTTTTTTATCCAACGTAATAAATTCGTGTTTGCAAATATCCATTCACCTTTGAAAAACTCCGAAAGATCATGTTTTATTAGGTACAGTCACGAACAGTTAATTTCTGAACGAGGTAGGATCTTGTTTTTCTTTTTATACTTATCCTACATTGGGTCATAAGCTTATTAAAAAAAACAACATCCTCCAGGGTGCAATATAGAGCACCAAACTGAACGTATAGATAGCACCAACAATGAAATCACGAAAAAATAATCACCTACAAGGGCTGATCAGGACCTGATTAATCAGTTTCCAAGTTTTTTCAGTTAATGCTAATGGAAACTAGATGACGATGATGAGAATTGAATCTTTAGAGCAGCCATACTCAAAGTGTGCTCCGCAGAGCCCCGGGGCTTCACAAAGCCTTTGTAGCGGCTCCGCGAGAATAAAAGTAGTCTCTAACTATCTACGGTCAAGTCTAAATTCAACCGAGGATTATAATTAAGGAACATTTTCAAAAAATCTCATTAGATTTTTACTTCTTTCAATATATGTATGTAGGTACTAGGTAGTATGTTTAAAATAAACTAAATACTAACTTATTAAATCTACAAATAAAGACAATTAAAATCTACAATAATAAATTAATTAATCCCAAAACATATAACAAAAAAAAACTGCACATAAACCAAAAACTAAATTAAAATATTACATGGCATTGAAAAATTCCTCCTCAACGCTGTCAGCCGGTAATGTGCCAGTATGTTTTAAATAACATTGTGACATGATTAACTATTTTATTAGAGAATACACCTAACACATTCTTTAATTTTGGGGTTCCGTCAAAAATTTCGCCACCGAGGCCAAAAAAGTTTGAGAACCGCTGCTTAGAGTTTAATGAGACTATATCCTTTTTTCTGCCGGATCTAGTAAATTAGAAAAGGTGTGTTCCCGCTGTCACTTTTACATTAGTCCGTCCTCATAAATGGCTTCAGCGAAACTCGCTGTGTCCTATCAATGAAGACAGTGGGACATTAATAAAGTAATGCAAAATTGTTCCCTACAATGGGGACACCCATTGACACTGGTGGTGACTGTACACAAGTATCTACAATATATTACCATAATTAATCATAAGAATAAAACTAACAAATCGGTTTCCAATAAGGCATTAATTAACGTACATTTATGATAAAAAGTTGGCGCCACTGGCTGACTACAAACGGAAGTGGACGGCCTTCAACCTTAGAACTAACTGCCACAGTCTGCGAGCTCAGGAAAATAAAAATAAAATACGCGTCTATGGTTTTTTGTTTCTTTTTTATTCTGTGGCAGTAGTGACGTTTTGGTTTGCGCGGGAAAAAACGTTAGTGTGACGTTTGCTTTTCTTAAGTTGGAAGGTATGAGACACGCCTCTTTTTAAAAGAACTTTGTCTTAATTCCCAGAGCGAGTTGGTCATTTTAAAGATATCTTTTCTTATTTTTAAGTTCCAAATATAAATACCGATTCATATTATGCTATGACAAACGGCAATACAAAATACTGATGCTTGCACGTTCATCTATTTCGACCTGTCAAACTATAGTAGATTTTCAACAATAATATTATTTTTAACAATCATAGATGAATTTTCGGTTGATAACTAAAATAAAAGATTAAGATAATCAGATATGCTGCATGCTGGTCTCTGTACGACCTGCAGAAAAAAGTAAAAGCAACTCAATTAACACGTCTGAGCGACAGTTTAACGCCCAATAACTTTTTAAGTTGTCTTCAAGAAGTCCCGTATGTAATCCCGTAATGTTGGTAACATTATATTTTAGTTTAAAGTCAATACAGACAGTCTAAGCCGATTGATTTGGCAACAAAAAATCATACGAATACAGTCCTCCCACAGCTATTTCACCTCTGACAGCTACAATATTCGTAAATATGTATAAGATCTTCACCAGCAACCAAAAAACAGAGAGATTCTTGTCCATTTGCCTTGATTAAAATTTATATTTTGGAACACAACTACAGTACGTAATTTCATAATGTTTTTATGCCTTGTGACTGGGACTGTAGCTTCCTTTATTGGTTTTATAAGACAGTTAAAAAATCATTATGCTTAATTTTTTTTTCGTCGAGTAGTTAAATCAATAAATGGAATCTTTCCCGTCCTGAGTGAAATGAAAGGGATCGTCAGACTCAATGATTAACAATCCACACTGTACCTTGGCGTTATAGGGTCCCGGTATAATATACTTAAAAGGTCTCGCAAAAATGCTTTCAGTTGAACTTCTGATATTATTGCAAAGTAAAAGGTAAAATATCCTTGAAAGGACTATACGTCGATCTATTTGGCCACAAAAAATCGAGTCATACAAGTATACGATCTGACATTGAAATATCGTCAAGACATAGAGAAAAAAATTTAGGTATTGAAGTCATTATTACATAGAGTAATGAACTGGCGTCTATGGTCTGAGTTATTAATTAATTGTCTATTAGTTTAGAAGTCAACGAGGTGAAGGAGTTTAACCGTTTACTTTTTTTAAATCATAGTCAAATTGTTCAAGTCAAGAGGTGCTTATATTTAGCAATTAGATTTTTATTACGGTGTGCTACGGTACAACATCTATTTAAATTTTAAACTTTCGCATTTATAGTATTAGTTACATTAAAGACATGATATTTAATATTGATTACTTTAATAGAAGAGTGTCAAAACATTGAATATTTTGGAAAAATCCCACCACACTATTTCCAACCATCTGCAACTCCTGAAAGCCAGAATCAACAGTGGAAACCAGAAAAGCGCCGAGACAATGAAGCTCGACGTGTCCCGGAGAAAATAATTTAACTGTCTTCGATCCTTAACTAATTTAATCAGAAAATCATATTAGAGCAGGAATAGGAAAAAACATAGGTAGTTTAAAAAAATAATATACGCCAGTACTTTATAGTGACCGTAGTCTATGAGGCTTGCAACACCAAAACGTATCTTACGTGTTACCTATCCTACTAAAACTTTGTGACACTCTTTTTGATGAGCCCCATGTTTCAGCTCATTGGATGTATAAAGTCAAGTTGCGATTTTATAATTTTACTATCTATGAAAGCTAAGCTAAGTTTCAGGCTGTTATAAGGGTTCTATCTCAAGACCTTCAAATTAAAGCAATGCAGGACTGTAGTTTTACAATAATTTTAGCAATCTAAGTTTCTAAAGAAAAATCACGTATCTAATTATAATTATTTTACATAATCTTGTTTTCGTACTTCTAATTACGTACTGGATTCTCCCATCTATTTTTAACTTAATCTTTGATCTAAATTAAACTTAACTAACTAGTTCTCGCCAAAATCCCCACAAAAATACATCTATAAAATTAACCACAAGATGATTTTATTTAATGTCAAACGGACGGAACACACTTCCTTAAATTAAATGTTTTAATTATTATAATGAATACCGTTATCTACGCAGTGGTAGGAAATACCATATTTCTGCCTACGCTGTATAAATTAAACTATAACTAAGCCATTTTTTTCCCAAAGACCTTTCTCCTTGCTATAAGGCATACTATTAACATTTCTATTGACCAAAAACAAAATAAAACCTAATCAATCAAATCAAAGCATTTACTTCAAGTAGGCCAATTGTAGCACTTTTGAAATGTCAAAAGACAAAAACAGTTCAAAAATAGTTATGTTGCTACAGTCCCAGTCACACGACATAAAAACTGTGAAAGTACCGTAGATGCCCGTTCCAAGAAGTAGATCTCTATGGAGAAGAACGGGCAAGAAACTCCATGGACACTCTTTTTAGATCGCCAAAATGGTTGTGTGTGTTTACATTTCCATAATAGTAAACTGACTGATACTTTCAATATGTAACGAAGGAAAAAGAAAATAGGAGCTCAAATATACAAGACCTGTAATCCTTAATTATTATATTAATCCGAGGGATAATTTACTATCTACATACAGTATTAAGATGCGATTCCACCACTGCGTAGAACCGTTTTTTTTGTTAAGTTGCCCCCACACTAGGAATTTCTCCTGTATCGTGGGTGCGTTTACAAACGTAGAAACTTAAGGACACACCCAGACCCGGACCAACTACTTGTAGATCATACAAATGTTTATTCCGTGCGGGAACTGAACGCTCGACACATTGCACAGCAGTTCCAATCGCTCAGCCACTGCGCTAACTGTGCAGCACAAATGTTCCGGGTCACTTTTTTGCGCGCACACATGAGTAATGGCCTCGTTATTTGTACGCCCACATTGGTAGACTTAGTTCAGGGTAAATGTTCACGCATTAACGTGCCGCGTTGTGCGCGAACAAAAGTTACGCACAGCCTTGTGACGACAGGATAAGGGTGAAGCCAAACGACCGTAACTTTTAAGTCATGAGTCGCAGAATTTCGTTCGATATCACAGAAAATTCTCGTCGCGTCTTTTGTTTTGTATGAAAGCGACCGAAATTCTGCGGCTCACGACTCAAAAATTACGCTTGTTCGGCCTCACTCTAAAAGGCTTACCAGTTTAGGACGCGCACTGCAGAAGGGAGTGTACTAAACAATGTGTCGCACAATGTTTTGGTGGAATCGTACCTTATGACTTGATAGATCTCGTCTCTTGGAACTGTGGAAACGACATTTTACATACAATGATGAATTTATATTTTCCGAGAAAATTTAAGATCTCCTGATGTTGACATCATAAATCAATGCCTATGTATGTGGACCATGAGTTTATGGTTTGTGGACATAACTAAAACCTTATTTATGGCCTTGAATTTAGTTCTTAACTGATATTTTTCGTGTGCGTAATATATTTGTCGAGTTGAACGAGCGATTTCTGTCGCATATATGAGTGATTGCCCCTATAAAATTATAATAATTGTTAATTGATTTTTAATTATTTGGTCAAATGTATTTTATTACCTAAACTTAAAAATATGTATAACCCCCCTAAAAAAAGAACGTGGAGGTCTACGAAAATCACCCTCTACGAAAAAGTTCGTAGACCGTCTACGAGTGGAGGGGTTCGTAGCTAGCACGTGCATTATTTTCGTAGCCGTGTACCAACGTTGTTGGGGTCGGTACCCTTAGCACTAGTTTTCAGTATTTAAGACGTAAAGTAAACTGGAACTTTGACAATTTCAATTTGTCAATTTTCAAGAAAAAAATTGTTCTTTCTTCGCACACCGAGAGCGCTGTTTCATTGTTTCATACAAAAAGCGCTGTAAGTACTGGAAAGACGCTGTAAAGTAAAAGAGTGAAAACTCGTGCTAAGGGTACAGATTCCTGCCTGCCGGGGTCGCGGGACTTACTTCATTACCGTGACCCCGGAACATAAAGGGCTATTGAAGGACACCGTGGATTTTAGTCAGTACAAGTCTGACAGTCCCTCCCGCCCTGCCCGGGATGGGAGGACTCATTTCATGATTTTACCACGATAAAAAAAGGGTACAGATTCCAATCTAACTGGCTAAGCAAACTTCATCTTAGACTTTGTCTGTCACCACTGATCTAGACTAGAGTCAAGATCAAACCATCTCAAATCAAATAAGAAGAAGGGTGTCCTAATTTTTTTTTTAACGTCAAAATTCCGATTTGCCATTGAAACTTTTTTATACAATTTTGTTCAACATACGTATAACAGTTTTTGTAAGTCGGACATAGTTTAAGGGTGTTTGAAGCGAGTCACCGGACAGCATCTCTTCTACCTTGTCAATTGCATCAATATAATCATTATGACAAGATGACACATCCTAAATATTTATTTAAATCATTAGAAGATGAGGTGTCATTTTACCCACTTTTTGCTAAGTTTTTTGTTGCATGTCGCGAACACGTTACATGACTCAATTTTGATTGGGCGCCGATGTAACCGGAATTTAGGTGTTAGAATTATATTAATACCTACTTAGTTTCTTAATGTATTTTTAATGATTTGGTTGGTATACCTAAGTAGGTAATTAAACTGGTAAGTATAACACACGATGGTGTTTGCCCAATTAGGGCAGTACTGTTAAATTAGAAGAAAAGTAAGTCACAAGAAAGATTTGTTATTGAAAATTCTGAATTATTTAATTAAGGGGACTGTCTTGTCAGGTAACCGTGGCCCCGAAACGCAAAGAACTACGGAAGGACACCGTGGATTATACTCAAAGCAACTCTGACAGTCCAGCCCCTGTCCTGCCCTAGGTGGGAAGACTCACTGGATGATTTTACCACATAAAAAAGGTATACTGAGGACTTAAAAAATTAAATAAAATAGTGGATTAATGACCTCTATGCTAAGATGACCCTGCATTACACTACCTTTTTGGTACCAAGGACAAACATAGCCAAACTGATCCTAAAAACAAACAAAATGTACGTCACCCCATCGTTTTTCCCATAACGCAACTAGGTAACGAATGTAATAATGTGTTTCAAGTGGTTTTCCGATTCATATTATCATTTTCTACCATGTGATTAATGATTGACTGTAGTATTTGATACATAATAACACGTACATAGTACGTACGTGTTATTATGTATCAAAAGCGGTGCCGCCTCAGGACATTGTTTTTTCCATGGTGCGTGTTTTGCCTTAATTGTTTTACTAGAATCAGGGGCATTAGATATTGACTCATTGTTTTAGGTGGAAAATATATCACAAGTCATGTAATCTTTGAAGGTATACGATAGTAGGTATATACTACACCTTCCATCGCATCGCACCTTCGATCGACATTTCCTTTATAGTTATGTATAAACGGATTTATCTAAATTTATCATCAGATGGTTAATGTAATGTTAAAAGTCTCGAGCCTAATTCCATCAATAGGGAGATAAGAGATGGGATGCCACTGAAAACATCCTGGTAGTAATCTTAATAACAATTTTCCCGACCCTGGAATCAAACCCAGAATGTTCAGAACAAGTGCTTGACCACATAGAGCAAAGTAGCAGTAGGTGGAAAAAGTATCGAAATAAAAACGTGGGAAAATGTCGTTGACTGTATTTACAGGGAGATAGAAGTCTTATAGGTAGTCACTCTTTGTAAAATACTATATAATAGAACTGCAACCATCTTTTGATGAGTGAACAGGTACAGGAATGACAGCTCTACGATTTTATTATTATGTATGTATGGAGCAATTTGAAACTTTATTACGAATAATCAATGGATTACTTTGAGAATGATTCCAAATACCTATGGAGCAGAATGGGAACAAAATAAAACGTATTTTTAAATTATAAAAATTCCGTGGAGCTCATACATTGATTTCCAAGTGAAATCAATGTATGAGATTTTTTATGTTTTAGAACAATGGAATGGAGCACTTTGGGAATAACCCAAAAATAAGTAGGCGTTATATTTTACAAAAATGCGACACCTAGTTACAGAGATTAAAAAATACTTAGTCAGTGTGTACCTAAGTCAAAAATTTTCCCACGGCAACTTAATACCGGAATAAAAACTATCCTATGTGTTAATCCAAATTATAACCTATCTGTATACCAAATTTCATTTAAATCCGTTTAGTGGTTTTTACGGGAAAGAGTAACAAACATCCAAACAAACTTTTACGTTTACAATTTTATTAAGATTAATATTCGCAGCTAAGCGTGGCTAAGCTGATGTCGCCAATACCTAAGTATGCTTATACTTAGGTATTGGCGACATCCGTAAAGTAGTAAATCAAATAAAAGTGATTTCATTATAGTAACGTAACTTGGTGACTAATATTTCAAATAATCGTAAAGTGAAGTGAAGGGATCCGGTACAGCACTATTATCGACCTAAGTAGGTTTTGCTATTGGACTTACTAAGTATATCAATTTAGTTATCTTTATTACAGTTTGCCCCATATTTTTATTTCCAGGAATTTAATCCGCGCTCCCTCACCGCGAGCATTCACCACGTTACATAAAAGTGCGCAATTTGATGCTCTATTGTCTTCGAATGTTCGAATCTGTAACGTTACATTACAGGTAAATGCTCGCAGTCAGAGAGCACCCTTATAAACAACATCGAATGGTGTCATAACACAAGTTGTGATATTTTTTTTCCAACATCAGCGGGTTCGATTCCTAGCCAGGGTAATTGAGTTTTCTAAAATCCAAAGATGCAAAAGTTTTCGTCAATATCGGCTTCGAGACTCCTTTCAATGTTTTCGATATCCCTCATAGTTTCGGGTATAGACATCTACAACCAATGGAAAAATACGATTCTGTAACCATTCACCGATGACCGGTTCATCATTGGACGTTTCGCCGACAGGGCGATTCATATAAGGCTATTTCTCCGATAGACTCTTTCACCTATAGACTTTTCACCGAAAGGACGATTCGTTTATGTCCATTTCATCGACGGACACTTTCAACCACGGACTTTTCGCCGATAGTATGATTACCTAATACATATTAAATAAATGTTTCTCATTTCAACGTTTACACCTAAACTACTTATTGTGAACAAATCTTTATTATTGTAATGTAACAAATTAAAACTAGTTTAGTAAATAAACCAAAGCATAGATTTGAAACGTGGGCTCTCTCTACCAACTTGAGAAAACTTATAATAAGTCTATTAAAAGTTTAATAAGGTCACCTGATGTTGTCTTGCAGAATATTAAGTTATAAGGAGTGGGTTTAAACTGGATTAACCAAGTTCAAAAGAACTGTAATTATACAGAAGTAAGAACATTTGTTACAGCCTACCGTTTTTTATTTAAATCATCAAATGACACTCGCCGTGGTTGGAGCGGAAGGGGAGACTCGTATTGACTAAAACTCCACGGTGATTCTTTAATAGCCCTTTGTTTTCTAGGGTCACGGTTACCGGATGAGATAGTCCCACGACCACAGCAGGCTCTGGCCCTCTTACGGGGACCCCTCAGATTGCTGACAGCTTTTTAGGGTCGCGCGTGAAACACGAAGTTTATGATCAGACAGCGAGTCACCCATTCGCCGTCCGTATATGCAACATTCGTTATCTAAATTGTGTTTTGCAGTATACAAATTTAATATAACAGGTCGTCAAGTAGAATGTGTCTCAATGTTTTTGTAGGAAACAGCGGATGTTATTTTTTGCAGATTGAACTGATTTTAATAATATAACTTCATATACTTACCTCTAACCAGAATACCGTGGCCCTGGAATGCAAGGGCATGTGAAGTAATAGAGTGTTTAGTCAGTAATAAGTCAGTCCGTTCTGCTCTAAGTTCAATAAATGATGACTTATCAAATAAAAGAAAGGAAAATCACTTCTAAAAGTTACGAAGTATTTACTTACAGAGATTACATAGCCTATGTAATATATAAACTACAACATATTTATAACACAAAAGATTTTCTTCCCTATGTAATCATTCTATTAATATAAAAAGAACTAGCTTCTGCCCGCGGTTTCACCCGCGTCATGTTAGGCGTTTGGTCCTATGGTCCCGTCTCCATCAGTTCCCTAGAAGAGCGCGATTTCCGACGTCGTGGGCATCTTCAGTTGTGGCTGGGGCGAGAGGTAGACGATGTCTTCATTCATTCCCCTTACATGCCACTGAATCTTGAGGTACCTCCCGAAACGAAACCGGCAGGACTGCGTCAGACTGAAGGTGAGGACGCAGCCCGTAGCCTTTCCAAACGATCCTCAAAGTAGGCCGGTCAATATCCACATAAAAAACCAAACATTGCAAACGCGCATGTAACTACGATTCTTTTATAGGTTGTTGTTATAGCGGCAATAGACACACATCATCTGTGAAAATTTAAACTATCTAACTATCACGTTTCGTGAGAAACAGCCTCCGAAACATTACATTACTTCATAACATCTATAAAAACCAGCAACAAAATCACGTTTTTTGTAAGGGGGGCGCCTTTTTTTTACGTGGCAAAATCATGACATGAGTCCTCCCACCCCGGGCTGGGAGAGACTGTCAGACTTGTACTGACTAAAATCCATGCTGTCCTTCAATAGCCCTTTATGTTCCGGGGTCACGGTAATGAAATAAGTCCCGCGACCAATGAGAGCCCCCCGTAATATTTATTGTATTCTGGCTTTTAGTATGTTTTGTTATAGCAGCAACAGAAGTACATCACCTGTGAAAATTTCAAATCTATAGCTATCACGGTTCATGAGATACACACGCAAAAACTACTGAATTGACAGCACAGGGTTTTCAGGGTTGCAAATTATAACAAAAAATGGTAGTTACATTGCGCGTTTGCAATGTTGGATGTCGATATTGATATTGACCGGCCTAAAGAGGGATTTTATAGACGCAATTGTGACATATTACCCACCCCGTCATTATTTTGTCGCGGTATTATTTTGAAACTGTGATATCTCCTAAGATATTCATTGAAATCAAATGATGTAAAGGGCAATTTCGTTCAAAATGAATTGCTTGTGATGATTAACGTATTTATACGGATAAGGATTAATATCATGTTAATGAAAACACCTTCGCAAATAATGCATTACTTAAAAACAAATTTGGTTTCCATAAAAAAGGTTATAGTGACTTAACCTTTAAAGATAGATATATGCCCTCGCGGACTTTATTTTAGTAAATTTTATGAGGAATAATTCCGTAGTACATAAGTTTTGCGAAACTCTAACCGTTTACGCAGCGCACGCAACGGAAGCTCTAAAAAAGGAATACATTTTCCCGATTTTGAAACATTTCTCATTACTGCTCCGCTCCTATAGGTGATAGCGTGATGTTATATAGCCTATAGCCTTCCTCGATAAATGGACTATCCAACACAAAAAGAATTTTTCAATTCCAACCAGTAGATCCTGAGATTAGCGCGTTCAAACAAACAAACAAACAAACTAACAAACAAACAAACAAACAAACTCTTCAGCTTTATAATATTAGTATAGATATGTATACCTATTAAGTGAAAAACTGATAACATCAGCTATAATTAGACTGTATTGTGTTACAGGTAAAGTAAATTCTAGATTGTTTGCACGGTTATTCAGAAGAGTTATTTATCTAGAGTTAGAATTAATCAGAAGCGTAGCGAGATTTAATCTTGAGGGGGGCAAAGACAAAACGCAGCAGCACCCAACAGCGGGGCCCTTTTCGTTCAGGACCTATTTTTTACCCGGCTTGAGGCTACCTTGTAGCAAAATAGAAGTAAGGTATGTCGATTTTTAGTCAGTAAGAGTGTGATCCTACACTACTCGGTCTACACTCAATAGCGACAAGATGGGTCGAGGATTTGAAGAATGTGGCTAGCAGCGGATGGATGCGGACTGCCCAGGACCGGGAGGGTTGGCGCTCTTTGGGGGAGGCTTACGTTCAGCAGTGGATGGCAATAAGATGATAATATAAGAGTGTGATAGTCCTTTCCTGGGTGAAGACGCAGTGCGGGAGGACTTAATTGATGACTTACAACTCAAGAAGTAGACTCAAAGTAGACTACCTAGTTTACTACATTTTGCTAGTTCTGTTAAACTTATGTAGTAAGGGCGAGCAGAACCGAGAATACAGACTCTTCAGGAACATTCTAAACTTATTCAAACTGACGACGTGGCCTGAAATGCCTACTTTTTCAGGCCACGTCATTCCAATTTTCACACTTTTCAACAAATCAATAAAATAACGTTTGCAAGCCATTGAAATGTTAAATGAAGTGTCCATACAATAATTTTATAAGGTTTCTTCGATGAAGTTAATTGGAATAACCAATTAAGATTTTCAATTATTTTCTTGACAATAAAAGATTGGGTTTTGATAAACATTTCAGCCCAAACTCCGACACGTTATTTAAGGCAATTTGACGAAAGAATAACTTTGTATTTTTCTGTTTGATTGCGAAAAACTTTTCCAGAAAAATACATTATAACGCGTTTCAGCACCTAACAATATTATATTGTTTGAACTTAACTAAATATCAGGGTCCGGGTATAATCACAACTATTGACACCTAATTTATTGATTTTGTTGCCAAATGTTAGATGAGATAACAAAAAAGAAAATAGGTAGGTACATGATTAAAACAAGATTCGAATCAGTACCCTTAGCACGAGTTTTCAGTAAATGAGACGTAAAGTAAACTGGAACTTTGACACTTTCAAATTGACAATTTTCAAGGAAAATATGGCACAGCGCCTCTGGTGTGCGAAGAAGGTACTATTTTTTGAAAATTGTCAATTTGAAAGTGTCAAAGTTTCAGTTTATTTTGGATCGAACTTTGTTTTGTTGCACGGCAGGATTAGGTGTCATGATTTAATAAATAATGTACATTAATAATGCAATTCAATTCAATTCAATTCAAATGATTTATTGCAATCCATAATGTACATACAGGTGGTAAAAAAACAATTAGAGGGAAACAATTATGGACCCTGTCGGGCACAGCAAAGTTTGGATAATAATATGGTAGGAGACAGGAAGGGCGCTTTTTTTTATCGATATTTTCATATCTAAAACAAAAAATTAGGTATGATTTAATTAATTAAGTTATAAAGAAATTTAATATTTTATCGTATTTAATTGTTTAAAATTTATAATAATAATAAAATTTATATTCCGGTTATATATTAATTATATGTCATTTGTTTATCTAAGTATTTATATTTTGTTATTCCTCGTGTCAAATTAGTTACTTAAACTTTATTTATCATTTAAAAAATCGTCTACTGAGTAATAACTTTTGTTAATTAAAAATTGTTTTAGTTTCCTTAAAAATATATTTGTTTTCTCTATTTGTTTTAAATACTCTGGTAATTTATTGTATATTTTTATTGACATTGAATATGGACTAGACGAGTGCATTTTTAGATGAGACTGGGGTTGATTTAATCTTTTTTGATGACGAAGGTAATGGCTTATTTGTATATCTCCTCGTGTTTTATATGTTTCGGGGTATTTGCGCACCAATTTACACAACTCTAAAATATAAATGCCAATCAAGGTGAGGATTTTGTGTTCTTTAAAATATGGTTTACAGCTATCTGTTGATTCTATATTCGTTATTATTCTTATAAGACGTTTTTGTAAGATAAATACAGAAGGAGCGTCCGTGCTATTTCCCCATAGAATGATACCGTAGGTGAACCAAGCGTCATATGCATAATATGTCGTTATTGCTGTTTTTAAGTCGGTTGTCTTTTTAATCTCCCGGAGGGCATATGAAAATCTTGATATTTTTGATTTTAGTTTAAGTACATGCGATTTCCAATTTATATTTGTATCTATTGTTAAACCCAAGAGTGTGAATTCATTAACTATTTCTAATTTTGTTTTATTGATTGTAAAATTTATATTAATCTGATTTTTTTGTCGGGGGTGGAATGTTATTAATTTTGTTTTTGAAAAATTTATTTCAAGATTGTGATCATTCATCCAATTAATTATATTATTAAAAATGTTATTTAATTTTTCGTTGAGATTTGTATTTGTTTGACATGAGGTGAGGATAGAAATATGCATATTTTGTTAGAATTAACCAAAATACGATTACATATTATTTGCAACATTTTGAGTAAAAAAAATATTTTTATCTTAACACCATCATTCATTTTTATATTAACGCCATCTCGCGATGTCATAAAGAACTACAACGCAGACATCTCAATCATGAATGAATGTAGTAATGAATGAGTCCGCGAGAGATCGTCCTCTACAACCAATAAGAATCCGTGGAGATAATTAAATTGCAACAAATTAAATACAAAACAGTCAGCTCAACTCATCAGCTGATAACTAGTAGAGAAATAGTATTTATTGTAGACATAATATGTGAAAACATTCATTATTCAAGAACATTGTAATGGACAACAGTGTGTTTTGTGTCAGTGATGTGATAAGAAAAAGTTAACTTTGGAAATAGAATTACAAAGTTTGTTTGGTGGCCAATGTTAAACATAACCTCAAAAAAAGTAAACAAACGGTACTAAGGTCAAAGGTAAATAATCTGTTTCTTTGTTTTGATATTTGTATGACGTTTTATTAGTTGGTAATCTTCCAGTGGGTTAGACTTTGGTTATAATTTGTTCAGTTTTGTTCAACCTTTTTGTTTTTGTGTTGTTGGAACTTTAATTTGTGTTCAGGATTTATCAGCTGTGTTTTTATTGGGCACATTAGTTGCATTATTTCGTGTAATAGTTAATTATTTATTTAGGTATGGGTCGAGGTAAGTAAAAAATGATTAGCAAGGAACTATTTTAGTTCATTATATGTTTGTTTTCTTTCTTTTTAGACCTGTCAACTGTCAAGTCACCTCATAAATTATGAAGTGAGGCAAATGAAAACATGCATGGAGCCTACTTGTCTAATACTATAGCCTAGGTACTATAAAAATATGTTTTTATGTAACCCGTGGTAGGTACTCACAGTATTTTACAGTTTTGTTTCTTCGCTGAGCTGAACGGAAAAATACTAAATCCCACCTTGTAACAAACACTGATAACTAAAAATGGTAAAAATTAACATTTTTACGGACAAAGATAATGCTTTTGAAACACACACCTGTCCACGACTGCTAAGTGGTCATTAATGTAAGGGATACACCACTTTACACTAATGACAGACTCACCTAAAACGTTATCGCATCAAGTAAATAGAACTGTTTGAGTGACTCAACCGCTGAGTCGGCGAAAGTGACTTCTTTTTTTTAACACTGGCTGCCAGGCGTCGAAACTCAGGCATGTCCGTCACTATACACTGCACAGGTAAAATTCTCTCATAAAATGCACTTTCCCATCCTCAACACTGCATCCATGGCACAATAAAGATAAAGATAAACAGATAACCGTGGCTTTGAGTCGTCAAAATTCGTTATCGTTTTCGAGATCGCAACAGGCACATCGTCCGTCGTCGCCGACGTCCGTCGATTGGCCGCGCGAACCTCACCAGAGCTGCGACACTTGAAACCCACACGAATGTCTACAATGACACGAAACGTGATCACACACACGATTAGGGAAACATGAACAATGAAATTTAGTTTCTGGAAACGAACAAGTGCCGCGGAGGAGCGAACTCTTAGCATTGACTGGACTGCGCTTGGGCCGTGCAGGATGCGACCCATTAGGCAAAGAGCGTCCATTATTGTATTGTCGTGGGCTTATCGTAGTGCTAGTGTCTCCTTAAATTGCCGACCCGGACCGAGTATACGTGTGTTACCCAGAAATTTGGGAGCGTTGCCATTACCTATTTGAGATTTGAATGCACTTTTTAACTCTGATGGCGATGAAAGATCAAACAGAAGGTACGTGGATAAAAATAACCCAATAAAGCATTAATCTGCTCAACCACGGCCTAGCTAACATGTCAGAAACGCCATAAACATTCTTCCATGATCCTATCGTGACGTAAATCAGTCATCATCAGTAATGACTGCATTTAGGTACATTATGAGGCCACAACGATCAAGTCACGGGACCGGATCCAGGGTTATCACGCTTGTTTGTTCAATTGGACGCTTAAGTACCGGCGAAGCTCTGAAGCCGGCCGTTTCCGTTCATATTTCACACAGGAACCTGCGAAGGGAAATGTGGACATGGCGCAACTTGACGACCCTTTGGATGGGCCAAAGTAGGTCATGTGCTTGCAGATCTTAGATAACAGGAAGATCTAGTAATTATACCGTATCCATACTATAAGCTACGTAGGTGACTCTGTTACTCATCCCACAACTATTAATGCGAAGACACGTCTCAATTTATTCTCAGTTTGACCATGTTGTAAAGCGACACCACAATGACAAATACAAGACTATCTTTAGCTTATAACCACTACTACTCCTATTCCTCGTAAGACCTCTGAAGAACTGCTAAACTCCGGTTCTAACAGGCAATGAGAAAAGGAATATCAACTGACACACTTATAAATGCATGCGGCCAAACAAAGAACTAATATGAAACGTACTAGATTTGACAGTTCTCTGACATATTTCCGTAGCAAGTGGCGCCGCGATTATTTGCAAATATGTTTGTCAGTCTATATGTTTTTTATAGCGGTGTCGTTGGCATTTGGTCCTCACAGTGAGGGCAAACCGCTCCCGACTCCAACGAATTCGATCAAGGATGTGCACAATGAGTTTATAAGGTCGAACGACTCAACTGCTATTTGTGGTTTATTGTAAACATATTTTGATGCTGATTTTTCATACAACTGTTACTATCATTTGGGTAGGTCACCAGGATTTCTAGGTGGGTCAAGGAACTGACGATGCAAGAATTTAGCCCTAAACATGATTTGATAGACGTAATGCAGGATGCAGACGTAATCGTCTAGGTACTCTTTACACACATCACTTTAATTGTCTCAGAAACATCTTTCTATAAACAAATTCCATGAGTCTTCAACTGTTAAGTATCATACAACTCATTAATTTTAACTGTTTCTCTGTCTCCTCAGTGGATTGAAAGATATTTTCTTCATATTTCTAAACAGGCAAAATCAATAATCCTTTTAATTACTTCAGTACTCTGGCAGAAAGCCATACCTACTTCGTGTTTACTGTTATTCTATAAAACACTAACTATTCTTTTAAATTCTTCAATTGTTACTTCAGGAAGTCAGACAGTTTGTAGGCAAAGAGTATCTTCCTAAATGTCTAGTTCTAATACAAAGTTGTCTGCAAGGATGTCATTAATTAAAGGAATAAGTTGCTTGACGTCATTCATTGTCCTTGTGTTAAATAATCTGTATAGTTTAGATATCAAGTCATCACTAATTATCTCTTATTCAACATCTTTCTGTTCTTACTCCATTACTCCTACTTGGTGTCGGAGTCTATCATCTTCTATCATCATCAGCCTGTATTCGTCCACTGCAAGATATGGGGCTCTCCCAATACTTGCTATCATCTATTATGGCTTCTTAAATTCAAGAGAAAATCCATGAGAAGCAGAATCAGGTAGTGTGTTCTATATGAGTGGCTGTAAATCATCACGCAGACCAGGTGACCTATCATGACGTGTTATAGCGAACGTAATTCTACTATGAGAAAGAGATAGAAACTATACGTCTAACGCCATCTCGTTCCCACTCTGGTATTTCTCTCGCTTAAAGACGTCATAGCCGCCAGGGTTAGTTGATGACATCACATCATGTTTCCTTCACTGATGAAATAATAACAGAAACTAAGGCGTCTGTGTACATTCAAACTAAAGAATTTTACGAAGATTTTTACTTAGAGATCACTACTCTATTCTCTTTTAATTACAAAATGGCCACCAAGAAATTAACATCGTACCTACTGATTTATTAATTTTAGTATTCTCAATGATCAATTTGTAGGAATAATTTCATACTGTTGCGGATTTGTTGGGTTTAATTAGGTAAAGATCGCGGTTAGAGCGCCGGTCTCACCACTGTTTTCAACCAATCGTGGATCAGCGAACAAAATTATGTAGGATTTCTATTAAACACCTTAATGTTAAATAAACTTTTGAACTAGCTTGAGCATTTGTTAGATAAACTTCGAAGTTATCTACTGCTAAAGTTATTGCCCTTAAAGTATCTCTTTTATCAGACTTTCGGGGATAAATAGGTATTTCTCATGTTATGTTTTGTCTTGCGAACCTATGCACATTTTAAGGGCAATGAATATAAACAAGCTGATAACACTGCAATACCTAGTCCATACAAAGTTCAAATCGTAAGTATTATTTATAAGATTTTGCGTCATTGCGAAAAAAACGACCTCTATCCCAAATATGAAGATAACGCAGATTATTTGGTTTCTAATGTCTCTTGTCTTCGAATTTATAATGAAAACGATAGATAACAATTCTAATTTCCTTCTCCTTATCTTAAAAAAATGCTTAGGTATTTATGTTTCTCTGTTAATAAGACAATCATTAATATGTAAATTCATATTTTTAGACGTTTTATCTTTTATTGAGACATAAAGAATCTAATCAATTAAAGGTTAAAGTTAAATCTTATAACTAAATGTCACAAAAACCCTGTTGATTAACTAGGAGGCATTTCGACAATTCATTAGTCCTTCTTCGAAATTCATGACTATCACAAAGGATCCAACGTGAAAAGTCACATTTCAACAGCAAATAAATTGAAACAAAACTGAGGAAATTTTATCACGTAACCTTTTCCGAGGGAAAATTTATTGTGAAGGGGTATTTGAAGCCATACGAAGGCGTATACCTCACCTCCTCCGGTTACGTAGGGAACTAATAGGTAATTAATAAAACTAAAGGAACCCAGACTTGTTTGGACGTTGCCCGTGTAAATGTTGGTAGACTTATTAACTTATATAAAATTTTCTAGGTCACTGAAATGCCTTGTTGTATTGGGATCTAGGTACCTACTATCAACTTCATCAAAATCTTTGCAGGAAACGCTTTTTTTCTTAGGAAATTGTCTTATAATTTTCATTATTGATTGATACTATATTTTACCGTCCGTACTGTTTTACGTTTATCATTCGTCACCAAAGTCCTTTTATAAATAGAAGAATCTGCAGTTCCTGATTTTAGAGACTCAGATTTAAAAAAAAAACAGACTTTTGTGATTTGTCCCATTTGTATGACGGAATATTAACATCCAACACAGGCTTTTGGTCTATCAGGAAGAAGAACATTTTTATTGTTTTTTATTTCCAATATATGAAGTTATTAGCTACTAGTTTGGTGCATTCATTCGATCGCAGATCGATCAAACGTCAAGCCACGTAGGGAATAATATTAATTGCCCTCTAATTTTTGGAACAACACCACATTTCCACTTTTTGAAAGATGTCTTGGAATCTCCACCTGGTACTGTTTGGGTATCTCACTTTGCCGTATAAAAAACAAAATAAGTACGTACACAATATGTGTCTTTTGACTAGACCCATTTCATGGTCGAAGAATTCGTTTGATGGCAATACTGCCAGCATTTAGACACGTACCTACCTATTCCCCTTGACCGCAACGTAGACGAATTTCTGGATGTCTGTTGTCTTGTAATTCATTTCCTCTTTTGATTTGATGCATCTTATAATTGAATTAAGTTAATTCATGGTTATTATAGTTTGTAAATAAAGTAAGACAATGTTTCTTTTATCTGATTGTGAAAGGTTATAGTTTCTCCAACCAATCTGAATAGTGAACTGGTTTAAATTAGATTATTAACTAGTTTAGAACTTCGATTAGGTCACTGCATTGAGATAGTCTAAGTTTAATCGACTTTAGGTTTCTTGACTTTGATTGGGTGTATGTCTGCTCATACATACACAAGTCATCAAATTAGAAATTGGTCATAAACTAAATCCCATTAATTGACGACAGTTACTTTTTTTCGCACATCTAAATGTAGTATTTGGAGATCCATCAGATATGCATGACAAAAAAATATTATTGAAATCAATTGCCTCATGAGAGTATTGAGTATAATAACGGGAGCATCAATTGGCAGTATACAAGTAGGTACCTATGCTTTCGTACCTGAAAGTTGTCAAGACTTTTTTTTTCTTGGATAATCTGCACGGGTGAAGATGAATTTCAAACTTTTAAAATTCATCTTCACCCGTGCGAAACCGGGAAGAGTCGCTAGTATAGGTAAAAGAAACACAAATAGCGGACAACAGCAACTTGACATTACTGCTAGTAGATAAAACTATCAAAACTGATACAGAAATAATGCTTATAAATGAATAAATTATGCTAGCGATAGCCAGAAAAAGACTTGCTAAGAAAAGGGGTCTTTATCCCATTACCAACCCTTTAAAACCGCTTTACCTACTCAATACAGTTACTGGGCCGTACAACTACTCTTCTAAATATACAAAGTAGATAGTATAGTCAACAGAAACATCGAGGAAAGAACAAAATGATCTATTGTCCACATTGTTACACATTCTCTTGACACTATTCCAGTTATTTCTGGTAATTAGTTGACAGCACGTGTCCATTGTGTCATTGTGTCGCAGGAAAGCTGGTTTAACTTGTAACGCGATAGATAAAACCAAGTTCATTACAACTGGGTCATACGATAGGCTAATCTAATCTGATAAACGAGACAAATAGGACTATTTTTCGTAACGTAAAACCGGATTGATAATGACAGCTATGCCGCTATGTTTTTTAAATTTTGTGTTGTGCTGTGGTTGACAAACGATAAGGTCTAAGATAAATTATTATGTGTAAGTAGGAAGTTAGTTATAAAAATAAATCGATTGACTAACCCAGATTTCCAATTATTTTATTTAGTTTAATTATTTGAAGTTGATAAAAGGATGATTAAACACGACACTGTTTCTAACTGCAATTTATATTTAAATGGCCGACTTTTGAGTTACTATTAGAGAATTATCGATGCATTAGTTTTAGTACATGCATAAATAATGTTTCCTTTGCCTGTGTTATTTATAAACTACATACATAATTAAAAGATTCGTAAGGCGGCCCCTACACGTTCAATCATTGATTAATCTTCAATACAAACCCTAGAAAGTCAAAAACATTGCTCATTTTGTTATATTGTTCAAAATAATTAAATGTGTAGGGCTCGCCTATTCCAAATATTTAAAAAAAAACTGTAAAATGTACAGAATAATCCCAAACGTAACAAAACAGAGGGCGCTAGGTAACTGACTTATAATTTCGCCCGAGAATTACAACCTTCGATAGCTCAGTTGGTAGAGCGGTGGACTGTAGTTGTATTTGAAGTTGTTATCCATAGGTCGCTGGTTCAAATCCGGCTCGAAGGAATCTTTTTGTAGCATTTTGAGGGCTTGCTTTTTTATTATATTTTAAACATATCACTAGATAATAATAAAATCCATAACGAGGAAATTTATTTCACGAAAAAAATTAAATAGATGTCTAAAAAATAAAATAGTATAAAGTTAAAAATAAAACGTAAAATTGTAACGTTATGATTGCAATGTTTTATTACGATTTGTAATTACTTTTATTAATTGGATTGGTTTTCGCCCAAAGAAAAAATCAGCTTGCTTTACATTTACCATAAAAAAAAATGTTTAGTAAATACAGGAAAACAGTTTATTTTATGTGAAATGAAAATTAAAACATCAAAAGAAACTGTTTCCGCCCGGGATCGAACCGGGGACCTTGTGCGTGTGAAGCACACGTGATAACCGCTACACTACGGAAACGATGTCTGTGCAGTTGAAATTGTAGTTCACTTCAAATAGAGGATAAGTCACCTGGAACTTATTGTTTTGGATCAAATACTGTCTATTATGCCCTTAATTATTAATTAATTTAGGGCTCGGTTATATAATCACTATGTTTTTGTAGTCTTTGACACATAAATTGATTAAATTAATTAATTTGTGTGTAATTGATTTAAATCATATCAACGAGACGAGATATAAAAAAATATTTTGGTATTTTTCATACTTGTAATAAAATTACCTTCAAAATATGTACCTACACAAAAAATAAACTAAACTTACCTTTGTAAATTCAAATAGCACAGGGTGCTCAGAAAAAAAGAAAACTGAATTCGAAATTCGAACACGAGTCACAAGCGCCCTCTGGAAGACGCTTGACACAAGTTGGAAGAAAATGGCCGTCGTAAGGTTTTTATACCATCACAAATTGCATGGCGTATTGACCACCCGCGTGAATATGGCTCGTTACATCTATTCCATGGGTGTGTTGATGTCTAATTTGTAATTACGTTGGCACCCTGTCTTCATCTCATCTTTTACTTGTACCAATGCATTCGTACGTTGTCACCGCTCTGTTGGAATATCGCTAACTTCTTTATACATTGCCTGTTGAACAACCCCGTTTCATGCCAGCTTTAGATACAAACAAGCGATGTATTACAAAATGTCACTGTTATAAAAGTCGTGTTTTTCGCATGTGTTGTCCTACGTCATGCAATGATTACACTCGTTGCTAAAAGAAAATGTTAGTGAATTAGTTTTTTCATCTATTTTTATTCACAATGTCTTATGTGTTCCAGATAATGAAATTGAAAGATTTAGTGCTGTATAAGCTTGGATAGTAGCAATTATTACCTAAGATATACACATAAAATTAACATGTACAGACTTCCGCACATTAACTCACCTCAATCTGTGAAATTTCTTTAATGATTTTTCAACCTTATCGCAATAGTAGAAGGTTAATGTTCGATTAGTAAAATTTTACAGATTAAGCTTCAGTACCCTTACCACGAGTTTTCAGGAATTATGAGACGTAAAGTAAACTGGAACTTTGACAATTTCAAATTGACAATTTTCAAGGAAAAAATTAGTTCCTTCTTCGCACACCAGCAGAGTCGCTGTTCCATTTTTTCCTTGAAAATTCTCAATTTTCAAGTCAAGCCAATTTTACTTTCCAAAAACCACTATTTTACTTTCCAGTATTTACAGCGTATTGTATGAAAAAATGGAACAGCGCCTCTGGTGTGCGAAGAAGGAACTCATTTTTACCTTAAAAATTGTCAAAGTTCCAGTTTACGTCTCAAATACTGAAAATTCGTGCTAAGGGTACAGGTAGGTAGGTTGAACTGCTGGCGTCTATACCTATACTTTTATTCTAGTTTATGATGGGTACCTACGTAATAAACATGGTTTTGTTAAGACAGTATCTAATGTAAAATCAGCAGTGTATACAAATAATTCATTCTTGATACGTTATATTATATGTAGGTATGCTATATTCCCACTGCCCCTTAATTGAAAAAATAGGAAATCAGATCCTGAATAAAATAAATCCCGCACGCAGTCCCCATTGACCGCGGCACATGAATAAAATGATTAATTATCCTTCCTAGTGTCCCCATTGATTGATCCATTGATAAATCTAATATATAAAATTCTCGTGTCACAGTTTTCGTTGCCATACTCCTCCGAAACGGCTTGACCGATTTTGATGAAATTTTTTGTGCTTATCCGGTATCTATGAGAATCGGCCAACATCTATTTTTCATACCCCTAAGTGTAAAAATAATTTATATGGCAAAACAACGTTTGCCGGGTCAGCTAGTGTTTTATAAGAATTTCAATGTCTCCTTTCGTGAAAGTATATTATAAACGGCACAGTAAAATAGATTAATATAATTATACTGTATGCTTTATTTTGATGTCGTTACAAGACGTATGCTATCAATAGTTTCAAAAGACCATGGCTTTTGAAACTAGTGACATCTATGGAGCAATAGAAAAACTAAAAATTGCTTAAGTATGTACAGAGAAAGAACTCTTTTCGTATTTTAAACAATATAACAATAACAATTATCATATGACTATGATTCATGATAATGATTACAATACATTGTTTGTCACAAACAGAGGTCAGGATTTTAATTGGTTTGTAATCTAATGGACCAAGAGCCCGTAAACGCCAGACCTACGTTATTTTATAAAAGCTGAACTTTGTCAGCGGATGCTCCCAACACTAGTAAGAACGATGGCCAATTATGGAGTTTGGGTGATGGTGGCTTTGGCAGGTAGACGGTACTAAAGGTGTCAAAAAAAAAGTTTACTTACGTTATAGTATAAAAACTGATTTTTATGTATAATACTTGGGTAATTAGTAGATGATGATTATAATTATATCCAGCACGCTTCAAAATCTTTGATATTAGGCGGCGCTTACACTTATACCTATAGGTCCAAACAAATTATTCTTAGATCCTCTTCAGCCATTTCCAAAACCGGCGTAAATCAGTAAATAATGGTATATTTTTAGAGTTTTAAACTCTGTATGGTAGCAATATATATTTTTTTTAAATATTCGACTGTCTCATAATAGGCAAGATGACTAAAAATCATTGAATAAATCGAAGTTGTTCATCTATTAGATTATTAAAAAATATTTGTTCCATATTTTTTAATATTTTTCACGTAAGTAAGCCAAAATTCACGGAGATACCTACGGGGTGGTTCAAAGTTCTAACCTAACAAAATATAAATACCGTCATGACACCTAAGTGGCCAGACCGTCTTAAAACCGCGGCCCTAGAACGCAAAGGGCAACTGAACGCACAAGATGGACATTTAGTCAGTAAGTGTCTGACAGTCGCTTCCACTCAAGGCGGGAAAACTCAATTGATAAAGGAGATGAACTATACATAAAAATAATTTGATTGTCTTGTCTTGGCAGCGGTTGGCGCAGTGGCTAAGAGGTCGTCTGCTGCGCAGCGTGTCGCAGGTTCGATCCCCGCACGGAACAAATATTTGTGTATGATGTGCAAATAGTCAGTGACGGATTAAGACTATTTGATGCCCTACGCAATTGAAGACTTTGGTGCCCCCCTATCCACTGCTTTTTTTAATGTGATTAATTACATTAAATATTTCGTCCCGCCCAGGACGGGATGGGAGGAACTGTCAGACTTGTACTGACTTAAAACCGAAGATATAAGAGAGAATATAAGAGAGATATAAGAGAGATATAAGAGAGATATAAGAGAGATATAAGAGAAGATATAAAATTTATAGAAAGAATAGATTTAGTAAATTATTCCAAAGAATTTATAATAGAAATCTGTGCAATAGAAGTTCCTGAAATAAACTGTATATTCATAGGATTATACCGTCCAGATCGCCATATCAATGTATTCTATGAGCAAATGGAAAAACTTTTAAATAGATTAAATACTAGAGATAAAAATAAATACATTGTGTTTGGAGGAGATTTCAATATTAATATACTTGAAAAAAACAAACTTACAGAAAACCTTCTTACCTTCATGCGCTCACATAATCTAAAACAAATAATTCGCGAACCCACACGGGTAATAAAAACTACTTCCACTTGTATAGACTTACTTTTTATAAATTACAAGCCGTTAATAAAGAAAGAATATGTCGAAGATTACGGACTCTCCGATCACAAATCTATTAATTTAAAATTAAATACAAAATGTTTATATATAAACAACAACAAGATATGGTATAAACAAAAAAGATTATTTACAGATAAAAATATGATAAATTTTAAAAATTCATTAAGGGAAATTGATTGGGTAAATACTATAAATACAAATAAAAACGTTAACGAAAACTACAACATATTCATTAATACTATAACACAACTTTTAGACAAAATAATACCAAAACAAAGAGTAAAAATTAAAACTAAAAAAGGTAAAGGATGGATGACAACAGGACTGAAAATATCATGCAGACACAAAAGAGCTCTAAGAATTATACTAAATGAATCTAAATCAAAAGTCATAAGAACATATCATAGCAAATTTAGCAAAATTTTAAAACGTAGCATAACACTCTCAAAAAGAATAGAATACACCAGACAAATGAAAAAGTCCGATAATAAAACTAAAACTATGTGGAATATTATAAATAACAAAACTGGCAAATTTACGACAAGACAATATGAAAATATAACACTAAAGGTAAAAAATACAACTACTTCATGCCCTAAAGACATATCAAATATATTTAACGACTTTTTTGCAACAGTAGGTGAAACAACAAAAGATACAAACACAAATAATCCTTTAAAAACTGGACGTCCAGTAATGTACCCACCAACTACATCAATGTACCTTCGCCCAGTAAACCAAAAAGAAATATTAAATATAATGAAACATATAAAAAATAAGCATAGCTGCGGAATAGACGACATACCCCCTATATTAGTAAAACAATGTGCAGAAGAATTGTCAGCTCCACTCACATTCTTAATAAACCAGAGTTTTGAACTTGGAGAATTTCCCGACCTACTCAAAATTTCCCTAGTAAAACCGATTCATAAAAAAGATGATATCCACACCCCTAGTAACTACAGACCCATAGCGTTGTTACCAACATTTTCAAAGATTTTTGAAAAGGCTATGTGTAACAGATTAAACTTTTTCCTAGAAAAATACAAAATTCTTGACGACTGTCAAAACGGTTTTAGGAAAACAAGATCCACAACGTGTGCAGTTTACAAATATATACAAACAGCTCTCCAACAAATAAATGACAAAAAGTATGCATTAGGCCTGCTTCTCGACATGTCTAAAGCCTACGATAAGGTATCATATGATATACTACTAACTAAACTTTACGGTTGTGGAATTCGTGGCCCGGCTTATAATTGGTTCAAATCATATTTAAATAACAGAAAGCAGATAGTGCAGATCGAACACCATAGTATTGAAGATAGAGAGACAACAACAGTGCGATCTCAGATGAGAAATCTCACATGCTCCATCCCTCAAGGCAGTGTACTGGGCTGCATACTATTTCTAATATACATCAATGACCTCCCAAAAATACTAAATAAACAAACTACATTACCAGTACTGTTCGCCGATGATATTTCCATTCTTATAAAATGTGACAAAACTTCTGACCCAAATTCCATTTTACAAAACACTCTCCAGACAGTGACACTTTGGCTACAGGATCACAACTTAGAAATCAATTGTAAAAAAACCAAAATGATACAATTTAGATCGTACAAAGCCCCCCCCCTAAGTAATAATATATTTTTTAATGATACTCCTATAGAATTAGTAAATACATCTAACTTACTCGGTATAAACATAGACACACATCTTAATTGGAAAAAGCACATAGAAATAGTCAAATCTAAATTATCTAAATTCACTTACGCCTTGTTCCAACTTAAGCACAGTACAAATACGGAAACAGCACTGTACAAACTCGTGGCTAAGATATGGAG